>CM077097.1:67280893-68594092 GCA_039513925.1 Platanthera zijinensis | reverse complement strand
TTTAAGGAGATAATATGTTTCAAAAAATTAATGAGGCAACTTTCCAAAATTACTAAATGCAGACCACCAAGTTAAATGTCATGTAAAATGGAAAGTACAATCAATTAATCATTCAGTACTCCAATAATAATTATTGGAGGTCCATTAATGAACTTTAAGTCCTAAATCCAGAGATCCACAATTTTTCCTATTTAATTAATATTTTATTTAATTATTATAGTGACTAAAAATTCCAATAATGAACATGATGTATCAATTTCAGACAAGATATCATTCCACTGATTTTATATGATATTCAAAATAAGTATTCAACTTACCCTCCAAAATATCCAAATTTTTCAATATGGTTTTGTCCCCCATTTCTTATTTCAACTTATTCCTTAATAATTCATTTAAAGAGATATGTAGGGCTATATTACTTCCGAAAATTCAGATAAAATTCAAGTATGATTTTAATGGCATATAAATGATTTGGGCCAATTTTCATAATTTATTTATCAGTAAAGGGCCTTAAATAAATTATTGAACAATTTCCTCATTTACCAAGCTTGTGAAGTAAGTACCTCAAATATGTATTCAAGAATTCTCATAAAATTTATATATGTCTATAAATACTTACCACTTTCTCTTCCAAACTTTCATGACCTCCCAATGAGTAGAGAGACCAATATGATCAATTTATTAATTAGGGCATCCCCTTGTGTTACAAAAGAAGTACTACAATTATTATCCCAAAAATTCTAATTAAATTACCAGAGGTTCATTATCTCCTTATGACCATTCTACCAAAATTTCATCTTAGTTGAAAGAGTTTAACTAGCCTATTCCAACCCTACCATATTTGTACCCTAAACTAGGGTTAGGGTTTTGTGGGTACTAGACTTTCCAAAATCCCTTAAGATTTTCACCAGAGGGTTTTACTTACCCTAGTACCCTTCCTACAAAATTTCATGGTCATACAAGGTGTCTTGGCAACATGCCCTTCACAAGGTACAAAAGCCCTTCCTTAGGGTTTAACCTAGGATCTTGGGCCAAACCAATTCCAACCCTCCCCATTTTTCATGGTAAGGTGCAAAACGTCATTCCAAGTAAGTGGCCCAAATTTGAACCTCTACTGATGTGAATTGGACACTCTAAGCCAAAAATACATTTTTGGACCAAAATGCCCTTTTTAAGGCAAGGCTAGGGTTGCAGGATTTCAGCTCAAATCACTTCCAAAATTAATTAAATTTTGACAAGAGCTTACTATTGAGCCCATACACCACCCACCAAAATTTGGATGGATTTGGAGTTCATTTAACCCCTAAATTAAATTACCCTAGATAAATTAAATTATTTACAAAACTATAGGAAAATTATCCCCAAAAATTCCCATTTTAAGGAAGGGTTTAGATATGGGTTAGGGTGGCTCCCTGCCAAAATTTCAACTTATTTGGCCTAAGGATGAAGTGTGGGCACTCTATTTAATGTCTGCCTAACCATAAGTATAGACCCCACTAAAATGGGTGCCCTGGTCAAACCAGGCACCCATATTGGTTCAGACCAATTTTGTATGAAAGTAGACTCAGAGAGCTACAATTCATATGTTGACCACTTTGCCTGAAAATGTCTCTAAGTATTTTTAATAATTATAACCATTTAATATGAAGTCTGTGTCATAAATGAAATAACAAACATTTATATCTTATAGTTTAAGAATCATTCCCGCACGAATCTTTGCGCAAAACTGACGAAATCCCATCATCTTCTTCCTCCAGTAGACGTCCAGGATTCATCCTGCCTGGCCTTCCTTCCAGCCGCTGCCGCCGGCCATCCGGCCACCTCCCCGGTCAGCCACCGCAGCCAACACCTTCGTGGTGGTCGTGGCTACCTCCAGGCGGTGGCACGGTCGCCGGGGAGCACTGTTTCGGCGAACCCGAGAGGTGAAATTTTTCGGAAAAACCATGAATTTTGAAACTTGGATCGGGCTCAATTGAGCCCGAACCTTGGCCCTAATGATTTCTAAGATCTGCCCATGGGTTAAGGAGTAGAGGAGGACCTGTGGGGGCGGCTGTAGCCGTGCTGATCACCGGATTGGCTTGGTGGTGGCTGGTGGTGGTCGGCCTTCTACAACAACACAGTAGAACTTCTTGGCTCCTTCAGGTAAAGTGTGGGAATTCATCCTTGGAGTCCAGTGAAGCTTTTAAAAGGGAGAGGGGAGGTGTTAGGTGGCTGAAAACTCTTTGGCCATTTTTGGCCAAAGTCAAGTTTGGCAGCTTGGGTAGGTAGGGGAGAAGGCATGGCTCCAACCAGTCAAGGACTGGCTGGTTGAATTGGGTCTGCCTTCCTTGTCCTAGAGGAGTGAATGGAGGGGGTTGGGGAGGGGGAGGATGAGCCCAAAAGTCCTCCTCCCTTTTCTTCCTTCTCTTTCTCTCTCCTCCATGGTGGACTCCTCTCTCTCCTACACCCCAAGCTGAAATTTTGGCTCCTACCTAACCCATGGCAGCCCACAAGTCCATCTCACCCATCAAAACAAGTTTAGCCCAATCAAAATGGACTTGAGCTTGAGTTAGCCCATTTAGGCTAGCTTGACCCAAACTTGGACTAGGGCCCACTTAGGTCAATTTGGTCCTTGAAGTTTCCTTAAAGGGTCCTTGGTGACCCATTGGCCTCCCCTAGGGTCAAGGTGGGGTTGGATTGGCCCTTGGAGGTCACATGACCCTTAACTAGGGCATTTTGACCATTATAGGTCCAAAGTTGACTTAGGTCAACCTAGCCTTTTTGATTGGTCCCAATGGGTCCTTGGTGACCCCTTTGGCCTCTCACTAGGGTTATAATGGTATGGGTGGGGTCTTGGAGTCTTGGTGAAGCCCCATGATCACCTTAAACCAAAGTTTTGGAATTTACTATTTGCAAACCATAGTGCCCCTATCCACACCACCAGGTCCACTTGAATTTTTCTTGGGCTTCCTAGGGTTTTGTCATGACAAAACCACTCTTAGGGGTCTAATTGGAAATGGGATGTTACATGGCCGACTCGACCGCATGGGCGCGAAAATGCCTTAATGGCGTTGCGCCGACAACTCAGCATTAAAAGTAATGCCATGACATTGTAAATATGGCGATACTAAATCAAATAGAATCATCAAAAAAATCGGGGGCGTTAAAGTCACTCCCCCTAAAAAGAAGTTTCGTCCCGAAAATTAACACAACTCTAAACCAAACCAAAATGAGAAAATCAAACATGATTGAAAATGATAGTTTTACTTTCAAGACTACCTAAACACCTAGAGGGGGGGGTGAATAGGTACTAATTCTTGTTTTAACTTAAAGCAGAATATAACTAAAATGTTGTAATATAGAACAAAAAATTCTGCAACAAACTCAACACACACAATCACAGATTCTTCGGCTACACAATTCACAGATTACATATAGAATTTATAGTGGTTCCCCAAGGTCTGGGTACATCGACTTTCCCCCTTCACCTATCTAGCAGTGTGCTAGATTCGGCCTAACTTCTTCCTTTAACTCAGATCCTCAGATCCTACAGCTTAGAATCAAGAAGGATTCCTACAACTCAGAACCCTATATGGTTCCTACAACTCAGGCTAACAAGCCCTACCTCAGCCTTGCCACAAGGCCTATAACTAAGAGAATACCTTCTCCTACAACTCAGGCATAAACAACCCTACCACTCAGAGAACAAATCACCTAAACTCAGCCTTTATAAAAGAAGGCTTACAACTCAGATCTATGAATAGATCCTACAAAATATGATAAGAAATTTTTATAACCTCTTACCCCTATTGAGAGAGAAGGGATAAGAACTTTCTTGATTAGATTCTTGAAAAGGCTGATGGTTGAAATCAACTTGATCTTAGCTTTCTTCAAAGCTTATTGAATCTGAACTTAGTTGGGTTGATTTCCTTTGAATATCACTGCCTGGCAGCTTTCTCCTTAGATTAAATAAATAGATCTGAATCTTCTTGACAGAATAGTTTAGTATCTACTTCTTGAGAGACCTGTGATTGTCTCCTTCTTGACTTCAAATAGCTGGAACTCTCTCTTTCCAAACCTCTTGAAGATACTTTTGAATTCTAGATTCAATTCAACTTAGACTGAATCTGAGTGGATGATCACTTCAGAATGTCTCCTTAGATCTTCTTATGAAGATCTTCTTCTTTGTGACTTGTACTTTCTTGATCAGAGATCAATCTCTAATTGTGTTAGTGGTGACAATTAATTATTATCTATATCTGCATCCTTCTTCTGAATACATCTATTTATAGACTTCATCAGTGGTAACCGGCTGATATGGTTTATAACTAACTTCTGACAAGTCTGACCGCTTCAGTAAACCTGTTGTAACTCACATCTGTCAAGACATCAAACAGATCTTGAGCATTTGTCTTTGTCAGAAAAGCGTCGAGTCTGTCTGTCAAAAAGTGTCGAGACCATCGGTCAATATGTGTCGAGACCATCTGTCAATATGTGTTGAGACCATCTGTCAATATGTGTCGAGACCATCTATCAATATGTGTCGACACAAGTGACTTAAGTGTCGACACAGACTTTGGTGGTGTCGACATAGCTGCCTTGATGTCGACAAAGCTTCTTGCTACTGCTTCTTGAGAATTTGTCGACACTGATTATTTGTGTCGACACAAATACTTCACCATTCATCAGCAATCAACTTGTTCTAGTCTCAGCTGTGTGTCAACACAAGTCCTGTGTGTCGACACTGTTGATGTAGATTAAGAACATAGCGTGTGTCGACATTGCCTCCAAGTGTCGACACAGTTGTTGTCGACTCTACCTTTGTGTGTCGACACAGCCTCCCGGTGTCGACACAGTTGATGTCGACTGACTATTTCTGTGTGTCGACACTGCCTCCCGGTGTCGACACAAATTGACTGAGGTGTCGACAAAACCATTTCCAAGTGTCGACACAATCTTACTGAAGTGTCGACACAGCTTCCTCAGGTGTCGACATATGGACTTAGAAATTTTTCTTTGCATTTTAGCACATTCTTAACCTGCACATATAAACTTAAAATAACATTAAATACACCTTGATGTATATCATTGAGCTAAGTTTGACTTGTCCAAATCAGGTACACATTTTCCAATGTACCCAACAATCTCCCCCTATTTGGAGAAGTCATAACCCTTTAGCCAATGATATACACCACTTGGAAAATAAACAAGATGATGTACATAAGCATTATATTACAGGGTACTTAATAAACCAAAACATATCATAATTACATAACAGAATACAAATGTAAAGTAAATGATCACAGAACAATGTTTTGTATATCAACTCAAAAAAGTTTGTTAAAAATGTTTACATTAATTTCTCTAACAAACAAACAATTTACATAGTTCTTGGACAAACAAAAAAAAAATAAAGCTTAGACTAAGGCTGGGCTGGCTCCTTGATGACTCTCCTTTTTCCAGATTTAATCTAAGCCTACACAGACGGTTCTATATCTTCCATGAGCTTCTTGCCTTTCAAATCAGTCTTTTTCTGTGCCTCATCCTTGATCCTTTGCCTTTCAAAATAATGAAAAGGCTTGGGAAAATACTTGCTAGGCTCCTGAGCATCAAGAGGTAGCTTCCCACTCTTAGCCTTTCTCCTGTGTTGAAGTATGGCTTCTTGTCTGGCTTCATACTTTTGCCATTCTTGCTAATTGTACCATTTACCCCTTTCATGTACTTGGTCTTTGACAGCTTTCCATGCAGTTAATATGATATTCCTTGATATGGGGCTCCACTGCTCAAAGTCTGGCTTTAGCTCAGCTTGCTCTCTGAATCTTTTCTTTGATAACTGAGCATCTCACTGAGCTTTGATAACAGCATCTGGCATATCCACCTTTTCAAGAATAACATTTGTAACTTCCTGTGGAGGGCTATACATAGTCTGCACTTGCTGAAGAATCATGTCAAGATCTGTAGGGGGTAAATAACTTGGGAAACCTCAGGTTGATTACCTTCAAGTAGAATTGGTTGCACCCCTGACTCAGCCATATTATCATCATCATACAAGGGTGGATATCCAAGAGTGGCTCTAATACTGTTGGTTATCCATTTTGCATATTCAGAGCAAGCATAGACTAATACCCTCTCCCCCTTTATGACTTCTCTGGCAATGTGCTCTCTTAAATCACCTTTTTGAAACCTCACCTGAGTAACAAGAGAATTGACACTAGTTTTTTTTTTTAAAAAATTAAGGTAAGAAAAGTTTCACCATATTTTTGAAAGCTTACCTGATCATCAAGATAATTTACACCATCTTTATAAAATGTTTTTAACTTTTGGAGCTGATCAGAGATAGTTTTCTGAGATGTTGAAATAGCTGACTTAACAGAATCCAATGCCTATTTTAGCTTCTGATCAAATTCCTCCTTCTCCTTAGCCCTTATTTCAGTCATGAAAATAACAGTATTTGTAAACTCAGTTACTATAACATTGTGATTTTTGATTCTGTCAGATTATCATTCATTCTTATTTGATTTTTAAGGGCATAGCCTTGTTTGACAGCCATCTCATCCACTTGCTTCTTTATTTTTACTTATTGCTTTGCAAGAAATACCACAACATTGCCTCTCTTATGGAAGCAATCTGTCATCTCTCTTTTATTATGATTAACTTCAAATCTTATAGATTTTATATCTTATGCCAAATCAAATTTAAGAGCCTTATGGCTTTCATCCACATACTTTTCAAGAGCCTATCTCTGCTCATCCATTTTGACTTGTAAATCCACCAAAAGTTTGTTGTAATCAATTGCAGGTGCTGGTTGGGAAGAAGTAGCTTGTAAAGCCTGCTTATAGATTTGACTTCTTCTCTTAAAGACCATTAATTTTCTCTTCTTTGCCTCCCTAACTTCTTCATGCTCAGATTCTTAACAACTGTCAATATTAACCCTCTCTTGAGGAGTGGAAGAAATTTCTTTCTCAGCTACTTGTTGCTCTTCCTCTATATCAACCTACTCCCCCTCAACCCTTACTTGCTCCCCCTCAAATCTTAGGGTCTCCATTTTATCTGCTTCTCTTTTAAGATCAGGAAACAGCTCTTCAAGAGTGAATTCTTGTTGTGTGAGAGCAGGAGATTGTACTTTCTCAACAGCAGCAGCAAGTCCAGATATATAAAGATCAGTTTGAGGAACAATGTCCTCTGATAAATTTATTCTTTCTTCCTCTTGCACTTGTTCAACATGTCTCCCCCCTGCAAATGTGCTGTAATTGGCTTCCCCTGCACCTGTGCAGATATAGTCTCTTCCTGGACTTGGGTAGTCACAGTCAGATCCTGAACTTGTGCTCTAACTTGCACTTCCTGGTCTTGTGCATCTTCATGACCATTCTTAGGCATCTCTTTTGAAAGAACTCTATCCCACCTGGAGAATAACCTTATGTCCATTCTCCTCATGTGGTTTATCTTTGATCCAGGAATCTGTTGCATGACCTCTGGAATTATTCCATCCAGGTACAGACTCATGATCCTAGCCAAGTTTGGCTTCTTGATTCCTTCTTTAATCTTATCAAACAGTACTGCAGATCAATTGGTTTGAATTTTAAAGATTACCCTTGTCATCAGGCTGAACATATAGGCTGATATACTATCATGGCCACCTGGTTTACATAAGATCACTTTACCTATTATTTCAGACAGGAATTTCCCCTGATGATTCATGCCCTTCCTGTTGATGGCAGATCCTATTTTTATGGTTGGATCGAATCCACAGCATTGAAGCGCCACCTTGGTCCTTGAGGCTGACACGTCTTCCTCATCATGTATTCTAGGAAGATTGAGAATCTTGCTCAACCTTTTCTGAGATAGCTTGACTTTTTCTCCATGTACAGTGGATTTGATCTTAAACCCAGTTGAGTCCAGTGATGCAGCAGTATAAAAATCGAATACTTCTTTCTTCCATATCTTAGTAGGTTCAGAGACAAGATATTCCAATCCATTTTCTGCAAGAAGTGAAATGACCTATTTGATCTCTGAGTCGTCATCGTCGAATGCATGGCTAACCAACTTATATCCTTCATTGACGTTGTCTTCAACCTTGGGCGCCATTGGAATGAAGAGAAAGCTTGGTTGGAGAGAAGAGAGATTGTCGACACAAGGTTTTTGTCTCAAAACCCTGATGAGCGTGTCGACAGAATAAGTTCTTGACCTATTTATACCCTTCTAATCAAAGAAGATCAAAAGGCGAGCAAAAACTGTCTAAAAAGTGTCGACACTGTTCAAAAGTGTCGACACACACTTCTATTGTCTCGACCACGGCACTGACTACTATGTATCGACACCAATTGATGATATGTCGACACTGGAGATACTTAGTAGTTCATCAGAAATTCTGTGTTGACTCTTATTACAAGTGTCGACACAAAATCTGTAAGTGTCGACACCATTACTCAGGTTGTGTCAACACTATATTTCTTGGATGTGTCGACACTTTGTCCCTTAGGTGTCGACACTTTTACTTTGTGTCGACACAATTTTCCTGAATTATCGACATAACTTTTCTGTGTCGACACTTTATTACTGAATGTGTCGACACAATTTTACTTAGCCAATTATTGGTAAACTAACCTATGGTCAGCATTCCTAATTCAATTTTAAATCTATTGAATTTAGTTTCATCCAGAGGATTAGTAAATACATCTGCAATTTGATAATCAATTTTTACAAATTCTAATGAGATGTCTTCTTTTTCTACATGTTCTCTAAGAAAATGGTATTTTATCTCTATATGCTTAGTCCTACTATGTATAATAGGATTGTTTGCAATATAAATGGCACTTTTAGAATCACACAATAAAGGTGTTCTACTTACTTGAATACCATAGTCCCTTAGCTTATGTTGAATCCACAATAGCTGTGCACAGCAACTTCCTGCTGCCACATATTCAGACTAAGCTGTGGATATTGCCACACTAGTCTGCTTCTTACTGCTCCAAGATATCAATCTTTCTCCCAGGAATTGGCATATACCTGTAGTACTTTTTCTATCTTCTCTACAGCCTGCAAAATCTGCATCTGAATAACCTGTTAGTAGAAAATCTCCATTCCTAGGGTACCAAAGGCCTAGATTAGGTGTGCCCTTTAGATATCTCAAAATCCTCTTGACTGTAGTATAATGTGATTCTTTAGGGCATGTTTGGTACCTAGCACAGACACATGCTGCATACATAATGTCTGGTCCACTAGCAGTGAGATATAATAGAGAGCCAATTATTCCTCTATACAAAGACTCATCTACAGGTTTACCTGCATCATCTTTGCATATATGCATACTTGTTCCCATAGGAGTTCTCATGGTGGAGGATGATTCCATACCATACTTCTTAATTAACTCCTTGGTGAACTTAGACTGAGATATGGACAATCCATCATCAGTCTGTCTTATTTGGAGTCCCAAGAAGAACTTAAGTTCCCCCATACTTCTCATTTCAAACTTCCCTTGCATAAGTTTGACAAACTTCTTGCAAAGGTTGTTCTCTATAGACCCAAAAATTATGTCATCTACATAGATCTGAACTAAGATTATCTTCCCTTTAGATTCCCTTAGGAATAGAGTTTTGTCTATTTTACCTCTTGAGAATTTGTTCTCAATAAGGAAAGTAGACAGGGTTTCATACCAAGCCCTTGGGGCTTGCTTTAACCCATACAATGCTTTCCTAAGTCTATAGACATAACCAGGATTAAGAGAATATACAAAACCTGATGGATGCTCTACATACTTCTTCTTTTAGATCACCATTCAGGAATGCAGATTTCACATCCATTTGATATACCTTGAAGCCTTGATATGCTGCATAGGCAAGGAACATTCTGATTGCTTCCAGTCTTGCTACTAGGGCAAATGTTTGATCAAAGTCTATTCCCTCTTCCTGCGCTATCCTTTTGCAACCAATCTTGCTTTATTCTTCACAATAACTCCATTCAAATCCAACTTATTCCTAAAAATCCACTTTGTACCAATGATGTTGTGGTCATTTGGTTTAGGAACCAACTCCCAGACCTTGCATCTTCTAAACTGAATAAGCTCCTCTTGCATAACATTAATCAGGTGCTGGTCTTGGATAGCTTCTTCAAATTTCTTTGGCTCCAGTTGAGATAGAAAACTTGAGTGCAGGACTGTATTCAGATTTCTACTTCTAGTTTGCAATCCATGTTTTGGATCACCAATTATCTGATTTGCTGGATGATCCTTTAGATGTCTTACAACTGGAGGTAAAATTCCTTCTGGCTGAACACCTCCAGTTTCATCATTATGTTGCACCTCTTGGTTGTCATCAGCTTCTAGAGAATCTTGTACTCCCCCTGGATAGTAGCCATTATTTTCCAATCCTTCATCTACAGTTGAGCCTTCTGCAATGGAAAGCTTGTCCATTCTATTGCTTATACCTGTTGGACTTTATGAACTACAAGGCAACTCACTGTTGATTAATCTAGTTTCATCAAAAACAACATGTACAGATTCTTCTACAACCTGTATAATTAAGTTGTAGGCCATATACGCCTTACTATTGTTGTTGTACCCAACAAATATCCCATTTTAGGATTTGACAGCAAACTTAGTTAGATAAGACTTGCCATTGTTAAGGATATTACACTTGCAACCAAAGATTTTAAAATAGGATAGATTTGGTTTTCTACCTTTTATGATCTCATAGGGAGTCTTTTTGTGGTACTTGGTGATAGAAGCACTGTTGAGCACATGACATGCAGTGTTTACTACCTCAGCCCAGAAATATTCTGGGAGAGAAGTGTCACTCAATAGAGTTCTACCAGCTTCAATCAATGTCTTATTCTTTCTTTCAGCAATACCATTTTGCTGAGGTGTTCTTGGTGAGGAGAATTCTTGAAAAATCCCAAACTCTTCACACAATCTTATCATACTTTCAGATTGAAATTCAGTGCCATGGTCACTTCTGATTTTTACCACTGTACTGTCCAATTCATTCTGAATTTGTCTAACAAAACTGTGTAAAACACTTGGGGTTTAAGATTTTTGTCTTAGAAAGAACACCCAGAAATATCTAGAATAGTCATCTACAACCACAAAAGTGTAGACCTTCCTACATAGACTATGAACTGGCATAGGACCAAAAAGATCCATATGTAAGAGGTATAGACACCTCACTGAATCCTTGTTTTCAAGGCTATGAAAGGAGGATTTTGTCTGCTTGCTGATGGCGCCGTCATCCCCCGGCTTGTTGATTTGGAGCATCCCCCTCTGGACAATGATGGTGACCCGGTACATGTCATAGATCCACGTCATGTTGCTGCAGAAGATCCCCTTCCGGATGACAATGGTGACCCGGTTGATGTTGGTGCCGGCTCATACTTGATGTTCCCTCGCCGTCTTGAGATGATGATTTACTTGTTGGTGTCGTTGTTCGTCGCCATATGGAGCTTGAAGATCTTTATGACCGTGCCGCAAGTCGGAATGTTGAAACTTTGCCGCGACATCCACCGCCATCGCCGCGTCATTTTAATGTTGGAACTTTGCCGTGACATCCACTGCCATCGCCGCGTCATTTAAATTATTATTTCAGATTTTATAATTATGTTTTTAATTGGCCTATGTTTAGCCAAAGTTTTAATTATTTGTCATTTCATTTTGGCCTTTGTTTAGCCATATTTGGGGTGCTTATAACCCTTGTCTTTGTAAAGCCTATATAAGGCTATGTTGTATTGGATTTTGAGTAGATTGAATGAAAAATTAAAAACCCAATTTCAGATTTTGGAATTACCTTCTCCTCTTCCCTCTTCCTCTTGGCCGCCCCTACCTTTCTCTTTCCCTCTTTGGTCGCCGTCCTCCCTCCTCCCCTTCCAAGGCTTCGGCCACCTCCTCTCCTCCTCCCTTCCCTCTATCACCTTTCTCTACTCAAGGGTTACCCCTAGCCGCCTCCCCATCCTCATCCCAAAACGAAAAAGCCATCCCCTCCATTCAAATCCGCCGGCCACCCCTGGCATCCCCTCCAAAAAAAACCCGACCCTCATCAACTTCATCCTTGACCGAGCCCTCTCCCTTTGCCATCAAGATCTCGGCCACATCCATCCCCTCACAAAACTGACACCCCTTTCATTCTCCTAGCCGACCACCTCCATCCCAACACCATCCATAACCCTATCCTTACCAAAAAACCGATTCCTTTGGTGAGATCCAAATCAGCCCCATCTTCTAATCCAAGGGAAGAATCGGCCAAAGCTTGAGGTGAATCTTGTGAAACTTCAACGACGTCGAAAGGCAACGAAGAACTTGGAGTTTCCCTCCAACCGGCATGCTTTCGGTGGATCCGGAACGGAGTGATCCAAAGAGAGTTAAATCAGAATCATCCATTCCGGTTGGGTAACGAACGTCTCCACTCTTGTGTGTTTCTCTCTTAGATCTTTTCTTTGGGCATTTAGCATATCGTGTGATTTGTGATTGGTAGAATTTTCATGGATAATATCTATTAAATTATTGTTATTGTTATTGATTCCCTTTTGAATTTGTGAGGCGTGGCGGCCTCATTTTATTTTCGTTGGGAGAGAACCACCCGTTATCCGAATCCTTATTTTCGGTTGTGTCTCTTTTGCTACAACGTACGCTCGACCGAACCGTGTGGGTTCATTTCGCTTGAGAGGATCTTGGCCTAAAGCCTTGATATTATCTTAAGGGGCCTAGCGACCCCTCCGAATTCTATTAAATTAATTGTGGCAACTTGCGTAGTGGTTGTGTTTATTATTCATGTGAGCGCAATAGTAATTATAATTAAGCGAGCGTGTGAACCCCTTAGCCGTTACGGAGTCGAAACCCGTGGCCTACATCAATTTGGTATCAGAGGCAGGTTATTGTCGATTTCCTAATCGGCACCATCCTTCTATTTTTAGGTAGCCTAAAGAAAATATAAATTTCAAATTTCAAAAATTCAAATTTCAAATTTCAAAATTTAAAATTCAAATTTCGAATTTCAAATTTCAAATTTCAAATTTCAAATTTCAAAATTCAAAATTCAAAATTCAAATTTCAAATTTCAAAATTTTCAAATTTCAAATTTCAAAATTTAAAATTCAAAATTCGAATTTCAAATTTCAAATTTTAAATTTCAAATTTCAAATTTGAAATTTCGAATTTCAAATTTATAAATTTCAAATTTCAAATCTTGAAATTTCAAATTTCAAATTTCAAATTTCATATTTCAAGATTTCAAATTTCAAATTTCAAATTTCAAAATTTAAATTTTCAAAATTCAAAATTTCAAATTTCCAATTTCAAATTCTAAATTTGAAATTTTTCTCAAAATCAAAAAAAATAAAATTCTGGAAATTCTCTATCTTATTTTTAATAAGAAATCCAAAAAAAAATATTTTTCATTAAGTCATTATTTTTATTAAGTTATTTTAAAATTTAATAGTTGGTCTGCCAATAGCGGCCTATATTTTTATTTTTTCAGCAAAATTCAAAAATAAAAAATTTATTAATAATCTCCATATTTTTGCCAGCAAGACTATCAAAAAATATATATATAGTATTTTGAAATATTAGCGGGGACAAATCGATCTTTGAAAATTAAATAGAACCAGACTATATTTCTTTGTATTTGTGCACTTAATCCGAGTAGTCTATCCCCATTTTCCCGCTGAAAATTAAAACAAAAATGGCCTACGATGTTCACATTTCCCGAATGAAATCTTTGGGTTCCGTCATGAAAGTTAGAAAGCCAGTCCATTGCCCGATAGTGGAAGAGATTAAGGGGTTGATTGGCCAACTAAAGGCTAATCAAGTTACACCGCGCACCTCTAGGCGTGTTAGGATTCCTGCTCTGACATATAATGGGCTAGGTGGACTGCGAGTGTTTCTATGTTGGGTGAATGACATGGAGCATTATTTTGAGCAATATCGTATTGTGGATCCCCATAGGATTCCCGTTGCGAGACTGCAATTATTTGGTCGAGCCCATACTTTTTGGCTCAATGAGGAAAGACGTTTAGGAATGCCCTCCGTCGACCCACGTATAGGTTGGCCAATTATGAAGAATTTATTAACGGATGAGTATTACCCTCCATACTGCCATTCTCCGTCTACTGATTATCTGAGTAAGTCGCCGACCAAGATTTTGCCTACATCGAACCAGCATGTTCCCTCGTACTCCCGTATGAGGACATCTCATGATTTTATTTCTCCCCACCTGGGCACTAGACCCTTTCCTGTTTATGAGAGTGTTCCTATCAGCGTGAAAATGGTATCTGAGCTTGCGAGTACGAGTACGCCCGTCACTGAGGCCGATGCTGTTAATGATGACAACAAGAGTAACGATGAGGAGATTGGTTACCCGAGTGACTTGGATGAGGATTTCTCATTTGAGGAACCCTCTCCATTCCCTTTCGACGACATTTTGGAGCCATCCCTTTTGACTGTTGTGGAGCCTTTTGATGATCCTAAGTCGATTAATATTCTAGCTGAGTCAGAAGAGTTACAGTCTGCTGAGAGCTTACCCAGTCGTGACTCATTTGACGATCTGTTAGGACATGAGCTTGCTATTTCTAGTCCGAGACGTATCGAAGTGCCCATTTCTGAGATTTTCACTATAACTGATGTCTGGACTGATGTGTTGGAAGATTGTTCTAGTAATGGTGTTAAACTTTTGGAATACGATATTGAAGTGGAACCGGATGAGCATCCCCTAATGCTAACTCCTTTACCTAAACTTGAATGTGATTTTAACTCTCTCCCGTTTGTAACGCCTGATATCGTTATAGCATTGCCGATCTATGATACGATCACTGAATCTGAAATACATGATTACCCACATGATTTAGAAGACATGTCGGATGATTTTTCCGTAAGAGCGAATCCACTATTTGAACTTTCTTACGACTTTATTGGGTTGCGACCGGATGATCTTTATTGGAAGTCAAATCCGTGTTTTGAGATTTCGAATTGGATTACTAGTGGTACTTTGGCAATGGTGCCTTATGACGTGATGTCCCCTCGACAAACTTATTTGCCAAGCCCGGTCGCACGCATTTATCCCCCGCCTTTTGATGACCCGTGCACGCACACGCTAGTGAACGTAGTTGCGAATGTTAAGTTGTGTTGCCCGCACGTAATGTCAAATCCGGGAGCGCCCGTTCTATATATAGTGATGAGTGTTTTCCGTTAGCTTTTATTCATGACATTTTAAAATTTAAATTTAAGTTTAAATCTAAAACTACGACGTTGTATGGCGTTGATTTCACCACTGCTTTATTAGCACCCGTGCCACCTGACTTGGTCCCGTTACTGCCCACTATTAAAGCAAGTCACATTGCACATGGGTTCTCCCCACACAGTTCTAAGATTGTTTGTTGGAATCGGAGAGTATCCTACCGTTATATAAGTGATTTGGTTTTGGTTTGTCTCGTCCCTGAACGGATGCCTCCGGGCACCTCAGAAATATTTATGAACTGGCCAGTCCATTATTTGCGAATCTTATGGAAATTTAGTAGCATGACATTTCTTGTAGAATTTTCCATTGATTGGGGCATCGCTCCTATTTTCTACTTTTCATACTTTACGCGTCAGGTTTCTATGCCCCTTGAAAAGTCTATCTCTCCGTTTACATTTTCCACTATGCTTTCTCTAGGGGTGGGTGGTGTTAGTTCTTCTGCATCGTTTTCGTCCCCGGTCTCCATCGGAGGTATGTGGATTGATGTTGTGGAAATTCCTTGTTCTTATTTGGCTAATGCGTCTTTGAGGTCCCCCCAAGACCACTTTTTGCCTTGCAGGTTCCTCTTCCTCGACGATCATACACGGTACTACTCATTAGTGATGAGTATTTTTGAGAGGGGGAGGATTGATGGCGCCGTCATCCCCTGGCTTGTTGATTTGGAGCGTCCCCCTCTAGACGATGATGGTGACCCGGTACATGTCATAGATCCACGTCATGTTGCTGCAGAAGATCCCCTTCCGGATGACTATGGTGACCCGGTTGATGTTGGTGCTGGCTCACACTTGATGTTCCCTCGCCCCCTTGAGATGATGATTTACTTGTTGGTGCCGTTGTTCGTCGCCATATGGAGCTTGAAGATCTTTATGACCGTGTCGCAAGTCGGAATGTTGAAACTTTGCTGTGACATCCACCGCCATCGCCGCGTCATTTTAATGTTGGAACTTTGTCGTGACATCCACTGCCATCGTCGCGTCATTTAAATTATTATTTCAGATTTTATAATTATGTTTTTAATTGGCCTATGTTTAGCCAAAGTTTTAATTATTTGTCATTTCATTTTGGCCTTTGTTTAGCCACATTTGGGATGCTTATAACCCTTGTCTTTGTAAAGCCTATATAAGGCTATGTTGTATTGGATTTTGAGTAGATTGAATGAAAAATAAAAAACCCAATTTCAGATTTTGGAATACCTTCTCCTCTTCCCTCTTCCTCTTAGCCGCCCCTACCTTTCTTTTTCCCTCTTTGGCCGCCGGCCTCCCTCCTCCCCTTCCAAGGCTTCGGCCACCTCCTCTACTCCTCCCTTCCCTTTATCACCTTTCTCTACTCAAGGGTTACCCCTAGCCGCCTCCCCATCCTCATCCCAAAACGAAAAAGCCATCCCCTCCATTCAAATCCGCCGGCCACCCGGTGCATCCCCTCCAAAAAAAAACCGACCCTCATCAACTTCATCCTTGACCAAGCCCTCTCCCTTTGCCATCAAGATCTCGGCCACATCCATCCCCTCACAAAACCGACACCCCTTTCATTCTCCTAGCCGACCACCTCCATCCCAACACCATCCATAACCCTATCCTTACCAAAAAATCGATTCCTTTGGTGAGATCCAAATCAGCCCCATCTTCTAATCCAAGGGAAGAATCGGCCAAAGCTTGAGGTGAATCTTGTGAAACTTCAACGGCGTCGAAAGGCAACGAAGAACTTGGAGTTTCCCTCCAACCGGCACGCTTTCGGTGGATCCGGAACGGAGCGATCCAAAGAGATTTAAATCGGAATCATCCATTCTGGTTGGGTAACGAACGTCTCCACTCTTGTGTGTTTCTCTCTTAGATCTTTTCTTTGGGCATTTAGCATATCGTGTGATTGGTAGAATTTTCGTGGATAATATCTATTAAATTATTGTTATTGTTATTGATTCCCTTTTGAATTTGTGAGGTGTGGCTGCCCTCATTTTATTTTCGTTGGGAGAGAACCACCCGTTATCCGAATCCTTATTTTCGGTGGTGTCTCTTTTGGTACAACGTACGCTCGACCGAACCGTGTGGGTTCATTTCGCTTGAGAGGATCTTGGCCTATAGCCTTGATATTATCTTAAGGGGCCTAGCGACCCCCCCCCCGAATTCTATTAAATTAATTGTGATAACTTGCGTAGTGGCTGTGTTTATTCTTCGTGTGAGCGCAATAGTAATTATAATTAAGCGAGCGTGTGAACCCCTTAGCCGTTAAGGTGTTGAAACCCGTGGCCTACATCACTTGCCCTTTTGACAAGCTGAACATATCCCTTCTTTTATACACTTAACTTGAGGACCATTCCTCACTAACTCTTAGCTAAAGAGTTGGCCAATTATTTTGTAGTTAAGATGAGCAAGCCTCTTGTGCAATTTGACACAATGAGATGCTTTCTCATCAGCTACAAGACAAATAGGAGAACCTTTGTTCTCACACCCAAAATCAATACAATAAACATTTCTCTTTCTATATCCTGTCAAAATGATCTTTTGATCACTTGACCTTTTGATATGACATCCATTCTTAACAAATGAAATGTCATATCCTAGATCACTCAGCTGACTTATGCTTATCAAGTTGTGTTTCAAACCTTTTACATAAGCCACTTGAGTGATGGTAATTTGGTTGGAAGAGATGTTACCAAATCCTTGATGATTCCTCTTTCAGATCCACCAAAGATTACTTTAGGTCCATCCTTGATAGGTGTGTACTCCTTCAGTAGCCCCTTTGTTCCAGTTATGTGTCTAGAACATCCACTGTCCAAGTACCATATGGGGGTATGGCAACTTGGACTTTCCTGTAATATTGAATTACTTTCCCTTAGAACCCAAGTAAGTCTTGGGTCCTTGGTTTAAGTTAGCTTCCTTCATATCAAATCTACTAGCAGCTTTCTAACTAGTAGACTATTGTTTTTCCTGACACTTATGTTATGCCAGCAGTCTAAGGCAAAATGGCATGTCATGCCACAGCACCAGTATTCATACTTGTTGTATCTAGGTCTAGATACATTTTTGACAAAAGAATTTTTGTTCTGTGCTGGTGCTGCTGCAGCTACACCCACTGGTTTCTTATAACCATGGGGTTTATGAACATGGGCTTACTTATTGGCATTAACACCCTTATTATTCAGAACATAAGTCTTATTATGACCATGAATGTTTTCAAGATAATTTTTGTTAGAAGGTACTTGTACCTTTCTAAACATTACAGGAACTTTAAAATTTACTGGCTGGACTGGTGCTTTGCCTTTTCTCTTGAAATGGGCAGCCCTGGTGTTACCTTTAAAGCCTATTCCTGCCTTACCCTTTTGAGCCACAAACTCATCTATTAAGGGTAAGACAGATTTTGGCTTGGAGTAACTATCCACCAAATCTTTCTCCTTTTGAAGTCTGACTTCCAGACTTCTAATTAGATCATTTTTATATGTGATTGTACCCATCTGAATAACAGTAATTGTTTTCAGCTTGGCAACCTCATTCATTTTCTGATCCAATTCTTTCTCTAAGCCAGATACAGTCATCTTAAGATCTGCAATTTCCTTAGCCTGAGTTTTGTCCAGGTTCTGTCTTTTCTTTAGAGCCTGCAACAAGTCCCCATATTCATCTATCAACTGATTAATATCTCCTTCAGATTCAGATCCATCCACATCACTTGATGCAGATGTATCTGACTCTGTGCCAGTACTACAAACTGAATTACTAGACAAACATTGTACGTTACTTGGACTAGGCTGATCTTGACACTTGTTGTCCTCTGATTCAGCCATCAGTCCCATGCACTTATGGTCTTCTTGTTCATAGATGGAGTTCAGCAATTGCATAGACTCATCTTCTTCACTAGCTACATACAGTCTAATGTATGCTTCTGCTTCAAATTCTGATTCTAAGGAGGATTGATCTGTAAGACTCATCTCGTTCTTAGCAACAAAGGATTTCTCCTTCTTGCCCTTTTGTTGAGTCTTCTTTCTGTCTACTGACTCCTTCCTCTTTTCTGGACACTCAGCCACCACATGTCCTGGCCTATTGCAGCAATAGCAAACAATTTTTGATGTTGTAGCTTTGCTGGGCTTAGACGTGCTCTTTTCTTTTCTTGATGATTTTCTCTTTTGATAGTAGTCATCAACTGGTTGTGATGTGGAGGGCCTTGACTTCCACTGCTTCTTCTTCAAGAACCTCTGAAACTGCCTTGTAAAGGCAGCAAAATCTGCATCTGAATCACTACTATCTGAGTTCTGTTTGTCTGAATTCTCTAAGATAACTTCAGCAACTTCCTTAGGAGGTGATGGAGATATCCTTTTATTCTTTCTAGTGGCTTCAACCTTGAAGGCCACAGACCTTTCTTTATGCTCTCCTTTTGTATTTCTTTCTTCCTCCTTCCTAGCCATTAGTTGCATTTCATATGATAGCAACTTTCCAAATAAGGTTGGAGGAGAAATGTCTGCTAGTTTTGCCACTTCTCTAATGGCACAAATCTTGGTATCCCAATCCTTTATTAGGGATCTTAGGAATTTGTCATTCAACTCATATGTACTGAAGACCCTTCCATAGGACATTAGTTCATTCACTATCCTGTAGAATTTCTTGTAGCATTCAGATATGCTATCAAACTTCCCTTGTCTGAAACTCTCATATTCTTGATTGAGCATAGACTTTCTGTCTTGTCTAACTTCTTCAGAACCCTCCATGTAGACAATCAATGTGTCCCACATTTCCTTGGAGGTTTTGCAGTGAATCAAATTTTGGAAAGTAAAATCATGTATGGCGCTCACTATGATATTCTGAGCTCTTTTATCCATAGTTGCCAGTATAATCTCATCCTTAGTCATTTTTGAAAAATCCTTGGAAGTTCTCTGATTTTCATCTAGAGAAGACACATTCATTGGGATATATGGACATTATTTTACTATGATATATATCCTTGGGTCAGAGGCCTCCATAAACAACCTAACCCTTTCTTTCCAGATTCCAAAAATCTCTTTCCTGCAGATAGGTAATTTCATTGACCCTAGTTCCTTGTGATTCTCTCCAGAACCCATTTTCTTGATTCTTGATTCTGCCTTAGGGATCTAACTCAGACTGTTAAGTCCTACTTTGAGCAACCTGGCTCTAATACCACTTGATAGTTTTACTTTCAAGACTACCTAAACACCTAGAGGGGGGGTGAATAGGTACTAATTCTTGTTTTAACTTAAAGCATAATATAACTACAATGTTGTAATATAAAACAAAAAAATCTGCAGCAAACTCAGCACACACAATCACAGATTCTACAGCTACACAATTCACAGATTTCACACAGAATTTATAGTGGTTCCCCAAGGTCTGGGTATATCCACTTTCCCCCTTCACCTATCTAGCTGTGTGCTAGATTCGGCCTAACTTCTTCCTTTAACTCAGATCCTCAGATCCTACAGCTCAGAATCCAGAAGGATTCCTACAACTCAAAACCCTATAAGGTTCCTACAACTCAGGCTAACAAGCCCTACCTCAGCCTTGCCACAAGGCCTACAAATCAGAGAATACCTTCTCCTACAACTCAGGCATAAACAGCCCTACCACTCAGAGAACAAATCTCCTACACTCAGCCTTTATAAAAACAGGCTTACAACTCAGATCTATGAATAGATCCTACAAAATTTGATAGAGAATTTTTATAACCTCTTACCCCTGTTGAGAGAAAAGGGATAAGAACATTCTTGATCAGCTTCTTGAAGAGGCTGATGGCTGAAATCAACTTGATCTTAGCTTTCTTCAAAGCTTCTTGAATCTGAACTTAGTTGGGTTGATTTCCTTTGAATATCACTGACTGACAGCTTTCTCCTAAGATTCTAGAAATAGATCTGAATCTTCTTGACAGAATAGTTCAGTATCTGCTTATTGAGAGACCTGTGATTGTCTCCTTCTTGACTTCAAATAGCTGGAACTCTCTCTTACCAAACCTCTTGAAGATACTTCTGAATTCTAGATTGAATTCAACTTAGACTGAATCTGAGTGGATGATCACTTCAGAATGTCTCCTTAGATCTTCTTACGAAGATCTTCTTCTTTGTGACTTGTACTTTCTTGATCAGAGATCAATCTCTAATTGTGTTAGTGGTGATAATTAATTATTATCTATATCTGCATCCTTCTTCTTAATCCATTTATTTATAGACTTCATCCATGGTAACCGGCTGATCTTGTTTATAACTAACTTATGACAAGTCTGACAGCTTCAGTAAACCTGTTGTAACTCACAGCTGTCAAGACATCAAACAAATCTTGAGCCTTTGTCTTTGTCAGCAAAGCGTCGAGTCTGTCCGTCATAAAGTGTCGAGACCTTCTGTCAATATGTGTCGAGACCATCTGTCAGTATGTGTCGAGACCATCTGTCAATATATGTCGAGACCATCTTTCAATATGTGTCGACACAAGTGACTTAAGTATCGACACAGACTTTGGTTGTGTCGACATAGCTGCCTTGATGTCGACATAGCTTCTTGATACTGCTTCTTAAGAATGTGTCGACACTGATTATTTTTGTCAACACAAACACTTCACCATTCATCAGCAATAAACTTGTTCTAGACTCAGCTGTGTGTCGACACAAGTCCTGTGTGTTGACACAGTTGATGTAGATTCAGAACATAGTATGTGTCGACACTGCCTCCAGGTGTCGACATAGTTGTTATCGACTCTACCTCTGTGTGTCAACACAGCCTCCCGGTGTCGACACAATTGATGTCGACTGACTATTTCTGTGTGTCGACACTGCCTCCCAGTGTCGACACAAATTCACTGAGGTGTCGAAACAGCCATTTCCAACTGTCGACACAATCTTACTGAAGTGACGACACAGCTTCCTCAGGTGTCGACATATGGACTTAGAAATTTTTCTTTGCATTTTAGCACATTCTTAACCTGCACATATAAACTTAAAATAACATCAAATACACCTTAATGTATATCATTGAGCTATGTTTGACTTGTCCAAATCAGGTACACATTTTCCAATGTACCCAACAGAAAACATATAAACATACCCGAAACTAAGAGAAGTGGTGCAGATGAGATTCTCTCATCGCCGATTCCAAATCCCACATCACACTCTCGACGTCTTGATTTCTCCAAAGAATCTTGATAATGGGGATGGTCTTTCTCCGCAACACATGCTCTTGAGATTCCAAAACACGGGCAGGCTCCTCCACACATGAAAGATTGGGCTGAATCTGGGGTACTGAGTCAAGAACTTGACGACCATTACGAACACACTTCTGCAACTGGATCACATGGAACACATCATGGACACTAGGGAAGGGAGCAGGCAATTCCAACCTATAAGCTGATACTCTTATGCGCTCAAGAATCTTGAAAGGTCCCACATACCGAGGGTCTAACTTAAGGTTCCTTGCAAACCTTTTAACACCTGACATCGGAGAGACTTTTAGGAAAACCAAGTCCCGAACCACAAACTCCAGACCGACCCTTCGTCGATTAGCATACTTCTCATAACGCTCTTGTACTATATAGAGCTTCTCTCGAATATGAGTTACAACACAATTCATCTCTTCAAGGGCTTCTGGACCTAGAAACGGTCTCTCACCAACTTCAGCCCAAAATAAAGGAGTTCTACCACGCCTCTCATATAAGGCCTCAAATGGGGCCATCTGCAGACACTATTGATAACTATTATTGTACGCAAACTCCATGAGTCTGAGACACTCGTCCCAAGCACCACCATGATCAAAAATATAACACCTGATCATATATTATACGATCTAATTTACACTTTATGTTTGACCATTTGTCTGCGGATGATAGGCGGTGGAATATCTTAAATCGGTGCCCAACCCCTCCTGTAAACTTTTCCAAAAGCAAGATGTAAATCTAGAGTCTCGAACCAATATGATGCTAACTGGCACTCCATGTAATCTGATAACATCATCAAGGTATAATTCAACTATCTTTTTCATAGAATATCCAATCTTAAAAGGCACAAAGTGAGCACATTTAGTCAATCTATCGACTATCACCCACAAAGAGTCGTGCCCACGGGGAGATCTTGGTAAACCAGTAATAAAATCCATCAAAATACTCTCCCACTTTTAACTAGGGATATCAAGCAGGGTCAACTTGTCTCTAGGCCTTCTATGGTCAGCCTTAACATGTTGACACGTAAAACATTCCGACACAAACATTGCGATATCATTCTTCATTCCTGACCACCAAACAATTTGCTTTAGATCTTTATACATCTTTGTGGAACCAGGGTGGTAGGCTACACTGGAACCATGATCTTTAGTACAGATCTTATCCCGAATGTCGCCCAAGGCGGGGACGCAAAATCTACCCCGATACTTCAAGGTACCCACCGCATCTAAGGAGAAATCTGGTAGCTCTCCCTTCATAATTTTATTCTGTAGGTGTAACAAATCCGGATCGTCCTTCTAATGTGCTCGAGTAAGGGAAATCCAAGATGACTCTTCTACTTCTAGACTAGCAGGCACAGTACCACTCCCAACCTCAATATCCATCAACATGAATTTTTCCACCAAGGGATGTACTGACAGATTAAAAATTTTGGCGGTCTTTCTACTCAAAGCATCGACTACTATATTAGCCTTTTCTGGATGATAAAGAATTTCCACTTCATAATCAGCCAAATATTCTAACCACCGATGCTGGCACAGATTTAGTTCCTTCTGAGTGAAGACATATTTCAAACTCTTATAGTCCATATAGATCTTACATAACGTGCCATACAATAAGTTTCGCCAAAGCTTCATCGCATAATTATAGCAGCGAACTCCATATCGTGCGTAGGATAGTTTCTCTCATGAATCTTTAGTTGTCTCGACCCATACACGATCACCTTACCATCTTGCATTAAAACACAACCAAGTACGACGTGTGATGCATCGACATACACAGCATACTCAACTCCTTCTGTAGGTAAGGTTAAAATTGGAGCAGTACATAATCTCTTCTTCAGTTCTTGGAAAGCCTCTTCACACTTATCGCTCCAAATGAATGCAGTATTCTTCTGAGTAAGTCTAGTTAGAGGAGCAGACAACACTTAAAACCCTTCCATGAATCTTCTATAATAGCCAACCAGGCCTAAAAAGCTCCTAATCTCCTTAGGTGTAGAAGGTCTCTCCCATTCCATTACAGCAGAAATCTTAGTTCGGTCCACGGAAACACCGTCCTTTCTTACAACATGAACCAGAAAGGACACCTGAGGTAGCCAGAAATAACACTTGCTTAACTTCGCAAATAACTTATGCTCCCTCAGGGTCGATAAAACTAATCATAAATTTTTAGTATGCTCCTCAACACTGTGAGAATACACTAAGACGTCATCTATGAACACAATAACAAATCGGTCTAAGAAATCCTTAAACACCCTATTCATCAAATCCATGAAAGCAGAGGGTGCATTGGTTAGACCGAAAGACATCACCAAAAACTCATAATGCCCATGCCGTGAATGGAAAGCGGTCCGAGGGACATCTGCCTCACAAATTCTCAACTGTTGGTTGCCTGAGCGAAGATCGATCTTTGAAAATACCGAGCTTACACGCAACTGATCGAACATATCATCAATCCTTGGCAGGGGATATCTATTCTTAATTGTCACTTTATTCAATCGACCTCTAGGAAGTGTTACAAGGCCTAGATCAATTCTAACACGATCAACAACGATGGATAATGCGATTAGAGCCGCCAATAAAACACTTCAAGAATGAATAAACATGGCCTGACAAATTTTAGGTTTACCATGACAAGATCTTACAACATCAAGTGATCATCAAGAAAGGTTAATCATAACAATAACTTGGAAGAAAAAGTGCAGAAAATTTTAAAGAACATAAAAACTTAACTGTTACCATCAAACCGGACAAGGAGAAACGAGGGTAAACCACCACTTGCCTTGGTTTTACCGGAAACGTTTACTGAATTACTCCACATCGCAGATCGGGGCAAAAGAAGATGGGAGGAGTCGAAATCTGAACAAAAATGGCCGAAATAGAGGTTAGGGCCAAAAACCCTAACGAGGAAAACTCAAGGAAAGGGGAAGATTTTACCACGAGGGAGAAGCTCTCGCCGAGAGCTTTTCGGATCTACAATCGGTTCACGATTTCGAGCAATAGAGCACCGTCGGCTGCCACCGAAAGAAGCACGGGATAAACTTCTCTCTCTCACTCATGCCGCTCTGATTCAGGAGATGAATAGGAAAATTCGGTCCAAATGATGAAGGAAGAAGTAGGGTATTTATATTTATATATATATAATAAATATATTATAAAAACCTTTACACTTAGAAGAATGAACCAGGGTCGGCTGAATCGGTTTCCGGGATGAAGACTCGGAGTACTCGCGTACTATTAAGTTACTCAAGATATGAAAGCAAAATCGTCCCGAGTAAAGAAAGATAGTACTCGAGTACTAGAGAGTTACTCGAGCACTGAAGGCAGCATTACTCGAGTGTTATGGAAGAATTACTCGAGTAATGTAGATGGATTTCTCGAGCACCTGAAGACAACTCGAGAACTAAAGGCAGTACTACTCGAGTACTAAGGAATAATTTCTCGAGTACTAGAAGGAAGAATTTACTCAAGAGCTAAGACACTTCTCGAGTATAATCAGCACTTCTCGAGAACTACGGGGCTTATCGAGAATAAGAGGATGGTTTATCGAGTACCACTGGACCACTCGAGAACAAGGAGGGCACTACTCGAGAGCTAAAACCAGACATCTTGAGTACAATCAGCGCTTCTCGAGAACAAGAAGGGCTTCTCAAAAACATCAAGTCATGACTTCTCGAGAATAAACTGGGACTTCTCGAGAACGAAAGGGGGGATCTCGAGTACAAGCAGGACAAATTTCAGAAGTTCTGATTCGACTAATATCCTGGAATGAATCGCTGACTCTACGAATTAGCAGCATAGACAACCTTAGAATCCGACGTACCAGTCTTGCGACACAATATAAAATGCTCTCATAAGCAAAAGAAATCACCACAAGGATCCAAATACGCGCCGAGACTCCAATATGCTCAGATCGCAACAAAACTTGACAAGCAAGTCCAAACTTAACTTAATTTCCAAATGTAAAATTTTCCAATTATAACCAGAATTTGGCTGACTCGACCGCACGGGTGCGAAAATGCCTTAAAGGTGTTGCACCGACAACTCGACGTTAAAAGTAACGTCATGACGTCATAAATATGACGAATCCAAAACAAATAGAATCATCGAAAAAAATTTGGGGCATTACAATGCTCCTCTGCATCTCCTTCCTCATCCGAAATAGTTACCACTTCCTCTTGAACAACTGGAGGAGCACCTTACATTCTTGCAATTCTCTTTTCTAGGTTGCAGATAAACCTATCAACCTTTGTAGAAACAGAGATCAAGGACTGAGTTGGCTCCCACTTAGACACTGAAGTAGGAAGAATTTCTGGGGGAGGTACTATCATGTTATCCGTAGAATCTTGCTCAGAAAGGTCATTAACATTATCAGTAGCTTTGGGCTCATCAACATCATGTACAAGATCAGCAGCATCCATGTCCTCATCAGCATTAACCTCAAAGTCAGCGACATCTAACTTGAACTGAAAGTGAAACATCTGTAGCTGGAGATGGAGTCTCTGTCTTAGGACTAGCTGGAACATCTGTCTCAATAGCAGTAGGAACACTCAAGAGCACTATCTTAATGGACACTTGTGTTGCAGCAGGATCCCCCTCAATTCCGGCACTCATTCTCTCAGGAATCTCACTGGGGGTGGAAGTAGGAATCCATTCCTCAGGTACTTCCTCTTCCTCTACCTCAGGCAAATCTCTAGCTCCCCTTGGCCTCTGGATCCTCCTATCCCACCTCGAGAAGATGGATGAATCGATTTTGTTCAGGTGGTGGATAAGTACACCTTTGGACATGTCAAACATGTCACTGTCCAACTGATTCAAGTACAAACTTAGAATCCTTCCAAAGTTGGGAGTACGGAGACTATCTTTGATCTTTACAAACAACGCAACACCCCAATAAATTTTCTTCCGGCAGATAATGACCACAAGAATCTTGAACATCTCGGAGGAGAGGTAATCGTGTGATGCAATCTTACATAGAAGTACTTTTCCAATGTTATCTGATAATAGCTTGCCTTCCTCATTCATGCCTTTCCTCTTAACAACCTTGGTACCTTTGGGCAATTTACTGGACAACATAGCTCTTGTGAAGTCATCCTCTTTAAGTTGATCGGCATCTTCACAAGATGGAAGCAACAAGAGCAATATGAGGAGTGACGCCTTCACCTTAACTTTGAACTGACGGACTTTGCTCTTGATAACTGTATCTTCACGACGAAGTTTTGCATTCTGAAAGAACTCAAGGACATCTTTAGCCAACACCTTGCAGGGGTGTACAAGGGTGAAGTAGAGGCCGTGTAATGTCCCGATTCGTGCTAGACCCCTCGTATGTGTTTTTGAGTCAAGAGAGTGACTCGGGCTCATGGTGCACTGATAGGAAGGTGGGGAAAAGGGAACATGCCATGAGTAGGCTGTGAGATCAGACATTGAGTGTTTACGATGCTTCTCGACAAGCATCTAGTGCGTAGACTGACGGGCCGGCGTCGAGTAATACTTGACGCATAGGAAGAACTAGACATAGCATAATCTCGGCCAGTAGGAATTCGTCGAGTGATCACTACGTCTCGACAGAGTGTCGAGTGATACTCGACGCATGCGATGAATTAGACTTGAATAGTTTCGGTGAGACAAGTACTATTCGTCGGATATCATCGAGTGATGCTCGCCACATACAACACATGACTTGGAAGAATTTGTCGGGAAAGACTTAGGCAAATAAGGTTAATTGAAATTCATCGTATATCGTCGAGGATACCTGGCGAAACCGTCAAAAACAACTTGGAACAATTCAGCGGGAGATATGTAACAGCCCGCTATAGGGCTACAGCCCAATACACCCCAACGCCTCTCCGGTCTGTTTCTCAACAAGGCGCATTGTTGGCGCTAGGTATCGAACCCACAACCCTTGATAACACACTCTTCCAACATTGGATATCACCAACTGAGCTGCGGGTTCGATACCTAGAGCAAATAACGCGTCGTGTTGAGAAACAGGCTGGAGAGGCGTTGGGGTGTATTGGGCTGCACCCTTGTAGTGGGCCTTGGGGCGAGACAAGCTGTGCAACCCAGGTAGGGTGTGGCAGCCTCTGAGCTCTAAACATGGCCGTTACAAGATATTTGAATATCGTCAGGCAAACTCGACGAATTCGTTGAGTTAGAATCGACAAATTCGTTGAGTTAGACTCGACAAATTCGTCGAGTTAGACTCGACAAAATCATCAGAACATCATTGAAGAGTTAGTCGATTCGTCAACTATATAAGACGAATTGGACTTAGAATATTTTTGGCCCGTGGAGTTATGAAGGATTCGTTGGATTAGGCTGAGCCGATTCATCGGGACTATATGGATAAATTTGACGATTTGTTGAATATGAAGAGGGATACTGGACGAATTTTACTTAGACGGTTTTGCGACACAGGCTGTATTCGCTAACTTGTACGTACGGGCTGAACCGGGTTTCAGGATGAGTGCTGGATAGCTCCTTTGGACCGGTCCTTTCAAGAGGACTTATTTAATGTATTAAAGGGCAGTCCAATGAGGAAGTGACACATGGCGGAATAACTTAAACCCTAATAAGTTCTTATAAAAAAAGAATATACGGAAAACCTAGCCATCATCGTTCATCATTGTCGAGCCGATTCCTGTGCCAAACCCGACGGATGTGAAGACATTGTCGGAGCTAAACTTCCTTTTCGTGAAGAACGATACTGACGTAGAAGAACGATGTTGTAAAAAAGGATAACAAGATCTATAGCCGGAAACGAGGTGAGCTTTCTACCCTCTCTCCCTTGGTGCTAGATCTTTTATTATGATATAGGAAAGATGTCGACTCCAAAGAGTTTGACTTGGTGAGACGTGAAGATCTCCTAGGAAGTGACCACGCTAGGACCTTATCCTAGGGTTTTGATGTCTTCGACCTTTCCTCTCTTCATTATGAAGATGATAGATTTGGTTTCATGAAGAACGATGGTCTATTGAGGGTGAATAAGGGATGAGGAAGAACTGAATATATCCTAGTACTAATGGTTAGAGGAAGAAGACGAACTGATGTCGTTCTTTTTACTTTAAGATGCGTGTAGAAATCAGTTTTTTGTCTGTAGTAGACTTCATGCACGAATTAAGGCATGATCCAAGAACTTCTGGGTCTTGGGACGAATACACAAGTTATAGTTCTCGGAAAAACCTTTCCAACGAATGGTTACACATTTACATATGATCCTTATAGCTTCAAGAATGTCCAGTCAAAGTCACTGTACAGTAACAACATAAGTGCAAACTGTGTTCGGTTTAGTGTACATCAGGATTTTTATAACTCGGTAGGAAGATCGTAGCCAAGGATATTGTGGATTGGGTGAATCTATTTATATGAATTCGTGATAAGCTAGTGGATGTTAAACCATGGTTGCACAAATGGTTTATTTTGGAAATCCGGCAAGAAGCACCTAATGAAAATACGATGAATGTTGTAGGTTTTATGATAAGCATAATGTAATCGATGGTTAAGCGGTAAATTACAATCCTTGGAGGAATATGTGATGTATGCCCTATAAAGTCGTGATAATCATGTAGAACATAATTGGTTTGTTGTATGCTTAATTCCATGACCATACGATATATTGATTCATGATTTCGGATTTTGAAGGAATCTTTAAAGTAGTCCAGTGCTTAAAGTTGTGTCTCCCTATAGGTAGCATTATGGGACTAGTGTGATGTGTAAGGTGGCTTTCCACCCGTGTTAGCGTTGAACTCTTGGGTGCTTGGAAGCATAGATATGTGAGAGGGTTGTAAGTGCGTGAGTATTGGACCACACTAGATTGGTATAATGATAGGGGACTCGGTTAGAGCCCTTATATGTGTGTTGGTATGGCTAAGTGTAACTGCGTGCGGTGTGTGTTAACACGTGCTGTCATAATCCTGGGTTATGGATAGTGTGGCAGGTCTACTAGCTCACTAGTCACCACACCAATGGGAGTTGACAGATAGAGCTTGAGCGGTTGGGCTTGATCCTTGGTGCTCATTTTTGAGGCTCCTTTCATACCAGTGGACTGTTTGTCTATGTTCTTTGGTGATATGCTCCCAAAGACCCTCTTCGTACAAGTTGTAGGCCAGTTTGGGTTTTGTTCTTGGTGCAGATCTTCCCAAGACCCCTCAGAGTCATAGTATGCAGGGGCTCCACTGTTGTGTTCTTAGCATTGAGGCGTACAGAGGCCTAGGATTGGTTGTGTGGATGCCCTCCTAGTAGTGGAAAGCTCAATCTACTGTCACCGTCTGGCCACAATGGATGATGCCTGAGAGGTTAGCTACCTGCTCGAAAAGTGGGAACTAAAAGACTGTGTCGACATAGCAAAATAGAGTGCGTGAGTTACATGAGCATCATAAGTCATCATTGCATTGCATTGTATTATATCACATAAGATCCTAATAAATAAGTGTATGAGCACTCTTATATGATGAGTTACTTACTGTTAAGCTGATCTTTAACTTATAAATTTGTATGAGAATTTTTATAAGTTAAGTTATATTCCTATTATAGAATTATATATACTACAGTCAATTGCTCTTGTCCTTATAGAAATGCTAGCGTAGAATGATGTTACTACTTATACACATTGCTGTTGATACTTGATGATAAATAGAATAATACCACAAGCTTGTACTTACTATTTATATATATACTGTACCTTCTTCTTTCTCCCGCTCGATGCCTAAGAGCCGCCGGGGTGAGAGGATGAGATAACAACTTAGTCTTTATAACTAACGGTTTCTACAACTACCTTTTTAGGAGGACACCCAGTGGATGGAGTCGCAATAGTAGCAGGTTATGCAGGAGGGCTGCCAGGTCAGGGTGATGGGGCTTGATACGACATTACCTTCGCTGCCGTCAGTTACTGATGTGAGTTTTTAGAGAAATGTTTTGTAGCCCTTTGAGCAATTTTGTGTACTCTGATATTATAGAAGCTTTTGTAGCTTTTTATTTCTATTGTACTTCATTTGTAATTTATACTATTGTGGATTTTGACTTCTATAATTTTCTTTATGTTGGGTTGGCATGGATAATATTGGTTACAGTCGGAAGAATAGGCATCTTATAGTACCGGTCGACCCATTTGTTGATGTTATCGCAAGGCGGCTGTTTTGGGCATAAAACTCCCCTCGTCCATGTCTTGTGTTCCGGGAGGGTGGGTCTTATAAATAGTATCATCTTGCAACGATCCTGAACCAGAGAAGTCATCGAATAATGGTGTCACCCCCGCTCAATTGGTCAGTTTGAGGGCAAACTGACTTAGCGGAAGCAGTGGTGTGCTCATGTATAATTCACACTAAGTATGTCCAGTTGTTATCCTACGATTAGCCAACCTGACATTAGGTTTGTACAATTATGTGTAGATCCTAGCATGTATAGAGATAATAGGGGGCACTCCCGCCCCTTCTGTCCCCACCCAATTTTAGCAGTCGGAATTACGACAGACGCTTACGATAATCTTAGAAGCATTCAGGTCTCAACAGGCCCCAGAACAGTAAGAAGCCCTGGGCTCTAACTGGTTGAGCACCTTCCGAGCCCTCTCCCCATCTGCTTATCATGGGACGGAGTCGGGTGTTCGCACTCAGGAATGGCTAGACACAGTGCAAGAGTTAATTGCCAGAATAAGATGTCCAGCCAATATGGCTGTGACCTTAGCCGTATTAGTCCTGGAGTCACATGCCAAAAGGTGGTGGAAGTAACTCATGGGTTCCATTTTTTAAGTCTGAGTGTACACTGACATCAGCTAGAGTGAATTCTCTAATGTCTTCTTGTAACACTTCATCCGCTCTACTGCTCGGGACGAGCTCGAAGAAAGGTTTTTGCAGTTGAAGCAAGGATCCAAGTCCATCATAGAATATCAACGAGAGTTTCAACACCTTTCCAGGTTCGCTGACTCCTATAAGTTGGATGACTGAGGTTATGCGAAATAGTTTTACAAAGGATTGCGAGATCCCCTAAGGCAAGTGCTTTTATTGATAGCAGAATCGAACCTGGCAGAGATAGTAGACATGGCGAAGAGGTTGGAGGTAGACCACTAGGGAGTCTGATGTAGGCCACTCCCTAACGAAATTAAAACACGAGAAGACAAAAAGAAACCCTAAGGGGAATTTAAGCAAACACGTGGTGTGCGTGCAAAACTCGAAATTTCGGCAGAGTTTCGTTTGTAATTGCGCCATCTCACAAATGATAAATTTCCACCCAAACCTGCACGAACATACACATTCACTAATAGCATAACCTAACCATACAGCTAACATCACAACACATCATTTCCATCCACATGGAGAGTGATCCGGACTAAATCTTCGATTCAGAAAATAGTCCAAATGCAACCCTCAAAATAAAACAATACGAGGATATACCAAATCCTCTTGATCCATTCAAAACCAAAGGCTACACAAACCCCGGTTTGCAAACGTCCAAGGGGACCTACCCTTGCAAAATCTTCGCAAAACTCAGATATAAAAATGCAATAACAATTTCAGATTAATATATGCAGAGCTTGAATCAATTTCTAGGATAAAATTAGAAATCAAAGTCTCCAACAACTCACAAATGAAGAAGAATATCACACCAAGTTTAGAGATAGAAATTCGTTACCAAGAACCCAGAAATTTGAGGGGAGGTGAGGAGGAGGAGAAACAAGTTAGCGGTGGAAGAGTCGCACTTCCACGGGTCACCGGAGTCGCACTGGATGAGGAAGAACCGAGCCGCCTTCTTCGGAGTCACACCGGAAGAGGAAAGAGTCACCGGAGCTTCAAGGAACAACCCAAAGGGGGGCGGCAGCAGCTGGGCGGCGGGGTTCTGGGTGTCGGGTTCGGCCAGGCCGAATAGATCGGGGAGGGGGGCGGCTGAGGGCCGAATGCTTCTTAAGTTTTCTTTTTTTTCTTCAATTCAATCCCTTTCTCTCCACCTCCACATATATATATATATATATTAGCACATACACCTCTCCATCCACCCTTCATCACACTAAATTGAATCCTAACCACTAATAATGTTTTAATCAAAAGACAAAAGGAAATAAAAAAAACATCATGATAATAGGACTATGAAAATAACTTATGAAAATAAAGAGGAGGATTATAATATTATTTCAAAATGAAATAATCATTATAATCATAATGACGTGACGAAATGCCGGCGGCGGCGCGACGGCGGCGGTGGCGGAGGAGGCGACGGTTGTGGCAACGACCATCAATGTCCACGAACATGTAGCGGTGGCGATCAAAAGAGAGATCCATGCGGCGGCGGTGGCGGAGATGACGACGGTTGCGGCAATGACCGTCAATGTCCATGAACATGTAGAGGCGACGATCAAACGAGAGTTCCATGTAGTCCATGTTGGCATGAGCAAATGGCGGAGCATCCTCGCCATCAATCCTCCCCCGCTCAAAATCACTCATCTCCGATGAGTGGCCAGGGAGAGAATAGCAGGAGGCAGCAACATCCACAGGTAGCATAGCAAGAGAGGACATCCACGGGGCAGAACAAGCATTGCGAGCGTCCGCAATAGAACAGAACCTGTCATGAGCAAGAACAGCAGGAAACCTTATAGATGTGTTAGCATAAAGAAAAGCAGTGTAGATCTTACCATCCAATGCGAGAACCAGTAAACCCAAATGGAAGAGTGATACGGGAAAAATCTCACCTCTCAACCCACGAGAATTTGAAGTGGAAGAGAGAAACGTCGGAGAAAGCCGCTCATATGGAGACCAGATTTGCAAAATTAAATCTGAAAAATTGAAATGCGGTGAAAAACCGATTGCATCGTAAAAATCCAAAGAAATTGCATTAAACCCGAAATTCTTGAAAATCATGAAAGGGTCGGCGCTCCAATGTAATACTTTTGTTACGGAACCCGAAGGTATCCACTCGGGGGCTAACCAGACTAAATTAGAATCATCAATTCTGCAGTCAGAAGCTCTTGAATGTGAACGGACGTGAAAGTGATGCAACTCATAAACACTGGCATAAGGCAAAAATATGTGTACATGCAGTTCGTGCCAGGATGGTCGAAAGATATGTGCAAGTTAATTTGGCGGGTAACAATGTCGTGAGGACACCAAATCAATAGGCACAGTCGCCGTGAAATCATACGCAGTCGCAAATGAAAACATGTCCGCTAATCGATCCAAAGGAACAAAAGGGAGGGTCAGTGAGATCGAACCCGAAGGAAAATCTAACTCATGATTAATGTCACGCGTCGGAGCTAATGACAAAGGGAAATCATCCGGGTTAGCACCACACAAATCATCTAAAAGTACGGCTCCCTCGCAAGGTAAAACTTCCAACTTAGTAAGTATCTCTACAAAATCTGGGTCATCGTACGGTTCCTCAACTATCTTAGGAGACGGGCCTGAAATAAGGTCGAGGGGAAATGGGTTAATCCCAGGGAGGGATGCCTCGGGGGAGACATCATCATCCAGGTCACTAGGATATCCAATCTCCTCATCGTCACTACAGTCGTCAGAACAATCGGCATCGCCCGCAGTGGCGGGCTCAGACATCAAAGCTAAAAGAGCCAAAGCCCTAGGCTTCGTGGGGCAGTCCACGGCATAGTGGCCAATCTCTCCACAAGCATAACATGTAGCGTTCTCCTTGCAGCTCTTAACTATTGTCCTAGGCTTAACCCGCGGTTTTATAATGTCCCTAGTAGTGACAAAGGCAGGTAGCAGGACAGAGGACCTAACCTTTTCTTTCTCCCTAACGGTAGGTGTACATGTGCTCGAAATAGTCAGATCTTGGCGGGGTAGAGATCTAGTGTGGGGTGTATAGTCACTCCGCTAATCAGAAACAGGTCTAGTGCCCTGGCGGGGAGAAACAAAATTATGAGATGTCCTCATACGGGAGTACGAGGGAACAAGCAGGTTCAATGTAGGCAAAATCTCAGGAGACGACTCTTTCAAATAATCAGAAGACGGAGAGCGGCAGTATGGAGGGTAATACTCATCCGTTAATAAATTCTTCATAATACTCCAACCTACAAGTGAGTCGTCGAGGGATGTCCCAAAACTTCGCTCTTCATTGAGCCAGAAGGTCTGGGCTCGACCAAATAATTGAAGTTTTGCAACGGGAATTCTGTGGGGGTCCACAATATGATATTGCTCAAAGTAAAGTTCTATATCCTTCACCCATCTTAAAAATACTCGTGGATCACCTAACCCATCATAGGTCGGAGCCGGAACTCTAATAGGCCTAGAGTTGCGTGGTGGTGGTGTCAAATATGGTGATAACATAACGTTACGGTCAACGAATGAATGTGAGTGTGCGGAGCTCCTAATGTATGCCAGAATAAACCACAGAACACTCAAATAAGAAAATACGTAAACCAATTTTTTTTTTGTTTTTATATAGCAGAAATTAAATTTTTTAAAACCAACAAAACGTGCCTAAGTGCAAATGGGGGGTGTGTGGGATGGCTAGGAACGAGCGGATCGCTGCCAAGTTGAGAAATTGGCAAACCTCCCTCTGATACCAAATTGATGTAGGCCACTCCCGAACGAAATTAAAACACGAGAAGACAAAAGGAAACCCTAAGGGAAATTTAAGCAAACATGTGGTGTGCGTGCAAAACTCGAAATTTCAGCAGAGTTTCGTTTTTAATTGCGCGATCTCACAAAAATTGTTGTAGGCCACTCCCTAACGAAATTAAAACACGAGAAGACAAAAGGAAACCCTAAGGGGAATTTAAGCAAACACGTGGTGTGCGTGCAAAACTCGAAATTTCGGCAGAGTTTCGTTTGTAATTGCGCGATCTCACAAATGGGAAATTTCCACCCAAACCTGCACGAACATACACATTCACTAATAGCATAACCTAACCATACATCTAACATCACAACACATCATTTCCATCCACATGGAGAGTGATCCGGACTAAAGCTTCGATTCGGAAAATAGTCCAAATGCAACCCTCAAAATAAAACCATACAAGGATATACCAAATCCTCTTGATCCGTTCGAAACCAAAGGCTACACAAACCCCGGTTTGCAAACGTCCAAGGGGACCTACCCTTGCAAAATCTTCGCAAAAATCGAATATAAAAATGCAATAACAATTTCAGATTAATATATGCAGAGCTTGAATCAATTTCTAGGATAAAATTAGAAATCAAAGTCTCCAACAACTCACAAATGAAGAAGAATATCACACCAAGTTTAGAGATAGAAATTCGTTACCAAGAACCCAGAAATTTGAGGGGAGGTGAGGAGGAGGAGAAGCAAGTTAGCGGTGGAAGAGTCGCACTTCCACGGGTCACCGGAGTCGCACCGGATGAGGAAGAACCGAGCCGCCTTCTTCGGAGTCACACCAGAAGAGGAAGGAGTCGCCAGAGCCATAAGGAACAGCCCAAAGGGGGGCGGCAGCAGCTGGGCAGCGGTATTCTTGGCGTCGGGTTTAGCCAGGCCGAATAGATCGGGGAGGGGGCGGCTGAGGGCCGAATGCTTCTTAGGTTTTCTATTTTTTTCTTCAATTCAATCCCTTTCTCTCCACCTCCACATATATATATATTAGCACATACACCTCTCCATCCACCCTTCATCACACTAAATTGAATCCTAACTACTAATAATGTTTTAATCAAAAGACAAAAGGAAATAAAAAAAACATCATGATAATAAGACTATGAAAATAACTTATGAAAATAAAGAGGAGGATTATAATATTATTTCAAAATAAAATAATCATTATAATCATAATGACGTGACGAAATGCCGGTGGCGGCGCGGCGGCGGCGGTGGCGGAGGAGGCGACAGTTGCGGCAACGACCATCAATGTCCACGAACATGTAGCGGCGGCGATCAAAAGAGATATCCATGCGGCGGCGGTGGCGGAGACGATGACGGTTGCGGCAACGACCGTCAATGTCCATGAACATGTAGCGACGACGATCAAACGTGAGGTCCATGTAGTCTTTGTCGGCACGAGCAAATGGCGGAGCATCCTCGCCATCAGAGTCCAGGCTAGTAATAAGATACCCACTGAGGGCATGTTGGAGGCAGGTCCAAGCTTTATAAGGAAACAAAATATCAAAGGTGGAAGAGGATACAAAATAGGTGGTGGATACTTCCAACAGAATTTTATAATTGAGCGCCCGACCCCAAAGCCGCCAGCGTTGCCTCCACCTCCACATTTCCAACCTTATCAAAAACTCGGAGGGCAGTTTGGGCGAGTTTGTTACCAATGTAATCAGCCGGGACACATCCAACATTTCTGCTCGCAACTAAGTGGAATTGCTCCCCCTATTTTTCCTCTGGCAGCTCCACAAGGATTAGGACAAGTACGTGGATGAGAACGGGGACCACGAGGAAGAAATCTTGGACCTACTCGAAAGCAGATGTTTGCTCTAGATATGGCGCAATAGCGGAATCCTCAGGATGTGATTACAGGTATATCGAGATTTGATTAATACCTTATAAGCATTTGTCCTTAATTTGCCTAAGTTGCGCTAGGAATCTTGCTTTGAGTCTTTATAATTGATACTTAGGCACCGGTATGGTTAGTGGGAAACCAACCCACACTCTATTTGATATTGGTACTACTCACTCGTTTTTATCGGTAGATTTTGTAAAAGATCTAGTTGGCATACAACACTTCACCGGTATCACTTGGAGACAGATCTGAGATGACTTTGTCCGCTAAGTTCAATTTCGAAGTGTATATTAAAGGAAAACTTTTTGAAACCCCTGCGATAGTGTTGGTGATGCCAAGATTCGATCTTATTCTTGGCATGACATGGTCTGATTGGCAAAATGCCAGGATTGATTGTGTGGCAAAGCAAATCATTTTGAGGCATGGAGACTCCGAGGTCGTCTTCTAAGGTATTAGATTCGTACCCCAAATGTTGTTGTCTTCAATTCAGGCCCTTAAGGCCCATATGAAAGGGGATGAGGTATATATGATATGTTTTGAACTAAAAGAGATGGCGACGAGTGTGAAAGATGTGTGGGTAGTGCGAAATTTCCCTGGGGTATTTTTAGAAAAGCTGCTAGGATTACCCCCACATAGAGAGGTGAACTTTCAGATTAAACTAGTACCAGGTGCCAAGCCCATCTCGAGAGCACCTTACAGAATGGCCCCAAAGGAACTCGCCGAGTTTAGAGTTTAGTTACAAGAGTTAGTAGAATCAGGGTTCATTCATCCCAGTTCATCACCCTGGGGATCCCCTGTTTTGTTTGTTAAGAAAAAAGATGGATCACTACGGTTGTGCATAGACTATCGGGAACTCAACCGACTGACAGTGCGGAACACCTATCCTTTACCCCGAATCGATGAATTATTCGATCAGTTGGTGGGAACACTTTGGTTTTCCAAATTGGATTTGCACTCGAGGTATTATCAGTTGAGGATACAAGAGGAAGACATTCAGAAGACATCATTTAGCTCGAGGTACGGCTTATACGGTTTTACGGTAATGCCGTTTGGGCTTATGAATGCCCCTTCAGCATTCATGAGTTTGATGAACAGGGTGTTTGAGACGTACTTGGATGTCTTCATCATCATCTTAATCGATGACATTTTGGGCTACTCGAGGGCAGAAGAGGAGCATGCTGAGCACTTGGCCTTAGTTTTGAAGAAGATAAAAGTGCATGCCTTATTTACTAAGTTCAGCAAGTGCGAATTTTGGCTCCGAGAAGTTGTGGGAGCCATGTGATTAATGGTGCTAAATTAACCGTAGATCTTGCCAAGGTGCATGTCATGAAGGAATGGTTGCCTTTAAAGTCAGCGGCCGATGTACAAAGCTTTCTCAGACTTGGTGGATATTATCACAGGTTTGTGAAAGGATTTTCGAAGACAACCCTTCCTCTCACTACCCTGATAAAGAAAGGTATGCCATATGAGTGGACACCTCAGTATGAGACTGCATTTCAAGAGCTGAAGGATCGACTTACCACCGCACCAATCCTAGCTCTTCCATCAGGAAAAGAAGGATTTCAAGTTTACACTGATGCGTCCTATCAAGGGATAAGAGCAGTATTGATGCAACATCGCCATGTGATTTCTTACGCTTCAAGACAACTGAAGAAGCACGAGTTGAATTATCCGGCACATGATTTGGAGTTGGGAGCTGTGGTGTTCGCCTTAATGGTTTGGAGGCACTATTTATATGGCATCCACAGCGAGATCTTTTCGGACCATAAGAATTTGAAGTATGTTCATACTCAGAAGGAGTTGAATTTGGGACATCGGCGGTGGTTAGAATTTTAGTGTGATTATGAGTTTACATTGAACTACCACCGTAGGAAAGCAAACTCCGTAACTGATGTTTTGAGTAGAAAAGTACCAGAGTCGAGTCCTGAGTCTCGAATGATGAGTATGGAATTGGCTCGAGTGCTCAAGGAGATAGATACCACGTTAGTGTGTAAGGATCATTCAGATATGTATACAGAGTACTTAGCTGCCATGGGTATAGTTTGTGACGTTCGAGATCGAATTCGGGCAGAGCAAGGGAAGGATGCTGCTTTGGCCCCGGTGTTTCAAGCCATGGTGGGAGGATTAGCGGAAGGATATATGCTAAATGAAGACCTAATTTATTTCCATCGCAAACTTTACAATCCCGTTGGCAGTGGGATCCATGAAGATATTTTGAGAGACGCTCATTGCACCAAGTATTCGGCGCACCCTGGAATTACCAAACTATACACTGACTTGAAAGGAACCATGTTTTGGCTAGGGATGAAGAAGGATGTCACATATTATGTTACACATTGTGAGGCTTTCCAAAAGGTGAAGGTGGAGTTTAAGAGCCCTGGGGGATTGTTAAAATCGTTACCCATTCCGGAGTGGAAGTTTGAAGATATCCTTATTGATTTTGTAAACGATCTTCGCCTATCACGATCAGGGAATGACTCAGTTTGGGTGATTGTGGATCGCTTGACTAAGGTCGCCAGGTTTATTCCTGTGAGGAAAGAGACACATGTAGATGTATTGTTACATCTCTTTGTGGAACAATTTGTACGGTACCATGTAGTTCCTAAGACGATATTCTCGGTCCGTGATGTTCATTTCACCTCCAAGGAATGGAAGGCAGTTCAAACATATATGGGATCTTTCCTTACCTTTATCACAGCTTTTCATCCTCAAACGAATGGCCAGTCTGAGAGGAACATTAGAACCATGGAAGATCTATTGAGATTATGTGTGTTGGATGGAGGAGAGCCACGATAAATGCTCTTATAACTGGTGGAATTTTCCTACAACAACAGTTATCAAGCTAGCATCGGGATGGCACCCCACGAAGTGCTTTATATAAGGAGATGTAGAACACCTTTATCATGGGTACAAGATGAATACCCAAAGATTTTGGGAATAGAGTATATTGATGACAACGATGCTATGGTTAGATTGATACGGGACCGCATGCTTGAGGCTCAGAGTTGGCAAGCAAAGTATTATAATTTGAAATATAGGATGATGGAGTTTCAAGTGGGTGACAATGTGTTCTTGAAGGTCCTGCCAATGCATGGAGTGTCGCGAGTGCGTTGTAGGAAGAAGATCAACCCGAGATATATGGGGCCTTATGTTATATTGGAAAGGATTAACCCTTTTGCCTATCGGCTGGAGCTACCACCTAAGCTGGAAAATTTGCACGATGTATTCCATTTGTCATCACTTTGGAAGGCACTCCTACAACCCGATCAACATGTCCCCGCTACAAATGGAGTAGTGGCAACTGATAAATCTGCTCGACTAGAGCTGGTGCGGATAGTTGACACCAAGACAAGGAACATGCGTCGAAAGATTGTTCCTCAAGTGAAGGTCCAATGGTCTAATCACGGGAAGGAGGAATATTCTTGGGAGCCAGTGGACTTGATGTGGAAGCGCTACCCGGAGCTATTTTTCCAAGGCAAACCTAAATGCACCACTTGTATTCTTCATACTTTGCTTCCCTCCCATAGACTTGGCCGGATTTCGGGGACGAAATCAAATTTTTTTTAGGATTTGTAACGTCGCGATTTGTGCCAGACCCCTCGTATGCATTTTAGAGTTAAGATAGTGACTTGGGCTTGGGGTGCACTGATAGGAAGGTGGAGAAAAAGGGCACATGCCATGAGTAGGCTGTGAGTTCAGACTTTGAGTGTCTACGATGCTTCTCGACAAGTGTTGAGTGCGTCGACTGGCAAGCCAGTGTCGAGTCATACTTGACGCATATGAAGTACTGGACTTAGAATAATCTCAACCAGTAGGAATTAGTCGAGATTCGTCGAGTGATCACTATGCCTCAATGAAGCGTCAAGTGATTCTCGACGCATGCGACAAATTAGACTTGAATAGTTTTGGTGAGACAAGTACTATTCGTTGGATATCATCTTGTGATACTCGAAAAATACGACGCATGACTTGAAAGAATTCGGCGGGAAAGAATTAGGTAAATTTGGTTAAGTGAAATTCATCGGATATCATCGAGGATATCCGACGAACCCATCGAAAATAACTTGGAACAATTCGGCGGGAGTTAAGCTGATTCGTCGAATATCGTCAGGAAAACTCGACGAATTCATCGAGTTAGACTCGACGAACTCGTCGGAACTCCGTTGAAGAGTTAGCCGATTCGTCGAGTATATAAGACGAATTGGACTTAGAATATTTTTGGCCTGTGGAGTTGTTAAGGATTCATCGGATTAGGCTGAGCCAATAAGTCGGGACTATACGGAGAAATTCGAAAATTCGTCGAATATGAAGAGGGATACTCGATGAATTTGACCTAGGTGGTTTTGCGACCCAGGCTGTATTCGCTGACTTGTACGTACAAGCTGAACTGGGTTTCAGGATGAGTGCTGGATGGCTCCTTTGGACCGGTCCTTTAAAGAGGACTTATTTAATGTATTAAAGGGTGGTCCAATGAAGAAGTGACACGTGGCGAAAAAACTTCAACCCTAATGCGTTCTCATAAAAAAAATATCCGGAAAAAGTAGCCATCATCGTTCATCTTTACCGAGTCTATTCCTGTGCCAAACCCGACATAAGTGAAGACGTTGTCGGAGCCAAACTTCCTTTTTGTGAAGAACAATACAGACGAGGAAGAACGATTCCGAAAAGAAGGATAAGAAGATCGATGGTCGGAAATGAGGTGAGCTTCATACCCTCTCTCTTGGTGCTAGATATTTAGTTATGATTATGATATAGGAGAGATGTCGACTCTAAGGAGTTTGACTTGGTGAGACGTGAAGATCTCCTAGAAAGAGACCACGTTAGGACCTTGTCCTAGGGTTTCGATGTCTTCGACCTTACCTCTCTTCATTATGAAGATGACAGATTTGATTTCGTGAAGAATGGTGGTCTATTGAGGGTGAATAAGGGAGGAGGAAGAACTGAATATATCCTAGTACTAATGGGTAGAGGAAGAAGACGAATCGATCTCGTTAGTTTTACTTTAAGATGCGTGTAGAAATCTATTTTCTATATGTAGAAGAATTCTTGCGCGATTTAAGGCATGATCCGAGTACTTCTGGGTCTCCAGACGAATACAAAAGTTGTAGTCCTCGTAAATACCTTTCTAACGAATGGTTACACGTTTACATTAGATCCTTGTAGCTTCGGGAATTTCTAGTCAAATTACTGCACAATAATATTATAAGTGCAAACTGTGTTCGGTTTAGTGTGCATCCAGAATTTTATAACTCGGTAGGAAGATCGTAGCCAAAGATATTGTGGATTCGGTGAATCTATTTATATGCATTCATGATAAGCTAGTGGATGTTAGACGGTGGTTGCACAAATAGTTTATTTTGGAAATCCAGCAAGAAGCACCTAATGATAATACGATGAATGTTGTAGGTTTTTAGATGAGCTTGTGATTCATGATGTTGGAATGTGTAATCGATGGTTATACGGTAAATTATAATCCTTGGAGGAACATGTGATGTATGCCCTATAAAATCATGATAATCATGTTGAAGCATAAGTGGATTGTTGTATGCTTAATTCCATGGCCATGCGATATATTGAATAATGATTTCGGATTTTGAAGGAATGTTTAAAGTAGTCCACTACTTAGAGTTGTGTCTCCCTACGGGTAGCAGTGTGAGACTAGTATGGTGTATAAGGTGGCTTGCCACCGGTGTTAGTGATGAACTCTTGGGTGCTTGGAAGCACAGATATGTGAGAGGGTTGTAAGTGCGTGGGTATTGGACCGCACTGGATTGGTATAATGATAAGGGATTTGGTTGAGCCCTTCGATGTGTGATGGCATGGCTAAGTGTAACTGCATGCAGTGTGTATTGACATGCGATCTCATAATCCTAGGCAAAGGATAGTGTGGTAGATCTACGGGCATGCCAGTCATCACACTGACACGAGTTGACAGAGAGACCTTGGGCAGTTATGTAACACCCCTATCCGTCGCATAGCATATAGCAGTAGGTCCGGCCGGGGCCCGACGCCATATACTACGGACAGACCGGTTGGTTACGCGTTGAAACCATTCAACCAATCACAACGTCCTACACAACACCTAGCGGAAGCAATTTATTAGAGTTGCAAAGAATAAAGAACCCTGCCAAGCATGAATGTCCACTACTCAAACCCATAGGAATGTATAATACCCAAAACGGAAAAATAGCCTTAAGGCTTTACAAGAGTTTGCTTAAATACAAGTGTCTTCCAAACCTCGGCACGCAGGCCGGCCACACATGAGTACAAGAGGTAAAACACTCAAAACAAGGCCTTCGAGGGCCAGCACAGCAACTTGGGCTTTAGCCCGCTAATTACCTCTCAACTCCGTAGCACCTGCAAGCAACAACCCACCGCACGGTGGTAAACAAAGGCAACGGTCAGCTATGCTGACCAAATTATAACGATTCCGCCCCCAAACCGGGGCGGCAAAGCTTCTTCCTTGCACTTGTTAGCAAAACACGCAACACAGCAAAACAAGCATCTCAACATAGGTGCACGCTCTCACGGTCGTACACCCTGTGCTCTTAGGGCACTTACTCGGCGAAGCCAGTCCGAACCTCGTCCGGCCCTCGACTCCACCACCACCCCCAGGGTGGCAATCTTTGTGAGCATTTAGTCTTCTCAGCTGCATCCTAGACTCGATCTCCAAATCTCGGTAAGTCCCACGTAAAACTTTAGGTCGCTTTAACCGAGCAGGTGGAGCGGGTAGGGGGCTACTAGTCCGTTGCTCACTCCGCCACTGCCATTCGGCCCTTTGGCGCGGACTAAGCTTTCCCCAGTCCCAATTAACGATCAAACATGGTACATAGCCCCGCTAAGTACCCGGTTGGATCCCAGGCCACCGCTATGACAGAACTGCATTTCCGTCCAAAATTTCTGGGTGCACCTCGGGTTTCATCCCCAAGGCTCCCTGCTGCAATCAAAACATGATACATAGCCCCGCTATGTTCCCAGCTGGCACCCAGGCCACCGAGATGGCAGAACTTCGTTTCCGCCCAGATTTCTGGGTGCACCTCGGGGTTAATCCCCAAGATTCCCTGATGCATTCTACCGCATAGCAACCCGCAAACAACCACAACGCTCGGAGTCTTCTCCGGCTAAAATATGCATAGCAAAACATCACCGATCCGGAAAACACGTCCGGGTAGGCTTCACACACCATGCCTATGTCCGTACTACGATTTCAGACTCTAACAAGGGGGACTTTACATATCTACCCCAAGGAATACCACGATCTCGCCGCACACTCGCGGGAGAGGGGTTTTCCCATGCAAAGGAAGAAGAGCTTCACATGCTCAAGAAGAGAATCGTTACCCTTTCGCTTCTCCGTGGCACCATCGAAAACTATGCGGTTGGAAAGCACCGCAACGGCGTCACCTCCGCGGATCTGGACTCGGATCACGATTCGGAGCTCCGAAGCTCCTCCGGCGGCCGGATCTCGGACTCCTCCTTCCTGCTTGCTCTCCATTCTCTCTAGGATTTAGAAAGAGAAAACCCAATTGAAAATGGGATTTGCAAACCCTATTTTTGGGTTTAAGCTGCCAGCAATCACTCCCAGCCGTCGGATCCCAAGCCAAGGAAACAAACAGCCAAGATTAGATCTGAAATCTTAAAATCTTGGCCGAACACGGGTTCACACACGACCGTGTGCCTGGCCGTGTAGCTCATTCGCCGTCTCGACCAAAATTTAAAACCAGCACACGGCCTTTGACACGGCCTCCGACACGCCCGTTTCACCTGCGACACGCCCGTGTCGGGACCCGTGTCACGCCCCCCGTGTGCAATCGGCCAACAATTCGCAGTCAGAGGGGTACACTGCTTGGTGATACGGCATCAGACACGCCCGTGTCAAACTAGACACGCCCGTGTTCGTGCCTGTGTCACTGCCCGTGTATCCCACCGTATAGCCCAGGTGTGACACGGCCTGGGACACGCCTGTGTCCTTGGCCGTGTTCCACCACACGACCATCGTCGACCTGAACTGGTCGACTACATGGCCAGCACGATGGCCCGAGCTCGACATGCCCGACACGGCCTCCGACATGCCTGTGTCGAGGCCCGTGTCACCTGCACCAAAAACCCGACTTTGCCAAAAGTGATCCCCGTCGCTCCTACAACATTTTGGAGTGTTACAATTCTACCCTCCTAAAAGAATTTCGCCCAAGAAATTAATAAAGGAAGAACAGGACTTAATGTAAATCAGTACCTAAGCGGAACAATTCCGGGTACTCCTCCAGCATTGTCTGCTCCCGTTCCCAAGAGAGCTCCTCTCGCCCGCAATTAACCCACTGGACCTTAACCATCCGGATCTCCTTGTTACGGAGTCTCTTGACCTTAACATCTTCAATACGAATGGGCCTGACCCTAGTCGTCAACCCTTCGTCCATCGGCACTTGGTCAACCGCAATCACCTGCGAAGGCTCTTGCACCGCCTTCCGCAACACTGAAATGTGGAACACATCATGTAATCCACTTAATTCCTCCGATAGCCTCAAACGGTATGCCGCTTCGCCGACTCGCTCCAGAACCTCAAAAGGTCCAAGGTATCTTGGGCTCAGCTTCTTCAAGCGTCTCACCCGCGAAACTCCCTTGAACGGCTTCACTTTAAGATATACCCAATCACCTATCGTGAACTCCACGTTCCGGTGCTTGGCATTGTAATACTTCGCCTGCCGGTCCTGAGCGATCAACAAGCGCTCCCGAATGATCCGCACTAACGAGGTAGCACTCTCCACCTCCTGCTTCTTGTACAACCTTGCCTCACCCGTTTCAAGCCACGATAACGGCGTGCGACACTTCCTACCATACAGGGCCTCGAAGGGCGCCATTTGTATACTTGCTTGGTAGCTGTTGTTGTACGCGAACTCCACCAAATATAGGTGGTCTTCCCAATGCTTACCGAAATCCAGAACACACATGCGTAGCATGTCTTTCATCGTTCTATTGACCCTCTCGGTCTGCCCATCCGTCTGCGGATGGAAAGCCGTACTGAACTTTAACTTTGTTCCCAGCATCTACTGTACCAATCTCCAATCATTTGACGTGAACCGCCCATCGCGATCACTCACAATGCTACGGGGCACACCATGCAGTCTAACAATATTGTCCACGTATAGCTTCGCCAACTTCTCCACCGGATCATCCTTCATATGCGGAATGAAGTGTGACACCTTTGTTAGCCGGTCTACGATCACCCAGATGGCGTCGTTCCCTTTCTGCGACCTTGGCAACCCGTGCACAAAGTCCATAGATATATCGTCGAACTTCCACTCCGGTATAGGCAAGGACTTCAGAAATCCTCCCGGCTTTTGGCACTCCGCCTTCACCAAGGCGCACGTTTGGCATTTAGCTACGTACAATACCACATCTTTCTTAAGCCCCGGCCACCAAAACAGCTTCTTGAGGTCACGGTACATCTTTGTGCTCCTGGGTGGATTGAGTACTTGGTATGATGAGCCTCGTACATAAACTCCGCCCGGAGGTTACCCCCGCTTGGGACGCACAACCGATGACCCTTCCTTAATAAACCATCTTCCACCGAGAGCTGGGAATTTGACCCATCCAACGCTGCCTCCATAAGCTCCTTCATGGAGTCATCTTACTCCAATGCCTGCCGAACCCGGTCAGCCAGGTCATACTGCACCTCTGTCAAGTTTAACATTGCTTTGGCGCTCGTCTGCTTGTCAACGCAACAGATCTCAAGCTCCTCCAACTCCCATACTAGCCGCTCATCATGCACCGACAACCAGTTGGCTCGGGCGGGAGCCCTGCGGCTCAGCGCATCTGCAACTGCGTTGCCCTTCCTGGGTACATAATGTATTTTGAAGGTGTAGTCCCCTAGGAACTCCATCCACCTCCTCTGCCTCATATTAAGGTCCTTTTGATCCAACAAGTATTTTAGGCTCTTGTGATCGGTGTATATATCGACCCTTACGCCGTAAAGGTAGTGTCTCCACAACTTGAGTGCAAATATCACGGCCGCCAACTCCAAGTCGTGCACCGGATAATTTCTTTCATGCACCTTCAACTGACGCGATCCATACGCTATCACGCTCCCATGCTGCAACAACACGCAGCCCAAGCCACTACCTGAAGCGTCGCTATACACCTCGAAGCCCTCGGTCCCACTCGGCGAACTAAGCAGTGGCGCCGTAGTCAACCGTCTCTTCAGCTCCTCAAAAGCTTGCACGTACTCTTACGTCCACAAGAATTTCTGATCCTTCCTTGTCAACTTCGTGAGAGGTAATGCTAACCGCGAGAAGTTCTCTACGAAGCGCCTGTAATATCCGGCAAGCCCGAGAAAACTACGGACTTCCGCGACAGAAGACAACACAGGCCACTCCCATATCGCAATGATCTTCGCCGGATCCACCGCTATACCTTCCCCACTAACAATGTGACCAAGGAACGCTACTGAGGGTAGCCAGAACTCGCACTTGGAGAATTTCGCATAAAGCTCATTCCTCCTCAAAGTCTCCAACACCAAACGCAGATGCTTGAAGCGATCTTCTTCGCACTGCGAGCACACCGATAGGTTATCAATAAAGACGATCACAATATGGTCTAAGTACTCCCTGAACGTTCTGTTCATCAGGTCCATGAACACCGATGGCGCATTAGTCAGCCTGAACGACATGACCGTAAACTCGAAATGCCCATATATTGTGTTGAACGCTATCTTTGGGATTACACTTTCCTTGATTCTCATCTGATAGTAACCAGACTTAAGTTCCAACTTTAAGTACACCGATGACCCACCCAACTGATCAAACAGATCGCCAATACTTGGATCGGGTACTTGATCTCTTTTAATGACTTGCTCAGTTTTTCATAAATGATTCGGAGCCGCAAACTCCCGTCCTTCTTCTACACGAAGAGGGCCGGTGTGCTCCAAGACGACAAACTTGGACGCACAAGACCTTGATCCATACGCTCTTCAAATTGAACTTTCAGTTTTGCCAACTCATTAGGCGTTAGCCTATAAGGAGAGCATGACCCAGATTTGGCACCTGGCGCCAGCTCACTCGCAAAATCGATCGCTCGCTACGGAGGGACTCCAGGGAAACACATCAGGATATTCGGATACACCCGAGATACTACCCAATGTAGGCTTAGGCTTCAAAGCCTCCCATGATGGCAGTAATGACGCTTGCACGTCGAATCCCTGACCCCTAAACCGTAACCTTGCAACACAGAATCTCTTTTCGCGCGCATTGAACATCCGTAACGCCATAACGCATCCAATTTGTCCTTTGCCATCGAAGAAGGTACTTCAATACATGATATAAACCCCTTGGACAAAAGGTGCGCGAAGCTCCCGTATAGAACAATGCTCTCGCCGGATTGCCAATAATCCAAACAAAGCCTAGAACGTCCAGTCCTAAGCTAACACGCAAAAGGTAACAGGTATAAGAAGCTAAATTGCTAACAATTAAACCATACCTGTCGACCCGACGGTCGGCCACATGACCTCCTGCTGGCCAAGGATGTTCACTCCCGGTTGGGCCGGAGTAATCAGCGATGTGGCGGACGCCACCGCCTTGTCTTTCTCCTCAAAAATTGCCACCGACTTCTTTTTGGACATTGGGCGTCCAAACCAACAATCCCGGGCATAGTGCCCCGGCTTTCCACAAACAAAGCATTCATCCAGGGTTTGGACTGTAGTCGCTCTGGATGTGCTAGAGGAAGGGACTAGACCCGACCTCCTAGCCATCTTGTACCACCTACGGTACCCAGATTTTGAGGTTGTTCGCTTGACCACCAAATCTTTTGCCACAGAATCTCCGACTGTTCCTGCTAAAACTTTCCTTGTCTTCTGAGCACTCTCCCAACACTCTCTGGAGAGGTGCCCTTTCTTGCCACAAGAATAACATTTGACGGTAGTTTGGGTAGTAGATGACGCAGCCTCTTCTCTCGGCATCTTTCGATAAGCAGTCCTTATAGGATCTGTAAGGTTTGGTACCCTATTCACCGGTACTCGGTGAGTTTCCCCCAACTCCACTTCCAACGCTCTGGCCGATTCCACCAAAGCTCGGAATCCCAATAACTTTGGTCCTAGTAGTAGGATACGCAACTCGCTGCGCAGACCGTTATAAAGTCTATCTACTATAGATTGCTCGCTTTCCCATTCAAATCCTGGGTAGCGCCTTACCATAAGGAACGTCTGCAAATATGCATCCACCGAATGCGCTCCCTGCGCCACAGTCATGCTCCTCTGCTGCTCTACTTGACCCCCAAATGCCCTTTGCTCCAACATACCACCCGATGTTGGGGCCATCTCAGGGACAAATGGTTGCACATTACTCCCATGATGTGCGTTGGTCACAGCGAACACCACTTCAACCACCCTTCTTATGGTTTCCAAAGACATAGGGGTCTCCAGCACGTCGCTGGGTGCATTAATTTTCTCAGAAAGTGCACATTCAAACTGCCACGCGCCACTCTCGGACACCTACAATCGTACAAAACACCAATAAGGGACCGAACAAAATTGCAAAAAGCAATTCTAGGAACACGCAGTTTCCCCAAACATGTGTATTTTCATTCCTAAGTAGACATTCATGGGTTCTTTTCATGTTATAACGATGACGCACATACATGTGCTCACCACCCCTTAAAGTGAATTCGCCCACGAATTCATTTAAGCTTGACCGAAACCAGTAGTCTGATACCAATTTGTAACACCCCTATCCGTCGCATAGCATATAGCAGTAGGTCCGGCCGGGGCCCGACTCCATATACTACGGACAGACCGGTTGGTTACGCGTTGAAACCATTCAACCAATCACAACGTCCGACACAACACCTAGCAGAAGCAATTTATTAGAGTTACAAAGAATAAAGAACCCTGCCAAGCATGAATGTCCACTACTCAAACCCATAGGAATGTATAATACCCAAAATGGAAAAATAGCCTTAAGGCTTTACAAGAGTTTGCTTAAATACAAGTGTCTTCCAAACCTCGGCACGCAGGCCGGCCACACTTGAGTACAAGAGGTAAAACACTCAAAACAAGGCCTTCGAGGGCCAGCACAGCAACTTGGGCTTTAGACCGCTAATTACCTCTCAACTCTGCAGCACCTGCAAGCAACAACCCACCGCACGGTGGTAAACAAAGACAACGGTCAGCTATGCTGACCAAATTATAACGATTCCTCCCCCAAACCGGGGCGGCAAAGCTTCTTCCCTGCACTTGTTAGCAAAACACACAACACAGGAAAACAAGCATCTCAACATAGGTGCACGCTCTCACGGCCGTACACCCCGTGCTCTCAGGGCACTTACTCGGCGAAGCCAGTCCGAACCCCGTCCGGTCCTCGACTCCACCACCACCCCCAGGGTGGCAATCTTTGTGAGCATTTAGTCTTCTCAGCCGCAGCCTAGACTCGATCTCCAAATCTCGGTAAGTCCCACGTAAAACTTTAGGTCGCTTTAACCGAGCAGGTGGAGCGGGTAGGGGGATACTAGTCTGTTGCTCACTCCGCCACTGCCATTCGGCCCTTTGGCGCGGACTAAGCTTTCCCCAGTCCCAATTAACGATCAAACACGGTACATAGCCCCGCTAAGTACCCGGTTGGCTCCCAGGCCACCGCTATGACAGAACTGCATTTCCGTCCAAAATTTCCGGGTGCACCTCGGGTTTCATCCCCAAGGCTCCCTTCTGCAATCAAAACATGATACATAGCCCCGCTATATTCCCGGCTGGCACCCAGGCCACCGAGATGGCAGAACTTCGTTTCAGCCCAGATTTCCGGGTGCACCTCGGGGTTAATCCCCAAGATTCCCTGATGCATTCTACTGCATAGCAACCCGCAAACAACCACAATGCTCGGAGTCTTCTCCGGCTAAAATATGCATAGCAAAACATCACCGATCCGGAAAACACGTCCGGGTAGGCTTCACACACCATGCCTATGTCCGTACTACGATTCCGGACTCTAACAAGGGGGACTTTACATATCTACCCCAAGGAATACCACGATCTCGCCGCACACTCGCGGGAGAGGGGTTTTCCCATGCAAAGGAAGAAGAGCTTCACATGCTCAAGAAGAGAATCGTTACCCTTTCGCTTTTCCGCGGCGCCATCGAAAACTATGCAATTGGAAAGCACCGCAATGGCATCACCTCCGCGGATCTGGACTCGGATCGCGATTCGGAGCTCCGAAGCTCCTCCGGCGGCCGGATCTTGGACTCCTCCTTACTCCTTGCTCTCCCTTCTCTCTAGGATTTAGAAAGAGAAAACCCAAGTGAAAATGGGGTTTGCAAACCCTATTTTTGGGTTTAAGCTGCCAGCAATCACTCCCAGCCGTCGGATCCCAAGCCAAGGAAACGAACAGCCAAGATTAGATCTGAAATCTTAAAATCTGGGCCGAACACGGGTTCACACACGGCCGTGTGCCTGGACGTGTAGCTCATTCGCCGTCTCGACCAAAATTGAAAACCAGCACACGGCCTTTGACACGGCCTCCGACACGCCTGTGTCATCTGCGACACGCCCGTGTCGGGACCCGTGTCACGCCCCCCGTGTGCAATCGGCCAACAATTCGCAGTCAGAGTGGTACACGGCTTGGTGACACGGCATCAGACACGCCCGTGTCACTGCCCGTGTATCCCACCGTATAGCCCAGGTGTGACACAGCCTGGGACACGCCCGTGTCCTAGGCTGTGTTCCACCACACGACCATCGTCGACCTGAACTGGTCGACTACACGGCCAGCTCGACGGCCCGAGCTCGACATGCCCGAGACGGCCTCTGACACGCCCGTGTCGGGGCCCGTATCACCTACACCAAAAACCCGACTTTGCCAAAAGTGATCCCCGTCGCTCCTACAACATTTTGGGGTGTTACAAGTTAGGCTTGGTCCTTGGTGCTCATTCCCGAGGCTCCTTCCGTGCTAGTGGATGGTTTGGCTGTGTTCTTTGGTGATATAGTCCCGAAGACCCTCTCCGTGTGAGTTGTAGGCCAGTGTGGGTTGTGTTCTTGGTGCACATCTACCCAAGTCCCCTCTGAGCCGTAGTACGCAGGGGCTCCGCTATTGTGTTCTTAGCGATGAGGCATACAGAGCCCTAGGCTTGGTAGTGTAGATCTCCGCCTAGTAGTGGAAAGCCCATTCTACTATCACCGTCTGGCCACGGTGGATGACGTCTGAGAGGTTAGCTACCTATTCGAAAAGTGGGAACTAAAAGATTGTGTCGACATTGCAAAATAAAGTGCGTGAATTGTATGGGTGCATCATAAGTCATAATTGCATTGCATCACACAAGATCCTCATCATATAAGTTTGTATGGGCACTCTTATATGATGAGTTACTTACTGTTAAGCCGATCTGATGGAGACGACGGCCCCCAAGTTGTTGATGACCGCACGCTAATGGACGACCCTCCTTCGTCTCCAACAAAGGACTCGTGTCGTCATGTCGTTCGTATGGAGCGGCGCTACAATCTCCGCCCTCGGCGCAAGACAAATAACTAGTTGAACCTCTTCTATTATTATCTTGAGAGTATTTATATTTTTAGCATGCTTTATTTAATCATTTGGAGTATGTTACTTTATTTGGGCTGCATATAGCCATAGAGTGTGTTATTTTTATTTGGGCTACATATAGCCAAGACTTGGAGTTAAGCCTATATATAGGCATGTAGTGTTTTGTTTAAGTTAAGTTGAATGAAGAAATCCCTTAACCCTAATCTTTCCTAAAGTTCTCTCTCTCTACCTCTCTTAGCGTCCACCCTCCTTCTCTCTCTCTCTTTAAGCATTCGGCAAACCCTCTCCTCCCTCATCTTCCTCTTCCAAAACTGCCACCCCTTCCTCTTTCACTTCAAGTCCGGAAGCCCCTCTCCTCCCTCTTCCATAGCCGCCTCCTCTTCTCCCACTACATCTGTAATACCCCAAAACGTTGTAGGAGCGACAGGGACCGATTTTGGTCAAGACAAGGTTTTTGGTGAGGGTGACACAGGCCCCGACACGGGCGTGTCGGAGGCCGTGTCGGGCGTGTCGAGCTCGGGCCGTGTAGTCGACCAGTTGAGGTCGACAATGGTCGTGTGGTGGAACACGGCCTAGGACACGGGCGTGTCCCAGGCCGTGTCACACCTGGGCTGTGCTGTGGGATACACAGGCAGTGACACGGGCACGAACACGAGCATGTCTAGATTGACACGGGCGCGTCTGATGCCGTGTCACCAAGCCATGTACTCCTCTGACTGCGAATTTTTGGCCGATTGCACACGGGGGGCGTGACACGGGTCCCGACACGGGCGTGTCGCAGGTGACACGGGCGTGTCGGAGGCCGTGTCAAAGGCCGTGTGCTGGTTTTCAATTTTGGTCGAGACTGCGAATGAGCTACACGGCCAGGCACACGGCCGTGTGTGAACCCGTGTTCGGCCCAGATTTTATAATTTCAGATCTAATCTTGACCGTTCGTTTCCTTTGCTTTGGATCCGACGGTAGGGGGCTGTTCCTGAGAGGTTTTAGCTGGGTTTTAGGGTTAGAATCCCTCATTCCATCCAAGTAAATCTCTCTCTAAGTTTTAGAGAGAGGGGAGAGCAAGTTTGGAGGAGGTGACCAAGATCCGGCCGCCGGAGGAGCTTCGGAGCTCCGAATCGTGATCCGAGTCCAGATCCGCGGAGGTGACGCCGTTGTGGTGCTTTTCAACCACATAGTTTTCGATGGCACAGCGGAAGAACGCAAGGGTAACGATTTCTCATCCTTGGGCATGTGAAGCCCTCTTTTTCTTTGCATAGGAAGCCCTCTCTCGCGAGTGAGCGAAGAGTTGGAGCGTTCCTTGGGGTAGATATGTAAAGTCCCCCTTGTGTAGAGTCCGTAGGCGAAAACGGACATAGGCATTGTGTGTGAAGCCTATCCGGACAAGTAGAGCCGGATCGGTGATGTTGCATTGCATATGAACCGGAGAAGACTCCGAGTGTTTGGGCGTTTTTCAGGTTTTCTACGTGGTAGATTGCATCAGAGAGCCTTGGAGATTAACTCCAAGGTGCACCCAGAAAACTGGGCAAAAGCGGGTTTTGCCAACACGGTGGCTGGGGAGCCAACGTGAACATAACTGGGTTATGTGATTATTGTGGTGGAAATGGGACTCGGTGAGTCTTGGCCTGCGCATATGGCTTAAATTATCGTTGCGGTGTGAGCACGGGTCAGGCAGAACCGTACCCGGTCTATGTCGTTCGGTAGGACCGTTGGAATGGATGAGGGTCTACGGCGGTCTATGGCTTAAATTGCCGTGACCAAGGCCAGGAAGGCAAAATGCTCATATGGATGACCGTCCAAGAGGCGGTGGTGGATTGGGAACGTCTATGGCTTGAATTGACGTGACGTTGGCCAGTTCGCCGAGAATGTGCCCTGAGTGCACGGGGTGTGTGGCCGTGCGAGCCCACGCCTGTGGTGAAGTGCAAATACTTTATATAATTGCCTATGCTAATAAAGTGCAGGGAAAGAGCATTGCCGCCCTGAGTGTGGGGGCGGGATCGTTATAATTTGGTCAGCATTGCTGACCGTTGCTATTGTTTGCCACCGGGCGGTGGTTTGTGCTTGCAGGTGCTGCGGAGCAGAGCGGGAAATAGCGGGCTAAAGCCCTTGTTGCTGTGCCGGCCCTCGAAGGCCTAATTGCTTATGTTTCTTTCCCGTTTTTCATGTATGGCCGGCCTGCAAGCCGAAGGTTGAAAACACTGCTTTTGTTAAGTGAACAGTGTAAGGCCTTAAGGTCATTTCTCTTTTGTTGTATGTTTACATTCCTGAGTTTGTAGTGGACATTCATGCTGTTGTGGCTGGGTTCTTATTTCTTTTGCAACCTAATAAATTGCTTCCGCTAGGTGTTGTGTAGGACGACATGATTGGTTGAATGGTTTCAACGCGTAACCAACCGATCTATCTGTAGTATATGGCATCGGGCCCCGGCCGGACCTACTGCTATATGCTATGTGACAGATAGGGGTGTTACAAATTGGTATTAGACTTCTGGTTTCGGTGAAGCTTAAATGAATTCGTGGACGAATTGACTTTAAGGGGTGGTGAGCACGTGTGTGTGTCATCGTTATAACATGAAAAGAACCCATGAATGTCCACTTAGGAATGAAAATATACATGTTTGAGGAACCTGCGTGTTCCTATAATTGCTGTTTGCAGTAATTTTGTTGGTCGCTTATCGGTGTTCTGCACGATTATAGGTGACCAGAAGTGGTGCTGGGCCGTCTGAACGGCCAGGTTCTGAGGCGAGCAGTGCGCCAAGCAATGCGCCTGCAACACCTCCGTTTGCCGAGACCATTAGGTTGGTGGCAGAAGCGGTCATGGCAATGATCAATGCGCAGCCTGTAAGGCAGGTGCAACAGCCTGCTCCTGCTGTGGAGCAAGTACCGCATCAGACGGCAGAGCAAAGGAGGGTTGAGCAAGTAGTTTTGGAGCCAGAGTTGCCTCGGAGAGCAACTGAAAGACAACTGAAGCACGTGATGGGCTTTCATCCACCGGTATTCACGGGGGCAGAAACCCCGACCCAAGCAGAGGATTGGCTCTCAAGGGTCAACAGGGTGATGACTGCGACGGAAACCGAAGAGTGGCAGAAGACCACTATAGCGACGTTCCTTTTGGATGGGGACGCAAGACTGTGGTGGGAAGGCCTAGAGCTACATCAGTTGCGGGGAAGGCCGTTGGCCGAAGTGTCGATGGAGGAGTTTATGAGACTATTCATGGCTCGATACCTCCCCTCGACGTAGAGAATTGTGCTAGAAAGCGAATTTCAGAAGTTGGTGCAAGGGGATTGCACCGTTGATGAGTACCTCCACAAGTTTACTCGGTTGGGGAGATATGCCGGCGCTACCTTCGCAGATGAGGAGTGTAAGACGAGCCGCTTCTATGAAGGGCTAAGAGATGATTTAAGGTTGCTATTGTCGGGGTCCAAGGCGCAGGGTTTCATGACCCTGGTCAGTTCGGCCCGGTCCTTGGAGAAGGACATGAAGAATGTCCAAGCGAAGAAGGAATCCGGTAGTAAGAAAGCAGAGTTCAAGGCACCGACTACGTCGAAGTCGGGCTACCGCAGATTCTATAAGAAAGCTAAGACGTCGGGTCCATCTTCTTCAGGTGCCTCGGGGGCAACTACCAATCGAACCCCGGGCGCTTGTTTGACGTGTGGAAAGACGGGGCAATTTGCCCGCGATTGCTAGAGCGGACGCCCAAAGTCCGAGAGAAAGCAAGGAGCTACTTACGAGGAGAATGGCAAAGCGGTGGAGTCGACCGCGTCCCACTATGCTCCGACTCAGCCTAAACTCTATAACTTGGGCCAGCAGGAGGCCATCAAAAAAGCTGACGTGGTGATAGGTACGAGTTAATTTACAACAAGTTAACTTTATATACTATTGTCTATTGCTTGTTAGCCTAATATTGTTTGTATAGGATTTGTTGTGATTAGTGATAGTCCGGCATGGGCACTATTCGATACGGGAGCTTCACACTCCTTCTTGTCCGAAAGCTTTATATCGCGCATCGGAGTCCCTTCTTTGATGGCGAAGGACAAGTTGGATGTGCTGCTACCGAATGGGTGCTCGATGCGTGTGGACAGAGTGTGCGCCGTAAAGGTTCACATTGGGAGCCAAGAGTTCGACTTACTAGCGTCATTGCTGCCGCTAGTAGAGTTCGACGTGATCTTTGGGATGGATTGGCTATCAGAGCAGAAGGCTTGGATTGACTGTGACTGGAAGGAGGTCAAGCTGGGTGTAGGGCAGGAGACTACATTCGAGGGACTTAAGGGGTTGAGAAAGACACTGATGTCTGCTCTTCAGGTGGTAAAGGCAGTTTGTGCTGGTGCAGAGCTGTTCTTCGCAATAGTGGGGGATGTGGAGCCAAAGTCCACGTTGGATAGCATTCCCGTGGTTTGCGAATACCCCGATGTGTTCCCGGATAGTCTTCCCAGAGCCCCACCGCAGCGGGAGATTGATTTCACCATCGAGCTCGTGCCGGGGGCCAAACCGATGTCACGTGATCCGTATAGGTTGGCGCCTAAGGAGATGGCAGAGTTGAAAGTTCAGCTAGAGGAGCTGATGTAGCAAGGGTATGTGCGTCCAAGCTTGTCGCCTTGGAGCGCACCGGTCCTCTTCGTTAAGAAGAAGGATGGTAGTATGCGGTTGTGTATCGACTACAGAGAGTTGAACAAGCTGACGGAAAAGAATAAGCACCCGATCCCGAGGATTGATGATCTCTTTGATCAGTTAGTCGGATCGTCGGTATACTCCAAGTTGGACTTGAAGTCGGGGTACTATCAGCTGAGGATCAGGGAGTGTGATATCCCGAAGACGGCGTTCAGTACGAGGTACGGGCATTTCGAGTTCACGGTCATGTCGTTTGGACTGACGAATGCGCCATCGGTATTTATGGATATGATGAACAGGACGTTCAGGGATTACCTGGACCGCTTTGTGATCGTCTTCATTGATGATATTTTGGTGTACTCGCAGTGCGAAGAAGATCACTTCAAGCACTTGCATTTGGTGTTGGAGACTTTGAGGAGGTATGAGATTTATGCGAAATTCTCCAAGTGCGAGTTCTGGCTACACTCAGTAGCGTTCCTTGGTCACATTGTTAGTGGGGAAGGTATAGCGGTGGATCCGGCGAAGATCGTTGCGATACGGGAGTGGCCTGCGTTGTCTTCTATCGCGGAAGTCCGTAGTTTTCTCGGGCTTGCCGGTTATTACAGGCGCTTCGTAGAGAACTTCTCGCGGATAGCGCTACCTCTCACGAAGCTGTTTTGGTGGCCGGGGCTTAAGAAAGATGTGGCATTGTACGTAGCTAAATGCCAAACGTGCGCCTTGGTGAAGGCGGAGTGCCAAAAGCCGGGAGGATTTCTGAAGTCCTTGCCTATACCGGAGTGAAAGTTCGACGATATATCTATGGACTTTGTGCACGGGTTGCCAAGGTCGCATAAAGGGAACGACGCCATCTGGGTGATCGTAGACCGGCTAACAAAGGTGTCACACTTCATTCCGCATATGAAGGATGATCCGGTGGAGAAGTTGGCGAAGCTATACGTGGACAATATTATTACACTGCATGGTGTGCCCCGTAGCATTGTGAGTGATCGCGATGGGCGGTTCACGTCAAATGATTGGAGATTGGTACAGCAGATGCTGGGAACAAAGTTAAAGTTCAGTACGGCTTTCCATCCGCAGACGGATGGGCAGACCGAGAGGGTCAATAGAACGATGAAAGACATGCTACGCATGTGTGTTCTGGATTTCGGTAAGCATTGGGAAGACCACCTATATTTGGTGGAGTTCGCGTACAACAACAGCTACCAAGCAAGTATACAAATGGCGCCCTTCGAGGCCCTGTATGGTAGGAAGTGTCGCACGCCGTAATTGTGGCTTGAAACGGGTGAGGCAAGGTTGTACAAGAAGCAGGAGGTGGAGAGTGCTACCTCGTTAGTGCGGATCATTCGGGAGCGCTTGTTGATCGCTCAGGACCGGTAGGCGAAGTATTACAATGCCAAGCACCGGAACGTGGAGTTCACGGTAGGCGATTGGGTATATCTTAAAGTGAAGCCGTTCAAGGGGGTTTCGTGGGTGAGACGCTTGAAGAAGCTGAGCCCAAGATACCTTGGACCTTTTGAGGTTCTGGAGCGAGTCGGCGAAGCGGCATACCGTTTGAGGCTATCGGAGGAATTAAGTGGATTATATGATGTGTTCCACATTTCTGTGTTGCGGAAGGCGGTGAAAGAGACTTCGCAGGTGATCGCAGTTGACCAAGTGCCGGTGGACGAGGGGTTGACGACTAGGGTCAAGCCCATTCGTATCGAAGATGTTGAGGTCAGGAGACTCTGTAACAAGGAGATCCGGATGGTTAAGGTCCAGTGGGATAATTGCGGGCAAGAGGAGCTCTCTTGGGAACGGGAGCAGACTATGCTGGAGGAGTACCCAGAATTGTTCCGCTCAGGTACTGATTTACATTAAGTCCTATTTTTTCCTCTATTAATTTAGTGGGCGAAATTCTTTAAGGAGGGTAGAATTGTAACACCCCAAAATGTTGTAGGAGCGACGGGGACCGATTTTGGCCAAGACAAGGTTTTTGGTGAGGGTGACACGGGCCCCGACACGGGCAGGTCGGAGGCCGTGTCGGGCATGTCGAGCTCGGGCCGTGTAGTCCACCAGTTCAGGTCGACAATGGTCATGTGGTGCAACACGGCCTAGGACACGGGCGTGTCCCAGGCCGTGTCACACCTGGGCTGTGCGGTGGGATACACGGGCAGTGACACGGGCACGAACACGGGCTTGTCTAGATTGATACGGGCGTGTCTGATGCCGTGTCACCAAGCCGTGTACCCCTCTGACTGCGAATTGTTGGCCGATTGCACACGGGGGGCATGACATGGGTCCCGACACGGGCGTGTCGCAGGTGATACGGGCGTGTCGGAGGCCGTGTCAAAGGCCGTGTGCTGGTTTTCAATTTTGGTCGAGACGGCGAATGAGCTACACGGCCGTGTGTGAACCCGTGTTCGGCCCAGATTTTATAATTTCAGATCTAATCTTGACCGTTCGTTTCCTTGGCTTTGGATCCGACGGTTGGGGGTTGTTCTTGAGAGGTTTTAGCTGGGTTTTAGGGTTAGAATCCCTCATTCCATCCAAGTAAATCTCTCTCTAAGTTTTAGAGAGAGGGGAGAGCAAGTTTGGAGGAGGAGACCAAGATCCGGCCGCCGGAGGAGCTTCGGAGCTCCGAATCGCGATCCGAGTCCAGATCTGCGGAGGTGACGCCGTTGCGGTGCTTTTCAACTGCATAGTTTTTGATGGCGCCGCGGAAGAATGCAAGGGTAACGATTTCTCATCCTTGGGCATGTGAAGCCCTCTTTTCCTTTGCATAGGAAGCCCTCTCTCGCGAGTGAGCGAAGAGTTGGAGAGTTCCTTGGGGTAGATATGTAAAGTCCCCCTTGTGTTGAGTCCGTAGGCGAAAATGGACATAGGCATTGTGTGTGAAGCCTATCCGGACAAGTAGAGTCGGATCGGTGATGTTGCATTGCATATGAACCGGGGAAGACTCCGGGTGTTTGGGCGTTTTTCGGGTTTTCTACGTGGTAGATTGCATCAGGGAGCCTTGGAGATTAACTCCAAGGTGCACCCGGAAAACTGGGCAAAAGCGGGTTTTGCCAACACGGTGGCCGAGGAGCCAACGTGAACATAACCGGGTTATGTGATTATTGTGGTGGAAACGGGACTCGGTGAGTCTTGGCCTGCGCATATGGCTTAAATTGTCATTGCGGTGTGAGCACGGGTCAGGCGGAACCGTACCCGGTCTATATCGTTCGGTAGGACCATTGGCATGGATGAGGGTCTTCGGCGGTCTATGGCTTAAATTGTCGTGACCAAGGCCAGGAAGGCAAAATGCTCATATGGATGACCGTCCAAGAGGCGGTGGTGGATTGGGAACATCTATGGCTTGAATTGACGTGACGTTGGCCAGTTCGCCGAGAATGTGCCCTGAGTGCACGGGGTGTGTGGTCGTGCGAGTCCACGCCTGTGGTGAAGTGCAAATACTTTATATAATTGCCTATGCTAATAAAGTGCAGGGAAAGAGCATTGCCGCCCCGAGTGTGGGAACGGGATCGTTATAATTTGGTCAGCATTGCTGACCGTTGCTATTGTTTGCCACCGGGCGGTGGTTTGTGCTTGCAGGTGCTGCGGAGCAGAGCGGGAAATAGCGGGCTAAAGCCCTTGTTGCTGTGCCGGCCCTCGAAGGCCTAATTGCTTATGTTTCTTTCCCGTTTTTCATGTATGGCCGGCCTGCGACCCGAAGTATGAAAACACTGCTTTTGTTAAGTGAACAGTGTAAGGCCTTAAGGCCATTTCTCTTTTGTTGTATGTTTACATTCCTGAGTTTATAGTGGACATTCATGCTGTTGTGGCTGGGTTCTTATTTCTTTTGCAACCTAATAAATTGCTTCCGCTTGGTGTTGTGTAGGACGACATGATTGGTTGAATGGTTTCAACGCGTAACCAACCGGTCTGTCCGTAGTATATGGCGTCGGGCCCCGGCCGGACCTACTGCTATTTTCTATGTGATGGATAGGGGTGTTACAACATCAACCATTCTCCACTACCCATAACCGGATGACCATCTTCCTCCTCCACCCGAGCACCCCTTGAAGAATAAAAGGGCCACCCCTCTTCACTTGGACTTTTATCCGATGAAAGTCTCCTTCAATGACGAAGAATCTGGACATCAGTGTGAAGCGGCCAAGGCGGACAATCTATCTTTCCATCCGATGCAACTCCGGCGGAGCCGCGGAAGAGTGATCCTTTGAAGGTAGTCGGAATCATCTATTCCGACTTGGGTAACGAACCATTCCACTCAAGTGTGATTCTCTCTTGATAGTCTAGTGGCCGGAAAGATTTTTCTCGTTGGATTTGAATCGTTTGATTCTTCGTGGTTTTCCTTTTGATTTGCATCTATCTTAACGCGTTATTTCTGAAAGGGCTTGGCGAGCCCCGTATTTTTGTTGGGAGAGATCTACCATTTTTCGATCGTATTTTGGGTAGACTCTTTCGGTACAACCACGCTTGTCTGGACCGGGTAGGTCCCTTTTGCTTGGAAGAACATCGACCTATCGTCGGTCGTTCCACCTTTCAGCGGTGTTGCTACCGTACGTCGGTGAACTGTGTTATATTTCTTGCGAGTGTGCTGCGAATAAAACTTGTGCGAGTGTGTTAGTGGAGTTTGAGATGCGTCCTCTTTATTCCCTTAGCCTGTATTTGAGACTTCGATAGAGGCCTACATCAATTTGGTATCAGAGGTGGTTCTTGTCAATTTTATAATTGGCACCCTCCCTTATTATTTTTTCACGTTAGCCCGCATTGCTGTATGCACGTTTGTTGTCAAAATCTCAAAAAAAATTTATTTTTGGTCTGCCAATAGCGGTGTAGATTTCTTATTTTTCAGAAAAAAAATCAAATTTTTTTTTTAATAGTCCTCATTTTATTTCCTGTAAGAAAATAAAAAAAAAATTATTTTTCTATAATCGTTAAGCGAGATTAAATCCTTCCGTGGTCTGTCTAAGTCTGTTGTTATCATAGTTGCACTCGCACTAGGCTAGGTACGGAATATCCTTCATCATCTTGTACTATGGATGATGATCGGGGCGAGGGACGTGCCCTAACTGAGATTGAGGAACTCCGTCATGATTTCACGGAGCAGATGACGGCCATTAGGGAGGCACTTCACGGAATGGGATTACCACAAGGGGCACCCCGTAATCAACCCGCTCACCAACCAGTGGGAGACAATCACAATCCTTACCCCCACCCTCCTAATGAGCACGCTCTACACGCACCTTACGAGTTTGATCTTACTCGGGCCGTCCGAGTCAAACCACCATCCTACGATGGCATGGGGGATCCCCAAGTCTTCTAGGACTGGGTCATGGAAATCGAATGCTATTTCGAGTGGTATGCTCTGAACGACGTGGATAAGGTGCGAGTAGTGAGGATGAAGTTGCTAGGGTGTGCAAAAATATTTTGGCTGAATGAGGAACGACATTTGAGAGTCGAGAACGGTGCGTTGCCCATTGGTTGGGATGACATGAAGGCTAGGCTGATAGAGCAGTACGTCCCCACGTACCATCGAACACAGATGTTCGATGATTTAGCTACCCTTAAGCAAGGGACTAGGTCGGTTTCTGAGTACATGAGTCTGCTGAAGGACATGATGGTTAGGTGTGACGTGAAAGAGATGCCCGAGGTCACCCTCTCCAGGTTTCATAAGGGACAACCCCGACATCCAAGGAAAGCTTTTGCGTTATGGTCACACTGACTTGCATGCCACATTCAACGCTGCCTTAGATATTGAGAAGCACAATGTGCTTAACGGTAAGACTCGCTCATTCCAAAAGAGCAAGTCCATCTTAGGACCACCGCCCACCTCCACCTATAAGGAAAAAGGAAAATATCAGTTCCCCGACTCGACCTCCATAGTCGTAACGGCTAGGAATAATAGAAACCCCTCTGGTGAGAGAGTCCCAGTGGGTAGGGTCAACAGAACGAATGCCACCTGTTTCGCTTGCGGGATCCAAGGGCACTATGCTAGTGATTGTCCTACTAAACCCAAACCATTAGCCCTGTTAGATTCCACTAGTGGGTCAGACGACCTTACTTACGAGGCGGGAGACGAGAGCGATTCGGATGGAGTGCCAAGTGATATGGAGGATGACTCACATATGATGGTTATGAGGTGTATTCTGGCGACCCCACGAGCATTAGACGACTGGAATAGGACGAACATTTTCAAGTTGAATTATAAAAGTGGTGAAAAATGGTGTAGGTTGATCATCGATAGCGGTAGTTGCATGAACGTTATTTCTGAAGCCGCGGTGAAGCGTATGTCACTTGCTGCCGAGCCACACCCTCACCCTTATAAGGTGGAATGGGTAAACAAGTCGTCCCTCCCTGTGTCGAAGCGATGCTTGGTACCCCTTACCATCAAAGCTTATTCTGATCAGATTTGGTGTGACGTCATCCCTATGGATGCTTGTCACGTCTTGCTGGGTCTCCCTTGGTTGTATGATCATGACGTTACCCACTTTGGTCGGGCCAACACTTACGAGTTTAAATTTAATGGCAGAACCATAATCTTTAAACCCGCTCCGCCAAAGGATCTTTCGGCCCCCTCCAAGGATATGGTCGTCCCGGTCGAGAAGAAAACATTGAGTCTAATAGGGAAGAAAGAATTGAAGCATGCTACCTTTGTAGACGGTGTCCTCTATGCATTAGTGTGTCTACAAGTTAAGGAAGATACAACAACGTTTGAGAATTTGCCGCCGACACTGAGAAAGCTCTTAGATGAGTTTGTGGACGTGTACCCGGATGAGCTACCATCTGAGTTACCCCCCATGCGGGATATCCAGCATGCCATTGATTTCATTCTGGGCTCCTCATTGCCCAACCTCCCACATTATCGGTTAAACCCTTCCGCACACTTAGAGTTACAAACCCAGATTTCGGATTTATTGCAAAAAGGTTTTATCCGCCACAGCATGAGCCCATGTGCCATACCCGCCTTACTTGCCCCCAAGAAAGATGGCTCTTGGAGGATGTGCATGGATAGTAGAGCCATTAATAATATCTCTATTAAGTACCGATTTCCCATCCCTCGCTTGGACGATTTATTGGACATGTTAGCCGGTGCCACGATTTTCTCGAAATTGGATCTTATGAGTGGCTACCATCAAATCCGAATTAGGGAAGGGGACGAGTGGAAAACCGCATTTAAGTCTAAGGAAGGGCTCTACGAGTGGTTAGTTATGCTGTTTGGGCTTTCCAATGCGCCGAGCACGTTTTCGAGGATGATGACCCACGTCTTCCAACCCTATATGGGAAAATTCATCGTGGTATATTTTAACGACATTTTGGTTTTTAGAACCTCCACGATCGATCACGAGTCACATTTAAAAATCATCCTTACCACGCTGAGATCAGAAAAATTATTCGTGAATATTAAGAATTGTACTTTCCATGTGTCATCAGTTGAGTTCCTCGGTTATATCGTTAGTTCGAAGGGGATCCACGTAGACCCCAAGAAGGTGCAAGCCATTAGAGATTGGCCCGAGCCCGCAAACATTCGGGATGTTAGGAGTTTTCACTGGCTCGTTACATTCTATCGGAGATTTATTAAGGATTTTAGTAGTATTATTGCCCCCATTACCGAGTGCATGAAAAAAGGTGAATTTACATGGACAAACTCGGCTGCTAGGGCATTCCAATTAATTAAATCGCGCATGTCGGAAGCCCCCCTCTTGCGACTATCGGATTTTACCAAAGTTTTCGAGTTGTCATGTGATGCGTCAAGAGTGGGAATTGGCGGAGTGTTGAGTCAGGAAGGTCACCCTGTGGGGTATTTCAATGAGAAACTGGCGGGTCCAAAATTCAATTATTCCAATTACGATCGGGAGTTTTACGCGGTCATTAGACGCCTCCAACATTGGCGGCATTATTTACTTCCTAAAGAGTTTTTCATCCTATCCGATCATGACGCACTAAGATTTATTAACTCTCAAACTCAGGTTAGTCCTAGGAATGCCAAATGGGTCTCCTATCTCCAGGAGTACACTTTCATTATAAAACACCTTAAGGGCACTCTCAACCGCGTAGCCGACACTCTTAGTCGTGTTTTGTTATTACTATCCACGCTAGAAGTTAAGGTGATTGGATTCGATAGGATTAAGGACGAATACGTCAACTGTCCAGATTTCAAGGATATCTATTTCACCACTCAAGACGACTTGCCTACAACCATTACTTCTTTTTACATTCGTGACGGCTATTTATTTAACCATTCGAATCTATGCATCCTCCGTTCCTCCCTACAACACTTCATAGTGTGGGAATTGTATAGCGGAGGGCTAGGTGGACATTTTTGCCGTGATAAGACGATCACGTTAGTAGAAGATAAGTTCTATTGGCTCGGTCTTAAGGCCATGGTTAGTAAAATCGTGGGAAGTTGTCGAGCATGCCAGTTGGCTAAGGGGAACAAAACAAATGCGGGGCTTTATACCCCTTTTCCGATTCCTTCTATCCCTTGGGAAGACGTTAGCATGTACTTCATTCTCGGCCTCTCAATCACATTTAGACGTCACGACTCTATCTTAGTTGTTGTAGATTGTTTCTCCAAAATGGTATTTTATCGCGTGCAATAAAACCAACGATGCGTCACACATTGCACAATTATATTTAAAAGAGGTAGTCGGCCATCGAGGCATTCCAAAATCGATAGTTACCGATAGGGATGTTGAAAGTCCACCTACTGCCAACTACCTTCACCTATGGGGGGGGGGGGGAATAGGTGTCTTGCAGCGTTTTTGCGGAATTAAAACTATACATGCACAAATAAACAAAACAACACAGCACAGAAAGACACAGGCAATTTATAGTGGTTTCCCGATTAGGGTACGTCCACTTTCCCCCTTCGACCTATCTCCAAACAAGGGACGACTATGTCACTTCACCAACCGGATTGAAATCCAATCCACACACTAACGGAAGGAACCCTTCCAAGCGAAGGAGTCACCACTCCTCCACCACGGGTTGCACCCAACCCTTACAACGAGGAACCTACGTTCCTTTACAACAAAAATAAAATGGAATGTTTAAAATATACAAACTTCTTATGGAGGCTAGGTGTCCCTCTTCGTTCGATTACGCGTTCTTGACAAAGACGAAGAGTCCACGACCTTAGCTCTCACTTAGAATGAATCTCCACGAAACCGGCGGCGGCAAGAAGAGCGGCGGCTTGGCGTTCGGGATCGGCGGTGGCAAGAAGTGTGGCGGCTGAGCTTTAGAGATCAAACCTTCATAGCTATGCTAGCAAGGTCTACCAACGGTCTTCCTTGGATCAATCGTCTCGATCGATTCGGAAAGGGAAGGTATTCCCGATCTACAAACCAAGAGACAAAGGATCTCAAGAAGGACACGTGAGACGCGTTGCTTGGCAAAGCTTTTGTCGCCGGGGGATCAAGAGGTATCCACGATCAACGGCGGCGACTACTTCCAGAGCGGCGGCGACGGCGGCGGAAGAGAAATCCGCGATCTAGGTCACGTCGGTGGCTCGGTTTTCTTTCTTGTGTATTCGTAGTATTGCTTGTCTGTAAAGATCGAAATACAACAATATTTATACTGTAGGTCATACATTATGACCGTTATGGGCCCCACCAAGGAAACCCTAGCTCCGGTTCAAAACAGTGCCTGAATATTTGGTCCGGTCCAGCGAGCAGAAGAAATTTGCCTAAGGCAAATTCGGCGAGAATCATTGGTGATTCTCGACGAATCGGCGAGAATCACTTATGATTCTCACCAAATTCTACTTGGCTGAAATCTAGCTGAAGATCTAGCCATCCGGAAAGAATCGGCGAGAATCAACATTCATTCTCGACGAATCGGCTAGAATGCAAAGTCATTCTCGTCGATTCGGCGAGAATCAACTAGTGATTCTCGATGATTCTGCCTTAAGCAGAAATCAAGACGGCATTGAGACAGCTGGCTGCAATCGGCAAGAATCAGCGAGTGATTCTCGATGATTCGGCGAGAATCATCGAATTGGCGAGAATCACTTAGTGATTCTCGACAATTTCTACTTAGACGATTTTTCGTCTTTCCACCTATGAGCTGCTCTTTGGCCCATCCTTGCTCCTTGACTGCTCTTGATCTATCACAGCCCTGTACTTGTAAATAAGTACACTCCAATAGAGAGAGTACACGTAAGCCAACACACTGATCTGCTCAACGAGGGATTACGTTGCGCAGACCCGTGTATATTGACCTACTGCACCCTGACAATGGTGTGTACTTAGCGAGGAATAATTGCAAGCACAACTTGAAGACAAATGATCAAATACAATGTCAATTCACCTTAGCTGGTCCAGGGGCTTCTTCAAATCAGGTATATTGTGGATACAATACCCAACAGATGTGAAGTTTACTAGTTATTTTTGGAAGACCCTGTGGAGGATTATGGGCACCAAACTTCTATTCTCTTCAGCTTACCACCCGCAGACGGATGGGCAAACCGAAGTTGTAAACAAAAGTTTAGGTAGTTTGCTCTGATGCCTTGTAGGAGTCCACAAGGGTACATGGGACCTTATCCTCCCTCATGCTCAGTTAGCGTATAATAATTCAAAAAATAGGTCCACGGGTTTGTCCCCGAATTAGATCGTGCATGGTTATAAAGCACCCGTGCCACTTGACTTGATTCCGTTACCGTCATCTTTTAAGTCAAGCCAATTTGCACAGGACTTTGCCTCTCACATCTATGATCTGCACAAGCACATAAATGAAACGCTTACCACTCAATACGCATCTTATCAAGTTAATGCCAACGCACATAAGAGAGTGTCTCACTTGAAAGTAGGCGATTTAGTCATGGTATGTCTCATCCTTGAACGGTTGCCTACGGGCACCTTAAAAAAGTTAGCGGATCGGCGAGCGGGACCTTTTCAAGTTTTAAAGAGGTTAGGAGACAATGCATTTCTTTTGGAATTACAACCTGATTGGGGTATTTCCCCTGTTTTTAATGTTTCGGATTTAACGCCATATATTGCTCAGCCACTAGAATTATCTTCCTGTCTATTTAGTTCCACTACAGATTCTCATTGGTATGTGGTTGAGTGGGGTAAGGGATCGCTCTCTCTGCCGGTCTCCAACGGAGGTACGCCAAATGTTGATGATATAGATTTTTCCCCTTTGCTGCCTAAAGCTTTTCCCAGGTTTGCCAGGAATGAATTTTTGCCAGACAGGATTATCTAGGATGACGTGTTTCCCACTATAGATGGAGATGTGCGTCGATACTTGATTCGTTGGCGTGATCGCCCCGCCTCTGATGACTCTTGGCTCCCGGAAGCGAAGGTCGCTTTGTTGGATGGTGTTCTTCTACGATGGTATCTTCAAGACAACTCATCGGTGATGAGTCCTTTCAAGCAGGGGAGGATTTGTGGAGATGACGGCCCCCAAGTTGTTGATGACGACACGCTAACGGATGACCCTCCTTCGTCTCCAACAAAGGACTCGCATCGCCATGGCGTTTGTATGGAGCGTCGCTACAATCTCCGCCCTCGACGCATGACAAATAACTAGTTGAACTTCTTCTAATATTATCTTGAGAGCATTTATATTTTTAGCATGCTTTATTTAATCATTTGGAGTATGTTATTTTATTTGGGCTGCATGTAGCCATGGAGTGTGTTATTTTTATTTGGGCTACATATAGCCAAGACTTGGAGTTAAGCCTATATATAGGCATGTAGTGTTTTGTTTAAGTTAAGTTGAATGAAGAAAACCCTTAACCCTAATCTTTCCAAAAGTTCTCTCTCTCTCTACCTCTCTTTGCCGCCACCCTCCTCTCTCTCTAAGCATTCGGCCAACCCTCTCCTCCCTCATCTTCCTCATCCAAAACCGCCACCCCTTCCTCTTCCACTTCAAGTCCAGCCGCCCCTCTCCTCCCTCTTCCATAGCCGCCTCCTCCTCTCCCTCTACATCAACCATTCTCCACTACCCATAACCGGCCGGTAATCTTCCTCCTCCACTCGAGCACGCCTTGAAGAAGAAAACGGCCACCCCTCTTCACTTGGACTTTTATCCCAGGAAAGTCTCCTTCTACGACGAAGAATCTGGACATCAGTGTGAAGCGGCCAAGGCGGACGATCTATCTTTCCATCCAGCGCAACTCCGGCAGAGCCGCAGAAGAGTGATCCTTTGAAGGTAGTCAGAATCATCTATTCTAACATGGGTAACGAACCATTCCACTCAAGTGTGATTCTCTCTTGATAATCTAGTGGCCGGAAAGATTTTTCGCGTTGGATTTGAATCGTTAGATTCTTCGTGGTTTTCCTTTTGATTTGAATCCATCTTAACGCGTTATTTCCGAAAGGGCTTGGCGAGCCCCGTATTTTTGTTGGGAGAGATCTACCATTTTTCGATCATATTTTGGGTAGACACTTTTGGTACAACCACGCTTGTCCGGACCGGGTAGGTCCCTTTTGCTTGGAAGAACATCGACCTATCGTCGGTCGTTTGACCTTTCAGCGGTGTTGCTACCGTACGTCGGTGAACTGTGTTATATTGCTTGCGAGTGTGCTGCGAATAAAACTTGTGCGAGTGTGATAGTTGAGTTTGAGACACATCCGCTTTTTTCCCCTAGCCCGTATTTGAGACTTCGATAGAGGCCTACATCACGATCCTTAACTTATAAAACTGTATGTGCATTTATATATGTTAAGTTATATTCCTGTTGTCGAATTATATATACTACAGTCGATTGCTCTTGTTCTTATAGAAATGCTAGAATAGAATGATGTTACTTCTTGTATACATTGCTGTTGATACTCTGATGATGAATAGAATAATACCACCTGCTTGTACTTACTGTTTATATATATTGTACCTTCTTCTTTCTCCTGCTCGGTGCCTAAGAACCGCCGGGGTGAGAGGATGAGATATCCACTTAGTATTTATGACTAACGGTTGCTACGACTATCTTTTTTGGAGGAAACCCAACGGATGGAGTTGCAGCAGTAGTAGGTTATGCAGGAGGGCAGCCAGGCCAGGGCGACGAGGCCTGATACGATGTTACCTTCACTGCCATCAGTTACTGATGTAAGTTTTGAGAGACTCATGTTGTAGCCCTTTGGGTAATTTTTTGTACTCTGATATTATAGAAGACATTGTATCTTCTTATTTTTATTGTATTTCATTTGCACTTTATACTAGTGTTGATTTTGACTTTTGTACTTTTCTTTATGTTGGGTTGGCATCAATGATATTGGTTACAGCCAGTAGAATAGGCGTCTTGCAGTACCGATCGACCCATGTGTTGATGCTACTGTAATGCGACGGTTCTAGGCATAAGACTCACCTCGGCCGTATCTTGTGTTCCGGGAGGGGGGGGGGTCTTACATGCTGGCAAATTCGAGCATGAGTATAAGATTTCTGAATTCATCTAAAGGTGAAGCAAACACTATTCGAACCAGTTCTCCACAACCGAGCAAGCCACTTATGCTTCAAAAGGCCTTGGAGAACAGAGATTTGTGAAGACAATTGGATCTGGACTGTCGGCTCTATACGAACTACGAATGCTGAGATATAGATCAAACAGAGAAGTGGAAAATCTCTTGAGGAACTGGAATCTCTGTTATAACTGATGGGACTAATGGAACGAATTTCGTGGACTTGAATCAACGGGAAGAAGACGACAAGCTATTCGCAGAAACTAAATCGTCGGGATGGAGGGGTGGATTTGGACGATTTCTTTCGTCGAATTTGAATATGGTTTGCCCGAGAACATCATATATATATATATATATATATAGTTTAAGATATGGGAAATGACGCGTACCTTACAACCGCGGCTCTTCAAATCCAATATAAAGAAAATAAATTTGACCTAAGTCCAATTTGTCGAAATTCACCAGAAGCTGGGCCAAATTCGTCAAGTTTTCTCATGGATACTAGTAGTAATAAGAATACACGACAAATTATCGAATGTTGTATTAAGGATATTAGCAGTATTACTAGCAGTATTTCGATGAATCGTCGAATGCCGAGTGATACCCGATGAATTTACCTTGGAAACTTTTCTCTTTTTAGTGATGTACTTCTCGAGTGAATTCCTGTCTTCTTAGCCATCTTCACGAGTCCTTATTTAGCATGCCCAGTTCTATTTTGAAAAACAAGAACTGGGCCTCGTCTAGTGGCATCATGAATATATCTGTGACCTGCTTATCCATCAGGACATAACTGAGTGTGATGTCCTTGTTCTCCTCATGCTACCAGATGAAATGATATCTGACTTCGATATGCTTTGTCCGTCTGTGAGAGACTGGATTATTTGCAATCACTATTGCACTGGAGGAGTCGCAAAACATCGGAATCTCCTTGAATTTCAAGTTATAATCCTATAGCTGATTCCTAATTCAAAGAAGCTATGCACAATAACTACCAGCAGAGATGTACTCTGACTCAGTAGTTGATGTTGCCACACAATTTTGCTTCTAGATGCTCCATGAGATTTCCGAGGAATTGGTACATCCCGGAAGTGCTTTTCTTGTCATCCATTCTACCTGCAAAATCTTCATCTGAAAATCCAATTAGCTTGACATCATTACTTCTTGGGTACCATAAGCCAATATTTGATGTACCCTTAAGGTATCTTAAAATTCACTTTGTAGCGACGTAATGAGATTCTTTCGAGTTCACCTGAAATCTAGTGCACAAACATGTTGAGAACATTAAGTCGGGTCTACTGGCAGTAAGATAGAGAAAAGATCCAATTATACTTTTGTACTTGGTTTCATCAAAAGGTTTCCCTTTCTCATACTTGTCCAGATACATAGTTGAACCCATTGGAGTCGTAATCGAGGTTGCGTTCTCCATTCTGAATTTCTTAAGTAACTCTTTGGTGAACTTTGTCTGAGTGATGAAAATTCCATCTTCAGATTATTTCACCTAAGTCCTAAGAAATTCTTCAGCTCTACCATACTGTTCATTTCAAACTTCCCTTGCATAAGTTTAGAAAACTTTTTGCAAAGGTTGTCTTCCGTAGAGCCAAAAATAATGTTGTCGACATATATTTGTACTAGCAAAATCTTGTCATTTACTTTCCTAAGAAATAATGTCTTGTCTATCTTTCCTCTTGTGAACTTGTTCTCAAGAAGAAAGCTAGACATCATCTCATACCAAGCTCGGTGATCTTGTTTTAAGCCGTACAGTGATTTATTAAGAAAATATACATACTCAGGGAAAGATGAATTGACAAAACCTGGGGGTTGTGCTACGTATACTTTCTCTTTTAGATTCCCATTGAGGAATGCTTACTTCACGTCCATTTGATAGACTTTGAAACCTTTGAGGGCAGCATACAGATGAAATAACCTGATCGCTTCGAGTCTGCCTACTAGAGAAAAGGTTTGATCGAAGTCGATCCCTTCTTATTGTCTGTATCCTTGAGCTACAAGCCTAGATTTGTTCTTTATAATGACTCCATTTTCATCCAGCTTGTTTTTGAATATCCATTTTGTGTCGATCACGTTCTATCCTTTGGGCCTGGGCACCAAATCCTAGACCTTGCACCTTTGAAAGTGAGGGTAAGATCTATCTCAACTCTAGAGGGGGGTGAATAGAGTTTACTTAAAATAATTTTTGAATTATTAAAATAGCACAAATTAAAATTCTATTTAAGCTATAGTGTAGAGTGCTAACAGAAACTTAAAAACTGAAAGGAAAAGGACACAGCACACAGCAGACAAATCACACAAGCACAACCAGAAGACACAAGGAAATATAGTAGTTCCCCAAAACTGGGTACATCCACTCTTCTACCACCCTTGGTAGGAATCCACTCAGGACTGAGTTGATCAGGTGTCCTGACACCAATGAGCTTTTGATAAGGTGCTCAAAAACCAAAGCTAGATTTTTTGATAAGGTGTCTTGCCACCACTGAGTTTTGACAAGGCTCTCAGAACCAGACAGAACTTTTGAAGGGAGTTCAAGAACCCTTTTACAGCAGGAAAAGAAAAAGTGAAAGTTGAAGTTGTCTTCTCTGTTCTCAGTCAAATGAGAGAAGCACAAGTGGATTGAAGATGTCAAAGCTCCCCCTGAGATGTAGAGAGGTTCAGGCAGAGAAGCTTTGCAGAAGGGTGATAGGTCTTCAGAACTTGATCTCCAGAAAAGAATGGTTTCAGCAGAACAGCTGAAAGATGATGTGTCTGGAAATCTAAGATGAAGATGCAAGAACACTTAGTCAGCTAGAAGATCTAGATGTTGTAGTTTTCTTGTTCTTCTGCTAACAGTATTCTTCTGTGTGTTTTCTCTTCTTCTTTTTCTATCTATCAGCTCTGTATTTTTTGTTGTTGTTGTATTCCTGTATATCTAAAGGACCATAGGAATAGAATTGATTTTCTGAATATTCTCCTTGTCCAAAGATGGCCGTTGGTCAGTCATAAATGTTTTCCATAAATGGTCTTGTCTTTTAGAGGAAAGTCCAGCAAACATTCTCTGAATGATACCTTGAAACTTGCTCCAAACGGCTGGGAGATCTTCTGTCATAAATGCTGATAATATTCAAAAACATTCCAAAGAATCAGCAGCATTTGAAATCTTGAAGACGTTGATCTCTCCAAATAATCGTCGATCTGAGCTCTACGATCGTCGAACTGAGCTCAGAGACCTGAGAAACAGCTGAAGGAGGCATCGTCGAACTGAGCTAGACGATAGTCGAGGGGAGTTTGACGATTAAGCAAAAGCTAGCTAAAAGCAGATAGTCGATCTGAGCTCGAAGATCGTCGACCGGAGTTCGACGATTTGTTGAAGTTGAGCTCAGAGAGCGTCGAACTGAGTTCGACGATTCGTCGACCAGAGCTCGACGAAAATTGCTTTAGACTTAGCTCTTCATCCTTGATCTTGGAGTGGTCTTGGGGGCAGCTTCAAAACTAAGTTCTAGACCCTAGACTCATTCTAATGTTGACCTTCTCAACTATACAACTAGGTCAACTAGGATCCTAAGACAAGCATAGTGATCCTTACCCAAATTAGTAATAGGGTGTTCCAACAATCTCCCCCTATTTGGGTTAGGATTACTATTTACAGACAATCATAAAGAGCATTCAATAATACAGAAGTTAAATACAAAATGCAGAGAAACAGCAATGCATATCACAGATAAATAGTAGCAGATATCCAAAGGTGGATGATATGTTTGCTTACACAGATCACTTCTTTTCAGTTCCCTTTTTAAATAAAATTTCTCTGTTAGGGTTTAGGGCTTCTTTCTTGGACCTTCTGTCATCTTCTGCACCTAGAGAGGTTTGAGATCTTGGCCTTGGAACTACAGCCTCTGGGTGCAGCTTCATGTACTCTTCTGGATTGAAAAATTTCTTTGAAGCATACTTTTCCAGTTCTTTCTTTCTTTGTTCTGATAAGGTTGTAATGTTGGATATTTCTTTGCCTTGTTCTCTAGCCTTCTTAATCTGATCAAGAGCAGCCAACTCTTTCATCCTAGCAGTCCAGGCCACAGGATTGTTCTCAGGATCCTCATATGGAACAGCAGGTTCATATTTGTTGAGAGATTCAGGAGCAGGAGAGGTCCTTGGAGCAACTGTGTCTTTCAGTTTGTAAGGGTAAGGACCTGAAGTAGAGTCAGAATGGCCTTGTCCTTCCCTTTGATAGGGTCTCTGTCCTCTTTGATTTCCTCTGTAACTACCCCTTCTGGGTTGATATCCTCTTTGATGTTGTCCCTTTTGGTAATACTTAGAATAGGATTGAGAGGAACTTTGTCTAGGAGCTGGAGCTTGAGGAGCTGAGCCTGATCCAGAGTCTGGAGGAGGAGGAGGAGGAGGCTGATGTTGAGATGATCCTTTTTCATATTTGTCAAGCTTTCTTCTCTTTTTCATGGCCTTTAGTTGGTTCTTGGAAAATTGCATCCATGGTTCAGTGATGGGGCAGTCATGCAGAATGTAATATGGAATGTCATTGGAGTCTTTAGCTTTGGCAGGAGGAACTGACATCATTGCTTTACTTCTGGCTTTTCTCTTTTTGGCAATTGTGCTGGCAGAATCATCAGAATCAGTTCTGAGCTCTACAAATAATCGTCGAACATTCCAAAGAATCAGCAGCATTTGAAATCTTGAAGACGTTGATCTCTCCAAATAATCGTCGATCTGAGCTCTACGATCGTCGAACTGAGCTCAGAGACCTGAGAAACAGCTGAAGGAGGCATCGTCGAACTGAGCTAGACGATAGTCGAGGGGAGTTTGACGATTAAGCAAAAGCTAGCTAAAAGCAGATAGTCGATCTGAGCTCGAAGATCGTCGACCGGAGTTCGACGATTTGTTGAAGTTGAGCTCAGAGAGCGTCGAACTGAGTTCGACGATTCGTCGACCAGAGCTCGACGAAAATTGCTTTAGACTTAGCTCTTCATCCTTGATCTTGGAGTGGTCTTGGGGGCAGCTTCAAAACTAAGTTCTAGACCCTAGACTCATTCTAATGTTGACCTTCTCAACTATACAACTAGGTCAACTAGGATCCTAAGACAAGCATAGTGATCCTTACCCAAATTAGTAATAGGGTGTTCCAACAACCTTTTAAACTGGTTGAGCACCTCTTGCATTGACATTATCCAAGAGGCATCGTTGTTTGCTTCATCAAATTTCTTTGTCTCAACTTGAGACAAAACTAAGATGTAGAATTTCGTTAGCTATACCTCTTCTAGTTCTTACACCCCCGCCTGGCTTTCCAATGATCAGATCAGCTGGGTGATCTCTTAGGTGTCTGAATCTTAGATTTCTTGCTCTCACTCCAGCGGGTTCTTCTGTATCTATTGCATCCTCTATAGGTTGAAGCAGTTCTTCATCTAAAAGTTCTTCATCCACCATACTTGGATCGACGACCTTAACTGAGCTTGGGGCATCTTCCTTGACTTCCTCTTCCAAGCTTAGTTCTTTGAACCTCGTACCTGCATCTGCACCAATAACACTAGACGAGCTGCTTTGGAGCAAGCTTGTCTCAATAAATACAACATTTATAGACTCTTCTACCACCACGGTTTTCTTATTAAAAATCCTATATGCCTTACTATGGCTACTATAGCCTACACAAATTCCTTCAAAACATTTTTCACTAAACTTCATGCGATAATACTTCCCATCGTTAAGTAAGAAGCATTTGTTGCCAAACATTCTAAAGTAGGACACAGTCATTTTTCTACCCATTAGTAGTTCATAGAGAGTCAAACGATGGCTTTTGTTAATTTGTGCTCTATTTTGCACGTGGTAAGCTATGTTGACTGCTTCGTCCCAGAAGTACTCTGAAAGTGAAGTGTCATTCAACATTGTTATACATTCTTCAAATAGGGTTCTGTTCCTTCTCTCAGTAACTCCATTTTGTTGTGGAGTACACGGGGAGGAAAACTCATGAAAAATACCCCGACTTCCATAGAATTCTGTCTTGGCACCAGACTAAAATTCTATTCCGTGGTCACTTCTGATTTTGACCACTGAGCAGTTTAATTCGTTTGGAATTTTCCAGACAAAATTAGTGAAAGAATCAAAGGTGTCTGACTTGTGTTTCAGAGAGAACACCCAAGTAAAATGTGAGTATTCATCAACAATTACTAACGTATAGACTTTACCTCCTAAACTTTGAATTGGCATGGGACTGAATAAGTCAATATGAAGTAAGTATAAACTTCTCGAAGAATCTTTTTTAGCAATACCCTTGAAGATAGCCCTTGTCTGCTTAACCATTTAGCATGCATGACATGGACTCTCTTTAAGGATCTTAATGTTGGGGCATCACGCACTAAGTTGTAATAAAATAACATGTTTATGGTTTTAAAATCAATATGTGCAAATCTCTTGTGTCATTGGTCATAGAGAGATGCACTATCTTTTGCCAAAAAGCACACTGGTGCAGAGTTGTCTAAACATAGAAAATTTAAACAAAAAATATTTCTACTCCGAGTGCTAGTTAAGACTTTCTCCAAATTTGCAAACGATTTTATCAGACACTTGTTCTTATAAAACTCAATGATATAGCAATTATCACATAATCGACTTATGCTTATAAGATTATGCTATAATCCTTCAACATAAGCCACTTCTGTGAAGGAAACTATATCATTGGAAATCATACTGTAGCCTTTAGTGATTCCCCTATCTGACCCTCCAAAGATTACTTTTGGACTTTCTTCGACTGGGGTAAATTCTAGCAATATGCTTCTTATCCCGGTCATATGCCGAGAGCATCCACTGTCCAAGTACCAGATTGGATTTTTGTTAGCCTTTGGACATACTTGCAATCATAAATCATTTTACCTTAGGAACCCAAATCGATTTAGGACCATGGTTCTTTGTTAGCTTAACACAACTAGAAACATTAACATTGCGAGTGGTCGGTCTTGTACTGTTATCTCATGGAGTTTCAATTTTTACTGGGTGCAACAAAAAGTCTACGGTAAAGTGACCAATCTTACCACAAAACCAACAGTCAAATCTGTTGTACCTTCTCTTGTACTCCTGCTTTACCTTTTGTATTGGAGGTCTAACAGGGGCTACAGACTTAGAGTTGGAAGCCTCTTGGTTGCAGCAAATGTAGGGCTTCTCTGTCTCCTTAGCCTTGGGTACAATAGTTTTGGCTTTAAGTGCCTTCTTAAAATTTGGTCGGTGAACATAGGGAACATACTCTTTGAGAGTTATCTATTCATAAGGTGCCTTGAAAGCACTTGCCCCAAAGTCTCGGGGATGGGTCCATCCTTGGTAGCGCTTTTTAGGCTCCACATAAGTAGACCTAGCAAAGTGCCAATATGACATCTCAAAGTCGTATTTATTCGTGGATAAGATAACCTTCTTAAAAGCGGGTTGACTTTGAGGTGTCTTCCCTTTACCTTTGGTGGGGGCTCTCTTAGTAGCCTTACCTTTTTCAGCTATGTGGCAAAGACCACTACCATTCTTTGGAGTAGAAAATTCATAGATGAGAGGGAGAATAGTTCTCGACTTGGAGTAACTTTCCACAAGTTTCCATTCCACCAAGAGCTTTCCATCTAGCTCATCTAAGTATTTCTGCTTTTGACTTAATGCTTCAACAGAGCATTTTAATCCCTCTTTCAAGGAGTTAACTTCATCCCTGAGAGGAGTTAATTTAGCAATTTCCTCCTCCAGACGTGATTCCACTGCCTTGGGAGAAGTTATCTCTTTTAGTTACTTTTTGACTACCTTACGACATTTGTCAAAAGCTCTCAAAAGTTCTTGATGCTGAGCCATCAAGTGAGAATCATCTTCCTCAAAGGAATAGCCTTCATGACCATTAGTTGAAGTGTCAGATTCAGAGAGTATAGTGTTTGAGTTGACCTTCTCGTGAAACTGGGAGTCACCAACTTCCTCATCTGATTGAGCCATAAGCTCGAAGTAGGCTTCTTCATTCTCAGATCTGGACTTACTTGAGTCACTGTCACTAAGATTCTTAGACTTCTTAGCAACGAATCTCTTCTCTCCCTTCCTCTTTCCTTTGAAGGATCTCTTCTCTTCCTTCTTGGATCCTTCCTTAGTTTTATAATGACACTCTGCAATTACGTGGCCTGGCTTATTACAACAATAACAAACAATGTCAGAAGAAGAATGTTTGTTCTGTTTAGACATATACCTATCATCTCGGTTGTAGCTCCTCTTGGGTCGATCACCATCACGATGTTATCGTATGAAATTAGAGGAGGAGGACTGATTTTTCATTTGCCTCCTCTTGTTTAGCAATCTCTTGAATTACTTGGAGATGAGCAAGAATTCTCCATCAGACAATTCAGAGACTTACGTTCTTGACTCAGACTCTTCTTGGGCTTTAGAAGCTCGTGTCCTTACTGGCTACATAGCTTTAGACTTTTTTGATCCTTCGACTTTTAGAGCTACAAATATCTCTTTGCTATAAGTCTTGCTTCTTTGCTCCTCCTTCTTACGAGTTTTCATTTGAAGTTCGTAGGAGAGAAGCTTTCCGAAAAGATTTTAATGATCAATCTCTGGCAGCTTTCCGAATTCCCTAATGGCTACCACCTTAGTATCCCGGTATTTTGTCAGGGATCTGAGGAATTTATTGTTGAGCTCACCATTAGTGAATGTACGGCCGTAGTTTCTGAGGCCGTTGATGATCTTGAAGAATTTTTCGAAGCTGTCTGCAATAGTATCATTTGAGCCCTTCCTGGACACGTTGTATTCTTGGTTCAATAGGGATCTACGATCATCTTTGACTTTGTCAGTTCCTTCCATGAAGACTACTAGACAGTCCCACATTTCCTTGGCAGATTTGCAGTGGAATAAGTTTTGTAGTATGGAATCGTCCACTGCACTGGCTATTATATTCTTTGCCTTTTTATCTAAGGAGACCAGGGCAATTTCATTCTTAGTCAGATCCATCATCTTCTTAGGGATCATGACATTCAGATTCAGAGAGAAGACTGTGTAGGAATATGAGGTCCTTCTTGAACAATTTGAATATCCTGGGATCTACCGCTTCCATGAATAATTTGACTATTTCTTTCCATATGGGAAAGTTCTCTTTTGTGCACACAGGTAACTTCATAGAAGACATATACTTGATTTTTTCCATAGCAACTGAGTGGAATCTCATAACACTAGATAAGAGATCTTGTTCAAGGTGTTAACCTTATATCGAAAAGCACCCCTCTATTACCAATTGAAAGTATCTAGAGTCAAACTAAATCATATAGATGGGGGGTGAATATGTGAGGTCTGCATCGTTTCGTGAAATAAAAATAACTGAAAATATTAAACACGCAGAACACAGAGATTTATAGTGGTTACCCGAGTTGGGTATGTCTACTATCCCCCCTCGCATATCTATCATGAAGGTCTAGATCCGGTTACTTCACCTTTCTTAGATTTAAACAAATCTTACACCTCAGAGCCTCAACTCCTACAAATCGGAGACAACACTCCTACTACTCGGAGAACAACCACTCCTATAACTCGATCCAAATACGGATCTACAACTCGGAGGGAAAAACCTCCTACAAAAGTAAAAAGGATTTACACAAAAAGATTACAAATAATGTTATTTAGATCTAAAGTCTTCAATCTGCCGTTCTTCAAAATGGTTGATCTTGAATGTCTTGGAGAACACAAAAAATCTGAATGCTTTGAAGTCTTTGGTCTATAATCATGGTTTGACTAGATCTAAGAGAATCAGAATCTTCAGAGAATAATGATCCAGTCGATTAGGTTGAGGAAGATCAAATCATGCAGCACAGTTGTCGACCAAGCGGATTTGCAAAATGCGGACAAGAGCCAACAGAAACTTTTCGATCAGAAGATTTCTCATTTTGATTTGAGTATGATTAGGTTAAAAAGAAATCCACCCTAAATATTTATAGAAATCCTTCTTCTCCTTCGGCTAGAAAAATCCTTCCTAATCGAGAACTCCGAAAATCACTTTACATGGCATTCTGTTCAACCTGAGACGTGAATTTGAAAATAACAGAAGAAAATAACCCTAAGTCTAATTCGTCGAGTATGTAAGGGTATACTCGTCAAACTACAATGAAACTCGATGAAAAACACTTAGAGAAATTCATCCAGATAGAATGGTTAACTCAACGCTTGGCAGAAAAATCACTCAATGAATTCGACGAGTATCAACTAGTATACTCGACGAATTCGACGAGTATCGGCTAGCTGACTCGACGCATTCGACACTTAACCAAGTGATATACAACGAATATCACTCAGATAAATCCATAGAAGTAAGGTCTAAAGGACTCGACAAATTCGTCATGTATCGAAAAGTATATTCAATGAATTTAGTGAGTATCGATAAATACATTCGACGAATTCGAGGTGTATACATGATGATACTCAACGATTTTTACTTAAATAATTTCCAGGAGTTCAAAGATAATTCTCTAAGTAAATTCAACAGATTCGACGAGTGTTAGACAGAATACACAATGAATTCGACGAGTATCGGCTGATACACTCGAGGAATTTGACAAGTATTCACTACTTTACTCGACAAATTTTACTTAGGAGAATCTGTTCTTATGAAACTAGCCCCTTGTCCTTCCTTGTTTCTGTTGATACACTTGGAATAGAAGTACACCCGAATAAAGAGATTATACGTGAGTCAACACATTGGCCTATACAACGAAGGATTACATTGTATAGTCCTGTGTTTCATGTCCCACTGTAATCTGATATTGGGTTGTACTTAGCAATATAAACCTGCAAATACATTACTAAACACACACTGTCAAACACAATCCAATTCATCATAGTTCAAGGGACCCATCTTCAAATCAGGTTTATTATGGATACAACACCCAACACTCTTAAATGAAGAATGTGTAAAATTATCCTTTTGGCAAGGTTCACACGAAGAAGAAAACTTTCCATTCATTTTAGGAAGGCCATCTGTTAACTTCATTTTAGATAATTTCAAGATTAATATGTACTAGTGTGACCTTAACAACTATACTATAGTTAAATTTCTTCATTTTTAACCATAAATAATTTAACAATGAAGTTGAAAGATGATTTAAAGTGATATTATAAATATTATGAGTTCAAAGCGCAACAAATAAAATATCATTGATAATGACAAATAATTTTGCAAGTGTTTGCAGGTGATTCAAATAACATAATGAGACTATTATCAATCAATGTACTAATAGAACCTATGTTATGTTTAAAACATCTACAAATAACACATTTGAGATAATAAAAGAAGCATTACCAATTGTCCAACATATTTGATCTCTTTTCTTTACTATTTTCTCCAAAAGTGACCGATTCACCTCTCTTTTTCTTCAGGCTAATTAACTTTGCTTTATTACTCATTATGTACTTCGAGCATTCAAATTCCAAGTACCATGTACATTCTATCTTTAGCCTACCAACACACATAAAAAGTAGAAGAGAGTAAAGATGTGGATACCCAAATAATTACACCCATAACATAAGTGGAAGCCTTAGGTACCATGTATTTGCGTTATGGCACAAGTTCCCTTCTTTAATCATGAGCTAGATACATATCTAAATTCTAATCACCTGAAACACAATAGAAAGGAAATTGATATGGTCCTTTTAGTTTTAAGTGGGCTCATGCTTGAAAATGGAGTATATGAAGCCTAAATTTAGTAGTGCAAGAAAGACAGATGACTTTGTCTTTAAGTTTGCTGACGAAGATATTTCTCGCAGTGAGTGATTTAAATATCTGGGATCGATACTTCAAAAAGATGGAGGTGTAGATAAATATGTGATACATAGAATCCATGCAGACTAGTTAAAGTGGAGAGGCGTGTATGGTATCTTATGTGATCGTAAAGTACAATTAAAACTTATGGTATCATATTTGATCCTAAAGTACAATTTAAACTTAAAGACAAGCTTTATCATATTGCAATTAAAGCAGCGATGCTCTGCGGTTCTGAGTGTTGGGTCGTGAATTATGTACATGCGTGAGTTATAGAGATGAGAATGCTTAGTTGGATGTGTGGATACACATGATTGAATAAACTCAGGAATGAATGAATCAGGGATAAGATAGGAGTGACGGCAATTATAGAGAAGATGCGAGAAACTAGAGTAATATGGTTTGAGCGTGTACAAAAGAGACCACTAAAGCCACTATTAGGCACTATGAAAGTTTAGCCACTAGGCATGTTAAACGGAGGAGGGGTAGACCAAAAAATACTTGGAATGAAACTATAAGAAAATATATGATGTACTTTGGAATTAGTGGGATTATTACTAAATATAGGGCATAATGATGACTTAATGGATCCATATAGCCGATCCCACTCTAGTGGAATTAAGTTTTGAGTGTGGTTGTTGCTTTGTTTGATGAGTGTTTGATGGTTAAAATTCACGCTAGAGCGTAATTCTAAATCGATAAGGAAAGTATACCTAATGTTCTAGAGTATAGGATCAAGTGTTGTATTAGACTCAGGACCTGTTGACTACTTCTACTCACGAAAATTAATATTATTTTATCGAATATAAAAATAGAAGATTGATAAAACAATGAACTAAGATTAACACTTGATCTAGACTCCCTTTGAAATAAAATAAACTTTTCATAAAATTTAAGCTTCAAATCTACCTACTTCGACCATTGAGGTTCCTAATTTTCAAAAGCGCCTCTCTCGAGAATACGCTCTCGAATAAACTTAGGTTGATCGATTAAGACCTCTCGGTCAGTTGAAACCCCTAAGCTTGCTTTATGCAGTGAACCCCACTATTGGAATTGACTCCAATCCGAAAGAGTTGTCATCCTATCTCGAGGAGTGCATGCAACTCCTTCTAACTTTGAGTGATCTAATTGTATCCACAACCTCTCAAAAAATCTAGGATACAGACCTAATATCGAAAAGTGAATTCAACACAATTGAAATCAAAGGTAAATAAAAGCGATAAATAAAGAGAGCTTGAAAAAGAAGTTTATTTAATTTCAAAGTTCATCATTGAAAGAAAAAGGGGGGTGATAAACTCTGAATAACTCTATGGGGGGGGGGGATAGAGTTATAAAAAATCTTTTTGTAGAAAAGATAAAAGCAGATAAACTAAGCTAATCAAACCACAACACAAGCACACAAGAACATAGAAAGCACAACCAGACAACATAAGAATTTTATAGTGGTTCCCCAACTGGGTACATCCACTCTTCTACCACCCTTGGTAGGAATCCACTACAGGTTTTGATCAGCTGACTGCCACCAATGAGCTTTTTATCAGGTGCCCAAAAACCAACCTTCAAGTCTTTTGGAAGGAGACTTGTGAACTAGAATAATTTTGAAGGGAATTAAAACCCTATACAAATGTGGGGATGAGAGAGTGATTTTGTCTTCTCTTTCTCAAGGTACAACTCAGAAGACTTTTGTGGATTCAAAGATGTTGTCAAAGTTCCCCCTGAAATATAGAAGGGTTCAGGCTGGGAAGCTTTGCACAGGGTGAGTAGGTCTTCAACTGAGACTTGATCCAGGAGCTTTAGACAGAAGATGCTTGAATGTCTTAACAATGGTTCTAGAAGAGAAGAACAAGAAGATTCTTGATTTGTAAAGTTGTTCTTCTTTCTTCTTCTTCAGAGCATTGACAGAATGAGAAAACATATGAAGATCTACTCCAGAATGTTTCTAGGATGTTAGCAGGAACAATTTTCTATCTTTCTTTGAGTGTCTCTCTATAAATCTCTCTTGGCAAAAGAAAACTTAATCTATACAGCCTTCTTATCTGAGAGATGATAAGAATAATTCCATGACTTGAATTTCAAAAACATTCCTTTTATTATTCTGCAGGAATCGCGGAGAGGAAACGGCTATAATATCTGCAATAAATGATTTCCTCAACTATCTTTGGCATATAAGTCAAAATAATAACTCTGTGAAAACTCGTAGTTAATGCTGCATTGGAAACAGCTATAAGCCTTGAAAATATCAGCATTTACTACCAGAGATTTGATTCCTTAAATAGACTTGACAAAATAAGAATGAAATCTTAAAGACAGTTCAGCAATAAGATAGTCGAACACAGAGAAATAGTCGTAGAGCTGAGATAAAAGATCGTCGAACTGAGAGAAGAGATCGTCGAGCTGAGATTAGAAATCGTCGATCTGAGTTCTAAGATCATCGGGCTCAGCTCAGAGATCTTAGCTCTGCGATCGTCGATCCGAGATCGACGATCTTCGAGTTGAATTCGACGAAAGTCGAACTGATATCAAATCTAATGATTTCTTCTGAGTCTTGGCCTAGAAATGAAGTCAAAAGCTGGTCTATATGAGATCTACTCTACTAAGACTAACTTAGACCTAGACTTTGACCCTAGCTATACAAGTGGGTCAAACCACCTAGGAGTGAACCTAGCCCAAATCAAACATGGGGTTCCTACAATCTCCCCCTATTTGGGTGAGGTCACTCAACATAAAAGAAATAGCAAAAATAATACAGTGTTATAGGTATCTGATATGGTATTGAAATAAAAATCACCAGATATAGTATAGCATGTAGTTAACATATAATCCAGATAGAGCAAAAAAACAAAAATAAACAATAAGGAGTTAAGAGAACGTAGGGATTATCAGAAGGAGGAGCAAAAGAGGGTTTAAAAAATATGATCTTCCTGGAAGGATCTTCTGCTTATTTATTTGACATCTTCATATCTTGATCTCCTAGAGACTTCTGAGAAACTGCTCTAGGCACAACTGCCTCAGGATGAAGAGTCATATACTCTGATGAATTAAATACTTTCTTGTTAACCTACAATCTGTCAAGCTCTTTCTCTCTATAAGATGACATAGCAGTGAATTAAGAGGGATCCTGACCTTCTTTTTTGGCTTTATTCATTTGAGATAGCCCAACTAATTCATTCAACCTTGCCATTCTTAAGTTGGGTTCAAGCTCAAGATCAACAGGAGGAGAGGGAGGTCTCTCTAAACTAGCTTCCTGAATTGACTTCTGAGATAGAATTCTAAACTTAGTAGATTGAGCCTGGAAATTTGTAGCCACTGGATTTTGTTGCTTCTGACTGGAGTACAAAGATCTAGGAGGAGGAACTTCAATAAGTTTTCCTTTAGGCTTTGCAGAAGAAATAGGCCTTTGAGAAGAAGAATGTTTGTCTGAAGATCCCGCTGGAGGAGGAGGATTTGAGGATCTGTCCTGCCTCTGATAGGTATAGGTAATAGGAGTAGACCATTGAGCTGCTAAACTAGAGGCTCTTGCTGCTGGAGGGGGAGGAGGAGGAGGACCTCTCCTAGACCACTAAGGAGGAGGAGGAGAATACCTTCTACTTTTCTTTCTAGCCTTCTGCTGATTTTTATATAGCCACATCCAATGAGGCATACCTGGATAAGGTGTAATCTTCTGGAGAATGTAATAGGGAGTGTTATTCTGAGGATTTGGCTTTGAGACTGCTTTAGATGGAGCTTTCCTTTTCTTGGACACTATCCTTTTGTTGTTATCAGAATAATAATTTTCTACTTCATCATCATCAGATGATCCTTGGGGATTATCATAAAGAGCATCAATCTCTCTAATTACAACCTTTAGAGTTTCTTTATCAACTAGAGGAGGGATAACTTCATCAAGGGCTGCTTCAGTTTCCATAGCAATATCTTGAGAAAGGATGTCATCAAGACTGGGAATGGGGCTGTCGTCCATAACGTAGGACTGCCCGGGAGATCTTGACATCTGGTCATCAGACTGTTCTGCTAGAGAAATACAAAGCTTGCCTTTAGTTTCCTAACAACTGCAGGACTTAGAGAGGGAGTGCAGCACACAATAGCCAAAGAGGATGGCTTCCAAATTGGAAGACAATCTAGAAATAGTATGCAGAAAGTACTCAATAACTCAAGGATATCCACTGTGGGATTTATGCAACAATCACCAACAGACAAAGGTTCTTGAAGAACTATTTCTTCTGAATCCGTATCAATATCAATAACTTCTATGTCAAGAGCCATTTGATCATCTGAAGAGACATCCTTCTACATATTTGCTGAGACTACTACTGCTAGAGAAATCAGAGGAACTTCTTCATGGAATATCTCCCTCTGTCTGGCTGTAGAGGCATCTATAGCCAAGCCCCCAGAAGAAGGGATAGAGGAAAGGGCAGCAATTATTTGGGTAAGAGTGATGATGGAGGCAGTTAGAGGAGCTATAACATGTGCTATAAGAAGCTCTAGGAAGGAGAGATGAATTGCAGAAGATCTTTGGCAATATCTGAGAAGTTTAGGTAAAGGGGTTCAGGCTCAGAGGCTATGTAAGGACTTTGATGTCCACAGTTTGAGCAAACTAAAAAAGCAGAGGGGAAATCTGTGTGAGTGTACTCAGGAAAACTTGAGGATGAAGGGAAATCAAAGGGAAAAGATGTTGATGGAGCATTCTCTTGGATGAGGTCAGATGGAATCTGAGATGACAAGGATGGATAGATGATGGGGGAAGAAATGTGTTGAGAAGAGACATGAGGATCTTCAGGATGATCTTCATCAGGAGATGCTGGATAATCTGTATAAGGAGATGTAGAAATAACTAGAGGAGGAGATACAAGATTATCTATAGAGATCTGGATGTTGATGGGTGAAGCAGGAGGTGGAGGTGAAGCAACTGGAGAGGATTGGGTTTGGGAGGGAACTGAAGAGGGGACAAAGGAAGGAATATTTTCTGGGGTAGGGGAAGTAGCTGCATCAGCACTTGTATCCTCAGAAGTCCTTGAGGTATTGGAAGGCCTAGGAATTGTCCTCTCCCATTTTGCAAATAAATAGGAGTCCAACCTCTTACTGGCATTGATGAATTGGGTCTGGGAGACCATCAATTCAGGAGCTTTTGCTTGGAGAAATATGACTAAAATTCTCCCAAAGCAAACCTCTTTCTTAGAGCATTTCCTCCTAATCAATTCAAAGAATAAATCAGCCCAGTTGACTGATTTACCATTAACCAGAGCAGATATAATGGCAAACTACTGCATGTTAATGTTATCATGGGCCGAGTGCTTTCCCAGCAGTACTTTCCCGACAATATCAGCCAAGAACTTATATTGAACAGCTAAGTTCTTCTTCAGTAGCTTTGCTGGCACTTCATCAGGATGGCCCATCCTTCCCAGCATAGTTCTATACTCAGAACTGTCTTGATCCAAACTATCATCTCCATTCACTAATTCAAACAATTCAGAAATAATGACTGGAGTAAGAATAACCTGATTTCCTGAAATATTTCCAATCATAGTTGATTCATCTGGACATGTAGAAGAGTAGACCCATTCCTTAATTTCAGTGGTTGGTAACTTGATTCTTGTTGACATAAACTTCCTCAGACCTTGAACTTCACAGAGCTGCAGTATCTCTTTGAATATCGGATCGCAATGGCTGAAGGAGTCGAAATCGATGTCGAACCCTGCATCAAATTTCATTACTGACAGGATAGCCGCCGGAATCACCATTAGAAACCTACAAGAGAAAACACAAGATCAAAAGCAGGAGGATAAATTGGAGAGCCCCGGATAGAGCACGATGATAAACCCTTAATATAGGTTTTTCGGAATGTGAAGAGTCGGACTCTGTCCTACGACAAATAAAGAAAAACTTCTATCTCAGGTTGATGATAGATTTTTAATTAAATATTATCGTCGGTCTCAAATTGAAGAGGGAAAATAGATCGGCGATCTTAGGTCGACGATTTATCTTCTGAAGTAAAGGCGTCGATCTCTAGTCGATGATTTTTACTTCACAGAGCTGTCGTCGATCTCAGGTCGACGATTTAGCTCAAGATCAGTTCGAAGATCGTCAATCTCCGTTCGACGATTTAGGAACAGATCCAAAACCTAAGACAGAAAAATTAAATTAATCCTTCCCATTGATCATTCCAAGCTGATTCAGGAAGAACATGTGCTTCTTTTCATCCAGGGGTTTTGTGAAAATGTCTGCTCTTTGAAAATCAGTGGAGATAAAGTCAAGATTAATTTTCATTTTATCTACATTATCTCTAATGAAATGATGTCATATATCTATATATTTTGTTCTAGAATGATGTACTGGATTATGTGCTATAGATATAACACTTGTACTATCACAGAAAATGGTTGAATTATTTAGATTGAAACTATAATTTAAGAGTTAGTTTTGTATCCACAAAATCTGTGAACAACAGCTGCCAGCAGCCATATATTCAGCTTCAGCAGTTGATGTTGATATAGATGTTTGCTTCTTGCAAAACTATGACACAATTCTATCACCCAGAAACTTACAAGTTCCTGAAGTGCTCTTTCTGTCAACTCTACATCCAACATAGTCAGCATCTGAAAATCCAGTCAACTCAAATGCTGACTCTGTTGGATACCGGAGACCTAGATTAGGACAACCCTTTATATATCTTAAAATCATTTTTATGAAAATAAGATGAGATTCTTTAGGGTTCACCTGGAACCTAGCACATAAACATGTAGCAAACATGATATCTGGTCTGCTTGTTGTTAGATATAGTAGGGATCAACCAATGGCCCTATACCTTGTCTGATCAACAGGTTTTCCATGTTCATCAGAGTTTAATACAACATTGGCAGCCATGGGAGTCTTCATAGGGGAGGCATCAGCCATCCCAAACTTCTTAATAAGCCCATTAATATATTAAGATTGGGAAATGAAGATTCCATCAGGAGATTGTTTCACTTGGAGACCAAGGAAATAAGATATCTCTCCCATGCTACTCATCTCAAATTTGGAATGCATTAGATCATAAAATCTTTTGCATAATTTGGGATTAGTAGGACCAAATATAATGTCATCCACAAATATTTGTACTACTAAAATTTTATCATAATGCAATTTTGTAAAAAGAGTTCTATCTACCATGCCTCTTGAAAAACCATGCTCTAAGAGAAAGCTGGCTAAGGTCTCATACCAAGCTCTTGGAGCTTGCTTTAAACCATAGAGAGCCTTATGCAATTTGAAAACAAAAGAGGGATGAGTTAGAGAAACAAAACCTAGAGGTTGTTCATCATAGACCTATTCTTTAAGTTCTCCATTTAAGAATGCACTCTTGACATCCATTTGGTAGACTTTGAACTTCTTTAATGCAGCATAAGCCAGAAATTTCCTTATAGCTTCTAGCCTGGCAACAGGAGCAAATGTTTGATCATAGTCAATGTCTTCCTCTTGCCTATATCCTTGAGCAACAAGCCTAGCCTTATTCCTCACAATCACACCTTGGGCATCAAGCTTATTCCTAAAAACCCACTTAGTTCCAATTACTGGATAGCCTTTAGGCCTTGGAACCAAGTCCCAAACTCTACATCTTTCAAATTGATTTAGTTCCTCTTGCATTGCAATGATCCAATGGGAATCTTGCTCAGAATCAGTTATGGATTGAGGCTCAATTTGAGAGAGGAAACAGGAATGCATCACATCATGGTTGAGTTGATGCATTGTCTGTACACCTGCTATTATGTCTCCAATCACTTGGGATCTGGGGTGATCCTTTATTGTGACAAGATTAGTGGGTGGAGTTGGTTCAGCAACAACAATTGGATTTAATTCCCCTTATGGAATTATGTTTGTTGTTGGATGAAGTTCAGCTGCTTCTATAGTTTCTTCTTCACTTTCTTCATTAGCTTGTAGAGAAGGATGTGATACAACCTTTATAGTAAGGTTTAAGTCTTCCAATTTCTCACACAAGTGAGGTACCTACAAAGAGTTATTGGTAGAAATCTCTTTCTCCTTATAAAACATGTTAGCTTCATCAAATGAAACATGCATAGATTCTTTAATTTTTAATATAGATTTATTAAACACCCTATAAGATTTGCTGACTTGGGAATATCCTAGAAAGATTCCCACTGTAGTCTTTGCTTCAAATTTTCTAGTGTATTTCTTGTCATTATTGTGAATATAACATATGCAACCAAATATTTTAAAATAGGTGATTATTGGTTTCTTCCCTTTGAATAATTCATAGGGAGTCTTATGCTTAAGTTTATGTATCAAACTTCTATTCAGGACATAGTTTGTTGTTCTCACTGCCTCTGCCCAATAGGATAGAGACATGTAAGCATCTGTAAGTAATATACCTGCATCTTCAATGAGTGTTCTATTTTTCCCTTCAGCTACCCCATTTGGTTGAGGAGTTCTAGGAGATGATAAATAGTGCCTGATACCTTCCTTCTCACAGAACTCATGCTTAAGAAGAGAGTCAAACTCAGTGCCATGATCACTTCTGATCAATGCAAATTGAGTAGAGTACTCAATCTGTATGGTCTTGAGAAAATCTATAAGAACCTTAAGGGTATCTGACTTAGATCTCAGAAAGAATACCCAGGTAAATCTAGAGAAGTCATCTACAACTACTAGAGTATAAGATTTCCCTCCTAGGCTTTGTACAGCAATAGGACCAAAAAGATCCATGTATACCAGGTATAATATCCTAGGTGAATCGCTCTTATTAATTGATTTAAAGCTAGATTTAGTTTGCTTGCCTAATTGATAAGCCCTGCAGAGGCCTTCCTTCTTGTAGGGACCAGAAGGTAAACCTCTCATAAGGTTGTATTTGGATAGCTTAGCAATATTTTTCAGATTAACATGATCTAGCCTTTTATGCCATAAAATACTTTGATTAGTAACTATATTAAGCAGGCATATGTTAGAAGATGCAGATTGAAAATTTACTAAGTAAATGTTTCCTTATCTATTCCCAATTAAAATAGGTTTGTTTTCTTTAGAAGAAATAATATAATAGCTAGAGTTAAAAGTTACCTGATAATCTTCATCACAGAGTTGACTTATTGAGATGAGGTTATGCTTCAAACCACTTACATAAGCAACCTTCTTGAAAGTCAGTACTCCAATCTTGACTTTTCCATAGCCTTTGATCTGGCCACAGTTTGAATCACCAAAGATAACCTTTATTCCCAGCTTGGACTTGTAATCACTTAAGTTGTCCTTATTGCCTGTCATATGCTTGGAGCAACCACTGTCCAGATACCATTATTGGTTAGATGCTGGACAACTCTTTACCTGCAAGGATGATAGTTAGTTATTCTTAACCCAGGTAACCTTGGGTCCTTGTTGATTTACATAACTGTAACTAGAAATGTAAGAACATTCAGGTTGATTTTTGTAACCTTTGGGATGATATCTTCTAGGTGGTATTATCCATTGATTAAAAGGATTACTGTTGCTATTAGAATTTATGTTTTTGTTGTTACGATCTGGGATCGACAATTTCTGGTTGGATCGTCGAACTGAGCTCGATGATGTTGGATGAGATCTTTGATCTCTGCTCGAAGAATGAAGATATTCATTCTTGGGGCACCAAAATCATCGATCTCTGGTCGATGAACCATACTGGTATCGACAATCGTAGATCGAAAATTGATTATTACTGTAATTTTCGTTCAGATATCGTCAATCTGAGTTTGACGATAACTGCTGAACATTATTACTTTTATTATTCTTCTGGTTTTTAAGTTTGTTCTTAGTTTCAATTTGTTTAAGGACTTCATTAACCTTATTGACTTGTTCAGTGTTTTTCTTTCCTTTATCAAAAACAAAATTTATAGGTTTAGAAAGGTGATTCTTTTAAATTAGGATTGGTTCACTGGATGAAGCTCCTAATCCTAGTTTGCAGTTATTAGTTCTTGAATTTAATGTGCTAGTTATATCTAGTAATTTTAAACTTCTGTCATTCAATGATTCTTCTAATATCTTAGCTTTGCTAAGTTCAGATTTCAGAAAGATAATTTGTTCATTTGCAGAATTTAGTTCATTTGATAGATTAGAATATTCAGAAATGATTTTATCTTGATCATTTAATTTTTCTCTAAGAAGTTTGATTTTCTTCTCAGAGCTTATCAAATCTAAGCATAAATTTTTGAATTCAAATTTAAATTCATCAGATTCAAAATCATAAGAAGCTAATACCTGATCTTCAGCTGACAGGCTTTCTTCATCATTAGATTCATCTATATCTGATCTGCTACTGCTAGCATCAATTGCCATGAGGCAAACTTCCTTTGCCTTGGCCTCTTCTTCTTCTTCACTAGAGCTGGAAGATGTGGATTCATCTTCCGTGTCACTCTATGTGTAAGCCACAAATCCTTTGTCCTTCTTTTTGTGCTTGCTGGAAGAGGGCTTGCTGTAATGCTTGCTTCTAGATTCCTTCTCTCTTCTTCTTTCCTTCTTTTGATTTTAAGGACATTCAGACATGAAGTGCCTAGGTTTCCTGCATTCAAAACACACTACTTCTTTAGTGGGGGGTTTTGTCATACTTGGGCTTGCTATCATTTCTGGATGACTTCCTCCTGAAGTCCTTCCTAGCCATTTTAAAGAATCTCTTGGCAAAGAGACTCATTAGCTCCTCATTGACTATTGGAGCTTCAATCTCTTCAGCAACCTTGAATGCAATGAATTGTTCTTTCCTTGCTGGAGGAGGATTCCTTTGTTCTACAGCTTCTCCAGACTTGATTAACTGCTCATAAGATCTGAGCTTTCCTAGGAGAGATTCAATTGAAATCTCATTCAAACTTATGGCCTCTTTGATTGGACAGATACTGGTGTCCCATTAGCTTGGGAAGCACATTAGGATCTTATCATTTACCTCTGTGAGAGAGATGTCTTTATCCAATGTCTTCAGCTCACTAATGATGGAGCTTAGTTTGTTGTACATGTCACCAACAGATTCAGCTTCATCTTTCTTGAAATTTTCATATTGTGAGATGAGAGTTGATCTTCTATCTTTTATCTCATCTGCTGAGCCAGCAACCATCTGGTTGAGTGAATCCCAGATTTCTTTTGCAGAGGTGCACTCAGCCATCTTCTGAGAGATGTCATCTGACATAGTCTGAGCCAATATGTTCATGGCTTTGGCATCAGCAATCTTGGCTTTCTTCTGAGCATCATTGTAATCTGGAGGTGGAACAACATTTAAGCTTGTAGATGTTGTTGAGGTAGTTGCCACTGGAGCTGGTGGACCAGTCAAAATAGAGTTGAAGATATCTTCATCAATAGAGTTCATGTACAACTTGATTCTTACCATCCAGATAGTAAACTTTGACAAGTTACATACTGGAGGTCTGGTGCTAGTGTATTCCTTATTTTATGCCATGGTATCAAATAAATTAAAAACACAAAAAAAATAATTATTCAGAGATTATCTGGAGGTCTTGGTTGGCTCAGGTGTTAGCTTGTATAAAGATAAACAACCTCCCTCTGATACCAATTGAAAGAAAAGGGGGGGGTGATAAACTCTAAATAACTATATGGGGGGGAATAGAGTTATAAAAAATCTTTTTGCAGAAAAGATAAAAGAAGATAAACTAAGCTAATCTAACCACAGCACAAGCACACAAGAACACAGAAAGCACAACTAGACAACACAAGAATTTTATAGTGGTTCCCCAACTGGGAACATCCACTCTTCTATCACCCTTGGTAGGAATCCACTACAGTTTTTGATCAGGTGACTGCCACCAATGAGCTTTTGATCAGGTGCCCAAAAACAAACCCTCAAGTCTTTTGGAAGGAGACTTGTGAACTAGAATAATTTTGAAGGGAATTAAAACCTTGTACAAAGGTTGGGATGAGAGAGTGATTTTGTCATCTCTTTCTCAAGGTACAACTGAGAAGACTTTTGTGGATTCAAAGATGTTGTCAAAGCTCCCCCTGAAATATAGAAGGGTTCAGGCTGGGAAGCTTTGCACAGGGTGAGTAGGTCTTTAACTGAGACTTGATCTAGGAGCTTTAGACAGATGATGCTTGAATGTCTTAGCAATGGTTCTTGAAGAGAAGAACAAGAAGATTATTGATTTATAAAAGTTGTTCTTCTTGCTTCTTCTTCAGAGCACTGACAGAATGAGAAAACTGATTAAGATCTGCTCCAAAATGTTTCTAGGATGTTAGCAGGAACAATTTTCTATCTTTCTCTGAGTGTCTCTCTGTAAATCTCTCTTGGCAAAAGAAAACTTAATTTATACAGCCTTCTTCTCTGAGAGATGATAAGAATAATTCCATGACTTGAATTTCAAAAACATTCCTTTTATTATTCTGTAGGAATCGAGGAGAGGAAACGACTATAATATCTGGAATAAATGATTTCCTCAACTATCTTTGGCATATAAGTCAAAATAATAACTCTGTGAAAACCTGTAGTTAATGTTGCACTGGAAACGGCTATAAGCCTTGAAAATATAAGCATTTACTACCAGAGATTTGATTCCTTAAATAGACTTGACAAAAGAAGTATGAAATCTTCAAGATAGTTGAGCAATAAGATAGTCAAACACAGAGAAATAGTCGCAGAGCTGAGATAAAAGATCGTAGAACTGAGATAAGAGATCGTTGAGCTGAGACTGGAAATCATCGATCTGAGTTCTGAGATCGTCGGGCTCAGCTTAGAGATCTTAGCTTTGCGATCTTCGATCGGAGATTGACGATCTTCGAGCTGAGTTCGACGAAAGTCGAACTGATATCAGATCCAATGATTTCTTCTGAGTCTTGGTCTGAAAATGAAGTCCAAAGCTGGTCTATATGAGATTTGCTCAACTAAGACTAACTTAGACCTACACTTTGACCCTGGCTATACAAGTGGCTCAAACCACCTAGGAGTGAACCTAGCCCAAATCAAACATGGGGTTCCAACAATCATGATCAAGTGCTAATTTAAATTAGCTATTTGACATGATATAAAAACTACATAAAAAGGAAGACATGATAGAAAATAAAAGTGCTTGAATTTAAATAAAAGAAGTAAAGCTATTTTATGAAATCTAAAAGTACAAGAAAGAAATGCTAAAATATAACTCTAAACTATAGAAATCTTCCTCCAAATCTTTTCCCGGAGCTTCTGGAAATGTCTGAAATTTATAGAATTTTCTCTCGAGAGTCACACCCATAGGTCATGCCCTTGACTAGGGGGTGTGTTAGGTGCTGAACCGTCCTCTTGAAATCCCGGGAGCATTGGGAGAAAAATAGCCAAAATTGTCGTTCTATGGGTCACGCCCCTAAGTCACACCCGTGACCTAGGGTGTGTATTTACTGTTACTGGAAATGGAGGGAACTCGAAATGACGGGAGTTAATGAGGAAGTTGTTATAGAGGTCACACCCCTCAGTCATGCTCATGACCTAGGGCATGTAAGCTTGAAACTGCCTGGATTTGAAACTAACCTCATAATACACGGCACGCCTAAGCTGGATGTCACACGCCTGTCCGTCACGCCCGTGTCCGAGGAATGTAAAATTTATCTGATGTGGAAATATAATCAGGAGGTCCTTCTGTCAGCCATGTTAGTGTACTGGTCACGCCCCATATCACGCCTGTGATATGGGGGTGTGTAATTTTAATTGACAATGCATTGGCTTCTGGAAATTCTGTGAGGGTCACGACAACTTATCACGCCCTTTACCTGAGGGTCACACCCGTGACTTGGGCGTGTAAATGCGATTTTTCTAGATTTCTTCAGTTTCTTCTCTTGATCAGTGCTGATAGCTCCATAATGCTATTGATAGCCCATATTAACCTGAAATAAGAAAATAAAAGAATTAATAACAATATTAATAAAAACTAAATTAAATATAACTATTTATTAAATAAAATCTATATTAAAATAACTATAAATATAGACTTATCAGCGTTGGTTACAAAGAACATCTACCATCAGCACTAGTCAATACCGTCAGCATTAGTAATAGAGTAGTGGACCCTCATCCATACTCTAAATCTCTAAGGAATTGGCTGACTAACATCATATTCAGAGATTTTTAGCCAACTCAAAAATTTGGAATTGTTGTGCTCAAATCATGAATTTGATCCTTTAAGGCAGGCGATATTCTCAATCATTTTCTTTCCACTCTCAATTTGGGTAAGAGGATTTTTAGCTTTTCCCTCCAACTCACTCTATTCCTTGGTAAGAGATTTTATGATAGTGTAAGACTTTGAGAGTGAAGTAGTTAATTGATTTATCTTTGACAAGGAATTTTCACACGTTTGGCAATTACTTTCCATGCTACCAGATTTAGATATTTTCATATTTAAAATTATATTATATTTAGACAATAATTTATTATCATATTTCAAGTCATCAAGATAATTTATAGTAATGTTGAAACATTTGTGCTGGGTACAGCGTTTCTTCACTTGACCCGCGACACTTTGGTACTTCCTTAATGGACAAAGTAGCGCCATTTCCTAAAGTTTGGGCTTTTGGAATTGTTGCATAAGCACTTGATCCTATAAGTGGTATCAGAGGAGGACAAAGGTTCGAGATCGGGGGCGCTGATAAATCCTGAAATTATTCTCTACATGTATGGGTCCGGTGGGTTAGGCGGTTGATGCCATATGTCAACCCTACCTCTAAGCTATGTGGTGTGGTACCTTTGAGCCATGGTCAGCCTACCTCTGAACTGGCAGGTCGTGCTGGATGTTTGTGGGGGGGGGGGTGTTGTTTGGTACAACATTCATTTACTTGACCAGTGACACTTTGCTACATCCTTAAGGTAAAAAGTAGCCCCCTTTCCAAAAGACCGGGCTTTTGAAACAGTTGGGTAAGCGCTTTATCTTACAATTTATAAGTTTTCAGATATTCTTCATATAAATCATTGTTGGAACATGCATTCCAAATCACTTGGTTTGATAATAACAAATACCGTTATGTATTTGATCTAGCCTTTTTTGGGTTTATAACATGTAGCTCATACAGGTACATGTACGCATTAAAAGATAATAATTGATAGATGTCAGACTCTGAATTGAGCGCTACCACTGGTGGTGGGTTTAAATATTGAAGGACAGCTGGCTAGTTTCATTTGAATGCAAGTATTGGCGGGAGCAAGTCCATTTTTAGCAAGTCTTACCATGGCGCGCTAACGCTAATGCTCGATAGTAATATATGGTATGCTTGTCAATCAGCAACTGAAATAAGGAGCCAAATGGAGCAAGAAATTAATGGAGCAATGTGTATGGAGCTAATGTTATGTGATATCACTAGCATGATACGGTTGGTGTTGCTAAGAATGAGAATGCCTCAATGAAGAAAACACTTAGCATGTCTACCTTAATCTGTGTGCCTCATAGTTTCAATATAAGTTACCATGGAGCAATAGCACTACCGTCCGTGGTAACTCGCAGGATCTATTTAAAGGTCGGTTAGCTCCTATCAATCTATCGACTACTGAGAGGAAAATTTTGCACCACCACTTTGAATTTCTAGAGCCTCATTCTAAATCTATGTAGCAATTCCCTTGGGCAATTTTGAAGATCAAAAGGAGAAATTTAAGGCTAAGCACTGTTGGAATCGATGTTTCACATATCCTTAGTTTGATAATATCAATTATGATGTTGTATTTGATCACATCTTGTGTTTGGTAGAGTGTGTAGGTTTACATGTTTGATAAAAGCAAAGAAAGTTCGCTCTGGAACCTACCATCGAGTGGTAGTCGTTACCACCGGGTGGTTGCCTGAATGTATTTGACAAAGTGCTCTGGATGCTACCGCGCCGTGCTAGTCCTACCGCTCGTGCTAGTTAGAGTAATTAATTCGGACAGGTGCTCGGGATGCTACCGTGTAGGCGTCAACTTTGTACCGCATCGCACTAGTAAAATTAATGTCAGAACTAATGTCAGGTGATACCTTGATATCGCGCCGCATTAGTCCACTCAACGATCATCGAGAAGGATGCGTCGAGATAACGGGACTACTGCTGGGCGCTACCGTTCAACTGCGCCGCGCTAGCATGAAAAAGAGGAAAATATTTATTTTAAATATTTTTCCAATTTTACCGGATAGTTGTCAGCATCAAATACGCGAACCTACCGCCAGGCACTAGTATTACTGCCAGCGATAACCTATTTTTACAAAGACGTATAAAAGGCATCTCGCTTTCTGTATTCCTTACCAAGACGAAAAGAGATAGAGTTCTATCATTTTCCTAGGGTTTGACCGCCTCTCTGTGGTCCGCTCCGCCATCTCCGTCGAAGGAAAAGAAAATTGTCTCCCTCCCGTTCCCGCACAAACAACTCCGGCGATCAACCAACGACAACGACTATAAAGAGTCGACCGGTTGCAAGCGCTCGAAGATTTTATAGCACCGATTGCAGATCGCTCAACAGAAAAAGCTTTTTGAGGGAGATTCAAACTTAGATATTTTTACTTTTTGTTGTACCTTTTCTTCTCTCTTTGTATTCTTGTGGTGAGGAAAATCGACCGGTGAAGGTTGTCGAGATATGGGAAGGATTCCATGAGAAATCATCCCGGGGTAGGGATGTCTAGATCAGGTGATCTAGCGGGGCTCTAAGACACCTCCTTGCATGAGGGTGAAGAGCCGGCTCGAAGACCTTTCCTAGAGGAAAAGGGAGAGAGCCAACCAGTCTGATGTGTGGGTCAGTATAAAAAACCAAAAGTGTTTATATCTTTACCTCCTACGATATCTGGCGTCATGGAGATCACATTTTTGTAATTGGTATAAACATGTTTTGATTCATTCTTTAATAAAGTTGATTTCCTATTTCTATTTATTACTCATTGTGTTAAGAGTGTTTGACGGTGATTCTTTAAAGGGCGCGTAGATCTCCAAGAAGGAGTCTTTCCAGGAAAATGAGTTCCATGACATACCGCGCGTGTTAGCTACCGATCACTCCGTGCTAGCTTCCATAACTTGGTTTCCTGGGCCAAAGTAATTTGAATTTTTATTTAACGTGATAAACCTTATTCACCCCCTCTAATGTTGGCCACTTGATCCAACAAGCACATCAACGATAATTTCACTCGAAGGTTGCGCATCAAAATGATAATTTTGCTCATTCCTTCAACTTCACCTTAAAAGTTCCTCATAGGGAATTCTACATCATATTTTTCATTGAACATATATTTTTTATTTGTCTTTTCTTTTTGTTATGCTTTTGTAGTGGTTGAGAAATTTGTTAGGTTGTTGGAGATTAGGCCTGTGAGCGACTAGGGAGAATTCGCCTATGTTGACGACTAGGTTCGTGTGAGACTTAGGGTAGAAAATTCATCTTTTATATGAGATGACTAGATCTAGGGAGTAGGTCTAGGGGAGACTTGAGACTTATTTAGGGAGAGATAGGCTAGGGTCAGCCGGTCCTTGGAAGAAGGGTTGATATAGAAACAAAAATGAATTTAACATTTACCGCCTTGATTTCTAGCATTATTGGAATAAATATTTTTGTAATAAACTTATTTAGAAAATTTAATTATCTCTTTCTTTGTTGTATTAAATTGATTTTATTTCATATTCTCTAAAATGTTTTTAATAAAATTTCCTCTCAAAGTTTCTAAGTAAAATATTTTTATTTTTCAAGTAAACTCTAAAAATCTTAAAAGCCTTATTCACCTCCCTCTATGGTAGCCGGTAGATCCAACAAGTGATGATAGAGCTATGTTATTTCAAGACGGTTTCACCACCAAGAATTATAATGCACCATGATCTCGCAGCTATTAAAGGAGATGATTTTTCAAATAATACAAATCATTGGCAGCACCATTATTTATCGGTATAAATTTTAATAGGTAGAAAATCTTAATGAAAAAATTTATTATCTCACTAGATATTGAAGTTTGAAATATAATCGTAAGAATGCCCCTAAGTTTGTTAAATAAGAACAAATTTTTTTAAATGCTAAATCCATGAATTGTTTATTCTGTGGATTTGGTCAACATATTTTTAAACTCATTTATACTTGTTATACAGCTTGTGAGCTTTAAAATTTCTTGAAAGCACTTATGTTTCTCCATATACTGGTATAAAGCAATTAGAAAAAATGGAGAATATACAAGCTTACAATAATATTCAAGATAGTTCATCTTTTGATTAATCAATGGAGTGCACACCAAGTGGAATGGAAGATGGGAACACATCAAGTGGAAGGGAAGATGACAACTCATCAAAGAAAGAGGAATGTAAAGAAGAAGATGATAAATGAACTCTATGTTCAAATATATATTGCTCATCCAAGAGCATTGTCAGCAAAACAAATTCATTCTTATTACAAATTCTCTTTCTACATTTCATGTGCTTGAAATTACTAAACATAAAATTTAAATTTGAAAAATATTAATTCAAAATTATGTTTAGAAAGAAAAGTCTTAAAATAAAATTTGAAGTAGAATCTAATATTGATGTGTCTATTTCTCTTTTATGTTTTTGACTTAAAAATTCTATACCTTGTATTGATTGTAATACACTTAAATAAAAATTCAAGGTTATTGAAAAAGAGCTCTTTATTGCAAAATAACATAGTGTAAATTTGATATATTAAAATAATGTTCTAATAAATAAACCAGATTCACTAAAATTATTTGTGCATAAATTTTCAAGTAATATAAATTTTTTTTCCTAGTTTATCAAAAAATTGTGTAAGATCTCTACTAGTGTTATAAATCTTATAAAACATACCCCTTGTTTATATTTAATCATATAAGCACACCTTACATCAAGGGCACCTTATGTTCTAAATTTGAACCTATTTCAACTTATTGTAAGGATAATTCTAAAGCATGCACATCTCACCAAATTTGGGTTCCCAAAATTTCACTATCCAAAATATGTGGAGTTATATGGGTTCCCAAATCATGTCTTCATGTACCAAGAGATTATTGATTGTCTAGGGAGATACTTATCCTTGTTTGGTCCATTGATCACAATATCCCAGATTTGAAGAAGGACCACAAGTAAATAGTATACACATGTTTGTATTTGATATATGTTCACGTTCAAAAAATGCAGGTTGTTTACTGTTCCATGATTAGACAAGTTATTAGGGTCAGAATGCTAGTTGGACTCAAGATATGATACTAGAGAAGTAGAAATTTTCCTAAGTCCAGAAGCGTTGAGTGAGTACACTTCACTTAACACTAGAAGGCTAAAAGCGTTGACAAAAGATCAGGCATTCAAAGCCTCAGTGGTACTGGACTCAAATCTTACTAAGTGCAAAAGCATTGAGTGAAGGTTGTTCACTCAACGCCTACTCAAAAGGAAATATATCGAAGTACAGGAGCGTTGAGTTAAGAAGGCTCACTCAATGCCTTATTTATAAATTAACAAAGTCCAGAAGCATTGAGTAAAGTAGCTTCCCTCAATGCATTCAACTAGAAGAATTCTATCAAGTACAAATGCGTTGAGTGATGAAGGTTCACTCCATGCCTTATCAGTTTAGCTATCTGAGATAAAAGCATTCAGAGATGAAGGCTCACTTAATGCCTTAAGAAACAGATTTTCGGCTAAGTGTTTTTGCGTTGAGTCATAAAGCTTCATTCAACACCTGTGTAGATTGATTGTGAAAAATTGCTAAGTCTATAAGAGCTGAGTCATGCTGACGTCATCCAAATTCAAATTAAGCGAGATCTGCGCATTAGAAGCCAAATGGCGCCAAATGCTTTCTGAATAGCAGTTAAAGCTAAAGTAACTTTACAACTGCCTATTTTGGCTTGCCCATACAGATCAAAGAGATATTGAATAGTGAGATATAAATAGTCCCTGCAGAGAAATTAAAAAAAAGAAAGGAGAAGAAAAAAAACACGGGGATTTACAGAAGAGTTCCAGAATACAAAAAGTTGCTTGCTGATTGAAGTGATTAAACTCGAAAAAATTTAATGAGTCTATGCAAGAACAAAAAACCTAATTCTCTATAAAATGTGGAGTAGAAGAGCACTCAAGTAAGTTGTTCTTCTTCAAGGCTACTGCATTCAACTAAGATATATTAAAGCTTGAAGAAACAGAGCTCTGTATCAGTTCTTCTCAGCACATGTAGAACTACTCTAAAGATCTATAGTCTTATTACAGTGAAGAGTTAGGACTGTGTTTACACAAACCAGGAAGGTGACTCAGAGGATTTTTTCTTTGGAGTCAATCATTACAAAATGATGAAGACAACGACCCTCAACATATTGAAGACAATGACGACATGCTCACGGAAGATTCTTCTCCGTCTCTAACCAATGATTTGCGGCGCCATAGTGACATAACGGAGAGACGCAAGACAACCAAAGATTGGAGAAGGCCAATAATAATTATTTAAATCATTTTTATGTTTTTATTTGTAATGTTTATGTCATGCTCTTAATGTTTCATGTTATGTGTTGTATTTCTTTTATTATGGGCTGCATATAGCCAAACTCTTGATGTAAGCCTATATATAAGCCATGCTTATGTTATTTTCATTAGAGAATGAAATAAATAGGAAAACCTAATTGAGATTTTCCCTCCTCATCCTCCTCTCAAAAATTCGGCTAGCCTTCCTCCTCCCCTCTCCTTGGCCGCCAACTTCTTGCTCCTCCCTATCTCTATTCGGCCCCTCTCTCCCTCTTCTCCCTTTATTATTCTCGGCCTCCTCTCATCCTCCTCCACCTTAATCAAGTGTACCACCAAGTAGCCCCTAACCCTCATCCACTTACAGAACCGAGCCCATCCATCCTTGTCATCAAGTCGGCAAGGGTTTTCTCCCCTTCCAAACTGTCGGCCCCTTGCCTCCACCTCTAGCCGCCTCCTCCATCAAACCCGAGCCACCATCTCCCTCCTAAAAAAACTCGAACAACCCCCTTCCTATTTTAGGGGTGAAATAAAATTTGGCCAAGGCTTAAGAGGTTTCCTCCTTGTGGATTTCCAACTCCGGTGTGAAGCGAAGAAGGCGGACTAGTTTCTCTCCAACCTGTGTGACTCCGGCGGAGCCGTTGAAGAGCGATACAAGTAGATAAATCAGAATCATCCATTCTGGTTGGGTAATGATAATTTTCTACCTTCTTGTGTGTTCTTCTCTTAGATTAATTCCTGTGGTGGTTTACTTTAGCGTAATTTTGGAAGCATTGAATTTTCGTGGTTTTCTCTCGATTGAATTTTGTGGTTCATCTAATTTTCATTTAAGTTCGAGAGGGTTTTGGCGATCCCCATTTTCTTTTGTTGGAAGAGATCTAACGTTACCGAATCGTTATTTTTGGTAGATCTCTTTTGGTACAACCTTCGCTCGATCGGACTGGGTTGGTCCCTTTAGCCGGAAAGAATATTGGTTTTTATAGCCCTTGTTCGATCCTAATTGGTTTGGCTACCTATACGGTAGCATCTATTTGATAGAATTGTATAAAGTGTGCGCTGCATTGACAATTGTGCGAGTGTATGATTGGATTATAGAGAGGCATAAGTGTTCGTCCGTAGATATAATCAGTGTCAACGTGTGAGCCTGCATCACAAAATCATTATTCAAGATGTAGGATGATTGTTTGATCTGAGATATAAGCCTGTATTATAATGGATAAGTGTAGGAGATATGTCTTTAAGTTATAGGATCCTATTTAGGATTTGAGGTAAGGCTTGTGCTTTAGGTAGGATCTCTATGTAGATCTGAGGTAGGAGATTGGGTGTATCTCTGAGTATAGGGATGCTGTGCCTGAGGTAGGAGTTGCTTAACTCTGAGTTGTAGGAATGAGATTCACTCTAAGGTATAGGATCCTGAGGGATCTGAGATGTAAGCTCAAAGAGCCGAGAGAAATAAGGTGTTGGGTACATTGCCTACAATGTACCCTAGATTGGATTTGAAGAGGCATCTCCATCAACACTAAGCACATATTTGTATTTGATGTTGTTTAAGCTCATTATATGTAGGATATTCCATGGAAAAAGTCTAGATAGATTGTCTAAGCAATGCGACAGGTGGTCACAAAGTGAAGATGCTGGAAAGGAAGTGATTTGCCTAAGTCCATATGCATTGAGTGAGGTATGTTCACTCAATGCTAGAAGTCAAGGAGCAATTGAAAATGCAACCAAGTCTACAGACGTTGAGTGGGGCAAGATCACTCAACACCATAGGTAAGGAAGAATGTTGGCAAGCTGGAAATATGGCTATGTCCACACGCATTGAGTGGAGTTTACTCACTCAACTCCATACAACTATAGGAAAAAAATATGGCTAAGTAGTTTGGCATTGAGTGATGAAGACACACTCAACACCATACAACAAAAAGCTGTGAGTTGAATTGGATTATGAGTTCGTCGAAATCTGTTAAGAATTCATCAAACTTAGTTCAGAGTTCGTCAAGCTAAGCTCACCGTTCGTCGAACTCAGTTCAACATTCATCAAACTAAGTTCAGAGTTGAGTGAGGGTGGCTGAGATAGTCAAACCTAAGGTTTAAGAGGCAGAAAAGTGGATAAGTCCACAGGCGTTGAGTGAAAGTCATTCACTCAACGCCATATCCTCATAAGTGTTGAGTAACACTCAATCAGTCAAAGCCAGTGTTTTTAAACATAGAAATTTGGCTAAGGAAAAAAGCATTGAGTGAGGCATGCTCACTCAACGCTCTCAATGCCTAAGATGCAGAAAGCTTTTTCTAAGGCAAAAAGTGTTGAGTGATGAAGACACACTCAACGCTCTCAATGTCAGGCAGGCAAAAAAGGCTGCAGAATTGGTTAAGGCTAAAAGCATGAAGTGGAGCTTGCTCACTCAATGCTGTCAATGCCTAGATAGACACAATTCTTTCTAAGTGTTTTCGCGTTGAGTGAAGCTCATTCACTCAACGCCTATTCTAGTGATGCTTGATTTTTGACTAAGTCCACAAACAGTGACATCTGTAAGTTGACAAGTCAACAGTATTCAAATTATTAGTGGGAAAGCTACAGTATAAGCCAAAAGGCATCGCTAAGCTACTGTACGATAGTTGGCATTAAAGCAAGGTTGTGGCTGGCATTAAATGTGTGGGTCACACTGCTGAAAGAGCTGTTGGGTCATAATCAATAAAAGGGAAAGGATTTACAGAAGAAGACATCTTTTGAGAGGATCCATCAGGTCATTCTTCTTCACTATGGTTGTTGTTGTGCTGAAGAACATGAAGCTCAAGTCAACAAGACGAAGAGCAAGTTAGCTATTTTCATCTTCATCGACCTCCGCAGTTAAAAGTATTTCTATGAGAAAAGATGAAGCAACCTAGTTCCGACCCTTGCTGTAATTTCTTCACAGTTCCAACTAGACAAGCAACATCCTAAAGATCTTAATTTGGAAGCTATGAAGAGAAGAAGCTTGAAGAAGCAAAGATCTGAAAAAAGGCTCAGGGGACAATTCCTCAGGAGTCAAAGTTAGGGCTAAATCACCTCAGCCCAGGAAAGGAAGAAGAGGCAGAGCTATCTTAGTCTGCAAAGTTAGAGCTGAGATTTTCTCATCTCAGGTAGCAGTAATTAGCTGTAGTAACTTCATAGTTCTAGCAGGAAAAATCCCTGGTATTATGAAGTAGTAGTTAGGGCTGAGCTTCAGGCTCAGTTCAAAAAGAGGTAGAATATTGTTCTACAAGTCACTTCCAGCTCAAGTAAATATATACTTGTTGCTGTAGAATTAGTTATGACTAAGAACTTCTTAGTTCAGTAAAGGTAGACTTAGGAAATAAATTCCTGTAGTTGGGTTGAGTTTATCTCAGTCAAGAAGCTTGACACAGAGAAACATCTCTTGTATCAAGAGTAACCACCAACCCACCTTCATCCTATAGGATCCAAGTGTGGATCCGGGATGTAGGGCTTAACATCCTGAGGTAGGAGAGTGTTGCTCTCTGAGTGTAGGATACTTTGTGGATCTGAGGTAGGGCTGTCCTCCCAGCCTGAGTGTAGTGCTTAACAACCTGAGGTAGGTTATCTTAGGATCACTGAGTTATAGGGCCTTGGGCCTAAGAAGTAAGTCTTGGAGGAGACTTAGAGATCCTGAGGGATCTGAGGTGTAAGCTCTTTGTAGCAAGTTTTGGAGAAGTGTCTAGTCCAACAAGATAGTTCGATAGGTAGGAGTGAAAGTGGATATACCCTTATTAGGAGAACCACTATAAATCTGTGTGTGCTTGTTGTATTGTTTCTTTATGCATGTTGTGTACATCTTGAAAGCATAAAACAACTAATAGCCAAAGCTCATAAAGAGGAAATATTTAAGAAACTCAAAAAGAGACACATAACCTATTCACCACCCCCCCCCCCCCCCCCCTCTAGGTGATTTAGCTATCTTTGAACTAAATACTTTCAAGTGGTATCAGAGGGAGGTTACTCAAAAAGGACTTAATAGTCTGAGAAGACATAAAAGGATAGCTAAAAGGTTTGTATTGGTGGGTTCAAAAGAGAACAATATGGAGTGTAGCTCAATGAAGTTTCAAGTCTATAGTGAGAGCAAGGACAACACTGGGCTGTTGGTAGCTCTTGTAGATGATGATGTCTATAGAGATGCAAGAATTGAAATCAGACCCTCTATCATACTCAGCTAGTGACTCAAACGTGGATGAGCTGAGGAAGGTGAATGCAGATTTTATGGGCTGATTTTTATACCAGAGGAAGAAGAATCCTTCCAGGATCAGCCTGGTCCAGATCAGGTACAATCTCTATCAAGTTCTTCTTATTGCTCAGGTCATGAGTCCAGCTTAGACTCTGATGCTTCCTCATCAAGTGATGATGAGAGTCCTCTATCAGAAAATGATATCAATCAAATTATTGAGAGTCATGTTGCTCTTCTGAAAGCTTTTAAGGAAAGCTTGTTGCTTGTTAAGAAGCAAGCAGAGGAAATTGCCTCCCTACAATTGACTACTTCCCAATAAGATGAGACTTCATCTTTGCTATATCTGAAGATGAGGGAAGTTGTTAATCTGAAGGCCTTGGTAGATATCCATGTTGAGTCTATTAAATATAAGGACTCTATTATCAAGGTTCTTGAAGAGAAACTTGAAAGTGAGAAGAGGATAGTGACCAATTTCTCTAAGATAGATGTTATCAAGAGAAAATCTAAATCTGAGTGGATTTCTAAATTTATCCAATCTCAGAGGAGTGGCCAAGCTCCTGTTATGCCACCGTCAACCTTTCATAAGGTAATTCTCCCTTCTAACAGGTATGACGAGGGCTGCATATATGGTCACTGTAAGAATGTGAATTCTTCTTCTAAGAATACAAGTCTATCTTACAATGGAAGAAGAAAGGGTAGGGGAATGAGTGCCTTTAAGGCTCCCCATGAAGAAGGACAAATTGCCCATTCTAGACCATTTATATTTGGTGCCTCAGCCCCAACTCACAAGGATAAGACTGTGGCTTTCACACAAGCGCATCCAGTAAGGAATCAGACCAAGGTTCAGTCTACCAGTAAGCATAACTTGGCTAGTTCTGATGATATAAACAGCATGTCATCTGTAAAGAAGACAGCTGTAAATACCATTCAGGGAAAGCAAAGGAAGCTTGTTGGAAGAATATCCTTCAGTCAGATCCTTGCTGAAAGGAACCTGAAAAAAGTTGTTGCTCCTCTTCCTTCTTTTCAGTCAGCAGTTAACCACACTACAAGACCTGCTCAAAAAAGAAGATATAATATCCATGAGTGTTGGTGTTGTGGTAAGGTGGGGAATTTTTCCCTAGATTGCTTGCACAATCCTTTTGTGTCTAGAGCTAGAGTTATCCTACCTATCAGAAATGTTGTAGGTAGGCAAGTCAGATTTCAGACTAATCAGAACCTAGAACCTGGACTAGAACAAGAAAGTTATCCTATGGATCATTCTCTAAGGATAAGGGTACTGTGTGCATCCCTGAAGAAGGATACAAGGGGTATCAAGTGGCATAGGAGAGTTGGGTTAGTTGTATTTACTCTAGAGATATGCTCTCTAGTCAAGTGGTACAATCACTATGGGAGTGGTAACTTGCAATGATCTAGGAAGAGAATGAAGTTTGAGTTGCCAATGCAAAAAGGTCATTGGGGCTTGAATAGAAAGCTGAAGCCAGAGGCAAGTCTGTTGCTAAAGGGAAGAAAAAACCTGGCTCAACAAAAATTGATCATGGTGTAAGGCATCTGCTGTGATCAACTTATAAGAATCCAGCTACAGCTCTAGGACCATAACCTCCAGAGTTGTTTCAGAAGGAATTCTAGAGAAGCACAGTTTGACGAACGCAGAGATTAGTTCGATGAATGTTGAGCTCAATTCGTCAAACACAGAGTTCAATTCGATGAAAGCCAGGCTTAGTTCGACGAACATAGAGAGTTGTTTGACGAACGCAGAAATAAGTTACAGGAACATGTTCAACTTCATGTCAAGAGGCAGCCAACAAATGAAATGGGTCAAGGAACTTCACAGCTGATCAGCAGGTCAGCAGGTCCTAAGGACTATGCACAGTCTGAGGGGGAGATTAACCCTAGTAGATGGCTACTACTATATAGTCTGTACTATTACAATAATAATATGTTACTGCATGACAAGAGTAAAAGGCCAGCATATCCTAAAAATTCATGAGGCCTTAAGTGGTGGAAAAGACCTTCAGTGGCTTGAAGACTTTTCAAGTGGCATACCCTAATTGGTATCAAGGCTAGCATACAAAATCCTACCAAAACTGTCCAAGTGGTATTCAGCCAACTTAAACAGTCAGGTAGCTTGATCAGATGCATATCTGGTGCTGAAGGAGTGAAAATAGTGAAAGAACAATTCTTCCACCTCTTCACAGTATAAGGAAGAATACAACAACTCTGGGATGATGTTCTCCAAAGGAGACAGGTAGATAAGTCCTTAATGTGACATCAAGACTATAAAGACCAACAAGTGGTATCTTGACTGGTATAGACTAGAATGTCTACAAGTAATCTGACAAAGTATGCTTCAGTTGAGGGGGAGTAGGCAGCTGGTGCAGTAGATCATCTGTCACAACTACTGATCAGTTTGTCTTAAGGATAATGCACAGACTAAGGGGGATATTATGCATGACATTGTCATAATCTTCTCTGAGTAAGAGATAAAGGATTGTTGTTGAGAAAACAATACTGCTGCAGGAGAAGAGGAACAACCAACACAAGTGGAACTATGTTAGTAGCTATCTCAAATGCTGTAGTGTTGTGTTGTATCAATGTATCAACACAAAAGGTATGACTCCTAATCGATTAGATTGATCACTAGGATAATTTAATTAGTGTTATCAACATAGGACTTTGACTAGGATCAAGAGATAATCTCTCCCATGATCCTTTCTCCTCCCTCAATAGATATACCTACTGAAGAAGATAGAAAGGGGGAGATGTGTGGCAATATATAAGGGGGAGATTTTAAAGCAATAATTGATATGACTAGGTCATGTTGAGTCACATGACTCAGTCATGTTGAGTCAATTCATATTACTTGAAAAGATTCTAATAGTATGAGAAATGCGATGACTGACTACATGTTGAGCCATGATGGTGTTAGTGCATATTATGAGGTAAGTGCTTCTAGTGGTGCTCCAGTTAAATATAAAGTGGTATAATGGAGAGTGCATATTACTTGTGCAATTGTTCAAGTAGTATAAGGATGCATTGACTTGACTTATTGAGTCAATGCAGTTAAATGGAGTATAGTAAATTGATATGCTAAAACCTTCATAGCATAAGCTAGCAGTTGTAGCAGACTATAATCTACAGTTGTATGAAATTATTCTGCTTATAATGTTAATGCCTCTTAGTATTGCTGGGTGTGTTGCCTTCTTCAAATATGGGGAGATTGTTGGGTCCATTGCCCATAAAGTACCCTAGATTGGATTTGAAGAGGCAGCTCCTTCAACACTAAGAGCATAGTTGTATTTTATGTTGTTTAAGCTCATCATGTGCAGGATGTTCCATCGAATAATTCTAGAAAAATTGTCTAAGTGATGTGACACGTGGTCACAAAGTGAAGATTCTGGAAAGGCAGGAATTTGCCTAAATCCACAGGCATTGAGTGAGGTAAGATCACTCAACGCCAGAAGTCAAGAAGCAATTGAAAATGCAGCCAAGTCCACAGGCGTTGAGTGGAACAATCTCACTTAACGCCATAGGTAAGAAAGAATATTGGCAAGCTGAAAATATGGCTATGTCCACAGACGTTGAGTGGAGTTGACTCACTCAACGCCATACATCTATAGGCTGAAATATGGCTATGTAGTTTTGCGTTGTGTGATGAAGACACACTCAACGCCATATAATAAAAAGCTGTGAGTTGAACTGGATTATGAGTTCGTCGAACTAAGTTCAGAATTCGTCGAACTGAGTTCAGAGTTCGTCGAGCTGAGCTCATCGTTCGTCGAACTCAGTTCAGTATTCATCAAACTCAGTTCAGAGTTAAGTGAGGGAGGCTGAGATAGTTTAAGAGGCGAAAAGTGGCTAAGTCCACAGGCATTGAGTGAAAGTCATTCACTCAATGCCATAGCCTCATAAGTGTTGAGTAACACTCAGTCAGTCAAAGCCAGTGTTTTTAAACACAGAAATTTTGCTAAGGAAAAAAGCATTGAGTGGGGCATGCTCACTCAATGCTCTCAACGCCAAAGATGAAGAAAGCTTTTTCTAAGTCAAAAAACTTTGAGTGATGAAGACAAACTCAATGATCTCAAAGCCAGGCAGGAAGAAAAGGCTGCTGAATTGGTTAAGGCTAAAAGCGTTGAGTGGAGCTTGCTCACTCAACGTTGTCAACGCCTAGAAAGACAGAATTCTGTCTAAGTTTTTTGGCGTTGAGTGAAGCTCATTCACTCAACTCCTATTCTACTGATGCTTGATTTTCAACTAAGTTCACAAATGGTGACGTCAGCAAGTCAACAAGCCAACATTTTTAAAAATTTTAGAGGGAAAGCCACAGTACAAGACAAAAGGCGTCGCTAAGCTACGGTACGATAGTTGGCGTTAAAGAAAGGTTACAGCTGGCATTAAATGTGTGGGGCCCGCTACTCAAAGAGCCATTGGGTCATAATCAATAAAAGGGAAAGGCTTTACAAAGGAAGACAGCTTCAAAGAGGAGCCATCGAGTCATTCTTCTTCACCTCCATTGTTGTTGTGCTGAAGAACAGGAAGCTCAAGTCAACAAGACGAAGAGCAAGTTAGCTATTATCATCTTCATCGACCTCAGTAATTCAGAGTATTTCTCTGAGAAAAGAGGAAGCAGCCTAGGGATGACCCTTACTGCAAGTTCTTCACAGTTCCAGCTGGACAAGCAACATTCTGAAGATCTTTATTTGGAAGTTGTGAAGAGAAGAAGCTTGAAGAAGCAAAGAACTGAAAGGAGGCTCAGGGGACTATTCCTCAGGAGTCAAAGTTATGGCTGAATCACCTCAGTCCAGGAAATGAAGAAGAGGCGGAGCTAACTTAGTGTGTAAAGTTAGAGCTAAGATTTTCTCAGCTCAGGTAGCAGTAATTAGCTGTAGTAACTTCCCAGTTCCAGCAGGAAAAATCCCTGGTGTTGTGAAGCAGTAGTTAGGGCTGAGCTTCAGGCTCAGTTTAGAAAGAGGCAGAACATTGTTCTGCAAGTCACTTACAACTCAAGTAAATATATACTTGTTGCTGTAGAAGTATTTAGGACTAAGAACTTCTTAGTTCAGTAAAGGTCAGCTCAGGAAATAAATTCATGTAGTCAAAGTTGGGCTAAGTTTATCTCAGTCAAGAAACTTGACACATAGAAACATCTCTTGTGTCAAGAGTAACCACCAACCCACCTTCATCCTGTAGGATCCAAGTGTGGATCTGAGCTGTAGGGCTTAACAGCCAGAGGTTGGAGAGTGTTGTTCTCTGAGTGTAGGATCATTTGTGAATCTGAGGTAGGGCTGTCCACCCAGCCTGAGTGTAGGACTTAACAGCCTGAGGTAGGTGATCTTAGGATCACTGAGTTCTAGGGCCTTGGGCCTGAGAAGTAAGTCGTGGAGGATACTTAGAGATCCTGAGGTATCTGAGGTGTAAGCTCTTTGGAGAAAGTTTTGGAGAAGTGCCTAGTCCAACAAGATAGTTGGATAGCTGGGAGGGAAAGTGGATGTACCCTTATTAGGGGAACCACTATAAATCTGTGTGTTCTTGTTGTGTTGTTTCTTTGTGCAGGTTGTATACATCTTGAAAGCATAAAACAACTAACAACCAAAGCTCTTAAAGAGGAAATATTTAAGAAACTCAAAAAGAGACCAATAACCTATTCAACCCCCCTCTAGGTGATTTAGCTATCCTTGAAATAAAGACTTTTAGAAGGAGTTAACCGAATCTAGCATACTGTTAGATGGGTGAAGGGGGAAATTTGATGTACCCTAGATAGGGGAACAACTATAAATTCTTGTATGTTGTTGCGACTCTTGAAATCTAACAACTAATTCTAACACACATCTTGACTAAAGTTTAAAAGATTCAAAACAAACCTATTCACCCCCCTCAAGGTGTGTAGTTTCTCTTGAACAATGACTTTCAAGTAGTATCAGAGGGAGGTTGTTCACAAAGGACTTAATAGTCTGAACAGATCTCCAAGGGTAGTAGAAGATTATCTCCGTGGTTTTGGGTGAGAACCATAAGGAGTCGAGCTCTATGAAACTTCCTATATGTAAAAAGGAAAATTTTGGGATATGGAAGAAGAGAATAAGGCAATTTATGGAAGCCTCAGACCCTAGGGATTCATAACTATTCAATATGGACCTTTCATTCCTATGAAGGTCTCTGTTATAGATGCAAATATCAAGAAACCCAAGAAATACACTGAGATGACCAAGGATGAAATCATTCTGGCAACTATGGACAAAAGGGCTCAAAATATTATTGTAAGTGTCATTGTTGACTCCACATTCCAGAATTTGGTCCACTACAGAACTGCTAAAGAGATGTGGGATTCTCTGATAATGTATATTGAAGGTACAGAGGAGGGGAGGGATGACAAGAAATCCCTCCTATATCAGTAGTATGAGGCCTTCATGAAAGGCAAGAAAGATTCCTTTGTTGACTGCTCTAAAAATTTCTTCATGATAGTAAATAGTCTGATCACCTATGGCAGACAGTTCACATACTTTGAGCTGAATGACAAGTTCTTGAGATCTCTCAACAAGGAATGGGATATCAAACTCTGTTCCATTAGGGAGGTTGGTAACCTGGCCAACACTATGCCTCAAAACTTGTTTGGGAACTTATTGTCTCATGAGATATAGCTGAACTCTAGAAGGGCAGAAGAAGATGTTGTCAGAACACTCAATAGAGAGAAGGCTGTGGCCTTCAGAGATGAAGCCATAAGGTGGAGCAGGGGAAATACTCGTTCTCCACTAAGAAGATCTACAGAGTCAGAGTGCTCAGATCCCATCTCCTTAGGCAATGAACTGTCAGAAGGAGAACTGACCTTGTTCTCCAAACAATTTAAGAAAATGTTTAGCAGGAGAAGATAGTGGAAGAACAAGGGCTCTTAAGGCTCCACCTCAAGAAAGCCTTATTCAAATATGGAGAAGTCCAGAAAAGACCCATTTGGGGAAATGTATGATTCTAAACAGAACAAACATATTAACACTAATGTTGTTTTCTATTGTTGCAACAGAAGTGGACATGCCATTATTGACTATCCAATCAAGAGGAAGGAGAACATGAAATCTTATGACAAGAAGCATTACAAGGACAAGAAGGCTGAAAAGGGCTTCTTGGCCAAGAAGAAAAATCAACTTGTTAGATAGTGATTCCGAGTCTTTAGAATCTGAGAAAGAAGAGGCCAACATTAGTCTCATTTCAATTGAAGTGGAGGCTGATCATCCAGATGCCTTAATTGGCATAAGATCTCCACTGTCCTCTATTGACAGTGACTTTGAAGAGGATGATGAGTTCAGCCTCATGAAACTAACTGAAGATAATCCAGATAGCCCTATTCCTGATGAGGTACGCTCTCTCCCCAACTCTCCTTCTATCAATGAGACTGACTCAGACTCTGAAGCATCCACTTTATCCAGTGGGGATGATGGATCAGAATCTGATGAAAATGTCAATTAGATGATAGGCAAGTATGGTGTTATTCTGGATGCTCTGAAGAATAGTAAGAAGCTTGTCAAAAGACAAACTGAGGAGATTGCCTCTGTTGGAACAACCCCGGTTGTGGATTTGGGCAAGGATACACTTCATCAAAGAGAGCATGGATCTGACTAAAGATTACAAAAGAATCAGGCAAAGATCAAACTGCGTTCAACGATAGTTGAACTGAGTTCGACGAACGTCGAACTCAGATCGACGATCTGCAGGCCAACTCAGCTCGACGTTCAAATATATCTAAACAAAGTCAGCTCAACGATTCTACAATAAAGTGAGCTCGACGACTCAAGCCTTGAACTCAGCTCGACGATCACCAAAGAATTGAAGAACAGCCAAGTCAGGTCGACGATCTCTGAACCCAGCTCGACGCATCGTCGAACCCAGTTCGACGATCGTCCATCTCAGGTCGACGATTTGCCAAGGAATTGATAAAAGCTAAAGTACTCCTCAACGGTCAGATTCCCTGACATTTATGTCAGCATTCAACCAAAGAGCCGTTGCCAGCTATCAATGCAAAGTCACAATGGGAAAGGAAAAGGATTAAAGGCTGAATAGTTGTCATAAGTTCCAAGAATGGAATAAAATAATGCTCACAAGATTTGAGAATTTAAATCAATTCATTATATATATGCATTCCTGCTTCCAGTCAAAAGATACACACACAGGACAACAACATATTTTCATATATACAAGAACAACACAACAGCTCTCATCAATCCTCATCAGAGAGCCTTTTGTTCACAGCAAGAAGAAGAAGGAGTCTCCTCCTTCAGTCTCATACAGGCTTCAAGAGCAACAAACAATCTGAATCTTCAGATTTATCTGCTACTAGAAGACCTACCACACCCCAAGAACAAAGTTTCTTCATCCTGAACCAACTCCAGACTTCAGGGGGAGCTTTGACAATCAAGAATCCACTAGTCTTCTCTCAGTGCTTGAGAGAGAGAAGAACACTTTTCACCTTTTTTTGTTTTACTCTTTTTCCCACCTTGTACAGGGTTATAACTCCCTTCAAAAGTTAAGTGTTGGTGTTAGGGCACCTTATCAAAAACCCTTTGGTGTGAGGGCACCTGATCAAAAACCTTATGGTGTGGGGCACCTTATCAAAAACCCATTGGTGCCCAGGACACCTGATCAACTATTCCTGCTAGTGGATTCCTACCAGGGGTGGTAGAAGAGTGGAGTACCCAGTTGAGGGGAACCACTATATTTTCTGTGTCTTCTGTGTTTTTATTTCCTTTACTTTTGCTGCTTTATTTTCTGCATATTGTGCTGTGTATGAAAAATATCTAGAATAAGGTTTAGGTCTCACTTTCAATTGGTATCAGAGGGAGGTTGGTTCAAACCACAGGCTAACACCTGAACCAAAAAGATCCAACAGATCTTACTTCATTCTAGAATTTTTTTTTTTTCACTCATGGCAGAACTTCCTATGTGCAACCTCAATACATTTGCACTATGGCAGTCAAAGATAAAATGTTATATGAAGTTATTTGATGAAAGCATTTTTGATGTTATAATGACAGGTCCTATAGCACCCACAGCATCAAACAAAGATGCACAAAAGTTACTTAAGGATGCTGATGCTAGAGCAATGAACATCTTGGCACAATCCATGCCAGATGACATCTTTGAAGATCTGATGCACTGCACCACAGCCAAGGAGCTATGGCAATCCCTCATCAAGATGGCTGCAGAATCAAGTGAAGAAGAATCAGCATCTGAATCTTCACCAAAATCAAACACAGATGAACCACAATATGATTCATCTTATTTAAGTGATGAAGAAGATGTTGCTGATGAAGTAGCCTTCTGCTTAAAGGCCATAAATGCATCAAACAACAAGGAAAAGCCTGAATCAGAACTTAGAAAATATCAGGTGATATCCCATACTAACTACATTTCAAAATATCCTAAATCACTTTCTAACTTGGATGCAACTAAACCTAAAGAAAATATGAATTTCCTTAAAAGTCTACTCCCATTCGTCATCAATCCACATGCAGACCACACTCATTTTAAGGAAACAATAAGAAAACCTTCAAGAGAAATATTAAGAAAATTCAACAACATTGATTTTGTTTTTCAAAAGTTTTCTCAAATTTTTCAAACATACATGAAATATTTTTTGAAAAATTTATTTAATAAACCAATAAAACCTCATTACATTTATGGTCTGAAAATTTTCCTTCTTGATGAATCTTAGATCTCAAAGAGGCATAGTAAGATAATTCTACATCCTTACAGATTTTTCACAAAATTATCTACACTAAAACTCAACACAGACTTGATCCAGTGGATCATCACACCGTGTTGAAGTTTTTATTTGTGATAAAGTGATTCTATAGGAAGGGAATTATCAGACAGTGCCTTTCTGATTTTAAAGATTTTCTTCAAAATCTTTTTCAGATAATCCTAATGAGTGCTGTGCTCATTAAATTGCATTCCCCTGCCGTCCTCTCTGCTCTCACTCTTTTCTTCTTCAAGATTTGCTTCATTCATTTTTGTTCATGCACAAAAGCAAAAACTGCATCTCTTCTTGTTCCCTTTGCACTTGATCTGTTTTCTGTTTTGCAGGATTACAGACTCAAAATTTCCAACATGAAGAGATGATCAAGAACAGGGCCAAACTTTACAAAACATTCATAAAAGTATGAAGTGTACCCTAACCCAAATAGGGGGAGATTGTTGGAACAACCCCGGTTGTGGATTTGGGCAAGGATACACTTCATCAAAGAGAGCATGGATCTGACTAAAGATTACAAAAGAATCAGGCAAAGATCAAACTGCGTTCAACGATAGTTGAACTGAGTTCGACGAACGTCGAACTCAGATCGACGATCTGCAGGCCAACTCAGCTCGACGTTCAAATATATCTAAACAAAGTCAGCTCAACGATTCTACAATAAAGTGAGCTCGACGACTCAAGCCTTGAACTCAGCTCGACGATCACGAAAGAATTGAAGAACAGCCAAGTCAGGTCGACGATCTCTGAACCCAGCTCGACGCATCGTCGAACCCAGTTCGACGATCGTCCATCTCAGGTCGACGATTTGCCAAGGAATTGATAAAAGCTAAAGTACTCCTCAACGGTCAGATTCCCTGACATTTATGTCAGCATTCAACCAAAGAGCCGTTGCCAGCTATCAATGCAAAGTCACAATGGGAAAGGAAAAGGATTAAAGGCTGAATAGTTGTCATAAGTTCCAAGAATGGAATAAAATAATGCTCACAAGATTTGAGAATTTAAATCAATTCATTATATATATGCATTCCTGCTTCCAGTCAAAAGATACACACACAGGACAACAACATATTTTCATATATACAAGAACAACACAACAGCTCTCATCAATCCTCATCAGAGAGCCTTTTGTTCACAGCAAGAAGAAGAAGGAGTCTCCTCCTTCAGTCTCATACAGGCTTCAAGAGCAACAAACAATCTGAATCTTCAGATTTATCTGCTACTAGAAGACCTACCACACCCCAAGAACAAAGTTTCTTCATCCTGAACCAACTCCAAACTTCAGGGGGAGCTTTGACAATCAAGAATCCACTAGTCTTCTCTCAGTGCTTGAGAGAGAGAAGAACACTTTTCACCTTTTTTTGTTTTACTCTTTTTCCCACCTTGTACAGGGTTATAACTCCCTTCAAAAGTTAAGTGTTGGTGTTAGGGCACCTTATCAAAAACCCTTTGGTGTGAGGGCACCTGATCAAAAACCTTATGGTGTGGGGCACCTTATCAAAAACCCATTGGTGCCCAGGACACCTGATCAACTATTCCTGCTAGTGGATTCCTACCAGGGGTGGTAGAAGAGTGGAGTACCCAGTTGAGGGGAACCACTATATTTTCTGTGTCTTCTGTGTTTTTATTTCCTTTACTTTTGCTGCTTTATTTTCTGCATATTGTGCTGTGTATGAAAAATATCTAGAATAAGGTTTAGGTCTCACTTTCAGCCTCTCTTCGGCAAGTTGCTTCCCTGAAGTCTGAGTTAGCTCCTTTGCTAGCTCAGATTAGGAGGGAAGTCCGTCAGCTGAAGACAATCTTAGTCATCCAAATTAGCACCATTACCCAGAAGAATAAGATCATCAAGGATCTTGAAGAGAAGCTCCTCAAAGAGAGGATGCTAATGGCTGAGTTTTCTAATCCCAAAATTGTGTTTCCACCAATTGACTCCTTTACCTTTAAAAATGATAAGAGATGTTTGGGGTTCAAGTGGAATACAAGAGCTGCCCATTCCAAAGGAAAAGGCAAGTCTCAAGTTGTGCCTTAGACCACCTTTTAGAAGATAATTCTTATTGGGTTCATTGATCCCAACATCCCAGATTTGAAGAAGGCCTACAGTACAATGGTATACACATGTGTGTATCTAATGATTGCCATAAGTTCAAAGTATGCAGGTGATTACTTGTTATAATGATTAGACAGGTTTTCTAAGTAACATTGATAGGTGGACACAAGGAAGGATGCAGGAAAGACAGAAATGTGTCTAAGTCCACAGGCGTTGAGTTATGGCAGTTCACTCAATGTAAGATGACAAGAAGCGTTTAGTAAAGCATGGGTAGTCAAAGCCTAACTATTTGCAAGGAAGAAATCTAGTTAAGTCCAGAAGCATTGAGTGAAGTCATTTCACTCAACGCCCGAAGATAGAAGCGTTGAGTACAGCTCAAGCAGTCCTAGCATCTGAGAATTAGAGCTAGATTCTGGCTAAGTCCAGAAGCGTTGAGTGAAGACAGTTCACTCAACGCCTAAAGAATAAAGAGTCGACTGACCAAAGTGTTGTCAAAGCTACAGCAGAAGTAGATAGAAAATTTTTCTAAGTTCAGATGCGTTAAGTGAAGGAATTTCACTCAACTCCAGCTCAATAGAAAAATAATCTAAGTACATAAGCGTTGAGTGAAGGTAGTTCACTCAACGCCTCTTTAATAAAACTAGCAAAGGTTGAAAGCGCCGAGTGAAGAAGCAACACTCTACACCTTCATACAGATGAAAACGGCTAAGTCCAAATGTGTTGAGTGATGAAGGTTCACTCAATGCCTAATCAGTTAGAATACAAAAGTCTATATTCATCGAGTAATGACTGATCACTCGACGCCTAGTGCTGCAGAATATTTGCCTAAGTGTTTTGGCATCGAGTGAAGGTTGTTCACTTAACTCCTATGATGAATTATTTGAAATCAACTAAGTCCATAGGTGCTGACGTCAGTAGAAATTCAAATGTTGTGGGAAGTCAACCGTACATGACAAATGATACCGCATGCTTGTTGTATTGTAGTTAATGCAAAAGCAAGGTTGCAGCTACCAACTTCTGGTGGTCTCGATGCTCAAAGAGCCGTTGGACGACGAAATAGAAAAGCAATCAGATCAGTAAAAAGAAATTAACTTTGTGAATGTGCTGAACTTTATCTTCTTCCTCTCGACCTAGTTGCAATGCTTGAAGGAGTTGTTCAAATCACTGATCTGAAATTGCAAACAGTTAGCTATTGATCTTCAATAACAAGTTCAGAGCTAATAATCTGAAGCAGAAGTAGCAGCAAAGGCAAGCCCTAGCTGCAGTGATTTCACAGTTCAAGCCAAACCTTCCTGAAAATCTTTTCTTGAAGCTATGAAGGAGAAAGGACAGAGTTAATCTCTATTTAGAAGAAGGAAGACCCAAAGACTCAAACTCTGGTGTCAAACAACATCAACCAACAACTATTCATCTGTAGGATAACTTTGATCTGAGTGTAAGCCTAAACTTATAAAGGCTGAGTGTAGGATCTTTAATTAGATCTGAGTTGTAGGATTCAAGTAGTGAATCTGAGGTAGGATCCAGGATTGTATTTGAGTTGTAGGGCTATCCACCTAGCCTGAGTTATAGGACTTAGAAATAAGTCTGAGGAAGGTGGTCTGTAGATCACTAAGCTATAAGAGCTTTGCTGGCTCTAAGTGGTAAGGTATTGGGCCTGAGGTAAGTCTTGGAGGAGACTAAGAGATCCTGAGGGATCTGAATTGTAAGCTCTTTGGAGTCGAGTTAGGAGAAGTTGCCTTGTCTAACAAACTATTAGAAATGTGGGAGGGACAGTGGATGTACCCATATTCTGGGGAAACACTATAAATCTCTTGTGTGCTTGTTGTGTGATCTTGAAAGCTAACTTAAACTAACTCACAACACACCAAAGTAAGGAGAAAGTATAAAAAGACCCCAAAACATATTCACCCCCCCCCCCTCTAGGTGTTTAGCTACTCTTGAAACTAAAGACTTTCAAGTGGTATTAGAAGGAGGTTACTCAAAAAGGACTTTATAGTCTGAGTTGATCTCTAAGAGGAGCTAAGTATATCCTTATGGGTTCAGGAGAAAATTATAAGGAGTTAGGCTCAATGAAACTTCTTATCTGCAGGAAGGAAAGCTTTAGGATCTGCAAGGAAAGGGTCAGGCTGTACATGGAGACATCTGACCCTAGATTCTTTATAACAGTTCAAGAGGGACCCTTCATCCCCTTGAAGGTCTCAGCTCTAGATCCTACTATCAAGACTCCTAAGAACTATTCTGAAATGACCAAGGATGAGTTCATATTAACAACCATGGACAAGAGGGCACAGAACATCATAATGAGTGTAATTGATGATTCAATTTTCCAGAATCTTGTCCACTGCAAGACATCAAAGGAAATGTGAGACACCTTGGTTGTCTATATAGAAGGCACTGAATAAGTCAGGGATGACAAAAAATCCCTTCTTAATCAAAGTATGAATGCTTCAGGAAGACAAAGAAAGATAGCATATATGAATGCTATGAAAAATTCTTTAGAGTGGTGAATGAGTTGAGGACCTATGAGAGACTCTTCAACAACTATGAGTTGAATTATAAGTTCCTTAGATCTCTAACTAGGGACTGGGATACCAAGATCTGTGCCATCAAATGGGTGTCTAAGCTAGCTGAAACTCCCCCACACACACTATTTTGAAAGCTACTCTCCTATGAGATGTAGCTATCTGCCAAAAAGGAGGAGGAGACTATCAACAGTTCATAGGCCAAGGAGAAGACAGTGTCCTTCAAAGCTGAGAGATCTAAGAAGAGTAAGGAGAAGATTGCCTCTCCTCCAAGGAGGCATGCTGACTCAGACAACCCAGAACCAAGCACATCAGATAGCAACATGTCTGATGGAGAGTTTGTTGCCTTCTCCATGCAGTTCCAAAAAATGATGAAGAGGAAATAGTGGAGGAACAGACCATTCTCCTCCTCTCATAACAAGAAGGAACACCACCAGTCAGACAAGAAGTTCTCCAAGGGAGACAGGTACAACTCTAAACCCAATAAATAGTTTCCTTCTAAAATTGTTTGCAATTGTTGCAATAAGCCAGGGCATTTTTTAGCTGATTGTCCTATCATGAGAAAGGAGACTGGAGAGAAAAAGCACCACCAACACAAGGGCAAGAAGGAAAAGAACTTCCTTGCCAAGAATGAAAAGAGCTGGAGTCAAATTGACTCATATTTTTTAGATTCTGAAGAAGAAGAATCCTATATTGGACTATTTGCTGCTGTTACAGATGAAGAAGAAGACTATCCTGCTGCTAGGATATGTATTAGGGCCCCTCTATCACATTTAGACAGTGAAACTGAGGAGGATGAAGATATCAATAACAGCTATAAACTAATGACCTTATCAGATGAGGAATCCAGCTAGGATCAGCATGGTCCAGATAAGGTATACTCTCTATCTAGCTCCTCATCTAAATCTAACTATTTGACCAGTCCAAATTCTGATGAATCCTCATCCTGTAAGGGAGGTGGGTCAGAATCTTAGGAAGATGTCAATCAATTGATTGACAAGTATGGTGCTCTTCTGGATGCTTTGAAGAGAAGCAAGAGGTTGGCTCAGAAACAAGCTGAGGAGATTATGACCCTATAACAAACTACTTCCCTTCAGTCTAACTCGATAAATTTGCTAGATCAAAAGATGAGGGAATTCAGCCAACTGAAGACCATCACAATCATCCAGATTGGGACCATCAAGAAAGAGAATAAGATCATTATGGATCTTGAAGAGAAACTCCTTAGGTAAAAAAGGTTTGTGGCTGGATTCTCAAAGCCCAAGTCAGTGTTGCCCTTGATAGACTCCTTCACCTCTCAAAGGAATAAGAGGGGTTTGGGATTCAAAGGGAACACTAGAGTTGCCCATCCCAAAGGAAAAGACAAAGCTCCAATTCAGCCTCCCATCACTTTTAAGAAAGTGATGTTACCATCAAACAGGTATGACCAAGAAATTATCTATGGTCACTGGTTGAATGGAAGATCTACTAGTGTGAACAAAAATATTCATAACTAAGGTGGAAGATATGGCAAGGGGATGAGTGCCTTCAAGTTCCTACATGAGGAAATTCAAATGGCCCATCATGGACCATTTGTGTTTGGTGCACCACCCCCACACTCAAAAATAAGGTAGTTGCCTTTTCTCGGGATCTCCAAGCACACACTCAGATCAAGGGAAAGTATATCAGCAAGCCTAACTTGGGTATTTCTAAGGCCATCAATAGTATGTCTTCTACAAATAAAACTAGTGTTGGTAGAACTCAAGATAAACCAAGATCTTCTACAGACAGACTCACCTTCAGTCAAATTGTTACTGGAAGAAACAAAAATAAGGAAGATGTTCTTCCTTTTGAACAGTCAGCTACTAACATGCAACCTACCAAACCTATTCAGAAAAGAAGATACAACATGCATGAGTGTTGGTGATGTGGCAAAGTGGGACATTTTTCCTTAGATTGCAGGCTCAATCCAACGATGCCCAGAGCCAGTGCTTATCTTTCTGTCAGAAAATCTGCAGGAAGATATGTTCATTTTAAGGCTAACCAGAACCAAGGACCCAATACAAATTATGGTCCTAAGGTAAATTAAATTATGTTTGTAGGATAGTCCAAGTGCCCATACCCCTATATGGTACTAGGACAGTGGATGTTGCAGAGCAACCTAAAGGTCTACACTCCAGTGAAGAGTGGAGATAAAGTTATCTTTGGTGGCTCAGACAAAAGAGTCATAATGGTTTATGGTATGATCACAAATGACATAGTCTCTATCACAAAAGCGGCTTATTTTTGGGTCTATTGATCCCAATGTCCTGAATTTTAAGAAGGACTAGCAAAATAATGTATACATATACTGTGATCTAACTTGTGTTTAAGGTGAATGATTGTAGTTTGTCCTAATAAGCTATGATGGGATAGGTAGCCTAAGTGTCTAAGTCAGGTAAGTTCTTACATAAGTGGTGGAAAGATAGATAACTGTCTAAGTTAACAGTCGTTGAGTGAAGATAAGTCACTCTACACCATGTGGCTTATAGCGCTGAGTGAAGCCTATACAGTCAAAGCTAAGGCAGTTGCAAGCTGAGAAAATGGCCAATAACACAGGCGTTAAGTGAAGTCAACTCACTCAATGCCATACAACAAAAGGCTGTGAGATAAGCTAAAGCAGTAAAAGCTTGAAGTTAGAATGAGCTGAAATGTTGCCAAGTCCACAGGCGTTGAGTGAAGTCAACTCACTCAAAGCCATGCTACTAAAGAGAAAGTTGGCTAAGTGTTTTGGCATTAAGTGATGAAGACACACACAACGCCATTCAGCAAAAAGGCTGTTAGTTGAACTGGTCGAACTGAGTTCAAAATTCGTCGAACTTAGAAAGACAGTCTGCCCAGTGCTTATTAAATAAAGAAAATTTGCTAAGGCAGAAAGCGTTGAGTGAGGCGTATTCACTTAATGCTCTCAATGCTTAATTTGCTAAAGGAGCAAAAATTTGGTTAAGGAAAAAAACATTGAGTGGAGGTTACTGACTCAACGCTGTCAACGCCTAGTGAAGACAGAATTTTTCTAAGGGGTTTGGCATTGAGTGATGCTTACTCACTCAACGCCAAGCAGCAGAAAGCTGATAAAGCAAGTTTGGCGTTGAGTGAAGCTGAATCACTCAACGCCTAATAATATATTGTTATTATAAGAAGTTTGACGTTGAGTGAAGGTTACTCACTCAATGCCAAGAGACAATAAATCTTCCTAAGTGTTTTGGCGTTGAGTGAAGCTTACTCACTCAACGTATATGCTAATGCTTGATTTTTGGCTAAGTCCACAGCTGGTAATGTTAGCAAGTCAAAAAGTCAACATATTTCAAATAAGTGGCGAGATGACTATAGTACACGACAAAGGTTGCCGCAAACCTATTGTACGATAGTTTGCGTTAAAGCAAATTTGCAGCCAACATTAAAAGTGTGGGACCCATTACTGAAAGAGCCATTGGGTATCAATAAATAAAAGAAGTTATAGTTGTTCTTCCTCTCTGCCATTGTTGTGGAGCTATAGAACAGGAAGCTCAAGCTGAGAAAGAAAAAGAGCAAGTCAGTTGTTGAGATCAACATCTTCAATGGCAAGTTTGTTGGTGAAATCTTCATCTACACCAGCAAGGAAGCTCAGGGTGATTCCATGAGAAAGAGATAGCTGCAAGAGCCAACCCTTACTGCAGGAGCTTCACAGATCGATCCATTACTTTCTAAAAATAACATATAATTGAGGAGTTGTGAAGATGAAGTAGAAACTGAGCAGTCTACTCAGTTAAGAAAGGAGCAGAGAAACAGATTTGCTAGTTGCTTCCAACATAAGCCAAATCTTCTACATTATTATTGCTATAAAGAAGAGGGAGTTGAGCTTCTATCTTAGTTCAGGGAGAGGTAGAACATTGCTCTACAAGTAACTTCCAGCTCAAGTAATTACTTATTGCTGTGAAAGTAGTTAGGACGAAGTATATTTTAGTTCAGTAAAGGTAGACTCGGGAAATAATCTCATGTAGTCATTATTAGGCTGAGTCTATCTCAGTCAAGAAGCTTGACACAGAGAAATATCTCTTGTGTCAAGAATATCCATCAACCCACTTTCATCCTGTAGGATTCAGGTTACCTGGATCTGAGCTGTAGGTATCTGAAAGGGTACTGAGTTGTAGGAGTGCCGCAGCACTCTGAGAGTAGGGATGTGTGCCTGAAGCTGTAGGGCTGAAGAGACTGAGTTGTAGGCCTTATAAATAATGCTGAGGTAGGTGATCAGTGGATCACTAAGCTGTAGGAGCTCTGCAGGGCTCTGAGGTAGGAACCCTTGTGGTTTTGAGCTTGGATTCTGTGAAGAATCTGTGTGTTAGGCTGAGGGCGTGAGGTGTAAGCTCCTTGGAGCATTTTGGAGAAGTGTCTAGTCTAACAAGACAGTTGGATAGGTGGGAGGGAAAGTGGATGTACCCAGTTAGGAAACCACTATAAATATTTGTGTGCTTTGCTGTGTTGTTTTCTTTGTGTAGGGTAAATCATCTTCAAGACAGAAAATAATAAACCACTAAGGCAGCAAACTAGAAAAAAGAAAAGAATTAATAAAGAGACTAATAACCTATTCACCCCCCCTCTAGGTGATTTATCTATCCTTGAAATTAAAGACTTTCAAGTGGTATCAGAGGGAGGTTTCTCTAAAAGGACCTAACAGCCTGAGTTGACCTCCAAGGATAGCAAAAAGGTTAAACATATGTGTTCAAGGATGAACTATACGATGAGGAACCATATAGAGCAGCAAATCTGTAGAGAGGAGAAGATCAGCATTGGGCTATTGACTGCTCTTGGTGATGACAAAGTCCTTCCAGATACAAGAGCAAGAATCAGGGTCCCTCTATCACATTCAGAGAGTGACATAGAGGTGGATGAAGCTGAAGAAGGGGAATGCAGATTCCATGGACAAATAGCTACCCTAGAAGTAGAATCTTGTTAGGATGAGACTTGTCAAAATAAGGTACATTCTTCATCTAGCTCATATTCAGAGTCTAGATATGAATCCTGTACAGACTCTGATGTCTCCTCATTTAGTGTTGATGAGGGTCCTTTGACAGATGATAATATCAATCAATTGATTGACAATCATGCTGCACTTCTGAAAGCTTTCAAGGAAAGCAAGCTGCTTGTTAAGAAATAAGCAGAGGAAATAGCCTCCCTACAGAAGAATGCTTCCCAGCTAGATGAAGCTTCATCCTTCCTATATGTAAAAGAGAGAGAAGTAGCTCATTTGAAAATCATGGTATATATCCATTTTGAGTCCTTAAAATACAAGGAATATATTATCAAGAATCTTGAGGACAAACTTGATAGGGAGAGGAGAATTATGGCTAACTAATCTAAGAAAGATTCTATCAAGAGAAGATCTGAATCTGAGTGGATTTCTAAAGTAATCCAATCTCAGAAAAGAGACCAAGTTCCTGTCAGGCCTCAGCCTATCTTTCACAAGGTAATTCTCCCTTCCAACAGGTATGACAAAGAACCTAGGGATGGTCACTAGAGGAATGGGAATCTTCCATGTAAGACTATAAATGTCTCTTACAATGGAAGAAGAAAGGACATGGGTCTGAGTGCTCAGAAGGCTCCCCATGAAGAAGTACAAAAGGCCCATCCTGGACCTTTTATATTTAATGCACTAGCTCCATCTCTCTTGAGCAAGGAAGTGGCCTTTTCTCAAAATCTCCCTGCTCACACTCTGACCAAGGTTAAATCTGCCAGGATGCAAGACTTGGAATATTCCAAGGACACCAACAACATGTCCTCTACAAGGAGAACTACTGTTGATAGAACTTGTGAAAATCCAAGCTCTTATCATGTCAGACCTACCCTCAGTTAGACTGTGGCTAAGAGAATTTGGAACAAGAAAGCTACTTCTTCTTCTGTTCAGTCTACTGTCAACCATATTGTCAGATCTGCTCAGAATAGAAGATACAATATTCATGAGTGTTGGTGCTGTCGCAAAGTTGGACACTTTGCAATATATTGTAGGCACAACCCTAGTGTGCCAAGGGCAAGAGAAAGTCTTTCTGACATGGCTCCTGTAGGTAGACATTTGCTTTTTCAAGCTAACAAGAACCTAGGACCCAAGTCAGCTTGGGTTCCTAAGGGAAGGTAATTCTGTCTTGCAGGATAGTCAAAGTGGACATAACCATTTATGGTCCTTAGACATTGTTGTGCCAGACCCAAGTCTAGATACAAGAAATGATTCAACTTATCAACATGCACTAAATGTTAATGACAAGTGTGATTATTAAGGGGGAGTTTACAAAGGAAAGCCAGAAGAACATCAATGGCTAAAGCTCAGAAGCAAGGTACTGGTATGCTCAGAAACTGTGAATCCAACATTGATGTCAAGTCTATAGAGCAGAGATAAGTAGAATTCACCTTTATTTTATTCTACCACTTAATTTCAAAATTTAATACTCATGCATAACAAGGGTAATTGAAACAAATGACTAAGAAGATGTAAAATAACAACTCTTCTTAATACATGTGTTAGTGGCTTACATGTTCACCATGCCACAAAATGTAACTTGTCTCAACATACCTGTTGGTACCCTAGATGTGATTTGGCTCATGTAATCCCTTTCCAGCCCCTCTTGATCCATATAACTACATATGATCATGTTTAGACTTTGTTTAGTCTCCCTAGGGCAGTTTATAACTGACCTAGAGTTTAGGTTAGAAGTTGTAGAATGAATATATGGTTAAGGCATTTTCCGTTCGACCATCGTCGAACGAGGCCTCGCGATCGTCGACCATTGGTCGATGATAGCAGGGCTATAGAATAGTTGAATTCAAGACAATTATCGTCGACCAATGGTCGACGATCTCAGAGCAAGTTCATTATGCTCTGAAGGATTGGTCGACGATCTGCCATCAGCAGTTCAACGATCGCAGTCTTGCTTCACGATTTCTGTCCCAGACGATTTCTGCCTTAGTCGACGATCTGTTGGCTAGGTCGACGATCATCGAACCCCTGTTCGACGATTATTGTCTGCCTTTAACCGTTTGTATTCATTCTATCCCTTGGTTTATTTCCAAGTGTTTTAGCTTGTGGTTAGAGAGATTTTCTGAAGTTATTTTTGCTAAATTTATGGCTTAAATTCAAATGAATTAATTACCAAATATGTTAAGCATAATCTACGGGATTCCGTATTTGATAAAGTATTTTGTCCTATTATACAAGATATGTTGATTTTATCTTTCCAGGCTGTATTCTAGCCGTTGGCGCTGTATGCTAATTCCAAGTATGTTAAGTCTTTATGCTGAGATATTTTCCCATTCATTTATTTCCTTATTGGGACTGACAGAGAGTTAATAGCTCATTCTATTCCTATTGCTATATTCTATATTGAGATAACCTGTTGCAGGGCTCGAGATACTCAAATCAATAGAGCCGTTTCAAGGGAAAAAGAGAAGATATATTTAAAAGAGATTTCTCTCTCAGCAGAGATAGCAAGTTACAGACACAGAGAGATTTTCTTCTCAAGGCTTCATTCGCTCAAGCCTCATCAGAGCAGCTCTTCACCATCTCTCAAGAAGAGAAGAAAAGTTTTTCCTGAAGCAAAAGCCCAGAGCAATCATCTTCTTTCTCAAGTCGCCTGAGCATATGCTTAGAGTTTTCAAGACTTCAGAAATACCAGCTCCAGTTCTGCTTCAAGTGTTCCAGAATCTGAAGACCTGATAAAAATCAGTCTACAGATCCCTGAGGATTTAGTTTCATTATATCTGAAACTCCTTCATCCTGAAGCAAAGGCTTTCCCTAGACTTTCACTGAGCCAGGGGGAGTCTTTGATTCTTTAGAGAATCCACAAGTCTTCTCTAATCTGTTATTAACAACAGAGAAGACAATCTAACCCTCTCAACCCCTTTGTAAAAGAGTTTTCACATCTCTTCAAAAGTGAACATTGGTGACAGGGCACCTTATCAACAACCTGTGGTTGAGCATCCTTATCAAAAGCTCAAAGGGTCTTGTTTGATCTACCTGAATCAGATCATTGGTGGCAGGGCACCTTAGCAAAAACCTGCAGTGGATTCCTACCAGGGTGGTAGAAGAGTGGAGTACCTATTAAGAGGGAACCACTATATATCCTGTGTCCCTCTGGCTATTTTGTTTAATTGCTTATTCTGTGGCTGTGATAGAACTACCTAGGATTGCTAGTTGCTGTGATAGGCTTATAGTTAAACTGAAATTTCAGTTAGCTCTCTCACTTGTGCACTTCACTGTGTTAGGCTCTTAGGGTTCAAGTATCAGATTATTTATTCCGCAAATAAACTCCAAGGGAGCTGACTAGTTGTTCATAAAATTTGAATACTCTATTCACCCCCCCTCTAGAGTAGTTTACAACTTATCCCCTCACTTTCCATTGGTATCAGAGGGAGGTTAGCTGTTCATACAGGCTAATACCTGGGTTAAAAGATCTAGTGATAAGTTGTTTCCTGATACCTTTCACAAACACTTTCACACATGGCCCAGTCTAAGGATTATTCAAGCACCAGACCTCCTGTATGCAACTTGTCCAAGTTTGGCATATGGAAGGCCAGGATAAGACTATACATGAATTCTATTGATGAAGATATCTTTTCTTCTATTTTGACAGGACCACCTGCTAGGCCTGCTGCTGCTACTTCCACTTCTGCTGATCTTAGTGCTGTGCCACCTCCTGACTACAATGATAATTACAAGAAGGCAAAAGCAGCTGATGCAAAAGCAATGAACATCCTAGCTCAGACAATGTCTGATGAAATATTCCAGAAGCTTGCTGAATGTACCTCAGCCAAAGCTATGTGGGATTCCCTCAACCACATAGTTGCTGGCTCAGCTGATGAGAGGAAGGACAGGAGATCCAACCTCACTTCTCAGTATGAAAATTTCAAGAAGGATGATGCTGAAGACATTGACACAATTTACACAAGACTCAGTTCAATAATAAGTGAACTGAGGTCTTTGGACAAGGAGATAACTTTGACAGAAGTCAATGACAAGATCCTGATGTGCCTTCCCATCTCTTGGGACTCAAGGATATGGCCCATCAAGGATGGCAGAAACACTGTGGAACTCTCCACAGAAGCTCTGTAGGGAAAGCTCAAGTCATATGAGCAAACTTTAAAGAGCAGAGCTGCTACAACTGAAGTAAAGACTCTTACACCTACAAAGAAAGAGCACTCTCTAGCTCTTAAGGCTGCTGAGACTTCTGAAGGAAGTCAATCAAATGAGGAGTTGCTGGCACTCATTGCCAAGAGGTTCCTCAATATGGGAAGAAGAGACTTCAGAAAGAAGTTCTCCAAGTATGAGGATAAACCAAGGTATGACAAGACTCCTTCTAAAGAAATCATTTGTTATGTTTGCAGCAAGCCTAGACACATTGCTCCAGATTGTCCAGAGAAGAAACACAAGGAGAAGAAAAATGAGAAAGAGTACAGGAAGCACCACTCCAAGTCCTCCTCACACAAATACAAGAAGAAGGACAAGGGATTTGTGGCTGCTACCTGGAGTGAAACAGAAGAGGATACCTGCTCCTCTAGCTCCAGTGATTCAGAAGAAGAAGAAGAGAAGAAAGCCAAAGAGGTCTGCCTCATGGCTATTAATGCCTGCAGCTCTCTGTCAGCTGCAGAGAATTCTGAAGAAGAAGGAGACAATGAAGAAGATCTTCCTATGGAAGACCAGGTAATCAACTCATTTGATTTTTCATCTCCTGAGTTCAAATTAAAATTTAAAACTCTATGTTTAGATTTACTATTATCTGAAAAAGAAATTAAGTCACTTAGATTAAAGATAATGGAACTAGACATGGAAAGTACTGAAATAATTAGATTAGAAAAGGAATTAGAAAGCTCAAAAGGAGAAGTAGCATTCCCAAAATTAGAACTAGCTAAATCTAAGAGGTTAGAAGAAAAATTAAATGGCAGAAGCCTTAAACTATCTGAAATAACCAGTATAGCAAACACTAGGGTTGGTAATGATAAACTAGGCCTAGGTGCTACACCTAGTGAACCCATCCTCCTCACAAAGGAGAGATTTAGCACTCCAGTAAAATTTATTTCTGAATCAGGAATAAAGAATACTGAGGAAATTGAAAAGTGTAAGAAAATTCGTAATAAGATTAAGAAAGAGAACAGAAAGAAAAAATTTCTAGCTTTACAGAAATCATCGAACATTAATCGACGATCGTCAAACCTATCGTCGAACATCTATCGACGAGCGCTGAACACCTACACTGAGTACAATAGCTTTGGTGTAGGAGGTCGACGATCTCATCTTGAGTCGTCGACCAGTGATCGACGATCGTGGAATCCAGAACATCGTTCTACCAAAAATGATCGACGATATGGCTTGCGATCGTCGACCATTGATCGACGATCTGGACTTAAGATGGAAAATAAAATTCAAACTTCCAGAATTGCAAATCCTAATCACTACCCTAGGTTGTTTAATCCTTCAACTGAATGGATTATCCCACCTAGGAGATCACACCCTTTAGGATATCAATCTAAGCCTGCAAGATCTTTTATATCTAGCTTTTCTTTTGTGAAGAATACTGGACCCAAGGTAACCTGGGTCCATAATGTGTAATTGATATCTTTACAGGTGAAGACCTATCCAGTCATACATGACAAATGGTATCTGGATAGTGGATGCTCAAAGCATATGACAGGAAAGAAGAAGAACCTGTCAGGTTTCAAAGCCAAGCTGGGACCAAAAGTTGTATTTGGAGATTCCAGCTGTGGACAGACTGAAGGGTATGGCAGCTTCACCATAGGAGCTGTAACCTTCAAGAAGGTAGCTTATGTCTCAGGACTAAAGCACAACCTAATCTCTGTAAGCCAAATGTGTGATGCTGGGTACAAGGTATGGTTTACTGACACTGCTTGTAATATTGCTTTAAATAATATTGTTGTGTTAGTAGGCATTAGAATTGGTAATGTTTATGTTGTAGACTTTAATTCATCCAAATCTGAAATATGCTTATTTAATGAAGTAACCAGTAATAATACCCTTTGGCATAAGAGACTTAGTCATGTTAATTTGAAAAATATTTCTAGGTTGGCTAAACACAATCTTGTAAGAGGCTTACCTTCTTGCCCCTACAAGAAGGAAGGCCTTTGCAAAGCTTGTCAATTAGGTAAGCAAACAAGGAATAGCTTTAAATCAGTTAATAAAAGTGATTCTCCCAGGATCCTGTACTTGCTACATTTGGACTTATTTGGTCCTATTGCTGTACAGAGTCTTGGAGGAAAGTCTTACACTCTAGTAGTTGTAGATGACTTCTCTAGGTTCACTTGGGTATTCTTCTTGAGAACTAAGGCTGATAACTTCAAGGTTCTTACAGATTTTCTAAAGTGTATACAGAGTGAGTATTCTACTCAGATTGCCTTGATCAGAAGTGATCATGGTACTGAGTTTGAGTCTCTTCTTATGCAAGAATTCTGTGAGAAGGAAGGTATCAAACATAGCTTCTCTGCTCTTAGAACTCCTCAACAAAATGGGGTAGTTGAAAGGAAAAAACAGAACCCTAATTGAAGCTGCAAGTACATTGTTGGCAGATGCTAACATGCCTCTGTCTTTTTGGGCTGAAGTAGTTAGCACAGCTAACTATGTATTGAACAGATGTCTGATACATAAACTTAAGGGTAAGACTCCCTATGAGTTACTTAAGCAAGTGAAACCTAAAATAGACTATCTTAGAGTATTTGGTTGTGTAGCTTTTGTTCATAACAATAACAAAGAATACCTTAGAAAATTTGAGGCAAAAGCTTCAATGGGAGTTTTTCTAGGATACTCTCAAGTAAGCAAAGCCTATAGGGTCCTTAATAAATCTTCTCTTAAGATAGAAGAGTCTGCACATGTCTCTTTTGATGAGACAGTCATGTATTATAAGGAGGAGGATTCTTCTTCTAATAGTACAGTGCAAGTCCTAGAATTAAGTAAGGATTTGGAAGGTTTGAGACTCACACAGGAGAATCATCCCCAACAAACTCCTCAGGTTGCTTCCTCAGATTCTGAATCTGATGTAGAACTTCTTGAAGTTAAAGCACCTGCTCCAACAGTTGATCAAATTCCACATGAGGAATTAAATCTTGAAACTGTTGAAGATCAGATCATTGTTGAACCTACTGATCTTATCACACTTAGAGATCACCCTGTATCTCAAGTGATTGGAGACATTTCAGTAGGAGTCCAGACAAGACATCAACTCAACAAAGATGTGATGTTTGCTTGTTTCCTTTCTCAGGTTGAGCCCCTAACCATTAAAGATGCTGAGCTTGATCCACACTGGATTATAGCCATGCAAGAGGAGCTTAACCAGTTTGAAAGATATAAAGTTTGGACCTTGGTTCCAAGACCAAGAGGCCAACGGATCATAGGCACCAAGTGGGTGTTTAGAAACAAGCTTGATGCCCAAGGCATAGTAGTTAGGAATAAGGCTAGACTAGTAGCTCAAGGCTATAGACAGGAGGAAGGCATAGATTATGATCAGACTTTTGCCCTTGTAGCTAGATTAGAAGCCATTAGGATTTTCCTAGCCTATGCTGCCTATAAGAGATTTAAGGTCTTCCAAATGGATGTGAAGAGTGCCTTCCTCAATGGAGATTTAAAGGAAGAAGTGTTTGTTGAACAACCACCAGGGTTTGTTTCATCAACCTTACCCACTCATGTGTTCAAACTCTAAAAGGCTCTATATGGACTTAAGCAAGCTCCTAGAGCTTGGTATGAGACCTTAGCAAATTTCCTTCTAGAACACAAGTTTGTGAGAGGTGTAGTAGATAGAACCCTGTTTATTAGACATCATAAGGACTCACAACTGTTAGTTCAAATCTATGTAGATGACATTATATTTGGCTCCACTGATCCCAAACTATGCAAGAGGTTCTCTGAATTAATGCACTCCAAGTTTGAGATGAGCAGCATGGGTGAGTTATCCTATTTCCTTGGTCTCCAAGTGAAACAGAGTGTTGATGGTATCTTCATTTCTCAATCAAAATATGCCAGAGAGCTGGTTAAAAGATTTGGAATGTCTGATGCCTCATCAATGAGCACACCTATGGCCTCAAATGCAGTTATTGATTCTGATGTCAATGGCAAGTCTGTTGATCAAAAGAATTATAGAGCCATTGTTGGTTCCCTGCTGTATTTGACTGCAAGTAGGCCTGACATAATGTTTTCTACATGCCTATATGCTAGGTTTCAGGTCAACCCAAAGGAATCTCACTTAACTCTTCTCAAGAGGATCTTGAGATACCTTAAGGGATGCCCTAACTTAGGACTGTGGTACCCAGCTGAGTCAGAATTTGAATTAATTGGATATTCAGATTCTGATTATGCTGGTTGTAGAGTTGACAGGAAAAGCACCTCAGGGACTTGTCAGTTCCTGGGAGAGAGACTTGTCTCTTGGTTTTGTAAGAAACAGGCATCTGTGTCTACTTCAACTGCTGAGGCTGAATATATAGCAGCAGCTAGCTGTTGTTCACAGATCCTGTGGATTCAAAATCAGGTAGTGGATTATGGGTACACACACTCAAACACAAAAATTCTGTGTGACAGTACCAGTGCAATATCAATTGCTCAAAATCTTGTGCACCATTCCAGGACCAAGCACATTGAGATTAGACATCATTTTCTGAGAGATAATGTGGAAAAGAACAAGATAATTATGGAATTTATATCCACAGACCTGCAGAGAGGAGATATTTTCACTAAGCCCCTTGATGAACAAAGGCATTTGTTCTTCCTGAACCAGCTTGGTATGATTAATGGTTCAGAGTAGTGAAAATTAGGATAGATCTGTTTTCTGTCTAAAATCGTCGAACAACTGCTCGACGATCTTCGACCAGGTCAGGACTATCGTCGACCAATGGTCGATGACAGTTCGTTCTGTAGTAAGGCAGAAATCGTCGACCAACTGGTCAACGATCTCTCCTTAGGTATCTATCGTGGACCAATTGGTCGACGACAGATTTATTGTGCTGTGTGGTGAATCGTCGACCAACATATATTGATCGACGATCGTGGTGTATGCTTGTAGTCGGTCGATGTTTGACGATTAGTTAAATATTGACTATCGTCAGTCATTGTTCGACGTCCGATTTTAATCCGTGTTCGATGATCGCAGATTTTTTATCTGATAGTCGATTTAGGTCTGGAGATCGTCATCCTTCAGTTTCGTCTTTTCATATTCTATCTTCTGGCTTAGAATTCGCTCTCGAACTCTAGTCCCGCGCGATTCTCTTCTCCCCCTGCCTTGCATCTCGATTCGCCATTCTCTCTCAAATCAAATGGCGATTCTTCCAGCAGTTCTTTCCGGGATGAAGTTCGACATGGGATTCTGTGTCGACTTCGACTCCTTCTGCCTTTGCGATCAACCAATCAGAGACATGTTGCAGATGTGTGTAGATCAAGGACTGAAGAAATTTATGTCATACTCGCCCAAGATCAATATACCAGAGATTAAAGAATGGGTGTATACTTCGTCTTCCAGCGACGAAGCAATGACGGGAAAGATTAATGGAGAGGAGGTCATTCTGACTCCTGATATTTTGACAGAGCTGTTTGATTTACCAACTGGAACTGAAGAATATGAACAAGATACAGAGGAGTATGGCCGCATGCTAACAGTGATGGGCCATGCTGATGGTATTCCAGCAAAGCTGCTGAAGATCAACCTGTCTCCAGAGTTTAAGTTTCTGGCAGACCTGGTGGGCAAAGTTGTTTTGGGTAAACACTCTGCTCATGATAACATCAACAGGCTACAGTTTGCCTTGATGTCGGCATTGGTGAACAAGACTCAGATAACTTGGGGAAAAGTTTTTTATGAATTGATAAGGAGAAAGAATAGCAAGAAGGAAGTATCTCTTGCCCGAGTATTGGGTGCCTTTCTATCTGAGAAAGCACCCCTGCTGCTTGTATCTACATCCTCTGCAGTCAATGCAAGCAAGAGGTTGGACCCCTCCCTCTTCAAGAAATCCCAAAGGGTTATCAAGAAGACAGTCAGGGTTGATCCTAACCCTTCATCAGACACCAGGGCTGATTCAGCCACTCTCCATCTTGTTGGGGAAGGCTCAGAAATGACTCCATCTTCACTCATTATCACTGCATCCCCATCACCTGCATTCCTTTCCACACCATCTGCAGTCCCTCCCTTTGTTTCATCTCCCATTCCACATGCATCTCCATCCCAGTCACCAACACCACAACATCTGGCAGCTCATACTGATATCATTCCATCACCACCTAACCTTGCATCCCACAGTCATCCATCCACATCTATATCCTCAACATTTCAGATCACCCCTGAATTGCTTGCACACATTGTGGAGCTCATCACCCCATCCATCCAAACCATGATTGAGGCAGCCAATGCCCCTATCATTGCATCCATAAATGCACTTACACAAGCCATTAAATCCATTCCATCTTCTACTGAGCCCTCTTCAGTGAGGTGCATGACTCCAGCCCCAACTGAAGTCATGCAGGGGGAGATGTCTTTTGAAGTGGTCTCAGGTGATGCCTTGACCCTTCAGGATAACTCTTCCCTTCCTTCCCTTCCAGCCATTGCAGAAGAAGCTCAAGAGCTACAAGAGGAAGAAATTCCAGAGAAAGAATTGGAAGATAGTGCAGCTGTTGAAGATCAACATACTGATCTAATTCTAGAGGATATTCCAGTGGACACTACTGATCTTGCAGTAGTGGTCCCAGAAGTCAACAAAGATTCAGAGCAACCAGAAGGTAAAACACTTTTCTCTAAAGACCATACTCAGGACTTTAAATTGATTCAGGACTTTAAATTGATATTTTTATCTAACAAAGACATTCACTCCCTAGTGAATCTAGCTTCTGAGGAAGAAGTCCCTGAGAAAGACAATGAGGAAGTCCCCATGGACATTTGTGAAAAAGTTCCAGTGAACACTACTGATTCAGAAGTAGTGGTTCAAAAATTTGAGAATGATGCTGCTCAACCAGATGGTATAGTTTTGTTTAAGATTCTAATTAACTCAAACTCCAACCTTGAGTTAATTTCTTATCCCTTCCTACCCATCACAGCTGCTGATGATCTTGCATCAGTGTTGCAAGTTGCTGCTGCAAATTCCATTGATTCTGATGAAGATTTGGAATCCTTTCTTAACTTAGACTGTGAGTCCACACTCACATCTACTCCTTATGTTCCTCCTTTTCAAGAGAAAATGGTCCCTTATAGACCTGAGTACCTTGATGACCCCTTGGTCAAGGACTCTCTCTTCCTTTCCTGTATGGCACTCCTCTTGTGCCTTGTAGAGGTGTCTATCCCTGATATCACTGAACATCTAGAAGGAATTATAACCTCCTTCCTAGATGCAAAGTGGTATCCTGTGTAGATCTTCAGGTAATTCTTTCAATTACCTGTTGTTGTTCACCTTGGGGGGAATATTTTATTCCCACTTGGTTGTTAACTTATGTTTCTTTGTATGCAGGCAACACCATCCCTGCTGCTGCTGCTGCTGAAGAAGTTGAGGCTGTGCAAGATAGTGCAGAAAATGCTTCCAAGATGACTGAAAAGGATTCAAGCTCAGGTACTCTAAACCTTGAACAATATATAGCCTTTGTGGCTGAGAATATTGCCTCTGAGTACATTGAAGAGTTGGCTAATTCTCATTTGGATTCCCTAGCCATCTCTCTAGAGAAAGCATCTGCCCCTGCAGATATTGTCATCTTTTCTCCACCTATTCTTACCTACCCTCTATCCATTCCTACAGTTACTGAACTAATTCCAGAGCAAGCTCCAGGATATGTTAAAGAAAAGGAAGCTGAAGCCCCAACTGCAGAACTGGTCCCCAGGACAGTTCCTAATTTGTATCCTGAATCAGAACTTTGGAAGAGTACTCCTAATGTTGATCTTGATGCCCTCCTTGAGCAAGATGCCATTGAGGAGGCAAGAGAAAAGGAAGATAGAGAGAAGCCTGAGAAAGAAAAAGCTGAACCTGCTGTAGCTGCCAAGGATCCCTCAGAGCAAGATTTTGATGACTATGCTGGCAAAAACTCATCTCATTCTTCTGATGATGATGATGATTCTGAAGATTCTGATGACACCAAGAAGAAGAAAAAGGCTGCATCTAAGAAAAGGAAAGCATCTGCTCCTCCTCCTGCAAATCCAAACAATGATATTCCTTATTTCATTCTGAAAGGAATTGATCCTAAGAGCAAAGAGTATGAACCTTGGATGAGATTCTCAAGGAAACAGTCAAGAGAGAAGAAGAGAACCAAGAGATATGATACTCCAGTTCAGAAATTCCCTCCTAGAGGTCCTCCTCCACCTCCTGGTGCTGGAGCCTCTAGAAATCTTTCTTCTGCTCCATCTGCTCAATCAGCCAGATCCAACCCTTCTCAGACCTACCAGAGAAGAAGTAATCAAAGCCAAGAAGGCCAAGATAAATCAGGACAAGGAAGGCAAAGAAATGAAAGTGTTCACATGGAACAGATAAAGGAGATGAACTTTCAGCAACCAACATTCTCTCCTCCTCTTTCTCCCAAAAGGAAAGCTCCAGAAAGGAAACCTTCTCCTCCCAGGAGAGGTTCATCTTCTACATCAAGGAAACCTGCTATTCCTAAGATAGTTGATACAAAAGGAAAAAGAGTTGTCTATTCAGAGAAGTCCAACAAGAAATTTACTGAACTTGCACCTCCAAGATCTTTATATGCTAAATCTGATCCTAAGAAGGCTATACAGATTCCTATCGACTCAAGCAGATTAGCTACAGCTCTTCAAAGGAATATGGAGATTGCAGCTCAAACTGATACTGATAGACCACCTTCTCCATCAGACAAGACAGAAAATGAAAGAATTGCCTCTATGGCAAGACTCAAGGAATCAATTGCACTAAGCATGATGGAGAAAGCCAAAGCTCAAGGACTGGACCCTTCAGCATACTCAACTATGTCTGAATTCAGAGAAAAAGAACTCAGCAAGATTCAAGTCAACTCAGAAATATTTGATACTGAAGAATACATGAAGCTGCATCCTGTTGCAGTCCTGCCAAGCTATGGTGAAAAGAAGATCATTGGTGAACATGACCTGATGTTATCCAAAAGACAAGCAGCTAATCTAAACAGAGAAATCATTTTCAAACCTGCTGTAATCCCAAAGAACTCCTCTGATGCTAAACCATCTGATAAATCTGCTTGACACTCTATAATTCTGCTGATTTATGATTTATATGTTTTCTGTGGATTGCCTGTGTTTTGATATTATGGTTAAACTTTGCATTTGTTCTTGTTTGTATTAGTTTTTAGATTGGATTGGATGACATGACCCAAATAGGGGGAGATTGTTGGTACCCTAGATGTGATTTGGCTCATGTAATCCCTTTCCAGCCCCTCTTGATCCATATAACTACATATGATCATGTTTAGACTTTGTTTAGTCTCCCTAGGGCAGTTTATAACTGACCTAGAGTTTAGGTTAGAAGTTGTAGAATGAATATATGGTTAAGGCATTTTCCGTTCGACCATCGTCGAACGAGGCCTCGCGATCGTCGACCATTGGTCGATGATAGCAGGGCTATAGAATAGTTGAAGTCAAGACAATTATCGTCGACCAATGGTCGACGATCTCAGAGCAAGTTCATTATGCTCTGAAGGATTGGTCGACGATCTGCCATCAGCAGTTCAACGATCGCAGTCTTGCTTCACGATTTCTGTCCCAGACGATTTCTGCCTTAGTCGACGATCTGTTGGCTAGGTCGACGATCATCGAACCCCTGTTCGACGATTATTGTCTGCCTTTAACCGTTTGTATTCATTCTATCCCTTGGTTTATTTCCAAGTGTTTTAGCTTGTGGTTAGAGAGATTTTCTGAAGTTATTTTTGCTAAATTTATGGCTTAAATTCAAATGAATTAATTACCAAATATGTTAAGCATAATCTACGGGATTCCGTATTTGATAAAGTATTTTGTCCTATTATACAAGATATGTTGATTTTATCTTTCCAGGCTGTATTCTAGCCGTTGACGCTGTATGCTAATTCCAAGTATGTTAAGTCTTTATGCTGAGATATTTTCCCATTCATTTATTTCCTTATTGGGACTGACAGAGAGTTAATAGCTCATTCTATTCCTATTGCTATATTCTATATTGAGATAACCTGTTGCAGGGCTCGAGATGTAAGACCCCCTTTTTTTTTCTCTTTCAACCACCGGGGTCTTAGGCCCAGAACCGCCGCTTTGCGGTGACACCTTCACGTCCTGAAGGGTCATCACCACAAGGCGCCGATTCTGCCGGCCAAATCGATCACAAAAAGTAGCACAATTATTGAAGTAATAGTAAACAGTCCACAATAACAAAACCACATATATAAATAAGTAAGCTCCACGAAGGGAGTGTCCACAGAAACATCAGAGTACTATAAATACGGGCTTATGCCCGGTACAAAATATCCTCACTACAAGTCTCTCATGCGGAAGCGAAACAGTAAACTACTCAAGGATCGAGACTCACGGTCCCGGCTGTGTGAACTCCGGAGCTAGACTGCCCCATCTCTAGGCGCACCGATCTCTGGGGCTGCTCCTCCATGCTGGGCTCCACGATCCCCTAAATGATGCGGTTCGAAAACCGTTAGTCATAAAGACTAAGCCCTATCATCCCCTACCCCTTCCTCTATGGCTCCTAGGAACCGAGCGGAGAGGAAGAAAGGGAAGGACATGAAGGTGGAGATTAATATGAAAACAGATGGCAGCGGAAACTAATCTAGCAAGTTGTATTAGGTGAGCAGTTAATAAGTTGTTGTAATAGGTCTAGCAGAAAGAAAAGCAATTAAATGAATTTAAACCTTCACTTATGCGAGAACACATAAGCAAAGGGATCTTTTACAAGGCTCCCATCGTATAAGTGTCCCATACCACTTATACCTTGGGGTGTCGGTTATCAAACAGCAGGGGTTATTATATATTGAAAATAACCTTTGATTTATGAACTTGCCCACACAAGCTTATACACCAAGGGGTCGTTTTGCAGGTCCTAATGTATAAGCGTCCCATTCCACTTATACTTTAGGTGTCAAGGTTGTTATGAATGATTATGATATGCAACTATATGGTGGGTATGTTATGTCATGCAGTGCAACTCACACACCCGACTCTGTGCACACAGACCTTTAGTTCCCCCTTTCGGAGCCGTTACCTCCCAGGATACCTCCGTAGTGGCAAACGGAAGCGGTGGGTTGGGCCTCGCCCACCTCCAAAACCAGTAAAGCACACTGGTCCGACCTATCGTACGCCTCAACGCTTGGTGCACAAAGCGGACGCCTGCGTACTCTTGCCGGCTGGCGCACCGGACTTCTGTTGGCGGAGTGCTAATCACCCCGCCGAGTCAACGATATCGGTGTCGGTGCAATCGAACTCCTCGATATCGAAAGACCCACCACCTTAACTTTTCCTATTTTATGCACATGCAAGTTAAATCGTAAGCACACAAAACCGAGCCGAAGCTCCCCGGACCAAAACGTCCGTCTCCAAACCAACCGAGCCGAAGCTCCCCGGACCATCCCGTCCGTTTCCAAATCAACCGAGCCGAAGCTCCCCGGACCATCCCGTCTGTTTCCAAATCAACCGAGCCGAAGCTCCCCGGACCATCCCGTCCGTTTCCAAATCAACCGAGCCGAAGCTCTCATCAACCTTCCTGTGCCAATAGTGTTGTGAAGAGTGCAGCCCTAGTTACTAAGTTACTCTTGTCGGTTTGTTATTACAGTTTACGTTAGCCCAGGACTGCCCCCGGTATACCCCGTGAAGGGCTCTCAAGGGGCACTAGGAACCAAGACGGTGCATTACGGCCCGAAGTTCCCTTTCGCAAGGCACTTATTGTTATTGGTTGTTTTCCCTTAGCCCGATTCCCTTCTCATATTACGATAGACTATCCTATGGTGATTTTTAAACCTCCCACTCCTCGGGAAAAGCGATCTTTTGCCAAACCCGAGCACCTCTTAACTCTAACTGTCACCACTACTCACAACTCTTTATATCTTCATCAGATCATGTCCTATTTATCTCACAACCTGCTATATGCAGACCGACCTAGGCTACATGTCGAACCGGTTACGCAATGATCCATTACTCATCCAAATGCCCTAAACTATTTACTGGAGACTTATCTTGGTATAAATAACCTAAATCCAGAAAATGGGAATTTTCCTAATTTATTTGGCATTTAATTAAATTCCTCAAAAATCCAAGGACTACCGGTTTGAACATGAACTACCCTAACTATTCATGCAAGATGTCCAGCAAATTTATGATAATTAAAAGGTTATCTCAGAAGGCTACATCCTCAGAATCACAATTTTTCTATCTTCAAAATGACATGAAAACTATTTTGGAAATAATCTCTAATTTCTATAGTTTATGAATCAAGTACAGAAAATATTCTTCCAAAAATTCTAAATAAATTATGACATGATGAATAAGGCCTAAAATTTGCACTGGCTAAGTTTCATAATTTTCCAGTAAGCATTTTATCCATAATAATTTTTTAAATATAAAAGCCCTTTCAATCATTTGTGAATAAAGTACTAGATTTACTCAACATAAAATTCTATAAAAATTCAGGGATCAATGTTCTACAAGTCAAGATCTAAATCCAGAATTTTAACTGATTATAATTAATGTAAAGCCTCAAATTATTTGAAACAACAAATTGGGCTAATAATCCTTTAACACATGAAGTATAATATATATTAATCATAAAATTCCAGAAAAATTACCATGAGTCTAAAACATCCTAAAACCCCCTCCTCCCGAGTTTCACAATTTTTGGATTAGCTTTAGTGCTTAAAATAACTAAATTACGTTTCCATCCTAATCCTACATCTCAACTTTTGAGGTACCTAACTATCTCCAAATCCATCACTATTTCAACCAGAGGGTTTTCATCATATCATCCCCCTCTCCTCCAAATTTCAAGGGCATACAAGAGCTTTTGCTCCTATGTCCTTCACAAACCTCAAACTCCCACCCGTTGGAGTTGAGCCAATCTCTTAGGGTAAAATCCACCCTAAGCCACACCATGTTACCCAAGAGGGTAGACATAGTCCCAACAAATCAGTGGCCAACAACTTCAGCCTCTTTTGAGGAGATTTGTCCACTCCATCTCCAATCGTACTTTTTCCCAAAGTACCCCTCACCAAGACCTATCTAGGACTTGATACTTCCCTATTCAAAACTCGACCAATCGAGTAGAAATTTTGTACAGATCTTAATATTGATGCCAGGGACCACCACCCAAAATTTGGGGGAGTTTGGGCTTAATTTCATCTCCTAATTAACTTTATATTGTTTATTAAATTTTTACAAAAACTTTAGGCAAAAGTTCTCCAAAAATTCTCATTTTTGGACAGCCTCTCGATATACATATTATAGACCTCCAGTCCAAATTTCAAGTCATTTGGACGTGTTATGAACCGTGAGCAACCAATTCAATTTCTGGTTAGCCTAGGTCTTGATCCCACCAAAATGAGTGCTGTGGTCAAACCACTCACCCAAATTGAATAAAATTAATTTTATATTAAAGTAGACCCAGAGGGCTACAACTTTTGTGTCTGGTCATTTCTCCTAAATCGGCCTCTAAGTGCCTCGTTTTGCAGCCTCAACATATATCCAAATAACCTATTTTTCCATTAAGTAATATATAATAATCTATGTATTATAATATAATCTACTGTTCATCTTCTTCATGAACCCGAAAACCAGACACAGGAAAAATCATTCTTCCTGTAAGCATTCCGTGATCCGTTGTCGGCCGTCCGGTCACTTCCCTGGCCAGCCACCACCACCACCACCTCCGTTGAGGCGATGGCTAGCGGTCGGCGGTGGTTTGGCCGCCGGAGGTGGCGGTTTCCGGCGAACTCGAAATATCTTTTTCATGGTTTTTCCATGAAAACGAGAGATGGATCCGGCTCCGTTGAGCGCGAATCTCCTTCCTAAGAATCCTAAGATCTACCCATGAAAGAGAAGGAGTAGAGGAGGACCTTGTTCGCGGTTTGAAGGCGAGAAGAGCGACGAGGTGCCATGGCGCGGTGGTGGCGTTGCTGAACTCCTCTTTACAGCAAGAACAAGGATCTGCTTCGTTTGCTTGAGCGTGTAACCCTCTCCTCTTTCCCCAAGTGGGCTTTTATAAGTCAGATAATGGGAAGATGAATGGGTAAATCCATTATGGCCATGACGGTTCTCCCCTTAACGTTTCGGTTACAGTGAAGGGATAAGAAACGGTGGAAACTGAACAGGTGCGTCCAGCTGGCGGTTTTCTATTGGACCACCTTTTCCTCATTTATTATATAATTACAGAAGGAAAACAGCCGGTAGTTACTCCTGGTGTAACTTCCCAAGCCAGCATTTATTTCCACGCGCGTTAGAATTATTTCGGGCCTGAACCGTCGTTTCGGCCAATGTCACGGGCGTGACACATAGGTCACGGGCGTGACAGGCCCGGGTAGCCCATTCTGGGTTCGACGATCGTCGAACTGAGATCGACGATCGTCGATGGATGGTCACGGGCGTGACATCTTGGGTCACGGGCGTGACAGGCCCGAACAGCAGATTTCGAGGTCGACGATCGTCGAATTGAGATCGACGATCGTCGATGGGGTCACGCCCTAGGTCACGGGCGTGACACTCATGTCACGGGCGTGACATGCCCGGGGCGCAAGCTCCACGATCGTCTCACGGCGATCGACGATCGTCGATGGGGTCACGCCCCTAGTCACGGGCGTGACACCTTGGTCACGGGCGTGACATGCCCCGTCAGCACGATCGACGATCGTCTCGTGGAGATCGACGATCGTCGAAGTAGTCACGCCCAAGTCACGGGCGTGACATCTTGGTCACGGGCGTGACATGCCCAGACAGCGCGTTCGACGATCGTCTCGTGGAGATCGACGGTCGTCGAAGTAGACACGCCCAGGTCACGGGCGTGACGGGCCGGTCACGGGCGTGACCAACCCGTGACCCGCAATACTGGTCGCTTTATTTCCAATTTTTGGGCTTCCTAGGGTTCCGTCACGACAAATCTGACTCCTAGGGGTCTAGCCGGAAATGGGATGTTACAAATCCCAATAAACAAAACAAAAATTTCGTCCCCGAAATTGAGGTTGAGCCTACGGGGATTTCTATCGGAACGAATTAATCTTGTAACATCCCATTCGATCCTTCTATTGGGTTCAGGCGATCGTTCGTTTGATAACGAAGACAATCTCCCCAATAAACAAAAGATTAGCCCCTACCATTTTGATTAAGTGTGCATACCTAGGTCCTAGATTTCCCTTGTCTAGTCTCAACATTCCAAAACAAGAAGGCAGTTTATAGTATACCGAGAGGTGGTGAGATGTACCTGACTGAACAACTCCGGGTATCTTTGCCTCATCAGATCCTGCGGTTCCCAGGTGTGCTCCTCCTGACCGTGATTTCTCCACAAAACCTTGACTAAGGGAATCTTCTTGCGGCGCAAGATCCGCACTCCTTTGTCATCGATCCGAACCGGCTCCAAGTGAACAGATCGGTCTGAAGCTACCGGCCCTTCTGTGGTCAAAATTCGCTGCTCCGGGCGTAGTAGAGCCCTTCTCAGCGAAGAGATATGGAAGACGTCGTGTAGAGCTGCCAGCTCTGGTGGCAACTCTAGCCTGTAGGCTAAGGGTCCGATCCGCTCCAGGATCCGGTAAGGGCCCATGTACCTAGGGCTGAGTTTCTTCCTCCGACCGCGCACCCGTGAGACTCCGTGCATGGGCCGGATCTTCAAGAACACTCGATCTCCTACCCGGAACTCCACCTGACGATGCCGAGCGTCATAGTATTTTGCTTGTCTGCTCTGCGCCTCCAGCATCCTATCTCTGATCAGTCTCACCTGGGCCTCTGTATCTTCCACAAAATCCGATCCCAACAGCTTCGGATCCTCGTCTTGAACCCAAGAAAGCGGGGTCCTACATTTCCTTCCATACAAGGCCTCATAAGGCGCCATCCTGATGCTGGACTGGTAGCTATTATTGTAGGAGAACTCGACCAACGGTAACATCTTCTCCCACGGCTCCCCTCGGTCCAGTATACACAGCCGTAGTAAGTCCTCCAAGGTCCGGTTGGTGCGCTCGGTCTGCCCGTCCGTCTGAGGGTGGAAGGCCGTGCTAAAAGTCAACCGGGTGCCCAAATATGCCTGCACTGACCGCCACTCCCTGGATGTAAACCGTCCATCGCGGTCCGACACTATCGTCCGGGGCACGCCATGATATCGGACATACTGCTCCACAAACTTCCGTACCAGCACTCCCACCGAGTCATCCTTCCTGATCGGTATAAAGCGGGCCACCTTCGTCAAACGATCGACAATCACCCAAATCGAGTCGTTCCCTGTCCGAGACCGGGGAAGACCATGTATAAAATCCATCGCTACGTCGTCAAACTTCCACTCCGGCACCGGGAGTGGCTGCAACAGTCCTGCGGGGTTCCTGCATTCCGCCTTCACCAACTGACACGCCTCGCAATGGGTCACGAAGTACGTAATGTCCTTCTTCATGCCCGGCCAAAACATCGTCCTCTTCAAATCAGCGGTCATCTTTGTGATCCCCGGGTGCACGGAGTACCGGCTGCAATGCGCCTCTGTCAAAATATCCTCTCGGATCTGGCCTCCTGCAGGTATATATACTCTGCCTCTGAAGTGGAGCAAACCATCTCTCAGGGAATAATCTCCTGTCGAACCTTCCTCCAAAGCTCGGAACATCGGCTCCGCCCACGCATCTGTCCTCTGTCCGTCCCGAATGCGATCCCGGATATCGTCTATGGCCACTATCGATGCCAGATACTCCCTATACAGATCTGGGTCATCTTCGGACACTAGGGATATCTGCATGTCTCTGAATGACTGGACCAGCTCCATAGACATAACCTGGGGCCCGGCTTCGGAAGTGGCCGCTCTCCGACTTAACGCGTCGGCCACCACATTTGCCTTCCCTGGGTGGTAGTGCATCTCATACTGATAATCTGCCAAGAACTCCACCCAGCGCCTCTGCCTGATATTCAGCTCCTTCTGAGTGTCCACGTATTTCAAGTTCTTGTGATCGGAGAAGATGTCGCAGTGGACTCCATAAAGGTAATGACGCCAGACCTTCAGAGAAAAAACGACCGCTCCCATCTCGAGGTCGTGCACCGGGTAGTTCCTCTCATGGGTCTTCAGCTGGCGGGAGGCATATGCTATGACATGTCCGTTCTGCATCAGCACCGCTCCCATCCCTTGGTATGATGCGTCGGTATACACCTGGAATCCCTCCCTTCCGGATGGAAGGGCCAGGATAGGGGCCGAGATGAGTCGGTCCTTCAGCTCCTGGAAAGCCGCCTGGCACTGCGGGGTCCAAACAAAAGGTGCCTCCTTCTTTGTCAAAGATGTGAGGGGGAGGGCAATCCGAGAGAACCCCTCCACGAACTTCCGGTAATAACCGGCAAGTCCCAAGAAACTGCGTACATCAGTGGCTGTCCTCAGCTGCGGCCAATCGCGAACTGCCCGAATCTTTGCTGGATCTACTGATAACCCGGCTCCGCTGATGATGTGGCCTAGGAAGGCCACCTCCTTCAACCAGAACTGACACTTGCTGAATTTGGCGTAAAGGCGATGCTCCCGCAACCTCTCCAAGGTCAGTGCCAGATGCCGAGTGTGCTCCTCCTCCGTCCTAGAGTAGATCAGGATGTCGTCTATGAACACTATGACGAACACATCCAAGTAGGCCTCGAAAACCCGGTTCATGAGACTCATGAACGCCGACGGAGCATTCGTGAGCCCAAAGGGCATCACGGTGAATTCATACAGGCCATATCTGCTACTAAAGGCCGTCTTCGGGATATCCTCCTCTTGGATCCGCAGCTGGTAGTATCCTGATCTCAAGTCCAGCTTCGAGAAATAATGGGCCCCCTCCAGCTGGTCGAATAATTCGTCTATCCGTGGGAGCGGATAGGTATTCCGGACGGTCAGCCTGTTTAGTGCTCGATAATCGATGAACAGGCGGAGTGTCCCATCCTTCTTCTTCACGAACAGGACCGGTGCTCCCCATGGCGAGGAACTCGGTCTGACAAAACCTGCCTCCACCAATTCCTGCAACTGGGTCCGAAACTCTGCCAACTCCTTTGGGGCCATCCGATAAGGGGCCCTAGACGCCGGCTTGGCCCCCGGCACAAGCTGAATCTGAAAATCCTGCTCTCGGTGTGGTGGTAGTCCTGGCAGTTTCTCCGGAAAGATGTCAGCGAAATCTCGCACCACCGGGATGTCTGTCACCGACTCCTTAACCTCCGCCATCTCAAATAGAATCTGATAGACCTCCTCTCCCTGCAGATGGGCCTTGACGGCCTGTACCGAAGATAAGAGTATACGAGAGACAGGTCTTATACCTTCAATGGTAATGAAAGAGTCCCCGTGTCTCACGGTGATCCTCTTTGCCTGGCAGTCAATCTGGGCATAGTTCCAGTGCAGCCATACCATGCCCAGGATCAGGTCGTAGTCCGTCAGCTTCAAAATCGTCGCTGGAGCCTCGAACGCTTTTCCACCAATCTCTGCCTCCATATTGCAGTGATCCGTGGTAAGGAGCTCAGATCCATCCGGTAGTCGTACCCTCATCCTCGAGCCTGTGAACCGCTCCACACCTTCCAGTCCTTCCACGAACGACTCCGAGACAAAGGAGTGAGTAGCTCCAGTATCGAACAGCGTGCGGGCAGGCTTGCCGCTGATGAAGACTATACCTGGGGTGCTTAGATATCTTAGGGTTCTATAATGAGTTTTTACTTTCCTTGCTATCAAACTAGTGCGATTCAAAGTTCTAACAACTTAAAGGGGAAATTCTATGAAAACAAAGAAGCATTTCGGCATACCTGCGATGACCTGCTCCGGATTCCGCGGCTGTGCAAGGTCCAAGGCATATACCTGCTCTCTTCCCTGTCTACGATCTTCCCCCTGGTATCCTCGACCGCGGCCGCGTCCTCGGCCTCCGTAATGCTGAGCTGGTGGGCCGCCTTGATGTGCTGGAGGTGGTGCCCCCCTCATGGGGCAGTTCCTCCGAATGTGCCCAATCTGATGACAAAAGTAGCACTCTGGGGGATACGCCATTCCCCCGGGTCTCGGCATCTCCTGCATCCGAAGGGGTGGAGGGGCCAATACCACCTGTTCCCTCGGCTCCGGCCTCACGTCCTGACGAGGCTGGTCCTCTGTCCTCCTCCCCTCTGGTACAGCACCTCGCCGCTGGTCATTCCTTCCTCTTCGTCCCTGATCCTCTGCTGGCCGTTTCCGGCCCCGGGTGGTGTGCCAATCTGCCTCAATCCTTTTGGCCATCTCCAAAATCCGGGAGATGGGCCCGTCTGATACAAACAAGAGGGCCTCCCTCAAGTCCTCACGTAGGCCCTTGTAGAACCTCCTGATATACCCTGCCTCGTCCAGCTGGTAGGAATCTGCGTATCGAGCCAGGTGGTCAAACTCTCGATGGTACTCCACCACGGTCCGAGTACCCTGCTTCAGCTGTAAGAACCGCTCCTCCAAGTCATCCCTAGCCGACTGCGGAACGAAATGCTCCAGCAGTGCGGCCCTGAACTCCTCCCAAGTGATCTCCGCAACATCCCTATCAGCAAAGGTCGTGTCCAACAGCGTCTTCCACCACCTCTTTGCATGGGACTCCAGGCAGGAGACAACCAGAGCCACCTTCTCCTCCCATGGACACCGAATCCCGGTCAGCATCTCATACATGATATCTAGCCACTCTTCCGTCCGAACAGCCGACTCTGTCCCCAAATAGGACGGGGGAGAAAGACCCCGGAAGATGCTGAGCCAGTTGGCCCCCAGATTGGGCTGCGGGACCGGAACCTGCTGGGCCCTGAAGGCCTCCAGAATGGCAGTCAGGGTCTGTCCCATATCTGACTGAAGGAAAGGAGTGGGGGCCGGTGGGGGTGGTGCAACATCCTGAGCCTGTGGAACTCCACCCTGAGGCGTAGTCCGTGCTGGAGGCTGCGTAACAAAAACACACGCTGAGAAGACGTTCAAATACTACATAAAGGTGGACAAATTATATGTGATCCCCATATGGGCACACCACTGCTTCCGCTGCTTAGTTTGTCCCCAAACTAAACTCGAGCGGGGGTGACCGAGAGTTTGTGGACTGCCACTTCCTTCTGATCGATGTTTTCCTCTGATACCACTTGTAAGACCCCCTTTTTTTTCTCTTTCAACCACCGGGGTCTTAGGCCCAGAACCGCCGCTTTGCGGTGACACCTTCACGTCCTGAAGGGTCATCACCACAAGGCGCCGATTCTGCCGGCCAAATCGATCACAAAAAGTAGCACAATTATTGAAGTAATAGTAAACAGTCCACAATAACAAAACCACATATATAAATAAGTAAGCTCCACGAAGGGAGTGTCCACAGAAACATCAGAGTACTATAAATACGGGCTTATGCCCGGTACAAAATATCCTCACTACAAGTCTCTCATGCGGAAGCAAAACAGTAAACTACTCAAGGATCGAGACTCACGGTCCCGGCTGTGTGAACTCCGGAGCTAGACTGCCCCATCTCTAGGCGCACCGATCTCTGGGGCTGCTCCTCCATGCTGGGCTCCACGATCCCCTAAATGATGCGGTTCGAAAACCGTTAGTCATAAAGACTAAGCCCTATCATCCCCTACCCCTTCCTCCATGGCTCCTAGGAACCGAGCGGAGAGGAAGAAAGGGAAGGACATGAAGGTGGAGATTAATATGAAAACAGATGGCAGCGGAAACTAATCTAGCAAGTTGTATTAGGTGAGCAGTTAATAAGTTGTTGTAATAGGTCTAGCAGAAAGAAAAGCAATTAAATGAATTTAAACCTTCACTTATGCGAGAACACATAAGCAAAGGGATCTTTTACAAGGCTCCCATCGTATAAGTGTCCCATACCACTTATACCTTGGGGTGTCGGTTATCAAACAGCAGGGGTTATTATATATTGAAAATAACCTTTGATTTATGAACTTGCCCACACAAGCTTATACACCAAGGGGTCGTTTTGCAGGTCCTAATGTATAAGCGTCCCATTCCACTTATACTTTAGGTGTCAAGGTTGTTATGAATGATTATGATATGCAACTATATGGTGGGTATGTTATGTCATGCAGTGCAACTCACACACCCGACTCTGTGCACACAGACCTTTAGTTCCCCCTTTCGGAGCCGTTACCTCCCAGGATACCTCCGTAGTGGCAAACGGAAGCGGTGGGTTGGGCCTCGCCCACCTCCAAAACCAGTAAAGCACACTGGTCCGACCTATCGTACGCCTCAACGCTTGGTGCACAAAGCGGACGCCTGCGTACTCTTGCCGGCTGGCGCACCGGACTTCTGTTGGCGGAGTGCTAATCACCCCGCCGAGTCAACGATATCGGTGTCGGTGCAATCGAACTCCCCGATATCGAAAGACCCACCACCTTAACTTTTCCTATTTTATGCACATGCAAGTTAAATCGTAAGCACACAAAACCGAGCCGAAGCTCCCCGGACCAAAACGTCCGTCTCCAAACCAACCGAGCCGAAGCTCCCCGGACCATCCCGTCCGTTTCCAAATCAACCGAGCCGAAGCTCCCCGGACCATCCCGTCCGTTTCCAAATCAACCGAGCCGAAGCTCCCCGGACCATCCCGTCCGTTTCCAAATCAACCGAGCCGAAGCTCTCATCAACCTTCCTGTGCCAATAGTGTTGTGAAGAGTGCAGCCCTAGTTACTAAGTTACTCTTGTCGGTTTGTTATTACAGTTTACGTTAGCCCAGGACTGCCCCCGGTATACCCCGTGAAGGGCTCTCAAGGGGCACTAGGAACCAAGACGGTGCATTACGGCCCGAAGTTCCCTTTCGCAAGGCACTTATTGTTATTGGTTGTTTTCCCTTAGCCCGATTCCCTTCTCATATTACGATAGACTATCCTATGGTGATTTTTAAACCTCCCACTCCTCGGGAAAAGCGATCTTTTGCCAAACCCGAGCACCTCTTAACTCTAACTGTCACCACTACTCACAACTCTTTATATCTTCATCAGATCATGTCCTATTTATCTCACAACCTGCTATATGCAGACCGACCTAGGCTACATGTCGAACCGGTTACGCAATGATCCATTACTCATCCAAATGCCCTAAACTATTTACTGGAGACTTATCTTGGTATAAATAACCTAAATCCAGAAAATGGGAATTTTCCTAATTTATTTGGCATTTAATTAAATTCCTCAAAAATCCAAGGACTACCGGTTTGAACATGAACTACCCTAACTATTCATGCAAGATGTCCAGCAAATTTATGATAATTAAAAGGTTATCTCAGAAGGCTACATCCTCAGAATCACAATTTTTCTATCTTCAAAATGACATGAAAACTATTTTGGAAATAATCTCTAATTTCTATAGTTTATGAATCAAGTACAGAAAATATTCTTCCAAAAATTCTAAATAAATTATGACATGATGAATAAGGCCTAAAATTTGCACTGGCTAAGTTTCATAATTTTCTAGTAAGCATTTTATCCATAATTATTTTTTAAACATAAAAGCCCTTTCTATCATTTGTGAATAAAGTACTAGATTTACTCAACATAAAATTCTATAAAAATTCAGGGATCAATGTTCTACAAGTCAAGATCTAAATCCAGAATTTTAACTGATTATAATTAATGTAAAGCCTCAAATTATTTGAAACAACAAATTGGGCTAATAATCCTTTAACACATGAAGTATAATATATATTAATCATAAAATTCCAGAAAAATAACCATGAGTCTAAAACATCCTAAAACCCCCTCCTCCCGAGTTTCACAATTTTTGGATTAGCTTTAGTGCTTAAAATAACTAAATTACGTTTCCATCCTAATCCTACATCTCAACTTTTGAGGTACCTAACTATCTCCAAATCCATCACTATTTCAACCAGAGGGTTTTCATCATATCATCCCCCTCTCCTCCAAATTTCAAGGGCATACAAGAGCTTTTGCTCCTATGTCCTTCACAAACCTCAAACTCCCACCCGTTGGAGTTGAGCCAATCTCTTAGGGTAAAATCCACCCTAAGCCACACCATGTTACCCAAGAGGGTAGACATAGTCCCAACAAATCAGTGGCCAACAACTTCAGCCTCTTTTGAGGAGATTTGTCCACTCCATCTCCAATCGTACTTTTTCCCAAAGTACCCCTCACCAAGACCTATCTAGGACTTGATACTTCCCTATTCAAAACTCGACCAATCGAGTAGAAATTTTGTACAGATCTTAATATTGATGCCAGGGACCACCACCCAAAATTTGGGGGAGTTTGGGCTTAATTTCATCTCCTAATTAACTTTATATTGTTTATTAAATTTTTACAAAAACTTTAGGCAAAAGTTCTCCAAAAATTCTCATTTTTGGACAGCCTCTCGATATACATATTATAGACCTCCAGTCCAAATTTCAAGTCATTTGGACGTGTTATGAACCGTGAGCAACCAATTCAATTTCTGGTTAGCCTAGGTCTTGATCCCACCAAAATGAGTGCTGTGGTCAAACCACTCACCCAAATTGAATAAAATTAATTTTATATTAAAGTAGACCCAGAGGGCTACAACTTTTGTGTCTGGTCATTTCTCCTAAATCGGCCTCTAAGTGCCTCGTTTTGCAGCCTCAACATATATCCAAATAACCTATTTTTCCATTAAGTAATATATAATAATCTATGTATTATAATATAATCTACTGTTCATCTTCTTCATGAACCCGAAAACCAGACACAGGAAAAATCATTCTTCCTGTAAGCATTCCGTGATCCGTTGTCGGCCGTCCGGTCACTTCCCTGGCCAGCCACCACCACCACCACCTCCGTTGAGGCGATGGCTAGCGGTCGGCGGTGGTTTGGCCGCCGGAGGTGGCGGTTTCCGGCGAACTCGAAATATCTTTTTCATGGTTTTTCCATGAAAACGAGAGATGGATCCGGCTCCATTGAGCGCGAATCTCCTTCCTAAGAATCCTAAGATCTACCCATGAAAGAGAAGGAGTAGAGGAGGACCTTGTTCGCGGTTTGAAGGCGAGAAGAGCGACGAGGTGCCATGGCGCGGTGGTGGCGTTGCTGAACTCCTCTTTACAGCAAGAACAAGGATCTGCTTCGTTTGCTTGAGCGTGTAACCCTCTCCTCTTTCCCCAAGTGGGCTTTTATAAGTCAGATAATGGGAAGATGAATGGGTAAATCCATTATGGCCATGACGGTTCTCCCCTTAACGTTTCGGTTACAGTGAAGGGATAAGAAACGGTGGAAACTGAACAGGTGCGTCCAGCTGGCGGTTTTCTATTGGACCACCTTTTCCTCATTTATTATATAATTACAGAAGGAAAACAGCCGGTAGTTACTCCTGGTGTAACTTCCCAAGCCAGCATTTATTTCCACGCGCGTTAGAATTATTTCGGGCCTGAACCGTCGTTTCGGCCAATGTCACGGGCGTGACACATAGGTCACGGGCGTGACAGGCCCGGGTAGCCCATTCTGGGTTCGACGATCGTCGAACTGAGATCGACGATCGTCGATGGATGGTCACGGGCGTGACATCTTGGGTCACGGGCGTGACAGGCCCGAACAGCAGATTTCGAGGTCGACGATCGTCGAATTGAGATCGACGATCGTCGATGGGGTCACGCCCTAGGTCACGGGCGTGACACTCATGTCACGGGCGTGACATGCCCGGGGCGCAAGCTCCACGATCGTCTCACGGCGATCGACGATCGTCGATGGGGTCACGCCCCTAGTCACGGGCGTGACACCTTGGTCACGGGCGTGACATGCCCCGTCAGCACGATCGACGATCGTCTCGTGGAGATCGACGATCGTCGAAGTAGTCACGCCCAAGTCACGGGCGTGACATCTTGGTCACGGGCGTGACATGCCCAGACAGCGCGTTCGACGATCGTCTCGTGGAGATCGACGGTCGTCGAAGTAGACACGCCCAGGTCACGGGCGTGACGGGCCGGTCACGGGCGTGACCAACCCGTGACCCGCAATACTGGTCGCTTTATTTCCAATTTTTGGGCTTCCTAGGGTTCCGTCACGACAAATCTGACTCCTAGGGGTCTAGCCGGAAATGGGATGTTACACGAGATACTCAAATCAATAGAGCCGTTTCAAGGGAAAAAGAGAAGACATATTTAAAAGAGATTTCTCTCTCAGCAGAGATAGCAAGTTACAGACACAGAGAGATTTTCTTCTCAAGGCTTCATTCGCTCAAGCCTCATCAGAGTAGCTCTTCACCATCTCTCAAGAAGAGAAGAAAAGTTTTTCCTGAAGCAAAAGCCCAGAGCAATCATCTTCTTTCTCAAGTCGCCTGAGCATATGCTTAGAGTTTTCAAGACATCAGAAAGACTAGCTCCAGTTCTGCTTCAAGTGTTCCAGAATCTGAAGACCTGATAAAAATCAGTCTACAGATCCCTGAGGATTTAGTTTCAGTATATCTGAAACTCCTTCATCCTGAAGCAAAGGCTTTCCCTGGACTTTCACTGAGCCAGGGGGAGACTTTGATTCTTTAGAGAATCCACAAGTCTTCTCTAATCTGTTATTAACAACAGAGAAGACAATCTAACCCTCTCAACCCCTTTGTAAAAGAGTTTTCACATCTCTTCAAAAGTGAACATTGGTGACAGGGCACCTTATCAACAACCTGTGGTTGAGCATCCTTATCAAAAGCTCAAAGGGTCTTGTTTGATCTACCTGAATCAGATCATTGGTGGCAGGGCACCTTAGCAAAAACCTGCAGTGGATTCCTACCAGGGTGGTAGAAGAGTGGAGTACCTATTAAGAGGGAACCACTATATATCCTGTGTCCCTCTGGCTATTTTGTTTAATTGCTTATTCTGTGGCTGTGATAGAACTACCTAGGATTGCTAGTTGCTGTGATAGGCTTATAGTTAAACTGAAATTTCAGTTAGCTCTCTCACTTGTGCACTTCACTGTGTTAGGCTCTTAGGGTTCAAGTATCAGACTATTTATTCCGCAAATAAACTCCAAGGGAGCTGACTAGTTGTTCATAAAATTTGAATACTCTATTCACCCCCCCTCTAGAGTAGTTTACAACTTATCCCCTCACTTTCAATACCCAAAGACATATTGAATATGGAATACTAAGCTAGGTTAGTATCAAAATTTGGTTGAGTCAATTGACATTCGGGGCTAATACTCTCATAGTTGAAATAAATATAAGGTTATTGAAATTTGTCTAATTGTACCCCAATAGAACACATTTTAGAATGTGTACTGCAGGTTTATATTACCCCTACAAGTTAGGACAACACAGTTAGGTGATAATCAAAAATTTAATTACTAAAGAAAACTGATGTTAAGCTAATTAAGCCCACTTAACAAATACTGGAGAAAAGATGGACTGCGGATATGTGTTGGGATTAAATCCTGGACATTGATCAAGATTAAACAACAAAGATGGATTAGTGACTTTCCGCCTTCCTTTTAGCAATACCTATAAATAGAAGGACTTGTGCAATACGCCAAGTAATTATTCCTTACCCTCTCCCGGCCACATTCGCTAAATTGACAGGAAGCCACTTTAGCTAGCATTCTCAAATTCTCCAAAGAAATGGCGCCTATGGGACCGGATTTCCTCTTCAAAGGGGCAGAGGTTGTTCGAAATGGATTCTTTGATGCTCCGAAAGAAGTTCTGCAGGTGCTTAATCTTTTGCAAAAATCTAACATAGCTTTTGTCCTAACAGAACCCTGTCTTCTGTGGAAGAGGGAAGTACTGGAGTTATTTGCCAATGCCAAAGAAGATGCTTCGGCTGGTAAAATTAAGACCATGGTAAGCGGAAAGAAGATAAAGATAAAACCTAGAAGGCTAAGCAAGGCTCTACAGCTGCCAAAGCTTTCTGCAACAGAGGACAAAGAAGAGCTATTACTAGACAATACAAAATCATCAATGAAATGGTGTGGACTTTCCAAGCACACAACAAAATCTATTCAAAGGAAAGAACTTAACCTGAGAGGTATGTTTCTAGCCGATGTCATTGGGAAAGCTCTGATATGCAAAACAGACTCCCATGACAAAATCTCAAAAAGGATGTTCGAACTAATGGCCAGAGTCATACTGACCAAGAGAACTGATTGGGGAAGAGTGGTGTTTGAAAGAGTAGTGTACTGCATGGCTGAACCCAATTTAGGGAGAATCCTTTCATTATTTCTGCGAGAAACTGCTCCAGAAATTCTGAATCTGAAACTTGGTGCAAGAATACACCATATGAGAAGGATGGACATCAGGATGCTTGAGAGATGGGACAAGGTCCTTCAGCCCCGCGGTCTAGAAGCTGACGAGAGAAAAGGGAAGAGAATTACTGCTACTGAGCACAACACCTCTAGCAGCTCATCTGAGGACGAAGAGCCTCATGATCCTGATCTATCTTCATCTGCTGAAGTCTCTAGGAGGGACATGAATATACAGGTATCTGCCTCGTGTTATCTTACCCTTCTTAGTCGTATGAGCAGACTAAAGTCAGACTCTGTTCCTGAAGTGGATGAGATTGCTGCCGGGTTAGCTGGATCTGCTGGAGAGGAAGTAGATGATTTGCCTCCAGCCAAGGATGCTGGCAAATAGTAGAGGAGCTTGTTAACAAAATATCTGAAAAAATGGGGGATGATGCCTCCAGATTGGAAGATGCAGATAGGCATGTACCTATGTCTGAAGATTAGGAACTATAAGATATAGTATTGGAAACTCCTAGTGCTAAGGGAAGGATTGCTCAAATTGAGGGGGAGCAACTGATGCAAGAGATAATGCATGCAAACAAAAGCATGGCAGTGGTTGAGGGGGAGAAACCTTCTGATCTCCCTTATCATAAGGTACATAATCATGTGTCATCAGAATCTGAGGAAGAGGAAGACAGTGATGAGAAAGCACACTCCTCACCACATCCAGAAATAGAATAGCACAAGAGTGGCATAGCTCAAGGAACAGGGAGCAAGAATGTATAAGGAGAAACTGAAGCCGTGGATGAGGGCACATCTGCCAGATTTGATTAGCTGCCACCTACCTTCATGGACAAGCTAAAATGTTTGCTAGATGAGCAAAGAAGGGAATTGGAAAACTATGTGGATGAAGCCCTCAAAGATGTTAGAAATGATCATGCAACTGACATCAAATCTATAAGGTTTGAACCGAATCAGCTGAAAGGAGAAATAGTAAAATTCTTTACAAGAGCTTCTCTTGCTGTAAATTACACCATGGAGAAACTGGACGTGTCAAGCCAGAATATTGCTATTCTCATTGAGAATAAAATTATTCAGGCTAAAAACTCTGTGATCATTCATGAGAATGATAAAATTCTAAGAAAAGAATAAAACACTGAAATATTCACTAAGATGGATGCCTGCACCAAGATGCTTGATGACCACATGTTTGAAGTTAAAAATCAAGTAACTGCTGGAGTTAACTACCTAGAGGGGGAAAGAAGCAAAGCTAGCACCTCCTAGACTACTCAAGTAATTGAAGAAGTCAAAATGGGGGAGAGAAATGTCATCAGAACAAATACTGAGAATATGGTCTAGGCCACAAATATTGTGAGAGGCTCATTGGGAATGGATACACTCCAATATAATAACATCTCAATGATGCCTAACCATGTACAAGATGCTTTGAACAAGATGTATAGCAGTGAAGCCCAAAGTTCAAGACAATCAAGAATATGTTCAGTACATTGAAGAAGGTGACAGTACTAATGCTCAGTGGGGAGAGAAGACTTCTGGTTCAGAATCCGTCCTTCATCCCCACAGTAGACCAGTCACTATAGGTCAAAGAAAGAATCACTGATGATGCTGAAGAGGAGGCCAATCTAAGTAAAAAGGGATATAGAGAAGAAATGGAACAGAGGCTTGATTTCGAGCAGTGGAGCCCAGAGTCAAGATCTATTATTCTACTTGCTTGGGACCAGGTCAAGAATAAGAGATCAGACAATGGTAAATGGTACAATAAGACTGAATGGGATAAGATGGAAAAGTGAGACACAGAGAGAAGGATTTTCTGGAATAACAAAAAGGCAAATCTTCTCACTCCTAATGTTGTGGAACCATCTAAATACTTCCACAAGCCTTTTAGCTTTTTTGAGAGACAAAAGGATAAAGCTGAAGCTGGAACTACTAAGGCTAAGGATGTTGATGAAGCCGATAAGAAAGGAAAGAAGGTAGTTGGAGCTGAAGACAAGCCGGCAAAGAGATCCAGAGGGAGTGGGATTATGATAAGGGAACCTGGAAGTTAAAATGTTTCAGGTTCTTCATATAGGGCTAGGGATGAAACACTATGTTTATATTGCTCAAACATTTATTCCGTATATGATTAAATAGAACAACCTTTTGTTATAATCATGATCTGTCTAACTCATCATTTGATATGTCTTTGACTTATTTGCTACATCATTTGATATGTCTATTATTTATCTGAATTATGCTGTGATGATTATGTCTATGATTTATCTGAATTATGCTATGATGATATGTTTTAAATATTTATAACATAAGTATGAGTAGTGTATACATTGGCTTAGGTTTTGACTTCTTCAAATTAGGGGAGATTGTTAGGTCCATTAATCCCAATGTCCTCAATTTGAAGAAGGACTAGCAAAATAATGTATACATATACTGTGATCTAACTTGTGTTTAAGGGTAATGATTGCAGTTTGTCCTAATAAGCTAAGATGGTATGGGTAGCCTAAGTGGCTAAGTTAGGTAAGTTCTTACCTAAGTGGTGGAAAGACAGATAACTATCTAAGTCCACAGGCGTTGAGTGAAGCCTATATAGTCAAAGCCAAGGCAGTAGCAAGCTGAGAAAATGGCCAAGTCCACAGGCGTTGAGTGAAGTCAACTCACTCAACACCATACAATAAAAGGCTGTGAGATAGGCTAAACCAGTAAAAGCCTGAAGTTGGAATGAGCTGAAATGTGGCTAAGTCCACAGGCATTGAGTGAATTCAACTCACTCAACGCCATGCTACTAAAGATAAAGTTGGCTAAGTGTTTTGGCGTTGAGTGATGAAGACACACTCAACGTAATTGAGCAAAAAGGCTGTTAGTTGAACTGGTCGAATTGAGTTCAAAGTTTGTCGAACTCAAAAAGACAGTCTGCCCAGTGCTTGTTAAATATAGAAAATTGGCTAAGGCAGAAAGCGTTGAGTGAGGCGTATTCACTCAATGCTCTCAACGCTTAATTTGCTGAAGGAGAATAAATTTGGTTAAGGCAAAAAGCGTTGAGTGGAGGTTACTGACTCAACGTTGTCAACGCCTAGTGAAGATAGAATTTTGTCTAAGGGGTTTGGCGTTGAGTGATGCTTACTCACTCAATGCCAAGCAGTAGAAAGCTAATAAAACAAGTTTGGCAATGAGTGAAGCTGAATCACTCAATGCCTAGTAACAGATTGATATTCTAAGTAGTTTGGCGTTGAGTGAAGGTTACTCATTCAACGCCAAGAGACAGTAAATCTGCCTAAGTGTTTTTGCATTGAGTGAAGCTTACTCACTCAACGCCTATGCTAATGTTGCTTGATTTTTGGCTAAGTCCACAGCTAGTGACATCAACAAGTCAATAAGTCAACATATTTCTAATAAGTGGCGGGATGACTAAACTATGCGACAAAGGTTGTCGCAGACCTATTATACGACAGTTGGCGTTAAAGCAAATTTGCATCCAACATTAAAAGTGTGGGACCCATTGCTGAAAGAGCCGTTGGGTCTCAATATATAAAAGATGTAATAGTTGTTCTTCCTCTATGCCATTGTTGTGGAGATATAGAACAGGAAACTCAAGCTGAGAAAGAAAAAGAGCAAGTCAGCTGTTGAGATCAACATCTTCAATGACAAGTTTGTTGGTGCCATCTTCATCTATACCAGCAAGGAAGCTCAGGGTGATTCCCTGAGAAAGAAATAACTTCAATAGCTAACCCTTGCTACAGGAGCTTCACAGATCCATCCATTACTTTCTAAAAAGAACATACACTTGAGGAGCTATGAAGAAGAAGTTGAAGCTTAGCAGTCTGCTTAGTTCAGAAAGGAGCAGAGAAACAGATCTGCTAGTTGCCTCCAACATAAGCCAAAGCTTCTACATCATTATTGCTGTGAAGAAGAGAGGGTTGAGCTTCTGTCTAAGTTCAGGGAGAGGCAAAACATTGATCTGCAAGTAACTTCCAGCACAAGTAATTACTTGTTGTTGTGAAAGTAGTTAGGACTAAGTATATCTTAGTTCAGTAAAGGTAGACTCAAGAAATAATCTCCTGTAGTCATTATTGGGCTGAGTCTATCTCAGTCAAGAAGCTTGACACAGAGAAATATCTCTTGTGTCAAGAATATCAATCAACCCACTTTCATCCTATAGGATTCAGGTTACCTGGATCTGAGCTGTAGGTACCTGAAAGGGTACTAAGTAGTAGGAGTGTTGCAGCACTTTTAGAGTAGGGTTGTGTGCCTGAAGCTATAGGCCTGAAGAGGCTGAGTTGTAGGCCTTAAAAATAAGATTTAAGTAGGTGATCAGTGGATCACTGAGCTATAGGAGCTCTGCAGGGCTCTGAGGTAGGAACCCTTGTAGTTCTGAGCTTGGATTCTGTGAAGAACCTGTGTGTAAGGCTGAGGGTCTGAGGTGTAAGCACCTTGGAGCATTTTGGAGAAGTGCCTAGTCTAATAAGATAGTTGGATAGGTGGGAGGGAAAGTGGATGTACCCAGTTGTGGAACCACTATAAATATCTGTGTGCATTGCTGTGTTGTTTTTTTGTGCAGGGAAAATAATCTTGAAAGCAGAAATTAATCAACCACTCAAGCAGCAAACTAAAAGAAAAGAAAATAATGAATAAAGAGACCAATAACCTATTCACCCCCCCCCCCCTCTAGGTGATTTAGCTATCCTTGAAATTATAGACTTTCACTTACATAGAAGGGTTGTAACACAACCTGATAAGCATAAGCCAACTCTATGATCTTGGTTATATAATTGTATTCCATAAAGATGAGTGTCAAATTAAGAGGTCAAGTGATCAAGGGGTCATCTTGACAGACACTAGGAGTGGAAATGTTTATTGTTTAAACTTTTTATGTCTAAGTAAAGACTCTTCTATATGTCTATTTGCAAATCTGAAAGTCTCATACTGTGTACTATAGAATAAGAGACTCGCTCACTTGATCTATAAGACCATTAGTAAGATCTTCAGTGAAGAGCTAGTGAGAAATAGTCCCAAAGTGAATTGCACCAAGGAGGACATTTGTTCAGCATGCCAAAAGGTCAAGCAGACCAAAGCATCTTTTAAGAGCATTGGGGCCAAGAACTTTGTGAGGTATTTATACCTCTTGTATATGGACTTGTTTTGTCATATGCCAGTTCATAGTCTAGGTAGGAAAGTCTATACCCTTATGATTGTTGATGACTTCTCTAGGTTTTCTTGGGTTTTTTTCTTAAGAAAAAATCTGAAACCCTTGGTATCTTCAAGACTTTTGTCAAGCAAATTTAGAATGAATTAGACAGTACTGTGGTCAAAATCTGAAGTGACCATGACACTGAATTTCTATCTGAAGGCATGACAATGTTCTGTGAAGAATAAGGGATTCACTAAGAATTTTCTTCTCCAAGAACACCCAAGCAAAATGGAATTGCTGAGAGGAAAAATAGAACTCTCATAGAAGCTGGCAGGACATTACTAAGTGACACATCTCTCCCAGAATATTTTTGGGCTGAGGCAGTAAATACTGCATGGTATGTCCTAAATAGAGCTTCTATCACCAAGGATCACAAGAAGACTCCCTATGAGATTATGAAGGGCAAAAAACCAAACCTTGCATATCTTAGAATCGTTGGAAGTAAATGTTATGTGCTTGATAATATGTTTTGTAGTCTAAACTATTATCGTATTTTCTATTTTATATTGTACAAATCATGTCTATTATTAGTTTATTTTTTATCATTTTTATGTAAATATTATTGCCACTGACTTTTTCTTGTCTTTTTGAAGGTTTCCAGAAAATTGGCCAAAAATGACCTGACACGCCCCCATGTCACGCCCTCCCTTGGCGTGACCTAGGGCATGTCACCCGATCCCGCAGACTCCTGATTGAATGGACAGAAAAACGAAAAAAACGGCTATCACGCCCCCTGACACGCCCTCCCCGGGCGTATCGCCAGGAGTGACCAAGGGCGTGTCGCCCTCTGCCGCAAAGCCTGCCGCCTCATTGAATGCAGGTTCTGCCACAGCACGCAACAGTACTGTCACGCCCCCCATCACGTGCGTGACCTAGGGTGTGACATCAACCTTTACGACGACTGACGGATTTCCGACCAATGATTTCGACATGACGTGCGTATCATGCCCCCCTACACGGGCGTGACCATGTGCGTATCGACCGACGTACAGAAGCAATCATACCTCCCGCCAGATCCCACAACCCGAGGTAAACTTCGTACATGTCATGCCCCCTGACACGCCCCCCCTAGGGCGTGTCGGAGGGCGTGACCAACCCGAGAATTTTGCCTATAAATTCAGGCCCCCCTTCCATTTCAGCAAGCTTTGGTTGAGAGGGGGAGGTGCTGCCCCATTGTTTCTTGATCTTTCTTATGCTTTTCTCTCTCTCTCTCTCTCTCTCTCTCGGTAATTTTCATTTAACCCTAGTTTAATCTTTACTTGTTTATGCTTTCTTTATAATCTTTAGTGTTGCTTAGTGCTAATTGTAGGGCTAGAATAGGTTTCAATTCCTTGCACTTGTAATTTCTTTTTCCATAGTGTAACTTGCCCCTTTTCATTAATAGAAGAGTTCTTTGTTTAGCTTGTGTTCTTTTTATGCTTTACTACTCATTCCCCCTCCTCCACTTCACTATGATTAACTAATCCTCCTTGTACTCGATCTTGATGATACGAGGTTCGAGCGATTAAGTTATGATGTTTTGATTAATCTTTTCTTTTTAGGTTAGGGCCTTGAATTACTCTTAATTAATCATGGGTTAAAGGTATATTATCGATATAAACCCTCCACCTTTGCTTTCATTCTGGGCTAGCCAAGAGGCCGATAGAATGAAGTGAGCATTCAAGAGTAAAGGGAGTTGTACGCATCCCTCGAGAGAGGCAGACGTCCAAATCTCCCAGATTGGAGTAAAATCCAATAGTGGGGTTCACCGCGTAAAGCGAGTTTTAGGCCTCCAATTTAGATGAGAGTCGGTCGGACCTTCCTAAACTCAGTTGGGCACGACTTCGAGAGAAGCGTGTTCAAGCTTTAGGAACCTCCACGGTCAAGGACCTTTATCCTATTAAGTTTAGATTTTTATCTCATTTTCTTAATCATCTTTAGCCGAGGTGATTCTTCATCTAGTGCATTTCCATTTCATATTTTCAACCTTTCGTAGTAATCGATTTTCTTATGCTCTTTAATTAACTGTAATAGCTCTCTTTCTAGCTTTAGCTTTACTTCCTTCCTTGCAATAAGATTCTCTAAAACCCTAGTTTTTCCGTCGATAAGATAATAGTTTTCGTGTGAGTAAGCATACTCAACAGTTCCCAGATTTCAATACGACACTTGTGTCCCCTAGCTAAAATTCGATAGGTATACTTGCCTCATTGGATTGCTAGTTCGGTTGCGTTTATTTTCTTCAAACCCTAGCGCGCAACAAGTTTTTTGCGCCATTGCCGGGGAACCAACTTCTGTTGATATCTTGAAAACACGAACCTATTAATTTTATCTCTTCTCTTTCTCATCCTCTTTCTTTAAATTTTAAAATTCAAAAAAGTTATCATCTCTCTTAATAGTAACCAACTTCACAATTTTTCTACGCCACCTAATTCTCTCGAAAAGGGCAAAGGGCTTTAAGCGCCACTATCTTGTCTAGTACCTTGCGAACCCTTCACAGGGTAGTCCTTGGGAAGTTCGGGAGTTAATTTATAAAAAAAAATCTATTTCAAAAAAAATAATAAGAAAAAAAAATCTAATCTAGCTTTCTTTTTAGTTTATCCTATTTCTCTTTCTTTTCTTCTTTTCTATTCTTTTAGTGCATGACCCGCGGGAGTCCGTCGGTTATTTTGGACATGGACCACGAAATTGAGCGTACTCTTCGGAGAAGATAGCGATTTCAAGATCCTACTATCTAAGTGCCGGTTGAGGACTCCGAGTCATTTGCTACTTTAAGAATGGAAGAACCCAATGTAGATGAGGTTGTGCAAAGGACTATGTCCTATTATGCACGACCGAACCTCGAGAGAACAGAATCTAGTATAGTCCGCCTTGCTATAACAAATAATAACTTCGAATTAAAGCCTAGCATAATTCAAATGGTACAGCAATATGTGAAATTTGACGGACTTCAAGATGAAGATCCGAACGCACATATAGCTAGCTTTCTTGAAATTTGTGACACCTTCAAGATAAATGGTGTAACAAATGATGCAATCAGGCTGAGACTCTTCCCCTTCTCTCTAAGAACTAAAGCTAAGTAGTGGATAAACACTCTTCCTAAGAATAGCATAACCACTTGGAATGAATTAACTGAAAAATTTTTAGCGAAGTATTTTCCGCTAGCTAAAACTGCAAAACTTAGGAACGACATCTCTGCCTTCGGTCAAATAGACTATGAAACCCTATATGAAACCTGGGAGAGATTTAAAGAATTATTAAGACGATGCCCACATCACGCGCTGCCTGTATGGTTACAAGTGCAGACATTATACAACGGGCTAAATCAAAGCACAAAGCAAATGATAGACGCAGCTTCTGGCGGTACTTTAAATCATAAGACCCCGGAAGAAGCTCTTGAGCTTTTTGAGGACATGTCCATGAACACTTATCAGAAGAATGTGCCTAGGTCCCGCCCGAACAAGCCTGCAGGTATCTTTGAAGTGGACAACGTCTCCCAGCTCGCTCTGCAAGTAGAAATCCTAAGCAAAAAGATAACGGAGATGACTGCTGCCTCCGCCCCTCAGGTATGGGAATCTGCAACCCCTACTCCAGAACATTTTGATTATGTTAATAATATGCCTAGAAATGCTTTTAATAATTTTTCTGCTGCGAATTTTAATCCTCCTGGTTTTAATTTTCCGAATAGCTATAACCCTGCTTTAAGAAATCATCCAAATTTTTCGTGGAGTAATCCATCAAATGCTATGCGCCCACCACCACAAAACAATTTTTTTGTACCACCACCACCACCTCTTCAAAATTATCCAAAACCTCCAAGCTTGGAGGAATTACTTTCTAAATATATCACCACAAATGACGCTACTATAAGAACTTTAACCGGAAGCGTAAAAAGTCTAGAAAATCAGGTAGGACAGCTCGCGAAAAAAATTTCTGAGCGACCCGCAGGGTCTCTTCCTTCCAATACTGAACCCAACCCAAGAGAGCAAGCGAAAGCTATAACTCTTCGGAGTGGGAAGCAAGTCTCCGGTATGGTAAGTGAAGATCCCGAATAAAGCTCCGCTCCCTCCTTTAAAAATCAAAGCTCCGCTCCGCTTCCACCCTCTGCTAAAGAATTTATCACCCCTGTTTTAGAAAAAAATCTCACTCCACCACCCATCTTCAAAAATAATTCAACTCCTCCATACCCCTCTGAACTTAATAGACAACGTCAAGATGATCAGTACTCCCGTTTCTTAGAGATCTTCAAGCAAATCCACATTAATCTTCCCTTCCACGAGGCTATTTCGCAGATGCCGAAATACGCCAAGTATCTTAAGGACCTCCTCACCAACAAGAAGAAGTTAGAGAATCTTTCGCACGTTGATGACTAGTTTTAGTCATCGGTTTTGGGGTAATTTAGTAGCTTAAGTTCCTAAGTATTATTATAAATTTGTATTGTGTATGCTTATTTTGATGACATTTTAGGATAATCTTATTATATATATTATGTATTAGATTATATTATGGTTAGTAGTTACAATTAGTGTTATGATTAATTTAATGTTTTATGTTTAATTTCATTATATATGGTTAACTTGTGTTTTATTTATAATATAACTATTATGTATTATGTTTTATGATGTATTACGTCATTTTTATGTTTTTATGTTTTATATTTTATTTATATTATATATTTTGTTTATATGTTTGTATGTTTAATTTTATGCTTAAAGATTTGAGTTTGTTATAATGATATTATATGTTTTCTTTTATTTTCATTATAATAACTAATGTTTTATGTTTGTTTCAATTGTAGGTGCAGCCCTCCATGCAGCCCACTCATCAAGTCCTACCCGGCCCTCCACTTGTAGCAGTCCAAGCAGCCCAATTCCTTCAAACCGAGCCCACAAGCAGCCTTTGGAGCAGCCCTATTCAAGTTCAAACATGGTGCAGCCGGCCCTTCATTTGGAGCAGCCCAAATAATCATCTAACCCCTACCCGAGCCCTATTAAAGCCCACACATGTAGCCCATTTTATCTCACATGGCCGGCCACTTCAATTAATTCCATTCATGCATGAATCTCTCCATCATTCATTAATTACATACATGCACCCATGCCTCCTCTCTTTCCCCATTTATTATCATGCATGAATCCATCCCCATGAAGTGGCCGGCCACCCTTGATCTCCCCCTCCTTCTAGATGCTTCCCTCCACTCCTATAAAAGGAACCCATATCCCATGCTTTGGAGGAGTTAGATTGGAGCAAGTGAGCAAGAGAGTACTTTTCAAGAGAGTTCTTATTATTGTAATTTTCATTTTCTAGTTTTTCTTTTAGTTGTAATCTCAAATTTTGTTTGAAAGTTTTGTTCAAGATTGTTTTGTTTTAGCATTGTGAATCTTTCCTTTTAATAATAATGCAAATGTTCTTCTCTCTTTATTTTGTTATTTCCCTTTCCAGTATGCGTAGCTAATCTCTTAATAGCATTCGATCGTGAGGATCCATGAAGTGAGATGAGAGTTTATTTTATTTCTTAGTTTTATTTTTGTATTTCATGCTCGATCCTTCTTTGATTCATTTTGCGTCGACTCCGTATTCCCGGTATACGGTAGTAGGCCTTGTTCTCATTTCATAGTAGCCGAGAGGCTCATGATTTGAAAGATCACTCAAAGAAGGAAGGAGTTGAACGCAATCCTAGAGATAGGACGACGTAAATCCTCCGGATTGGAGTCAAATCCAATAGTGCGGATCACCCCGATAATGCAACTTTAGGCTTCTTTGGTTTGTAAAGAGATTTCGATCGAAGAGTCTATAAGTTAGGAGACTTATTGCTCTAGCGAGATTTTGTCTTATTTTCGGATCCGTCACGGTCGAGTATGGTTTGCAAAAATTAAAACTATCTTTATTTTTATCTCTCTCATCTAATTTCATGGTGAATCATTGATCGAATGCTAGCTTTTTATTATAAGTTTTTCGTCTCGCAATTTATCTTTCATTTTACTTTAAAAAATTCTCAAATCCAAATAGTTTTCCGGTAGGATAATACTTCAAGCGTGAGTAAGAGTAATTGACAACCCCGAGTTTAAATACGACCTTGGTACTACAATTCGACAGGTACGCTTGCCTGTTCGGGTTTTGGCCCACCAAGTTTTTGGCGCCGTTGCCGGGGATTTTTCTTCGTCAATATTTTGAAAACGCTTGCGCTATTACTTCTACAAAAATCAAAAAAAAAATTATATTATATATATTTAAATATTTCTAATCAACCCACTTCACTTTATTTCTACCCCACCTAAAATCTCTCGAAAAGGGTAAGGGGCTTTAAGCGCCACCATTTTACCTAGTACCGGGCGAACCCTTCACCGGGTAGTCCTCGGGAAGTTCGAGAGCCAAACCGTAAAAAAAATCTATTCAAAAAAAAAAAATTCCTTTCTTTTCCTCTTTTTCTTTCTTTTCCAAGCTTTCATTTTCATCTTCCCTCGTTTTCTTTGCTAGTGCATGACCCGAGCGAATCCGTCGCTACTTGTTGATTTGGACCCGGAAATCTAACGCTCCTTTCGGAGACAACTACGATTCGGGGCTTCCACTTCTCAAACAGCGGTTGAGGATTCCTTTGGGGATTGCAATTTTAATTCTGAAATGGGAGACCCTAACCCAGGAGTGGCTCAGCAAAGGACTATGTCCGATTATGCTCGACCCAACTTGGAAGGGACTGAAACAAGTATTGTTCGACCTGCGATTGCGAACAATAACTTTGAGCTTAAGCCTAGCATCATTCAAATGGTGCAGCAATATGTACAGTTCGACGGATTACAAGATGAAGATCCGAACTTGCATATTGCTAATTTTCTCGAAATCTGTGACACCTTCAAGATCAATGGCGTCTCAGACGATGCGATAAGGCTAAGACTCTTCCCATTCTCCCTATGGACCAAAGCCAAACAGTGGTTGAGTTCTCTTCCAAGAGGATCAATCACTACTTGGAATATTTTGACTGAAAAATTTCTTTCTCGTTATTTCCCCCCTGCTAAAACTACTAAGTTACATAATGATATAACTTCATATTCTCAAATTGATTCTGAGACCCTCTATGACACTTGGGAGAGGTTCAAAGAACTTTTGAGAAGATGCCCTCATCATGCTCTGCCTGTATGGTTGCAGGTCCAGACATTTTATAATGGGCTAAACCAAGAGACTAAGCAAATGATAGATGTCGCTTCCGCTGGTTCTTTAGACCGCAAAACTCCGGAAGCCGCTCTTGAGCTTATCGATGACATGACGATGAACACTTATCAGTGGAATTCGTCCAGGTCTCGCCCATCTAAACCTGCAGGTATATTTGAAGTGGATTCGGTGATGCAACTGGCGATGCAAGTGGAAATGCTCAACAAGAAGATCTCGGAGATGACTGCTCCCTCCGCCGCTAAGGTATATGAAAATGCTGCTGCTGCCGAGCAGGTGGATTATCTGGGGAATATACCCAGGCCTGCTCAAAATAATTCTGCCAATAATTTTTCTACTTTTTCGAATTTTTCTTCTCCTCCTGGTTTTAATGCTGCTACGAACTCTTATCATCCTGGATGGCGTAACCATCCTAATTTTTCTTGGAGTAATAATGCTAACGTAGTACGCCCACCACACAATTTTACACCACCACCACCACCGCAACAAAATTTTCAAAAACCTTCCCCTTTGGAAGAGATCTTTGCTAAGTATATAAGCTCAAACGATGCTACTATTAGAAACATAACGGGATCAATTAAAAATTTAGAAAATCAGGTCGGCCAGCTCGCCAAGGCCTTTTCCAAGAGACCACCTGGAACTCTTCCCTCGAACACTGAGCCTAACCCAAGGGAGCACGCAAATGCGATTTCCCTTCGGAGCGGCAAGGTTGTTAACGAGCCCACCACAAGGGAAGAGCCAAGGGTGATTGTCCCTCCTGTTTGTACCCCCACGAAGAGTGGTAACATAGATCTTGAAAAAGAAAAATCTGCATTTGAAAAAGAAAAGGATAACCCTATTATTTCTAATTCTGAAAAAGAAAAAAATGATTTTCAAAATGATGCTCCGATTATTATAAATGAATTTCCGCCACCTCCTTATCCGGCTAGACTTAGGCAAGAAAAACTAGATAATCAATATCAACGCTTTCTTGAAATATTTAAACAAATTCATATTAATTTGCCGTTTCATGAAGCGATTAGCCAAATGCCTAAGTACGCTAAATATCTTAAAGATTTATTAACGAACAAAAAGAAATTGGAAAATCTTTCTCATGTAACATTGAATGAAGAATGCTCGGCAGTCATTAAAAATTCAAATCTTCCGAAAAAGATAAATGACCCGGGTAGCTTTTCAATTCCTTGCGTCTTCGGTGATTTATTCGTTAAACATGCGCTAGCGGATCTAGGAGCGAGCATCAATTTGATGCCTTTATCTTTATTTAAGAAGCTTGGTTTGGGCACTCTGAGCCCTACAAGAATGAGTATCCAATTAGCTAATAGGTCTATTAAGTATCCACTAGGTATCGTTGAGGACGTGTTAGTAAAGGTTGACAAATTCATCTTCCCGGTGGATTTTGTCATTCTTGATTTTGAAGAGGACGTCGAGGTTCCTCTTATCCTTGGACGACCATTTCTAGCCACCTCTCGAGCAGTTATAGACGTTAGTAACGGAAAGTTGTTTTTGCGAGTGGGAGATGATGAGGTCACATTTTCTATAAATCAATCAATGAAAAATTCTTTACAAAATGATGACTCATGCTTCTTTATTGATGTTTTAAATGAAGATTCTTCCCTTCCCCTTTCTAACATCTCTTCTAATGAATTTTCTTCTTCTTTTTCTGAAATTTCTTCAAATGGTTTTGAAAGCACGGTGATGTCAATACAAGAAAATTTTGAAAATGCTTCTGTTTTTGGTAGAAAAAATTATGAAAAACTTACTTTTGAAAATGAAAAAGTTTTAAAAAATTCTTATGACGAACCACCCCAGCTCGATCTCAAACCCCTTCCCAAACATCTCAAATATGCTTTTCTTGCAAAAGATTCACAATTGCCCGTTATAATCTCGGCTTTTCTTTCCCAATCCGAAAACGATCAATTGATCGAACTACTACAAAAGCATCGCCGAGCTATAGCGTGGCAAATTTGTGATATTCATGGCATAAGCCCCTCTTTCTGCACACACAAAATATTTTTTGACAATAATCCTAAGGGTGTAGTTCAACCGCAATGTCGTCTTAATCCGAATATGAAAGAGGTTGTGAAGGGAGAGGTGCTTAAGTTATTAGATGCGGGGATAATCTATCCTATTTCCGATAGTCAGTGGGTAAGTCCAGTTCAGGTTGTTCCTAAGAAGGGTGGGATCACGGTAGTACCAAACGAAAACAACGATTTAGTTCCAACTAGGACGATAACGGGATGGAGGATGTGCATCGATTACCGTAAACTAAATGATGCCACTCGAAAAGATCACTTCCCCCTCCCCTTTATCGATCAAATTTTAGAACATTTGTCCGGGCACAATTTTTATTGCTTCCTCGACGGTCTCTCGGGATATTTTCAAATCCCTATCGCACCCGAGGACCAAGAGAAGACGACATTCACTTGCCCCTTCGGAACTTTTGCCTATCGTAGAATGCCTTTCGGATTATGCAACGCACCCGCCACCTTTCAGCGGTGTATGCTTGCCATTTTTGATAAATATGTAGAAAATATTATGGAAGTTTTTATGGACGACTTTTCCGTTTTTGGCGACTCATTCGAACTCTGTTTAGAAAATTTAGGAAAAGTGTTAAAACGCTGCGAGGAGACAAATTTAGTCTTAAATTGGGAGAAGTGCCACTTTATGGTACGTGAGAGTTTAGTCCTTGGCCACAACATTTCCGCTAGGGGAATTGAAGTGGACAAGGCAAAAATTGAAGTAATTGAAAAGTTACCGCCACCTACTAATATTAAAGCGATTAGAAGTTTTCTAGGGCATGCGGGTTTTTATCGACGATTCATTAAAGACTTTTCCAAAATTACTAAGCCTCTCACACACCTTCTTGAAAAAGACACCCCCTTCATTTTTGATGAATCTTGTCTCGCTGCATTTGAACTAATTAAATCAAAACTTATAAATGCTCTGATTATGATCGCCCCAGTTTGGGATTTACCTTTTGAAATTATGTGCGACGCGAGTAATCATGCGGTAGGCGCGGTACTAGGACAACGAATTGCTAAGAACTTTCATCCGATTTTTTATGCTAGTAAAACTCTAACTTCCGCTCAAGAAAATTACACCACGACGGAGAAAGAACTTTTAGCTATCATTTTTGCGTTTGATAAATTCCGACCGTATGTTACTCTATCTAAGGTTATTGTTTTCACGGATCATTCCGCTTTGAAGTACCTCCTTTCTAAACTGGATGCCAAGCTGCGTCTTATCCGTTGGATCCTCTTACTTCAAGAATTCGACTTGGAGATTCGGGATAAGAAAGGAGCGGAAAATCTAGCGGCGGATCATCTATCTCGCCTTGAAAATCCCAAACTTGATTTTTTAAATGAAACTTTTATTAATGACTCTTTTCCGGATGAGCGTCTTTTTAATATTTCTTCATCTCATACCCCCTGGTTTGCCGATCTGGCCAATTATCTTGTGGCCCGGGTCCTTCCAAAAGAATACTCCACTCACCAAAAGAAGAAATTCTTTTCGGAGTTGAAGTATTATTTTTGGGAAGACCCATTTCTATTTCGCATTTGTGCGGACCAGGTGGTAAGGAGATGCGTTTCGCAGGAAGAGGGTCACCAAATTTTAAAACATGTTCATGAAGGTCCGACTGGCGGGCATTATCAAGCAAACCGCACCGCCCACAAAGTGCTTAGTGTTGGCTTCTATTGGCCAAGCATATTTAAAGATACACAAATCTTTGTGGGTGGATGTGATCGATGCCAGCGGACTGGAAATATTTCTAACAAAAATGAAATGGAACAAAACTATTTTCTCGAGTGCGAAGTTTTTGATTTGTGGGGCATTGACTTTGTTGGCCCATTTCCTTCAAGTTTAGGTAATAAATATATTTTAGTAGCGGTAGATTACGTTTCTAGATGGGCAGAGGCCCAAGCTCTGCCAACTAATGATGCTCGTGTTGTTGTTAATTTTCTGAAAAAATTGTTTTCTCGCTTTGGATTTCCTCGAGCGATCGTTAGTGATAGGGGAAGCCATTTTTGCAACACCCAACTCACTAAAGCTTTAACAAAATATGGTGTCACGCATAAATTGTCAACTGCTTACCACCCCCAAACTAACGGTCAGGTCGAGGTTGTCAATCGCGAACTGAAAAGAATTTTGGAAAAAACTGTTTCTACTTCTCTCAAAGATTGGTCCCTAAAATTAGACGATGCTCTTTGGGCTTATCGGACAGCGTACAAGACCGCCATCGGTTGTACTCCTTTCCGATTAGTCTATGGAAAGTCGTGTCACCTTCCGGTAGAAGTAGAGCACCGAGCGTATTGGGCATTAAAGTTTTTCAATTTCGATCCGCATTCGGTAGGCGAGCATCGAAAACATCAATTAAATGAACTCGATGAGTGGAGAGCGTATGCGTATGAAAATAATAGAATTTATAAAGAACGCACAAAATTATATCACGAAAAGAACCTGTGCCACCCTAAAACGTTTAAACCAGGCGATCAGGTTCTTCTGTTTAATTCACGTTTACGTCTCTTCCCGGGAAAGCTTAAATCTAGATGGTTCGGACCATTCACGGTCAAGGATGTCTTTCCTTATGGCACTGTGCTACTTTCACACCCCGAGAAGGGGGACTTCAAAGTTAATGGCCATAGACTTAAACGCTATTTCTCTAATGATTCTGTGACTCCTGCAAAGGAGAATCTTCTCTTTGATTCTTAGTTTATTATTTCTGATGGACATTTTTATTTTGTTATGGACATTTTTATTTTTATTTTTGGACTTATTATGAAACTCTTTTATTTGGATTATTGTAATAATAAAAAAAAACATTATCGGGCATCTGCCCATGGACTCTATTTCTTTTTGCTTTTATTTTTGCTCTTTCTACCGGAGGCCACTCAAGTCCATGATCGTGGTCGCCGCTCTGCCGTTGCTGATATCAGATGGATCAAGTCATACCTGCTGACGATCAAGTACTCCAAAAAGCAAGCATGGGGGAGCGACATCCGCATTCATCTCATGAACCCGGGGAAGTCCTGTTCTTTTTCCTTATTTATTTTCCTGCATTTTTCTTTTTCTCTTTTCTCAGTCCCCTTCTTTTTCTTTATGTTTTCTTCATTGAGGGCAATGAAGAATTTAAGCATGGGGGGGTCTAGTTTCTTTTTTTTTGCCTTTCTTTCTGTTTCTTATTTAAAAAAGAAAAAATGTATGTTTTAAATTAGTATAGTATTTTATGTCATCATAATCTAAAATCCAAAAAATTATAAAATTTAAAACCCAAAAAAAAATTAGAAAAACAAAAAGATCAAAACAAAAATTGTGCTAAAATCTATTTGAAAAACAAAACCTAAAATTATTTTCTATCTTTATTTTCATGTTGCTTCTAGTGAAGTGTAGGCCCATGCGGTTTTTGTAGTTCTATGTAGAATCCTTTGAAAATGTTTTTCTAAAACTATCATTTTAACATAGTCTAGTTCTACTAGTTTCTTTTTCTTAAATATAGGCATCCGGTTTTTCAAATTTAAGCTAGCAATGCGTAGTTATGTCTTTTTATTCGGTTAGTTACTTACGAATGGTTGCTAGGTATCATTAGTCCTTTTTCATTTGCGGGGTAGTCTTTCTTGGTGTCTAGAACTTGTACCAAGCTACTCTCGAAGCATTTGCGCCATTTTTACGTTCTTTAGAAATGATTTAGGCCACCATTTGAATAGTTTGAGCTTTTCTTGCCCACCGAAAACATAACCCTTGCAAAACAATTTTGGGCCTTTTCCTTATTTTCATTGTTTTTAGCTCCACTTTTCATTTCATCTTGTTCACCAAAGCCAGATGCCCTTCCTATTTTCACACTATAACCTTGAGCTTAAAATTATTTTTTGTGGGAGGGGTATTGTATTATTTTGGAAATGAAAAGGACATTATAAAGCTTATTTTTGGAGTTTCCTTATCAAATGTTATTCAAAAAGAAAAAAATTGACAAAGAAAAAATGAAAAATCAAAATAAGAATGCAAAAAGTTTATGTTTGGCCAAGCTTATAAAAGAAAAAAATACATGGCCTTATGTTTATTTTAGTTTGAATTGAAGTACTTATCATGTCTTATGCTTTGTTTATTTTTAAGCTCACCCTTGGTTTAGTGTTTAAGCCATTATGTTTATCTTTGTTTCCATTTCCTAATCATTCACCTAAACCAAGTTTTAATGCCTAGTAGAAGTCCTAATGATCTTAGAACTTAATTTCGCGTAGTGGAGAAAGTGTGAACGTACAAGCCTATGGCCACCATCATTGATGGATTTCTTTGGAGGTTATCTTGGAGTGTTTTAGGGTTAATGTTTATCTAGCAACCTAGTAGTTTGTTAATGCGCCGTTTATTTAGAACTTCTACTTTTGTTTTCCTTATTTTCATTTATTTTGGATGCCTTGTTTTAAGATTTAGAAATTAGAAGACTTTTCTTATGTTTTAATGAGATTTTTAGGGTTCCATTTTCAAATTTCCTATTGTGCACTTCTCACCCCACTAGTTGATAATATGAATATTAGGATAGTTTAATTTTTTATGTTTTGTTTTTCTTAACTATGAAACTTAAAATATATAAATCCTTTGTTTTCTTTTTTTTTCTCCCTATTTTCATTTCTATTTGCTTGAGGGCAAGCAAATGTTCAAGCATGGGGGAGTTTGATGACTAGTTTTAGTCATCGGTTTTGGGGTAATTTAGTAGCTTAAGTTCCTAAGTGTTATTATAAATTTGTATTGTGTATGCTTATTTTGATGACATTTTAGGATAATCTTATTATATATATTATGTATTAGATTATATTATGGTTAGTAGTTACAATTAGTGTTATGATTAATTTAATGTTTTATGTTTAATTTCATTATATATGGTTAACTTGTGTTTTATTTATAATATAACTATTATGTATTATGTTTTATGATGTATTACGTCATTTTTATGTTTTTATGTTTTATGTTTTATTTATATTATATATTTTGTTTATATGTTTGTATGTTTAATTTTATGCTTAAAGATTTGAGTTTGTTATAATGATATTGTATGTTTTCTTTTATTTTCATTATAATAACTAATGTTTTATGTTTGTTTCAATTGTAGGTGCAGCCCTCCATGCAGCCCACTCATCAAGTCCTACCCGGCCCTCCACTTGTAGCAGTCCAAGCAGCCCAATTCCTTCAAACCGAGCCCGCAAGCAGCCTTTGGAGCAGCCCTATTCAAGTTCAAACATGGTGCAGCCGGCCCTTTATTTGGAGCAGCCCAAATAATCATCTAACCCCTACCCGAGCCCTATTAAAGCCCACACATGTAGCCCATTTTATCTCACATGGCCGGCCACTTCAATTAATTCCATTCATGCATAAATCTATCCATCATTCATTAATTACATACATGCACCCATGCCTCCTCTCTTTCCCCATTTATTATCATGCATGAATCCATCCCCATGAAGTGGCCGGCCACCCTTATCTCCCCCTCCTTCTAGATGCTTCCCTCCACTCCTATAAAAGGAACCCATATCCCATGCTTTGGAGGAGTTAGATTGGAGCAAGTGAGCAAGAGAGTACTTTTCAAGAGAGTTCTTATTATTATAATTTTCATTTTCAAGTTTTTCTTTTAGTTGTAATCTCAAATTTTGTTTGAAAGTTTTGTTCAAGATTGTTTTGTTTTAGCATTGTGAATCTTTCCTTTTAATAATAATGCAAATGTTCTTCTCTCTTTATTTTGTTATTTCCCTTTCCAGTATGCGTAGCTAATCTCTTAATAGCATTCGATCGTGAGGATCCATGAAGTGAGATGAGAGTTTATTTTATTTCTTAGTTTTATTTTTGTATTTCATGCTCGATCCTTCTTTGATTCATTTTGCGTCGACTCCGTATTCCCGGTATACGGTAGTAGGCCTTGTTCTCATTTCATAGTAGCCGAGAGGCTCATGATTTGAAAGATCACTCAAAGAAGGAAGGAGTTGAACGCAATCCTAGAGATAGGACGACGTAAATCCTCCGGATTGGAGTCAAATCCAATAGTGCGGATCACCCCTATAATGCAACTTTAGGCTTCTTTGGTTTGTAAAGAGATTTCGATCGAAGAGTCTATAAGTTAGGAGACTTAATGCTCTAGTGAGATTTTGTCTTATTTTCGGATCCGTCATGGTCGAGTATGGTTTGCAAAAATTAAAACTATCTTTATTTTTATCTCTCTCATCTAATTTCATGGTGAATCATTGATCGAATGCTAGCTTTTTATTATAAGTTTTTCGTCTCGCAATTTATCTTTCATTTTACTTTAAAAAATTCTCAAATCCAAATAGTTTTCCGGTAGGATAATACTTCAAGCGTGAGTAAGAGTAATTGACAACCCCGAGTTTAAATACGACCTTGGTACTACAATTCGACAGGTACGCTTGCCTGTTCGGGTTTTGGCCCACCACACGTCATGCTAAATGCCGAGTGCTCTACTGTTTTAACAAACGGTTTGCCAAAGAAAATCAGTAACCCGGGTAGTTTCTCTATCCCTTGTGTCTTCGGTGATCTTTTTGTTAAACACGCGTTAGCCGACTTAGGCGCGAGTATAAACCTGATGCCCTTTTTGTTGTTTAAAAAGCTAGAAATTAGTAGCATTAACCCCACGCGTATGAGTATCGAGCTAGCCGATAGATCCGTCAAGTACCCGTTAGGAATAGTGGAGGACGTTCTAGTAAAAGTCGACAAGTTCATCTTCCCGGTGGACTTTGTCATTTTTGACATCGAAGAAGACGTTGAGGTTCCCCTGATCCTTGGCCGACCCTTCCTTGCCACCTCCCGAGCTATCATTGACGTAAGCAATGGTAAGCTCTTTCTTCGAGTAGGCGATGACGAAGTCACATTTTCTATCACCCCTTCGATGAAGAACACCTTAGCAAATGATGACTCATGTTTTTTCGTAGACGCCGTGAGTGATGAATCTTCCTACTGCCTCTCCGACTTTGAAAAAGAACTTTCTGATTTATGTTTTTCTTCTTCTCTTCCCGCTAAATCGATGCAAGGAAGTGATGAATCTTCTGATTGTCTTTCTGAGTTTGAAAAATAATTTTCTGATTTTTGTTCTTCCTCTTTTCTTCCATCTGAATCGCTGCAAGAAGCCATCTTGGCTGCTAGCCCCACCCCTTATTACGTTCCTTATAAAAAAGTTTATGAAGATATTATTTTTGAAAAAGAAAGAATCTCTAAATCCTCTTATGAAGAACCCCCTACCCTAGAACTAAAAGAACTTCCTAAACACCTTAAGTATGTTTTCTTAGAAAAAGATTCCAAGTTACTTGTTATCGTTTCGGCCTACCTCACGGATACGCAAAACGATAAACTTCTTCTAGTTCTACGTAAGCATCGTCGGGCTATTGCTTGGCAAATTTCTGATATCATGGGCATAAGCCCATCTTTCTGTACCCATAAAATTTTAATGGAGGATAATTCGCGTAACTCTATTCAACCTCAGCGCCGTATAAACCCGAATATGAAAGAATTAGTTAAGGGCGAGGTTATAAAATTATTAGACGCAGGAATTATCTACCCTATATCGGACAGTAAGTGGGTTAGCCCCATTCAGGTAGTGCCAAAGAAGGGAGGGATAACCGTAGTTAGTAATGAGAATAATGAATTAATCCCGACACAGACGGTGACGGGTTGGCGTATGTGTATAGATTATCGTAAGTTAAATGACGCCATCCGTAAGGACCACTTTCCTTTACCATTTATCGACGATATTTTAGAACGATTATCCGGCCATAGCTTTTATTGGTTTCTCGATGGCCTCTCGGGGTACTTTCAAATACCCATCTCTCCTGAGGACAAAGAGAAAACTACGTTTACTTGTCCCTTCGGTACCTTCGCTTACCGAAGAATGCCATTTGGATTGTGTAATGCGCCAGCTACATTACAGCGATATATGCTCGCAATATTTGAAAAGTACGTAGAAAGCATTATGGAGGTATTTATGGACAATTTCTCCGTGTTCGGCGATTCCTTCGATAGATGTTTAGAAAACCTCGAAAAAGTCTTAGAACGATGCGAAGAAACTAACCTTGCCCTGAATTGGGAAAAATGCCATTTTAGGGTAAGGGAAGGGTTAGTTTTGGGTCATAAAATTTCTGCTAAAGGTATTGAGGTAGGCGTTGCCAAGATAGAGGTTATCGAGAAGCTACCGCTGCCTACGAACATAAAAGCTATAAGAAGTTTCCTAGGCCACGTTGTCTTTTATCGTCGTTTTATAAAGGACTTCTCCAAAATCACAAATCCCCTCACCCATCTCTTAGAAAAAGACACTCCATTCATTTTTGATGACTCTTGCCTTTCTGCCTTCGAATTAATTAAAGAAAAGTTAATTAACGCACCGATTATGATAGCTCCGGTGTGGGACCTTCCTTTCGAGATTATGTGCGATGCGAGTAGTTTTGTGGTGGGAGCCGTATTAGGTCAATGCATATCTAAAAACTTCCACCCCATCTATTACGCTAGTAAAACCCTCAAATCTGCACAAGAAAATTACACCACAACCGAGAAGGAGCTCTTAGCTGTAGTATTCGCATTTGATAAATTCCGCCCTTATATTACACTTTCAAAAATCATTGTTTTTACGGACCACTCGGCCCATAAGTACCTTCTTGCCAAAATGGATGCCAAGCCTCGCTTGATTTGCTGGGTCTTACTCCTCCAGGAGTTTGACTTAGAGATCCGTGATAAGCGAGGAGCCGAGAACTTGACAGCCGACCATCTATCTAGATTAGAAAACCCATTTATATAAAAATTAAATGAAAAATCTTTTAATGATTATTTTCCTGATGAGAAGCTGCTTTTAGTTAACACATCTACTTCTCCTTGGTTTGCGCACATCTCCAACTATCTAGTGGTCCGGGTGCTCCCAAAAGAGTTCTCCTCTCAGTAAAAGAAGAAATTCTTTTCTGAGCTGAAGAACTATTTATGGGAAGACCCGCATCTTTTCAGAATTTGTGCGGATCAAGTGATAAGGAGATGTGTTTATTATGATGAAGGAATTGATATTCTAAAACATTTGCATGAAGGTCCGACAGGTGGGCACTATCAAGCTGCTCGCACCGCTCACAAGGTGCTTTGCCCGGGTTTTTACTGGCCTAGCCTGTTTAAAGACGCGCAATCCTTTGTGAGCAGGTGTGATAGTTGCCAACGGTCGGGCAACATTTCTAATAAAAATGAAATGCCGCAAAATTATTTCTTAGAACGAAATTTTTGACCTCTGGGGAATTGATTTTGTTGGCCCCCTTCCTTCTAGCTTCGGAAACAAATATATTTTAGTTGGTGTTGATTATGTTTCACGATTGGCTGAGGCCCAAGCTCTTCCTACGAATGACTCCTGGGTTGTAGTCACGTTTTTTAAAAAATTATTTTCTAGATTCGGTACGCCTCGCACAATCGTTAGCGATAGGGGTTCCCATTTCTGTAACGCACAATTTTCAAAAATCCTTACCAAATACGGCGTTATGCATAAGCTTTCCACTGCCTACCACCCCCAAACTAACGGACAAGTCGAAGTAGTTAATAGAGAAATAAAAAAGAATATTAGAAAAGACTGTTTCAACTTCTAGGAAAGACTGGTCAGCCAAACTTGACGATGCTCTATGGGCCTACCGAACCGCGTACAAAACCGCCCTCGGATGTACGCCGTATCGGCTGGTCTATGGAAAATCGTGCCATCTGCCTGTAGAGTTAGAACACCGCGCCTTTTGGGCCTTAAAATTTTTAAACATCGATCCCCGCTCAGTCGGTGACCTTCGAAAATTTCAACTAAATGAACTCGATGAGTGGCGCTCTTATGCTTATGAAAATAATAAACTTTATAAAGAGCGGACGAAGCATTTACACGATAAACACTTAAGGCACCCTAAAAACTTTAAGCCGGGCGACCAAGTCCTTTTATATAATTCTCGTTACGTTTATTTTCGGGCAAATTAAAATCTCACTGGTCTGGCCCGTTTTCTATTTTAGAAGTATTTCCTTATGGAACTGTTTTAATTTCTCACCCTGATAAGGGTGATTTCAAAATGAATGGTCAGCATCTTAAACTCTATTTTTCTGGTGATGATGATGTCAGTCCAAACATTATTAAGTTTCTGCTTCACGAACTTTAACTTTGAACTTTTAATTTTTGCTAAAAACAATTTTATTTCTGGACAACAATATTTTTGGACAATATTATTTTTTGATGCGTCGAGCTCAACGACGCTTTAAACAAAGGGCGCTCTTGGGATGCAACCCAAGTTATCTTTTTTTGTTTTCTTTATTTTACAATTTTTGGCCTCGGACGGCTCCGAAAAGCTGAAGCTTCTGCGATCGCCTGTTCGAACGTTGCTGAATCCATCACGAAGTCCAAAGAAGACATTCGGGGGAGCGACATCACTCAACTTTCGCAGCAAATAAATCCGGGGAAGTACTTTTCTTTCAATTCTGTCTTTCAATTCTGAACTTTATTTTTCTCTCCTTCTCCAATCCCCTTCTTTTGCCATTGAGGACAATGTCTATTTTAAACTTGGGGGAGGACTACCTCCTTCATTTTTACTTAGTGTAAATATTTTTCTTTTTGTATATATTTTAAATATTTCCAAAATAAAAAAAAATGAATATCTTAAAATTCCAAAAAAAAGAGAGAAAATATTTCCAAAATCCAAAAAAAGGGAATATTTCACAAAATTAAAATATATATATATATATGTGTGTTTTGAATAGTTTAGACATTTTGGTATTTCAATAGTACCCCTAGTTTTTGTTTTTGTTTTACTCAAAATTTTCTGTAAACAACGTAGTTAATTAAAATATTTCTAATCATCCTTTTTAATTATGTTTCATAAGTAAAATGTTGGCCATGTTGTGTTTCTAATTCACGGTAGCATGTTAAGGTGAAATATTTTTCTAAAACTCGCATTTCTATTATGGTTTTTTGTTTTTATTTCCTTTACTTTCTCAAAAATTCATCATCCACTATTTTTTTTCATTTTTAAATAATTTTTGTAAAGTCAACTTTTGAATAACGTAGTAGATGTGAACGATCCAAGCCACCTATTATTTCTATTTTCAAGTTAATTTCATCAATTTTCTTTTATTATCTAGGACTCGCTTTTTGAAATTTTTCAAACCTTTGTTTTAAATAAATTCAAAAGCGTGAAAAATGATTTAGGCCATTTTTGTTTTCGTTTGAGCTTTCCTGCCAACCTAAAAACTTTTACCACTAGTTAGACATTTTTGAGCCTTTTTCCGATTTCATTTGATAGCTCCTCCCTTCATTTCATTTTCACCAAAGCTAAAATTTCTAACCTATCTAATCACACTAGCCTTTTTGAGTTTTATAAAATATTTTCACGATTTTGATAGGATATTTTGTGATTTTTGTGGGAGAAAGGTTTTTGAAAAAAAAAAGTATGCTCAAAAGTTATGTTTATTTCTTTTTTGCCAATTCAAAAGGAAAATAAAAATATTTATGGTCTTTGTTTTGAAAAAAAAGAAAAAAAAATGGAAAAAAGAAAAAAAAAAGAAAAAAATTGTATATATATTTTTATGAAAGTTTTTTAAACTCTTTGCTTTGGTTTAGTGTGATTTTAAACCTTCACGTTTATCTTTGAATTCCACTCCTAATCATATTCCTAAACCAAACGTTTCTGTCCTATTTAAGTCCTTTTGATTCACGCTTTTTGATTTTTATTTAACAACTAAGAAAAGAAGAAAAGTAAATCCGTTTTAGTTTTGGATTTAAACCTAGATTTTTGTTAATTAAATTGATATAATTATAATGCGTTGCTTGGATCTAGTAACAACTCAATGCGTTTTTATCATTTTCGTTGCTTTGCTTAAGTCTATTTAAAGAATTTCGTTAAAATTTTGGATGATTTGTTTTTATTGAGTAAAGTTTATAAAAGTTTTAACATACCTAAATAATTGTTTTAGACTTACATTTCACCTTTTCCCTACTTAGAATTTCGCATATTACTTGTGTAGGCATAATTAGAACTTTTTGATTAGTCCTTTTTTATGATTATCTAGTTTTTATATTTTTGCTTGAGGATAAGCAAAGCTTAAGCTTGGGGGAATTTAATAATACGTTTTGTAGTCTAAACTATTGTCGTATTTTCTATTTTATATTGTACAAATCATGTCTATTACTAGTTTATTTTTTATCATTTTTATGTAAATATTATTGCCACTGACTTTTTCTTGTTTATTTGAAGGTTTCCAAAAAATTGGCTAAAAATGACCTAACACGCCCCCATGTCATGCCCTCCCTTGGCGTGACCTAGGGCGTATCACCCGATCCCAAGGGCTCCTGATGTAATGGACAGAAAAACGAATAAAACAACTATCACGCCCCCTGACACGCCCTCCCCGGGTGTGTCGCCAGGCGTGACCAAGGGCGTGTCGCCCTTTGCCGCAAAGCCTGTCGCCGTATTGAATGTATGTTCCGCCACAGCACGCAACAATACTGTCATGCCCCCCATCACGGGCGTGACCTAGGGCGTGACATCAACCTTTCCGACGACTGACGGATTTCCGACCAATGATTTCGACATGACGTGCGTGTCACGCCCCCCCTATACGGGCGTGACCATGGGCGTGTCGACCGACGTACAGAAGCAATCATCCCTCCCGCCAGATCCCAAAACCAGAGTTCAACTTCTTACATGTCACGCCCCCTGACACGCCCCCCTAGGGCGTGTCGGAGGGCGTGACCAACCCGAGAATTTTGCCTATAAATTCAGGCCCCCCTTCCATTTCAGCAAGCTTTGGCTGAGAGGGGGAGGTGCTGCCCCTTTGTTTCTTGATCTTTCTTATGCTTCTCTCTCTCTCTCTCACTCTCTTAGTAATTTTCTTTTAACCCTAGTTTAATCTTCACTTGTTTATGCTTTCTTTGTAATCTTTAGTGTTGCTTAGTGCTAATTATAGGGCTAGAATAGGTTTCAATTCCTTGCACTTGCAATTTCTTTTTCCATAGTGTAACTTGCCCCTTTTCATTAATAGAAGTGTTCTTTGTTTAGCTTGTGTTCTTTTTATGCTTTACTACTCATTTCCCCTCCTCCACTTCACTATGATTAACTGATCCTACTTGTACTCGATCTTGATGCTCCGAGGTTCGAGCGATTAAGTTACGATTTTTTGATTAATCTTTTCTTTTTAGGTTAGGGCCTTGAATTACTCTTGATTAATCATGGGTTGGAGGTATATTATCGATATATACCCTCCACCTTTGCTTTCATTCTGGGCTAGCCGAGAGGCCGATAGAATGAATTGAGCATTCAAGAGTAAAGGGAGTTGTACGCATCCCTCGAGAGAGGCAGACGTCCAAATCTCCCGGATTGGAGTAAAATCCAATAGTGCGGTTCACCGCGTAAAGCGAGTTTTAGGCCTCCGATTTAGACGAGAGTCGGTCGGACCTTCCTAAACTCAGTTGGGCATGACTTCGAGAGAAGCGTTTTCAAGCTTTAGGAACCTCCATGGTCAAGGACCTTTATCCTATTAAGTTTAGATTTTTATCGCATTTTCTTAATCGTCTTTAGCCGAGGTTATTCTTGATCGAGTGCATTTCCATTTCATATTTTCAACCTTTCATAGTAATCGATTTTCTTATGCTCTTTAATTAACTGTAATAGCTCTCTTTCTAGCTTTAGCTTTACTTCCTTGCAATTAGATTCTCTAAAACCCTAGTTTTTCTGTCGATAAGATAATAGTTTTCATGTGAGTAAGCATACTCAATAGTTCCCGGATTTCAATACGACACTTATGTCCCCTAGCTACAATTCGATAGGTATACTTGCCTCATTGGATTGCTAGTTGGGTTGCATTTATTTTCTTCGAACCCTAGCACGCAACAGTGCTTAACAATGGGAAATCTTACCAAACTAAGTTTGCTGCCAAATCCTACGATGGATATTTGTTGGGTAAACAATCATAGTAAAGCATATAGGGTCAACAACTTGAAAAATAAAGTGGTAGAAGAGTCTATAAATGTAGCGTTTGATGATTCTGCTATTATTATTAGTGAGCTACCAAGCTCCTCATCTAGTCCTACAGGTATAGAATTTGTGATGGACAATTGTCCATCAAGGAATCTCCTCCTGCTACCCACGAAGAATATAAAGGAGTTTTTATTCCAGAAGGAGAATTCAGCACACATAATGTGGATGAAATATAGCCAGATGCAGCCACTGAAGCTCAAGATGCTGAAGGAAGAATGCCTCTAGCTGTCAGATATCTAAGGGATCATCCCAGACATCAGATCATTGGTGATGCTAACCAAGGGGTTATAACAAGGAGTAGAAGTCTCAACACTGTCATGTATTCAATATTTCTATCACAGGTTGAACCTAAAAGATTTGAAGATGCCAACATAGACCAGTTTTGGATTGTGGTAATACAGAAAGAACTAAACCAGTTGAAGAGGTATAAGGTCTGAAAGCTGATTCCCAGACCACAAGGACATAATGTCATTGGAACCAAGTGGATCTACATGAATAAGCTTGATGAAAATGGCATTATAATTAAGAATAAAGCTAGGCTGGTGGCTAAGGGACATAAACAAGAAGAAGGTATTGATTTTGATCAAACCTTTACCCTAGTAGCTTGATTGGAAGTCATCAGACTATTCCTTACATATGCTGCACATAAGGGATTCAAAGTCTACCAGATAGATGTGAAGTCATCCTTCCTGAATGGTGACTTAAGGGAAGAAGTTTATGTTGAGTAGCCATCAGGTTTTGTTAATCCTAACTCTCTAAATTATGTTTATAGACATAGGAAAGCTTTGTATCAGTTGAAGCAAGCCCCTAGGGCATGGTATGAAACCCTGTCTAGCTTTCTCATTGAGAACAAATTTTCAAAGAGGAAAGATAGACAAGACTCTATTCCTAAGTGAATCCAATGGCAAGATCATACTAGTCCAAATTTATGTTGATAACATATTTTTTAGTATACTAATGATAATATTTGAATGATGTTTGCCAAACTTATGCAAGGGAAGTTTGAGATGAGTAGTATGGGTGAGCTTATGTACTTCTTGGGCCTCCAAGTAAGGCAGACTGAGAATGGATTATCAATTTCTCAATCTAAGTTCATTAGGGAGTTAATCAAAAAGTTTGGAATGGAAAATTCCTCCATTATGAAAACTCTCATAGGGTCAAGTATGTTAATACACAAGGATGAGACAGGTAAATCTATTAATGAAATCTTGTATAGAAGCATAATTGGCTCTCTCCTCTACCATACTGCTAGTATACCAGACATCATGTATGTTACATGTGTTTGTGCTAGATACTAGGCTAGACCTAAGGAGCCTCACTATTCTGCAGCTAAAAGAATTTTGAGATATCTTAAGGGCAGACCAGATCTTGGCCTATGGTACCCTAGGAATAGGGATTTTGAACTAACTAGATATTTAGATACAAACTTTGTAGGTTGTAGAGAAGACAGGAAAAGCACATCAGGCACCTGCCAATTCTTGGGTAGTAGACTTTTGTCTTAGAGCAACAAAAAGTAGACTAGTGTTTCAATTTCAACAGCTGAGTGATATATCAGCAGGAAGTGATTGTGCTCAGTTATTGTGGATCCAACATCAGCTCCAGGATTAAAACCTAAAGATAAGTAAAACACCTATGTATTGTAATTCTACTAGTGCAATATATATTGCTAGGAATCCTATCTCATACAGTAGGACTAAGCATATTGAGATTAGGTATCATTTATTAGAGAGCATAAGGAGAGTGAAGACATCTGTCTTGAATTTGTCCCCACAGACAAGCAAGTGGCTTATATCTTCATTAAATGACTAGATGAAGTAAAATTTAACACCTTCAAATTTGAGTTGGGAATGTTAAATTTAGTTAAGATTCAGTAACTCTCCATATTTATAATTGCTTGTTTGCTTGTTGTTTGAATAAATAACCCCTGCAGGATAGCAAAAGAAAGAAAAATCGACTAAGTATCCAAGCATCGAGTGCGCTGAGTAAATTATCTCTGGCATCAAATGCGGCGAGACAAGTTCAGGCTTCGACTGCGCTGAATCTAAGTACTCGGGCATCGAGTGTGTTGAATGGACTAAAGCATCGAGAGCGTTGAGTGCATCGAGTTCACTCAACGCATGATCCTAGAGTCGATTTTGCGATTAAGTCAAGGGATTAATCCCAGTCGTTGATCATTTCTTGATCATATACATGTACGTTCCTCTCCACCTTCTAAAATAAAAATAACTATAAATAGAAGGTTGTTTGCGTAAGATAAAAAACACTATTCCTCGCCTTTCTCTTCCCCGTGCGACGAATCGACGAAAAGCTTCGACAATCTTCAGCAATTCGCAGTAGTAAAGGCGCCAAAAGGATTAGATTTCTTGTTCGAAGGCTCAAAGCCGGTTCGTATTGGTTTCAAAGATGCACCAGAAGAAGTTCAATTCGTTCTCCACTTACTTCAAGTCACTAACCTAGATTTTGTTTTGTCATTGTCCTGTTTGCTGTGGAAGCGAGAAGTACTGGAATTATACCCCAATGCAAAGTTCGACTCATCTACTAGTAAGATCAGAACCTTGATCGGTGGCAACAAGGTTAAGATAACCCCTAGAAGTCTGAGCAAGACACTTCAACTGTCGAAGTTATCAGAGTCAGATGAGGAAGAAATACTGGATCAGTATGATATCAAATCAGCACTGAAGTTGTGTGAACTCTCTTAACACACCACTGGATAAATTCTAAGGAAGGAATTTAATATGAAAGGTAAGTTCCTGGCTGATGTGATTGGAAAGGCTTTGTTGTGTAAATCTAGCTCACACGGCAAGATTTCAAAGAAAATGTTTGAGTTGCTAGCAAGGATAATTCTCTAAAAAAGACTGATTGGGGGGAGAGTACTGTTTGATAGGATGGTGGAGTGTATTGTTGAACCTAACATGGGTAGAATTCTATATATATTTTTTGCTGAAAAGTGTTCCAGGGATTCTTAACACAAGGTTAGGAACTAAAATCCATCATATGAAAAGGATGGATTCCAAAATTCTTGATAGGTGGGAAAGAGTTCTGCAACCTTAACAACAGTCAGCTGCAAAGAAGAAGAAAAAGACAGTTATAGTTTCAGAAGAAAGTACATACAGCAGTTCTTCAGAAAAAATCTGAGGAAGAGCCTCATGATCCTCTCCTATTTGGGTCTGCTGAAGAGATCAGGAAGGACATGAGTGCTAAAGTGTCCATCTCATCTGAAACTGCTCAAAGGACCCAAATGAGTAGGACACAGTCTGAAGAGGCTCCAATTGATGTTGTGGAGATACCTTCAGCTGAGTTTGCTGAGCTAGTGGCTGAGGAAATAGTCACTAAGATCTCTGTTATGATGGAGCGGGAGTCCTCCAAGTCACCAGCTCCAACTAAAGATGCACCCACTCCTTTAAATCAAGATCAACAAGGTGCCTTCAGTCCTCAATATGAGGTGGAGAAACTACTAGATCAAGACATGGAATAAGTATTTGCTGAGGGGGAGTTATTCCAGATTCCTCTAGAGAATGATCAACCTGCTGAATCTATGGAGATATATTCTTAATTCAACACAGCTGCTGATCTGAATGTCCCTGTGGACATTGTATAAGTTGTGGGGGAGATTCATACTGAACACCCCGCTCAAGGGATAGTTGTTTAAATAGACTCTTCTGTATCTGAGAAAGATACTAATGCTGCTAAAGTACATGAGGAAGCACGCACATCAGAGTACAGGATGGCTGATGAGATGTTACCCCACTTTCTGGGCCAGTTGAAAGGGTTATTGGATGATTAGAGAAGAATTCTCGGGAAATTTGTTGATGATTCAATAAAGAAACTCAGAAATGATTTGACAACAGAGATAAAATCCATAAGACTTGAGGTCAACATACTGAAGAACAACACAGTGGCTTTCTTCATGAGAGCTGCCCCTGTTGTTGACTATACACAGAGAAAATTGGATGAGATAAGCAACATTCAGAATGGGATTCTTGAAAATCAGAACATTACTGCAAGTAATATGAAAGTGGTACACAATGCACAAACAACTCTTATGACTGAACATAAGAAAACTCTGGAAATAAGGATGGATGCTTGCACACAAATACTAGATGATCACATGCTCCAACTTAAGAGACATGTAATAGTAGGAGTAAATTATCTTGATTTCCAAAGACACAAAGCCACTACCTCCCAGACTCAGGCTATTACTGAAGAAGCAAAAATAGGGGAGAAGAAGTGATCAGAACCAATACAGAGAATGCTGTTTTGGTATCTAATGTTATTAGAGAATCCTTTGTCCTGGATCAACTTACATATGACAACATCCCCATGATTCCTCACCAAATTCAAGAGGCACTAAATCAGGGGTAGATGGCTCAACATGATAATCAGTATCAGTATGATGGCCAATATTATGATCAGAGTGCAGAACAGACAGCTATTCAACATGATGCTCAATATACTGAAGAGGGTGCATAGTGGGCTGAACCATCACAAGCTACATTTCTTACATTCTGCCCCACTGCTGACCAGATTATGAGGTCAAAGGGAAAATCTACTGCTAAAGAAGAAGAAGAGATCAAATTGAGCAAAAAGAGATATAGGGAACAGATGGAAACAAATCCTGACTTTGAACAGTGGAGTTCTCAATCCAGGACTATCTTTTTGTCTGCCTGGGATTAGATTAAGAGTAAGAAAACTGAAATGGGAAAGCTCTACAGCTCCATTGAATGGTACAAAATGTAAAAGAGTGAAGTTGGAAGAATAAGAACATGAGAGAAATGACAGCAGATACATTGCTTCCTGATGCTCTAGAGCCAATAAAGTACATTCCAAAGCCTTACAGTTATTTCCAGAGGCAAAAAGAAAAGAAAATAGAAGCTAAAGTTGAGAATGCAGCCCAGAAGCCAAGAAGCAGGGGCATAATGATAAGAGAACCCGAAACTTTAAAAGTTTCTTGTATTACTTAAAGGGCTGAAGGAATGAGTTATTTTTGTTTTATTAACATCATAAAAACATTACCCCTTTTGATCAATGAATATCATATTATTGAATGTGTTTTCAATATTTATGTATTCTGCAATGCTTTATCTGTTATATATGTTGCATCTGTGGTGGTGTATATCATTGTATAAGGTTTTGACTTCTTTAAATAGGGGGAGATTGTTGGGTCCATTAATTCCCATGTCCTAGATTTGAAGAAGGCCTACAAGACAATGGTATACACATGTGTGTATCTAATAATTGTCATATGTTTAATGTATGCAAGTGATTACTTATTACAATGATTAGATAGGTTGTCTAAGTAACAATTATAGGTGGGCACAAGTAGGGATGTAGGAAAGATAAAAATCTGTCAAAGTCCACAAGCTTTGAGTGAATGCAGGTCACTTAATGCCAGATGAAAAGAAGCATTGAGTAAAGCATGGGCAGTCAAAGCCTAACTATTGGCAAGACAGAAATCTGGTTAAGTCCAGAAGCGTTGAGTGAAGTCAGTTCACTCAACATCCAAAGACAAAAAGCGTTGAGTATTACTCAAGCAGTCAAAGCATCTGAGAATCATAGCTAGATTATGGCTAAGTCTAGAAGCATTGAGTGAAGGCAGTTTACTCAATGCCTAAAGAAGAAAGCGTCGACTGAACAGAGTTTTGTCAAAGACACAACAGAAGTATACGGAAAATCTGTCTAAGTCCAAATGCGTTGAGTGAAGGCAGTTCACTCAACGCCAGCTCAACAGGAAAATCAACTTAGTACATAAGTGTTGAGTGAAGGCAGTTCAGTCAAAACCTCTTTAATAAAATTGGCAAAGGCTGAAAGCATCGAGTGATGTAGCAACACTCGATGCCTTCATACAGAAGAAAACAGCTAAGTCCAAATGCGTTGAGTGATAAAGGTTCACTCAACGCCTAATCAGTTAGACTATAAAAGTCTATATTCATCGAGTAATGACTGATCACTCGACGCATAGTACTGCAGAATATTTTCCTAAGTGTTTTGGCATCGAGTGAAGGCTATTCACTCAACGGTTATGATGAATTGTCTGATATTGACTAAGTCCACAGGTGCTGACCTCAGCAGAAATTCAAATTATTGCGGGAAGTCTATAGTACACGACAAACGGCATTGAATGCCTATTATACTGCAGTTAATGTAAAAGTAAGGTTGCAGCTACCAGCTTAAGGTAGTCCCGATGCTCAAAGAGTCGTTGGATGACGACATAAAAAAGCAATCAGATAAGTAGAAAGAAATTGACTTTTGGAAAGTGTTGAACTTCATCTTCTTCCTTTCGACCTAGTTTCAGAGCTTGAAGGAGTTGTTCAAATCACTGATCTTAAAGTGAAAACAGTAAGCTGTTGATCTCAACACAAAGTTCAGAGCAAATAATCTGAAGCAGAAATAGCAGCAAAGGCAAGCCCTAGCTATAGTGATTTCATAGTTCAAGCCAAACCTTCCTGAAGATCTTTTCTTGAAGCTATGAAGTAGAAAGAACAGAGTTAATCTCTGTTCAGAAGAAGGAAGACACAAAGACTCAAACTCTGGTGTTAAACATCATCAACCAACAAGTATTCTTCTGTAAGATAATTGATCTAAGTGTAAGCCTAAACTTATAAAGGTTGAGTCTAGGATCTTTAAGTAGCTCTGAGTTGTAGGATTCAAGTGGTGAATTTGAGGTAGGATCCAGGATTGGATCTGAGTTGTAGGGCTATCCTCCTAGCCTAAGTTGTAGGACTTAGAAATAAATCTAAGGTAGGTAGTCTGTGAATCACTTAGCTATATCAGCTTTGCTGACTCTAAGTGGTAGGGCCTTGGGCCTGAGATAAGTCATGGAGGAGACTGAGAGATCCTGAGGGATTTGAGTTGTAAGCTCTTTGGAGCCGAGTTTGGAGAAGTTACATGTCTAACAAACTGTTATAAACGTGGGATGGATAGTGGATGTACCCATAATCTGGGGAACAACTATAAATCTCTTGTGTGCTTGTTATGTGATCTTGAAAGCTAACTTAACCTAACTCACAATACACCAAAGTAAGGAGAAAGTATAAAAGGACCCAAAAACCTATTCACCCCCTCTATGTGTTTAGCTACTCTTGAAACTAAAGACTTTCAATTCTCCCTTCTAACATGCATAACCATGGCAGTATGTATGGTCACTGGAATAAAGGTTGCTCTTCTTGTAAGGATATAAGTGTATCTTATAATGGAGGAAGAAAGTGTTTGGGATTGAGTACATTGAAGGCTCCTCATGAGGAAATCCAAATGGTCCATCATGGACCATTTGTGTTTGGTGCTCCAGCTCCAACTCCTAAGGGAAAGTGTATGGCCAATCCCAATGTTCCTTCAACAAATAGTAAGACTATGAGAAAGTCAGTAAGTAAGCCCCACTTGGCTGTTTCTGATGCCATCAACACCATGTCAGCTGCAAAGAAGGCATAAATTGGTGTAATTCAAAATAAACCTAGTGTACCTACTGGCAGACTTTCTTTTAGTAAAATACTTGCTTAAAGAAATAAGAAGAAGGCTACTGCTATCCCCTCTGAACAGATAAAAACTGATATCTTACATACGCAAAGGCTGTTCAGAAGAGGAGATACAATATCCATGAGTGTTCGTGTTGTGGCTAGGTGGGCCACTTTGTCATAGACTATTGGCACAAACCAAGTGTGACAAGGGTAAGTATGAGTCTTCCTATTAGGGCTGCAGTAGGAAGACATAGTCATTCTTAAGCTAACATGAACCAAGGACCCAAACCTTTTTGGGTTCCTAAGGTAAATTAATCTTTGATTGCAGGATAATCCAAGTACCCATAAAATGCTAATATGGTACTTGGACAGTGAATGTTCCAAACATATGACTAAAACAAGGAGCCATCTAGAGAATTATACTTCAGTGAGGAATGAACCTAAAGTCATCTTTAGTGGTTCAGACAGAGGAGTTACCAAAGACTATGATATGATTGCCAATGACATAGTCTCCATTACAAAAGTAGCTTATGTTGAAGGATTGCAACATAATCTAATTAGCATAAGGCAACTATGTGATATTGGATATATCATTATCTTCCACAAGGATAAGTGTCTAATCAAAAGGTCAAGTGACCAAGAGGTCATTTTTACAGGCACTAGGAGTGAAAATATTTATTGTTTAAATTTCATATGAATAAATACAGGCTCTCCTGTGTGTCTTGTTACAAATAAGAAAGTCTCTTATTGTGTAATGGTACAAGATAAGGCAATCAACAAGCTCTTCAGTGAAGGGCTAGTCAGGAATAGACCCAATCTGAAATGCACTAAAGAGAGCATTTGCTCTGCATGTCAAAAGGGCAAATACACAAAGGCCTCCTTTAAGAGCATTAGGGCTAAGGTTTCAGAGAGGTGTTTATACCTCCTGCATATGGACTTATTTGGTCCAATGATAATTCATAGTCTAGGTAGAAAGGTCTACATCCCTATGAAGGTTTCAGTTCTAGATGCAAATATCCAGACACCCAAGACTTATTCGGAAATGACCAAGGATGAGGTCATGTTGACTGCCATGACAAGAGAGCCAAGAACATTATAGTCAGTGTTATTGATGATTCAACCTTTTAGAACTTGGTCCACTACCAGACATCTAAAGAGATGTGGGACACCCTTGTGGTCTATATGGAGGGTACTAAAGAGGCAATAGATGATAGAAAGTCCATGTTAACTAGGAGTATGAGGCTTTCAGGCAATCCCTGAAAGAGAATATAGCGCTATGAAAGATTTTTCAGGATTATTAATGAACTGAGGACCCATGGGAGGGTCTTCTGTCATTATGAAATAAATGACAAGTTACTAAGATCTCTCACTAGAGACTGGAATACTAAGATTTGTGTCATAAGAGAGGTTACCAAGCTTGCTGAGACTCCTCCCCAAATAATGTTTGGAAAGCTGCTCTCCTATGAGATGCAGCTAGCTGCCAGAAAAGAGGAGGCCACCAACACATCCCAAGCTAAGGAGAAGTCCTTGGCATTCAGGGAAGATGGTATAAGGAAGAGTAAGGAGAGGATTCCCTCTCCTCCAAGAAGACCAGCTGATTGAGAAAGCTCAGAGTCAGATACTTCAGAATACAGCATGTTAGATGAGGACTTTGATGCCTTCTCTAGGAACTTTCAAAAGCTGATGAAGAAGAAATAGTGGAAGAGCAGACCTTCCACCTCTTCTCATCATAGGAGGAATCATTCTAAGTCTGGAAGGTATGATTATAAATCTAGTAAATATAATTCTTATAAAGTTGTCTGCTATAATTGCAGCGAACTAAGGCATGTAATAGTTGACTGCCCAGTGAAGAGGAAGGAAGTTGTTGATAAGAAACAACACTAGCACAAGGATAAGATGGAGAAGTCCTTCATTATTAATAAAGAGAAGAGCTGGACAGACTCATCTTCATCTGAGTCTGAAGAAGAAGAAGCCTATATTTGGCTGGTTGTTGCTGCTGCTGAACAAAAAGCTATAGTAGGAGATGAAGACTCTCTTGTTATCACGATAGGTATCAGGACCCCTCTATCACATTCAGATAGTGATTCAGAGGTGGATGAGGAAGATGAAGAAGATGCCTATAACTATTATGGGCTGATGGCAATGACAGATGAGGAAACCAGCCAGGATCAGCTTAGTCAAAGCAAGGTAAAATCCCTATCAAGCTCTTCTTCTAAGTCTGGATATGAGACTAGTCCCTATAAAGAACCCTCTTCATCCCGTGGTGAAGATGATTATGAATCAGAAAGAGATGGCAATCAATTGATTGACAGGTATAGAGAACTTCTGGGTGCCTTAAGTACACTAAGTAGTCTAAGAAGCAAGCTGTGGAGATTGCCTCTCTATAGCTGGCTGCTTCCTAGCTGACTGAAACAACATCTTTGATGGATCCGAAGGACAGAGAACTTAGCCAACTTAGGATCATGAATCACATCTAGATAGGCTCCATCAAGTACAAGAATAGCCTCATCGGGGATCTTGAAGAGAGACTAAGGAGGGAGAAAAGAATAGTGGCTAGCTATTCTAAGCCAAATACTGTGTTACCCTTGATAGAATCCTTCTCCTCTCAGAAGGGTAAGAAGGGGTTGGGATTCAAGGGAAGTACAAGAGTTGCTCCTTCTAAAGGGAAGGGCAAATATCTAGTTCCAACTCAGCCTCTTGCTTCCAAGCCTCCCATTTCTTTTAGGAAAGTTTAGTTGCCTTCAAATAGGTATGACCAAGAGAGCATCTTTGGTCACTAGATGAATGACATATCCACTGGTGTGAGCAATAATGTTCACTGCCATCGTGGAAGGTATAGTAGGGTGAGTGCCTTTAAGGCTGCCCATGAAGAAATTCAATTGGCCCATCCTGGACCATTTGTCTTTGGTGCTCTAGCCCTCACTCTCAAGAATGTGGTTGCAACAAAGGTTCGGGATCATTCAGCAAAGACTCAAACCAAGGGTCAGTCATCCTACAAGCCTCATTTGGCTGTGTTTTATGCCATCAAGAGCATGCTTTCTGAAAAGAAACTTGCTACTGCTGGCACTCAGAGCAGGCCAAACAAGCCAGCTAGAATACTTACCTTTAATAAAATCCTTGCTGAAAGGAATCTGAAGAAGGTTGTTGCTCCTCTTCCTACTATTCATCAGGTAGTCAACCAAATTGCTAGGACTGCACAGAAAAGAAGATACAACATTCATGAATATTGGTGCTGTTACAAAGTGGGCCACTTTGTTGTAGACTGCTGACACAATCCAAGTGTTCCAAGAGTAGCTGTTAGTCCCCCAGTTAGAAATGTTACTGGTAGACAAGTTCATTATAAGACTAACGTGCACCTAGGACCCAATAGAAATTGGGGTCCTAAGTTAAAGTAACTTGTGTAATGCATATTAGTTCAAGTTGCCATACCCTTATATGGTACTTGGACAGTGGTTTTTACAGACACATGACTGGGACAAGGAGCAACTTAAAGGAGTACACTCTAATGAAAGTTGGACCCAAGGTTATCTTTGGTGGTTCAGATAGACGGGTGACTGGATGCTATGGTAAGATTACCAATGGAATAATCACCATGAGAAAATTGGCGTATGTTAAAGGGTTTGAACATAACCATCATAAGCATAAGCCAACTCTCTGATCTTGGCTATGTTTTTTCTTCCACAAGGATGAGTGTCAGATTAGGAGGTCAAGTGACCAAGAGGTCATCTTGACAGGCACTAGGAGTGGAAATGTTTATTGTTTAAACTTTCTTTATCTATTTGTCTAGTGGCAAATGAGAAAGTCTCAAATTGTGTCCAATGGAACAAGAGGCTAGCTCATTTGAATTACAAGACTATTGGTAAGCTCTTTAGTAAAGAGCTAGTTAGGAATGGTCCTAATGTGAAGTGCACTAAGGAGGGAATTTGCTCAGCATGCAAAAAGGGCAAGCAGACCAAAGACCCCTTCAAGGGCACTGGGACCAAAGACTCTGTGAGGTGTTATACCTCTTGCATATGGACTTGTTTGGTCCTATGCCAGTTCGTAGTTTTGGTATGAAAGTCTACATACTTGTGATAATTGATGACTATTCCAGGTTTGCTTGGGTGTTCTTTCTCAAGAAAAAGAATGAAACCCTTGACATCTTCATCAAGTTTATCAAGCAAATTCAGAATGAGTTTAATAGTTCAGCGATCAAAATCAGAAGTGACCATAAAATTGAATTCTAGTCTGAAAGCATGAAAGTGTTCTGTGAAGATCAATGGATTCATCAATAATTTCCTTCTCCAAGAACTCCCCAGCAAAATGGGATTGTTGCGAGGAAAAATAAGACTCTCATAGAGTATGGAAGAACCTTGTTGAGTGATACATCTCTCCTAGAATATTTTTGGGCTGAGGCAGTGAATACTGCATGTCATGTCCTCAATAGGGCCTCAATCACCAAGATCCACAAGAAGACTCCCTATGATATCTTGAAGGGCAAAAAACCAAACCTGGGCTATCTCAGAATTTTTGGTAGTAAGTGTTATGTGCTTCACAATGGGAAATCCTATGTGACTAAGTTTGCTGCAAAGTCATTTGATGATATTTTTGTTGGGTACATCAATAATAGTAAATCCTTTAGGATCTATAACTTGACAAGCCAAGTTGCAAGAGAATTTGTACATATAGTGTTTGATGAGTCTACTATGATTAACAGTGAGCTGCCAAGTTCCTCTTCTAGTACTGCAGGTATAGAGCATATGATGGACTAGCTAACCATTAAGGAAGAAGCTCAAATTATCCAAGAGAAAGTGGACATTTCAGTAGAGGGACTACAAGACACAAATAAGGTAGATGAAGATCAGCAAGAAGCTGCCCCAGTAGCTGAAGCTGAAGCTAGATTGCCTCCAGCAATTAGGCATCTGAGGGATCATCCAAGAGACCAAATCATTTGTGATGACAGCCAAGGAGTAGTGACCAGGAGCAGGAGTATCAACACAGCACTCTACTCAAGCTTCCTGTCACAGATTGAGCCAAAGAAATTTGGAGAGGCTAACATAGATCAGTTCTGAATTATTGCTATGCAAGAAGAACTAAACCAGATTAAGAGGCTTATGGTCTAGAAGCTAGTTCCCAAACCACAAGGAAATAAAGTCATTGGAATCAAGTGGATTTACGGGATTAAACTTGATGAAAATGGCATTATAATAAAGAACAAGGCAAGGCTAGTAGCTAAGGGGTACAGGAAAGAGGAAGGTATTTATTTTGATCAAACCTTTTCCCCTATAGTAATATTAGAGGCCATAAGACTGTTCCTTGCATATGCTGCACACAAGGGATTCAAGGTCTACCAAATGGATATGAATTCCGCCTTTCTGAATGTTGACTTAAAAGAAGAAGTCTACGTTGAGCATCCTCTAGATTTTTTTGTTCCTAACTCACATGATTCTGTTTATAGACTTAGTAAAGCTCTATATGGGCTAAAGCAGACTCCTAGAGCATGGTATGAGACTTTGTCCAGCTTCCTCATTGAGAACAAATTCTCAAGGGGGAAGATAGACAAGACCCTATTCCTAAGAGAATCTAAGTGTAAGATCATCCTATTATAGATATATATAGATGACATTATCATTGGATCTACTGATGACAACCTTTGTAGAAAGTTTGCCAAACGTATGTAAGGGAAGTTTGAGATGAGCAGTATGGGTGAACTTAAGTTCTTCCTGGGTCTTCAAGATAGACAGACTGATGATGGGTTGTCCAAATCCCAGTCTAAGTTTACCAGGGAGTTAATCAAGAAGTTTGGTATGGAGAATTCCTCCACCATGAAAACTCCCATGGGTTCAAGTATGCTTATAGGCAATGATGAGGTAGGGAAACCTGTTGATGAAACTTTGTATAGAGGGATAATTGGTTCCCTTCAATATCTAACTGCAAGTAGGCTAGACACCATAAATGCTACACGTGTTTGTGCTAGGTATTAGGCTTGCACAAAATATTCGAAAAAAACAAAAAATAAACATTCCACATCTTTGTTGATGTTATTCAAACTTTAAAGAAAGGGGCTGACAAGGAACCTACACCAAGCACTACTTACCCTCCTGATAAGTCTTAATAAGCATTGTGAGGTTGAGCACCTTTGAAAAAATGTAAAGTGTCTTGTGTAACTCTATATCTGTATATTCTTTTTATACGTGCTCTGAATTCTTCTGTACAAGCATCGCTAGTTATGTATACCTCTATGTTATGTTGTTTTTTCACATTTCATGTATTCATATATTTGTAAGGTCTATTCATTTATGTTTTTTCATCACACTCTCACATGTACACCACATTATCTTCTCTAAAATTTCTTCTTAAGAGAATTGGACCAAAAATGTTTCCAACTTAATCTTCTCTAGTGCATGTGTCTATGATATAACTAGATGGAAATTGCCCTTGTTCGTGCTTACCCACTCTCTTCACTACTATACATTGATTCCCGTGTTTTATTCTTGATTTCTCCTTTGAAGTTTTTCCTCTTTAGCTTTCGCACCACTCTACTATATCTTTTGATAATACCAAAGAGGGAGAATTTCCTAACACACCTAGAAATCATTCATACTTATAATAATTTAGGGGGCGTACTCATCTAGATTCTTTAGATTCTTTAAATTACATCACAAACACATAGGCTTAGATTTAGGGGGAGTACACATGTAGGGGGACTATTATATTTAAGAAGAGTTTGTGCGCATACAAATGCTTAGTCTTGCTAATCATAGTTACTAACACTTCATTGATCATTCATGATTTCTTTCTCAGTGGATTTGTTATTATCAAAAGGGGGAGATTGTTGGAGCATGCGTTCCATGCTACTTGGTTTGCTAATAACAAATCTCATTTGTATTTGATCTTTAGATATTTACGATGTGCATATATCACAGGTTTAACTCTAATGCTATTTGGGGGTTGATTTGGGTCAAAACAGATGAGCTCAGGAGATATTGTCAGGCAATATTGGGTATCGCCCACCGGCGACAGTGGCATGAGCAGTTAACTCACTATCTCCACGCGGCTGGCGATTTCTTCACTATTTCTCGGCAATATTGGATATCACCGATCGACAACAGAACACAATTGACATGACTAATCTGCGATGCGAAAATGAGTAATATGTGGGACACGTGGCAGCCGTTAACACTATCGCCAGTAGGCAATACCCAGTGTTTCCCGGCGATATCGGCAGAGTATAAAAGCCAGTCAATTTTTTGTGGAGATCGGGAATTCCATTATCTAGAGTGTTCCTTCCTATTGATAAGACCCAGAGAGCTCTAGAATCCAAAATTACTCCACACTCTGAAGAAGCACGAAGCGCGAAAGATCGACGGCACGTACGCGACATTCAAAGCAATCTTAGCAAGGATTCATCAGCATCTCCAACACGTCGTTTAGAGGGAGTTTTAATTCTGAAGTTTTTTTTGTTTTGCTCTTTATAACTATTGTAATCGAGAGAGAAAATCGCCACCTTGTGCGTGGCGTCTAAGTCCTTGCGTGGCTTAGGAGAGAATCTTCTCCTTGTGAGTGTCGTCCATGTCCTTGTGCGGCTTAGGGAGAAATCTCTGACTTATGTGCATCGTCTAGATCATGGTTAGATTTAGGGGAGGCTAGTAGCAAGATCTAGGGAGAGATACGCTTTAGCCTTCCGGTTCTTGGTAGAAGGACCGGCGAAATCAATAATAAATTGTATTTTTCATAAGCCTTTGTCTTTAGCTCTATAGAGATATGTTGTACTCAAATTTAGCATTATTACAATAAATTGTTATTGTCTTATGTCTTTATAAATTTCTGAGTGTTCAACTCTGCTTATGAAAAATTAGTCTTGATTTCCTTGTATTTCAACAAGTAAAATTCTGTTTAGTTAAAGTAAATTAATTAACCCTTATTTACCCCCCCCCCCTCTAAGGGCGCCTCACGATCCAATAATCATGCTTGTAGAATATTTGACATATCACTATAATGATTTGATAAACAAAAGAAAGCATAAGTGTTCATGAATGCTTGATTATAAGGATGGAATTGGATGAAGTAAAACTCATGGCCATGGAATATGTGGAATCGTGATCTCAAGTCTTGATGGGATAATTGGTATAGTCCACTACTTAGAGTTGTGTCTCCCTATGGGTAGTAGTGTGGGATTGATATATTGTATTTGGTGACTTGCCACCTATATAAATGATGGACCCTTAAGTGCTCGGGAGCACGAAAATGAGTAAAGGGTAAGTGTGTGAATATTTGACCGCTCTGGATCAATGTGATGTAAGGGACTCAATATGGATCCCTTGAGTGCTTTTGAGCACTGGATAGGTAATAATTAGAAGGGACTCAGTTGGAGCCCTTAGATGATTGGTGAAATGCCTACGTGAAATTACATGCAGAGTGAGTTGACACGCGGTGTCATAATCATGGGTTAAGGATAGTATAGCAGGTCTACGAACTAGCAAGTTATCACACCGACGGGAGTTAATAGATAGACTTTGGATGATTGGCCTTGGTCCTCGGTGCTTTTTCCCAGGGCACCTTCCATGCCAAGTGGAAGGTTGGTCTTGGTACTTGGAGATATGCTCCCAGAGAAACCTTTGGTGCCAAGATGACCAGCCATTTGGGTCGGGCTCTTGGTGCACATCTACTTGAGACCCCTTCTGAGCCATAGTACGCAGGGTGCTCCTCTATTGTGTTCTTAGCATTGAGGCGTACGGAGGCCTAGGCTTGTTGTGTGGATGCCTGCCTTGTAGTGGAAAGCTTGTTTCACAATCACCGTCTGGCCACGATGGATGACGCCTGAGAGGTTAGCTACTTGCTTGAAAATTGAGAACTACAAGTCTGTGAAGACATAACAACGTATGTTTTAGCATGGGTGAGTCATCATATTGCATTCGTAACATTTCATTGCACCACATAAGATCCTTATCATGTAAGTTTGTATGGGCACTCTTATAGGATGAGTTACTTTACTATTAAGCCGATCCTTAACTTATAAGTCTGTAAGGGCATTCATATAAGTTAAGTTACTTTCTTGTTGTAGAAAATATATACACTGCTAGCATAGATTGATATATTTACTTGTTATAAATTGTTGGATTCTCTGATATTGATTAGTGTGATACCACCTTCTTGTACTACTATTTATATATATATATATATTATACCTTCCCTTTCTCCCGCGCGGTGCCTAAGAGCCATTCGGGTGAGAGGATGTGATAGCCACTTAGTCTTTATGACTAATGGTTGCTACAACTACCATTTTAGGAGGATATCCAGCGGATGAAGCCGCAACAGCAGCAGGTTTTATAGGAGGCCAGCCAGGCTAGGGTGATAGGACCTGATACGACGTTAACTTCACTGTCATTAGTGATAGATGTGAGTTTTTGAGAGACTCATGTTGTATCCCTTTGGGCAATTTTTGTGTACACTGATTTTATAGAAGCCATTGTAGCTACTTACGATTGTTTTACTCGTTTGGACTTATATACTTGTGTGGATTTTGACTTCAATACTTTTATTTATGTTTTTTTAGCATGAATGATATTGGTTTTATCTGGCAGGATAGGCATCTTGTGGTATAGGTTGACACGTGTGTTGGCGCTACAGCAAGGCGGCTGTTCTATGCATAAGACTCCCCTCGGTCGTGTCTTATGTTTCGGGAGGGGGGTCTTACAGACTATATATTGATGATATAACATCTTAACAATTTGATCCAAGGTAAATCGTAAGCATTCAATAATTACAGAAAATAAATTCTAAGTCACAACAACATAACTTCATCCTCGGGTCATCTCGATCAAGTACTATAACAATTAGTTACTTATAGAGATGGAGGAATCATAAAAATAATTGAAATATATAATGAAGAAAAGAGAGGATATTATGAGGAAGAACACTAAATTTTTATTACTTCAATTGAAAAGTACAAGAGCTAATAGATTACAAGTAAGATGAAATTATAAGTTAACTAAAATTGAAAGAAAGAAAGAGTGCAAAAGGCTTAAAAAATAGAATTGAGCGGAAAATTACAACTTGGACTACAAATTTCGATCCTTGACTGGCTGGAAGAGCTGGTTTATATAGCTGAAAAACATCAGGTTACATGCCCGCTAGTCAGGCCCGTGATTTGGGTGCATGTCTATGGCATAAAGAACGGGAGAGAAGCAGACATGATCTAGATTTAATTTAGTGTGTTACGGCTGGTTCATGCCCCTGGGTCAAACCCATGACAGGGGGCATGACCTAGACAAACTGCTACTGGCAGAAAAACTAACGAGACAGGTGCATAACGGACGATCCCCATGAATTACACGAGTGTGACCCTTGAGGGTCATGTGCGTGACTTGGGCATGATCTCTAGAATATTGATGGGGTCACTAGAAGGCGGGTCCTGGGCACAACCTAGAAGTCACGCCAACCTATCACGAGCATGACTTCTGAGAGTCACGGGCGTTTCTCTTAAGATTCACGGGCGTGACTCTTGAGAGTCACGGGTGTGACATAGGAATGTAACTTTAAATGACTTGACATGGCCTACTGGATGGAGGAGCGGGTCCGGGGCGTAACACTATGTTATGCCCCAAGTACACATCTATTACCGAGGAGTGTATTTTGTCTTTTTTGCATAGGTTCTCCAAATTTTTCCCTGAAGCTGCAAGTTTGCTCCAAACTTATTTATGTAGCCCAATTTATCCTGAAATAACAGAAGAACACTTTTTAAACTATATTTGAAATAAAAAAAATTATTTATTTAAATGACAAAATACTACCTTAAATAAAGACAATTTAAGACTTATTAAATACCTCCATACTTACTTGTTTGCTCGTCATGATCAAACCATTCTTCATAAGGGTAAGAAAATCTAATGCTAGTTAGTATTTTGAAAACATTAGAGCAAAACATGAAGTCTTAACACCGGCATGTGTGGAGTTCTAGCAGGAAAACATTCTTTGCAAACACTCTAATTTATGAATTTTTTAAAATACTTTTTAATTATTTATTGTTTACTTTTAAATAGAGTCAACGGTAAACCACAAAGTCATGTCAAAGGAGAAAATAGCATGATTGTTAAGATTTAAATTTCTAGGCATCGACACTCAGGGGGCCTCAAAAGTTGGTCATAGGCTTACTCGTTCACACCTTCTCCACTACACTTGACACTAACCAATTCTATGGATCCTTAGGACCTAAGTAAGATGTAACGTAAGGCTTTGGTTTAAGGGTGAGGTAAGACAAGGGTAAACATGAAGGCTTATCACACTTAAAAAAATACATTGAGCTAAACAATAAATACTACCATAAAAAGTGGTGCCCCATACTTGAATTTGCTATGGGGATACTCCTTGAAACGTACAATAATTTTTTCCTTTTTATGATTTTCCTATTTTAATATCTTTTTTTGTTTTGTTTTTTTTCTACATATATGGTATTTTTTTACTTGCTTTTGGACAAACACCCATAATATTGTTTTTCAAAATTTCTGCTTTACACCATATACCAAAAATAGAACCAAATTTTTTAACCAAATTCAAGGTCAAAATTGAAGTATGTAATTAGGTTTGGCTTTGGTGATAAAACTGATGGTAGCGAATCAAAAGAAATTAGTATTAGGCTCAAAATTGTGTATAAAATGGAAGTACTTTTAGGTTTGGATTCAAAGGCTCAACCTATCCAACAAAAGGCCTAAATCATTTTTGTAAAAATTAATTAAAATAAAGCGCAAATGCTTTGAAGGTAGGTAGGGGCAGGTTTTAGACATCAAGAAAGTACACCCTTCCATTCGAATCGAGTAATATATGTCTTATAATCTTCTATACACTCATCTAAACTACTTTTTGATAATAATGTATTCCTATTATAAGTAAAATAAAATATCTCTACACAATTTGAAAAATCATAATTTTTAGATTTATGCCAAAAAATTTATTCTACACAAATGCTACTTTAACTCTTGTGTTTGACTAAAAACACAGCATAACCAACAATTTTACTCAAAAGATTCAAAATCTATTCTAGCATGAAAAATTCCTAGTCCACATGAAAAATTAAATATACTTGAAACTGGCAATTTATTAAGAGCTAATACTTTTTGATAAAAACATAAGGAAAAAACAAGTTTAATTTTCCTAAGTTTTTTTGTTAATTCCTAGACTTCCCTAGGTCAACCTTGTAAGGGGTTTGCTCTGGTACTATGAGATTTGATGGGATGAAAAGCCCAAACCCCCCTTTCTAGGAAATGAGATTATGATTTTCTAATTTTTTTTTGATTTTCTATTTTTTATTTTTGCTATATAATTGAAATAAACATCTAAAATTTATCATTTTTTTGAAATATTTTGAATGTAAACTACAAAATTATTATTAAAATTAAACATTGTTCACAATATTTACCGCTAAGTATGAAGTTCAGAAAGAAAGATAATAATAATAAAGAAAGAGGATATAAGTAAGCTTCCCTAATTGGACGTCAAGGTGGTTACTTATAACCTTTAAAAAAAACTACAAAACATTTTAAAATAAGAAAAACAAAGAAACAAAAATAAAGATAACTATGGGGTGCCTCCAAAAATCACTTTGTTTACTGTTGCATAGCTTGACTAAGTGGTGATTATGTTAAAATAAGAGAGGTTAAGAATTTCAATTATTAAGTAGAAGGGTCGTCGGGGTGATATAATTTTAAACGGAGCTTGTCAACCTTAAACAATACTTTTTTGGGTGTTCAATAAAGACAGTTCTGTATGGCCAAATCTCTTTTATGACAAAGGGACAAGACCATCAAGACTTTAAGTTTCCCAAAAATAGCCGAAGTCTAAAATTAAAGAGGAGGACAAGATCTCCCGACGAAAAAGATTTTGGAATTTTAATTTTTTTTATCATGATAATACTTAGTTCTCTCCTTATAAAATTTATTATTTTCATAGGCATTTGCACGTCATTAATCTAATTCATTTAATTGAAAATTTCGATTATCGGAGTCAAAGATTAAATCCAAATGTAGAAATTTGAGCGTCCAGTACACGCATTGTTCTAATTCTACCGGTAAATGGAACGCTTTGACATAGAATAACTGATATTGTGTACAACCAATGGTGGTCTTGTACGTTATCTGGTAAGCACATAAAGTGTCGTCTAATTTTAAGGACCAATCCTTCCTATTAACCGACACGATCTTTTCTAAAAATCTATTTAATTCCTAGTTAACTACCTTCAATTGGTCATTTGCTTGTGGATGATAGGCGGTGGAGAGTTTGTGGGTAACACCAAACTTAGTTAAAATTTTAGCATGGTTGCTATTACAAAAGTGTGTACCCTAATAAATAACTAGTGTGCATAGTGTGCCCAATCTCGAAAATATTTTTTTCAAAAATAATTTACGAGGACTCTTGCATCATTGGTGGGAAAAGATTGTGCTTCCGCTCACCTTGACACATAATCGACCACAATAAGAATTTATTTATTATTAAACGATGGAGGGAGCGAACTTATGAAATCTAAACCCCTTAAATCGAATACTTCGCATTTTAAAAATACATTTTGGGGCTTTTCATCACATTAGAAATATTACATGACCATTGGCAGCTATCGCATTTACTCACTAAAGTGTGAGAGTCTTTGAATAATGTGGGTAAATAGATGTCTGCTTCTAGCACCTTCTTTGAAGTACGGTTCACCTGGTAGTGTCCGTTGGTTGGTCCCTCGTGGCAGTGCCGTAAAAATTGGATGCTTTCCTCACTCGCTTTATACCTTTTAATCACTTGGTCCGCGCAGACACAAAATAAAAAGAGGTCCTCCCAAAAATAGTTTTTCAAGACCGAAAAAATTTTCTTCTTATGTTGACTTGAATAATTTTTTGGAAGGAACTGTGCCACTAAATATTTGGCATGATCCTTATACCAAGGGGTTGAAGAAGTCGCTTCCTTATCCATGGTAAGGAGGCGTTGTTCAACAAATTTATCATCTATTTCGTCTAGGGCTAAGCATATTATTTGAAACTCAAAAGTTCCTCGAAAATCGCTTAAAAATTGAGTCGAATCAAAGTCAGTTAAATATGATTCGACTCAATTTGAGTCAATTCAATTTGACTCGAATCGGATTTCGAGTCGATTTCGAGCCAACCATGAATCACTCGAAATATGATTCAAATCAACTCGAATTAATTAAAAATATTATTAATTTATTAATATATTATTATTTTAAAAAATATATATTATCTAAACCTAAATAAAAAGAAAGAAGACTTTAAGTGTTTAATTTGCTAAATTTATAGGTTATTACATTTATCTTGTGCCAACTAGGAATAAAGAGGAAAATTGCTCAATTTTGAGTCGACTCGATTCGATTTCGAGCCGATTTAGAATCGAACCATTTCGAGTTAAGCCGACTCGACTCAAAATTGATTTCTATTTCGAGTCGATTTCGAGCAAAGTTTGAGTACAAAAATTTTATTTCGAACTGATCCAAAATTACATTAACATGACTCGATAGCAGCCCTAATTTTAGCCTCCACTAGTGCTCCTATAGCCGGATTCTCCAATTTTGAGAGGTGGTCGCCCTCCAAGTTCTCTGCTCCCTTCTTGTCTTGGATCTCCAAATCGAACTCTTGTAAGAGGAGAATCCATCTTTGTAACTGGGGATTGGTGTTAATAAGTACCTGAGAGCGAAGTGGTCGGTAAAAATAATAACTTTTGATAGCATTATATAAGAACAAGATTTATCAAACCCAAAAATTATCTCTTAAAGATCTTTTTTCATTATTTTTTAATTAGTTTGGGCAAATGTGAGCATTTTACTAACATAATAAATCAGATAAAAATATTTATTCACCCGTTGACCTAAAACTGCACCTATCGCAAAATCGCTCATGCCCAACATTATTTCAAATGGTAAAGACCAATTTGGCGATATTAAGATCGGCAAATTAATAAGTTTATTTTTTATTTTATTAAATGCATTAAAACTTTCATCATCAAAAATAAACATGGATTCATTCTCTAAAAGGTTCGTTAATGATTTTATAATCTTTAAAAAATCTCGAATAAACTGCCTATAAAAACTCGCGCGTCCTAGAAAACTTCTAATAAATTTAATGTTAGTGGGACGAGAAGTTTTTCTATGACTTCAATCATGACCATATCGACCTCAATACCTTTACTCAAAACTTTATGTTTGAGTACTAAAGTGGCACTTCTACCAGTTGAGGGCAGAATTCGTCTCTTTGAAACATTGAAGAACACGATCAAGATTATTTAAACAATTTTTAAATAAATCGCCAAAGACTAAAAAATCACCCATAAACACTTCCATCACTTCCTCTAGTAACTCATCAAAAATAGCCAACATACATCTCTGAAATATAACCGGTGCATTACAAAGATCGAACGACATGTTCGTCATTTTCAAAAAATTGGTGATCTAGATGACCGAGATAGAGTAACATCATTCATCAACTCAAGATCCAGCCGGACGCAATTACTAACATGCCCCTTCAAAAAAGATATAAAAAGTCCCTTAAGCCTTCATTTGAACACTAGTAACAAGAGAGACTAGGGAGAGCTCTAAGGTTTTCTGGCAAGGATGTGGGACTTAGATCGTTCCTTCACTTTGAATTTCTTCTACATGCTCTCAATGCTCGTAGGAATGCTTCAATAAGCATGGGAGAAGGCATAAAAGAATGATCCCATGGAAGCTCTAGTTTGCGTACTTCACCTCTTTTCTTCACCCCCCCCCCCCCCCCCCTCGTGCCTTCAAGTCTTGTAAAATAGAAAGGTTGCATTTAACCATCCGATGATTTTAATTATTGTATCAATAAAAGAACTAATGTATTTCAGCCCGGTGCAGATTCAACCATGTGGTTTTTCAACCTTTCTAGTTTTTCAATGCTAAATCATCTCGCTTAACATTATTGTTGGATCTCTTTTGAATATTTACGTGTTTGGCTCACTCTCGAGCTAAGGCAGGTCAACTATCTGGACTGAAGGAAATTCGAGAGACCCACAAAAGTTTGGCACCAATTGTGGGAAAGTGCTCCCAACTCTGCAACAACTCTCTTGAAATAGTTCTTCATCAGAACAAATCCCCCCCCCCCGCCGACCAACTACAATAGCAAAGAGACGTGTATGTACCACTAACAGCATGGCTCTGGAAGAGTGCGATGATCTGGCACCCACAAATTTGCCAGCAAGTAATGCTATGCTTCTGGGAGGAGGCATCACTGACATTCATGCAATCTCTTTAGAGGAGCTCATTCAACTGATGGAGGAGTACCAGGTAAAATTGCTCACCCTTATGCAAGATCTGGGATTCTCGAATCTTCCCAACCCAACTGCCATGCAAAAATCATGTCCTCCCTTTGACATTTCTCACCTTATGGACCATCCTACTGATGAGTTATCTAATATATCAAGCTACACACATATATTACAGTTGGCAGAGCCACCCAAAAAGTCTCAACTTAACCCTTTCCTAATGGTGGTTGACGTTAGGAAGGATAACTAAAGACTCACTTACAAGGAAGTGAAGGATATTTTTGAAGAGTATGCCCGTGGTAGACAATGCTGCGTGAAATCACGATGCCTGTTTCACCAAGGGTCCCTTCTCTTTCATTAGGTTCTAGTGCACCATGTAGCACACTAATTAAAGCTACCCCACATTGAGGCCTTCAATGGGATGGATGAACCCCTAGAGCACATCAACCACTCTGAGATGATCATGTTCCTCTTCAAAGCTCCAGATCAATTATTATGTTAAGTGTTCCCCATAACTCTGAAGGGACAAGAACGCACATGGTTTCACTCTCTAGGGGAGGGAGAGATCAAAAACCTTATAGAGCTCATACGCCACTTCCTCAATCAATTCATATCAAATCATCGAATCATTGGGATCCCAGTCACCTCTTAAAAATTCACCAGAGCAAGGGGGAAACACTCAAGTAGTTCTTCCAACAATTCACTTTTGAGGAATGACAAATCATGTGAGTAGACTACACTCAACGCTTTTGTACTTAACCAAATTTTTGGCTATTTGCCAGTTAGGCTGAGATAGACTCAACGCTATATGTTATATGGCATTGAGTGAGTTATCCTCACTCAACGCCTGTGGACTTAAGCAAATTTCTACTACATATTATTGCGTTTATACCTCTAGTGTTGAGTGAGCTTGCTCCACTCAACTCCTATGGACTTAGGCAATTTATTCTATGTCCAGAACCACTTATTGTGTCCAGATGTCTAATCACTATTATATGGACTACCTATACTCAAGACCTCAAATTCACATCAAATACAGTTGATGTGTCTGTCATTGACCTGTTTGACTTCTCACAAATCAGGGACATTGGGATCAAAGGACCCAACACTTACACATCAATGATCCCACTCAAATCACCTACCTCATGGCCCTCAAGAACCCTACTTTAGCTTTTATAAATTAGGCTTACAACTCAGAGAATTAATCTCCAACCCACTCAGATCTAAAATAGATCTTACAAAATAAAGAGATAAATAAGAAATGTAATATTCAGAAAACAGTAATTCTATAATCTGACTTATCTGAGAGAATTCAGATTCTTCAAATCAGCTGCACTTGATAGATCCTTCAAAAGCAAGCTAGTTGAAATGATTCTTTCTTGGATCGATAAGTTCTCTATATTGATCATCTTGATTTCCATGAAGAACTTATAGAACAGATCCACCTTAATCTTCTGATCAACTTGATGACAAGATCTGAAGATTTTCTTGAAGACCTTTGTCTTCCTTCTTCTCAGGATTGTCGCCCTCCCTTGACTTAGAAAAATAAGAATGAGAGAATAGAATGGTTTCTCTGATTGATTTCTGATTGCTCCATTCTGTGTAGACAACCCCTCTATTTATAGCCTTCACAGGTAGTTGGGTTCTGATTGATGACGTCATCATTACACCATCATACTTCAATTCTTCCTTCAAATAATTTCTGAATAGATATCACGATACTTTAGCTGATGTGAGATTTCAGACATGTCTTGACACTTCTATATTGACTCTGCACATCTTCAATAACATTAGTGTCGAGATGTCCAAAATGTCTCGACACTTTATTACTTAAGTGTTTTTAAAAGGTGTCGAGACATCTTAACAGTCTCGACATAATTTTACTTTGAAGAATTTTTAGTTTGAACTTGAAGGTGTCGAGACAGTTGACTTGTCTCGATATAACTATCGTCGGTGTCGACATCTTTAAATTTGCACTATGTCAAGACAGTTTAATATTCTCAACACTACTGCCTGGCGAGTGTCAATAATTGCTTTATTCTTCACTATGTCGAGACAGTTGAATTATATCGACACTACTGCCTGCTGGGTGTCGACACTTGCTTTATCCTTAACTGTGTTAAGACAGTTGAATTGTCTCGACACTTCATCCTGCCCAGTGTCGATACTTGTTTTAATAATTTACTATTGGTGTCAGCTAATCGTGGAGAGAATAAAAACCGAACTAGCAATCAAACTAGGCAAGTATACTTATCGAACTTAGCTAGGGGACACAAGTGTCGTATTAAAATCCGGGAACCGTTGAGTAATCTTACTCACAAAAAAACTATTATCTTATTGAAGGATTATTTTAGGGTTTGTTAAAAGAAAACAAATTGCGATTAAGAAAGGAAATATTGCGCTAAAAAGAGAACTACTTATAGTTAAATAAGAACTACTAGAAATGATTACAACAAGTGGTTGAAGCGATGAATTAGTAAAGTACTCGATCGAGAATCACCTCGACAAAGTTGATTAAAAATGTGATAATAAACTCTAACTTAATAGGGTAAAGGACCTTGATCGTGGAGGTTCCTAAAGCATGAACATGCTTCTCTCGAAGTAGGTCCCAACTGAGTTTAGGAAGGTACGACCGAACTCTCGTCCAAATCGGAGACCTAAAGATCGCTTTACGCGGTGAACCCCACTATTGGATTTCACTCCAATCCGGGAGATTTAACGTCTACCTCTCTCGAGGGATACATGCAACTCGCTTTACTCTTGAGTGTGCACTTCAAACTAAGAGACTCTCGTCTAGCTAAGAGTGAAAACAAAGATGAAAATTATAGATTGATGATATAACTCTAAACATGAATAATCAAGAGTAAATCGAAGGCCTAAACCCTAAAAAGAAAAAGTAAATTTAAAGCATCATAACTTAATCAACTCGAACCACGGATCATCAAGATCGAGTACAAGGAGGATTAGTTAATCATGGAGAAGTGGAGGAGGAGAGATGAGTAGAAGAACATTAAGAACACAAAGCAAAAGGGCACTTTATATTAATATTAAAAGAGAGCTACAACTTGGAGTAAAGGGTTACACTTGCAATGAAATAAAAAACCTATGTTAGCATTAACACTAGGATGCAAATGAAGTTACAAAAACTACAAAAAAAGGAGTACACTAAGCTAGGGATAAGAAAAGCATAAAATGAGAAAGAGAGAGAGAGAGAGAGAGAGATAGCATAAAAACACTAAGAAACAAAGGGGCAGCACCTCCCCTCTCAACCCAAAACTTTCTGGACATAAGGGGGAACAACTGAATTTATAGACTTTATCACGGGTTGTTCACACCCTCTATCATGCCCAGGGAGGGTGTGTCATGTATAGAGTTGACCTCGGGCTCTAGATTCTGTCGGTAATGATGATTGCTTCTGTATAATAGTGGACATGCCCTAGGCCATGTTCGTGTAGGAGGGGCGTGTAAGGCATGTCAAGTTTCAATCATTGGTCGGAAATCCTCCAGTCATCGAAAAAGGTGGAACACGCCCCAGGGCCACTCCCGTGTAGAGGGTGTGTCAGTACTGTTGACGTGCATCAACGGAAAATCTTTAAATGCGGTAGCAGGCTTCGAGATGGGGTGACACGCCCAGAGACATGCCTAGGGAGGACGTGTAAGGGGGGCATGTCAGGTGTTTTTCTTGGGATTTGGTCTTTGACAGCAATCTTCCTCGGGATCAGGTTACACGCCTGATGACACGCCCAAGGAGGGCGTGCCAGGGGGGCGTGTTAGGTCATTTTGGCAGAAAACTAAGAAAATCTGCAAAAATAAGAGAAAACATTAGTGGAAATAATATGTACAAAATGAGGTCAATATATAAGCTTACAAGACATGATTTTTGTATTAAAAACCTAGAAATACCCTAATAGTTTAGAATATAAAACGTATTATCAAATTCCCCCAAGCTTAAGCTTTCTTGTCCCCAAGCAAAGATATAAAAACTAGCTAAAATAAAAAGTGACTAATCAAAAACTTCTAATTATGCTTATACAAGTATTATGCAAAATTCTAAGTAGGGAGAATGTGAAACATAAAAATAATTAATTAAACATGGTTTAACAATTTATAGATTTACTAACGAAAATAAATCATCCAAAATTTTAACAAAATTCTTTAAATAAATTTAAGCAAGGCAACGAAATGAAAAAACTCATTGAGTTGTTACTAGATCCAAGAGATTCATTATAACTATATCAATCAAATAACAAAAATCTAAATTTAAATCCAAAATTTACTATTTTACTTTTCTTGTTTACTTGGCTAATAAATAAAATTCAAAAACATGAATCAAAAGGGCTTATTAGGATCGAAACGATTGGTTTAGGATTATGATTAGGAGTGGAATTCAAAGATAAACAAGGAGGCTCAAAAATCACACTAAACAAAAATAAAGAGTTTCAAAAATAAAATATTTTTCTTTTTCTTTTCTTTACTTTTATTTTTTTTTCAAAACAAAGGTCAAAAATAATTTTTCTTTTCATTTTGAAATTGGCCAGACAAAACTAAACACTTAGTTTAAGCATACTTTTTTAAAAAGTTGTCCTAAAATATCACAAAATAACCCTATCATAATCATGAATTTTTTTTTATGAAACTTAAAAGATTAGTGTGATTAGATAGGTTGAAAAATTTTAGCTTTGGTGAACATGAAACGATAAGTAGAGCTATCAATTGAAATCGGAAAAAGGCTCAAAAGCGGCTAACTAGGGATAAAAAATTTAGGTTGCCAAGAAGGCTCAAACGAAAACAAAAACGGCCTAAATCATTTTCATGCTTTTAAATTTATCTAAAGCATAAGTTTTGAAAAATTTCAAAAAGCAAATCCTAGATAATAAAAGAAGACTAATGAAATTATCTAGAAAATAAAAATAATAGACGACTTGGATCATTCACATCTACTACGCTAATCAAAAGTTGACATTACAAAAATTATCCAAAAACGAGAAGGAAAATAGTGGATGAAAGATTTTCAAGAAAGTAAAGAAAATAAAGAGCGAAAAGCATAATAAAAATGCGTGTTTTAGAAAAACGTTTCACGTTAACATGTTACTGTGAATTAGAAACACAGCATGACCAACATTTTACTTGTGAAACATAATTAAAAAGAATGATTAGAAAGATTATAATTACCTAAGTCATTATAAGGAATTTTGAGATAAACAAAACAAAAACAATGGGTACTATTGAAATACCAAAATTAGCATAATAATTTTTTATTTTGAAATATTCTCTTTTTTTGGATTTTTAAAGATATTATCTTTTTTTGAGATTTTTCTTTAAGAATAAAGAGGAGAAAGCACAAAAATTTTTTTTATTTTTTGATTGATTTTTACAGGGAAACAAAAATAAAGAAAAGAGAAAGATGAAATCCTCCCCAAAGCTTAAAATGGACATTGTCCTCAATGGAGAAAGGAGGGGAAGGAGAGAGAGAAATTAAAATAGAAATGTAGGTACAGAATTGAAAAATAGGTACTTCCCCGGATTTATGCGCCGCGAAAGTTGATTGATGTCGCTCCCCCATGCTTGTGCTTTGGATCTTCTTGAAATGTCTTCATTGGACTTCGTGATGGATTCAGAAGCGTTGGAGCAGGCGATCACAAAAGATTCAGCTTGTCGGAGCCGTCCGGGGCAAAAAAAAGTGTAAAATAAAGAAAACAGAAAAGATAACTTGGGTTGCCTCCCAAGAGCGCCCTTTGTTTAAAATGTCGTTTGAGCTCGACGCAACAAAATAATATATTGTCCAAAAGATTATTGTCCAAAATTAAAATTAAAATTTTTAACAAAAATAAAAAGTCTCAAGTTAGTTTAAAGTTCATGCAGAAGAAACTTAACATTGTTCGGACTGACATCGTCATCACCTGAAAAATAGAGTTTAAGACGCTGCTCATTTACTTTGAAATCTCCCTTATCAGGGTGTGAAATTAAAACAGTGCCATGCGGAAAAACTTCTTTAACAGAAAACGGCCCAGACCAATGAGACTTTAACTTGCCCGGAAATAAACGTAAACGTGAATTATATAAAAGAAATTTTTATAAAATTTCTCATTCTCGTATGCGCAAGAGCGACACTCGTCGAGCTAGTTAAGTTGAAATTTACTAAGGTCGCCGATAGAGTGGGGATCAAAATTTAAAAATCGCAAGGCCGAAAAAGCGCGGTGTTCTAATTCTACGGGTAAATGGCACGATTTTCCATAAACCAATCGATACAATGTACATCCGATGGTGGTTTTGTACGCTGTTCGGTAGGCTCATAGAGCATTATCTAATTTCATTGACCAGTCTTTTCTAGAAGTTGAAACAGTCTTTTCTAATATTCTTTTTATCTTTCTGTTCACTACTTCGACTTATCTGTTAGTTTGGGGGTGGTAAGAAGTTGACAGCTTATGTGTAACGCCGTATTTAATAAGAATTTTTGAAAACTGTGCGTTACAAAAGTGTGAACCTCTATCGCTAACGATGGCTCGCGGCGTACTGAATCGAGAAAATACTTTTTTAAGAAAGTAATTATGACTCGGGAGTCATTAGTAGGAAGATATTGGGCTTCATCCCAACGTGAAACATAATCGACAGCAACTAAGATGTATTTGTTTCCGAAGCTAGAAGGAAGAGGGCTAACAAAATCAATTCCCCAGAGGTCGAAAACTTCGCACTCGAGGAAATAATTTTGCGGTATTTTATTTTTATTGGAAATATTGCCCGACCGTCGGCAAATATCAATCCTACTCACAAAAGCTTGCACGTATTTAAATAGGCTAGGCCAGTAAAAACCCGCGCAAAGCACATTGTGAGCGGTGCGAGCAGCTTGATAGTGACCACCAGTCGGTCCTTCATGTAAGTGTTTTAAAATATCTAATCCTTCTTCAAGAGAGACACATCTCTTTATCACCTGGTCCGCACAAACTCGAAAAAGATGCAGGTCCTCCCAAAAATAGTTCTTAAACTCAAAAAAGAATTTCTTCTTTTACTGAGAGGAAAACTCTTTTGGGAGCACACGAGCCACTAAATAGTTGGCTATGTGTGCAAACCAAGGAGAAGGAAAAATGTTAATTTAAATTAGCTTCTCATCAGGAAAATAATCATTAAAATAATTTTCATCTAAATTTTCTATATACGAATTATTTAATCATGAGAGATGATCGGCAGCCAAATTCTCGGCTCCTCACTTATCACAGATTTCTAAGTCAAACTCCTGAAGCAGTAAGACCCAGCGAATAAGGCGCTGTTTGGCATCCGTCTTAGCAAGAAGATACTTTAGGGTCGAGTGGTCCATAAAAACGATAATTTTAGAAAGCGTATGATGCAGGCTTGGGTGTAGATACCGAAATATATTTACAGACGCGCACGAATATCTCTCTACGAACCAAATCCTACGCTCACACAATCGTTCTACGCCGAACCAATATAATTATTTAGTCAAATCAATTATATGCTAGCGTACAGGTAGCCAAACCGTTTAGGATCAAAGAAGGGTTATAGGCCAATGCTCTTTCCAGCTAAGGGGACCTACACGATCCGATCGAGCAGTGTTGTACCAAAAGAGATCTACCGAATAAAATTTGATTCGGAAAAGGTAGATCTCTCAAAAAAAAGAAAATGAGGGCTCGCCAATCCCCTTTCAGAAATTAAATCATTCAAGAAAAACACAAGTCGAATGAAGAAATCCATGATGATTCAAATGCTATATAAATTCAACGCTAAGAAAATCCACCACTCGAATTAATCTAGGAAAAGAAAGCACGCAACAGTAGAGAAGTTTCGTTACCCAATCGGAATGGGTGATTCTGATTTCACTCTACTTGAATCATTTCTTCAAAGGCTCCTCCGGAGTCACGCCGGTTGGAGAGAAACTCGTCCACCTTCGTCGCGTCATGCCGGAGTTGGAAATCCCCACGAATAGATCTTCTACATTTTGCAATATATATCTCAATATGGAAGGAGAGAGAAAAGGTTGTAGGTGTTAGGGTTTATTTATTGAAGGAGGTATTCGGATTTGGAAGGGTATGAGGAGGGGGCTGGGTTTGATGGTGAAGGTTGTTGGCAGCTAGGCTTTGGGGAGGAGGGAGGGTCTCTGTTTTTTGATGAGGATGGTTGGTGGTGGTCGGGTTTGTGAGGGGAAGGAAAGGGGCTTGGGTTGAGGAGGTGGTGGTGGTCGGATTACTAGGGATGGAGGTGGTCGGCTTGGTGTGGGAAGGAGGAGACGAATAGGTGGTCGGTTTTGCAAAGGAGAGAAGTAAGGTAGGCGAGGGGAAGCCGAATAGGAGAAGGAGGGGGAAGGGTGGCCGGCGGCCAAGAGAGGGAGAGGAAGGGGGTGGCCAAAAATACCTAGGAGGAAGAGGAGGAAACTTTCTCAAAAGTTAGGGTTTTATTTTTTTTCATTCATTCAATACCTCGAATCAAAAGATTACATGCCTATATATAGACTACAATAAGAGGAAAAGGCTACATGCAGCCCAAAATAAAATAACACATACAACATGGTTATAACACATCCATGCTATTATTCATGACATAAAAATTAAAATAATAATGCAAAATAAAATCAAAGCATAGAAATGGATTATTAATTAATAATAATTTATAAATAATTATTATTAATTAATAATATATAGGTTTGCGTTCAGGACGGCTATTATGACGACGCTCCACATGGTCGTCCGTAAGCATGTCATCGCCGTCTTCAAAATGTTGTGGGCTGTCGTCTCCATCAATCCTCCCCCGCTCAAAAGTACTCATCACCGATGAGTTGGTCTGAGAGTACCGGTGCAGGAGAGCATCATCCACAAGTAACACGTAGCAGCAAACATCACCACTTGGAGAAAAGAGCACGTCAACCTGGTGTTTTATGTCATGCAAAAAGTTGGTCCTGGGGACCCTTGGAAAAGCATCAGGTAATAAAGGAAGATAAGTTTCTACATCAACTACCAACGTACCTCCACTGAAGACCAAAGAAGAGAGCGATCCAGGCACAAGCTCACTACCCAACCCATAAGAAAACAAAGTGGAACCACATGGATAGGCAGATAATTCAAGTGGTGGAGAAACATATAGCGTTAAATTAGAAACATTAAAAATAGGAGTATTACCCCAATCAGTGGAAAACCTCAAAAGAAATGTGTGTTCTCCTAATTTCATTAATGTCTGCAAAAGGTCCAGCTCGCCAACTCGCCAACTTTCTATAGCGCCCGAAGTCAACCGTTCAGGGACGAGATGAACAAAAACCAAATCATAAATTATATAGTAAGACGCCCTTTTATGTAAGCTAGTAACAAATTGATAAGATTTATATGATGTGGTTAGCGTTTCACTAAAGTGCTTACATAAATAATGGTCGTGGCGAGAATTATCTTGTGAAAATGCACTTAATATATTCGGTGGAGGTAACAGAACTAAATAAGGAGGCACCAAGGGAACTAAATCTGGTGGCGCCGGAGGATTAACATCAGGTGGCACCAATAGAACGAGATCAGGGGGCACTATAAACGGCTTCATCATAAACTTATGATTCGATATTTGATATTTTTGTAGAAAATAGGGAGGCTAAAACTAGGATAAAAGGCACCATCGCCATAGAAACAAAATCGAATGCAGTCGAGGACATGACAAATGATGGATACACAAAATAATGGGCAGTCAAAGGTGACATGTCCAAAGGAGGCGCCCGTGAGGTTGGCCCAATAAAATGACTCAGATCAGGAATACAAAATGTGTGTCCTAAAGTGCCCACTAGACGAGTCAATAGAATAGGAGGGAGACTCCGTAAATCTAAAACCGGGAGAGAGTTAAGAACAAATTTAATTTCACGCAACGGAGATAGCATCAGGGGACGCTCATCCGGGTCTACTTCAATAATATCGTCCAAAAAAACAACTCTTTCACTTGGACATTCTACCGACACACTCGACAAGTCATCCAAGTCACTAGATACTTCATATAATTCAGATTCGGTAACAGCCTCAGACGTAGACAAAGGACCCGCCGAATTTTTTAATCCATATCGGGCTTCAGGCAAAGGGGGTAACATCAAAGAAATGTCTACCGGGTTCTCAGTGCCACCATCATCCAAAATTAACTCTCCCACACAAGGTAGATCTTCTAAAACAGCACATCCTTCACTAACCAAATCTTCCCATGAAGTGGGTACATCGTCTAAATAAGGATAGAGGGATGGGCAAATCGAATCTCGGGGAGAATCTAAATTATCTTGAACCTCACGCAACATTGATAACTTCAAAGAACTAACTCCCGGATGTGCCTCACTAAGATCATCCCAAGCTAAACACCCATCCCAAGGTTACACTTCCAACACCGTTGAAACATCTACCAATCCTGGGTCAATTATAATAATATTGTGATCCTCACTTGCACTTATCCGATTGGATTGATCTAACGGGGAAGCTAAATAAATGGACACCTCAATATGTTCCGGGCTAGAAGGAACTAGCTCGTGTTCTAGCAGGTCATCACCTAATTCAGTAATAGGTAAGCTCTCAACATAGGGTGACTCTACCGACTCAGCCGGAACGTCTTCTGATGCAGGGTCATCAGAATACTCCATAACTATCAAGGGAGACACCTCAGAAACATCGTAGAAAGGAAGAGGAGACGATTCCTCAGAGGAGAAATCCTCATCCAGGTCACTAGGGTAACCAATCTCCTCATCGTCACTCAAATCGTCGGCGTAATCAGCCTCGTCCTCAGTGACAGGCAAAGTCTTAGACACAGCCTCAAACTCAATAGGAGAGTCAACAACTAATGCATGTAACTTGGGGGGAGACTCACAAGGTTCTACGGGCGTAATCGGGGTAGAACGCTCCATAGAGCCACGATTAGATACGCCACTAGACTCACATGTAGTAATCGTCTGACACAAGGGAACTTTACTCTTAGGAATGTGGTGCTTCTCAATTTCCAATGCAGCATTAAAAGTGGTGTTCAGGTTGGTGTGACCATGAAGCAGTAACTTACCCTGGATGTAGGGGTTTAACCCCCTACAAAACCTAGAAAGGGTGACCTTAGGCAAGTCCTTAACACCGCTCCAAACCATCATATCCTTAAGGAGTTGCATATAATCTGAGACCGACTTATTTCCTTGTTTAAGGGTAGCCAAATCATCAGTTATTTGTCTCTTGGTCTGGGCATTTGGGTTATATTCATTCCTAAAGGTTGGCATGGAACTAGCGCCATAAGTAGGATAAATGGGGTGTTGCCTAGGGGAAAGTTTTGCTACTTGGCTAGCCTTTAATTGTGCAATCAACGCCTTAATCTCATCTACTACTGGGCAAGGGACTGGCTTTCTAACGTTCATATTGGAACCTAATGATTTCACTCGGGAAACGTTGACGTCCTTGGCCATTATAGTGAGAACTGGAGAGAAACACTCAACTGGAACTAGTGCACATGCAATGAAAAAATTAACATGGCCCTATTTAAATTTTAAAGATGGATTTGTTCCCGCTTAATAACTAAGGCAATAAAATATTTTTTTGGATTTTCTTACTGAAATTAAATAAAAGATTATTAAAAAAATTTGATTTTTTTTGCTAAAAAAATAAAAATATAGGCCGCTATTTGCACGCCAACAATTAAATTTTAAAACAACTTAATAAAAATAATGATTTAATGAAAAAAAAAATTTCTTACTAAGAAAATGATGGAGAAATTCCAAAAAAAATTTTGAAATTTGAGAAAAATTGAAATGTTTAGACCGCTATTTGAAGAGCAAAAAATTAAAAATTGTTTTATATGTTGTGCAATGAACGTGCAAGTGCGTGTCGGTGCTCAAAGAAAAAGGGAGAGGGGGCCAATTAGGAAATTGACGTAAACCTCCCTCTGACACCAAATTGATGAAGGCTTGGGTGTAGATACTGAAATTTATTTACGGACGTGCACGAATATCTCTCTACAAACCAAATCCTACGCTCACACAATCGTTCTACGTCGCACCACGTTATTTATTCCAATCAATTATATGCTAGCGTACGGGTAGCCAAATCGTTTAGGATCAAACAAGGGTTATAGGCCAATGTTTTTTCCGACTAAGGGGACCTACACGATCCAATCGAGAGGTGTTGTACCAAAAAAGATCTACCGAATAAAATACGATTCGGAAAAGGTAAATCTCTCCCAACAAAAGAAAACGAGGGCTCGCCAAACCCCTTTTGGAAATTAAATCAATCAAGAAAAACACAAGTCAAATGAAGAAATCCAGGATGATTCAAATGCTATCAAAATTCAACGCTAAGAAAATCCACCACACAAATTAATATAGGAAAAGAAAGCACGCAACGGTAGAGAAGTTTTGTTACCCAATCGGAATGGGCGATTCCGATTTCACTCTACTTGAATCGCTTCTTTAAAGACTCCATCAGAGTCACGCCAGTTGGAGAGAAACTCGTCCGCCTTCGTCGCGTCATGCCGGAGTTGGAAATCCCCACGAAGAGATCTTCTAAATTTGGCAATATATATCTCAATATGGCAGGAGAGAGAAAAGGTGGTAGGTGTAAGGGTTTATTTATGGAAGGAGGTATTCAGATTTGGAAGGGGATGAGGAGGGGGCTGGGTTTGATGGTGAAGGTGGTTGGCGGCTAGGCTTTGGGGAGGAGGGAGGGGCTCGGTTTTGTGATGAGGATGGTTGGTGTTGGTCGGGTTTGTGAGGGGAAGGAAAGGGGCTCGAGTTGAGGAGGTGGTGGTGGTCGAATTACTAGGGATGGAGGTGGTCGGCTTGGTGTGGGAAGGAGGAGGCGGATAGGTGGTCAGTTTTGCAAAGGAGATAAAGAAGGTAGGGGAGGGAAGGCTGAATAGGAGAAGGAGGGGGAAGGGTGGCCGGCGGCCAAGAGAGGGAGAGGAAGGGGGTGGCCGAAAATGCCTAGGAAGAAGAGGAGAAACTTTCTCAAAAGTTAGGGTTTTCTTCTTTTTTTTCATTCATTCAATACCTCAAATATAAAGATTACATTCCTATATATAGGCTACAACAAGTGTAAAAGGCTACATACAGCCCAAAATTAAATAACACATACAACATGGTTATAATAAATCCATGCTAGTATTCATGACATAAAAATTAAAATAATAATGCAAAATAAAATCAAAGCATAGAAATGGATTATTAAAGAATAATAATTTATGAATAATAATTTATGAATAATAATTATTATTAATTAATAATATATAGGTTTGTGTTCAGGACAGTTATTATGGCGACGCTCCACATGGTCGTCCGCAAGCTTGTCGTCGTCGTTTTCAAAATGTTGTGGGTCGTCGTCTCCATCAGCGTAATATAAGGACGGAATTTATCAAAAGCGAAAACAACAGCTAGGAGCTCCTTCTCGGTCGTGGTATAATTCTCTTGTGCCGATGTAAGTGTTTTACTTGCATAATGGATGGGGTGAAAGTTTTTAGATAATCGTTGTCCTAGTACGACTCCCACCGCGAAACTACTCACATCACATATAATTTCAAAGGGAAGGTCCCACACCGGAGCTATCATAATAGGGGCATGAATTAACTTATTTTTAATTGTTTCAAAGGCAGATAGCCAAGGTTCGTCAAAAATAGACGGGGCATCTTTTTCTAAGAGTTGAGTAAGGGGTTTGGTAATTTTTGAGAAGTCTTTTATGAAGCGATGGTAGAAACCAGCGTGTCCTAAGAAACTTCTTATAGCTTTGACGTTCGTAGGTCGACAGATGTTGACTTCGCCTATCGGCCACGGCGGCAGCTTCTCGATAAATTCTATCTTAGCTATGTCTACTTCAATTCTTCTCGCAGAAATCTTATGACCAAAAACTAACCCTTCCCTCACCATAAAATGGCATTTTTCCCAATTTAGGGCAAGGTTAGTTTCTTCGCATCTTTCTAAGACTTTTTCGAGGTTTTCTAAATAACTATCAAAGGCATCGCCGAACATGGAGAAATCATCCATAAATACCTCCATTATTCTTTCTACGTACTTGTCAAAGATAGAGAGCATACATCGTTGGAATGTAGCTGGCGTATTGCATAATCCAAATGGTATTCTTCGGTAAGCGAATGTGTCGAAGGGACAAGTAAACCTAGTTTTCTCCTAGTCCTCGGGAGAGATGGGGATTTAAAAATACCCCGAGAGACCATCGAGAAATCAGTAAAATCTATGGCCGAATAATCGCTCTAAGATTTGATCGATGAATGGCAAGGGGAAGTGGTCCTTGCGGGTGGCTTCGTTTAACTTACGATAGTCAATACACATTCGCCACACCATCACTGTCCGTGTTGGGATTAAGTCATTATTTTCATTCACAACTACGGTTATCCATCCCTTTTTTGGCACTACCTGGACAGGAGTAACCCACTTACTATCAAATATAGGATAGATAATTCTTGCGTCTAACAGCTTCATAACCTCGCCATTTATGACTTCTTTCATGTTCGAATTTATATGGCACTGAGGTTGGATGGAGTTACGCGAATTATCTTCCATTAAGATTTTGTGGGTGCAGAAAGATAGGCTTATGCCCTTGATATCAGATATCTGCCATACAAAAGCTCGGCGATGTTTACGTAAAACAAGAAGGAGTTTGTTATTTTGTACTTCAGATAAGTAGGCCGAAACTATCACTAGCAGTTTGGAATTTTTTTCTAGGAAGGTATACTTTAGATGTTCATGTAGTTATTTTAATTCTAGGGTAGGGGTTCTTCATAAGATGTTTTGGAAGTTCATTCTTTTTCAAAAATAATATCTTCGTAGACTTTTAACTTATACGAAAAATTTGAAGTGGGTGAATCAATGGCCATGGAGGTTTCTTGTAGACTTTTAGTATGAAGAGTTGAGGAAGAAAAAAATCAGAAAATTCATCGTCAGAAATACTGTAGGAAGATTCATCACATAATGTATCTAAGAAGAAACAGGAGTCATCATTCTCTAGGGTATTTTTCATTGAAGGGGTGATAGAGAAGGTCACTTTATCATCGCCTACTCGTAGGACGAGCTTGCCATTGCTTACATCATTGATAGCTTGGGAGGTGGCAAGGAAGGGTCGACCAAGGATCAGGGGAACCTTGACGTCTTATTTGATGTCCAATATGACAAAATCCATCGGGAAGATGAATTTGTCGACTTTGACTAGAACATCCTCCATTATTCCTAACAGGTACTTAACAGATCTATCAGCGAGCTGGATACTCATACGCGTGGGCTTGAGGCTACCAATTCCTAACTTCTTAAATAACGAGAGGGGCATCAGGTTGTTACTTGCACCAAAGTCGGCCAATGCGTGCTTGACAAAAAGATCATCAAAGACCCACGAAATAGAAAAATTACCCAGATCACTGATCTTCTTTGGCAAACCGTTTTTCAAGACCGCGGAGCACTTGGCATTTAACATGATGTGCGATAAGTTTTCTAACTTCTTCTTATTAGTCAGAAGGTCCATAAGATACTTAGCATACTTCGGTATCTGGGAGATTGCTTTGTGGAAAGGCAGATTTATGTGGATTTGCTTAAACATTTCTAAGAAGCGGCTATACTGATCATCTAGACGTTGTTTTTTAAGTTGGTAAGGGTATGGTGGAGTTGGATCATTTTTAAAAATATGTGGTGGAGCGAGTTCTTTTTCTAAAGCAGAGAGCGGAGTGATAACTTCTTTTTCAGCAGGTGGTGGAATATTCAAAATGGAGGCGGAGCTTTCCTCGGGCTCTTCGCTAACCATGTAACACCCCAAACTTGGAAGGGGAAACGACAGCGTCGTTTCAGCCAAATTTGGGTTTTGGGGGTAGGCACACGGCCTGTGATACGGCCGTATCACAAGCCGTGTAGCGCCTGGGTCGTCGAGCCGTATTGCGCCTGGGTCGTCAAACCGTGTTGATCGACGATCGGCGAGAAGGCACACGGCCTTGGATACGGGCATGTCCCTGGCCATGTCCTTCTCGGGCTGTTAGCAGGATTTATTCTGCTAAGCGTGACACGGGTCACGACACGGCCGTGTCGGGGATGACACGGGCGTGTCGAAGGCCGTGTCCATGGCCGTGTTTTTGGCCGTGTCCTTCTCTGACTAGGAAAATTGGTCGGTAGGGGGCGTGACACGGGTCTCGACACGGGCGTGTCAATGGCGACACGGCCGTGTCGGAGGCCGTGTCAAAGGCCGTGTCGAATGCCGTGTGCTGGTTTTCGAATCGGTCGAGATGGCGAATGGCTAACACGGCCATGCACACGGCCGTATTGCAACCCGTGTTTGGCCCAGATTTTCTATTTTGGGTTCCGATCGTGGCCGTTCGTTCTTTTCTTTGGAAGATCCAATGGTGGGGAGCCTCCCAGGGCGGTTTAAGGCCGGGAATAGGGTTTCAAACCCTTATTTTCCATTTGGCTTTATCTCTCTTGATTCTAGAGAGAAGGGAGAGCAAGGAGGAGGAAGGAGGCCAAGATCCGGCCGCCGGCGAAGCTTCGAAGGTCCGTTTTGCGAGCGGAGTTCAGATCTGCGAAGGTGGGAGCATTGCGGTGGTTTTCAACCGAGCAAATCTTCTCCATGGCTAGGAAGAGGGGACGAAAGGTAACGACACTTCTCCTCTCGGTTTTTAGGATTTAGGATGCATGAATAGCATCCCCTTCCTTTCGTATTTTTAGCACCGAATCTCTCAAATGAGAGGGATTCGTGTAGCCTAGGTTCAAGAGAAACCTCCGGGTTGAGTATGTTCATCCCGGCATGCTTTGCATTAGAGATCCGCTCCGTTAGCGGATTAGGCATTGTGGGTGAAGCTGTGGTTGCGACCGTTAGTCCGACCCGGTGATGTTGCATAGCGAGCTTCGGGGATTCGGTAGAAATCCGTAGCAGCAATACGCCGTTGTATGTATGCGTTTTCCCCCTTATATTTGAGTGAGTACTCGTAGTCAGAATCGGACGAGGTTAGCTCCACTTTGTGCGGTAGATGGTTTCCTTAGAGCACGGGAAAGACACGGTGCGAGTGGCAATTGGGATGGGGAAACCTTTGTTTGTGCTGTGCTAAGGCGCGGCTATGTCTCCTTGGTCGGCTGGCTTTTCCGTGACGCGCAAGTCATGTGGGGAAAGTGTCCTGGCGAGACTAGCCCCTTGTGTGAGACTAACGAGAATGCCGAGCGGAGGGCAAGCCCGGGCAATGTAGCCATGAGCGGGTGGGGTCCAGCAAGGCTTCTTAGAATCGGTCAATGTGAGGCGGAACCCTAACGAGCGAAGTCAGATTGTGCGGGCAAGCCCTGGGGTTATGACCCTTGTGGGGGTGGGGCCTTTGCAAGGTTCCGTGTGACGACGTGTATGCCGTTAGGGACATGGTGGTTCCCTTTTGTTTGCGGCTTTAAGCCAATGGGGAAATGGAAGTACCAAGTGTTTGATGTTGTGCTAGATGCATACGAGCTAGGGTGCCTTGGGTGAAACCCGGGTTGCATTCATGTTGCATAGTAGGCCCCTTTCACTTTGTATAAAACATAGAGAACATGTATGCTGTATGAGACATCCAAGCCTGTTTTATCGCTTTATTATATTTACTCTTTTGGTATACGAAGTGCTAACTTGCAGGTGGAGTGGTACCCCAGGGTCCGTTAGAGACGGCCGGGAGGAGATGTGTTTGTTACACAGTAGAGGTCAGCCTTTGCTGACCCACGTTACTTCAAATCCTTACAGGGCAAGGATCGCATGCAGGAGCTAGCGCGCAGGGAGAAAAGCCCTAAGCCTCATGAAGTGTTGCTATGCTTGACTATTTTTCCTTTCCATGTCTTGTTGCTGTTGTTTGACTATGTCCGGCTTGCATGCCGAGGTAGCCTAGGAGTGCTTGGCACTTTTGTATTTTGGACTTTTATTGTGTAAGGCCTTAAGGCCATTTGATACTCTACTGTTAGTGGATAACTTCTGTCTGTTAATGTTCTGTTTTCGTTGTGTATGTCTGGAGTCTTGAGTTTGGGTAGTTTAATATCATCTTTTAATACTAAAGTTGTGGTGTCCGTATGTTGTGGGGCCACGGCCGGACCCATATTATATGGTCTTTACAGGGGAGGTGTTACAAACCATACCATAAACTTGCTTCCCACTCCGAAGAGTTATAGATTTTGCTTGCTCTCTCAGGTTGGGCTCGGTATTGGTAGGAAGAGACCCAGCAGGGTCACTCAGATATAATTTTAGCTAGTTGTCCTACTTGATTTTCTAGATTTTTAACGGATCCGGATAGGCTTCTTATAGTTACATCATTAACATTCATATATTTTAAAAACATTTCCTCCAATCTTGAAGGTTTTTGAAAATTTTGAAGAGGTGGAGGTAGTGCAGAAAAATCATTTTGTGGTGGCGGGCGTATTGCGTTCGAAGGGTTACTCCACGAGAAATTTGGGTGGTTTCGTAAAGCGGGATTATAACTATTCGGAAAAGCAAAGCCTGGCGCAGGATAATTAGCAGCAGAAAAATTATGAAAAGCATTCCTAGGCATATTGTTAACATAATCTAATTGTTTGGGAGTAAGATTTTCAGATTTCCATACCTGAGGGGCGGAGGCAGCAGTCATCTCTGTTATCTTTTTACTTAATACTTCCACTTACAGAGGTAGCTGGGAGACGTTATCTACTTAAAATATATCTGCAGGTTTGTTTGGGCGAGGTCTAGGAACATACCACTGATATGTGTTCATGTCCAGGTCCTCGAAAAGTTCAAGAGAAGCTTCTGGGGTTTTGTGGTTTAAAGTACCACCGGAAGCTGCGTCTATCATTTGCTTTGTATTTTGATTTAGCCCGTTATAAAACGTCTACACTTGTAACCATACAGGCAGCGCGTTATGGGGGAATCGTCTTAAGAGTTCTTTAAATCTTTCCTAGGTTTCATAAAGAGATTCAGAATCTATTTGAAAAAAGGCAAAAATATCGTTCCTAAGTTTTACAGTTTTAGCTGGCGAAAAATACTTCGTCAGAAATTTTTCGGTTAGTTGATCCCAAGTCGTGATGCTCCCTCTTGGCAGAGTCATCAACCACTGTTTAGCTTTAGTTCTAAGGGAGAAGGGAAAGAGTCTTAGCCTGATAACATCATTTGTAACACCATTGATCTTGAAAGTGTCACAAATCTCAAGAAAGCTTGATATATGCGCGTTCAGATCTTCATCTTGAAGTCCTTCATATTGAACATACTGCTGCACCATTTGAATTATGCTAGGCTTAAGTTCAAAATTATTATTAGCTATAGCAGAGAGAACTATGCTTGATTCTGTACCGTCTAGATTCGGCCGTGCATAATAGGACATAGGCCTTTGCAGGGCTTCCTCTACGATGGGCTCTTCCATTCTTAAAGCATAAAATGACTCGGAATCCTCAACTGGTATTTGAAGAGTAGGGCCTTGAAATCACGATCTTCTCTGAAGAGTACGCTCAATTTCGTGGTCCAAGTAAAAAATAACCGACGGATTTCTGCAGGTCATGCACCAGGAGAAGAGAGGATAAAGAAAGAGAAAATAAACTAGAAAAAGAGAACTATAAAAAATTTTTTGAAATAGATTTTTTTTTAATGTTTTAACTCCCGAACTTCCCAAGGGCTACCCGATGAAGGGTTCGCAAGGTACTAGACAAGATAGTGATAATTAATCCACATTGCTCTTTTCGAGAGAGTTAGGTGGTGTAAAAAAATTGTGAAGCAAGTTTCTATTAAGAGCGTTAATATTTTTTTTAATTTTTAATAAAGAGGGTGAGAAAGAGAAGTGATAAAAGTAATAGGTTCATGTTTTCAAATTATTAACAAAAGTTTCTCCCTGGCAACGGCGCCAAAAACTTGGTGTCAGCTAATCATGAAAAGAATAAAAACCGAACTAGCAATCCAACTAGGCAAGTATACCTATAAAACTGTAGCTTGGGGACACAAGTGTCGTATTAAAATACGGGAACTGTTGAGTAATCTTACTCACATGAAAATTATTATCTTATCGAAGGATTGTTTTACGGTTTGTTAAAAGAAAACTAATTGCGATTAAGAAAGGAAATATAGCGCTAAAAAGAGAACTACTTGCAGTTAAATAAGAACTACTAAAAATGATTACAACAAGGGGTTGAAGTGATGAAATAGTAAAGTACTCGATTTAGAATCACCTCAGCAAAAGTTGATTAAAATGCGATGATAAACCCTAACTTAATAGGGTAAAGGACCTTGACCGTGGAGGTTCCTAAATCTTGAACACGCTTCTCTCGAAGTCGGGCCCAACTGAGTTTAGGAAGGTCCGACCGAACTCTCGTTCAAATCGGAGACCTAAAGCTCGCTTTACACGGTGAACCCCACTATTGGATTTCACTCCAAACAAGGAGATTTAACGTCTACCTCTCTCGAGGGGTGTGTACAACTCTCTTTACTCTTGAGTGTTCACTTCAAACTACGAGCCTCTCGGCTAGCTATGAGTAAAAACAAAAATGGAAATTATATATCGATGATATAACTCCAAACATGAATAATCAAGAGTAAATCGAAAGCCTAAACCCTAAAAAGAAAAAGTAAATTTAAAGCATCATAACTTAATAACCTCAAACCTCGGATCATCAAGATCGAGTACAAGTTGGATTAGTTAATCATGGAGAAGTGGAGGATGAGAGATGAGTAGAAGAACATTAAGAACACAAAGCAAAATGGAACTTTATATTAATATTAAAAGAGAGCTATAACTTGGAGTAAAGGGTTATACTTGCAATGAAATAAAAACCTATGCTAGCATTAACACTAGGCTACAAATGAAGTTACAAAAAACCAACAAAAAGAGTACACTAAGCTAGGGATAAGAAAAGCATAAAATGAGAAAGAGAGAGCATAAAAACACTAAGAAACAAAGGGGCAGCACCTCCCCTCTCAACCCAAAACTTTCTGGACACAAGGGGGAACCACTAAATTTATACACTTTCCCACGGGTTGGTCACGCCCTCTATCATGCCCAGGGAGGGTGTGTCATGTATGGAGTTGACCTCGGGCTCTGTATTATGGAGGGAATGATGATTTCTTCTGTACAATGGTGGACAGGCCCGTGTAGGAGGGGCGTATAAGGCATGTGAAGTCTCAATCATTGGTCAAAAATCCATCAATCGTCGAAAAAGTTGGATCATGCCCCAGGGCCACGCCCGTGTAGAGGGGCATGTCAGTACTGTTGACGTGCAGCAACGAAAAATCTTTAAATGCGGAAGCAGGCTTCGGGATATGGGTGACACGCCTAGAGACACGCCCAGGGAGGGCGTGTAAGGGGGGCGTATCAGGTGATTTTCTAGGGATTTGTTCTCTGACAGCAATCTTGCTCGGGATCAGGTTACATGCCTGGTGACACGCCCAGGGAGGGTGTGTCAGGGGGGCGTGTCAAGTCATTTTGGCCGAAAACTGAGAAAATCTGCAAAAAAAAGTGAAAACATTAGTGGCAATAATATGTACAAAAGGAGGTCAATATATAAGCTTACAAGACAGGATTTGTGTATTAAAAACCTAAAAATACCCTAATAGTTTAGACTAAAAAACGTATTATCAACTGTGTGGAGATAATTGAATTGTATCGACACTTCAGCATGCCCGGTGTCAATACTTTAAGTCTATACTTCAGTTCTACATTGTGTTGAGATAGTTGTATTGTCTCGACACAATTGTCTTAAGGTGTCGAGATATATGACTTGTCTCGACACTGCTGACTTGATCTTCAAAATGTCGAGATAACTGGCTTGACTCGACATTGCTCTTGCAAAGGTGTCAACACAATTGAAGTGTGTCGACACTTTTGTCCTTAGTCATTTTTCTACACTACAAGTTGCTCGATGTAGACTGTGCTGACTTCACTCAGCACTTTGCTGACTTCACTCGACACTTTTGAACTTAGATAATTTTCTTCACTTTCTGGTTAGCTTCTTTGAGTCCTCCTATCAATATGACTTGAAACACCTGTCCAATAAATATGAGATAGGCAACCTGCATACATGAACTGAAACATACATCAAATACATATTTGTGTATATCAGTGAGTTGAAAGGGCTTATTCAAATCAAGTACATTGTTTCCAATGTACCCAACAATCTCCCCCTATTTGGAGAAGTCAAAACCCCAATTCAATGATATACACCACAATACCAAAATAAGATAATTATGATGAACAATAAAAGTGCTGAACAAAATATAACAGAACACAGCAATGAAAACACAGATGTAACAAATAGCAACCAAACTTTTCATTCAAATTTATTCAAAGATTACACCTTTCAGTTTTATTATAATGTTCTTAAATCCAAATTACATAATTTTTAGAAAAGAAAAATAAACTAAGAATCCTCTGTCTCTTTCATGACAATGCCTTTTCCGGATTGTATTTTAGCTTTGACTTCAGGTACTTTGTCATCAGCCACTTTCTTGCCTTTGATATCTATAGCCTTAGAGATTTCTTCTTGCTTTATCCTTTGCCTTTCTATAATAGGACATGGGAAAATATTTGATGGGCTCAATTGAATCAGTAGGAATCTTCCATGCCTTCAGATCATGTCCGAGTTTGTGGATGATCTCCTGCTGCTTTGTATGCTTGACCCACACCTATTCTGAATACCATTTTCCTCTATCAGCTGTGTTATTATTGACTGCTTTCCATGCAGTGAGTATAATTTGTCTACAAGTTGGACACCACTGCTCAAAATCTAGCCTAGCTTCAGCCTATTCCCTAAATCCTTTCTTAGATAGCTGAGCTTCTTTCTCTTTAAGCAATGTAGAACCAGTCATCTCCACCTCCTCACATAATATATTCTGAACTTGTGGTGGAGGACTGTACATGGATTGGACAGCAGTTTGAATGGCCTCAAAATGAGCTGGCTGGCAACTAAAATTAGCAGTTTGATCTTCATCATACCATATGGGAGGATGGCCTAGAGTTTCTCTGATGCTATTTGAGGTCGAAATATCATGCTCAGAGCTTGCTTTTAACATTACTCTCTCCCTTTATGACTTATGTTTCTACATGATTCATTAAATCATTCTAATGAAACCTGACTTGACCATCTAGATAATTAACTCCTGAGGACAGAAGATTCTTAACTTTGAGTAAATTTTCATCCAATTCTTTGCCAGAGGCCTTCACTTCCTTAACCAAAGAGTCTTTGTGAGTAGATAGCTGAGTTTCAATATCCTTGGAGGAAGAGGTTATCTTGTTCTTCAGAGCAGTAGTTTTCTTAGTTATCTCTGCCAATGTAGCATCATACATAACTATCATATTCTCATTCATTCTAGTTTGATTTTCCATGACATAACCTTGTTTTATAGCTATTTCATTTTCAACTTTATGTGACTCCACTTGTTGTTTAGCAATGTATACTACGACATTAGCTCCTCTCTGAAAGAAATCAGTCATATATTTCTTCAATAGATTAACTTCAAATCTAATGGATTTGATTTCTTGTGCTAGCTGAAACTGTAACTCTTTGTTGCTTTCATCTACATACTTCTCAAGTTGAGTTTTTTGTTGATCTAACATAATTTGCAGTTGAACTATAATTGAGCTTAAATCCACAGAAGGTGTAGGTGTTGTTCCAGACTGAATTGTCTTTTTATAACTGCTACTCCTCTTTCTGAGTTTAGAAAATTTTCTTTTTTTTATCTGAGAGGATTATTCCTCCTTAGATTCTTAAGAACTAACCACCTCAACTAATTTAGGTTCTTTAGCACATTTAGTATATGGGGCCATATCTGCTAACTCCCCCTCAACCATTGCACCTTCTTCACCAATATTGGGGTTTTCCAAGTTGACCTCATCTTGCTGAGCTACAGCATCAGTAATAGGGTCCTCGGGAAATGCAGTCATCTCCCCTAGATATTTGTATCTTGATACAAAATGATTTCTTCATTAGTCTCCTTGAAGATTGCATTCTCAATCTCCCTATAAGGCATTTCCTGTGCAGGAACTTCTATATGTTTTAAATCAGTATTTAGCTCCTGCACTACTTCCATTACTATTATATTTACAGAATCTTGGACTCTTTCAGGCAAAGTATTGAGGTTCTCCCCCTCAACGTAATCCATCTCTAGTATTGTCCCCCTGCACCTGATCACTAGTTCCAGGTGAGGGACTTGGAGATTATTCAGCCACTGTAACATCCTATTTTGTTGAGCTAGAACTTCCTTGTACCTCTGAATCACTATGAAGAATCCTCTTCCACAACTACTGTTGTAACGAACCTGGCTCATTTAGACCAGTCGCCGCCCGGCCCACCATGGCCCTTTAGACCGGGTAGTACAGCCGGAATCTACAAGGCTTGCAGTCCGTACACCCCAAAGCATCTCGTGTCTGTTTATCGGTCGTCTGCATTGTTGCCAAGGGGTTTCAAACCCAAGACCTTAATAAGGAGCCTTTAATACCGCTCCTCATCACCAACTGAGCTGCAGCTCAGTTGGTGATGAGGAGCGGTATTAAAGGCTCCTTATCAAGGTCTTGGGTTCGAAACCCCCTTTAATACCTCTCCTCATCACCAACTGAGTTGTAGCTCAGTTGGTGATGAGGAGCGGTATTAAAGGCTCCTTATCAAGGTCTTGGGTTCAAAACCCCTTGACAATAATGCGGGCGGCCGATAAACCGGCGCGAGATTCTTTGGGGTGTACGTCCTATAGGCCTTGTAGATTTCGGCTGTACCAGCTGGTCTAAAGGGTCGTGGTGGGCCGGGCGGCGCCTGGTCTAAATGGGCTAGGGTCGTTACAAGCTCAGTTGGTGATGAGGAGCGGTATTAAAGGCTCCTTATCAAGGTCTTGGGTTCGAAACCCCTTGGCAACAATGCGGGCGGCCGATAAACAAGAACGAGATGCTTTGGGGTGTACGGCTTGCAGGCCTTGTAGATTCCGGCTGTACCACCGGGTCTAAAGGGTCGTGGTGGGCCGGGAGGCGCCTGGTCTAAATGGGTCAGGGTCATTACAAAAAAGTGCAGTCAGGGTCGTTACAAAAAAGTGCACTTTTTTGTAATGACCCTGGCCCATTTAGACCAAGCGCCTCCCGGCCCACCACGACCCTTTAGACCCGGTGGCACAGCCGGAATCTACAAGGCCTGCAGGCCGTACACCACAAAGCATCTCGCGCTTTTTATCGGCCGCCCGCATTGTTGCCAAGGGGTTTCGAATCCAAGACCTTGATAAGGAGCCTTTAATACCGCTCCTCATCACCAAATGAGCTTCTCAGTTGGTGATGAGGAGCGGTATTAAAGGCTCCTTTTCAAGGTCTTTGGTTCGAAACCCCTTGGCAATAATGCGGGCGGCTGATAAACAAGCGCGGGATGCTTTGGGGTGTACGGCCTGCAGGCCTTATAGATTCCGGCTGTACCACCCGGTTTAAAGGGTCGTGGTGGGTCGGGCGGCGCCTGGTCTAAATGGGCCAGGGTGGTTACAACTGTCTTCTTCTTTTTCTCCTTCTCCTTTTCCACTATAGGTGTTTTCTTGGATAGGAATCTATCCCACCTTGCTAATATTCTCATATCCATTCTTCTCATATGATTGATCTTAGATCCAATCTTCAAATTGATACTGTCAGGAATGACTTGTACCAAGTATAGGCTTATAATTCTGCCCATATTGTGCTTCTTGATGCTCTCTGTAATCTTGTCAAAGACTATTTTACTCCAGTTAGTCTTGACTTTAAAGATTATTCTAGTCATCAGCTCAAACATGAATGTTTAGATCCTGTCATGTGCTCCTGTCTTACACAATAGCACCTTCACTATAATTTCCGACAGAAATTTGCCTTGGGTATTCATACCCTTCCAGTTCAAGGAGCTTACAATTTTGTGGTTGGGGCCAATCCACACCACACCAAAGAATCTGTAGTCCTGGAAGAATCAATGTTATCACCTTGATCAATTCTTGGTATTTGAAAAATCTTGGCCAATCTCCTGGTTATGAGTTTAACCTTTGCTCCAATCACTTTAGACTTGACCTTTTCTGAGCTTGAATCCAGTTGAGCATTGGAGAAGAATTCTGAAACTTCCGGTTTCCAGATGTTTAACGTTTCATAGAGCAGATATTCTAGACTTGCTTCTTTGATTAGGGTTATTACATTCCTAATTTCTTCATCCGCTATGTCAAATCCATTGCGAACAAGTTTATATCCATCAAAGATGTTATCGTCATTCTTAGGAGCTATTGGAGTGGAGAGAAAGGATCAACAAGTGTCGACTGATCTGGGTTCTAGGTCTCGACACTCGGGAATCAAAAGCTCAAGAAATCAAGAAAGCATAGTTGACTCCTACTCTCACACCCTATTTATATTCTAATCTTTCCTGAGGACGAAAGGGCGCATTGCATTTCGACTTTTCCAAGTTTTTACGTAAATACCTAGTCTCGACACACAGAAAAATTATCTGTCGAGATGTGTCGACACAAGGATAATGTCTCTCGACATATACCTTTGGGTCTCGACACCCTTATGTCCCGACACTTACTTTAGTGTCTCGACATATTGCAATTATGTAGTGTAGACACACTTTCTGGTGTCTCGACACATTACTATATTGTGTCGACACACTTTCTAGTGTCTCGATACTTTCTTAGATGTCTCGACACATTCTTTGTTGTCCCGACACATCTTTTTACTTAGTCAAAATTTTATTTTCTAAAATATAAATATTTGACATTTTTAAGGTTTATTCTTGATATTTATGTAAGTAAACTTAATTACTGACATTTATATTGTATTCTTATTTTTATCAGTTTTTATTATTTATGTGCATAAATTATTCAAGATTCAACATGCTAAGTTCAAACTTAAAGAAATTAAATTTCTCTTTTTCTAGGGGCTTAGTGAAAATACCAGCAATTTCTTTATTTGTTGGAACAAATTCTAAACTAATATCTTCATTTTCTACATGCTCACTAATAAAGTGATATCTAATTTCCATATGTTTAATTCTACTATGTGACACAGGATTGTACGCAATAGAAATAGCACTAGTAGAATCACAGTATAATGGAATTTTACTTAGTTGAATGTTGTAATCTTGTAACTGATGTTGAATCCAAAGCAATTGTGCACAGTAACTTCCAGCTGAAATGTACTCAGATTCAGCAGTGGATATTGCTACACTTGTTTCCTTTTTGCTGCTTCATGACACCAGCCTTCTTCCAAGGAATTGACATGAACTAGATGTGATTTTCCTGTTTTTTTTTACATCATGCATAATCTGCATATGAAAAACCTATTAGTTCAAAATCACTATTCCTGGGATACCATAGGACAAGATTAGGTGTGCCCTTTAAATATCTCAATATTCTTTTAACTATTGTATAGTGAGATTCTTTAGGACAAGCTTGATACCTAACACAAACACAAGTAGCATACATTATGTCTTGCCTACTTACTGTTAGATAGAGCAGTAATCCAACTATGCCGCTATACAAGGTGATATCAACTGTCTTGCTAGAACCATACTTGTCTAAAGACATATTGGACCCCATAGGAGTTCTCATTGAAGTGGTTGTTTCCATGTCATACTTCTTGATTAACTCCTTGGTGAACTTAGACTGGTTAATGAAAAGTCCATCTATAGTTTGCTTAACGTGGAAACCCAAGAAAAACTTGAGTTCAACCATGCTACTCATCTTAAACTTAACTTACATAAGTTTGACAAACTTAGTGCAAAATGACTCATCAGTAGAACCAAATATAATATCATCTACATATATTTGTACTAAGATGGTCTTACCTTTGACTTCTCTTAGGAATAGTGTTTTATCTATTTTCCCTCTTGAGAATTTGTTCTCCAGAAGGAATTTAGACAGAATCTCATACCAAGCCCTTGGGGCTTATTTTAGTCCATAGAGAGCTCTTAATAATAAATAAACATGATTAGGTTTGGTAAAGTGAACAAAACCTGATGGTTGCTCAGCATAGACCCTTTCTTTAAGGTTACCATTTAGGAAGGCTGACTTCACGTCCATTTGGTAAACTTTGAATCCTTTATAGGCTGCATATGCCAGGAAGAGTCTAATAGCCACCAATCTAGCCACTGGTGCAAAGGTTTGATCAAAGTCCATACCCTCTTCTTATCTATATCCCTTTGCAACGAGTCTATATAGCTTTATTTCTAACTATAACACCATTCTCATCCAGTTTGTTCCTATATATCCATTTAGTTTCTATGATGTTACAGACATCTGGTTTGGGAACCAGCTTCCAGACTTTACATCTTTTGAACTGGTTCAATTCTTCCTGCATAGCACCTATCCAAAATGGATCTACATTGGCTTCTTCAAATTTCTTTGGTTTTGTTTGAGACCGAAAACTTGAGTACATCATAGTTTTGTGATGTTTACTTCTTGTGGTCACACCATGAGCTATATCTCCAATGATCAATTCCCTTGGATGATCCCTTAGATGTATGACAGCTACTGGTAATGTGACCTCTTCTCTTTTAAAAAATTTATCTTGTTGTTGAGTTTCTTCTTCTGGTTGTTCCTATGCAAGCTCTTCCTCAATGTTGACTCCATCTTGTATATCTTGGCTTGCTGGAACAAAGTCCTCTATTGATATCACCTTCAGCTTCAAGTCTTCTCTAGTTGTGCTTGATGTACCTGACTTATTATTGTAAAACATAGAACTTTCGTCAAATATAACATGAATAGACTCCTCCACAACTTGATCCCTCAAGTTATAGACCGTATAGGCCTTACTATGGTTACTATAACCAAATAATATGCTTTCATAGAACTTCTCAGCAAACTTAGTTATGTATATTTTCCCATTATTTAGGACAAAACATCTATATCCAAAGATTCTAAAGTAGACCAAATTTGGTTTTCTGCCCTTCATTAGTTCATAAGGAGTCTTATTCAACCTTTTGTTGATTGAAGCTCTATTAAGAACATGATATGTTGTGTTAATTGCTTCAGCCCAGAAATATTCCAGGAGAGAAGAATCACTCAGCATGGTTCTTCTAGCTTCAATGAGAGTTCTGTTCTTTTTCTGAGCAATTCCATTTTGCTAGGGTGTTCTTGGAGTGGAAAACTCTTGCTGAATCCCAAGTTTTTCACAAACCTTTTTCATGCATTCAGATTGAAATTCAGTTCCATGATCACTTCTGATTCTGACCACAGAACTCTTCAATTCATTATGTATTTGTTTGACAAATGTCTTGAAGACATCAGGAGTTTTAGACTTTTCCATAGAAAGAAAACCCAAGTAAATCGGGAATAATCATCAACAATTACAAAAGTGTAGACTTTTCTTCCTAGACTATGAACTGGCATAGGACCAAACAAGTTCATATGCATAAGGTATAAACACCTCATTTAGTCTTTTGTTTCAATACTTTTGAATGAAGCTTTGGTCTTCTTGCCTTTTTGGCATGCAGAGCAAATGCTCTCCTTAGAGCATTTAAAGTTACGACTATTCCTAACTAGCTCTTTACTAAAAATCTTGTCTATGGACTTATAGTTCAAATGAGCTAGCCTCTTGTGCCATTTGATATAGTGTGAGGCTTTCTCATTTGCAACAAGACATATGGGTGAGTCTGACTTTAGACAAAGAAAATTTAAGCAATATGCATTCCCACACCTAGTGCATGTTAAGATGACCTCTTAGTCACTTGACCTTTTTATGAGGCACTCATCCTTGTGAAATGAAATGTCATAACCAAGATCACAAAATTGGCTTATGCTTATAAGGTTGTGTTGCAAACCTTTCACATAAGCTACTTTAGTGAAAGTGACTAAGCCATTTGAGATCTTACCATAACCTTTGGTAATTCCATTATCAGCTCCACCAAAGATCACCTTTGGTCCATCCTTTACTGGAATATACTCCCTCAAGTTGCCCTTAGTTCCAGTCATATGTCTGGAACATCCACTATCCAAGTACCAGATGAGCCTATCTCTGGTGCTTGGACATACCTATAAAATAAGAATTTATTTATCCTTAGAAACCGAAATTGCCTTAGGTACTTGGTGCTTGTTAGCTGGGTCTCTATTGAGACCACCTGAAAATTCTTAACTGGAAATATTTTATGCCCATGAGACACAGAGTGATTGAACTAACAGTCCAGGGAAAAGTGTCCAATTTTTCCATAATACCAGCATTCATATCTGTTGTACCTCCTCTTTGGAGGAACAGTATGAACTTTATGCTGACATTCCTTAGGACAGGAATCAGCAAACTTGATAGTTGTATTGTGACGGGGAGCATAATGACAGTTTTGTCTCTCAGTCACAAGAGTCATCCTTGGAGTAAGCTCATTAGGAATAGCTTTCCTATTCACATATGAGTTTGGTCCAACTAGTCCAGACTTTTGGATTTCTTTTCCCTTAGTCTGAAACACAGGTTGTGGAATGACTGGACCTTTTTGTCCTATAAACTTTTTACCTCTTCTTCTCTCAGGTTTAACATAACCTAGTCCACTTCTAGGAGTTCCTGAGAAGGCATCTAAAATAGGCAGCACTGTTTTAGGTTTAGAAAATAGCTGTACTAGTCTTTTCTCATTCAGGAGTTTGAGTTCTAACTCCTGAATGGTTGCATCTTTTTGTTTTAGCAACATAATTTGATCATCAATGATCTTAGTTAGCTGAGCCAACTTTGAGTTTTGAAGACCTATTTTCTGAGTATCCATCTTATTATGATACTCAAGACCTTTTAGTGATGCAATTTCTATAGCTTATTCTTTGACAAGCTTCTTGCTATTAACAAGATCTTCTAACAGTTTTCCAAATTTGACTGTGAGTTGCTGCAGTTTAGACTCAGATTTGGACATATGTGAATCATACTTTGAGTCACATGAGTCTAACTCATCCCCAGTCTCATAAACAGAAGTTTTAGAACAACTAGAATTGTCATATATTACCTGAGTATCCTGACAGTCAAGAATTTCTGTTTTTGGATCATCAGATAATGCCATCAAGTTAACCTCCATATCATCTTCAGAATCACCATAGTGTGATGAAGTTGTGGAGTTATTGCCCTTGTATATGACCTCTCTAATGAATTCCTCTTCACAATAGAATAGTCCATTGTGTGCATGTTCTTCTTCTGATTCAGTTGAATCAGTATCACTATCAGATGGAGTCTTTTGCTTGTTTGCCATCAGACCCTTTTCTGATTTCTTGTCTTTATAGTACTTTTTCTCCTTGGAATTCCTGTTCTCCTTTCTTTTTACTAGACAGTCAGCTATGACATGTCTAGGCCTGTTACAACAATAACAGATAATGTTAGTCTTAATTTGTTTATTCTGGTGTAAATCATACCTGACCACAGATTTGTCTCTGTGTTTGTCTTTTCTTTTACTGGAACTTGGTCCAGATGATTTCTTCTTATTCCACTACTTCCTTCTTCTCATCATTTTCCTGAATTGCCTAGTGAATAGTGTTAATTCATCATCTGATAATTCTTCTGATGAATAACTGGTTCTAGTGCTATTTATATCTTCATCCCTTCTTGGTGATGATGGGATTTCTCTTCTAGCCTTCTTTGATGTATCTGCTTTGAAGGCCGCAGATCTAGTTTGACTTGAACTTCTGGCAGATTCAGCTTCAGCTTTTTTGGAATTTAACCGAAACTCATATTACAATAACTTTCCATACAAGTCATGAGGTAACATGTTCCTTAGATTCCACATCTCTCTTATATCTCCTTATGTCTCATTCTTTATTTAGGGATCTCAGAAATTTATCATTAAGCACATAATTTGAAAATTCTCTGCCATAATTTTTTAAGTCATTGACTTTTATAAGATCACCTAGTGTCAACTACCTTCACCTATGGGGGGGGGGATAGGTGAGTTTTGTCGCTTTTGCCGAATTAAAAACGGTACCTGCAGAATCAAAACAAACCACACAGCATAGAAAATAACACAGGCAATTTATAGTGGTTTCCCGATTTGGGTACCTCCACTTTCCCCCTTCGACCTATCTCCCAACCAGGGACGACTCGGTCACTTCACCAACAGGATTGAAATCCAATCCTTGCACTATCGGAAGGAACCCTTCCACACGTAGGAGTCAACACTCCCACAACACGGGTTGCACCCAACCCTACAACTAGGAACCAAATGTTCCTTTACAATGAAAAAGAAATTGGAGTGTATAAGAAATACAAACAACTTGAAGATCTAGGTGTCCCTTTTCGTTAGACTACTTGTTCTTGTAGGCAACGAAAAGTCCACAACCCTTGATCTTTCTTGGAGAAAATCTCCCCGAGACCGGCGGCGGCAAAGGGCGGCGACAAGGCTCTCAGTGTTGGCGGCGGCAACTGAAAACAGCAGCGATGCACTGGAGATTCAATCTTCTTAGCGAAGTCGGCAAGGTCTTCCAACGGTCACACTAGGATCGATCGTCTCGATCGATTCGGACGGGGATGGATTTCCCTATCTCAAATCAAGAGACAAAAGATCTCTGGTTAGATGCGTGAGACGCTGTGCAAGACTTGGCTTCTATCACCGGGGATCTGGAGGAGATCGAGATCAGCTACGGTGACCACTGCACGAGCAGAGGCGACGGAGGCGGAGCTGGTTCGCGATTTTAGGGTTAGTCGGCTGCTCGGCTTTCGTATTCTGTATGCGTGAACCACTGTACACAAATACCTGTGTATTTATACAATAGGTCATGGAGATGACCGTTGTGGGCCCCACCAAAGCAAAGACCAAAGTCTGGTTCAAATAGCTGCAGGTAACATGGACCGGTCCAGGAATTCGGAAAAATCGCCCAAGGCAAAATCGGCGAGAATCGTAGGTGATTCTCGACGAATCGGCGAGAATCACTTACGATTCTCGCCGAATTCTACTTGGCGAATTTTGGCTGCACAGGTTATAGAGGCTGGGGAGAATCGGCGGGAATCATATTTGATTCTCGCCGAATCATCGAGAATGCAAAGTCATTCTCGACGAATCGGCGAGAATCACTTAGTGATTCTCGATGATTCTGCCTTAGAGAATTTTCTGACTGTGTCGAGACAGCCGGCCCAACCCGGCGAGAATCACTTAGTGATTCTCGACGATTTACACTTAGACGATTCTCGTCTTTCAACCCGTGAGCTGGTCTTTGGCCCATCCTTGCTCCTTGTCTGCTCATGATCTTTCATGACCCTGTGCTTGGAAATAAGTACACTCCAATAGAGAGAGTACACGTAAGCCAACACACTAATCTGCTCAATAAGGGATTACGTTGTACAGACCCGTGTATATTGATCTACTGCACCTTGACATTGGTGTGTACTTAGCAATGAATAGCTGCAAGCACAACTAGAAGAAATTCATTAAATATATAGTGAATTCACCTTAGCTTGTTCAGGGGCTTCTTCAAATCATGTACATTGTGGATACAATACCCAACAATCTCCCCCTATTTGAAGAAGCCTAAACCCTATAAGCTAAGGTGAATACAACGGCTTGGAAGAACAGAACTTAAAATAAAAAGTTGAAATTCCATACCGTTATCTTTAGAGCTTGTGGAGTTATCACCTTAGCACCTTAGCCGAGAGGGTAATGGTAATCTCCCCCTTTTCGGCTTCTGCAAATCGGGGACTGAAGCATGAGACACCATGCTCCCCCTCAGTTCTTGTACCTTTGCTTTCACTAAATTCCTAGCAGAGGCTCCCCCTAGACGCATGAGCCTTGAGCTTCTGTAGTCTTCATTCCTCATAGTTTAGCATCCCCAATTCAGTTTTGAACATACTGAACTTGGCCTCGTCAAGGGACTTTGTGAAAATGTCTGCAATCTGCTTGTTAGTGGGAACATAGTAGAGAGATGTCCTTGTTCTCCACGTGCTCCCGAATGAAATGGTAACGCACTTCAATATGCTTCGTTCTGTTGTGTGATACCGGATTGTTGGCAATAGCAATTGCACTGGAGGAGTCGCAGTACATCGGTACTTCCTTGAACTGGAGATCATAGTCTCCTAACTGATTTCTGATCCATAGAAGTTGTGCGCAACAGCTCCCAGCCGAAATGTATTCTGATTCCGCTGTGGAGGTTGCAACACAATTCTGCTTCTTGCTATTCCATGAGATGAGCCTTCTTCCGAGGAATTGACACGTCCCGGAGGTGCTTTTCCTATCATCCCTACTTCCTGCAAAATCAGCATCTGAAAAACCTATTAGCTCGACATCATTGCTTCTCGGGTACCATAAGCCAAGATTAGGGGTACCTTTAAGGTATCTAAGAATTCGCTTTGCAGCGACATAATGAGATTCCTTAGTGTTCACCTGATATCTGGCACAAACACATGTGGAGAACATGATATCCGGTCTACTCGCAGTAAGATAGAGCAGAGATCCAATGATGCTTCTGTATTTGGTTTCATCAAAAGGTTTCCCTTTCTCATCCTTATCCAGAGACATGGTGGATCCCAATGGAGTCCTCATAGAGGTTGCATTCTCCATTCCGAATTTCTTGAGGAGTTCATTTGTGAACTTCGTCTGAGAAATGAAGATTCCTTCGTCAGACTGTTTCACTTGAAGTCCCAAGAAATACTTCAGCTCTCCCATACTGCTCATTTCAAACTTTCCTTGCATAAGTTTGGAAAACTTTTTGCAAAGATTGTTGTCCGTTGAGCCGAATATAATGTCATCAACATAGATTTGTACCAGCAAAATCTTGCCTTTGACTTCCCTGAGAAACAATGTCTTGTCTATTTTTCCCCTAGAGAACTTGTTCTCAAGAAGAAAACTAGACAATGTCTCATACCAAGCTCAAGGAGCTTGTTTTAAGCCATATAGCGCTTTATTAAGAAAATATACATGATTAGGATAAGTAGGATTGACAAAACTTGGAGGTTGAGCGACGTATACTTCCTCTTTCAAGTCTCCATTCAAGAAAGCTGATTTCACATCCATCTGATTGACTGTGAATCCTTTGTGAGAGGCATAGGCTAGGAATAGCCGGATTGCCTCGAGCCGTGCAACTGGTGCAAACGTCTGGTCGAAGTCAATTTCCTCCTCCTGTCTGTATCCTTGAGCCACCAATCTGGCCTTGTTCTTGATGATGACCCCGTGTTCATCCAGCTTGTTTCTGAAGATCCACTTGGTGCCAATCACGTTTTGCGTCTTAGGTCTGGGAACCAACGTCCAGACTTCGCATCTTTCGAATTGATGCAGCTCATTGTGCATGGACAATATCTATGAGGCATACCGGATTCCAGCGGGATATCGACGGGTTTCTCTGAGATTAAAAGATGTATCATTTAGATCTTCTGCTCAAGGCACACCAGGTGGTCAACTTGAATGTGCCTGTGTTGATGGCACTGCTCCTTTTCCAGATACTTGTTCCATGTCATTCTTGGAACATCTCCTGTCTGGTTCCCATTAGGTTTACGAGAACCTAGACTACCCTGCAAAAGAGAGTTACCTTACCTTAGGAACCCAATAAGTATTGGGTCCTAGGTTCTTGTCAGCATAAGAACTCGAATGCCTTCCCACAGGAATCCTGTCAGGAAGGCTAACTTTACCTAGAGGAGGTGGATATGCCCTTGCCCTTGACACAGAGGGGTTGTGCCAACAATCTATGGCAAAGTGACCCACTTTGCCACAGCACCAACACTTATGAATGTTGTATCGCCATTTGTGACCTGATCTGGTGACTGAGGTAGTCACAGTCCTAGGTCTAAAAGGGATAGTGCTGGATCTGCTCACAAAATTGTCTCTTCCAACGTGATACATGGAAGGGTGGAAGGAATGCATGCGGAGAGCGTCATGAGGCTTGGGAGGTGGTGCCTTCCTTTCAGTCAGCACCTTTCCAGAGGCCCCATGAACACTAACTGCATTACTCTAACCCCCTTTTCCTGTGCCCTAGGGTGGTGAGAAGCGCATTGAGAGTTGACACCAGCAGATTCATGCCGAGTTGGGGCAGAGGCCGAGAATACAAAGGGTTTGGGATAAGCCTTAGGTATTCTCTCATGGGTGTCCATGACAGCCCTTGCACGGTGGGTGTTTCCACAAGAGGGTTGGTCATCCTTGTAGTGACCACGGTTGTTCTTGTGGTCATACCTGAAGGCATGATGAGTGCCCTTCCTACTTGGGGTTGGAGGTCTGAACACAGTCTCCCCATTTCTCCATGAATTAATAATTCGGAAGATCCACCCATTTTCACTTTTTCTCTTGATAGCATCTACCTTGGAAAAGTTAGACATTATTCTCTTCTCATTATCTAGACGACTCTCTAGATCTGAGATATTTGAGTCCTTTACCTTGATGGATTCCAATTGGAGATCCATCAAGGTCTTCAGTCGAGCAATCTCCTGAGCTTGCTCCTCAACAAGTAGGTTGCTTTTCTGAAGAGCACTCTTTAGGAAATCAGGATTTTCAATCTTTTGATTGAAATTCAACATATCTCGAGCATCATTAGATACACAGCCATCAGAACTATTCCTGTCTTCAGGAACATCAAGGGAAGAGGGGCAAGAAAAGGAAGTTACCTGCTCCTGATTCAGCTCTTCAGAGTTACTGTTAAGATCGGCAGAGACCGTTGAGTCAGCTTCATCAGAACTGCTTTCCTCAATTTCTTCTTCAGTCTCCGACAAGGACACTGGAGCCCTGACACTGACAGATTGGTCATTACCTTCGTCTTTAGAGACGAGGACCCCCATATAGGCTTCATCCTCTTGTTGACAACTTGTCCCTGCTTTCTCTGATCCCTCCATGAGGTCCGAAACGCTTTGCCACAAGGACTTGGCCGTCCTACATTTTTCCAGTCTTGACCGGGAAGGTCCAGACCAGACATCAATGATGATTTTACGAATCACTTCATCCAATTGGAACAGAGAGAGTTCAATCTCAGACATCTCAGTAATATCCTTGGGGATTAGGAGATCCTTCCCAGTGTTGGAGGTCTTCATGGGAATGAATGGACCCTCTTCCAAGATGAGTGATGCCTGAGGATCGATAGCCTCCAAGTGAAACGACACTCTCATCTTCCAGATGGGATAATACTCCTTTATGCACGTGGGAAGTCTTAAAGGAGAGACATCATAATCCAGCTCCATTCTTGTTGACACTAGTGGCAGGATTCTACTCAAGGTGTGAGCCTTTTTGATGAGCAACCTCCCTCTGATACCACTTATAAGATCACCTAGTGTCAACTACCTTCACCTATGGGGGGGGGATAGGTGACTTTTGTCGCTTTTGCCGAATTAAAAACGGTACCTGCAGAATCAAAACAAACCACACAGCACAGAAAATAACACAGGCAATTTATAGTGGTTCCCCGATTTGGGTACGTCCACTTTCCCCCTTCGACCTATCTCCCAACCAGGGACAACTCGGTCACTTCACTAACAGGATTTAAATCCAATCCTTGCACTATCGGAAGGAACCCTTCCACACGTAGGAGTCAACACTCCCACAACACGGGTTGCACCCAACCCTACAACGAGGAACCAAATGTTCCTTTACAATGAAAAAGAAATTAGAGTGTATAAGAAATACAAACAACTTGAAGATCTAGGTGTCCCTTTTCGTTAGACTATTTGTTCTTGTAGGCAACGAAAAGTCCACAACCCTTGATCTTTCTTGGAGAAAATCTCCCCGAGATCGGCGGAGGAAAAGGACGGCGGCAAGGCTCTCGGTGTTGGCGGCGGCAACTGAAAACAGCAGCGATGCACTGGAGATTGAATCTTCTTAGCGAAGTCGGCAAGGTCTTCCAACGGTCACACTAGGATCGATCATCTCGATCGATTCGGACGGGGATGGATTTCCCTATCTCAAATCAAGAGACAAAAGATCTCTGGTTAGACGCGTGAGACGCTGTGCAAGACTTGGCTTCTATCACCGTGGATCTGGAGGAGATCGAGATCAGCTACGGTGACCACTGCACGAGCGGCAGCGACGGAGGCGGAGCTGGTTCGCGATTTTAGGGTTAGTCGGCGGCTTGGCTTTCGTATTCTGTATGCGTGAACCACTGTACACAAATACCTGTGTATTTATATAATAGGTCATGGAGATGACCGTTGTGGGCCCCACCAAAGCAAAGACCAAAGTCCGGTTCAAATAGCTGCAGGTAACATGGACCGGTCCAAGAATTCGGAAAAATCGCCCAAGGCAAAATCGGCGAGAATCGTAGGTGATTCTCGACGAATCGGCGAGGATCACTTACAATTCTTGCCGAATTCTACTTGGCGAATTCTGGCTGCACAGGTTATAGAGGCCGGGGAGAATCGGCGGGAATCACATTTGATTCTCGCCAAATCGTCGAGAATGCAAAGTCATTCTCGACGAATCGGCGAGAATCACTTAGTGATTCTCGACGATTCTACCTTAGAGAATTTTCTGACTGTGTCGAGACAGCCGGCCCAACCCGGCGAGAATCATCTAGTGATTCTCGACAACTCGTCAAGAATCACTTAGTGATTCTCGATGATTTACACTTAGACGATTCTCGTCTTTCAACCCGTGAGCTGGTCTTTGGCCCATCCTTGCTTCTTGTCTGCTCATGATCTTTCATGACCTTGTGCTTGGAAATAAGTACACTCCAATAGAGAGAGTACACGTAAGCCAACACACTGATCTGCTCAATGAGGGATTACGTTGCACAGACCCGTGTATATTGACCTACTGTATCCTGACATTGGTGTGTACTTAGCAATGAATAGCTGCAAGCACAACTAGAAGAAATTCATCAAATACTTAGAAAATTCACCTTAGCTTGTTCAGGGGCTTCTTCAAATTAGGTACATTGTGGATACAATACCCAACAACTATTCTAAAGAACTTTTCATAACATAGTTCTACAAAATCAGTCTTTCCTTGCCTGAATGCCTCATACTGCTGGTTGAGTAGAGACTTTCTGTCATCTCTTACTTCTTCTATGCCTTCCATGTAGACTATGAGAGTGTCCCACATCTCCTTGGATGTTTTATAGTGCACTAGATTCTGAAAGGTTGAATTATCTATTGCACTAACAATTATATTTTGTGCTCTTTTGTCCATAGTGGCAAGTACAACCTCATCCTTTGTCATTTCAAGCAATTTCTTAGGGGTTTGCATATTAGCATCTAAGACAGATATCTTCATTGGAATATATGGTCTTTCTTGTATAGTGACAAAGATTCTTAGATCTGAATCCTCCATAAACAATCTCACTCTTTGCTTCCAAATAGAAAAGTTATCCTTAGTACATATTGGAAGCTTTATATAACTGAGTTCTCTGTGAGATTCAGAAGCCATTTGATTTGATATTTTTCAACCACCCTTAGGATCTTTTTCAGACTGCTAGGTCTTTCTTTGAACAACCTCCCTCTGATACCACTTAAAAGATACTACTATGGGTAGTTAATCACCTAGAGGGGGGGTTAATAGGTGTCTTTAAAATTCTTTGTCAATTAGATTAACTGTTCAGTAGATTTTGTAAATATACTTTCAATAAATCACAACACATGCAATTCTCAGAACAAAGAACATACAATTCTCAGAACCCAGTACAAGCACAAGCAATCCACAGAGTACATAGCAATTTTATAGTGGTTCCCCTATCTAGGGTACATCCACTTTCCTCATTCTTCCTCACTAGTAATGTGCTAGATAAGGTTATATCTCCTCCTCTTCAACTCAGATAGAAAGATCTTACAGTCTCTGTTTCTATTAAGAAACCTACACTCATACCAAAGGTCCTACCTCAGATATTCACCCAATATCCTACCACAGGTCCCTCAAGAACCCTACCTAAGTATTTATAACACAGGATTACACCTCAGTGATCTAACTCAAATCACCTACCTCAGGTCCCTCAAGAACCCTACCTCAGCCTTTATAAATTAGGCTTACAACTCAGAGAATTAATCTCCTACCCACTCAGATCTAAAATAGATCTTACAAAATAAAGAGGTAAATAAGAAAAGTAATCTTTAGAAAATAGCAATTATATAATCTGACTTATCTGAGGGAATTCAGATTCTTCAAATCAGCTGCACTGGATAGAATCTTCAAAAGCAAGCTAGCTGAAAATGATTCTTTCCTGGATCGACAAGTTCTTCATGTTGATCGGCTTGATTTTCATGAAGAACTTGTAGAATAGATCCACCTTAATCTTTTGATCAACTTGATGACAGGATCTGAAGATTTTCTTGAAGACCTTCGTCTTCTTTCTTCTCGGGATTATCGCCCTCCCCTGACTTAGAAAAATAAGAATGAGAGAATATAATGATTTGTATGATTAATTTCTGATTGCTCCATTCTGTGTAGACAACCCCTTTATTTATAGCCTTCACAGGTAGTTGGGTTCTGATTAATGATGTCAATTCTTCCTTCACATCTGTGTTAGATATCATACTTCAATTCTTCCTTCAAACAATTTCTAATTACATATCATGATACTGTAGCTGATGTGACATTTCTGACATGTCATGACACTCTGTGTTGACTCTGCACATCTTCAAAAACATAAGTGTCGAGATGTCCAAAATGTCTCGACACTATATTACTTAAGTGTTATTAGAAGGTGTCGAGACATCTTTGCAGTCTCGACACAATTTTACTTAGAAGAATTTTCAATTTGAAATTGAAGGTGTCGAGACAGTTGACTTGTCTAGACACAACTGTCATCTGTGTCGACGTCTTTAAATCTGCACTATGTCGAGACAGTTGAATTGACTCGACACTACTACCTACTGGGTGTCGAAACTTGCTTTATCCTTTACTGTGTCGAGACAGTTGAATTGTCTCGACACTACTTCCTGTCGGTTGTCGACACTTGCTTTATCCTTCACTGTGTCGAGACAGTTGAATTGTCTCGACACTTCAGCCTGTCTAACGTCGATACTTGTTTTAATACTTTACTGTGTCGAGACGGTTGAATTATCTCGACACTTCAACCTTCCCGGTGTCGACACTTTAAGTTTGTACTCCAGTTCTACATTATGTCAAGATAGTTGCATTGTCTCGACACAATTGTCTTAAGGTGTCGAGATATCTGACTTGTCTCGACACTGCTGACTTGATCTTCAAAGTGTCGAGATAACTGACTTGTCTCGGCACTTCTCTTGCAAAGGTGTCGACACAGTTGAAGTGTGTCGACACTTGTACATAGCCATATTTCTGCACTGCAAGTTGCTAGATGTAGATTGTGCTGACTTCACTCGACATCTTTGTACTTAGACAATTTTCTTGACTTCTGGTCAGCTTCTTTGAGTCCACCTGTCAAAATGACTTGAACCACCTGTCCAATCAATATGAAATAGGCAACCTGCATACATGAATTGAAACATACATCAAAACATATTTGTGTATATCATTGAGTTGAAAGTGCTTCTTAAAATCAAGTACATTATTTCCAATGTACCCAACATTTGGAATGTTATTTAGAAGATGAAGATGATCAAGCATCATGTCTTGATAATCTAGATTTTTCCTCAACTAATTTTAAAGAATATTCTAAGGATTTTCATAAAGACCAAATAGAAGTTTAAAATCAAATCAAACAACTTAGAAAAGAAAAAGAAATGAGCAAAATTTTAATACCTGATGAGGAACAAATTCATCAGGGCAATTTACTTAAAATTGAAGTGGAAAACTTAAAACAACATATAAATAAATTAATTGAAGAAAACAAAACCAAAAAAGATGAGCTAGCAAAGGCAAAAGTCTTTAAGGACTCCTAAAATGGAAGAAGTCAAAAGCTCAAGGATATTACTAAGAATACCACAATGAGGATCAATCACTTAGGTTTGGATGCTCAGCAAACTAGCTCAGGTAAGTATCCAGCATACCTGCATGGAAAAATCTCATAAACTTAGTTAAACCTAAAGAAGCACAACCTATAATAATTGTAGATGATGATGACCCTAAGAAGATTACTGTCTTTACCAAGGTTACCTCACCCAATATAGATAAGTGTATTTTAGGGAAGAAACCCATTGGTAATAAACCCCCAAAATAAAATAAAAATCTGCTTACTGGGAACATGCATCGACTTCATATCGACACAATTATGTATATGCGTTGAGTTCAACTCAACACGGGAATGAATTTGCATCGACCTCATATCGATGCAACCATCCTTATGCGTCAAATTCATATCGACGCAACTAGAAATTTACGTAGAGTTCAAGTCGAAGAAACTTTCCAGTACAAAATTTTAACAGATTTAATACAACCATGTGTTTCGATTATCATTCTTATAAACATGAATGTACTAATTGTTTCAGAAAAGGACATTATGCTAGAGATTATTGGCTTAACAGTCTAAGACTCTTTCATCCTAAGGGGTATCATGAAAGTCATGTAAATACTTTCATCACCCCCTATAATGGTAAAAGAATAAATGGGCGAATAGTAACTTGGGTCGCATTTAATATTTAATTGCTTGTGCAGGTGAGGGTCTGTCCTTCCATAAACCTATTGTGGTACTTTTACAGTGGCTGCTTCAGGCATTTGACTGGACACAAAGAACTGTTGGAACACTATAAGGCCAAGGATGGCCCTAAGGTAATTTTTTGTGACTCTAATTATGGTCAAGCCAATGGATATGGTGTGATCAAAATGGGAAACATTTCTTTTTCCAAAGTAGCTTTTGTTAAAGAGATTCAACATAATCTTTTAAGCATAAGTCAGCTTTGTGATGGTCAATACAAAGTTGTATTCACTAACAACCTATCATATAGTCAACACTAAATAAGATGCAATAGTGTTATCTGGTTTTAGGAAAGACAATGTATATGTAAATGATTTCAATTCAAATGAAAAGGAAATCTATCTATGCAATGCTGATATAGACAAATTTGAGCTTCGGTATAAAAGGCTTGGTCATCTAAACCATAAGATCATAGCTAAGCTTGTATTAAATAGTTTGGTCAGGGGATTACCAAAAGGTATGTATAAGAAATTGAATTCATGTAGAACATGCTAACTACGTAAACAAAATAAATCATAATTCCAACTAATTGGTAAGAATTATTCACCTAGAATACTTCATTTATTATATATGGACCTATTTGGTCCAATCTCCACTCAAAGCTTAGAGGAAAAGTCCTATACCTTATTAATTGTGGTGGACTTTTCAAGAATCAGTTAGGTGTTCTTTCTAAAAGATAATTCTGACACCATTTGGATCCTCTCAAGATTCGTTAAAAAGATTCAATCAGAATTCAATACTCAAGTGACTATGATTAGAAATGATCATGACATAGAGTATGAAAACCAGTTAATCTCTAGATTTTGTGAGGATGAAGGAATACGACAAAGCTTTTCAACTCCTAAAACTCCACAATAAAATGGGGTTGTTGAAAGGAAAAATAAAACTCTACTTGAATCAGGAAGAACATTACTAGCTGAGTCAAACTTTCCTAATTCCTTTTGGGCAAAATCAGTTAACACTAAAAACTATGTATTGAATAAGACTCTCATCCATAAGACTAAGCTGAAGACTTCCTATGAGTTATTAAAGGGAAATCCACATATAGTATCATACTTTAGGATATTTGGTAATACTTGCTGCATTCTCAATAATGAGAAGAGGCATCTTGCCAAATTTGACGACAAGGCTGATGATGGTATCTTTCTAGGATATTCATTATCTAGCAAGGCCTATAGGTGCTACAACAAAAGGAATTTCAAGATATAAGAGTCCATGCATGTTATGTTTAATGAAGCATGGAAAAAACAAAATCAATTGAGGAGGGGATAGAATACTGAAAGAATAAGAGTAGTCAAATCACCTAGAGGGGGTCAATCTGTGTTATTAATTTTTATCCCTTAATGATTTTCAGGTAAGCTATCATAGAAAGTTAAAGAGCATGGAAAATATATCGAGATTTATAGTGATTCCCCAATTATGAGTATATCCACTATATTCCTCCACCAATCTTGCAGTGTGCTAGATTAGGCCAACTCCTCCAATATCTCAAATAAAAGATCTTACAACTTAGATCCACACCTTGGATCCTACAACTCAGATTCCATTGAATCCTACCTTAATAGTACAACAACAACCCTAACTCAGAGTGACAACACTCCTACAGTTCAGATTCAATAGATGAATCCTATCTCAGGCCTTCATAAGGCCCTACCTCAGGCTTCCAGCAAAGCCCTACACTCAGGCCCTCAACACAGCCCTACACTCAGGCTATCAACACAACCCTACTCTTAGATCTCAAGGAGATCTTACAATAGCATAAGTAAAATAAATTTGCTACAAGGATTTAAACTCAATAAAACTTGAGTCTTCTAAGGTCTTTTTAAGATAGCCCTTTCTTCACAATAGTAGCCTTTCAAAATATCTTCCTTGAATGTCAAAGTTGTGTTAAAATCTTTAGCGTAGAAGTCTTCTTGCTCTTGAAAGATTTGCATAGTTGAAAGCTTGAACAATACTTTAGTCTTCTTCTTCAGAAGATAGCCTTCGTCTTCTTCCTTAGGGACTTTGTCAGTCGAGTTTTTTTACAGTTCTATTGCTTTTTGATGGGTAGGTTAGGAAGGCTCGCAAAGTTTACAAGGTTGGCGTTTAATGACCCTCTCTTCTCCTTTATATATCTGATAATTCTAACGGCCTTTGCATTAGACAAATTATGTCAGAGCACTTTCTAGAAAAGATTGATTTGACATTTTCTTTTGGTGCCTCCGTCAATTTGAAATCCAGCCTTTCTAAGTTGACATAGTCATATCGACGTGTGATGTTTTTGCACAAAACAATATTTTACTTATAGTGAGTTTTGGCTTTCCTTTGAGTGTCATCACAATGATATCATTGTTTGAACGTTGCACACATAACGATATTTTACTTGGACAATTTTCTGCTTCTTTTTACTGATTGTTATCACGACGCTTTGTTTAGCATAATAATAATGTCATCTTGCCTTAACACGACGCCCAGAGTCCTTCCTTCACTTAGCGTAATCTTATGTCAAGTTGAGGCTTCACACAATGCTTGAGCAGTCAACACGATGCATTTTAACTTAGAATATTTTATGCTACTTTATTCTGACTATTATCACGCCACTTTGTTTAGCTGAACACGATGCTTTTTCTCCTTGATATGACGTTTTTGTGCTTAAACAACATCTATGAATTGGAAAACCATTCTCTTGGTCTTAACTGACCACCTAACTCATTCAAGATGATTTTTACTATGCCTACATATATCAAATAAGATAATCATCAGATACAAGATGTACTTATCATTGAGTGGAGGACTTCTTCAAATCTAGAATATTGTGGGCAATGTTCCCAACAACTACAACCAAACCATTGCACTAGTTGCCAGACTAGAGGCAATTCGATTATTCATTGTCTATGCTGCTCACAAGAAGATCAAAGCATATCAGATGGATGTCAAGAGTACTTTACTCAATGGCTCTCTCCAAGACAAGGTGAACTCCCAATATCAATTCATCCAGATTCAGTGATAACTGAAGTACCTACTCTAGATATACAGTATATCAAAAAAACTATCCACGCCTCCTACCTTAAATCTTGATATCATCATTTTCCAAGCAATATAATAGGGGCCACTACCTCACTTACCACTCTTATGGCTGAGAATGCCACAAAATGACAAACTTCATTTTGACGTATACAGACCTACATTGATGGGGTCACTATATCATTGAAAAGATTATAAGATAGGTCTACTTCCTTCAGAGTTACAAAGTCCTTCTTAACCTCACTAGCTCATGAGGTCTAAAAGGGGGAGATATCTGAGGAAGACCAACTATAGAACCTCTTTGAATGTGATGATAGATACAACTCTAGAGGGGGGGTGAATAGAGTATTCAAAAAATTAGGACACCCTACTCAACTCCCTTAGAGTAAATTTGCGGAATTAGTTTATAGATATTGATAACCCTAGAGCCTAACACAAAGTGTAGTGCACAAGAGAGAGCTAACTGTAATTACAGTTAAGCTTGGGATCCTATCACAGCAACTAGCAATCCTAGTTATTTCTACTCACAGCCACAGTACAATGAATTAAATAAACAGCTCAGACGACACAAGAAATTTTATAGTGGTTCCCTCTAAATAGGTACGTCCACTCTTCTACCACCCTGGTAGGAATCCACTACAGGTTTTTGTTCAGGTGCCCTGCCACCAACTTATCTGCTTTAGGTAGATCAAGTAGACCCTTTGAGCTTTTGATCAGGAGCTCAAAATCCAACACAGGTTTTTGATCAGGTGCCCTGCCACCAAGAGTTCACTTTTGAAGGGAGTAATAACCCTTTGTACATGAGGTTGAGAGAGTTAAGGCTTCTTCTCTATTGTTAAACAGATTAGAGAAGCTAGTGGATTGCACAGAGCTAGAAGCTCTAAAGAATCAAGGCTCCCCCTGGCTTAGAGAATATCCAGGAAGGAGTCTTGCTTCAGGGTGCAGGAACTCTTCTGAACTAAGACAAAGAATTGTCTTAAGGTTCTGAAGGAGAAGCTTGAAGAAGATTCTTGATTGTTGAATGATTTTTTTTCTTCAAACAGCTTCCTTTCTTCTTCTTCTTCTTCTAAAGGCCTCTGAGTGAAAGTCTTCCTGTAAGCAGGATGAACTCAGGATGAAGAAGAATGCAGAAGAGCTTTGATCTTCTCAGTTAAATATGAAATTCTGAGAGCTGTAGAACTTTCTTACTTTTTCTCTTTATCTATGCTGCTGAGTGTATATGATCTGGGTTCTGTGTATATCTTTCTTTCAAAAGAAGCTCTTTATATATGAGCCTTTGCAATAGCTTTAATTTGAGTTTGAATCTTTGTCTTCTTCTGGAATCAGCAATCTGGGCTGCAAAAAGCATAAAGCAAAAACAAATCCTACAGACAGACATACTATAAGAGGATAAAGCTTTCTAAGAAGCTGTATAACCAATCAGATAAGAAGGGGCTAGAAAAAGTCACATCAGAAAGAACTCTTTACAGCCAGAAAAGACTTTCTGAGTCTAACGGCTATAAAGGACAGCCTGGCAGATAAAGCAGAAAATATATTTCAACTAATAAGACAAAACACTTTGTCAGATAAAGATTGGCTCATGCATAAGGAATGGAGCAGAGATTGCATGGAAATAATATCATAAATTAACTGAAATAATATGCCAAATAAATATGAAATAAATCATAAAATATAAGATGACAAGTTACTAAAGACATACAGCAAAACGTCGAACGACCCTCGGAGATCGTCGACCGAAGCACAGAGATCGTCGACCGATCAAACAGATAGTCGAACGATACAGATAGTCGAACTACCAAAGAAGATAGTCGAACTATCACAGCAGATAGTCGACCTATCAGAACAGATAGTCGACCTATCAAGACAGATAGTCGAGCTATCAGATAGTCGACCTATCAAGACAGATAGTCGAGCTATCAAGCAAAACAGATAGTCGACCTATCAAACAGATAGTCGAACTATCAAACAAAACAGATAGTCGACCTATCAAACAGATAGTCGAACTATCAAAGAAAACAGATAGTCGACCTATCAAACAGATAGTCGAACTATCAAACAAAACAGATAGTCGACCTATCAAACAGATAGTCGAACTATCAAAGAAAACAGATAGTCGACCTATCAAACAGATAGTCGAACTATCAAAGAAAACAGATAGTCGACCTATCAAACAGATAGTCGAACTATCAAACAAAACAGATAGTCGACCTATCAAACAGATAGTCGAACTATCAGATAGTTAAACTATCCAAGCAGATAGTCGAACTATCAAGCAACACAGATAGTCTACCTATCAAACAGATAGTCAAACTATCAGATAGTTGAACTATCTAAGAAGATAGTTGAACTATCAAGAAATCTGTCTGGTCAAAAGACGTCGAGCGGGGTTCGACGATCGGCGAGGCAGATTTCACAGAACGTCGAGCTACCAAGAGTTGAACTAACTCAGAGATAGACGATCTGCTGACAGACGAACATCGAACAACTGATAGACGATCGTCGACTAGTTGATAGACGATAGTCGAGCGGCGTTCGACCATAGTCGAACAAAAAACAACTTAGCCAAATTCTCATCTGGATAAGTGACAACTCTAAAACTAGAGCAAACTAACTAAACAACTAACCTTTGACCATAGATAAATCTTGGGTCAAGAAACTAACAGAGAGGACTGAACTCAAATCCAAACTAGGGTACCAACAATCTCCCCCTATTTGAGTTAAGTCTCTAAAAAAAACAAAACTAACTACTGGAAATAAAAACAATACAGGAAAGAAAATATCTAAGCAGCAGATAACATTAATCAAATAGACAAATAAATAACTGTCAATCAATGAAATTTTAAGAGGCATCAGAATCAGGTTTAGGAACAGATGAACTAGGAATAAAAGTAATTTTCCTAGAAGGGTCTAGAGCTTCTTTCTTTGACAGCTTTAGATCTTGCTCTCCAATGATTTTAGATTCAGATGCCCTTAGAACAACTGCCTCAGGATGCTTTTCCATGTATTTTGAAGGGTCAAATACCTCAGGTCTAACCTGGAATTTATCAAGCTCCTTCATTCTAAACTTGAACATAGTTGTTAATCCTGCAGTATCTTTACCTTCAGCTTTGGCTTTTCTAATTTGGGCTGATCCAACAAGCTCAAGAAATCGAGCCATCCTGAAATCAGGATCAATCTCTTGGCTTTCATACACATTCTCATAGGTTGGATCTACAGGTTTCACAGCTTTAAATTTAATAGACATATCTAGCAGGCTTTCAGCTGGCTCTTTTTCCTGAATAACTAGAGAAGGAGGAGCAAACTCAACAAATTTCTTGCTAGATTTTTCAGAGAAAATAACTCTTTTACCTTTTGAAACAGCTTTCACTGCATGATCTGGCATTGAAGAAGATGTGCTCTATGTTTCTTTAGAAGGAGGAGGAGAACAAGTTGGTTTCTGATAAACCACCTCCTTCACTTGTTCCTTTGCATCAACATCATGTCTTTGATAACCAGATTGCGTTGTGCCTTGATATCCTTGAGAGCTTTTCCTTTGAGAGGACTGAGATGGAGTAAACCTATCAGACTGAGTAGAAGGATTTGTAGATAAGTTTATAGAGGCTCCTGCACTGGGAGGTGGAGGAGGAGGACCTCTAGGAGTCCATCTTGGAGCAGGACTGTCATACCTCTTAGACTTCTTCCTTAATTTTTGCTGATTCTTAGAGAATCCCATCCAATGCTGAAATTCTTTAGATTTGGGATCATTATCAGGGTTTGGAGGAGGAGGAGCCACAGCTTTTCTTTTCTTCTTTGCAGATTTCTTTCTCTTGGAGTCCTTAGATTCATCAGAATCATCCTCATCCTCAGAGTTTGAAGAAGGAGGAAGATCATAAGGATCATACGCTTCAAGCACAGCTTTTTCTTTCTCTTTTAAGGCAGCTCTTTCTAACTCTTCTTCCAGGGCATCCTGTGCTAGAAGAGTGTCTAAATCTAATCCAGGAGAATCATCCCAGATTGTAGACTTTTCCATTTGAATTTCTGAAACCTTTTCTTTTTCATCAATAACTATCATGGGGACCAGTTCTTCTTGCACTGCTAACTGAGCTGGCAGAGCAGCCTCAGGATCTTGAACAATTGGTTTTGGTTCAGGTTGAACTTCTAAAGTAGGTTGATGATCAAGCTCTTGGACAGCTAATACTTCTTCCATTATATCTATAGTATTATGAACACATATTTGCTAAATGACATTTTATCATTCCTTCTAGGTATTCCCATACTAACATATCAGTTATCAAGTCTAAAAAATGAGTAAAAGGGATACCTTCTGAATTTTCCTTTGAATGTCCTAACTCCCATAATTCATCTAGGAAGGAAGTAATGACTCCTTCTAGGTAGAGGGCAACCAGGGGAGTGGAGCATTCTTCTAGACATACTTTGACAACAAACTCAGATTTCATTATAGCATCAGAAATATCTTTTTCAGACAATGGAGGAACTGATTCTTCTATCTCTTTTTCTGCATCTTCTTGAGGATCTGCTGGAAGGGAGGCCAAGGGCAGCTCAGAGGCATCTTCATAAAGCATCTCCCCCTGCCTGATTTTAGTAGAAACTGAAACCAGGCCCCTAGATGAAGAGGGCTCAGCACATTTTGAGAGGGCTTGGATAACAGCTGTCAAAGAAGAGATGGAGGAAGCAAGGGGAGCAATTGCCTCTTCAATCATGATTTTGATTGAAGGAGTAATTAACTCTAGGATGCTAGAGATGAAGGTTGGGGTGATTTCAAATGAAGGTGGGGGAATCACAGTAGATGGATGAACAGAAGGGATGGTGTATTCTTGATGAGATGGAGAGTGAACTGGAGAATGATGGGTAGATGCAAGAAGATCAACATGATCTGAATGAAGAATTGGAGACTGAGGAGGAGTAGAAAGCTCAGAAGCCAATAAATCAAAACTAGGATGAGATATCCTAGCAAGATGATGAGGGAGAGGGGATGATGGTGGTGATGCATGGAGAATTGTGGAGGAATCAAGAAGAAGAGATGCAGAAGATGGAACTTCAATTGAAGTAGATGGAACTGAAGTAGATGGTAGCACTTCAGTGGAGGTTGAAGGTAATGCAGAAGAAGTGGAAGGAACGGAGAGATTGGCTAAGCCTTCTTCTTGAAGGAGGGGAGTGACTGAAGCAGTCCTTGTGCTCTCAGATGCAACTGGAGCTACCCCTGCTGGAGCGGGCTTCAGGAAGCTCATTTTCCACTTGACAAATAGGGACGGGTCCATCTTTTTGCTGGCATTTATTGAAGTAGAAACTAAGACCAATAGATGGGGATATTTCTCCTTTAGAAAAATCCCAAGCACCCTACCCAGGGTGACTTCCTTTTTGCTATTCTTTTTCCTTATCAAATCAAACAAAACTCCTGCCCAATTAATCTGCTTCTTGTTCACGATGGTACACATCAGGGCAAACTGTTGCCTGGTAATATTATCATGGGCAGAGTGCTTTCCCAGTAGCATTTTTCCGACTAGTTCAGCAAGGAACTTAATCTTCAACGAAAAATTCACCTTTAGCAGCTTAGAAGGAATGTCGTCGGCATGTCCTAGTTTAGTCAACATTCTCCCAAACTCAGGGGTATCTTGCTCATAATCCTCTTCCCCATTCAATAATCCAAAAAATTCAGTTAAAATGGCGGGAGTCAAAATTACCTCTTCTCCGCATATCGTTCCGGTCATAGAGTCATCATTTGAGGACGAAGTGAATGCCCATTCTTTAATCTCGGGAATGTTTATCTTTATTCTTGTTGACATGAGCTTTTCCAATCCTTGATCTTTGCATAGGTTGAGGATTTCCACTATTGCAGACTCGCAGCAGCTGAAGGAGTCAAAGTCCACGCTGAAACCAGCATCGAACTTCACCACGGACAGGAGGGCTGAAGTAATCGCCATCGAAGGGGGTTGGAGAAGACGAGAGAGAGACGGCGAAGGAGAAACGGCAGAAATCGCGAGACAAGGAGCAAGCAGAAAGATGGAATGCGAGAAGACGCTCTCCGTCGACGATAAAAAGGACGATCTCTTAACCTAGGTCGACCATCGGTTTTAAATTAAAACAGTAATAGTCAATCTATTTTAAAAGATACTGGAGACGATGGTCGAACGATCGTTCCTGAAGCAGAGTAGTCGATCAATCGTTCGACTATTTCTGTCTTCACAAACAACAAGCTGTCGTCAACCATAGATCGACGATAGGCTCGACCTGTTCGACGATCTTTGAACGTCGGTCGACGATCTTCAAGCAGATAAGCCATCATCAACCATAGGTCGACGATAGGCTTCATCCGATCGACTATCTTCGAACGTCGTTCGACGATCTTCAAACAGGTTTCAACACAGGCAGACGTCACACTTAGTCTTTTCCATTAATCATGCCTAGTTGAACCAAAAAGAACAGATGCTTCTGTTCATCTAATGGCTTGGTGAAAATATCACCTCTCTGAAGGTCAGTGGATATGAACTCAAGGCTGATCTTGTTCTTTTCCACACAATCTCTCAGGAAATGCTGTCTAATCTCAATGTGCTTGGTTCTAGAGTGGTGCACAGGATTTTGTGCAATTGAGATAGCACTGGTACTATCACACATGATTTTTGTGTTCTTGTGTGTGTACCCATAATCCAAAAGCTAGTTTTGAATCTACAGGATCTGTGAACAACAACTAGCAGCTGCTATATATTCAGCCTCTGCAGTTGAAGTTGAGACAGAAGCCTGGTTCTTACAGAACCAAGAGACCAATCTCTCTCCCAGGAACTGGCAAGTTCCTGAGGTACTTTTCCTGTCAACTCTGCAACCAGCATAATCAGAATCAGAGTATCCAATTAACTCAAATTCTGACTCAGCTGGGTACCATAGTCCTAGATTTGGACATCCCTTCAGGTATCTCAAGATCCTCTTGAGAAGAATCAGATGAGATTCCTTAGGGTTGACCTGGAACCTAGCACATAGGCATGTAGCAAACATTATATCTGGCCTACTTACAGTTAAATACAATAGGGAACGAACAATGACCCTATAATTCTTTTGATCAACAGGTTTTCCCTGATTATCAGAATCTATAACTACATTAGTAGCCATAGGTGTATGCATTGCTGAAGCATCAGGCATCCCAAACTTCTTTACCAATTCCTTGGCATATTTGGATTGGGAGATGAAGATGTCATCAGCATCTTGCTTTACTTGGAGACCAAGAAAGTAAGATAGCTCATCCATACTACTCATCTCAAACTTAGAATGCATCAAGTCAGAGAACTTTTTGCACAGTTTGGGATCAGTGGAACCAAAAATAATATCATCTACATACACTTGAACTAACAGGATTGTGTCCTTGTGGTGCTTGACGAAAAGGGTTCTATCAACTACTCCCCTAACAAAGTTGTGCTCTAACCGGAAACTAGCTAGAGTCTCATACCAGGCTCTGGGTGCTTGTGTGAGTCCATAAAGAGCTTTTTGCAACTTGAAAACATGTGAGGGCTGAGTTGAAGAAACAAACTCAGGTGGTTGTTCAACAAATACCTCTTCCTTTAGCTCACCATTTAGAAAGGCATTTTGACATCCATCTGAAAGACCTTGAACTTCATATAAGCTGCATAGGCTAGAAAGATCCTTATTGCCTCTAGCCTTGCAACAGGAGCAAAGGTTTGGTCATAATCTATACCTTCCTCCTGTCTGTAGCCCTGAGCTACAAGCCTAGCTTTATTCCTTACAATGATTCCATTTGCATCCAACTTGTTTCTAAACACCGACTTGGTGCCTATGATCAGTTGGCCTTTAGGTCTTGGAACCAAAGTCCATACTTTACATCTTTCAAACTGATTGAGTTCCTCTTGCATAGCAATGATCCAGTGGGGATCTAGCTCAGCATATTTAATGGTAAGGGGCTCAATCTGTGAAAGGAAACAACCATGCATCACATCCTGTCTTAATTGATGTCTTGTTTGAACACCAGCTGATATGTCTCCAATCACTTGAGATGTAGGATGATCTCTAAGTGTGACAACATCAGTAGGTGGGATGTGATCTTCAGCAATAGTTGGGATTAATTCCTCAGGAGGAATTTGATCTACTATTGGTGGTACAGCAACAGCTTCGGCAAAGTCTTCATCACTGTCTGAATCAGTGATATGAAGAGTTGATAGATGGAGGATCTCTTGAGTGACATCTTTACTAGATTCTGGTACCTACAATGAACTTGAGGAAGGGGAAGTTTCCTTCTCCTTGTAAAACATCTGAGATTCATCAAAAGACACATGCACAGATTCCTCAATTTTAGAAGATGATTTATTAAATACCCTATAAGCTTTGCTTACTTGGGAATATCCAAGAAAGATTCCCATTGAAGCTTTTGCTTCAAACTTTCTAAGATATTCTTTATTATTGTTATGAATGTAAACTACACAGCCAAATACTCTAAAATAATTTATTTTAGGTTTCTTTCCTTTAAGCAACTCATAAGGAGTTTTACGCTTAAGTTTGTGTATAAGACTTCTATTCAGCACATAATTAGCTGTGCTAACAGCTTCTTCCCAATAGGAAAGAGGCATATTAGCATCTGCCAATAATGTACCAGCAGCTTCAATTAAGGTTCGATTCTTCCTTTCAACTACCCCATTTTGTTGGGGAGTTCTAGGAGCTGAGAAGCTATGTTTGATAACTTCTCTCTCACAGAATTTTTGCATGAGAAGAGAGTCAAACTCAGTACCATGATCACTTCTGATCAAGGCCACATGAGTAGAGTACTCAGTCTGCACACATAATAGAAAATTTGTAAGGGCTTTGAAGTTATCAGCCTTAGTTCTCAAAAAGAACACCCAAGTGAACCTAGAGAAGTCGTCTACAATTACTAAAGTGTAATACTTCCCTCCTAGACTCTGTACATTTATTGGGCTAAAGAGGTCCAAATGTAATAAATACAGGATTCTAGGTGAATCACTTTAATTTACTGACTTAAATGAATTCTTGGTTTGCTTGCCTAATTGACAAGCCTTGCATAGGCTCTCCTTCTTGTAGGGGCAAGAAGGTAAACCTCTAACAAGGTTGTATTTAGATAACCTAGATATGTTCTTGAGATTAACATGGCTAAGCCTTTTATGCCATAAGGTGTTGTTATTAGTTACTTCATTAAATAAGCAGATTTCAGAATAGGTTGAATTAAAATCTACTAAATAAATATTATCTTGTCTAATGCCTACTAACACAACATTACTATTTAAAGTAATATTACAAAGAGTATTAGTGAACGATACCTGATATCCTGCATCACATAACTGACTTACTGAGATAAGATTATTCTTTAGTCTAGTTACATATGCAACCCTCTTGAAAATTACTGCTCCAATGGTAATCCTACCATATCCTTCAGTTTGACCACAACTAGAATCCCCAAAGATCACCTTTGGTCCAAGCTTGACCTTGAACTTTGACAGATTTTCTCTATTCCCTGTCATATGTTTGGAGCAACCACTATCCAAATACCACTGGTCCTGAGTGATAGGATAGGTCTTCACCTGCAGTGAGTTAAGTTAAACATTGTGGACCCAGGTAACCTTGGGTCCATTATTCTTCACATAATGAAAACTAGAAATAAAAGAATAAGTAGGTTGGGGTTTATAACCTAAAGGGTAAGATCTCCTAGGTGGGATGCTCCATGCAGTTAATGGGTCCACAAACCTAGGGTTTCTATTCATATTCTGGTTTCTAGGGTTCTGATTATAATTTTGAAAATCATGTTGAAAACGTCGATCGGCGTTCGACGATGGATGCGCAGATCGTCGAGCATCGTTCGACCACTGAGCATGCGATCGTCGAGCAGCGTTCGACGCTTTTTGTATTTCCTTAAATTTTTGTTTCCTCTTTTCTCTCTTAGCTTTGTTTAAGGCTTGATTAACTTGTCTTACTTGCTCAGTGTTCTTTTTCCCATCAGCTGAAATAAAGTTCACTGGAGTTGAAAGATGATTTTTAAGAATAATTGGGGGTTCACAGGATGAAGCTCCTAAGCCTAGCTTATTATTGCCTGACCTAGTGTTTGACATGCTGGTTATTTCAAGCAACTTAAGGCTTCTACCATTCAGAGATTCTTCTAACCTTTTTGACTTAGCTAATTCATTCTTAAGGAATTTTATTTCTTCACTAGAATTAGTGAGTTCTGCTGTTAACCTAATGTTTTCATTAGAGATAAATTCAGATTCAGCAAGCTTATTTCTAAGGTCCTTAATTTCCTTTTCAGAACTAATTAAATCTAAACACAAAGATTTAAAATCTGATTTAAATTCAGCAGATGTAAAATCGTAAGAAGACAATACCTCATCTTCTGTTGGCATTTCTTCATCAGAATCTGAACTCTCTACAGCTGAGTGATTGCTGCAGGCATCAATTGCCATCAGGCAAACTTCCTTTGCCTTCTTTTCTTCCTCATCCTCACTGGAGCTTGAGGAGGAAGATTCCTCATCAGAATCGCTCCAGGTTTCAGCAACGAAACCTCTCTCCTTCTTTTTGTTTTTGTAGGAGGAGGGCTTGGAATGCTTCCTGTGCTGTTCTTTTTCCTTCCTTTTCTCTTTATTCTTTTTCTCTGGACACTCTGGTAGAATGTGTCCAGGTTTCCTGCATCCATAACAAATTATTTCTTTAGCAGGAGAACGATCATACCTTGGTTTATCTTCATATCTTGAAGATTTCTTTCTGAAGTCTTTCCTTCCCATCTTGAGAAACCTCTTGGCAAAGAGTACCATCAGTTCCTCATTGGATTGGCTTCCTTCAGAAGCTTCAGCAGCTTTAAGAGCAAGAGATTGATCTTTTCTTGTTGGAGTTGGAGTCTTTGCTTCAGCCTCAGCTTCCCTGGTCTTCAGCACTTGCTCAAAAGACTTGAGCTTGCCAAGGAGAGCTTCTGTTGAGATTTCATTTGTACTTCTGGCCTCCTTGATAGGCCAGATCCTAAGATCCCATGTGCTGTGGAAGCACATGAGAATCATATCATTGACCTCTGTCAATGATATATCCTTGTCAAGAGTCCTCAACTCATTGATGATTGAGCTGAGCCGGGTGTACATTGCTTCAACTGATTCAGCATCAGTTTTCTTGAAGTTTTCATACTGGTAGATAAGGTTGGACCTTCTGTCCTTCCTTTCATCAGCTGAACCAGCTACAATCTGGTTTAGTGTATCCCACATTGCTTTTGCTGAGGAGCAGTCAGCAACTTTCTGGAATACTTCATCAGACATTGTCTGAGCTAGAATATTTATTGCTTTGGCATCTGCTATCTTTGCCTTTTTGTATTCATCGGTGTAATCTGGAGGAGACACTACACTCATATCAGTTGATGATGAAGCAGTGGCTGCAGCAGGTGCTCTTGGTGGTCCTGTCAAAGTAGAAGCAAAAATATTCTCATCAATAGAGTTCATATATAATTTAATCTTTGCCTTCCAGATGCTAAACTTAGCTAAGTTGCATGCTGGAGGTCTGGTGCTAGAGTAATCCTTGGACTGGGCCATGAAGTGAATATCTATAAGCTTGGTATCTATCAGGATCTTGTGACTTAGGTGTTAGCATATACAGTCAGTCAACCTCCCTCTGATACCAATTGAAAGTGATGATAGATACAACTCTAGAGGGGGGGTGAATAGAGTATTCAAAAAATTAGGACACCCTACTCAACTCCCTTAGAGTTAATTCACGGAATTAGTTTATAGATATTGATAACCCTAGAGCCTAACACAAAGTGTAGTGCACAAGAGAGAGCTAACTGTAATTACAGTTAAGCTTGGGATCCTATCATAGTAACTAGCAATCCTAGTTATTTCTACTCACAGCCACAGTACAATGAATTAAATAAACAGCTCAGACGACACAAGAAATTTTATAGTGGTTCCCTCTAAATAGGTACGTCCACTCTTCTACCACCCTGGTAGGAATCCACTACAGGTTTTTATTCAGGTGCCCTGCCACCAACTGATCTACTACAGGTAGATTAAGTAGACCCTTTGAGCTTTTGATCAGGAGCTCAAAATCCAACACAGGTTTTTGATCAGGTGCCCTGCCACCAAGAGTTCACTTTTGAAGGGAGTAATAACCCTTTGTACATGAGGTTGAGAGAGTTAAGGCTTCTTCTCTATTGTTAAACAGATTAGAGAAGCTAGTGGATTGCACAGAGCTAGAAGCTCTAAAGAATCAAGGCTCCCCCTGGCTTAGAGAATATCCAGGAAGGAGTCTTGCTTCAGGGTGCAGGAACTCTTCTGAACTAAGACAAAGAATTGTCTTGAGGTTCTGAAGGAGAAGCTTGAAGAAGATTCTTGATTGTTGAATGATTGTTTTTCTTCAAGCAGCTTCCTTTCTTCTTCTTCTTCTTCAAAGGCCTCTGAGTGAAAGTCTTCCTGTAAGCAGGATGAACTCAGGATGAAGAAGAATGCAGAAGAGCTTTGATCTTCTCAGTTGAATATGAAATTCTGAGAGCTGTAGAACTTTCTTGCTTTTTCTCTTTATCTATGCTGCTGAGTGTATATGATCTGGGTTCTGTGTATATCTTTCTTTCAAAAGAAGCTCTTTATATATGAGCCTTTGCAACGGCTTTAATTTGAGTTTGAATCCTTATCTTCTTCTGGAATCAGCAATCTGGGCTGCAAAAAGCATAAAGCAAAAACAAATCATGCAGACAGACATAATATAAGAGGATAAAGCTTTCTAAGAAGCTGCATAACCAATCAGATAAGAAGAGGCTAGAAAAAGTCACATCAGAAAGAACTCTTTACAGCCAGAAAAGACTTTCTGAGTCTAACGGCTATAAAGGACAGCCTTGCAGATAAAGCAGAAAATATATTTCAACTAATAAGACAAAACATTTTGTCAGATAAAGATTGGCTCATGCATAAGGAATGGAGCAGAGATTGCATGGAAATAATATCATAAATTAACTGAAATAATATGCCAAATAAATATGGAATAAATCATAAAATATAAGAGGACAAAGTTACTAAAGACATACAACAAAACATCGAACGACCCTCGGAGATCGTCGACCGAAGCACAGAGATCGTCGACCTATCAAATAGATAGTCGAACGATACAGATAGTCGAACTACCAAAGAAGATAGTCGAACTACCACAGCAGATAGTCGACCTATCAGAACAGATAGTCGACCTATCAAGACAGATAGTCGAGCTATCAGATAGTCGACTTATCAAGACAGATAGTCGAGCTATCAAGCAAAACAGATAGTCGACCTATCAAACAGATAGTCGAACTATCAAACAAAACAGATAGTCGACCTATCAAACAGATAGTCGAACTATCAAACAAAACAGATAGTCGACCTATCAAACAGATAGTCGAACTATCAAAGAAAACAGATAGTCGACCTATCAAACAGATAGTCGAACTATTAAAGAAAACAGATAGTCGACCTATCAAACAGATAGTCGAACTATCAAAGAAAACAGATAGTCGACTTATCAAACAGATAGTCGAACTATCAAAGAAAACAGATAGTCGACCTATCAAACAGATAGTCGAACTATCAAACAAAACAGATAGTCGACCTATCAAACAGATAGTCGAACTATCAGATAGTTGAACTATCCAAGCAGATAGTCGAACTATCAAGCAACACAGATAGTCGACCTATCAAACAGATAGTCGAACTATCAGATAGTTGAACTATCTAAGCAGATAGTTGAACTATCTAAGCAGATAGTTGAACTATCAAGAAATCTGTCTGGTCAAAAGACGTCGAGCGGGGTTCGACGATCGGCGAGGCAAATTTCACAGAACGTCGAGCTACCAAGAGTTGAACTAACTCAGAGATAGACGATCTGCTGACAGACGAACGTCGAACAACTGATAGACGATCGTCGACTAGTTGATAGACGATAGTCGAGCGGCGTTCGACCATAGTCGAACAAAAAACAACTTAGCCAAATTCTCATCTGGATAAGTGACAACTCTAAAACTAGAGCAAACTCACTAAACAACTAACCTTTGATCATAGATAAATCTTGGGTCAAGAGACTAACAGAGAGGACTGAACTCAAATCCAAACTAGAGTACCAACACTCTTGAAGATTATGAGGTTGCAAATGAAGAAGTCTTGAAGAAGATAAAGGCTCTGTTTGAGACAGCTTTTGATGATGAATAATCTCTATTCAAAACGGAAAAGCTGTTTTTCAGGTGTTTGTTTGTGCAGCTTATAGAAAATCACTTATTTTAAAATTGATGATAATCCGATTTTTCATAAGCTATCCAGGTCCAGCTTATGGATTCTCATAAGCGTTTATCTCTTAAGAAAACTCAAAGTTGATTTTTTTGCCCGGACGTGATTTTTTCGCCCGGGCGCAATTTTTCCGCCCGGGCGTGATTTTTCCGTCTCGGCGCGATTTTTCCGCCCGGCGCGAATTTTCCGCCCGGACGCGATTTTTCCGCCCGGGCGCGAATTTTCTGCCCGGGCGCGAATTTTCCGCCCGGGCGCGGTTTTTACGTCCCGGGCGTGAATTTTCCGCCCGGGCGCGATTTTTCCGTCCCGGGCGCGATTTTTCGCCCGGGCGCGAATTTTCGCCCGGGCGCGAATTTTTCCGCCCGGGCGCGAATTTTTCCGCCCCGGCGCGATTTTTCCGCCCCGGGCGCGATTTTTCCGCCCCGGGCGCGATTTTTTTCCGCCCCGGGCGCGATTTTTCCGCCCCGGGCGCGATTTTTCCGCCCCGGGCGCGATTTTTTCCGCCCCGGGCGCGATTTTTCCGCCCCGGGCGCGATTTTTCCGCCCCGGGCGCGATTTTTCCGCCCGGGCGCGATTTTTCCGCCCGGGCGCGATTTTTCCGCCCGGGCGCGAATTTTCCGCCCGGGCGCGAATTTTCCGCCCGGGCGCGAATTTTCCGCCCGGGCGCGAATTTTCCGCCCGGGCGCGAATTTTCCGTCCCGGGCCCGAATTTTCCGCCCGGGCGCGATTTTTCCGCCCGGGCGCGATATTTCCGTCCCGGGCTAGATTTTTACGTCCCCAGCGAGATTTTTCCGCCCGGGCGCGATTTTTCCGTCCCGGGCGCGATTTTTCCGCCCGGGCGCGAATTTTTTCCGCCCGGGCGCGAATTTTTCCGCCCGGGCGCCAATTTTCCGCCCGGGCGCGAATTTTCCGCCCGGGCGCGATTTTTCCGGCCGGGCGCGATTTTTCCGTCCCGGGCGCGATTTTTTCCGCCCGGGCGCGATTTTTCCGCCCGGAAGCGATTTTTCCGCCCGGAAGCGATTTTTCCGCCCGGAAGCGATTTTTCCGTCCGAACGCGATTTTTTCGCCCACTCGCGACGAGGAGAGATTTTTTCTCTCCGACCCGTATTTTTTTTGCCCGGGCGTGTTTTTTTTTCGCCCGGGCATGATTATTTCATCCGGGAGTTTTTTTTCTTTTTTGTCCAGGCGAAAAAATTGCATCAGGGTGAAAAAATTGTGTTGGGGAAAAAATCGCGCCTGTGAGAAAAAATTGAGTCCGGGACAAAAACGCGGTCGGTTGAAAAAATCGCGCCCTTGCGAAAAAAAACCGCGATCGGACGGAAAAAAAAAAAACGCGCTCGAGCGAAAAAAAACGCGATGGAGCGAAAAAACACGCCCGGGCGAAAAAATCGCGCTTGTGCGAAAAAATCGCGCACAGCTTGAAAAAAAATGCGCTCGGTTGAATAAAATTGGGCGAGCGAAAAAACGTGATCGAGCGAAAAAAACGCGACCTGGCGAAAAAATCACGCACGAGCGAACAAATCCCGCCCGGGCAAAAAAAATCACGTCTGGGTGAAAAAAAATCGAGCTTGGGCGAAAACAATCTTGACCGGACGATAGAAATCTTGATGGGCGAAAAAACACGCCCGAGCGAAAAACCGCCTACAGGCAAAAAAATCGTGCACTTTGGAAAAAAACACGTCCAAACAAACAGACCCTTATGAATAAATGAGAAATTTAGATAAGCACTTATGACCAAACTATCCAAACAGTCGACTGTTTATTCATCATTGATTTTATAAAATCTCTATACAAACATCAATTTTCAATTAGCGGCTTATTTATCATCATAAGTTGTCCCAAACAGAGCCAAAAGCTAACGCTGAAGTAGCCCAAGTAGCACAAAAATTTGTTGCACCAACTCAAGGGGAGTCACCAAAATGGAGATGGAGCAGAATGAACATAATGATAATGTACTCTTGGTTATAAGAGAAGTTGTACAGTTAGCTGAAGATGCTGCAGCAAATGATGCACTAGTTTAGGAGAAGGTAAATGAGGAGCAACCTTTATCAGTACTTAGAAGAGGTGCTCCAAAGGATGTTCAAATTCAGTTTTCCAAAAAAAGGAAACCATCTTCTGTGAAAGATGTAATTTTATTGAAGGTATATTGCGGAGATTTCATGTACTAAAATTATATACTACAGAAAACTACATGATGTTCAAATCTTCACACTTCTCTATTGAGATTAAATTCTTCAATTATTCTTATTTTGATGATATATTTCAGTTGCGTGTTCTTGCTTGTGTCTTCATTCATTAATGTTGTAATACATCTATTTCTTGTGTTTTATTGTAAAATCACATTAAAAATTTTGTAAAATGTATTAAGCTAAATAGGGGGGAGATTATTGGAAAAATCATTTTTATTTAACTTAACAAATTAACTATAAGTGATTTTACAACCTAGTTTTATTACCCATATTGTATAGTGAAGATAATATGATCATAAATGTTCTAGGATGTCTGTTGAGTCAAAAGCATGTGGTAGACAAACTCAAATAAGGAAGAAAATCAAGTTTAGTTAACATGTAACGACTAGAAGTCGACACAACATCGACCGGAAGTCGACATCACTTTGACTAGAAGTCAGAGCAACCACGGATGATAAGTCAATGCTACTCTAAGGCATAAGTCGACCCATGCATCAATATAATCCTGACGCAACGTCAATTAAAGAGTTAAGGCTCTGTTTGGTTGGGCTATTGCTGATGGAAAGTTGTTGATAGAAAGCTGCTAATAGGAAAAATGCTGATCCTAGAAAACAAAGTTTTTGTTAAAAAAATATTTAGGTGAAATGAAGTTTGTAAAACAGAGTTCTGAGAAAGTTGTTTGGAAACTAAACGAAGTTTTTATCTTCCATAAACTAATTATCAACAACAAAATATATAAAAAACTGATTTTTTTCTATAAAGTAAAACCCAGAAAACAATACTTGCATGATTGCACAAACTTATTTAACCATCTTTGTAAAACAGCGACTAAAATCATCCAAATAAACAGTTGGACTGATTCTACAAGGTGTCAAAATTGCCGGCTACTTGGACTGATTTCTACGAGCTGTCAAAATTGAGGGCCGGAAAATAGTTGACTTATTTTTTACAACTGGAACTCAAAAATGAACAAGAAATAACAATTCATCATCAAAGAAGGATTTATACTCCAAAATGTGTTGCAGATCATGCTCATACAAGAAAAAGCACCTACAAAATACATAATCAGAAGACATAAACATAATCCCCAAATAGACATAAGATAATCAGGGCAGATCGTGTTTTTCTTCTTCATTCTCCCAAAACAGGAAATTGGGAAGCTACTGTAAATACAGAGATTGACAGCTCCATATTCAATAAGAAGAGAAACACGAGGACAGATATAGAGATGTAAAGATCTCCTCTTAGCTTAAAAATTATACACCAACCATTTCACAACAACTCTTCTTCGAAGTTCAACCTGTTTTGATGGAAACAAAGACCTGGAGGAAGCCCGAGACGTGATAATAGGAAAACGACGGCAGCACAAAGACTTGAGCAGAGAATATATTGAAATGTACGAGGCTGGCAAGCTGCTGTGGGTGCGTGTTTCGTGGGATGTAGAGATGGAAACCGTCCGACAGGGAAAGGGGGATCAGGAAGGCTCCGCTCTCACGATAGGGTTTGGGGAGAGAAAACAGCGGGGCGTTTGTGGCTGAAAGAAGAAAAAAGTTGGAGATCAGAATATGTATAAAAGAGCAGAACAAATTAAACGGTTTTTAAATTAAGCCTCGCAAATGCAACTTATTCATGAAATGCAGGTCTGTTTCAAGGATCCGGATGGAGTTCAGGAGGGACTCCACCGATTGAGTGGGCAAGAATTCCTGGACTCAGTCAATTCTATGATTTAAAAAATTTAGGCACTACAAAAAAGGTAAAGTAAAAATCATTTTAAATTTAAAAAATACGGGGTTCTCGAGCATTGGATTGAAATCCAACGCACGAGAACCCCCAAATTTCACTCCGGAGTTGTCCGTACAAACTCCAGGGGATCCGGATCCATGTTTCAACCGCACCACAGGCTAAATGCCTAATCAAACATCACCAAAGTTGACTGGAGTTCTTTTTAAAGAAAAATATTAACATAACTTCTATTAGAAGTCGACATTGCGTCGAGTAAAGCTTAATTTGGATATAATAGAGGATCCGTCCAGGCTTATTTCCAAGAAGATTTTTTGAAATTCTTTCAATTATTTTTAGCTTTTTAAAAAAGACTTAAAAGAAAGATTTCTCCACAAAATTCAGAAAAAACTTTTATAAAAGAATTTTGGAAGAATATTTTGAGAGTAATTGAAGACAAAATTAGAAGAATATAATTTCATTCCTTCGACATAAGAGCGTATACACAACATACAGAGAGACACTACCTTTAGATTGCATTAGATAGTAATTCTTCTTAGCATCTCCTTCTATTTTCTTCTTTCATATTGCTACTGCAATAAGAACAGGTTGCTCTTTATGGATCCAAGACTTATAACCCCTACAACTTCTTCTCAAACAAGGGTTCATCATATTAAATGGATCTAGAACATTTAGTTCCTACATGCCTCAGAATTTTTTTGAGAGAGGACTAATCATTGAAGACTTCATTCTTCATCTTTCTTAATATTCTCTCTGTATTATAGTGGCAAGAGAAAGGAGATCATGACACAGATTTCACCTATCAACTCAGGATTTGAATGTCACGTGTTTGTTCTGTTGGCGCGGAAAATGCACCTTCACAACAACACACTAAGGGGAAGCTAGAGGGATGGAAAGACTAAAAATTGAAGGTAACTAAGGGTCAAGCAAGCGCGCAAAGTGAGAGGGCCACTGAGCGGCAAGGCTAGAACAACCCTCAACTATGAATACCATTTGCGGAGAGAAATGTATTGGATGGAGAGAAATGTATTAAATGGAGAGAAATGCGATTATAGCGATAAGAGAAAGGAGATCATGACGATCAGGAGACCGCTGAGGCGCATGTTACGAGACCGCAACTCTATACATGTGGCTAGCTTCAGGATTCGAATTAATATCCCTGAGAGGTATTCCCCCCCCCCCCCACACACACACACACAAATTTGCAGGCTCGAGGGACCTGACTAAATGGCCAGAGTTTATAATAATTGATTGTCATAGGTACTGGAGAATCGGGAAGGGGTTAGGGGGATATGTTGTGAAAGTGAGTGTAAGATCAATCTTTCACTCCAGAGGGGAGTGAATAGAGTGTTTTAAAATAATTTTGCAAATATGAAAATTATTCTAGCAGTGGAAGACTTAATTTAGTTAGTATAGACTGCTTGACAGAAATCAAAATAAAACAAACAAAAGAGAAAATCCACAGCACACAACAAAAAGATAGCAAACAACCAGAAGACACAAGGAACTATAGTGGTTCCACAAAACCTGGGTACATCCACTCTTCTACCACCTTTGGTGGGAATCCACTGCAGGATGAGTTGATCAGGTGTTCTAGGAACCAATGAGCTTTTGATCAGGTGCTCAAAAACCAAACCAGATTTTTTGATCAGGTGTCTTGCCACCACTGAGTTTTGATCAGGTCTTAGAAACCAAAGCAAAACTTTTGAAGGGAGTTTAAAAACCCTTTTATAGGAAAGGAAAAAGAAAAATGGTGAAGTTATCTTCTCTGTCAACAATCAAAGAGAAGCACAAGTGGATGAGATGTTGTCAAAGCTCCCCCTGAGATTAGCAAGAGTTCAGGAACTGGAAGCTTTGAAAGGGTGATAGGTCTTCAGTAGAAAGAATGCTCCAACAGAAGATGATTCCAGTAAGAACTGAAATATGTGTTGTCTGGAGTGAGAATGATGAAGACTTTTTAAGACATTGAATCAGAATCAATCAGAAGGAATAGGAGCTTGTTCTCTGTGTTGTGTTATTGAACTCCTCCTTTTTTTTCTTCTGTAAATCTATTTGTTTCTCCTTTTCTGAATAATAATATGAAATCCAGTCTTCAAATCTTTTTGATAGCCATTAGCAAAGTCATAAAGACTTTCCTTAAATGTCAACTGTCTCTGGAGGAAATAACCTAAGAAGATTCCTTCTTTGTTTCCTTGAAACTTGCTCCAGATTTATTATAACGGCTAAAAATCTTCTACAATAAATGCTCTGACTTGAAGACATTTGAAATCTTTAACAAACGAACAAAATTCCAGAAATCGTCAATCTCAAAAGATAATCATCGATCTGAGCTCAACTATCATTGAACTGAGCTCAGAGATTTTAGAATTAGTCTAAGACAGAAATAGTCGATCTGAGCTCAAAGATCGTCGAACTGAGTTCGACACATCGTCGACCTGAGCTCAGAGAGATAGTCGAACTAGGTTCGACGCTTTGTCGATCTGAGCTCGACGATAAGTTGAATTCTTCTTCTAGGCTTCTCATCTGAACTAGGAGGACTTGGGGAAAGCTTCCAACTTAAGTCCTAATCCTTAGACCTAACTAGTTGAACTTTACTCCATACAACAAGGTCAAAGCAACAATCCTATAGACATAGTGATCCAGACCCAAATTAGTAATAGGGTGTTCCAACAATCTCCCCCTATTTGAGTTAGGATTACTATTTACATGAGTTATAGGAAATAAAAACATCAACAGAAATAGAAATACAAAAAAGCATTGCAGAACCACAGAAATATAATTATATCACACCAAATAGTTCAGCAGAGATATGAAAGAGTTTTCAGCTTACACCCAGATTAAAGATAATCATCAGTTCTTTTCTTGAAAATGATTTCTCTGTTTGGATTTTCTGAATCTTTCTTTGATCTGAAGTCATCAGCAGCACCAAGAGTCTTATGGCTTCTGTTTTTCGGAACTACAGCTTCAGGATGTAGCTGCATGTACTCCTCAGTATTGAAGAATTTCTTGGAGCTGTATTTTTCAAGTTCTTGTCTTCTTTGATCTGATAGAGTAGATATATTGGAAGTATCTTGGCCTTTTTCTCTTGCTTTCTTGATTTGATCTAGAGCAGCCATTTCTTTTAGTCTGGCTTTCTAGGAGACCGAGTTATTCTCTAGATCTTCAAAATGAACTGGTGGCTCATACTTATTGATGGTGTCAGTGGGAGGAGCTTTTGGATGAAAGCCTTCTGTGAGCTTATAAGGAAAAGGACCAGAAGTGGAATCACTTGGGCTTTGTCCTTTCATTTGATAAGGTTGATGTCTGGACTGTCCTCTGGAATAAACTTGATAATCTCTTTGATTGCCTCTGTACTGACTTCCTCTTGACTGATTGCCTCTTTGATGATATCCTCTGGATTGAGATCTTCCTTGAAACTGAGAGGATCTTTGAGATGAAGCATATGAGGATTGATGAGCTGAGTTTCCACCAGATCCTGCACCTAGAGAAGGAGGAGGAGTAGTATTATAATGACAAGTTCCTTGGTCATATTTCCTTTTCTTCCTCATGGCCTTCAACTAGTTCTTAGAGAATTGCATCCAGTGCTCAGTTATGAGGCAGTTATGCAGAATATAATAGGGTATATCATGATCAGAAGTAGCTTTGGACAATCGAACTATTTTCATGGCTTTACTTCTAGCTTTCCTCTTCTTTATAATAGTTACAGAGGAATCATCAGAGTCAGTCCTGAATTCATCATCATCAGAGCTATGAGGCTCATCAAATAAAGCATCTATTTGCTTTAACACTTCTTTAGATATAGCAGGAGTTGAAGTAGGAGGAACAGTGGTAGAAGTAACAACATCATCAGCATCTGAAGCAGTAGGAACAGAACCTGAACAAACTGGCTCTACTGGCTCTATAACAGCCTCTGAAAAAACAACATCAGCAGCAGTAGCAAGAACCAAAGGAATACTTTCCACAGTTTTAGCAGAATTTATATACATTTCTATCAGATTTGGATCACAGTAGGAGAAGGGAGCTATAACCCTTGTTAGATCTTTAGCAGGGAGAGGTGCTGGAAGATAACAGCTATAAAATGAATCAAATAAGGATAATAAAGAATGTATATCTACTGCAGGACTGATGGTTGGAGCTGGAGCTGGAACTGAAACTGAAACTTTCTCTTAAGCTGGAATCTCTGAAGCTAGAACTTCTGATATATGTATTTCTGAAACAAAATTCTCTGAGGGCAGCACTTCTTCATAAGGCATCTCGCCCTGCCTAGTTTCTATGATAACTGAATCTAGGCCCCCAGAAGAAGGGATGGCCTGAAGGGAGAAGGAAGAAGATATTCTAACAGATAAATCATTCAAATTCTTGACTAAGGGAGCCAAGGTTGAATCCAGTAAGAGAGTTAGCTTGGGTGCCAATAACTCAAATAATTTATCTGCTAGAGGAAGAAGATCTACTTGTTCATGATTAACTTGAGTAGAGGTAGAGGGAGGGGTTGCAGACATGGATGGAATTGATGCAGAGAGAAGTGGTATGGATGGTTGAGAGATGGGGATGAATGTTATGGATGGAGTTGGGATAGTGACTGTTGGTAGAAATGAGGAGATGGTAGGGGGAAAGGATGGTTGAGATATGATGTCATGTAGGATTTGCTGAAAGGATGTTGAGGTGGATAGAATGTCTTGAGGTGAAGAAGGAGAATCATCCATGAAGGAATCATCTAAAAGGTTGAATGATGGAAGATGGGAGGATGATTCTAAATCTATGGATGAGAAGAAATATAGTGGATGGAAAACTTCTTGATGGATGGCTGGAGGAGGTGAAGAAGCTATTTTATATGGAGATATGGAAGATGTAACTAGATGTGAAGAAGGAGGAGAGGATATGGAAGGGGATGGCAACACTTCTGCTGGGGCAGTGGACTGAGGAGGAGTGACTGATTCAGTCCTTGTGCCTGAAGAAGCTTTTGCTACAGGAGCCCTGCTAGGTTTGACAATTTGTCTCTCCCACTTGCCAAATAGAGCTGAAGAAAGCCTCTTTGATGCATTGATGTGCATCCCATTGGACACTAACAACTGAGGGCACCTATTCTGCAGGAATAGACCCAAAATCCTTCCAAAATTCACAAAATTTTTATTGATCTTTTTCTTAATCAAGTCAAAGAAAATGGCTCCCCAATCCAGGTGCTTCTTATCTACTATTGCAGCCATTAAATAGAATTGATGTCTAGATATTGTATCATGGGCTGAATGTTTGGCCAATATCACTTTTCCTACAACATCTGCTAGAAATCTATACTCCATAGATAAATTTTTCTTCAGCAACTTATTAGGGTTCTCAGAATTATGACCCATTCTATCTAACATTTAAGTAAATTCTACCCCTGATAGTTCTATACTATCATTTCCAGTACTTAATCAAAAAATCTCGGTAAGAATGGCTGGGGTTAGGGATACCTGTATCCCTGAGATGGTTCCAATAACTGTGTTTTGATCCAGATTGTGGGCAGTATAGACCCATTCCTTAATCTCATTTGCTGTTAACTTGATTTTGGAGGACATAATGTTCACAAGTTGTTGCTCCTTGAAAAGTTCTAGAATGTCTTTGAATATTTGATCTGTACCCTCAAATGATTCCATGTTGATATCGAAGCCAGTGTCGAACTTCATTGCGGCTAGAACGGCGACTGACACCGACATATTTCCTGCAAAAAAACAAGATCAAGTGTAGAAAAGTTTGGAGGGAAAGAAAGTTCTTGGAGAAGGTATGGAAGCGCAAAGGAGAACGACGCCTGGAAAATGATTTTATATCAGGGTTCGACGCCGAAAAGGAAAGATCGTTGAAATCAGTTCGACGATCTACGACTCTAGGGGAAACTAAAAGGTCTCAACATCATCGATCTCCGTTTGACGATATTTAACATCGTCGATCTTAGTTCGACGATAATTGAGATCGCTGACCGAGAAGGATAGTTTAGCACTATCTGGAAACGCCGAGCTCCGTTCGACGATTCCTAACATCGTCGATCTCCGTTCAACAGAAAACAAAAGATAGTTGAATACTATCTGGAAATGACGAGCTCCGTTCGACGATCTTCAGGAGAATCATCGAGCGCAGTTCAGAGACAGAGAAAACCTATAAAGACTAGGAAATTCAAATTTTTAACCTAGTCTTTGTTTCTTTTTAGGGTTAAAGATCTTGGAACTTAATTAAGACTTCCTCCATCTAACATTCCTAACTGATTAAGGAAGAAAGTATGTTTCTTTTCATCCAAGGGTTTGGTGAAAATATCTCCCCTTTGTAAATCAGTTGAGATGTATTCCAATTCAATTTTATTTTTGTCTACATTATCCCTTAAGAAATAATGCCTAATCTCTATGTGTTTTGTCCTACTATAGAGGACTGGATTTTGAGCTATTGAAATAGCACTAGTGTTATCACAAAATATTTTGGACTTCTCTAAGTTGTAGCCATAGTCCAGGAGCTTATTTAGAATCCATAATATCTGTGAGCAACAACTACCTGCTGCCATATATTCAGCTTCAGCAGTTGATGTGGACACAGATGTTTGTTTCTTGCAAAACCAGGAGACAAGTCTATCACCAAGAAACTGACAAGTTCCACTGGTGCTTTTCCTGTCTACTCTACATCAAGCATAATCAGCATCAGAAAATCCAGTTAAATCAAATCCTAAATCATCTGGATACCAGAGACCTAGTTTTGGATAACTTTTCACATACCTAAGAATCCTCTTAAGTAATGTGAGGTGTGACTGTTGGGTACATGAGAAAATGTGTACCTGATTTGAAGAAATCTCACTTACTTCAATGATATACATCAAGGTGTATTTGATGTTATTTTGAGTTTATATGTCCAGGTTAAGTATATGTTAATATGCAGGAAAAAGTTTCTAAGTCCATGTGTCGATACTTAAGAAAGCCTGTATCGACACTTGGAAAAGATGTGTCGACACCAGAAGCAACTGTGTTGACACACAAAATTTATTAGTCGACATCAACTGTGTCGACACCGGGAGGCAGTGTCGACATACAGAAGTATTTTTCGACATCGACTGTGTCGACATCGGGAGGCAGTGTCGACACATAGAAGTATTAGTCGACATCAACTGTGTCAACACCTGGAGGCAGTGTCGACACACAGAATTCTGAGACTACATCAACTGTGTCGACACAAAGGACTTGTGTCGACACACAGCAGAGTTTCAACAATGTTGATTGCTGTGAAGTGAAGAAGTGTCTATGTCGACACAAATAAGTAGTGTCGACACATTCTACAGATGCAGTGTCAAGAAGCTGTGTCGACACCAAAGGAGCTGTGTCGACATCACCAAAGCTTGTGTCGACACTTAATCTACGTGTGTCGACACATAATGACAATCAGTCTCGATGCTTTGCTGATAAAGACAAAGGTTCAAGAACTGATTGGAGACTTGACAGCTGTGTATTCCAATAAGTTTGCTGAAGCTATCAGACCTTTCAGAAGTTGGTTAGAAACCGGATCAACCGGTTACCATGGATGAAGTCTATATATAGATGGATTTTGTCAAATCAAACAACAACGAGAATAACAATAACAAAAAAGACTATTGAAGTATTGATCATTAATCAAGAAAGTGCACGACACACAGAATAAGGTTTTCGTAAGAAGAAACTTATGAAGTTCTGGAGTGTTGGGTATTGTATCCACAATGTACCTGATTTGAAGAAGCCCCTGAACAAGCTAAGGTGAATTGACAATGTATTTGATTACTTGTCTTCAAGTTATGCTTGTAGTTATTCATCGCTAAGTGTACACCAATGTCAGGGTGCAGTAGGTCAATATACACAGGTCTGCGCAACGTAATCCCTCGTTGAGCAGATCAGTGTGTTGGCTTACGTGTACTCTCTCTATTGGAGTGTATTTATTTTCAAGCACAGGGTTATGTAAGATCAAGAGCAGACAAGGAGCAAGGATGGGCCAAAGACCAGCTCACGGGAAGAAAGACGAAAATCATCTAAGTACAAATCGACGAGAATCACTAAGTGATTCTCGTCGATTCGACGAGAATCAATAGTGATTCTCGCCGAATCGTCGAGAATCATGAACTGATTCTCGCCGATTGCTGTCGGTTGTCTCGAAGCCGCCTTGAATTCTTCTAAGGAAGAATCGTCGAGAATCACGAAGTGATTCTAGCCGATTCGTCGAGAATGACTCTGCATTCTCGACGATTCGGCGAGAATCAATTGTGATTCTCGCCGATTCTCACCGGCTTGTGTTATCAGTAGAGATTGAATTCTGTTAAGTAGAATTCGGCGAGAATCGTAGTTGATTCTCGCCAATTCGGTGAGAATCACCTACGATTCTCGCCGAATTTGACTTAGGCAATTTTTGCCTATTCTCTGGACCGGTCCAAGTTAACTGAACTATTTCGAACCGGACTTAGGGTTTCCTTTTGGTGGGGCCCACAACAGTCATGTGGGATGACCTAATGTATATATACCTCCGTATGGTTGAGCGGAATAGAGACGAATACACGATTTCAAAAGGAAAGGCCGCCGACGTGACCTAGATCGCGATCTTACTCCGTCGCCGTCGTCGCCTCTCGTGCAGTTGGACGCTGTTGCTGATCACGGCTTCTTCCAGATCTCCGGCGACAGAAGCTTAGCCTAGCACCGCATCTCACGCGTCTAACCAGAGATCTTTTGTCTCTTGATTCGTAGATCGGGAAAACCATCCCCTTCTGAATCGATCGAGACGATCGATCCTAGTGTGACCGTTGGAAGACCTTGCTACCTTTGCTAAGAAGGTTGAATCTCCATAGCATCACCGCAGCACTCCGTTGCCGCCGCCAATCCCGAGAGCCAAGCCGCCGCCCTTTGCCACCGCCGGTTTCGGGGAGATTCTCTCCAAGAGAGATCTAGGGTTGTGGACTCTTCGTTGACTTCAAGAACACATCGTCGAATGAAGAGGGACACCTTAGTCTCCATAAGTTGTTTGTATTTCTAATACATTCTATTTTCAATTTCATTGTAAAGGAACGATTGATTCCTAGTTGTAAGGGTTGGGTGCAACCCGTGGTGTGGGAGTGGTGACTCCTACGTGTGGAAGGGTTCCTTCCGTTAGTGCAAGGATTGGATTTCAATCCTGTTGGTGAAGTGACTGAGTCGTACCTGGTTGGGAGATAGGTCGAAGGGGGAAAGTGGACGTACCCAAATCGGGGAACCACTATAAATTGCTTGAGTCTTTTCTGTGTTGTGTTGTTTGATTTATTTGTGCAGGTACAGTTTTTAATTCCGCAAAAATGCTACAAGACACCTATCCCCCCCATAGGTGAAGCTAGTTGGCACTAGGTGGAATTTCAAGTGGTATCAGAGGGAGGTTACTCATCAAAAAGGTTCACACCTTGAGTAGAATCCTGCCACCAGTGTCAAGAAGAAGACAGATATCTACCATGGACGGACTCAAGTACTCTGAAAAAATCCCAATATGCACCAGACTGAACTTTCCTATCTGGAAGGAAAGAATCAGATTCTACATGGAAGCAGTCGACCCACGACTGTTCATGATTGTTGAGGAGGGACCTTATGTTCCGACAAAGGCCTCCACCCTTGATCCTACCAAACAAGTGCCAAAGAAGTTGTCAGAAATGGACAAGGATGAAATGGTGCTGGTAGGACTCGATAAGAAAGCACAGAACATCTTGGTAAGCCCAGTTGACGACTCTATGATGCAGAACTTCTGCAACTGCAGGACACCCAAGGATCTCTGGAACTGTCTGATTGTATTAATGGAGGGCACAAATGAAGTAAGGGACGATCAGAGATCCCTCCTCAACCAGAAATATGAGGCCTTCAGGCAAGGGCCCAAGGAGGAGATCGGAGTTACCTTCGAAAACTTCCTCAAGATCGTCAATGCACTCAAGGGGTATGGAAGAGTGTTCACTGACGGTTAACTCAATGATAAATTCCTTAGGTCCCTTACTAAGGAATGGGACACAAAGATCTGCGTCATCCGAGAGTTTGGCAGACTTGTTGAAACCGACCCTCAAATTCTGTTTGGGAAGCTCATGTCCTATGAGCTTCAACTCAATACAAGGAAAGCTGAAGAGGAAGCAGAGAAAGCCGCAGCCAAAGAAAAGACGGTGGCCCTAAAATCCATTCATTCCAGAAAGGGCAAGGGTGCTGCTTCTTCCCGTACGTGGAAGAAGGATGAGGAGGAAGACTCCGAGCCATGCTCCTCCGGCTCAGAATTGTCAGAGGAAGACTTCTCTCTTATCACCCGGGAATTCAAGAAGTTCCTCAAGCTGAGAAATCAGAGAAAGAGAGACGGCTCCTCCTCTAGGCATCAGCATAAAAACTATTCTTCTGACAAGTATGCTTCCAAACCGAACAAACACCGCTCATCTGACATTATTTGTTTTGGTTGCAACAAGCCAGGACATGTCGTGGCTGATTGCCAACAAGGCAAGAGGGAGAAGGGAAAGGGAGAGGAGCACAGGTCCTCAAAAGACAAGAAGAAGGAGAGGAGTTACATCGCGAAGAAGCCAAAGACGCTGAGTGAATCTGACACGTCAGACACCAGCGATGACGAGGAAGCCTACTTTAGGCTAATGGGTCACTCTGACTCAGAAGGAGAATGCCCCCCATTCACTGGGAAGGTAAAGCTCACACCCCTCTCTCCGACTCTGACTCTGATCCTGAGTCTCAGGATGATGACCCTGAGGATAGCCCTTCGGCCCGTGAAGCTGAGCTCCTCGATAAGTATGAGCTTCTGCTCAATACCTTCGAGGAGTGTCGAAAGAGACTGAAGGCTGAGAAAAAGGAAGTTAAATTCCTTAAAGGTGAGAGTGTATCCCTGAGGGAAGAGTTCACCAGTTTGATCTCCTTCCGACAGGAGCACTTGGACCTGACTTCTAAGCATTCAGAGTCTCTTAAGCTCCTCGATCTTAAGCAGGAGGAAATTGATAGGTTGGAAGAACAACTTGCGGCAGAAAAGAAGATCGTTAAGAGCTTCTCTATGCCAAAGGCAGTTCTTCCACTGGTTGATACCTTCACTGCTCAGGCCAAAGGAGCTAGTTTGGGGCACATAGGGGTACCTGGTTCCTCATCCAGGAGAAACAGGAACCAGAGGAAGAATAAGGCTGCTAAGAAGGCCTCTGCTGCTGAAAAGGGAAAGGCCCCACTCAGTCCTATTGCGTTCAGAAAGCCCAGCTTTCCCTGTAACCAACATGACTTTGAGTCAACATATGGCCATCACTTCAGGCCCTCAGTTGCAAAGCCAAAGAGCTGATATGATGGTTGGACCTTCCCCCGCAATTTTGGCGAGAGTGTCTTCAAGGAACCTTATGAGGAAGTTCAGATGAAGGATTATGGTCACTTCTCTAGCGGCCATAATAGGAAGCAGGCACCCAAGGCCAAGCCTGTTACACTGAGAAACCAGGAGGTGAAGAAATCATGCGACTGTTGTCATCATGATGCCTCCACCTCCAGGTCCGAGGCCCCTGCTGAACCTTCCATTCCAAGAGTGAAGCAGGTGCCTAGGAGAAAGTATAACAGATTTGACTGCTGGTGCTGTGACAAAGTTGGTCACTTTGCCAGGGATTGCTGGTTTAATCCGAGGAATAACGAGACTCCTCATGTTGGCAATGCGAGGCAAACCACTCGTAGGGCTAACCATTCGAGGGGGAGCATGCTAACGAGGAATCTAGGACCCAAGTTCGATTGGGTTCCTAAGGCAAATTAATTCTGTTTTGCAGGAATGTCCAAAGGCCACCAAAACTCCCATACGGTATTTGGACAGTGGATGCTCCCGTCATATGACTGGGACAAGAAGCCTGCTGCGGGAGTACTCTCCAGTCGAGAACGGACCCAAAGTCATCTTTGGGGGATCTGATCGGGGAGTCACCAGAGGTTACGGTATGATTTCCAACGGTATACTCTCTATCACTAACGTAGCTTATGTTGAAGGGTTAAATCATAACCTGATCAGTGTAAGCCAGTTATGTGATAAAGGGTATGACGTTAAGTTCTACAAGGATAAATGCATGATAATATCATGTGCCTCTTCGGAGACGGTATTAACCGGCATTAGGAGCAGAAATATTTTCTGTTTAGATTTTCTCAGTCTAGATTCTTCTACCCCCGTATGCCTAGTAGCAAAAGGCAGTGCATCTCTTTGTGAACAATGGCACAAGAGATTGGCACATATTAATTACAAGACAATTAATATACTGTTTTCCAAAGATTTAGTAAGGGATGCTCCCATTATTAAGTGCATCAAAGATAGTCCCTGTCCTACATGCCAGATGGGCAAACAGACTCAGGCTACCTTTAAGGGCATCTCAGACAAAGACTCCTCCAGATGTCTTTATCTTCTGCACATGGACTTGTTTGGTCCAATACAAGTTCATAGCTTAGGAGGAAAGTCTTATACGCTAGTGATTGTAGATGATCACTCTCAGTTTACTTGGGTGTTCTTTTTAAAACGCAAGTCTGATACGTTTGACATCTTCACCAGCTTTGTCAAGCAGATTCAGAACGAACTTAACTGCTCAGTGGTCAAAATCAGAAGTGACCATGGAACAGAGTTCGAGTCTGGTGCTATGACAGAGTTCTATGAAGAACTTGGTATCTTTCATGAGTTTTCCTCCCCGCGCACTCCTCAACAAAATGGAGTTGCGGAGAGGAGAAATAGAACACTCATTGAAGCCTGCACGACAATGTTGAATGACGCTTCACTCCCAGAATACTTCTGGGCCGAGGCTATCAATACAGCTTGTCATGTTCAAAACTGGGTGTTGATCAACAAAAGTCATCCTAAGACGCCCTACGAGCTACTGAAAGGCAGGAAACCAACCATGTCTTATTTGAGGATCTTTGGTTGCAGATGTAATGTACTGAACAATGGGAAGTACCCGCGTACTAAGTTTGGTGAAAAATGCTTCGAAGACATATTCATGGGCTATAGTAGCCATAGCCGGGCTTATAGAGTTTTCAACAAGAAAACCCTAGTGGTAGAGGAATCAATAAATGTTGTATTTGATGAAGGAAGTTTGCTTAATTACAAGTCTTCTAGTGGTCTTCTTGAAGATGCAGGTGCCAGACTCGAAAAGCTACACCTGGATGAGCCCGAAAAAGATTCAACTCCAAAATACGTTAAGGTCTCCACCTCAACGCCGATCGGAGAGGATGACGATCAGGATGGAGCAGTCCTCCCTGAAGAGGAAGGAGCCCCAGAAATTGCTAGAGCTCCTTATACAAGACTTCTAGAGCTTCGACACGTGAGGGATCATCCCAGAAATCAAATCATTGGAGATCCTCGAGACGGTGTCAGAACTCGCCGAGGTACTCTTAACGAGATTCTGCATTTTAGCTTCCTGTCGCAGGTTGAGCCAAAGAAGTTCGACGAAGCGAACAAAGATGCGTCATGGATATTGGCCATGCAAGATGAGCTGCATCAATTCGAAAGATGCAAAGTCTGGACGCTGGTTCCCAGACCTAAGACGCAAAACGTGATTGGCACCAAGTGGATCTTCAGAAACAAGCTGGATGAACATAGGGTCATCATCAAGAATAAGGCCAGACTGGTGGCTCAAGGATACAAATAAGAGGAGGGGATTGACTTCGACCAGACGTTTGCGCCATTTGCACGGCTCGAGGCAATCTGTCTGTTCCTAGCCTATGCCTCTCATAAAGGATTCACAGTCTATCAGATGGACGTGAAATCGGCATTCTTGAATGGAGACTTGAAAGAGGAAGTATACGTCGCTCAACCTCCAGGTTTTGTCAATCCCACTTATCCTAATCATGTATACTTTCTTAATAAAGCTCTATATGGCTTAAAACAAGCTCCTCGAGCTTGGTATGAGACCTTGTCTAGCTTTCTTCTTGAGAATAAGTTCTCTAGAGGAAAAATAGACAAGACATTGTTTCTCAGGGAAGTCAAAGGCAAGATCTTGCTGGTGTAAATCTATGTCGATGACATTATATTCGGCTCAACGGACAACAATCTTTGCAAAATGTTTTCTAAACTTATGCAAGGAAAGTTTGAAATGAGCAGTATGGGAGAGTTAAAGTATTTCTTGGGACTTCAAGTGAAACAGTCTAAGGAAGGGATTTTCATTTCTCAGACGAAGTTCACCAATGAACTCCTCAAGAAATTCGGAATGGAGAATGCAACCTCTATGAGGACTCCAATGGGATCCACCATGTCTCTGGATAAGGATGAGAAAGGGAAACCTTTTGATGAAACCAAATATAGAAGCATCATTGGATCCCTGCTCTACCTTACTGCAAGTAGACCGGATATCATGTTCTCCACATGTGTTTGTGCCAGATATCAGGTGAACACTAAGGAATCTCATTATGTCGCTGCAAAGCGAATTTTTAGATACCTTAAAGGTACCCCTAATTTTGGCTTGTGGTACCCGAGAAATAATGATGTCGAGCTAATAGGTTTTTCAGATGCTGATTTTGCAGGGAGTAGGGATGACAGGAAAAGCACTTTCGGGACGTGTCAATTCCTCGGAAGAAGGCTTATCTCATGGAACAGCAAGAAGCAGAATTGTGTAGCAACTTCCACAACAGAGTCTGAGTACATCTCAGCTGGCAGCTGTTGCGCACAACTCCTTTGGATCAGAAACCAGTTAGCTGATTATGACCTTCAGTTCAAGGAAGTACCAATATACTGCGACTCCTCCAGTGCAATTGTCATTGCCAACAATCCGGTATCGCGTAGCAGAATGAAGCATATTGAAATGCGCTACCACTTCATTCGGGAGCACGTGGAGAACAAGGACATCTCTCTCTGCTATGTCCCCACGGACAAGCAGATTGCAGATATTTTCACAAAGCCCTTAGATGAGGCCAAGTTAAGTCTTTTCAAAACTGAATTGAGGATGCTAAACTATGAGGAATGAAGACTATAGAAGCTCCAGGCTTGTGCATCTAGAGGGAGCCTCTGCTAGGAACTCAAGGGTAAACACAGGTGCAAGAACTGAGGGGGAGCATGGTGTCAAATGCACCAGAACCAGATTTGCAGAAGCCGAAAAGGGGGAGATTACCCTCTCGGCTAAGGTGCTAAGGTGTATGCTCCAAATGCTCTAAAGATAATGGTATGGAATTTCAACTCACTCTCATTTTTCAAAGTTGTGTTTTCTTTCAAGCCGTTATATTCACCTTAGCTTGTAGGGTTTAGGCTTCTTCAAATAGGGGGAGATTGTTGGGTATTGTATCCACAATATACCTGATTTGAAGAAGCCCCTGAACAAGCTAAGGTGAATTAACAATGTATTTGATTACTTGTCTTCAAGTTGTGCTTGCAGTTATTCATCGCTAAGTACACACCAATGTCAGGGTGCAGTAGGTCAATATACACGGGTCTGTGCAACGTAATCCCTCGTTGAGCAGATCAGTGTGTTGGCTTACGTGCACTCTCTCTATTTGAGTGTACTTATTTTCAAGCACAGGGTTATGTAAGATCAAGAGCAGACAAGGAGCAAGGATGGGCCAAAGACCAGCTCACGGGAAGAAAGACGAGAATCGTCTAAGTACAAATCGACGAGAATCACTAAGTGATTCTCGCCGATTCGACGAGAATCACTAGTGATTCTCGCCGAATCGTCGAGAATCACGAACTGATTCTCGCCGATTACTGCCGGTTGTCTTGAAGCCGCCTTAAATTCTTCTAAGGAAGAATCGTCGAGAATCACGAAGTGATTCTAGCCGATTCGTCGAGAATGACTCTGCATTCTCGACGATTCGGCGAGAATCAATTGTGATTCTCGCCGATTCTCACCGGCTTGTGTTATCAGTAGAGATTGAATTCTGTTAAGTAGAATTCAGCGAGAATCGTAGTTGATTCTCGCCGATTTGGCGAGAATCACCTACGATTCTCGCCGAATTTGACTTAGGCAATTTTCGCCTATTCTCTGGACCGGTCCAAGTTAACTGAACTATTTCGAATCGGACTTAGGGTTTCCTTTTGGTGGGGCCCACAACGGTCATGTGGGATGACCTAATGTATATATACCTCCGTATGGTTGAGCGAAACAGAGACGAATACACGATTTAAAAAGGAAAGGCCGCTGACGTGACCTAGATCGCGATCTTGCTCCGCCGCCGTCGTCGCCACTCGTGCAGTTGGTCGCCGTTGCTGATCATGGCTTCTTCCAGATCTCCAGCGACAGAAGCTTAGCCTAGCATAGCGTCTCACGCATCTAACCAGAGATCTTTTGTCTCTTAATTCGTAGATCGGGAAAACCATCCCCTTCTGAATTGATCGAGACGATCGATCCTAGTGTGACCGTTGGAAGACCTTGCTACCTTTGCTAAGAAGGTTGAATCTCCATAGCATCGCCGCAGCACTCCGTTGTCGCCGCCAATCCCGAGAACCAAGCCGCCGCCCTTTTCCGCCGCCGGTTTCGGGGAGATTCTCTCCAAGAGAGATTTAAAGTTGTGGACTCTTCATTGACTTCAAGAACACATCGTCGAACGAAGAGGGACACCTTAGTCTCCATAAGTTGTTTGTATTTCTAATACATTCTATTTTCAATTTCATTATAAAGGAACGATTGGTTCCTAGTTGTAAGGGTTGGGTGCAACCCGTGGTGTGGGAGTGGTGACTCCTACGTGTGGAAGGGTTCCTTCCATTAGTGTAAGGATTGGATTTCAATCCTGTTGGTGAAGTGACCGAGTCGTCCCTGGTTGGGAGATAGGTCGAAGGGGGAAAGTGGACGTACCCAAATCAGGGAACCACTATAAATTGCTTGAGTCTTTTCTGTGCTGTGTTGTTTGATTTATTTGTGCAGGTACAGTTTTTAATTCCGCAAAAACGCTACAAGACACCTATTCTCCCCCCATAGGTGAAGCTAGTTGGCATTAGGTGGACTTTCATGGATAGTGAGAGAGATCTCCAGTTGTTGAAGTAAAGAAGGAAACATTTACAAGTCTCTTAAGAGGCAGATCTTGAACTAATCTGCTAAGGAGGATTAAGATCTATTTCTAAATTCTAAGAAGGGAGCTGGCAGCCAGTCAACTTCAAAGGAGATCAACCCTACTGAGTTCAGATTCAAGAAGCTTTGAAGAAAGCTAAGAATAGGTTGATTTCAGCCATCAGTTTTATCAAGAAGCTGATCAAGAAACCTTTTATCCCTTCTCTCTCAACAAGGGTAAGAGTCCATCTAAAACACTTATTAAATTTTGTAGGATCTGTTCAAAGATCTGAGTTGTAAGCCTATATTATAAAGGCTGAGTGTAAGAGATATATATCTCTGAGTGGTAGGGCTTTTGAGCCTGTGTGTAGGAGAAATTATTCTCTGAGTTGTAGGCCTTGTGGCAAGGCTCAAGTAGGGCTGTTAGCCTGATATATAGGAGTATGGATTCACTCTGAGTTGTAGGAACCTTATAGGGTTCTGAGTTGTAGGAACCTTTCAGGGTTCTGAGCTGTAAGATCTGTGGATCTGAGAAGAAGGAAGAAGTTAGGCCGAATCTAGCACACTGCTAGATAGGTGAAGGGGGAAAGTGGATGTACCCAGATCTTAGGGAACCACTATAAACCTATGTGCAATCTGTGATATATGTGTGATTGTGAATTCTGTGCTGTGATCGCTGTAGAATAGTAAGATTCTCTTTAAAGATCTAAAATATTATTCTGCCTTAAGTAAAAAAGAAAAGAACCTATTCACCCTCCCATCTAGGTGTTTGGGTTATCTTGAAATCAATTCTATCAAGTGGTATCAGAGGGAGGTTACTCAAAGAAGGACTTAACAGTCTGAGTAATATCCATAAGGCAGATTCAAGATCAAGAAAATGGGTTCAGGAGAAAATCATAAGGAACTAGGTTCTATGAAATTACCCATATCCAGGAAAGAGATATTTGGAATATGGAAAGAAAGGGTCAGGCTTTTTATGGAGGCTTCTTATCCAAGGATTTACATTACAGTAAAGGAAGGTCCTTATATTCCAATGAAGTTATCAGTTCAAGATGCAAATCAAAGAACTCCCAAGGATTTTTCAGAAATGACTAAGGAAGAGATCATCCTGACAACTATGAATAAAAGAGCACAGAATATCATAGTAAGTGTCATAGATGATTAAAGCTTTCAAAATTTGATTCATTGTAAGACCTCTAAGGAAATGTGGGACACCTTGATAGTCTACATGGAGGGTTCTGAAGAAGTCAGAGAAGATAAAAAATCTATGCTGAACCAGGAATATGAGAGTTCCAGAAAAGGAAAGTCAGATGGTATAACTGAGTGTTATAAAAAGTTCTATAGAATAGTAAATGAGCTGATGTCCTATGGAAGGATCTTCAGTATATATGAACTGAATGATAAATTTCTAAGATCTTTGACAAAGGATTGGGACACTAAGATCTGTGCCATTAGGGAAGTGGTCAAACTTGCAGATATCTCTCCTCCAACTTTATTTAGAAAATTGCTGTCATATGAGATGCAGTTGATGGCTAGGAAAGAGGAAGAGAAAAGTGCAAAAGGGGAACATAGAGAAAAGTCTGTGGCCTTCAAGGTGGAAGCCACTAGGAAGAATAGGAGGATGTCTCCATCACCTTCTTAGATTGTTTCTGAAATTACTTCAGATAATTCAGACAACCAAAGTTCAGACAGTAGTGACTCAGATAAAGACTTTGCTGCCTTCACAAGGCAGTTTCAGAGATTCTTGAAGAATAAGCAGTGTAAGTCTAGGCCCTCCACATCTCAGCCTGTGGATGACTATTATCAAAAGAGAAAGTCATCTAGGAAGGATAGGAGCAGGTCTAAGCCTAGCAAATCGACAACATCAAAGATAGTTTGCTATTGCTGTAATAGGCCTGGACATGTTGTGCCTGAGTATACAGAAAAAAGAAAAGAGTCTGCTGATAAAAAGAAGACTCAACAAAAGAGCAAGAAGGAGAAATCCTTTGTTGCCAAGAAGGAGAAGAGCTTGACAGACCAATCAACTTCAGAGTCTAAATCTGAAACTGAGGCATACATTGGTCTATATGAAGTAGATGAAGAAGATGAGTTTATGCAATTGCTGAACTCTATCTATGAACAAGAAGACCATCAGTGCATGGGACTGATGGCTATATCAGAAGAAGACAAGTGCCAGGATCAGCCTGGTCCTAGTAAGATACAATGTGTTTCTAGAAATTCAGATTGTAGTACTAGTACAGAGTCAGCTACATCTGCATCAAGTGATGTGGATGGGTCTGAATCTGAAGGTGATATTCATCAGCTAATAGATGAATACGGGAACTTGTTACAGGCACTAAAGAAAAGCAAAAACCTGGCCAAAACTCAGGCTAAGGAAATTGCAGATCTTAAGACGGCTGCATCTGACTTAGAGAAAGAGTTGGATCAAAAATTGAATGAGATTGTCAAACTGAAAACTATAACTGTTATTCAGATGGGCACAATCACATACAAAAAGGATCTAATTAAAAGTCTTGAAGCCAAACTTCAAAAGGAAAAAGATTTGGTGGCTAGTTATTCCAAGCCAAAATCATTTTTACCCTTAATAGATGAGTTTGTGGATCAAAAGGGTAAGGCTGGAATAAGCTTTAAAGGTAACACCAGGGATGCCCATTTTAAGAGAAAGGGCAAAGCCTCAGTCCAGCCACTGAACTTTAAAGTCCCTGTAGTTTTTAGAAAGGTACAAGTGCCTTCTAACAAGTATGACCTTGAGAATACTCATGGTCATAGTAAGACGAAAGTTCTGAATGACAAGGGTGTTTATGTCAATAAGGCAACCCATGTCCATAAACCCCATGTTCTTAAGAAAATAGTGTGTGTAGCTGCAGCAGTAACATCACAAAACAAAAGATTTGTTGTCAATCAGACTACCAAGAATGTATCAAAAAATAGATACAATAGGTATGAATGCTGGTGTTGTGGCAAGACAGGACATTATGCCATTGATTGCTGGCACAATATTAGTGTCAGGAAGAACAACAGTCTACCTGTTAGAAGAGCAGCAGGTAGATTTGTTAAGTATAAAGCTAACTTGAACCAAGAACCCAAGACTTGGTTTCTAAGGAGAGATAATTCTTTATTGCAGGTGAGTCCAAGTTGTCATGCCCCTATATGGTACTTGGACAATGGATGTTCCAAGCACATGACTGGAACAAGGGGGTTGCTGAAGGAGTACTTACCTATCATAAATGGGTCTAAAGTAATCTTTGGTGGTTCTGAAAAAGGAATTATCAAAGGATTTGGTAACATTTCTAATAACCAGATTACTATCACTCAAGTGGCCTATGTGAAGGGTTTGAAACACAACCTTATAAGCATAAGTCAGCAGAGTGATTTAGGATATGACATTTCATTTATTAAGAATGGATGTCATATCAAAAGATCAAGTGATCAAAAGGTCATATTGACAGGATATAGAAAATGAAATGTGTACTGTCTTAACTTTGAGCGTGAGAACAATTTTCTCCTATTTGTCTTGTAGCTGATGAGAGAGCCTCTCATTGTGTCAAATGGCACAAGAGGCTGACCCATCTTAACTACAAAACAATTGGCCAACTCTTTAGCAAAGATTTAGTAAGGAATGGTCCAAAAGTTAAGTGTATAAAGGATGGGATATGCTCAGCTTGTCAAAAAGTCAAGCAGACAAAATCCTCCTTTCATAGCCTTGAAAACAAGGATTCAGTGAGGTGTCTATACCTCTTATATATGGATCTATTTGGTCCTATGCCAGTTCATAGTCTAGGTAGGAAGGTCTACACTTTTGTGGTGGTAGATGACTATTCTAGATAAACCTGGGTGTTCTTTCTGAGACAAAAATCAGAAACCCCAAATTTTTATACAGCTTTGTCAAGCAAATTCAGAATGAACTTTACAGTACAGTGGTCAAAATCAGAAATGACGATGGCACTGAATTTCAATCTGAGAGTATGACAAAACTGTGTGAATAATTTGGGATTTTTCAAGAATTCTCCTCACCTAGAACACCACAGCAAAATGGTATTGCTGAAAGGAAGAATAGAACATTGATTGAGGCTGGTCGAACTCTATTGAGTGACACTACTCTCCCAGAATATTTCTGGGCTGAGGCAGTAAATACTACATGTCATGTAATCAATAGGGATTCTATCACCAAAAGCCACAAAAAGACTCCCAATGAGATCATGAAGGGTAGAAAACCAAACTTATCCTATTTTAGAATCTTTAGTTGCAAGTGCTTTGTCCTTAACAATGGCAAGTCTTATCTAACTAAGTTTGCTGTCAAATCCCAAGATGGGATATTTGTTGGGTACAATAACAATAGTAAGGCTTATAGAGTCTACAACTTGATTACTCAAGTTGTAGAAGAGTCTGTACATGTTGTCTTTGATGAAACAAGACTGATTAACAGTGAGTTGTCTTGTAGCTCATGTAGTTCTACAGGTATAGATGAGAAAATTGACAAGCTTACCATTACATAAGAATTAACTGAAGAGCAGGAAGTGGAAAATGGTGACTACTGTCCAGGGGGAGTACAGGACTCCCTAGATACTGTTGAAAACCAAGAGGTGCAGCATATTGAAGAGATAGGAGAGGTTCTACCTGAAGATAGTCTACCTCCAACTGTTAGACACTTAAAGGATAATCCAGCAAATCAGATAATTGGTGATCTAAGGCATGGAGTGCAAACCAAAAGCAGGAAATTGAACACAGTGCTTTGCTCAAGCTTCCTATCTCAACTGGAGCCAAAGAGATTTGAAGAAGCTATTCTAGACCCACATTGGATTGATGCCATGCAAGAGGAGCTGAATCAGTTCAGAAGGTGCAAGGTCCGGGAGTTAGTTCCTAAACAAAAAGACCACAACATCATTGGAACAAAGTGGATCCTTAGGAACAAACTGGATGAGAATGGGATCATTGTGAAGAACAAAGCAAGACTTGTTGCAAAAGGATACATGTAGGAAGAGGGTATTGACTTTGATCAATCCTTTGCCCCAGTAGCAAGATTGGAAGCAATTAAGATGTTCGTTGCCTATGTAGCATATCAAGGCTTCAAGGTATTCCAAATGGATGTAAAATCAGCATTCTTAAATGGAAATCTAAAAGAAGAAGTCTATGTAGAGCAGCCCTCAGGTTTTGTTGATTCTCTCAAACCTAATTATATTTATAGGCTTAGAAAAGCTTTGTATGGGTTAAAGCAATCCCCAAGGGCTTGGTATGAAACCCTGTCTACTTTTCTTATTGAGAACAAATTCTCAAGGGGGGAAATAGACAAAACTCTATTCCTAAGGGAGTCCAAAGGAAAGATAATCTTAGTCCAGATTTATGTAGATGACATAATATTTGGGTCTACAGAAAACAACCTTTGCAAGAAGTTTGCTAAACTTATGCAAGGGAAGTTTGAGATGAGCAGCATGGGAGAACTTAAGTTCTTCTTGGGACTTCAAGTAAGACAGACTGATGATGGCTTGTCCATATCCCAGTCTAAGTTTACCAAGGAGTTAATTAAGAAGTATGGTATGGAATCATTCTCCACCATGAGAACTCCTATGGGAATAAGTATGCCTATATGCAAAGATAATGATGATAAACTTGTAGATGAGTCTTTGTATAGAGAAATAATAGGTTCTCTTATATATCTAACTACTAGTAGACCAGACATTATATATGCAACAAGTGTCTGTGCTAGGTACCAATCATACCCTAAATAATCTCATTATACTGCAGTAAAAAGGATTTTTAGATATCTAAAGGGCACACCTAATCTAGGCCTTTGGTACCCTAGGAATGGAGATTTTCTACTGACAGGCTATTCAGATGTAGACTTTGCAGGTTGCAAAGAAGATAGAAAAAGCACAACATGCAACTGTCAATTTCTAGGAGGAAGATTAGTTTCTTGGAGCAGTAAGAAGCAGACTAGTGTGGCAATTTCCACAGCTGAGTCTGAATATGTGGCAGCAGGAAGTTGTTGTGCACAGCTGTTGTGGATTCAGCACCAGCTAGAAGACTATGATATTCAGGTAAGTAGAACACCTTTGTTTTGTGATTCTACAAGTGCTATTTCTATTGCTAATAATCTTATTTCACATAGTAGGACTAAACGTATAGAAATTAGATACCACTTTCTTAGAGAACATGTAGAGAAAGAGGACATCTCACTAGAATTTGTCAAAATAGATTATCAAATTGCAGATGTGTTTACTAAGCCTCTAGATGAAACTAAATTCAATAAATTTAAAATTGAATTAAGTATGTTGAACATAGATTAGTCTAACAAATTTGGCTAAGTAAATCTGTGTCGACACATCCAGAGAAGTAATGTTGACACTTTAGTAGTTGTTGTCGACACAACAAGAGTAGTGGTGTCGACACATCCAGAAATTATGTCGACACTTGCAATAAGAGTCGACACAGAATTTCTGATGAACTACTAAGTATGTCTAGTGTCGACATATCATCAATTGGTGTCGACACATAGTAGTCATCGTCGTTGTCGAGACAATAGAAGTATGTGTCGACACATTTCAATAGTGTCAACACATTTAGTCAGTTTTTGCTCGCCTTTTAACCTTCTTGTTTAGAAGGGTATAAATTGGTCAAGAACATATTCTGTTGGCACGCTCTCCAGGTTTACTAGACTAAAATCTTATGTCGACAAACTCTCTTCTCTCAATCCAAGCTTTCTCACCATCCCAATGGCGCCAAAGGTTGAAGATAACATTAACAAAGGATATGAGTTTTTTCTCCATGCCTTTGATGATACAGAGTCAGAGATTAAAGGGGTCATTACCCTGTTTGCTAACAGTGGGTTGGAGTTTCTGGTATCCGAACCAACCAAGATTTGGAAGAAGGAGGTTTTTGAGTTTTTTGCTGCAGCAACAATAAACTCAACTGGACTTAAGATTAAATCAACAGATCATGGAGCAAGAGTCAAACTGACCTTGAAAAGTTTGAGAAAAATTCTTCATCTTCCAAGAACTCAGGTTGAAGAAGAAGTACCAGTATCAAAAACAAGGGAGGCACTATAATGGTGTGGATTGGATCCCACCTTGAAGATTAGAGCAGCAATTAACAGAAAAGGGATGAATCAGCAAGGAAAATTCCTTTTAGAAGTGGTAGGAAAGGTAATTCTGTGTAAGCCAGGGAGACATGATAGGATTTTTGCCTATATGTTCAACCTCATGACAAGGATAATTTTTAAGCTCAATACAGATTGGGTTATAGTACTGTTTGAAAAGATTAAGGAAGGAATAAAGAAGGCTAATTTGGCTAGACTAATAAGTTTATACTTGGCTGGAGCCATTCCAGAAGTTATGCACCAGATCCCTGGATCTAAAATTAATCATATGAGAAGAATGGACATCAGGATTATTTTCAGATGGGATAGGGTCCTATCAAAGGACATACCTGATATAGAGAGACAAGAGGCTACAGTGAAATCACCTATACAAGACCTGACTGAGAATGCACAAGTGCAGGGGGAGCTAAATACTACACAGGTAATGTAAGAGAGAATCCACTTGACAGAGGAGATAGATTCACAAACAGTACTTGAGACATCTCATGTCAACAGTCCAGCACTAGATGTTATTATGGAGGATACATCTGTAGTTGCTGATGCTTTTGAGAAAGCAGTACCACCAGTCCACACTCAACAGGAGTTTACTCTTGAGGAGTTGTTTCCTGATATTTAGGGAGCAATAAGTAAGGGGGAGCAAGTAAGGATTGAGGGGGAGCAGGATGACATTGAGGGGGAGAAGCATAGGACTGAAAAGGAGCTGCCTCCTAGTCCTAAGGAAAGAGTAGACATTCCCAGTTCTTCTGCTTCAGAAGATGAAGAGATCAGAAGTACAAAATGGAGAAAACTTATGGTCTTTAAGAGGAAGAGCCAGAGCTATAAGAAGGCATTGCAAACTACTACTCCACAACCTTCCCTAGAGGCTGATTACAGCTCATTAATGGTAGCTTTGCAAGTTAAATTAGATGAGCAGAGAATGGCTCTAGAGAGGTATGTGGATGAAAGCCATAAGTCACTACAATTTGATCTGGCTCAGGATATTAAATCCATCAGGTTTGAAGTAAATCTTCATAAGAAAGAAATGACAGATTGTTTCCACAAAGGGGCAATGTTGTAGTATTTTTGGCTGAGCAGCAAGTAGAATTCAAGGCTCAAGTGGATGACATTGCTGTTAAACAAGGCTATGTCCTTGAAAATCAGATTAGAATGAATGACAATCTGACTGAATCTCACAATGAGATAGTCACTGAAATAAAGAAAACAGTCACTACAATGACTGCAGAAAGAGCTAAAGAAAAAGAGGAGTTTGATAAAAAGCTACAGGATGTCTTAGACTCATTTAAGACAGCCATTTCTACTTCTCAGAAAACAATCACTGATAAGCTTCTCAAGTTAAAATCATTTTATAAAGATGGTGTAAATTTTCTTGATGTTCAAGTAAGATTTCAAAAAGATGACTTAAGAGACCACATTGAAAGAGAAGTCATAAAGGGGGAGAGGGTGTTAGTCAAAGCAGTCTCAGATCATGCCAAATGGATATCCAATATCATAAGAGCCACTCTGGGATATCCACCCCTTTGTGATGATGATAATGTTGCTGAGTTTGGGGTACAACCTGATTATGTTGAAGGTGATCAACCTGAAGTTGCTCAGATCATCTACCCTCCAGCAGATTTTGATATGATTCAACAACATGTTCAGACAATGTACAGTCCTCCACAGGAAGTTGATAATATTATTATAGAGAAATTTGAAATGCCAGAAGATGTCTTGAAAGCTCAGCAGGAAGCTCAACTATCTAAGAAAAGGTTCAGAGAATAGGCTGAGCTAAAGCCTTATTTTGAGCAATGGAGCCCCACTTCTAGGAATATCATTCTGACTACTTGGAAAGCTGTGAAAGATCAGGTTCATGAAAGGGGCAAGTGGTATAATGAACAAGAATGGCAGAAGTATGAAACAAGGTAAGAAGCCATTGTGCAACATTGAAGAAATGCTAAGATTGGGAAGCTACCTCCTAATGCTCAGGAGCCTAGCAAATACTTCCCTAAGCCTTTTCATTATTTTGAAAGGCAGAGGATTAATGCTGAAGCTCAGAAGAAGGCAGAGTTGAAAGGAAAGAAGCCTATTGATTATGCAGAACCTCCTGTGCAAGCTCAGATTAAGCCAGGAAAAGGCATAGACATCAAGGAGCCTGATCAGCCTTAGTACAGATTTACTATATTTTACAAGAACAATGTAATCTTTAATGTTAAAAGAAATCTATGTAAACAGTTGTTAAGAAACTTTTGGATAATTTAAACAAAACAATGTTTCATGTTAATTCAAGTTGCATTCTTATTCTGTATTATCATATTGATATTTGTTTTGTTTATAAGTTACTCTGTCATATAATGTTTATATACATCATAATATTTGTTTATTATAAGTGGTGTATATCATTGACTAAAGGGTTATGACTTCTCCAAATAGGGGGAGATTGTTGGGTACATGGTAAAATATGTACCTGATTTGAAGAAGCCTCACTTAGTTCAATGATATACATCAAGGTGTATTTGATGTTATTTTGAGTTTATATATGCAGGTTAAGTATATGTTAATATGCAGGAAAAAATTTCTAAGTCCATGTGTCGACACTTAAGAAAGCCTGTGTCGACACTTAGAAAAGCTGTGTCGACACCAGAAGCAACTGTATCGACACACAGAATTTATTAGTCGACATCAACTGTGTCGACACCGGGAGGCAGTGTCGACACACAGAAGTATTAGTCGACATCGACTGTATCGACACCGGGAGGTAGTGTCGACACTCAGAAGTATTAGTCGACATCAACTGTGTTGACACCTGGAGGCAGTGTCGACACACAGAATTCTGAGACTACATCAACTGTGTCGACACACAGGACTTGTGTCGACACACATAAGAGTTTCAACAATGTTGATTGCTGTGAAGTGAAGAAGTGTCTGTGTCAACACAAAGAAGTAGTGTCGACACATTCTATAGATGCAGTGTCAAGAAGCTGTGTCGACACAAAAGGAGTTGTGTCGACATCACCAAAGCTTGTGTCGACACTTAATCTACTTGTGTCAACACATAATGACAATCAGTCTCGACGCTTTGCTGACAAAGACAAAAGTTCAAGAACTGACTGGAGACTTGACAGCTGTGTATTCCAACAAGTTTGCTGAAGCTATCAGACCTGTCAGAAGTTGGTTAGAAACCAGATCAGCCGATTACTATGGATGAAGTCTATATATAGATTGATTCTATCAAATCAAACAACAACGAGAATAAAAACAACAAAAAAGACTATTGAAGTATTGATCATTGATCAAGAAAGTGCACGACACATAGAAGAAGGATTTCGTGAGAAGAAACTTCAGAAGTTCTGGAGAGTGAGAGAGATCTCCAACTGTTGAAGTAAAGAATGAGACATTTACAAGTCTCTTAAGAGGCAGATCTTGAACAAATCTTCTAAGGAGGATTCAGATCTATTTCTAAATTCTAAGAAGGGAGCTGGCAGCAAGTCAACTTCAAAGGAGATCAACCCTACTAAGTTCAGATTCTAGAAGCTTTGAAGAAAGCTAAGAATAGGTTGATTTCGGCCATCAGTTTTATCAAGAAGCTGATCAAGAAACCTTTTATCCCTTCTCTCTCAACAAGGGTAAGAGTCCATCTAAAACACTTATCAAATTTTGTAGGATCTTTTCAAAGATCTGAGTTGTAAGCCTATATTATAAAGGCTGAGTGTAGGAGATATAAATCTCTAAGTGGTAGGGCTTTAGAGCCTGAGTGTAGGAGAAATTATTCTCTGAGTTATAGGCCTTGTGGCAAGGCTGAGGTAGGGCTATTAGCCATAGCTGTAGGAATATGGATTCACTCTGAGTTGTAGGAACCTTATAGGGTTCTGAGTTGTAGGAACCTTTCAGGGTTCTGAGCTGTAAGATCTGTGGATCTGAGAAGAAGGAAGAAGTTAGGCAGAATCTAGCACACTGCTAGATAGGTGAAGGGGGAAAGTGGATGTACCCAGATCTTAGGGAACCACTATAAACCTATGTGCAATCTGTGATATATGTGTGATTGTGAATTCTGTGCTGTGATCGCTGTAGAATAGTAAGATTCTCTTTAAAGATCTAAAATATTATTCTGCCTTAAGTAAAAAAGAAAAAAACCTATTCACCCCCCCCCCCCTCTAAGTGTTTGGGTTATCTTGAAATTAATTCTATCAGTGACTCCCTAGGGATGACTTGAAATCTAACACATATGCATGCAACAAACATTATATCAGGTCTACTAGCTGTAAGATACAATAAAGAGCCAATCATTTCTCTATATGTGGTATAATCAACTGGTTTCCCATGTTCATTAGCATCTAATACATCATTAGTAGGCATGGGTGTTTTCATAGATGATGCATCAGACATACCAAACTTCTTAACTAATTCTTTTGCATACTTGGTTTGAGAAATAAAGATGCCATCAGCATTTTGTTTGACTTGCAATCCTAGAAAGAAGGATAGCTCACCCATGCTACTCATTTCAAATTTGGAATGCATTAGGTTGGAGAACCTTTTGCACAAATTTGAATCAGTAGAGCCAAAAATAATATCATCTACATAGATTTTTACTAGTAGGATATGAGACTTATGAGTTCTAATAAAAAGATTTTTGTCTACTCTACCCCTTTTAAAATCATTTTCCAAGAGAAAGCAAGCTAGGGTCTCATACCATGCTCTAGGAGCTTGTTTGAGACCATATAATGCTTTATGCAATTTATAAACAAAATCAGGGTGAGTTAGAGAGATAAAACCTGGAGGCTGTTTTACATAAACTTCTTCCTTGATATCACCATTGAGGAATGTACTTTTGACATCCATTTGATATACTTTGAACTTCTTCTGAGCTACATATGCTAGGAAGATTCTTATGACCTCTAACCTTGCAACTGGTGCAAAGGTTTGGTCATAGTCTATGCCTTCTTCTTAAGAATATCCTTGAGCAACCAGCCTTGTCTTGTTTCTTACTATAACTCCTTGATCATCTAACTTGTTTCTGAATACCCATTTTGTTCAGACAATGGGATGATTCTTTGACTTTGACACTAGCTCCTAAACTTTGTTTCTTTCAAATTGATTTAATTCCTCTTGCATTGCAATAATCCAATTTGGATCTTGCTCTGTATCTTGTATGGATTGAGGCTTAATTTGAGAAAGAAAGCAAGTGTGCATCAGATTTTGATTGAATTGGTTTCTGGTTTACACACCAGCTGAGATGTCTCCAATCACTTGGGAGATTGGATGGTCTCTTGATGTTACTAAATCAACAATGGGTGTTGATTGTTCACCAACCTGTGTTGTTATTTCATCTTGTGGAACAACAACTGACGCTTCATTTAGATTATCACTATGAATTGCTAAAATCTGACTGTCATCTTTATTTTCACTGGTTTCAGCTTCTTGTTTAGTGGATGAAGGTGATGGATCTTTTTCAATGATATTTAGCTTGTCCAAATTCTTTGATAAAGATTGTACCTGCAAAGGGTCTATGGTAGAAGTGCTCTTCTCCTTGTAAGACATATTAGTTTCATCAAAAGAGACATGCATTGTTTCTTCAATTTTATGAGATGATTTATTATAAACCCTATAGGCCTTACTTATCATGGAGTATCCTAGAAACACTCCTTCATCAGCTTTGGTTTCAAATTTTGCTAAGTATTTCTTGTTATTGTTATGAATATAACAAATACAACCAAAAATTCTAAGATAATCAACTTTAGGTTTCTTCCCTTTGAGTAATTCATAGGGAGTCTTGCCCTTTAGCTTATGTATCAAACTCCTATTCAAAACATAGTTTGAAGTGTTCACAGCCTCTGCCCAGAAGAATAGAGGGAGGTGAGAATCTGTCAACAATGTTGTAGCAGATTCAATAAGGGTTCTATTATTCCTTTCAGCTACCCCATTCTGTTGCGGAGTTCTAGGATCTGAGAAAGTGTGCCTGATCCCTTCCTTTTGACAGAACTCTTGCATAAGAAGAGAATCAAACTCTGTCTCATGATCACTTCTGATCAGGGCTATGTGAGTATTGAACTCAATCTGTATATATTTGAGAAACTCTGTAAAACATTTGAAGTTATCAGACTTCTTCCTTAGAAAGAACACCCATGTGAATCTAGAGAAGTCATCTACAACTACTAAGGTATAAGATTTCCCTCCTAGGCTTTGTACAGTAATGGGTCCAAACAGATCCATATGTAACAAGTACAAAATCCTAGGTGAATCACTCTTATTAAGTGACTTAAAGATGTTTTTAGTTTTCTTACCTAATTGACAAGACCTGCAGAGTCCTTCCTTCTTGTAGGGGCCAGAAGGTAGTCCTCTAACAAGGTTTTCCTTGGATAGCCTAGCAATGGTTCTGAGGTTGACATGTCCTAATCTCTTATGCCATAATTCATTAGGTTTGCTAAGAGAATTAAAAAAATAGATATCTACCTTGGTTGAATGAAAATCTACTAGATAGATGTTACCTCTTCTGTTACCTATCAACACAGTTATGTTGTCTTTTGATTTGATGATGTATGAAGACTTGTTGAATGTAACCTGGTAGCCTTCATCACATAGCTGACTGATACTGATAAGATTGTGCTTCAGTCCTTCCACATATGCTACCTTCTTGAATGTTACTGATCCTATTTGGATTGCACCATATCCCTTGGTCTGTCCAAAGTTTGAATCTCCAAATATAACTTTGTGTCCATGTTTAGCCTTGAAGGATATTAGGTTATCCTTGCTTCCAGTCATGTGCTTGGAGCACCCACTATCCAGATACCAATGCTGGTCTATGGTTGGATAGGTCTTCACCTGCACAAATAATAGTTCATTTGATTTTGACCCAGTTTACCTTGGGTCTAGCTTTATAACCTTTGAAATCAGAAATGAAAGACATCTCTGGTTGACTCTTATATCCTTCAGGATGATATCTCCTAGGAGGAATTATCCATTCAGTATAAGGGTTGAACCCTTGAGATATAGGATATCTAGAATTAATTTTTGACATACCTCTTGAGAACTAGTCGTATCTCTGAGCTCCGTACGATGATCGTGGAGCTGAGTTTGACGATCTTGGGTCAGATCGTCGAGCTCCGTTCAGCAATCGATCTTGCCTGTGTTCAGAGATCAGAGATCGTCGACCTGAGTTCGACGATTCAGCATGAAATCATTGAGCTCTGTTCGAAGATCGTCGAGCTCTGTTCGAAGATCGTCGAGCTCTGCTTGACGATTTCTGTTGAACGTTGTTCTTTTTGAGTAGATCAGAATTTTTTCTAGCTACCTCTACAACTCCTTTTCCTTTATCAGAGATAAATTTAATGGGAGTTGTTAACACAATAGCTTGGCTGGATAAAGCACCCAAGCCCAGTGTACTATTGAGTCTTGAGTTCACTGTGCTTGTGATGTCCATCAGTTTGATACTTCTCCCATTGAGGGTTTCTTCAAACTGCTTGGCCTCAGATAGCTCACTTTTCAGTGAAGCTATCTGCTCCCTACAACATTCTAACTCATCTGAGAGTTTGAGGTTATCTGAACTTAAGGTACTGTATTCAGATAATTGATTTCTGAGAGAGATAATTTCTTTTTAAGAATTGAGTAGATCAAAACACAGTGCTTTTAATTCAGACTTTAAGTCCTCAGAATTAAAATCAAATGAATCAATTACCTGGTCTTCTTCTAGCTTTGGTTCAGATTCAGATTCAGATTCATGTTCTGAATCAGTGTTGTTCTGAGATGCATTGATTGCCATCATGCAGAATTCTTTTTCTTGTGCATCATCCTCATCATCACTTGAACTTGATGATGCATCAGATTCTTCTTCTGTTTCACTCCATGTTTCAGCAACAAATCCCTTCCTAGTATGCTTATTCTTGTTGAAAGAGGATCTGCCATAGTGATTTCTTCTGGAGTCTTTATCTTTTCTCTTTTCTCTCTTGTCCTTCTTGTCCTTCTTTTGACTTTCTAGACAATCAGACAGTATGTGGCCTGGTTTCCTGCAACCATAACAAATAATCTCTTTATTATTTATTTTATCAAACCATGGCTTTTCTTTGCCTCTGGATGACCTTTTTCTGAGCTCAGAGAGATAGTCGAACTGGGTTCGACGCTTCGTCGATCAGAGCTCGACGACAAGTTGAATTCGTCTTCTGGGCTTCTCATCTGAACTAGGAGGACTTGGGGAAAGCTTCCAACTTAAGTCCTAAGCCTTAGACCTAACTAGTTGACCTTTACTCTATACAATAAGGTAAAAGCAACAATCCTATAGACATAGTGATCCAGACCCAAATTTGTAATCGGGTGTTCCAACATGTTGACTTTTCACAAGATGCTCAGCAAGATAGCCCAAATGCCAAATTAATATCTTTGGAACTACCCAGATTGCAACTTGAACAAGTGGAAAGCAAGAAGAATATTCAAGTAACCAGAGTGCATAGACAAAAACAAGCAGATAAAAAATTTATCAATCTTCTTTACAGGGCGAGGTATACGTGGCGAGACATGATTTTGCCAGTACATGAAAAAACAGAAACTACAATCAATTCGGGGGGACAGAAACAATGAGACCGCCTGCCCGCAGAGACTGCCCGAACTGAGCTGAAGCCGAACTGAACACGGAGTCCGCCGACACCGTGAGGTCACGTGGACACGCTGTTATTCGCAGAACTTCTTGCTTCTCCTGAACTAAGGAACAGACTGCCTACCCGCCGAGACTGCGAGGTCGCGCAGACAGGTTATTGAACTGGGAAAGTTGATGCAGAAAACTGGTAACTGCTGAAAGTAGTCCGCTAACTTCACTGAGCTTGACCGAGGTTAAAACCAAGCTCCTGGTTTCACAGTGCTAGCCGCGTCACCTGCACACAGTAACCGGTTAAGCAAATCAACCCGCGCGGGTACAAAAAACGAGCCCGCAGCCTTAACCCAAGTATAACTTATTGCTCACTCTGTTGTCAAATGACGAGCCGAGGGGTCCTATTTATAGGCAGGGTGAGGAGTGTGATCACCGCCCTATGAGATAGTCTAACAACCCCTTGATTGGAGTTAGCACTGCAAGTCTTCCGAGTCCGCACCGATAAGCCGGACTCGCGAATAGATCGCCGAACCCGCAAGAGCGCCACCAGCTGAGCATCATGCCAGTACGCACGGAGAGAGGACACAACATCTTTTCGAACGCACAAGTACATGACCACAGGCAAACCGCCCGGTCACAGAGGACTATGCGAACACCAACTCATCTCGCAATGTCCACGACCACAAGCAGACCGCTCGCTCACAGCGGACAAAGCGGAAACCCTGGACTTCACAGAAGTGCAAGTCCAGACAATAAGATCGCGCGAGCTCGGCGGAGACCAAGACAGTCCGCCAGCTCTAAGGCTAGATCGCTCCAAGATTGCGGCTCACCACAACTCCAGACTAACCGCTGATCACGCGGACTCCAAGCCTAAGTCTGCATAGACCGCAGACACCATCCCACACTGCTCAGCCAGCCACTGTCGGACTCAACCAGTCCGCGCAGTCCGCTCAGGCCGCGAAATCCAATCGGCAAAAATAACCAACACCAGTCCGCCGAACTCCAGCATCAGTCTGCGTGGACAGATCGCCCAGACTGCCCAGGCCGCCCGGACAACCCGATCACCCACTTTCACTTCACAAATTTCAACACTCCCCCTTGAAGTGAGAAGTGGTAATCAAGCCCAGTAAACCTCGTAGTCGCTGGAAAGGCCCCTTCGACAGCGGCTTTGTGAAGATGTCTGCAAGGTTTTCCTCACTCCGAACATGTCCGACCACTAGAGATCCCTCCAAAACCTTCTCCCGAATGAAATGTTGCTCGATCTCAATATGCTTGGTACTTGCATGGCAAACTGGATTGTTCACCAGCTTGGGAGCACTCTCATTATCACCTCGTAGCAGAGTGGGACCTTGCACTCCTTATGGACGTCCTCTACTAGTCTCCTTAGCCAAATGGCTTCCCGAGCTGCCAAGGCCGAAGCCTTGTACTCAGCTTCCGTAGTAGAGACGGACACCGAATCTTGCTTCTTACTACACCACGAGATGCCCGCTGATCCACAAGAGAACACATAACCATAAGTTGACCTTCGGTCATCTGAATCACCACCATAATCAGCATCCATGTAACCTAGTAAAGAAAAGCTCGAGTCCCTCCTATAAAGGAGTCCCATATCAGAAGTCGTCATCACATACTTCAGAATACTCTTTGTTGCCATCAGATGAGACTTCCTTGGCTCCGCCATAAACTGACTTACTCGGCCAATAGCATAAGCAATATCTGGCCTTGTAATCGTCAGGTAGATCAAACTCCCCACCAGAGCTCGGAACACCAAGGGATCAGGAAGAATCCTACCCTCAACTAGTCGAAGCTTCAAGCTAGAATCCAAAGGAGTAGAGCAACTCTTTCCCCTTTCCATGCCAAATAGTTTCACAATCCGATCCGCATAACCTTTCTGGGAAACAAGAATCCCACTCTCCTTCCTTTCCACTTCGAGACCAAGAAAGTGATGAAGCTCCCCCAAGTCTTTTATCTCGAAGCGAATAGCTAGCTCCTCGTTGAGCCTAGCTACCTCCTACTTGGAATTCCCCGTGATGAATATGTCATCAATGTACAATAACACCAGGACTAGAAGCTCTCCCTTCTTCTTGATGAACAGGCTCGAGTCAGAGTTGGAAGCACAATAGCCGCAGAATTGAAGATATTCTGCAATCTTCCCATAACATGCCCTCGGAGCCTGCTTCAACCCATAAAGGGCCTTCCTAAGCTTGCAGACGTAGTCCGGATGTTCTTCAGAAACATAACTGAGTGGTTGATCCATGAATATGTCCTTGTCGATCTCCCCATAAAGAAAAGCGTTCTTTACGCCTAGCTGCCACATCTTCCAGCCCTGGCAAGCCGCCAAAGCTATCACCACTCGTACTGAAGTCATCTTCGCCACCGGACTAAACGTCTCCTCATAGTCCTCACCATACTATTGAGAGAATCCTCGAGCAACAAGGAGAGACTTGTACCGCTCTATACTTCCATCCGCCTTCTTCTTCAGCTTATAGACCCACTTGCAAGTAACAGGAGCGATGCCATCCACCTTGAGCACCAAGTCCCAAGTTTCATTCTTCCTGAGGGCAGCCATCTCCTCATCCATGACATTGTCCCAATCCTTCACTCCAGTGACATCTTCAAACTTTGAAGGCTCTCGCTCATCCAGAGGGCCTGCAAAGAAATAGGAGACAAAGCTCACTGTATTCCCATCACAATACCGAGTCGGAGGCTTGATTATCCTATTTGATCTCCTAAGAGGCTACTCCTTATTCACCACCTCCGCTACTTCTTCAGGTTCAACTCCTTCTTCAAGAAAACATGGAGCAGTGCTCCCACTGCTTCTTGAACCAAAAGCCTCTCCCCCTTAACTTGAAGTAACAGGAGCCACTGGTTAAACAACTAACTCCTCTTGAAGAACTTCAGCAGCCACCTCCTTCCCTTCATCAACCTTTCCCTCCGGTAGCTCAACCGAGCTTCCTCCATATGATGTCAGTTCGTCAAAGACAACGTCTCTTGACACAACGAACTTCTTCGTCGCAGGATCCATGCACCTCCATCCCTTCTTCCACTCATCATAGCTAACAAAGATAAGCTTCCTTGCCTTTTCATCAAGCTTAGTCCTCAGATCATCCGGGATATGCACGTAGCAAGTTGAACCAAACACCCGAAGGTGTTCAACACTTGGCTTCTCCTTCAGCAACATCTCAAAGGGAGACTTCATGTTGATCGGACTGAGAGGTATCCGATTGATTACATAAGCTGAACAAGACATTCCCTCCGCCCAAAAGGACCTTGGGATACTCTTGGCATGAAGCCAACATTTGTAAGTCTCCGTCAGATGACGGATCTTCCTTTCTGCAACTCCATTTTGTTGTGGAGTATGAGTACAAGTAAGCTCTCTCTAGATCCCGTGCTTCTTGCAAAAAATAAAAAACTCGGAGGAGAGGAACTCTCCGCCGTTGTCAGTTCTAAATTTTTTGATCCGCAGGTTAAGCCAGCCCTCCACCAGCTCCTTGAACTCCACAAACAACCAGAAGGCTTCAGACTTATCCTTTAAGAAATACACCCAAGTGTATCTTTAGTAGTCATCAATCAAGACTAGCATGTACCTACTCCTGCCATGGCTAGCAGTAACTGTTGGTCCCATCAGATCACCATGGATAACCTCCAATGGTGCTTTGCTTCTCATTTGTGACTTATCAAATGGAAGATGGTGAGACTTACCATACTGACACCCTGCACAAACGTGACCATCACTGAAGGATGATAGCTTAGGCAAGCCTCTCACTAGGCTCCTATTTGCCATAGCTTTCAGCTTATCCATCCCTACATGTCCCAACCTCTCCTGCCACATAACAACGCTATCATTTGCTCTCATGCGATCAACACAGGAGCTTGTTGATAAAACAAACAAGTCCTTCACTCTCCTACCAATGTGAGCAACATCAGCCTTAACCGCTGATACGTTGCGGAGAAACTTCACCTCTGTCTTATCAAACAAAACCTGATATCCTGCATCTACTGCGTTGTAATGGAGAAGAGATTCTTCTTCATGCCCGGTACGTGATAGACACTCCTTAATGTGAGTGGACCCTGATCACTACCTACGGACACTACACCTTCCTTCTCTATAGTATGAACAATATTATCAGCAGTGATGATGGCTTCATTACCTTAGTAAGCCTGCTGCGAGGAGAACTTCGACTTGTCTCCGGTGAGGTGATGACCACACCCGAAGTCCACGATCCAGTCGTCTTCGAAGTCAATAATGGACAAGGCACGGACACAAGTGCCCATCATGAAAGCTCCACCCCAACCAGGTTCCTCATTGCTAGAGGAAGCTTCCTTCTTGCTTGCAGCATGCCAAGGCTACAGCTTGACTTTGCAGTCACGCTTGAAGTGACCCGGTTGATGACACCTGTAGCACTTCAAGTTCTTCTTCAAATCCTTCTTGGGAGCAAAGTTCCCCTCTTACTGGTTAGAAGTTGAAGGTATATCTCCAGTCGCAGTATTCTTCTTCTTCCCTTCCCATCTCTTTTTCTTCTTTTTCTCAGTGAAGAGAGCTTCACTTCCTCCTTCAGAGACAGTCACCCCGGCCATCTATCTAGCCAAGCTCTCCTGCAAAGCAAGCAGGTTCTCCAGCTCCAGAAGAGAAGGCTTAGTCGCCCAGCCTTGAACAGAAGTGACAAATGCCATATACTCCTTCCGCAGACCGCAGATTATGTGCCTCTTTAGCTTATCCTCGGAGATCGGCTCATCAGGATTAAGTGCTGAAAGCTCAGCACACAAGCTCTTCATCTTCAAGAAGTATCTAGAGATAGAGAGATCTCCTTGAGTTGCCTTAGACAACTCATTTTCCATGAACTGTAGCCTAGCTACATTCTTTCTATTGAACAACCCATCGAGGGAAGTCCATATCCCAGCAGCAGACTCACATCCTAAGATGTGATCAAAGAGCTCAGGTGACACCGCCCGCTTGAGAACAAACTCAGCCTTGGCATTTGTCTTCCTCCACACTCTCACCTGCTCGGCAGTTCCAAACACAGTTGTAATTTATACTTGGTCATCCCCACCGACGACCTCCCATAGCTCCTCGCCCAGAAGGTAGCTCTTCATGCACGACTTCCACTTCTTGAAGTTAGTCGACGTTCCCAGACCTCTTGCAAAACCACCGTCCATAGCACTATCCTGGTCAACCATTAAGAAGCACAGCGCAACAACAGAACTTGTTGATTAACGCTCAAGTAACTGAACCTCTCTTTGATACCATGTTGAATTTTCTTAAGAAACTACAGAGCGAGGCATACGTGACGAGACATGATTTCGCCAGTACATGAAAAAACAGAAACTACAATCAATTCGGGCGGATAGAAACACTGAGACCGCCGAGGCCGCCTGCCCGCAGTGATCGCCCGAATTGAGCTGAAGCCAAACTGAACAAGGAGTTCGTCGAGACCGCAAGGTCATGCGGACACATCGTTATTTAAAGAACTGGCTGCTTCTCCTGAACTGAGGAATAGACCGCCTACCCGCCAAGATAGCGAGGTCGTGCAGACATGTTATTGAACTGGGAAAGTTGATGCAGAAAACTGGTAACCGCTGAAAGTAGTCCGCTAACTTCCTTGAGCCTGACCGAGGTAAAAACCAACCTCATGGTTTCACAGTGCTGGCCACGTCACCTGCACATAGCAACCGGTTAAGTAAATCAACCCGCGCGGATACAAAAAATGAGTCTGTAGCCTTAACTCAAGTCCAACTTATTGTTCACTCTATTGTCAAATGACGAGCCGGGGGGGGTCTTATTTATAGGCGGGGTGAGGAGTGTGATCACCGCCCTATGAGATAGGCTAACCGCCCCTTGATCGCAGCTAGCACTGCCAGTCCACCGAGTCTGCACCGACAAGCCGGACTCGCGAACAGATCGCCAAACCCGCAAGAGCGCCACCATCTTAGCACCATGCTAGTCCACATGGAGAGAGGACACAACATCTGTCCGCACGCACAAGTCCACGACCACAGGCAAACTGCCCGGTTATAGTGGACTATGCGGACAACAACTCAGCTCGCAATGTCCACGACCACAAGCAGACCGCCCGGTCACAGCATACAAAGAGGAAACCCTAGACTTCATAGAAGTTCAAGTCCAGAAAACAAGATCGCGCGAGCTCGGCGGACACTAAGACAGTCCGCCAGCTCCAAGGCCAGATCGCTCCCAGATTGCGGCTCACCGCAACTCCAGACTAACCGCTGATTGTGCGGACTCTAAGCCTCAGTCCGCACATACCGCGGACACCATCCCGCACTGCTCAGCCTGCCACTGCCGGACTCAACCAGTCCGCGTAGTCCGCTCAGACCGCGGAATCATATCCGCAAAAATAACCAACACCAGTCCGCCGAACACCAGCATTAGTTCGTGCGGACAAATCGCCCAGACCATCAGAGCCGCCCGAACAACCCAATCACCCACTTTCACTTCACAAATTTAAACAAGATACATAGTGTGTGGATAAAGAAGAAGCTATCTAACTGTGCGGTCTGACTGTTAATCTTGAGTCTGTATAACCTCTCCTTGGATCTTTGGGGCTTGGCGATCTTAGTGATTATTGCGGCCAGCATGATTTTGACCGCCACAACTTCCCTTAGAGAAAATTTGTTTGCGGGATTTTGGGTGGACAGACCTACCCTCTCCCCCCCCATGCCTTCAAGACTTATAAAATGGAGAGGTGGCTTATCAGTTATCACACTCTGAGGATCTCAACTCTTGTAACAATAAAGGAATTAGTGAATTTCGGCCCGGTATAGATTCAGCCACGTGATTTTTCACACTTTTCTGGTTTCTCATTCTAAAAATTCTCTTTTTTCATTAATGTTGGATCTCTTTTGACTGTGTGTGCGCTCAATTCACTCTCGAGCTAAGACAATCTGATTCTTTAAACTAGGGGAAAATCGAGCAAGCCGTAACAAAGAAGATATAACGTAAAAGGCCCCTAATATAACAATACTTCATTGACCATTACCAAAATGATATCCATGAAAATAGAAATCATACAATCTCCCCAAAATTATTCTTACATTTCATGAAAGAAGTACAAAAATTTATTTACTGAAATACATATATGATTACATAATTTTTGGCATTAAGGACTATTTGGCATGTCAATATCTCCCTCCGCTCTTGTTATGCTCGAATAAAAGGGACAATGTCAGAAAAGTGTATGATTATTTACTTTAGGGGTTCATGATATTGGGCTTTTACACAACACATGCTCACCATCCATAAAAATGGTTTGCCCACACACCAAAACACTACTGGTGTTGAAAATAGTGAAGTGAAAGTGGGTGATTAGGTGACCTGGGCAACCTGTCCGCGCGGTCTATGCGGGCAGGACTAGCGGTTAGCCAGGTCGACAGAGCTATTGCAGATGGCTTGTTCTTTGGCGACCTGGGTTGTCTATTCGCACGGACTGTGGGGACAGAGGCGGTGGCCAGCCAGGCCGGCTTATGCTCAGCAGGCAGTTGGATCCCAAAAGGTAATCGGGCGGATAGCTTCTCTATCTGCGGAGTCCGGCAAAATGCGGACTTGGCTGGAGCTCCGCAGACCGGCATGGCAGATGCCTTGGTCTAGCACTGGTGGTGCGACTGGTGGAAACTACAGGATTCGCCGGTTAGAGAGGACAGGTGCTGGAGTTCGTCGGGATTGGCGGACTGGGTCCAGTGTCCGCCAGTAAGCGTGGACTGTCCGGTAGTGTGGACTTGGTTGGTTTTGAACCAAGTCCAGGTTTGGCTCAGTCCGGGGAGATCGCGCAGTTAAGCGTGGATTGCTTCTCAGTCTTCCAAGCTCGAAAGCAGTATCGTGTGCCTTGGTGGCGAGCTTCGAGATTGTAGACTTGAGTTGAGTCTGCAAGGAGTGTGGACTGGTGCATTGTCCGCCAGGTTTGGTAGCTTGGCTTTGTGCCTTGGTTTCTAACTTGGGTGTGCGGACTGGTGCTGTGTTCGAAGGGCAGGCGGATTAGAGCAGTGTCCGCTGATAGGCGGACAAGGTATTACTGTAGAGTTCTACCGGTGGTGGTGTCCTGGCTTGGCCTTTGGTGACAATGCAGATATGTTTGTTATCTGGCAATGGTGATGCTCTTGGCGGGGTGGTTATCCAGCACAGGTTGCGGCGGAGTGGTTGTGTATCCGCGGCTTGCGGATACACTTGGTTCTTATCGTAGGATGGGTCGGTTATCCTATCGGCTAGGGAGGTGACCACACTTCTCCTCATGCCTATAAATAGGACCCCCTGTCACATCAAAAGAAGCGAACGAACAGTAAGTGAACTCGCGGATAGTTGCTGCGGACTAGATTTTGTATCCGTGCGGTTTGAAAATTGATCGGGTTGTGTTATGCAGGTTGTGCGGATAGCGCTAGAAGGCCATGACTTTGTTCTGACTACGATCAGGGACAGTGCGGACGCTTCGGATAACAACCAACGGTTAACAACAGGTCGTGGGTTGCGTCTAGGCAGTCTCTCTTCTGTAACTAGTTTCTCGATTCAATAAGTTGTCCGCTTCTAGCGGCCTGTTCAGTTCGGCAGCAGCAGATTGTGTGGTCAGGAGGCTAGGAGACTTTGCGGTTAGGCGGCTTGTTGATCGGCGAGTAGAGTTCCTTCTTTCATTGAAATAACATGTAGTATGCGCGGCTTGGTTTGCGGTCTGGCGACCTGGCGGTTTGTGCGGACTCCATAGTGCAGTAGTAGAGTCGGAGGCTAACTCCTTGAGTCCGCGCGGTTAAGTTTTGCCTTGTAACTGTTTCTGATTTCCCATTGGTTACTTTGGCGAATCATGTCTCGCCATGTATGTCTCGTCTTGTAAAGATTATTTAGTACAAGATTCTTGCGTTTCTGGTTTGCATCTGGTTTATTTGGGCTCGAAATTGGTTGAGTGTTCTTGCGCCTGGTTTCCTATTTTACGCTATATCAAATTTTAACATGGTATCAAAGGGAACAGAGGCTTGAGCAGTGGATCAACCGGTAGTTTGCTTCAGTGCTTCTATGAGTCTATGTGAACCGGGGTTAAGTGCAATGGAAGGTGGTTTTGCAAGGGATCTTGGAATGGAGCTTCTTACATTATCTAACTTTGGAAAGTGGAAGTCATGTATGAAAAGCTATCTTCTTGGCGAGGACCATTGGGAGGTGGTTTGTGGAGACAGAAGGCAAGTGGTTACTGCTGGCAATGCTGAAGTGATGAGAGCTTTGAAGGATACAAACATGTAAGCAGAGTCTATTCTCAAGCAGGTTATCTCATCGGAACTCTTGAACCACATCGGTGGATGTCGGTCAGCTGCGGAGATTTGGACTTCCCTCGATGGGTTGTTCAATAAGGAGGTCAATTTGGCTGCTGAGGTTGGTCCCTCTACTTCTGATCAGCAAGAGAGGAGTGTTTCTCCTAAACGTGATGGGAAGAGGAAGGAAGGACCAAGGTTCTATAAATGCAAGCAGCCTTGTCACCTCAAGAAGGAGTGTAAGGTTGTCCTACACTCGGTGAATGTCGCTCATGTTGGGAGCAAAGAGAAGGACTTGGTTGAGTCATCAACAAGTTCTAATTCTGATCGGTTGAAGGCCAGTGATAATGCAGCTATCTGGCATGAAAGACTGGGGCATGTGGGGAAGGACAAGCTGAAAGCAATGGCGGTGAGAAGCCTTGTGAGAGGTTTGCCTAGGATGTCATCCTTAGGCGATGGTAAAGCTTGTGTGGGATGTCAACACGGTGATGCTTATCACTTTACATTTGATAAGGCACAGTCCGGGTGTAAGGCACCATTGGAGGTTGTCCATGGTGATCTGGTGGGACCGACCATCACCGCTAGTCTTGGAGGCAGCAGGTACATGCTAATATTAGTTGATGACTACACAAGGTATACTTGGGTGTACTTCATGAATGAGAAGTCGAAAGCTTTTCGTTTATTTGTGGAGTTCAAGAAGCTTGTGGAGGGCTACCTTGGTCTGCGGATCAAGAAGTTGAGAACGAGCAATAGAGGTGAGTTCGGCTCAACCGTGTTCTCTAAATTTTGCAGGAAGCATGGAATCCGAAGGGAGCTCTCTTGTGGTCATACTCCAAAAAAAAGTGGAGTAGCAAATCAGAAGATCCATCTTTTGATGGAGAACTACAAGTGTTGGCTTCAGTGCAAAGGAATTCCTAAGGCCTTTTGGGTGGAAGGGATGGCCTGTGTGGCTCATGTCATCAATCAGATGCCTCTGAGTCCGATAAACACAAAGACTCTATATGAGCTGATGTTCAGGATAAAGTACATTGTGAAGCACCTTCAGGTGTTTGGATCTACCTGCTTTGTACACACTCCGGATGCTCTCAAGACGAAGCTAGTCTTCATTGGGTGTGATGAGCAGAAGAGGAGAAGGAGGTGTATGGATCCTGCGATGAAGAAGTTCATCGTATCGAGAGACGTTGTCTTTGATGAGCTGACGTTGTTTTGGGGTAGCTTAGATGTGGAGCTAGATGTGAGCAGGTCAGATGGTGGGCTGGAGAAGGCTGTTGCTAAGGTTCAGAAAGAGCTGTCTGTGTCACAAGGAGCTCCAGGTTGTTCTAGCTCTGGGGCAGAGACATCTGGGTTAGGAAATAGGGGGAGCGATGCTCCAGGTGCTTCTGGCTCGAAGACAGTTGTTTCTTGTTCAGGAAGCAAGGGGACCGTTGCTCTAGATGCTTCTTATTCAGGTAGCAAGGGGAGCAATGTTCTAGGCAGTTCTTGTTCAAGAGCGGAGGCTTCTGGTTCAGATAGTAGGGGTAGCATTGCTCCAGGTGCTTCTAGTTCCAGTGCAGTGGCCTCTTATTCAGGAAGTAAGGGGAGCATTGTTCCGGTTTTGCCCAAGAATGGAGCTGGTTCAAAAGGTACAGCGGTGGTGGTTAACCGTGATCAGGTTCTTCAGTGATTGAAGAGGATCACCAACCCACCAGCTCGATATTCCGGAGGAAATGCAGTGAGCTTGGTCTCATGTTTCCTTACAGGCCCTCAGATCGAGCAAGTGTCTTCTAGCTGTGATGACACCACTAGAGTCAAGGTGGTGAATGATGCCAAGGTTGAGGAGGTGACTACTCTCAGAGGAAACGAGGCTTGGGGCCTTGTGCCCAAGATCATTGGTTATACTCCTGTGACGCACAAGTGGAGGTCGAAGCTGAAAAATAAGGCAGAGGGAAGCATGGCTCCTTTCGGGAGATGCTTAAGGGATCCCTCATGGTCCATGATATTGTGGGCGGGGACTATGTCTCAGACATCTTCTCGAAAGCGCTATCAGAGAGACCAGGTGCAAGGTTACGGGAACTACTGGGGTTTCTCACCACTTCTCACTTCAAGGGAGAGTGTTGAAAATGGTGAAGTGAAAGTGGGTGATTGGGCGACCTGGGTAAGATATCCGCGTAGTCTATGCGGACTGGACTGGCAGTTATCCAAGTCGGCAGAGCTGTTGTAGATGGCTTGTTCTTTGGTGGCCTACGCTGTCTGTTCGCGCGTATTATGAGGATAGAGGCGGCGGCCAACAAGGACAACTAATGCTCAGCAGGCAGTTGGATCCCAGAAGGTAATCATGCAGATTGCTTGTCTATCCGTAGAGTTCGGCAAGACGAGGACTTGGCTGGAGCTCGGCAGACCAGCATGGCAGATGCCTTGATCTAGCTCTAGTGGTGTGGCTAATGGAAGCAGCAGGATTTGCAGGTTAGAGCGAACAGGTGCTGGAGTTCACCGGGATTGGCGGACTGGGTACAATGTCCTCCAGTAAGCGTGGAATTGCCCTTATGTCCGGTGGTGTGGACTTGGTTGGTTTTGAACCAAGTCCAGGTTTGGCTCAGTCCGGGGAGATCGCGCAGTTAAGCACGGACTGCTTCTCAGTCCGCCAAGCTCGGTAGCAGTGTCGTGTGACTTGGTTGCGAGCATGGGGAATGCGGACTGGAGTTGAGTCCGCAAGGCGTGCGGACTGGTGCAGTGTTCGCCAAGTTGGGCAGCCTTGCTATTGTTCCTTGGTTGCTAACTTGGGTTTGCAGACCGGTGGTATGTCCGCAGGGCGCGCGAACTGGAGCGGTGTCCGCTGATAGGAGGACAAGGTGTTGCTGCAGAGTTCGGCTGGTGGCAACATCCTGGCTCTGCCTTTGGCGACAAGGCGGATAGGTTTGCTATCCAGCCTAGGTGATGCTCTTGGCGGGCTGGCTATCCGGCACAGGTAACGGCAGACTGGCTGTGTATTTGCGGCTTGCGGATACACTTGGTTCTTGCCATAAGATGGTGCGGTTATCCTATCGGCTATGGCGGTGACCACACTCCTCCTCGTTCCTATAAATAGGATCCCCTGTCACATCAAAAGAAGCGAATGAATAGTAAGTGAACTCACGGGTAGTTGCTGCGTACTGGATTTTGTATCCGCGCGGTTTGATGACTGGTCGGGTTGTGTTGTGCAGTTTGTGCGGATAGTGCTTGAAGGGCAGGACTTGGTTCTGACTGCGGTCAGGGACAGTGCGGACTCTGCGGATAGCAACCAGCGGTTAACAACAGGTCGTGGGTTACGGCTAGGCGGTCTTTCTTCTACAACTAGTTTCCCGGTTCAATAAGTTGTCTGCTTCTGGCGGCATGTTCAGTTCGGCAGCAGCAGATCGTGCGGTCAGGCGGCTAGGCGACCTTGCGGGTAGGCGAATTGCTGATCGGCGAGTAGAGTTCCTTCTTGCATTGAAATAACGGGAGTCTGTGTGTCTTGGTTTGTGGTCTGGCGACCTGGCAGTTTGTGCGGACTCCATAGTGTAGCAGTAGAGCCGGTGGCTAACTCCTTGAGTCTACACGGTTAGGTTTTGCCTTGTAACATTTTCTGATTTCCCTTTGGTTACTTCGGCGAATCATGTCTCGTCATGTATGTCTCGTCTTGTAAAGATTGTTTAGTACAAGATTCTTGCTCTTCTGGTTGCATCTGATTTATTTGGGCTCGGAATTGGTTGAGTGTTCCTGCGTCTGATTTCCCGTTTTCAGCTATTTTAAATTTTAACAACTAGTCTAAATAATACAAAATTATAACATCCCACATATATTAATCATATAATATGGATCCAGTCGAGCTCCACAATATACAACACACACAAATACGACATTAAATAATAATTTAAACACACACTACCAATCATCACATAAAAGCCTGAGTATTAGTATTATTTTTAACGAAATAAAAAAATAAAGTGCTTGGTAGAATGTCCACAGCCAATCATCACATACAAGCCAAACATTAATGAAGTCATTAAACTTTGGCCCTGTGGCCTTTACATAATCATCTATAATGTTTGTAAAGTAGGGCACACAATCCTATATAAAAAAGAATGAAAAATGTAAGCACAACACTTCATTTCATTTCTTTAAGCCTTTGGGCGCTTGCCTATTATTTTCTGCTAGGCATTACACTTCTTACAACAAAAACTAAAGGTTGTTGATATTCAAAGGCCCTCTTTGGTTATTTTTAGCTCACCGTTATTCGTAGATCACATAATTATAATTGTACCCCAAGGCGCAATTGGTAGACCCCAAAATGTAATTTTTTATCAATTGATTTTATATATTGAGTGTCCAACATAAAAAATTAAATCTATATTTGCAATTGAACTACATAAATACATCTTTCCCCCCCAAAAAATTAATGTTGTTCCCAAAAAAAATAATAATTAGCAAACACAAAGACAATAATAATCATAAGTACTCATACTATGCGGGGCATATCTTATGATTAAAATCATCAAATTCATCAAAATTCTTCAACAATCCATCATAAAAATTGCCAAAATCATCTCAAACTTGAGTTATGAAAGTGAAAAATACTATAATGTCATTCGATTAAAAAGAGTACAAATAAATGAACAAATTTTAGTAAACATACGCACGTTGTCATTAAAAAATTGCATGATAAATCATCCATCCCATTTTTCTCTGTGTTCAAGGTATCTTGCCCAGACTAGAAATATCAGCGGCATTGCTCAATCTTCTTCAATCCACAACATGATTGTTGGTGCAAAATTTGTCCTACAGGCTTGGCGAGTAGAGATATCAGAGACTACAACCAACCGATTACTTAGTCCTACAGGCTTGGCGAGCAAAGAAGAGACCCAAAAAAGAAGGGTGCCACTAGCAGCGACGAACAACAGATTAACCCGCCGCAGCGAGTGCCTCTCTTGTGATTGGATTTTTTGTTATGGCAAAACAATGAATTACAAGAGAAGACACAAGTACCCGAAGGATATTCACGAATACAAGGGTAACTAAGAAGAAGAAGGAAAAGACTTGGTGTCCACACCTACAACAGCGTAAGTTCTTGGCCAAGTCCACCTTCTTCGTTCGAGCACCCCGGGTCCCAATTTAAAATTGGAGAAGATTGAACAATGCCACTGATATTTCTGGCCGGGTGGAAGGGGGTTGAGAGAAGAGACCGTGTGAAACCGTATGGTGCTGCATATGAAGATGGCAAGGAGATGAGCCCGCACAGACCCAGGAGTGGCATCCGCCGCGATTTCTTGGGCAGACTGCTTAACCAACTTTTGAGAGGTTTCTCAACAGTATGCCAAACACAACATTATTTGCCACCACCAGGAGAGTGTCCGCATGCCCCAGAGTGTCTGCCTAGCTGCCATGTTTCTAGTGTTGTCTAATGTTGCCTCCCGTCGTAAGATTTGGTTTAACATAATCCATGCACTTTTTGAGCCCATACCGGCTCCGAAAAAATATGTCGTTAATCGCAAAGACTGTAACCCTTAATTTTGTGCCATCTGAAGACTACAAAAAGTGTAGATAGGCCCACCCTTCCAGCCACTCCTTCCTGAATCAATGGCAAATACTATGTTCGCCATTTTTTGACCAAGATACCAAAACACTGAATTCCTTGGCAAAGGGCACGCTGCTGTCACTGCACCACATCTTAACATAATTTGCTTTTATCAAATACTTGCCTTTAGTCTACTACTCTGCTGGTCCATGACAAAAATTTCTTTCAAGGAGGATGTGTATTTGAGACGATCTTGCGTGATATGCAGAATTTCTTAATATAGTTACATGCGCAAATTTCTCAATTGGAAGCGGAGATAGTTATGTTGGATCTTGTGGCCAACCTTAGAGGGGGGGGGGGGGAATTAGTTTTTTCGCGTGTATTGCAATTTAAAATCTTATGATCCAGAAACTCGAGTTCTGGAAGTTATCGCGGGGCGTTAGGTAGCAAACGCGCGACGGTAAGTCTGGTAACTCGTTTCGCTGGCAGTTACGCTTGAGCAAGTCCCACAACACAAACACTCACTTAACAAAACCAGAACAATCACAGAATTAATCAACGCAGAAACAGGAATTTCATTGCATGAATTAGAATATCAATTGTTCTAGATGATTACAAAACTGTGATCTCCGTGACGCCGGAGATCAAAAGCGGTGAGGATAAAACTTCTTTTGGTTTCTATACCGATCCTCTCCACAGACCGGTTGACTCTCTCGCTTTCCCCCAAGAAAGGTCTTGGATCCGGCTCTTCACCTCCTCACAAGGAAGTGTCTTAGAGCCCCGCTGATCCTCCGATTTAGACATCCCTATCCCCAGGACGATTTACCGCGGGATCCTACCCGGATTCCGAAAACCCTTACCGGTCGATTTTCCTCACCACAATATTTAGAAAAAGAAAAGATTACAAGAATAAAAGATGTAAATAATCTAAAGGTTAGTTCTCCCTCTTGAAGATTTCTCCGTGGAGCGATCCGCGGTCGTTGATTGAGATCTTCGTATGATAGCAACCGGTCGGTTATTCGTAGTCGATGTAGATCTTGGATCGTCGGAGTCTTTCGATCGCGTACGTGAGGAAGACGACTCTCTTCTTCTTTGACGAAGACGATCAGAACAGATGCAAGGAGGCGGCCTAACCCTAGAGTGCTGGAGCTTCTGTCTATTTTCATCTTAGATCATAAGGCACAGAAATTGAGGCAGCCTTTTATACATCTTCATGAAAATAGTCTACCGCCGGCGGTAAGACTAGCATCCGGTGGTAGGTTCGCACGCTTGTTGTGTCAGCTGTCATCCAAATATGGAATAATATTTCAAAATGAATCTTCCCTTTTTTCATAGAGCTAGCGCCCTGCGTTAGAAGGTAGCGCCACGCGGTAGGTCGATTACTCGATGAATTCTTCTCGAAACTCGTCAAGAGTCTAGCGCGGCGTGGTAATAGCTATCGCCAGGCAGTAGATAGGTTACTCAAGAAATCCTTCTCGCCATTTGACGGGGAGGCTAGCGCGGCGCGGTAACAGCTAATGCCTGGCAGTAGATTGGTTACTCGAGGAATCCTACTCGACATTCATTGGGAGGCTAGCACGACGTGGTAAGCACTACCGCCTGACGGTAGTTTCCCGAGAGGCTGACAAAAAATCTTCCATGCGTTAGCGCGGGCGGTAGGACTAGCGCGGAGCGGTAGTTTCTCTAGTGTTCTATCCACTTAATTCACGGCTACTGCTTGGCGGTAATTTCTACCGCTTGGTGTTAGTGTCCATAGGAGCCTTATTCTTCTTCGCTTGCACATGTCAACCTGCACACTCTATCAACACAAGACGTGATCAAATACAACCTGAGAGTTGATATTCTCAAACACAGGAAATGTGAAATATCGGTTCCAAGATACTCCCCATTTTGATAATATCAAATCCCGTTCATGAGAAATAACAATGAGGTAGAGTCCATAAATAGAATTAGAGTTATAAGCTAACATCAGGTTGCAGGTTCTCTATATAGTTCCCCTACATGTACGCTCCCCCTATCTACATGCTTGACTCTCTCCCCCTATCTATGTGCACACATTGTTAACATGCTCCCCCTACATGTGACCTCTCCTAACCCGTGACTCATACTCATGAACAATCTATTATCCCCCTTTGATAATATCAAAAAGGGGCGGGCAAGGCCAACTAGACATGCGGGATGAAAAATAGTAGATATGATGAGCGTTAGACAGGTAGCAGATGGTGCACACATAAAGTAAAGTTAGACCGGATAATCATAGAGGTGACTCAAAATGAAAGTCATGTCAGAGAATTTTAAGCACATGAGTCACAAAATGGAGCAAGGTACATAGATAGAGAAGTTCAATTTTCAGAGGTAATATGAATTGGACAATACAGACTAAACTAAGCACACAACGAGTATGTCTACAATGCTATAAGAGTTAGGAAGTAATCCAGTTGAACAAACACGACCTCATCTTGTCGCACTCAATAGACAAGCACATATAGATTCGACACACAATGACCGGGGACAATGTTCACACGGATTAGCACTCTTAACTCAAATATTATATGTAGTCGTTATGGTCTAAGTTAACATCATGTGTGTCAAATAGCATTTTAAATAAACATCAGTTTTTTTTATATATCATTTTTTTAAAACTATTACAGAAATATAAAAACGTTACAACAAAATCAAATGCATGTTTTTGGTTTTTTTAAAAGAAACACACAAGAAATGAAGTAACAGTACATAAGTAACACAAAAACAATGACTATGACGAAAGATCCAAAACACCCAGCTCGAGTCGTAATAACGAGAAACATGCATCTTGGAGTGGTTTTGTGAAACTGTCAGTTAATTGGACGTCTGTTCCAATGAAGCTCACTCGTATGTTTTCCTTTTTTAATACGATCTCGAATGAAATGGTGACGTACGTCTATATGTTTTGACCTTGAATGATGCACAGGGTTGTTCGTCAAGTCTATAACACTTGTTGTTGCACCGAAGATTCACATTTCCTAAAGACTGTGCCAAAGTCCTCCAACGTTTGCGACATCCACAGTGCTTGTGCACAACAACTTCCTAAGGCAATATATTCGGCTTCAGCAGTAGAAAGTGCAATAGAGTTCTGTTTTCTACTTGACTAGGAAACTAAAGCAGGGCCTAGAAAGTGACATGTACCACTTGTGCTCTTGCGATCAAGTGAACATCTGACATAGTCTGAGTTTGAGTACCCGTGAAGTGTGATATCAGTGGCGTGTGGGTACCAGAGTCCAAGGTTTTGCGTGCCAATCAGATACCTAAAAATGTGCTTTACGACTATCAAGTGTGACTCCTTAGGGTCTACTTGGTATTTAGCACAAAGACACACCGTGAATGTGATATCGGTCCTAGAGGCACTCAAATATAGAAATAACCCTATCTTACTTCTAAACATGGTTTGATCAACCGAAATTCCACTCTCATCCTTCCCTAATTTGAGAGACGCACCCATAAGAGTTTTAACTTGTTTCAGATTCTCAAACCCAAAGCGCACAAGCATATATTTGACATATTTAAATTGGCCTATAAATATCCCGTCATTGCATTGAGAGATCTGAAATCCTAAGAAATAAGTAAGCCATGATCTAAGATAAAAGTAGTGAGCCTATTGTACCAAGCACGGGGTGCCTGCTTCAGTCCGTACAAGGCCTTCACCAATTTGTATATGTGGTTTGGGTAGGCGGTATTCATGAAACCTGGTGGTTTCTCGACATATACCTCTTCCTTAATATACCCGTTTAAGAAAGCACTCTTAACGTCCATTTGGTACATCTAATTTACTTATAACTTGCAAACGTCAAAAACATACGAATGGACTCAAGATGAGCAACCGGGGCAAATGACTCCTCAAAATCCACACCCTCTATCTGTAAATACCCTTGAGCCACCAACCTAGCTTTATTTCTTATTATCCTAGACTCACCATCAAGTTTATTTTTGAAAACCCATTTTAATCCTATGACTGGATGGTTATCTGGATGATCCACTAAAACCCATACCTTACTTCGCTCGAATTGGCTTAGTTCCTCATTCATAGCCAAGAACCATGATTCATCTTTTAAGGCTACTGAGACATTCTTGGGTTCAATATCGGATAGGAAACACAAGTTTGAAAATGACTTATGAAGTGCAGACCGAGTTCTAACTCCATGATATGGCTCTCCTATGACTAGTTCGTGTGGATGTTGCTTCGAAAAATTTAAGTTACTGGGAGGCCTATATCCTTGTACAAGAGTTGGAGTTTCACTCGCCATAACTCTCTCCTCACCCTTATAACCTATCAATACACTCTCATCAACCTCCTCTTCATTCGGCTTGGGCTCCTTAGTTGGGGAATTTTCATCAAAATACACATGAGCCGATTCTTCAACCACTAAGGTCCTCTTATTTCAGATCCTATCGGCCCGACTCTTGATTGAGTATCCTAGGAAGGTACTGATGGATACGACGGCCCTCAACAAGTTGAAGACAAGGACGGTGCGCTTACGGAAGATATTTCTTCGTCTCCAAGTAATGACGTGCGACGCCGTGAAGACTATGTGGCGCGTCGCCCAAATATCCGCCCGCGACGCAAGCCTATATTTAAATAATTAATAAAATTATTCTCTTCCCCTCCTCCTCTCCTTGTTAAGAAAACCGCCCCCATATCCCCTCCTCCATTCCGACCACCATCCCAACAAGCCGCCAACCTCTTCCTCCCTCCTCACCAAGTTCGGCCACCCCCATCCCATAGCCGCCAACCTCCACCAACCCGAGCCACCTCTATCCCTCCTCTCAAAATCCTGCCACCTTCATCATCTCCTACAATTCCCCTCGTGGATCTCCAACACCGACGTGAAGCGATATTGGCGAGCGAGATTCTCGTCTCCTTCCGGCGCAACTCCGGCGGAGCCGTTGGAGAACGATTCAAGTCGAGATTAATCGGAATCACCCATTCCGATTGGGTAATGAAATACTTCCACTCTTGTGAGATTCTTTTCTTTAGAAATATTCAAGTGGTGGTTTTTATCCGTAGCGTTAACTATTGAAATATTCGGATTTCATCGTGGTTAATTTTATTTTGCTTTGTTATTCTTTTTATTGTTATTTTTCATTCAAGAGGTTTGGCGAACCTTCGCAATCTTTTCGTTGGGAGAGATCTACCCATTTCGAATCGAAGTTTTTCGGTAGATCTCTTTTGGTACAACGCCGCTCGGTCGGACCCAATATTGGTCCTTTTAGCTCGATCGAACATTGGCCTTATAGCCCTTGTTGGATCCAAACCGGTTTGGCTACCCGTATGCTAGCATAATATTGATAGATTTAATTGCGCGGTGTCGCGTAGAGCGGTTGTACGAGTGTAGGGATTGGATCAAAGAGTGGTGTGGCGTTAGATCGTAGTTCTATTCAGTGTGAAACGTGCAAGCCTACATCAATTTAGTATCAGAGGCAGGTTATTGTCGATTTCCTAATTGGCACCATCCTTCTATTTTTAGGTAGGCTAAAGAAAATATAAATTTCAAATTTTTAATTTCAAATTTCAGATTTCAAATTTCGAATTTCAAATTTCGAATTTCAAATTTCAAAATTTCAAATTTCAAATTTTAAATTTCAAATATCAGATTTCAAATTTCGAATTTCAAATTTCAAAATTTCAAAATTCAAATTTCAAAATTTCAAATTTCGAATTTCAAATTTCAAATTTCAAATTTCAAATTTCAAATTTCAAATTTCAAATTTCAAATTTCAAGATTTCAAATTTCAAATTTCAAATTTCAAAATTTAAAATTTCAAAATTTAAAATTTCAAATTTTCAATTCAAATTCTAAATTTCAAATTTTTCTCAAAATCTAAAAAAATAAAATTCTGGAAATTTTCTATCTTAATTTTAATAAGAAATCCAAAAAAAATTATTTTTCATTAAGTCATTATTTTTATTAAGTTATTTTAAAATTTAATAGTTGGTCTGTCAATAGCGGCCTATATTTTTATTTTTTCAGCAAAATTCAAAAATAAATTTTTTTTAATAATCTTCATATTTTTTTAGCAAGAAAATCTATTTTATATAAGTTTTACCCTAGTGGTTAAGCGGGAACAATTCCGACAATCCTAATTTATTTGGGTCAGTTTACTTTTCTTTGCATGAACACAAGTATCAGATCGAGTTTTCTCTCCGGTTCTTATGATTATGGCCTATGACGTTCACGTTTCCCATTTAGACTATTTGTATGATAAATCCATGGTTAAGCCTCCCCCTAGGCAACACCACATTAATCTTACCTATGACGGTTTAGGGTATCCTAAAAATTTTAGGGATTGACTTAAGGAGATAGAACTTCATTTTGACTATCGCGAATGAGATGACCTCCAAAAGGTTCACTTCGCCCGAGAGCGGTTAATAGGTCGAGCCCAGTCATTTTGGATAAACGAAGAGCGTCGGGTTGATAATTATAAACACAAGTGGTGGGCGATGCGTAGCCTCCTCTCAGATCAATTTGATCCCGCCAATCTCCGTACTACTAACGCCAAACCTTTGAGTGAGTATCGTTATGGCACTAGTTCCATACCAACCTTTAGGAATGACTATAATCCTCACGCTAGATACTTGCCCCGCAAAGATTTGATTATCTCAAGCATGAGTACACCTACCTATGAGAGGAAAGAGAAACTTAGGACCTTTATCCCTAGGTCGTTAGACGTAAGTGCTAGGAATTCCATGAGCCCATGTGGTGAGAGTGTTCCTATTAGCATGATTGAGTCTGAGGCTGTGGTTATGAGTGTGCCCATCACTAAGGACGAGGCTAATATCACTGACAATGGTAGCGACATTGAGGAGACTGGTTACCCTAGTGACCTGGATGACGACTTCTTCCCCGAAGAGTCATCTCCATTTCCCAACGACAATATGTCTGCGCTGTCTACCTTGATTGACATGGAATTCTCTGTTGAGCCTAAGTCGGGTGATAAACTGGATGAGTCAGAAGATTTATATTTCGATGAGAGCTTACCCAGTCGTGATTCAGGTGACGATCTGTTAGGACTTAAGCTTGATATTTCAAGCCCGAGACATATCGAAGTGCCCGTCCCTGAGATTTTTACTGCTACTGATGTCCTGACCGATGCGTTGGAAGATTGTATTAGTGAGGGAGTTATAACTCTGGAAGACGTTATTGAAATGGAGCCGGATGAGCATCCCCTGATGCTAATTCCATTGCCTGAATTTGAATGTGATCTTAACTCTCTCCCGATCGTTGTATTACCGACTTTTTCTCCTAACCCGTTGACTCGACGAGCAGACTATTTAGGACACGAGTGTGGTACGTGTGATTATAGTAGACTTATGGTACGCCCTGAGTTCACTCTGCTGGTACCACCAGAGGTGGTCCCCTTAGTGCCGCCTGATCTCGTAGTATTGGTGCCGATCTATGACCCGATCACTGAGTCTGAATCACATGATATACATAATGAATTAGAAGACATGTCAGATGAGTTTTCCGTAAGGGTGAATCCACTGTTTAAATTTTCTTATGATTTTTATGGCTTGCAGTCGGACGATATTTCTTGGACGTCAAATCCGAGTTTTGAGGTTTCGAATTGGACTTCTAGCGATACCTTGGCTATGGTGCCTTTTAATGTGATGTCCCCTCAACACACTTATTTGCCAAGCCTGAACGTGCGAATTTACCCCCCGCCATTTGATGACCCTTTTTTCCACTCGTTAGTGATCACGGTTAGGCCACATGAGTTGTATCGCTCGCACCTATTGCCACACCCGGGAGCGTTCATCTCTACTAGTATTTATGATGAGCAGTTTTCCTTGGCATATCTTCATGCCAAGCGTGATTATATTAATTATAAAAGTAGAACTGCGATGCTCACGCCTATGAAAATCATCTTTGATTTTAAGGCTCCCATCCCTCCGGACTTAAATCCTTTATTCTCTGAATTTGGGGTGAGTCACATAGCGCATGGGTTCACACCACACGGTAGCAAGTTATCTAGGCGCATTTTAATTGAATTAATCGCTCTAGTGGCGTCTCATTACTTACCATCTAGTTTGTCGGCGAAAATCACTCCAGATTATACTCGTTATGATCCCCTCTTATATAAGCACACTAGTAAAGCGCTAGCCATTCCAATTATTTCGTATCATATTCATGTTATCTTACATATTAGAGTTTCTCACTATAAGAGTGACGATTTAGTTTTGGTGTGTCTCGTCCCTGAACGGATGCCTTCGGGCACTTTAGAAAGTTGGCGAGTTGGTAAGCTGAACCCCCTTTGGTTATTAATGACATTAGGAGAATACACATTTCATTTGAAATTATCCACTGATTGGGGTTTTCCCCTTATTTTCGATGTTTCTAATTTAACGCTATATGATTCTCCGCCACTTGAATTTTCAGCCTGTCCGTGTGGGTCCACTATGTTCTCTTTGGGTATGAGTTGTGAGATTGTACTTGGATTGTTTTCTTCATCGGTCTTCTCTGGAGGTACGTTGGTTGTGAATGCTGAATCTTGTTTTCCTTTATTGACTAATGTTCTTCCAAGGTTCCGTAGGAACATATTTATGCTTGATAGGATACTCCAGGTTGTTGTGCTCTACTCTCCAAGTGGTGTTGTCTGCCGCCCCGAGGTTCTATTGGATGATGCTTTCCCGCTCCGGTACTTTTAGGCAAACTCATCGGTGATGAGTATTTTCAAGCGGGGGAGGATTGATGGAGACGACGACCCTCAACAGGTTGAAGGCAAGGACGGTGCGCTTACGGAAGATATTTCTCCGTCTCCAAGTAGTGACGTGCGACGCCGTGAAGACTATGTGGCGCGTCGCCCAAATATCCGCTCGCGATGCATGCCTATATTTAAATAATTAATAATAATTATTACTAAAATTATTATTAATTATTTATGCATTTTGGTTCTATTTTATTTCTGCATTTTATTTAATTTTCATAATATGTGGCATGGTTATATTTTGAACCATGATTATTTGTATTTTAATTTTGGGCTGCATGTAGCCTTTTCCCTTGTTGTTTGATGTAAGCCTATATATAGGCATGGATATTTTCATTTGGAGGCATTGATTGATGAAATAAAAATTGAAATCCTAATTGTCTCCCTCTTGAGATCTCTCTCCCTTCTCCCCTTGGCCGCATTTCTCCTTCCCCTCCTTTCTCTTGGCCATCGGCCTCTTCCCATCTCCTCCTCCCTATTCTCTTCCCCTCCTCCTCTCCTTGTTAAGAAAATCGCCCCCATATCCCCACCTCCATTCCGGCCACCATCCCAACAAGCCGCCAACCTCTTCCTCCCTCCTCACCAAGTTCGGCCACCCCCATCCCTTAGCCGCCAACCTCCACCAACCCGAGCCACCTCCATCCCTCCTCTCAAAATCCTGCCGCCTTCATCATCTCCTACAATTCCCCTTGTGGATCTCCAACACCGACGTGAAGCGATATTGGTGAGCGAGATTCTCGTCTCCTTCTGGCGCAACTCCAGTGGAGCCGTTGGAGAACGATCCAAGTCGAGATTAATCGGAATCACCCATTCCGATTGGGTAACGAAATACTTCCACTCTTGTGAGATTCTTTTCTTTAGAAATATTCAAGTGGTGGTTTTTATCCGTAGCATTAACTATTAAAATATTCAGATTTCATCGTGGTTAATTTTATTTTGCTTTGTTATTCTTTTTATTGTTATTTTTCATTCAAGAGGTTTGGCGAACCTTCGCAATCTTTTCATTGGGATAGATCTACCCATTCCGATTCGAAGTTTTTCGGTAGATCTCTTTTGGTACAACGCCGCTCGGTCGGACCCAATATTGGTCCTTTTAGCTCGATCGAACATTGGCCTTATAGCCCTTGTTGAATCCAAACCGGTTTGGCTACCCGTATGCTAGCATAATATTGATAGATTTAATTGCGTGGTGTCGCGTAGAGCGGTTGTGCGAGTGTAGGGATTGGATCGAAGAGTGGTGTGGCGTTAGATCGTAGTTCTATTTGGTGTGAAACGTGCAAGCCTACATCAGGTACCTAGATAAGAGTTTTTGTCAAATTTTCCTAGACGATCCTTAGTGTTTAGAATGTAGCACGAGCAACCAAAGACCCTAAATTATGATACAGAGGGTTTCTTTTCGAAATACATCTCGTATGGAGTTTGCTTTAAAAGAGGGAGAAGAATGACTCGGTTCATCACGTAGCTTGCCGTGTTAACCACTTCAGCCCAGAATGATCGTGGTAAGCCGAACTCGGCGAGCATTGTGTAGGATAATTCTGTAAGAGTACGACTCTTTCTTTCTATAAACCCATTATGTTATGGAGTGCGAGGGGCAGAGAATTCGTGCTTAATTCCTAAGGTGTCACACAGGTTTTAGAAGTCCACATTCTCAAACTCTCCTCCGTGATCTGATCTAATACATTTTATTTTTAGCTCCTTCTCATTTTGAACTCACGTGCAAAGATTTGAGAATTCGCTAAAGGTGTCAAATTTATTCGCAAGAAAGATCGTCCAGCAATAACATGAATAATCATCTATGATAACGAAGGTGTATCATTTTCCACCTAGATGACACATACTAAGGGGTCCAAACAAATCATGTGAATGAGTTCGAGTGGTCTAGATGTGGAAACTTCAGTTTTGCTCTTGAAAGAAGTTTTGACAAATTTGCCTTTTTGATAAGGACCGTATAAGACATTTAAACTACTGCTTAAGTTAGGAAGTCCCCAAACAAGTTTTTTTTGATGGTTTTACAATAAGCTTACTTCCAGAATGTCCTAGTCTCATATGTCAAAGATCTAATTCCTCATTCTTAGTAACTAGGCATTTCAAATTAGATGCAGATATATCATCAAAGCAAATAGTGTACACATTATGAGTTCTATGAGCAACAAGTAAAATACTAGAAATTTTCGCATCTATAATTTTGCATGTGTTTGTGGATGATTCAAATATCACATTTAGACCTTTATCACACAGCTGACTAATTGAAATAAGATTGTGCTTAAGGCCATCTACACACAGAACATTTGAAATAGAAAATGCCTTGTTACCTATGGTGTCGATTCCCAATATCCATCCTTTGTTGTTGTCCCCAAAGGTCACCATGCATCCCTTCTTCTTCTCTAGGCTAAGGAACTTATCTTTATCTCCTGTCATGTGCTTGGAGCAACAAGAGTCCAAGTACCACACGTTCCTCGTGTCCTTAGCCTTCCAACAGACCTAAAACGAAGATGAGGGTAAAGTTCTTGTTACCCAAGTTGTCCCACCCATATGATAAGTAGAAGACTTTGGTAGCCAGACTTGCAGATTTTTCTCGACACCCTTCCTCAAACACGAGCCAGAAGTGTGACCAAACTTATGATAGTTTGCATGCACAGTGTAAGCAGTAGACGTTGCCTTTATCAGGTTGCTCGAGCTCGTGTTTGAGGATGGGGAAAGCCTTTCAAACTTTTTGACCTTATTTGGTGAGTTTTTATAATTAGGTCTAGAGGTTGCTTGATAACGATTTCCACATGTTGGGGACTTGGACATACGTATCCTAGTCCAAACTTCCCAGATCCATGACACTGTGCACCCAACAACATATTTAAATACTTTTGGCCTATTCCAAACTTTTGGATGGCACAATTAAGAACATGGATCCTCGCCTTTAGTGCGGTGTTTTCAGTCACAAGCATTACACACCGATTGGAATTTTTTTTGCCTTCCTCTAACTTGGAAAGAGACAAGTGAAGTCTCTTCTCCAAGACATTCTTTTCATTTATGAGACTATTCGTTCTCACCGACTACTTGGAGAGACTTGCCTTTTGTTCTTCGATCGTTGTCATCAAGTGAGAGCACTCTAGACACTCGATCTTTTCTTTGCCACTTCAAATTACTTAATTTTTTTTATTTTTCTATGTCCTTTTTGATTTTCTTATTCTCGGCTCTCATGGTCTTTTTCTCAGAAATAACACTTCCGAATTTATTAACTAAGTGTTCATAAATTTCAAGAAGTTCAGTATAAGTAGGTGGGGTTACCTCACTGTCGTTCTGGACATTGGACTCATCGTCAGATTCTACTTGATTCTTTCCCATAAGGCTTAGATTTGCCGCATCTTCACTGCTAGAGTCTGTGATGCTTGATTCGTAAGATCCATCCACATCCAAGGTGTGCGCCTTCAGCACCTTCTTCTTCCCTTTGTGCCAACTTTGCTTTTATTTTTCCTCCTTCTGGAGTCTTGGACATTCTCTCTTTAGGTGCCCATGCTTGTGGCAGAGATAACACTTCGGCTGGGACTTCTCATCATCACTTTCCATCTCTTTTAATGGCGTGTTCCACCTTCTGCCTTCTCCAGCTCCTCTCTTCAAGAATTTCTTGAACTATCCCTGCTTCATGGGATTCTTCATGAATTTTTTGAACACCCGAACGTAGAGGCTCTCCTCCTTATCTTCCTCAAAATCTTCAGCAGCTTTTCTCTCCCTTGCGGCCTTCAGCGCCTTTACTTTCTTCTTCATTTCCCCGGGATATTCTTCCGCTTGAATCTTTAGTTCAAGTTCGTGTGTCTTTAGAATTTCGATGAGGCTTTCTATCTCAAGGGTGTTGATATCGTGAGATTCGGTGATCACAGTCACCTTCTGGTTGAAGCGAGGAGGCAAAGATCGCAAGATCTTCCTCGCTAGATCACCATTTGAAAATCTCTTTCCAAGGGATCTTTAGCCGTTGACAATCGTGGTGAATCATGTATACACACTGTCAACCTCCTCGTCGATCTCTATCCGGAACTATTCATATTCAGACTCGAGTCAGAATAGCTTCGACTCTTTCACCTGCGAAGTACCTTCGTGAGTAAGTTCAAGTGGCTGCCATATATCATACGCAGTTTCACAGTTACAGATTCGATTGAATTCAGTTTTATCTAATGCGCAGAATAGAGAGTTCATTGTCTTAGCATTGTTTATGCATTTAAGCTTATCTGCGTAATCCTACTTATAATTTGGTTTGATTGGGATGGTGTCCCCTATAATAACAGTGGGAGCAGTATATTTTGTCTCTATCATGGCCCATATGTCCATACTTTGAGTCATCAGAAAAATTCTTATGCGTGTTCTCCAGTGATTATAGTCACTCCCCATAAATAGTGGAGGTCTACTAACACCTTGTCCCTCGTTGAATGCGTCAACAGAGTTGGCCATCTTACTTCAGGTTTTTAAAGACTTTTTGAAGTAACCTCCTCTGATACCACTTGTTTGATCTCGTGGCCAACCTTAGAAGGGGTGGGGGGGGGGTGAATAAGGTTTCTTGCATGTATTGCAATTTAAATTCTTATGATCTAGAAAATCGAGTTTTAGAAGCTACCACAGGGTGTTAGGTAGCTAACGCACGGCGGTAAGTATCGTAACTCGTTTTCCTGGCAATTACGCTTGAGCAAGCCCCACAACACAAACACTCACTTAACAAAACCATAACAATCACAGAATTAATCAACACAGAAACAGGAATTTCATTGCATGAATTAGAATGTCAATTATTCTAGATGATTACAAAAAAGTGATCTATGTGAGGCCAAAGATCGAAAGCAGTGAGGATAAAACTTCTTTTGGTTTCTATAATGATCCGCTCTACGAACTGGTTAGCTCTCTCCCTTTCCCTCCAAGTAAGGCCTTCGAGCCAGCTCTTCACCTCCTCACAAGGAAGGGTCTTAGAGCCCCGCTAGATCCTCCGATCTAGACATCCCCATCCCTAGGATGATTTACCATGGAATCCTCCCCGGATTCCGACGACCCTTACCGGTCGATTTTCCTCACCACAATATTTACAAAAAGAAAAGATTAAAAGAATAAAAGATGTAAATAATCTAAAGGTTTAGTTCTCCCTCTTTAAGATTAATCTGTGGAGCGATCCGCGACCGTTGCTTGAGATCTTCGTATGCTAGCAACCTGTCGGTTCTTCGTAGTCGATGTAGATCTTGGATCGCCGGAGTCTTTCGATCATGTACGTGAGGGAGACGACTCTCTTCTTCTTTGATGAAGTCGATCAGAATGGATGCAAGGAGGCGGCCAAACCCTAGAGTGCAGGAGCTTCTGTCTATTTTTGTCTTAGATCACAAGACACGGAAACTGAGGTGGCCTTTTATACTTCTTCATGAAAATAGGCTACCGCCAACGGTAAGACTAGCGCCCGGCGGTAGGTTTGCGCGCTTGATGTGTCAGCTATCATCCAAATCTGGAATAATATTTCAAAACGAATCTTCCCTTTTTTCATAGAGCTAGCGCACTACGTTAGAAGGTAGAGCCACGCAGTAGGTCGGTTACTCGAGGAATTCTTCTCGACACTCGTCGAGAAGCTAGCGCAGCGTGGTAATAGCTATCGCCTGGCGGTATATCGGTTACTCGAGAAATCATTCTCGCCATTCGTTAGGGAGGCTAACGCGGTATGGTAACAACTATCGCCTGGTGGTAGATCGGTTACTCGAGGAATCCTACTCAGTATTCGTTGAGAGGCTAGCGCTGTGCAGTAAGCACTACCGCCTGACGGTTGTTTCCTGAGAGGCTGGCCAAAATAATTCCTCGCGTTAGTGCGGGCGGAAGGACTAGTGCGGAGCGGTAGTTTTCCGAGAGTTCTGTCAACTTAATTCACGGCTACCGCTCGACGGTAACTCCTACTGCTCGACGTTAGTGTCCATAGGAGTCTTCTTCTTCTTCTTTTGCACCTGTCAACCTGCACACTCTATCAACACAAGACGTGATCAAATACAACCTGGGAGTTGATATTCTCAAACACTGGGAATGTGAAACATTGGTTCCAACAAGTTAAGGTGAAGGCAAAGATCAGACACTTGATGAGTAAAATTTGTGATTAATAAAATCTCAAAATTCTAGGAACTATAAGAAAGAGCACTTATCGTTCATAGTATAGGATATTTTAAAATAAAATATCAATTTTCATATTTTTTCGGGATAATTAATTACTTCTAATCACACAAATTAATATTGTTTTATCGAATATAAAAATAGTTATTAAAATATTGAGGGAAATTTTATGAAATAAAGATTAGCACTTGATCTAGAATCTCTTTGGATTAAAATAAACTTTCATGAAATAATAAAATGCAAGCTTCTAATTTCTTACTTCGACTGTGCAGGTTACCAAAATATGAAAGCGCCTCTCTCGAGAATACGCTCTCGACTATACTTAGGTTAATCGATTAAGACCCCTCGGCCATTCGAAACACCTAAGCCTGCTTTAGGCGGTGAACCTCAATATTTGATTTTACTCTAATCCGAAAGATTTATGTCATCCTCTCTCGAGCAGTGCATGCAACTCCTTTAATCTTTGAGTGATCTCCTCTTATCCATAACCTCTCAGTAAAATCTAGGATACGGATCTATCATTGAAGAACCAATTCATGATATATGAACTTGACGCAACTTAGTTCAAAGATAAATCAAAGTGAATAGTAGTAGAGAGCTTGACAATTTTGTGAAAAATAAATAAAGTTTATTTCATTCCAAAGTTCATCATGATTAAGTGTTAAATGGAGTTTAGCTACTCAACATGATGTGGAAATTACACAAAAAGGTAAAGAGACGCGATTTCTAAAGAAAAGAGTACTTAAATTAAAAGATGCCAAAGATAAATGCTACACTATGAAATGGAAAATACAAAAAAGAAATGCAAAAATACTAAAAACTAAACTCCAAAATATTCCTCTCAGACTTATGTTCTTGCTTGAATTTTTTAGTGAAATTTGCTAGTGAGTCATGCCCCTTGGTCAGGCTTGTGACCTAAGGCGTGTAAGGTGTGGAACCGCCATCTTAAAAGCCCGGGAACATTGGTGAAAAACGACCAAAATTGAGTAAAAGGCGGGTCACGCTCTAGGTTGCGCCCGTGACCTAGGGAATATCTTGACTATTTTAGAAAATGGTGGGAACATGAAATGACGGGAGTTAATCTAGCGGTTGCAGAAGAGGTCACGCCCTAAGTCATGCCCATGACCTAGGGCGTGTAAGCTGGAAGGACTGTGAATTAGAAACTGGCTTCTTAATGCTGAGTCATGCCTTTGTGCTGGTGGTCATTCCCCTAGGTCACGCCCGTGACCTAGGGCATGTAATTTTAATTCGTATGATAATGACATCTAGAGTTCTTGGGGAAAGGCATGCTCGTGACAGGAGTCATGCCCCATGTCATGCCCGTGACTTGGGGGAGTGTAAATTTAAATTCCGTGTAAATCACCCCGGAGTAGTTGGAAGCAAACACGACCTTGACATAGGTCACGACCAATGGTCAAGCCCGTGACCCTGGGCATGTACTTGGAATTTTTCCAGATTTTTTCCAAATATTCTCCTGATCAATCCTGCCAGCTTTAAAATATTAATTGCAGCCCAAATTCACCTAAAATATAAAAAGAAAGTAATTTAGACATATATTAATATAAAAGTAAATCAAAAGTAATTATTTATTAAATAAAAACTATATTAAAATAACTATAAATAATGATCTATTAAATACCCCAATACTTAAGCTTTTGTTATTCCAGAGCAAAACTATAAGAAATATTTATAAGATATTAATGTAACTTTTAATTAAACTAAAAATTTATTAAATAAAAAAATCAAAAAATAAATTTAAGGATTCAAAAATTAAGTCCTAAATTATAAAATAAAATGAGAAGAGAAAGATATTTAGCAAAGATTTCTCAAATAAATTAACTAGCATTCAAAATTGAGTAATTAGCAAGCAAAATCAGATCAAAATTTATTAACGCACTTTACCAAAAAATAACTTAAAGAAAAAATTCAAACTACTACTTATGTTCTCTTAGTATTTTAATCTAACTCTTAAAAAAATGTTTTGGCTAATAGGATTTGAAGTAACAAGGAATATGAAGAGATTTTTGATTAGAGCTGAATAATTTTATTCTCTCACCCTACACTTTTTTTGCAATATTTGTATATGTTTACCAAGAAAATGATGAATTTTATCTTCTCTTTTTCCATGACATGCGAACAAATATATTTTTTTTCTCTTCACATAAAAGTCAAAAATAATTGGGAGTAATGAATTTTATCCTCTTACTCTATCTTTTATTTTTGGGAGTTGCATATGTTTACCAAGAAATGTTTGATTCCCATGAAATATGATCTAACCTTATAATGAAAAACGCATGTGTTTACCAATGGATAATGAATTTTATTCTCTTATTCTCATGACATAATATTTGATGAGAAATAAAAAAAATAAAAGAAAAGGCATGACAAATTTTAGATTAAATTAAAAAAAACTTAGAGTGGAACTATAATAAATTAAATTTTCCTTAGAATTTTAAAGAATAAGTGACTATAATTGAAATCTAAAAATGTTAAGCAATGTACCACAAAATTGGAACTAATTAGAATAAAAAGAGAAAAAGTGCTAAAGAAATTACTCTAAACAAATTGATTTCATAAGATATTTCTTAAAATTAAATCACCTAAAAATTAAATATAACTAACTATATAATAAAATAAAAGACTAGAAAATTAAAAATTATACAAATTCTTATAAATGAACTCAAAATAAATTTATGAAAATAACAAAAACTAAGGGTTTATTTCCTAATGTTTTTTTTGTTATTACTTGGACTTTCCGAGGACTATTCAATGTCGGGTTCACAAAATACTAGGCTGTTTTGTCGGATGAAAGCCCAACACGGCCCTTTCTAATAAAATTAATTTTAAGAATTTTTAATTTTTGTATTTTTGAACAAATTTAATTTTTTTGTATTTTAAAAGATTTTTCATCTTTTTTTGGATTTAAATAAAAACAATAGTACGAGATCCCACCCCCACACTTAAAAATAAACATTGTCCCAAATGTTTATAAGCCAAGTAGAAGGGAATGAAGAAAAACAAATTAAAAAAAATACATAGAAAATGAAATGCAAGAGATAAACAAGGGGTGTCTCACAAGAGCGCTTTTCTTTTTCCTGTCTTTAAGCTAGAAGTTTTTTGTTAGGAAAAAGGGAAATAAAAATTAAAGTGAACGAGAAACTCTCTTAATTCATGTTTCGGCGAATGTGCCGAAGTTGGTCGCCCGACTACTCCTCCGTTTAATTCTTGATTTTTCTTTTGGCGGTTGGCTTGAAAATGTAAATACAAATCACCTATGCATACCTGAAGTGATTTGAATTTTTGTAGAGGAGCGACAAATGGATCGTGGATGGTGTTTGATTGAAACGGCTCATCTTCTACATGGAAATCATTAGTATAAGGAAAGAAAAAATAAACGTGTCAGAAAAATTTTCACATGGAGGAGATTCTTGCGAAACTACATGATAAAGTTCTGATTGTTTATTTTCTAATATAAATTTAATAATATAAAATTCATTTAAAGTAAAATCATTAGACACAACATTTTCATGAATTTGAACTCCTAAATATTTATGTTTTGTGCTTGAAAATTCATGAAGAATAGGAAAAAAATTAGAAGTAGTAGAAGAAGAAACATGTTCTTCTTCTAATTCACCCGATGCGTCCATACAATAATTAAATTCTTGAAATTATAATTTTCCTTCATCTTCGGTATAAGAAACTAAGGGGGTATATAAAGATTCATGTTCTTTCATAAGATAAATATTCGAAGACGGGGAAAAATCATTAGAATTAAAAAAAATCTCATATAAATGTTGGGGAGGAGAATCAAATTGAAGTGGTGAAGATTCCCCAAAATTTGAATAAGAAACTTGCGATGCGGAAGTGGAAGAATAATAATTCGGATCGAATGAATTTTCTTCTTTGCAACGGGAATTATTCGAGTGGCCTTGTTACAAGAAAAATCAACGTTGGTGGACGAAGATAATTCATTAAAATTAGAAAAATTATTTTCAATAAAGTTCGGAAAATTATTTTCATTAAAATTTGAAAAATTATTTTCATGAAAATTTGAAAAAGAATTATCATTAAAGTATGAATAATTATTTTCATAATTATTATCAAAATTAGTTTCATAAATTGTTTTTATAATAATACTAAAGATAACAATTCTCACTTTAATGAGGAGCACCATAATAATTACAAATTATTTGACGCTTCTGTGCGGCTTCCCAAAGATTAACTTTGTTTTGAAGCTCGACAACTTTAGCGGCTAAAGTAGATAACATATTTTTTTTAAAAACAAAATTAAACAACCTTCGCTTAATAGAATCGAATTTGAAAAAGGAAATTAAAAAAAAATAAGGGTAGAGAAAAAAATAGAATGTTAGAATTTGTAAGAAATGAACAAAAACAAATCGGAAGAGATATAACAGAAATTTTATTATCTGAAAAAGGTATCTATTACAAAGGTATGACCTCCCTTTTATAGAATGGAGGAGAGAAAAGAAAATATAAATAAGAGATGTGAGACTAAAAAATTACAGGACTAAACGGTCTATACAGAAACAACCCGCACAAGCTGCGCGGTTTGACGAAAGAGCTAACCGCTCGGCTACCACGAGAGAGGAAGGAGAGATCGCCATAGGAGACCGCTAGACCGCCCGGTCTCCAAGCAGCAACAACAAAGCAACCAAACCAATGAAGAAAAACCGCCAGACCGCGCGGTCTTCAATCTGCCAAGACAGGCCACAAGACCGCCTGGTCACCAACTTCAACACTCCCCCCTCAAGCTAGAGTATATATATCGATCATGCCCAGCTTGTCGGAAATTTGAAGAAACGAGGCAGATACTAGCTTGGTGAAGATGTCAACCAACTCTTTATCAGAAGTGACGAAGGGAGTGAAAATTTGTTCCTTCAAAATCTCTTTATGAATGAAATGATAGTCGACCTCAATGTGCTTGGTTCTTTCAGGAAAGACCGGATTTTTGGAGATGTTTATGGCCGCCTTGTTATCACAGAACATAGGTAGAGGATAGTTGTAGACCTCTCCGAAATCTATCATGAGTGCCCGTAACCACTTTAACTCACAAGTGGTCGATGCCATACTACGATACTCTGCTTATACACTGGATCTGGAAATAACAGACTGCTTCTTGCTCTTCCAGCTCACCATGTTTCCCCCAACAAAGGTGCAAAAACCCGAGGTTGACTTGCGATCCCCTTTGTAATTAGCGTAACTCGCATCTGAGTATGCTTCAACCCTCAGATGACCATTCTTCTGAAAGAGTAATTCTTTCCCATGTACTGCTTTGACATACTCCAAGATCCGCAAGACGGACTGTAGATGGCACTCCCTAGGCACTTGCATGAATTGACTCACCTTGCCCACAACATCGAAAATGTCGGGCCTGGTCACTGTGAGATATATGATCTTACCAACCAAATGCCTGTATCGCGTAATATCTGAAAGAGGAGGCGAATCATCTGTCCAGGTTTTGTCTTCTCCAGTTGCCATGGGGCATCGGGCAGGTTTTGCCCCAATTAATCCTGCCTCTTTTTATAGATCAAGAGCATACTTACGTAGGGAGAGGACTAAGGAGTTGGGCTTCCGAGAGATTTCTATCCCAAGAAAGTACTTCGGAGAGCCCATATCTTTCGTGACCAAATATTGACAAAGATGCCGCTTTGTCAAGGAAACCCCTTCCTGGTCATCGCTAGTGAAAAGAATATCATCGATGTACACAGCAAGAACCACCAGTCCCGAGGAGGTTTTGTGAATGAATAACGAGTGATCGGCAGAGCTTCGCATAAAACCAATGGCCGCCACGATGCCGCTGAACTTGTCAAACAAAGCTCGAGCGCTCTGCTTGAGGCCATAGATGGCCTTCTTCAGCCGGCATACCCGTGTCTCCCCCTGAGCAACATACCCAGGAGGTTGCTCCATATAGACGGCCTCCTAAAGATCACCATAAAGGAAGGCATTCTTGACATCCAGCTGACAAATCAGACAATCTCTATTGACAGCCATAGAGAGTAGGACCAGGATAGTGTTGAGACGAGCCACAGGAGAGAAGGTGTCAAATTAATCAACCCCATAAGTCTGAGTAAAGCCCTTAGCAATAAGGTGGGCCTTATAACGATCCATAATATCGTCTGGAACAAATTTGACCACAAAGACCCAGCGACAGCCAACAACATCAGTACCGAAGGGAGGAGGAACAAGAGTCCAGGTACCCCGCTAAGTTAGGGTCGCCATTTCCTCATCCATGGCCATCTTCCAATGATAAATAGCAAGGGCCTCCTCGTAGGAATGAGGTGTGGCAGTGGCAGAGATAGACAGAGCAAAGGCCCTGCGAGAAGAGGTAAGGCGATCATATGAAACAACAACAGTAAGGGGGTGTAGAGTACACGTCCGCACCCCTTTGCGAAGAGCTACATAAAGATCCAGGTCGGCGGGTCCCTCGGCATCCGAAGCATCCGTGGCAGAGAGAGCTAGCCCGAGAGTAGAGAGCGATGACGGTGGAGATGAGGGAGATGGTGGCGGAGAAGAGGGAGAGAGAGGCGGAGGGAGAGGAGTGGATGGAGATAGAGCAGGGGTTGAGATCGCAGTAGGAGACGAGGGAACAAAGAGAACAGTAGGAGTATCAGAAGCTGGGGGGGAGAGGAGAGGATTCATCCGAGAAGTAGAAGGCATTCTCGAAGAAGGTGACGTCAGCAGAGACGAATTGCTTACGAAGAATGGGGTCAAAGCAACAATAGCCTTTCTGAGTTGGGGAGTACCCCAGAAAGAAACATTTGGTGGAGCGAGGGGAGAGCTTATCTCGGGTGGCAGATGGGGCATGCACAAAGGAAGTGCACCCAAAGATTCGGAGAGGGAGAGGGAAAGGCTCCTTGCCCCGATACAGAATGGAGAATGGGGTTTTCCCGTGGAGAATGGTGGCGAGAATGCGATTGATGAGGTAGCAGGCAAGGAGAACAATATAGCCCCAATAGGAGCGAGAAACATGCATCTGGGTCATCAAGGTACAAGCGACATCGAGGAGATGACGGTTTTTGCGTTCCGCCCCCCCCCCCCCCCATTTTGCTGGGAGGTGTAAATACAGCTAGTCTGATGAATAATGCCATGTTGCACACAGAAAGATATAAACGCATGACTCAGATATTCTTTAGCATTGTCTGAGCAAAATGTTTTAATACAAACACCAAACTGAGTTTTAATTAATTGATAAAAAGAGATCCATACATCCAAAAGTTCAGAGCGATATTGTAAGAGATACACCCAAGTACATATAGAAAAATCATCAATAAAAGTTATAAAATAAGAACTACCACGACCAATGGTGAGGGTAGGAGCAGGGCCCCAGACATCAGAGTGGACTAGATCAAACGGACGGGTAGAGCCCCGACCTTGCTTCGTCGGGAAGGAGGAATGGTGATGCTTGCCAAGCTTATAAGCGTCACAGTTGAGAGGAGTACTTGAAGGAGGGAGGTGGGGCAGAAGTTGATGTAGAATTCATGGAGGAGGATGACCGAGGCAGAGATGACACTGGAGAAGATCCGTAGAAGAAGAGGAGAAGACAGACAAGGCGGAAATGTTGTCGAGGAAGTAGAGGCCGCCACTCTTAGTCCCAGTAGCAATCATCCGTTTGGAGCTCGGATCCTGAAAAGAACAAAAAGTCAGAGTAAACATCACAGAGCACTGAAGCTACTTGCATAAAGAGGTAACTGATAATAAATTATACGGAAATTTTGGCACATAGAGAGTGTCCGCTAGGCGAAGAGATGGAGTAACATGAACCACTCCCGACCCATGAACCGGGGAGGGAGAACCGTCTGCCACGAGGACAGGAGGCAACCAATCATGCTGTTCGAGTAGAGAGAAGCACTAAGGATTGCCCGTCATGTGATTAGTCGCACAAGAGTCGATAAGCCATTTGCCTTGGGTTATCACGTGGGCACTACCTGATGATGTGACCACGAAGGCAGACGACTTGGAAGACGAGGCGGAAGAGTCACCCGAGGGGCAAATATGGGGATACTTTGTCCAGCAGCGTTCCATAGTATGGCCGGTGCAGCCATAGTGAGAGCAGAGGTAGCGGGATGGAGCACGTCTGCCAGAATGGTGACTGCGGCTACCAGAGCCACTCCGCTGAGTTTGGTGAGCATAGTTGTTCGGTGGAGAAGGAGCAGACAGAAGCGGGAGCTGAAGGAGGGAGGTGACAGTAGCGATGCGGGCAGCGGTGACATCTAAGGTAGGAGATTCTGCCTCACCCAGAATTTGTTGGCGGAGCATATCATAAGTATCAGGAAGCCGAAGCAGATAACTCACAACGAGAAGCTCCTGGAAATGCTTGTGTTGTTGAGCCAAATTCGCAGAAAAGGGGCAATTCTGAAGAATCTCAGCCCCAAGAGCCTGAACCTGTTGGTAGGCAGCAATAGGAAGCAATATAGGATGGGCAAATAGGTCCGCATACAACGTATAGAAGCGGGACGTCTGAGCCCCCTTTGAGTACAGAGCAGCAATATAAAGCCAAGCGGCCTTGACCGTCTCATCATGACTAATGATAGGGAGGAATTTATCAGAGAGGCTGTTAGCGAGCCAAGTACACACAAGTGAGTCACTCGCATCCCAGTCATCAAAGAGAGGTGAAGTGGTGGGAGTAGGGTCATCAACGAGATGGTAGCGTTTGCGTTGCGAGCGAAGGAGAAAGATGAAGGAGACGCTCCAATTCAGGTATTTGGAGCAGACAAGTTTCGAAACGGTGCCAAGATTCCCTGAAGGAGTAGGAGGAAGAGGTAGAGCTGGATTGGCGACAATAGTGGTAGTATTAGAAGCATCAGAAAGATCCATAGGAGAAAAAACCAGGAAGCCATGCGGTTAGGAAACAAACCGTGCGGTTGGGAAACAAGCCGTGCGAAGAGGGAGAAATCGTAGCGGTTAGAAGAAAGAGATCTGCGGCGGTCACGATGATAGACACTAGCGGCCAGAAAAGCCACAACCAAGCTGCAGAACCAAGCAGAGGGGAAGAAGTTGAGCGGCTAGAAAGCAACCCGTGTGAATAGAAGAAAGAGAAAACCGCGCGGTTAGAGAAAAGACCGTGGGAAGACAAACAAGGAGAATAAGGCTAACAAGTCGCGGCAATAGGTCGTGGCGACTAAAGAAGAGGTCGCGGCGAATAAGCACAAGTCGCGGCGAGAATAAGAGGTCGCGCACACAAAGGGCAACGACAAGGAGAGAAAGAAGTCGCGCGAACAGGGCGCAAGCAGGCGGAAGAAACAAGTTGTGAGGCCAGGTCGCGAGAAGAAGAAGCAAGCTGTGTGGATAGGTCGCGCGGACAGAGAAGGCACACAGAATCAGGAGGAGAATATCGAGTCCTCTGATACCATGTAAGAAACGAACAAAAACAAACCGGAAGAGGTATAACAGAAATTTTATTATCTGAAAAAGGTATCTATTACAAAGGTATGACATCCCTTTTATAGAATGGAGGAGAGAAGAGAGAATACAAATAAGAGATGTGGGACTAAAAAATTACAGGACTAAGCGGTCTTTTCATAAACAACCCGCATAAGATGCGCGGTTAGACGGAAGGGCTAACCGCTCGGCTACCACCAGAGAGGAAGGAGAGATCGCCATGGGAGACCGCTAGACCGCCCGGTCTCCAAGCAGCAACAGCACAACAACCAAACTGCTGAAGGGAAACTGCCAGACTGCGCGGTCTTCAATCCGCCAAGACAGGCCGCCAGACCGCCCGGTCACCAACTTCAACAGAATTAATAAAATTCGTGTTTTCAAAATATCAATAATATAACTCCCTGGCAATGGAGCCAAAAACTTGATGAGTAAAATTTACAATTAATATTATCTCCAAATTTTACAAACTTTAGGCAAGAGCACCTATCGTTCATGGTATAGGGTATTTTAAAATAAAATATCAAGTGTCATATTTTTCCGTGTCTGTTGATTAATTCTACTCACACATATTACTATTATTTTACCGAATATTAAAAGAATGATTAAACTATTGAGGGAAATTTTATGAAATAAATTTTATTTCATTCCAAAGTTCATCATGATCAAGTGCTAAATGGAGATTAGCTAGTCAACGTGATGAGAAAATTACACACAAAGGTAGAGAGACATGATTTCTAAAGAAAAGAGTACTTGAATTAAAAGACACCAAAGATAAAAAAAAACTACACTATGAAATGGAAAATACAGAAAAGAAATGGAAAAATACTAAAAAATAAACTACAAATTCTTCCTCCCAAGCTTCTGTTCTTGCCTGGAATTTATAGTGAAATTTATGGATGATTCACGCCCGTGATCTAGTGCGTGTAAGGTGCGGAACTGCCGTCTTGAAAGCTTGGCAACGTTTGGAAAAAACCCTCCAAAATTGAGTAAAAGGAGGGTCACACCCCTAGGTTACGCCCATGACCTAGGGCGTGTCTTGACTGTTTCAAAAAACGACAGGAACATGAAACATCGGGAGTTAATCTTGTGGGTGTAGAAGGGATCATTCCCCTAAGTCATGCCCGTGACCTAGGGAGTGTAAGATAGAATGGCTATGAATTGAAAAATTGCTTCTTAATGCTGAGTCACGCCCCTAAGCTGGTGGTCACGTCCCTAGGTCACCCCCATGACCTAGGGTGTGTAACTTGAAAGTCCACCTAGTGTCAACTAGCTTCACCTATGGGGGGGGGGGATAGGTGACTTATAGCGTTTTTGCGGAATTAAAAACAGTACCTGCACAAGTAAATCAAACAACACAGCACAGAAAAGAACACATGCAAATTATAGTGGTTCCCCGATTTGGGTACGTCCACTCTCCCCCTACGACCTATCTCCCAATCCAGGGATGACTCAGTCTCTTCTCCAACAAGATTGAAATCCAATCCTTGCACTAACGGAAGGAACCCTTCCACACGTAGGAGTCACCACTCCCACACCACGGGTTGCACCCAACCCTTACAACTAGGAACCAATCGTTCCTTTACAAAGAAATTGCTAGATTGTATTAGAAATACAAACGACTTATGGAGACTATGGTGTCCCTCTTCGATTGACGACGAGTTCTTAAAGTCGACGAAGAGTCCACGACCTTAGATCTCTCTCGGAACGGATATTCTCTAGATCGGTGTCGACAACGAAGGAGGCGGCGATGCTATGTAGATCCAATCTTCTTAGCTAAGCTGGCAAGGTCTACCAACGGTCGTTCTTGGATCAATCGTCTCAATTGATTCGGATTGGGATAGTATTCCCGATCTACAAATCAAGAGACAAGGGTTCTCAAGAAGGACACACGAGACGCGTTGCGAGGTAGAGCTTCTATCGCCGGGAGATGAGGAGGAAACCTCAATAAGCGGTGGCGACCACCTAACACGAGCGGCGCAACAGTCGGACGGAGCTCCGCGACCTAGGTTTTGATGGCCGCTCGTTCTTTTTCTTCGCTTCTCTATTCGTGGTTTTTCTATTCAAAAATACCTGTGTATTTATACATTAGGTCATCAAAATGACCGTTGTGGGCCCCACCAAAGAGAAGCCCTAAGACCGGTTCGAAATACCGCTGGTAACATGGATCGGTCCAGAATGTGTTGGAAATTTGACCAAGTCAAATTCGGCGAGAATCGTAGGTGATTCTCGACGAATCGGCGAGAATTACCTACGATTCTCGCCGAATTCTACTTAGCAGAATTCTGGCTGCACTGATATAGAAGCGGGGAGAATCGGCGGGAATCACACTTGATTCTCGCCGAATCGTCGAGAATGCAAAGTCATTCTCAACAAATCGGCGAGAATCACTTCGTGATTCTCGACAATTCTGCCTTAGTAAAATTCCTGGCGGCGTTGAGTCAGCTGGCCTCAACCGGCGGGAATCAGCTAGTGATTCTCGACGATTTGGACTTAGACTATTTCTCATCTTTCCACCCGTGAGCTGGTCTTTGGCCCATCCTTGCTCCTTATCTGCTCTAGATCTTTCATGACCCTGTGCTTGGAAATAAGTACACTCCAATAGAGAGAGTACACATAAGCCAGCACACTGATCTACTCAATGAGGGATTATGTTGTGCAGACCCGTATATATTGACCTACTGCACCCTGACATTGGTGTGTACTTAGCGATGAATAGCTGCAAGCACAACTAGAAGGATTTCATCAAATACAATGTGAATTTATCTTAGCTTGACAGGAGGCTTCCTCAAATCCTGGTAATTGTGGATACAATACCCAACAATCTCCCCCTATTTGAACAAGCCAAAATCCTACTAGCTAAGATGAATTTCAACAACCAAGATAATAAGTGCATTAAACTAAGAGAACGATAATGAAAGCAATCAGACTAATATGAGAGCCAATCAACAAATCACACACATATATATATATATATATATCCACATTAAATGTTCACAATTTTACATGATAGTGAAAATAAAAACATAAGGAAAGCACTAGCTAACACCCTAGAGTTCTTTATCCTTAGCTATCTCTTCTTTAAGCTGCTGAGCCAAGAACTTTCTGCTTTGCCGCTCAAAATATTATTTGGGCTTTGGATAGTATCTCGGAGGGGGAACTTTATTTGCCACCGTATTGGTCCTGACGAATAGGTTTCTTTTGGCTTCATACATTTTGTGCAGTTCCCACTCGTATTGACTATACACATCATTCCTTTTAACTTGCCCCCCTTGGTGTAGTGCAAAGGTGTCCAATATGATACTTTTTGAGACTGGGCTCCACCTTTCATTACACACTTCATCTTCCTTCAGTCTGATCTTCTTTTCTGTTGGTGTTTCCTTTGAAGTTCCTTCTTGGATTTGCCTTTTGCCTTTAGCTTTTATGAGTGCTTCCTGATCAAACCTGCTTCTTCGCTCAGCCCTTGCAGCAGCCTTCTTTGAATCGGCTTCACTCAGTGGTACTTCTTCAGTCCTTATTTCTTCCTCAGCAGCATCAGCTAAGCCCTCATCCTCTGGCGGGGCAATAGGGACATGTATGCCCGATGCCTGCCGTACGATCCAGTGGGCCGTTTCAAACACATACCTATTAGTCTGAGCGAAGTTTTCGATTATCAATTGTTGAAGCCCCGCCATCTTAGCTTTATACTCCTCCTCCCCCTTTTGGCTTCAGTGGCTATAGAGTTTGCGTAAGAATGCAGGGATGTATCAATGTGCTTCATAGTTTTACCAAATTCATCCAGCAGTGTCTTCTGATTTTCGTTCAGCGTCACCATGTTGGCATTAAACTTTTGGATGTTATCTGCCACAACATGTGTATTATTATTGACCATTGCCAGGTCATTAGTGTTCTTTTTCAGTCCATTCATTAGAAGAGAGACTGTTGTGCCTGCCTCTGTATATTTTTCTTCAAATTTCTTCTCCATCTCATCTAGCTTATGATTGATTTGTACTACATTCTTGAGCATGAGATCCTCAGATTTCTTCATTCTCTTCAGCACTTTGTTTTGGGCTTTCTCAAACTTATCTTTAAGCTCATCCAGCATCCCTTGGACAATGTTTACCGTATGATTTGTTATACTTGCTTGAAGTGGAGGAACCTTAGGCACGCCCTGGCCTGTCTCCTCAGCAGAGGCACTAGGTGAGCTGGACACTAGAATAGATTCCACAGGGGGAATACCAACATCCACTGTAGGATGTTCCGGATTGTTCAAAGAGGGTTGCTGGGAGGGCTCCCCCTCCATTCTTGCATCCAATCTCTCAGGAGCTTGTTCCTCAAATGGAACATCAGCATCCTCCCGAGAATCCACCCCTTTCTCCCTCTCAGGTACCGCTTCCACCTCCTCAGTTTCCATGTTCTCAGTCTTATCGGCCATATAATTAATATCTTCCTCTTCTTCCTCTTCCTCCTCCTCATCAGCCACTTCATCTTCCACCACCTCCTCACTATCTTCTTGCACAGTCTCAACCGCATCTCTAGCTATCTGAGATATGTCAGATATGATATTATCAGAAGCGGGTAGAGGCTCCCCCTCAGTTCCTGCAGTCAGTGCATCAGGAACTTCACTGGGAACTGCCACAGAATGTGCAGGAGCACTGGTGTCCTCAGCTGGAGATGCTTCTTGGTCTATGTCCACGACAACCTGCCCTATTCGACGCTCCCACCGGTCGAATATGCCTGAGTCCATCTTTTTCAAATAGTGCAGGGGAACTCCTTTGCTCATGTCAAATTTATCTCCGTCCAGTTGATTAAGATAGAGACTTATTATTCTACCAAAGCTTGGGGATCGGAGAGTGTCTTTAATTTTCTCAAAGAGCATGGCTCCCCAGTTGAACCTTTTTCTGCAGACAATCGCCACCAGAATCTTGAACATATCCCCTGAGATATGGTCGTGTGATCCAGGTTTGCAAATTAGAACCTTCCCAATGATGTCTGACAGCAGTTTCCCCTCTTCGTTCATGTCTTTTCTCTTTATTGACCTTGTCCCCCTGGACAGTCCACAGAATGATAGGGTTCTTATTCTATCATGTTCCTCTAGGTAATCTTCTTGCTCAGAACTGGATAGCTGCAGGCATTGGGTCAGCTTCCTTGCAGACATCTTTATCTTTGTCCCAACGACCTTACTCTTGATATATGTGTCTTCATTTCGGAGTTTGGCTGTCGCGAAGAACTCCATGACTTCCTTGTCTAGGATTTTGCAAGGGTGCTCCAGTACGAAAGTGAGTCCCGCTTCCTCAAGCATAATGATGATATTTCTGAATTCATCCGAGGCATGGGAGAACCCGGTTCACACCAACTCGCATCCGGTGACCAGGTCGGCAGTTGTCCTTGGAGCCATTGCAAACCTAGGGAGGGATTTCCAAGTCTAAGTCTAATCCGAAACCACGAGAGTGAAAACCAAAGCTACACTAAGCTTAAATCACTATAATGGACAAGAGAAGGTTACCTAATGCGGTGAGGAAGAGGGAGTTCCGGCTGCTTTACCAGGGAGATGACGGACCACCCGAAGAAACTCGCGATAATGATCCGCGGCGAAGCTTGGACGAACACCCTAGTTACGAGTGGGAAGGCCTACGGGATTCGAAGTTAGGTCAACACCGGCTCACAAAGATGGAAATCGCCAGGAGGAGAGGATCGGTGGGATTCCTGCGGGGAGGTCTCGGCGAATATCGGAAGTCGAAGAGTCAGCGAGAATTAGAATAGCGGAAGGTTTGATTGTTGGGTATATATATATGTAGACCGGGTTTATCTATGTATAACTTCAGTTCGACGGGAATAACTTTAGTTCGACGGAAATCACCGGGATTCCTAATTTATGTCTTTGCCAAGGGTTGGAAAAGATTCAAAATAATTGTTTCTTAATCCAAGTATGTTTCAACATACCACACGGCTTAGGAGGCACATCAACTTTGGTTTACCTAACCCAATAACAGTGGCTAGCAAATTTCATAAGTTATTTCTAGATCGATAAACGCAAGATCCTTGATGCCAGTCATCATTCTCAGTGATTCCCAATGACATATCTTCTCAATTTTCCGAGGGAGAACTTGTACCTGATGATGTCAGACTAATCTTTACTAATGGAACTAAAGGTTATCTCCCAATTTTACTCCTTCCCTAGGTGAAGGAGCACATGTGAAGAATTCTCCATATGACCATTTACTTTCAAAAAGTGGGAATTTATTACTTAGTGAGGATATGTAAACATACATATATACATATATGGAACTATTTATGCATTATGGCTCAAACATTTAGGCTAATTGCAATTACCTGTGATAACAGGATGTATCATTTAGATCATCAGCATAAGGCACATCAGGAGGTCAACTGACATGTGCCTGTGTTGATGGCACTGCTCCTATTCCATATACTTTTTACACATCATTCTTGGAGCATCTCCTGTCAGGTTCCCATCAGGTTTACGGGAACCTAGACTACCCTACAAGAAAGAGTTATCTCACCTTAGGAACCCAATAAGTATTGGGTCCTAGGTTCTTGTCAGCACAATAACTTGAGTGCCTTCCCACAAGAACCCTGGTTGGATGGCTAAGTTGGCCTCGAGGATGTGGATATGCCTTTGCCCTTGACACAGAGGGGTTGTGCCAACAATCTAAGGCAAAGTGACCCACCTTGCCACAACACCAACACTCGTGAATGTTGTATCATCGTTTCTGACCTGATCTGTTGACTGAGGTAGTCATGATCTTAGGTCTAAATGGGATAAAGCCGGTTCTGCTCACAAAATTGCCTTTTCCACCGTGACACATGGGAGGGTGGAAAGAATGCATGTGGTGAGTGTCAAGTGGCCTTGGAGGTGGTGCCTTCCTTTCAGTCAGCACGCTTCCAGAGGCCCCATGGGTACTTACCACATGTTTCCTGACCCCCCTTTCCTGTGTCCTAGGGTGGAAAGTACTGCAGTGAGAGCGGGTTCCGGTAGATTCATGATGAGTTGGGGCTGAAGCCGAGAATACAAAGGGCTCAGGATGAGCCTTGGGTATTCTCTCCCGGGTAGCCATGATAGCTCTGGCACTGTGGGTATTTCCATATGAGGGCTGATCATTCTTGCAGTGACCATGGTTGTTCCTATGGTCATGCCTGAATGCATGATGTGTGCCCTTCCTGCTCGGGGTGGGGGGGTCTGAACACAGTTTCCCCATTTCTCCATGAATTAACGATTTGGGAGATCCACCCATTTTCTACTTTTTCTTTGATAGCATCTATCTTGGAAAAGTTAGAAACAATCCTCTTCTCGGTCTCTAGACGACTCTCTAGATCCGAGATCTTTGAGTCCTTTACCTTGATGGATTCCAATTGGAGATTCATCAAGGTCTTCAGCTGAGCAATCTCCTTAGCTTGCTCCTCCACAAGTAAGTTGCTCTTTTGAAGGACACTCTTCAGGGCATCAGGATTTTCTGAAGGGCAGTCATCCAAACTATTCCTGTCTTCAGGAACTTGAGGAGAAGAGGGGCAAGATGAAGAAGATACCTGATCCTGACTTGGCTGTTCAGAGATAGTGTTCAGACTGACAGGGACAGCTGTGTCATCTTCAACAGAGCAGTCTTCCTCAACTTCCTCCTCAGTCTCTAATAAGGACACAGGAGCCCTGATACTGAGAAATTGGTCATCACTTTCTTCTTCAGAAATGCTGATCCCCATATATGCCTCATCCTCTTGCAGGCGACTTATCCCTGTTCTGTCTGATCCCTCCATGAGGTCTGATACTGTTTGCCATAAGGACTTGGCCGTCCTACACTTTTCCAGTCTTGACCGGGAAGGTCCAGACCAGACATCCAGGATGATTTTACGAATCACTTTATCCAAGTTGAATAGAGAGAATTCAATCTCAGACATTTCAGTAGTCTCCATGGGGATCTGCATATCCTTTCCAGAGCAGGAGGCCTTCATGGGAATGAATGGACCCTCTTCCAAGATGATTGATGTGCGAGGATCGATGGCCTCTAAATAAAAAGATACCCTCATCTTCCAGATGGGATAATATTCCTTTGTGCACGTGGGGAGTCTAAGCGGAGAGATATCATACTCCAGCTCCATTCTCGTTGACACCGGTGGTAGGATTCTCCTCAAGGTGTGAACCTTTTTGACGAGGAACCTCCCTCTGATACCACTTGAAAGTTCACCTAGTGTCAACTAGCTTCACCTATGGGGGGGGGGGGATAAGTGACTTGTAGCATTTTTGCGGAATTAAAAATAGTACCTGCACAAGTAAATCAAACAACACAGCACAGAAAAGAACACAGACACATTATAGTGGTTCCCCAATTTGGGTACGTCCACTCTCCCCCTACGACCTATCTCCCAATCCAGGGACGACTCAGTCTCTTCTCAAACAGGATTGAAATCCAATCCTTTCACTAACGGAAGGAACCCTTCCACACGTAGGAGTCACCACTCCCACACCACGGGTTGCACCCAACCCTTATAACTAGGAACCAATCATTCCTTTACAAAGAAATTGAAACTAGATTGTATTAGAAATACAAACGACTTATGGAGACTATGGTGTCCCTCTTCGATTGACGACGAGTTCTTGAAGTCGACGAAGAGTCCACGACCTTAGATCTCTCTTGGAACGGATCTTCTCTAGATCGGTGTCGACAACGAAGGAGGCGGCGATGCTATGTAGATCCAATCTTCTTAGCTAAGCCAGCAAGGTCTACCAACGGTCATTCTTGGATCAATCGTCTCAATTGATTCGGATTGGGATAGTATTCCCGATCTACAAATCAAGAGACAAGGGTTCTCAAGAAGGACACGTGAGACGCGTTACGAGGCAGAGCTTCTGTCACCGCGAGATGAGGATGAAACCTCAATCAGCGGTGGCGACCACCTAGCACGAGCGGCGCAACAGTCGGACGGAGCTCCGTGACCTAGGTTTTGACGGCCGCTCGTTCTTTTTCTTCGCTTCTCTATTCGTGGTTTTTCTGTTCAAAAATACCTGTGTATTTATACATTAGGTCATCAAGATGACCGTTGTGGGCCCCACCAAAGAGAAGCCCTAAGACCGGTTCGAAATACCGCTGGTAAAATGGACCGGTCCAGAATGTGTCGGAAATTTGACCAAGTCAAATTCGGCGAGAATCGTAGGTGATTCTCGACGAATCGGCGAGAATTACCTACGATTCTCGCCGAATTCTACTTAGCAGAATTCTGGCTGCACTGATATAGAAGCGGGGAGAATCGGCGGGAATCACACTTGATTCTCGCCGAATCGTCGAGAATGCAAAGTCATTCTCAACAAATCGGCGAGAATCACTTCGTGATTCTCGACAATTCTGCCTTAGTAAAATTCCTGGCGGCGTCGAGTCAGCTGGCCTCAACCGGCGGGAATCAGCTAGTGATTCTCGACGATTTGGACTTAGACTATTTCTCATCTTTCCACCCGTGAGCTGGTCTTTGGCCCATCCTTGCTCCTTGTCTGCTCTAGATCTTTCATGACCCTGTGCTTGGAAATAAGTACACTCCAATAGAGAGAGTACACATAAGCCAACACACTGATCTGCTCAACGAGGGATTACGTTGTGCAGACCCGTGTATATTGACCTACTGCACCCTGACATTGGTGTGTACTTAGCGATGAATAGCTGCAAGCACAACTAGAAGGATTTCATCAAATACAATGTGAATTTATCTTAGCTTGACAGGAGGCTTCCTCAAATCCTGGTAATTGTGGATACAATACCCAACATAACTTTAATCTGCATTGTAATTATATCTGGAGTTCTTGGGGCAACTCACTGATATTACAGGAGTCACGACACATACCACGCTTGTGACTTGGGGGCATGTAAATTTAAAAGCCATGGAAATCGCCCCAGAGCAGCTGGAAGCAGACACGATCGTGACATAGGTATGGCCAATGGTCACGCCCATGACCCTGGGGTGTGTACTTGGAATTTTTATATATTTCTCCAAATATTCTCCTGTTCAATCCTGCCAGCTTCAAAATATTAATTGCAGCCCAGATTAACCAAAAATATTGAAAAAATGTAATTTAGACATATATTAATATCAAACTAAATCAGAAGTAATTATTTATTAAATAAAAACTATATTAAAATAATTATAAATATTGATCTATCAACACCCTAGCGGACAACCATAATCACGCGTGCTCCTCCTCTTCATTTTTCTTGTCAAAAAACCATTTTTTACTATAATTCACTAATCATAACCATTAGCACTTAGCTCAATAATAAATGTTCTATTCCATCTTGGTGCTTTCAATACTATTCAGGGTTTATACACACACACACACACACACACACACACACATATATATATAGGAGAGTGCCCAGCCGTGTAGTTGAGATTTTTTTAAGGTTAGGGTTATGAGCGGGAATCCCTTTGAGAAGAAATGTCCGCGGGCGTCGTTATACATCCCTAAGAAATTCTATTAATAGGGGACACCAGGGCTTTGGTATAAACTAAAAAGATGTGGGGGGGGGGGGGCTACTATTCTTTGATGGTGAGAACTCATGTTCTATTTTGGTCTGAGTTCATGATCGCCTATTTGAGCGATAATCTACCCCACACCACGTTGGAATGTATAGTCATGGATTCCTTCCTTTTAATGCATATGCTCGATCGATGCCTCTCCGCGTGCCCTCCTGAGAAGGATGAGAGATTGAACATTGTATTCAAGGATGAACTCATTGTTCCTCTCGACCACTTTGAAGTGGGGTGGACTCTCCCTATCTTCCCGGAGGTGTCGGAGGCCTTGGACTATTATGGGATAGTACCCGCTAAGCTATCGCCAAAATTAGTTACAACAATTATATCCTATATGTTGGAAATATTGTACCCAAGATTCCTGATTTGAAGAATACCTCAAGATGACAATAAACATCTTGTATTTGATGGATGTTCTAGTTTTGAAGTGACATGTATAACTTAAGTTCATGGCTATTGTTTGGTTAGGCACTTTGTCAACCAAATATGATTTTGCACTTGTAATCTCTCAAGGAGCAAAATTCTTTTTAACCTCTGTACTAATTATATATTACACATGGCACTACCATTAGGAAAAGCCACTCAGGACAGAATAAATCAAAGGCATGATCAAACTTTTACCTAATTAAATAATCAGGTGCATAGTTTAAGAAGCTAAGTAAGAGTTTGACTGCATTAACTTTATATCTAAGTAAAAGTTCGACTCATCGACTTCACGGCTAAGTAAAACTTCGACTCCATCGACTTTATACCTAAGTACGTAAAAGTTCGACTGCATCGACTTCACAACTAAGAAAAGTTCGGCTACATCAACTTCATGGCCAAGTAAAAGTTTGACTGCATCGACTTCTTAGCTTGGCAGAAATTTGACTGCATTGACTTCACGGCTAAGTAAAAGTTTGTCTGTATTGAAGGATGACTCAGTGTAAATTCAATTGCATTGGTTGTATAAAGACAGAATGTTGCAGATTTTGGCTAAGTGTCAGGAGTTTCCTTTTATGACCTCTATGTGTTTTAAGTTGATCATACCTATGTAATATGAACCATTTGACTTTGTCTATGGTATCATATAATAGTCACTTAAACCTACTCACTTCAGCTTGACACGTGGAATAATGACTAAGTCCTTAATTTTGCGCGCAGATTGTGTAAGAAATTCAAATCAATATGAAAGATGGATTTTGCTGCTTAATCTCAGGGATTGCGAGCAAGGAGAATCATTCTCATTCATTAGAGAATATTTCTAATATTTCAAATTAATTCTTTAGCTGTATTTTGCCATCTATTGTTTATTCTAAATCAGAATTAATTACTAAAGTGCCTCCTGGTCATTTAAAGAGATCCAGCCAAAATATTTCCTTGATTATTAATCTTATGCATTTTTAATATAGCCATTTGAATCTTCGAATCTATTAGTTACCCAAGGAAGATTGGCTAGCCGTTAGAGAATTCAAATTCAACCTTTATTATCTTTGTCAACCAAGAAAGTATAAAAAGAGGACTTGGAGATTTGAAAAATAAAAGTTTTTAGAGTTTTTGCAAGTTCATGCCCTTGGGAAATATTCGCAAGCATTCAGAATTCAAAGAAAGTTTCACTGCTATTTCTTCTTAGTTCTGTAAAATAAGTTCTCTTGATCAAGCCCAGTGTATTACAAGAAGATTATATCAAGTGTTGATCAAGAAAAGAGGAAGAAGCCTATATCAATATAGTTCTTCTTAGTTTATGTCTTTTTGAGTGTTGAGTCCATAAACTATATTCTATTTGTTTGTAGGATTCCTTGTGAATCCGAGTGTAAATCTCCGTGTTTAGATATTGAGGTAGGCCTGGTTTGAAGCCTGAGTTGTAGGGCTTGGGAGCCTGAGTTTGTAAGGCTTGAGGAAAGCCTGAGCTATAGGATCTATTGGTGGATCTAAGTCTGTAGGGCCTGTGGTGCCTGAGTTTGTAATGTAACATCCCACAAATAAAAAGACCCCTAGGAGGATTTTTTTCATGACTAGGTCATGACAAAGCTTTAAGAAGACTAAGAGGACCTTGAATGCCTAGGTAAATAAGTGAAAGCACCTTGGTCTGCAAATAGTAGCTTCTGGACACCTAAGCTAGGGTTTGGCCAATGGCTCCCAACATGACTACTTGACCCCACCATACCACCTTCAACCTCATAAGGACCCTTGAAAACCCATATAACCCATTTAGGGTCAACCTAAGGGGTCAACTTAACCAGGGTCAACCCTAACGCTAGTTAGGTTAAATTTCCCTAAGTTGACCTAAGTTTATTACCCCAATACACTAATGGACTTGGGAGGTGGCAAGGGACACAAGACACTTAGTTGACTAGTCAACCTATTCATTTGTCCAAGTCAACAGCCTCCAAGTCAACCTTGGTCAAACCAAGCTCAAATGGGGAGAAAAACTAAGCCCAACTCCAATCCAGTTTGGCTAGGCCCAAATGTGATGGCCCTCTAGCTCTAACAAGTGGAAATTACCTAAAGAGACCCTCAATTTTTGGAGGTGATGACTAGGAGAGAGAAAATGGAGTTTTCATTTAAGGGAGGAGAGAGAAAGAGGTGAATAATGGAGAATGCAAAGAGGCTTCTCCATTCCCCCCATAAGCCACCATTCATCTTACCTGACTTTTAGGAGGAGTTTTCCATCAATTTCAGCCAGCCAAGCACATGAAGGGGAACCAATCCCCCATGGCCAAATTGTAACACCTCTACCCGTCAAGAAGAACATAATAGAGGGTCCGGCTGGGGCCCAACACCATATTCCACAAATAGGAGGAGACGCTACTAAATAATATCAAAACCAACGCATCCTAACACAGAGCATTCTAGCGAAAGCTTCACGGTTGAAAAATTGAACTCAAGAGTTACAAGAACTGTCCACTATAACAAAATAGGAATGTTTACACCCAAAGTAAATGGCCTTATGGCCATACAGGTTTCTCTTAACAAAAGTGTGATTTCCAAACATCGGCGCGCAGGCCGGCCACACATGAACAAGAAGAAACAAAACAAAGCCTTCGAGGGCAGCAACGCAGCTTGGGCTTCAGCCCGATAAGTCCCTCTTGGACCAGCACCACCTGCACCTGCAAGAACCAATCCACCAAGTAGTGGCAAACAGAACAACGGTCAGCATTCAGCTAACAAATTATAAGGACCCTGCCCCTAACACGGGGTAGCGGAATTCTTTCCCTGCACAACATTTTACATCTCAAACATATATATCCAGCCTCAAAGGCAATACATATCACAAATGCCGGCACGACGGCTTGACATTCCGTGCACTCAGGGCACATTCTGGTGTACCGGAAACACCTGGTCCCACCACCGTTCAGAGGTCCCAGACATGACGGCCAATTTGAGCATTTCTAATCTGATTGGCACGCAAGCCATCGTCTCTCGCTATGTGATCCTAATAGGGCCTTAAGCACCCAAGGTTAGACAACCATAATGCGGGTACAGATCCACCTTTTCCGTTGCTCAAAATCATCAGACTCAAGACTGGACTGACGCGGGTACAACTTCACCTTGCCCGTCTGCCACCAAGGCATTCCTCCAGTTGCAGCCTAACGGCTCAACTTCATAACATATGGCATTCACGGCCACAAGAGTTGAACCCAACTCTCACCATTTCCTGGACTTCCTCTAGTACTTCCTACGGCACCAAGCCATAGGAATCCACCGCGGATTTCATGCATACAAGCAATACTCATGGAGTCTTCTTTGATGTGCAAACCAACATCAACAACCCAGACCAACATGTCCAGATGGGCTTCACACAGCATGCCTAACCGTACTCACACTTCCGGTTCTAATGCAATACAATAAGGGACGTACCGCTGACCCAAGGGAATCACTTCGCCATCCAACTTTTGGTGGAGGATTCTTATACAAATGCAGGAAAGAAGGACTTCACTTGTCCAAGAAGGAAATCGTTACCCTTGAAGGACGTTTTGGCACCATGGCAAAAAGTACACGGTTGCAAAGCTTCGCAGCGATCAAGCCTCCGCAGAGCTAAACTCGGCTTGCGATTTTGACGACCGTTACACCACCGGCAGCCGGATTTCCCTTCTTCTTCCTCCCCTTGATCTCCTCTCTCTTTTCACTTAGGAAAGAGAATGACACAACTTAAATGAGTTTTCTCCATCTCAAATCTGGCCTTATAAATCCAGGGAACAGCCTGGGCCATTGGATCTTGGGGAAAGAAAATTGAAGGCTCAGATTAGCCCTTAAATTGAATTTCCTGGGCTGAACATGGGTTGTGACACGCCCGTGTCACAGGCTTTGTTCCTGAAGCGGTGCACAACCGACTTAAAATAAACTAGAACACGGGTATCGACACGCCCGTGTCACCCAGTACATGGCCGTGTATCTGGCCGTGTCACCCCTGTAACATGATCTCCAAAATCACCCGAGTAGGACACGGCTAAGGCACACCCGTGTCCATGGCCGTGTGCCCAACACGCCCCTGTGACACGCCCGTGTCATAGGTCGTGTCGCCTCTCGATGATCAGTTCTCGAGAACTCGAGTCGACTTATCGAGAAAAGGGGACACGCCCTGGGATACGCCCTTGTCCCAGTCCGTGTACACCTGACACGCCCTAAGACACGCCTGTGTGTCAGGTCGTGTCAGCCAACCTGAATCCCAATTTTTTCTTTTGAGATTTCTGGGGTGTTACAATCCTCCCCTCCTTAATAAAATTTCGTCCCGAAATTTGGACATAGTAAGGATGTACAAGCATTACACCATATATGACACTTTACATATAAGGTTTAACAATACACAAATGAGCTAACAGCTTTACATAAACAACTCGGGAAACTCAGCTCTCATGGTCTGCTCCCGCTCCCACGTTAGCTCTTCTCGGCCATAATTGTCCCACCGGACTTTGACCATCCTAATCGCTTTGTTCCGTAGCTATTTCTCGGCTCGTTCCTCGATCCAAATGGGTCTAACCTTCAATGTTAGCCCGTACTCAACTGGTACTCGGGCACTCTCAATTACTTGAGCTGAATCCTTGACCACTTTCTGCAACACTGAGACATGAAATACATCATGTAAACCAAACCACTCAGCTCTTGCGAAAGTGCTAACCGATAGGCGGCTTCACCAATATGTTCGACCACTTCAAACGGTCCCAGATACCTCGGGCTCGACTTTTTCAGACGCCGTATCCTGGACACACCTTTGAATGGTTCGATTTTCAAGTATACCCAATCGCCCACCGCAAACTCCACATTTCGGTGATTGTCATTATAATACTTAGCTTGCCTATCTTGAGCCACTATCGGGCTTTCACGTATCAACCGTATGATTGAGTTGGCATCATCTAACTCTTTTCGCCGGTACAACTTTGTTTCGCAAGTATCTGCCCAAGCCAATGGTGTACGACATTTCCTACCGTATAAAGCTTCAAAGGGCGCCATCTGGATGCTAGCTTGGTAGCTGTTGTTGTAGGAGAATTCAATTAAACCGAGATGATCTTCCCAATTCGTCCCGAAATCCAGCGCACACATTCAGAGCATAGCCTCCAATGTCCTGTTTGTTCTCTCGGTCTGACCATCTGTTTGAGGATGGAAGGTCGTGCTGAAATGCAATTTCGTACCCAACAGTTCATGGATTAACCTCCAACTGCTCGAAGTGAAACGCCCATCTCGATCACTAATGATGCTACTCGATCACTAATGATGCTACGGGGCACACCGTTCAATCGTACAATAGTATCCACGTACATCTTTGCCAATTTTCCACTGGATCATCCCTTCGGTTTGGGATGAAGTGCGAAACCTTTGTTAACCGGTCAACAATCACCCATACCGCATTATTTCCCCGCTGAGACCTTGGCAATCCATGCACAAAGTCCATGGAAATATCATCAAACTTCCACACAGGGATAGGCAACGACTTCAGCAAACCACCCGGTTTTTGGCATTTTGCCTTTACTAAGGATCAAGTTTTACATTTAGCAATATAGTGTGCTATGTCCTTCTTCATTCCAGGCCACCAGAACAGCTTCTTCATATCCTTATACATTTTCGTGCTCCCGGGGTGAACTGAATACTTGGTGAAGTGGCCTTCATACATTACCTCTTCACGAAGTTTACCCATATCTGGGACACACAAACAACAGTCTTTCCGAAACAGACCGTCAATGAATGACAACCTAGAGTCGGCACTTTCCCCTGCATAGCGTTGCAGGCTTTCATCCAGTTCTGTTGCTTGCCGAACTCTGTCCGCCAGGTCACACTGTACCTCCGTCCAGTTTAAGCATGCCTTTGCAGTGGTATTCCTTTCAACACAAGAAATATTTAAGGCCTCCAGATCTCGAATTAGGACTTCATCATGCCTTAGAAGCCAATTTGCCCTTGCCGGAGTCCGATGAGTTAAGGATCCGTGAAAGTGAGGGGATAAGTTATAAACTACTCTAGAGGGGGGGTGAATAGAGTATTCAAATTTTATGAACAACTAGTCAGCTCCCTTGGAGTTTATTTGCGGAATAAATAATCTGATACTTGAACCCTAAGAGCCTAACACAGTGAAGTGCACAAGTAAGAGAGTTAACTGAAATTTCAGTTTAAATATAAGCCTATCACAGCAACTAGCAATCCTAGGTAGTTCTATCACAGCCATAGAATAGACAATTAAACAAGATAGCCAGAGATACAGGATATATAGTGGTTCCCTCTAAATAGGTACTCCACTCTTATACCACCCTGGTAGGAATCCACTACAGGTTTTTGCTAAGGTGCCCTGCCACCAATGATCTGATTCAGGTAGATCAAACAGACCCTTTGAGCTTTTGATAAGGATGCTCAACCACAGGTTGTTGATAAGGTGCCCTGTCACCTATGTTCACTTTTGAAGAGGTGTGAACAAACTCTTTTACAAAGGGGTTGAGAGGGTTAGATTATCTTCTCTGTTGTAAATACAGATTAGAGAAGACTTGTGGATTCTCTAAAGAATCAAAGTCTCCCCCTGGCTCAGTGAAAGTCCAGGGAAAGCCTTTGCTTCAGGATGAAGGAGTTTCAGATATACTGAAACTAAATCCTCAGAGATCTGTAACTGATTTTTATCAGGTCTTCAGATTCTGGAATAATTGAAGCAGAACTGGAGCTCTTTCTGAAGTCTTGAAAACTCTAAGCAGATGCTCAGGAGACTTGAGAATGAAAGTAATTGCTCTGGGCTTTTTCTTCAGGGGAGCTTTTCTTCTTCTTTTTGTGAGATGGTGAAGAGTTGCTCTGAAGATGCTTGAGAGAATGCAGCACTGAGAAAAAATCTCTCTGTATCTGTAACTTGTAATTTTTCTGAGAAAAAAATCTCTCTTAAATATGTCTTCTCATTTTTCCTTTGGAACGGCTCTATTGATTTGAATTCTCGAGCCCTGCAACAGATTATCTCAAAATAGAATATAGCAATAGGAATAGAATGACCTATTAGCTTACTGTCAGTCCCAATAAGGAATTAAATAAGTGGGAAAATATCTCAGCATAAAGACTTACCATTCTTGGAAATAGTAAACAGTGCCAACGGCTAGAATACAGCCTTGCAATATATTTTGTATAATAGGACAAAAATGCTTTATCAAAATACTGAATCCCGTGATTTAAGCTTGACATATTTGGTAATTAATTTATTTTGAATTTAAGCCATAAATCTGCAAAAACAACTTCAGAAAATTCTCTAACCACAATCTAAAACACTTGGAAATAAACCAAGGAATAGAATGAATATAAAAAGATAAAGGCAGACAATAATCGTCGAACAGGGGTTCGATGATCGTCGACCTAGCTAACAGATCGTCGACTAAAAGCAGAAATCTGTCGAAACAGAAATCGTTGACCAGCTCAAGATATCGTCGACGACTAAGGCAAATATCTGTCGAGATAGAAATCGTGAAGCAAGAACACGATCGTTGAACTGCTGATGGCAGATCGTCGACCAACCTTCAGAGCATAATAAACTTGCTCTGAGATCGTCGACCATCGGTCGACGATAATTGTCTTGACTTCAACGATTCTATAGCCCTGCTATCGTCGACCAATGATCGACGATCGCGAGGCCTCGTTCGACGATGGTCGAACGTAAAATGCCTTAACCAAAAATACATCTAGAACTTCTAGCCTAAGCTCTAGGTCAGTTATAAACTGTCCTAGGGAAACTGAACAAGGCCTAATCATGATCATATATAGTTATATGGATCAAGAGGGGCTGGAAAGGGATTACATAAGCCAAATCACATCTAGGGTACCAACAATCTCCCCCTATTTGGGTTATGTTATCCAATCCGATCTAAAAACTAATGCACACAATAACAAAAGCAGAGATTAACCAAAAATTTAAATCACAGGCAATCCACAGAAAAACATAAAAACATAAATCAGCAGAACCATAAAGTATCAAGCAGATTTATCAGAGGTTTTAGCATCAGATGAGTTCTTAGGGATTACAGCTGGTTTGAAAATAATTTCTCTGTTTGGATTTGCTGCTTGTCTTTTGGATAGCATTAGGTCATGTTCACCAATAATTTTCTTTTCAGCATAGCTTGGCAGAACTGCAGCAGGGTGCAACTTCATGTATTCTTCAGTATTAAAAATTTCAGAGTTGACTTGAATTTTGCTGAGTTCCTTTTCTCTGAATTCAGACATAGTTGTATATGCTGTAGGGTCTAGTCCTTGAGCTTTGGCTCTCTCCATCATGCTTAGTGCAATAGATTCCTTAAATCTTGCCATAGAGGCAATTCTTTCAGTTTCAGTCATATCTGATGGAGAGGGTGGTCTGTCAGTATCAGCTTGAGCTGCAATCTCCATGTTCCTTTGAAGAGCTGTGGCTAATTTGCTTGAGTCAAGAGAAATCTGTGCAGCCTTCTTAGGATCAGTTTCAGCATATAGAGATCTTGGAGGTGCAAGTTCAATGAACTTCTTGTGGGATTTCTCTGAATAGACCACTCTTTTTTCCTTTTGTTTCAACTGTCTCAGAAGCAGCAGGTTTCCTTGATGTGGAGAATGGACCTCTCCTGGGAGGAGAAGGTTTCCATTCTGGAACTTTCTTTTTAGGAGAAGGAGGAGGAGAGAAAGTAGGATGCTGAAATGTCATCTCCTTTATTTGTTCCATGGGAACATTTTCATTTCTTTTCCTTCCTTGTCCTGATACATCTTGGCCTCCCTGGCTTTGGTTACTCCTTCTCTGGTAGGACCGAAAGGTGTTAGAACTGGCTGATTTTGCAGATGGGGCAGAAGAGAGACTTCCAGAGGCTCCAGCACCAGGAGGTGGAGGAGGACCTCTGGGGGGGAATTTCTGAATTGGAGTGTCATATCTTTTTGTTCTCTTCTTCTCTCTTGTCTGATTCTTTGAGAGTCTCATCCATGGTTGAAATTCTTTGCTCTTGGGATCAATTCCCTTCAGAATGAAATAGGGAACATCCTTGTCTGGATTAGCAGTAGGAGGAGCAGATGCTTTTCTTTTCTTGGATACAGCCTTTTTCTTCTTCTGGGTGCTATCAGAATCCTCAGAATCATCATCATCAGAGGAGTGGGATGAGGTTCTGCCAGCATAATCATCAAAGTCTTGTTCTGAGATATCCTTGGCAACTATAGCATGTTCAGCCTTTTCTTTCTCCTGCTTCTCTCTATCTTCTTTTTCTCTTGCTTCCTCAATGGCATCTTGCTCAAGGAGGGCATCAAGATCAACATTTGGAGTGCTTTTCCAAGGTTCTGATTCAGGATACAAGTCAGGAACTATCCTGGGGACCAGTTCTGCAATAGAAGGAATGGATAGAGGATAGGTAAGGATAGGTGGAGAAAAGATGACTGTATCTGCAGGGGCAGATGCTTTTCCTAGAGAGATGGCTAGGGAAACCATATGAGATTTAGCCAACTCTTCAATGTACTCAGAGGCAATATTCTCAGCCATAAAGGCTATATATTGTTCAAGGTTTAGAGTACCTGAGCTTGATTCCTTTTCAGTCATCTTGGAGGCATTCTCTGGTAAGTCTTGCACAGCCTCGGCTTCTCCAGCAGCAGCAGCAGCAGCAGCATTCTCAAGTTGTTGAACCACTACTTCTGAGTCAGTAGTGTTCATTAGAACTTTTTCACACAAGTCCATGAGGACTTCCTCATTATCTCTCTCAGAGACTTCTTCATCAGAAGCTAGATTCACTAGGGAGTGAATGTCTTTGTTAGATAAAGATATCAATTTAAAGTCCTGATTATAACCTTTAGAGGAAGTGTTTTACCTTCTGGTTGCTCTGGATCTTTCATCAGAGACTCTTTCTCTGGAATAGCTTCCTCTGGAAGCTCTTGAGGTTCTTCTACAATTGCTGGAAGGGGAAGGGAAGAATTGTCCTGAAGGGTCAAGGCATCACCTGAGACCACTTCAACAGACATCTCCCCCTGCATGACTTCAGTGGGGACTGGAGTCATGCATCTTACTGAAGAGGGCTCAGCAGAGGGTGGAAGTGATTTGATGGCTTCAGTAAGGGCATTGATGGATGCAATGAGAGGGGCATTGGCAGCCTCAATCATGTTTTGGATGGATGGAGTGATGAGCTCTATAATATGTGCAAGCAATTCAGGAGTTATCTGAAATGCTGAGGGTGTGGAGGTGGATGGATGACTGTGGGATGCAAATTGAGGTGGTGATGGAATGGAAGCAGTATGATCTGCCACATGATCAATTGAATCATGTGGAGATGGGTGATCATCAACATGAGTGTGGGATTCATGTTGAGAGAGGTGTGTGAGGATGGTAGCAGTTACTATGTCAACACTGGCTGAGGCTGCCAGATGTTGTGGTGTGGGTGACTGGGGTGAAAGTGCATGTAGGATGGGAGATGCATGTAGGGATTCATGTTGTGGTGGCACTGCAGATTGTGTGGAGGGTAATGCAGGAGATGAGGATGCAGGGGTAAAGAGGGAGGATGAAGGGATTACTGAGCCTTCCCCAGCAAGCTGGAGAGTGGCTGAATCAGCCCTTGTGTCTGATGGAGGGTTAGGATCAACCCTGGCTGACTTCTTGATGACTCTCTGGGATTTCTTGAACAGAGAGGGGTCCAACCTCTTGCTGGCGTTGACTGCAGAGGGTGCAGAAACAAGCAGCAGGGGTGCTTTCACATACAGAACCACACCCAACACCTTGGCAAGGTTTACTTCTTTCTTGTTGTTCTTTCTCCTTATCAGTTCAAACAGAACTTTTCCCCAGGCTATCTGCGTCTTATTCACCAAAGCTGACATTAAGGCAAATTGTTGCCTGTTGATGTTGTCGTGAGCAGAGTGTTTTCCCAAAACGACCTTGCCCACCAGGTCTGCCAGAAACTTATACTCTGGAGACAGATTGATCTTCAGCAGCTTAGCTGGAATACCCTCAGCATGGCCCATCACAGTTAGCATGCGGCCATATTCCTCTATATTTTGCTCATAGTCCTCAGTACCGGTTGGTAGTCCAAACAGCTCAGTCAGAACTTCAGGAGTCAGAATGACCTCCTCTCAATTTATCTTTCCAGTCATGGCTTCGTCGCTGGAGGACGAAGTATATACCCATTCTCGAATCTCTGGTATATGAATCTTCGGTGAGAATGACATAAATCTCTTTAGGCCTTGATCTACACACAGCTGCAGAATGTCTTGGATGGGTTGATCACATCGACTGAAGGAATCGAAGTCGACACAGAATCCAGTGTCGAACTTCATCCCGAAGAGAACTGCTGAAGGAATCGCCATTGGATTGAAGAGAGAATGGAGAATCGAGATGCAAGGCAGGGGAGAAGAGAATCGCGCGGGATTAGAGTTCGAGAGCGAATTCTAAGCCAGAAGATGGAATATGAAAAGACGGAGCGGAAGAACGACGATCTCCAGACCTAAATCGACTATCAGATATAAATCTGCGATCGTCGAACCTGGAACAAAATCGGTCGTCGAACAATGACCGACGATAGTCAATATTTGACTAATCGTTAAACATCGACCGACTACAAGCAATCACCATGATCGTCGATCAATATATGTTGGTCGACGATTCTCCACACAGCACAGAAAATCTGTCGTCGACCATTGGTCGACGATAGATACCTAAGGAGAGATCGTTGACCAGTTGATCGACGATTTCTGCCTTACTACAAAAACGATCTGTCGTCGACCATTGGTCGACGATAGATACCTAAGGAGAGATCGTTGACCAGTTGATCGACGATTTCTGCCTTACTACAAAAACGATCTGTCGTCGACCATTGGTCGACGATAGATACCTAACCTGGTCGAAGATCGTCGAGTAGTCGTTCGACGATTTTAGACAGAAAACAAATCTATCCAATTTTTCATTACTCTGAACCATTAATCATACCAAGCTGGTTCAGGAAGAACAAATGCCTTTGTTCATCAAGGGGCTTAGTGAAAATATCTCCTCTCTGCAGGTCTATGGATATAAATTCCATTGCTATCTTATTCTTTTCCACATTATCTCTCAGAAAATGATGTTTAATCTCAATGTGCTTGGTCCTGGAATGGTGCACAGGATTTTGGGCAATTGATATTGCACTGGTACTGTCACACAGAATTTTTGTTTTTGAGTGTGTGTACCCATAATCCACTAGCTGATTTTGAATCCACAGGATCTGTGAACAACAACTAGTTGCTGCTATATATTCAGCCTCAGCAGTTGAAGTAGACACAGATGCCTGTTTCTTACAAAACCAAGAGACAAGTCTCTCTCCCAGGAACTGACAGGCCCCTGAGGTGCTTTTCCTATCAACTCTACAACCAGCATAATCAGCATCTGAATATCCAATTAATTCAAATCCTGACTCAGCTGGGTACCACAGTCCTAAGTTAGGGCATCCCTTAAGGTATCTCAAGATCCTCTTGAGAAGAGTTAAGTGAGATTCCTTTGGGTTGACCTGAAACCTAGCACATAGGCATGTAGCAAACATTATGTCAGGCCTACTTGCAGTCAAATACAGCAGGGAACCAACAATGGCTCTATAGTTCTTTTGATCAACAGACTTGCCATTGACATCAGAATTAATAACTGCATTTGAGGCCATAGGTGTACTCATTGATGAAGCATCAGACATTCTAAATCTTTTAACCAGCTCTCTGACATATTTTGATTGATAAATGAAGATACCATCAACACACTGTTTCACTTGGAGACCAAGGAAATAGGATAACTCACCCATGCTGCTCATCTCAAACTTGGAGTGCATTAGTTCAGAGAACCTCTTGCATAGTTTGGGATCAGTGGAGCCAAATATAATGTCATCTACATAGATTTGAACTAACAGTTGTGAGTCCTTATGATGTCTAATAAATAGGGTTCTATCTACTACACCTCTCACAAACTTGTGTTCTAGAAGGAAATTTGCTAAGGTCTCATACCAAGCTCTAGGAGCTTGCTTAAGTCCATATAGAGCCTTTTGGAGTTTGAACACATGAGTGGGTAAGGTTGATGAAACAAACCCTGGTGGTTGTTCAACAAACACTTCTTCCTTTAAATCTCCATTGAGGAAGGCACTCTTCACATCCATTTGGAAGACCTTAAATCTCTTATAGGCAGCATAGGCTAGGAAAATCCTAATGGCTTCTAGTCTAGCTACAAGGGCAAAAGTCTGATCATAATCTATGCCTTCCTCCTGTCTATAGCCTTGAGCTACTAGCCTAGCCTTATTCCTAACTACTAAGCCTTGGGCATCAAGCTTGTTTCTAAACACCCACTTGGTGCCTATGATCAGTTGGCCTCTTGGTCTTGGAACCAAAGTCCAAACTTTACATCTTTCAAACTGGTTAAGTTCCTCTTGCATGGCTATAATCCAGTGTGGATCAAGCTCAGCATCTTTAATGGTTAGGGGCTCAACCTGAGAAAGGAAACAAGCAAACATCACATCTTTATTGAGTTGATGTCTTGTCTGGACTCCTACTGAAATGTCTCCAATCACTTGAGATACAGGGTGATCTCTAAGTGTGACAAGATTAGTAGGTTCAACAATGATCTGATCTTCAACATGTTCAAGATTTAATTCCTCATGTGGAATTTGATCAACTGTTGGAGCAGGTGCTTTAACTTCTAAAAGTTCTACATCAGATTCAGAATCTGAAGAAGCAACCTGAGGAGTTTGTTGGGGATGATTCTCCTGTGTGAGTCTCAAACCTTCCAAATCCTTACTTACTCCTAGGACTTGCACTGTACTATTAGAGGAAGAGTCCTTCTCCTTATAATACATGACTGTCTCATCAAAAGAGACATGTGCAGACTCTTCTATCTTAAGAGAGGATATATTAAGGACCCTATAGGCTTTGCTTACTTGAGAGTATCCTAGAAAAAATCCCATTGAAGCTTTTGCCTCAAATTTTCTAAGGTATTCTTTGTTATTGTTATGAACAAAAGCAACACAGCCAAATACTCTAAAATAGTCTATTTTAGGTTTCACTTGCTTAAGTAACTCATAGGGAGTCTTACCTTTAAGTTTATGTATCAGACTTCTGTTCAATACATAGTTAGCTGTGCTAACTGCTTCAGCCCAAAAGGACAGAGGCATGTTAGCATCTGCCAACAATGTTCTTGCAGCTTCAATTAGGGTTCTGTTTTTTCCTTTCAACTACCCCATTTTGTTGAGGAGTTCTAGGAGCAGAGAAGCTATGTTTGATACCTTCCTTCTCACAGAATTCTTGCATAAGAAGAGACTCAAACTCAGTACCATGATCACTTCTGATCTAGGCAATCTGAGTAGAATACTCACTATGTATACACTTTAGAAAATCTGTAAGAACCTTGAAGTTATCAGCCTTAGTTCTCAAGAAGAATACCCAAGTGAACCTAGAGAAGTCATCTACAATTATTAGAGTGTAAGACTTTCCTCCAAGACTCTGTACAGCAATAGGACCAAATAAATCCAAATGTAGCAAGTACAGAATCCTGGGAGAATCACTTTTATTAACTGATTTAAAGCTATTTCTTGCTTGCTTACCTAATTGACAAGCTTTGCAAAGGCCTTCCTTCTTGTAGGGGCAAGAAGGTAAGCCTCTTACAAGATTGTATTTAGCCAACCTAGAAATGTTTTTCAAATTTACATGACTAAGTCTCTTATGCCAAAGGGTATTATTACTGGTTACTTCATTAAATAAGCATATTTCAGATTTGGATGAGTTAAAATCTACAACATAAACATTACCAATTCTAATACCTACTAACACAACAGTATTATTTAAAGCAATATTACAAGCAGTGTCAGTAAACCATACCTTGTACCCAGCATCACACATTTGGCTTACAGAGATTAGGTTGTGCTTTAGTCCTGAGACATAAGCAACCTTCTTGAATGTTACAGCTCCTATGGTGAAGCAGCCATACCCTTCAGTCTGTCCACAGCTAGAATCCCCAAATACAACTTTTGGTCCCAGCTTGGCTTTGAACCCTGACAGATTCTTCTTCTTTCCTGTCATATGCTTTGAGAATCCACTATCCAGATACCATTTGTCATGTATGACTGGATAGGTCTTCACCTGCAGAGAGAACAGTTATACATTGTGGACCCAGGTTACCTTGGGTCCAGTATTCTTCACAAAAGAAAAACTAGATATAAAAGATTTTGCAGGCTTAGATTTATATCCTAAAGGGTGTGATCTCCTAGGTGGGATAATCCATTCAGTTGAAGGATTAAACAACCTAGGGTAGTGATTGGGATTTGCAATTCTGGAAGTTTGAAATTTATTTTCCAGCTTAAGTCCAGATCGTCGATCCACGGTCGACGATCGCAAGCCATATCGTCGATCATTTGTAGTAGTGCTATGTTCTGGATTCCACGATCGTCGATCACTGGTCGATGACTCAAGATGAGATCGTCGATCTCCTGCACCAAAGATATCATACTTGGTGAAGGTGTTCAGCGATCGTCGATAGACGTTCGACGATTGGTTTGACGATCGTCGATTAATGTTCGACGATTTTTGTAAAGCTAGAAATTTTTTCTTCCTGTTCTCTTTCTTAATCTTATTCTAGATTTTCTTACATTTTTCAATTTCCTCAGTATTCTTTATTCCTGATTCAGAAATAAATTTTACTGGAGTGCTAAATCTCTCCTTTGTGAGGAGGATGGGTTCACTAGATGTAGCACCTAAGCCTAGTTTATCATTACCAACCCTAGTGTTTGCTATACTGGTTATTTCAGATAATTTAAGGCTTCTGCCATTTAATTGTTCTTCTAACCTCTTAGATTTATCTAGTTCTAATTTTAGGAATGTTACTTCTCCTCTTAAGCTTTCTAATTCCTTTTCTAATCTGATTATTTCAGTACCTTCCATGTCTAGTTCCATTATCTTTGATCTAAGTGACTTGATTTCATTTTCAGATAACAGTAGATCTAAACATAGAGTTTTAAATTTTAATTTGAACTCAGGAGATGAAAAATCAAATGAGTTGATTACCTGGTCTTCCATAGGAAGATCTTCTTCATTGTCTCCTTCTTCTTCAGAATTCTCTGCAGCTGACAAAGAGCTGCAGGCATTGATAGCCATGAGGCAGACTTCTTTGGCTTTCTTCTCTTCTTCTCCTTCTGAATCACTGGAGCTAGAGGAGCAGGTATCCTCTTCTGTTTCACTCCAGGTAGCAGCCACAAATCCCTTGTCCTTCTTCTTGTATTTGTGTGAGGAGGACTTGGAGTGGTGCTTCCTGTACTCTTTCTCATGTTTCTTCTCCTTGTGTTTCTTCTCTGGACAATCTGGAGCAATGTGTCCAGGCTTGCTGCAAACATAACAGATGATTTCTTTAGATGGAGTCTTGTCATACCTTGGTTTGTCCTCATACTTGGAGAGCTTCTTTCTGAGGTCTCTTCTTCCCATATTGAAGAACCTCTTGGCAATGAGTGCCAGTAACTCCTCATTTGATTGACTTCCTTCAGAAGTCTCAGCAGCCTTAAGAGCTAGAGAGTGCTCTTTCTTTGTAGGTGTAGGAGTTTTTACTTCAGTTGCAGCAGCTCTGCTCTTTAAAGTTTGCTCATATGACTTGAGCTTTCCCAACAGAGCTTCTGTGGAGAGTTCCACAGTGTTTCTTCCATCCTTGATGGGCCATATCCTTGAGTCCCAAGAGATGGGAAGGCACATCAGGATCTTGTCATTGACTTCTGACAAAGTTATCTCCTTGTCCAAAGACCTCAGTTCACTTATTATTGAACTGAGTCTTGTGTACATTGAGTCAATGTCTTCAGCAACATCCTTCTTGAAATTTTCATACTGAGAGGTGAGGTTGGATCTCCTGTCCTTCCTCTCATCAGCTGAGCCAGCAACTATGTGGTTGAGGGAATCCCACATAGCTTTGGCTGAGGTACATTCAGCAAGCTTCTGGAATATTTCATCAGACATTGTCTGAGCTAGGATATTCATTACTTTTGCATCAGCTGCTTTTGCCTTCATGTAGCTTTCATTGTAATCAGAAGGTGGCACAGCACTGAGATCAGCATATGTGATAGAAGCAGCAGCAGGCCTAGTAGGTGGTCCTGTCAAAATAGAAGAAAAGATATCTTCATCAATAGAATTCATGTATAGTCTTATCCTGGCCTTCCATATGCCAAACTTGGACAAGTTGCATATAGGAGGTCTGGTGCTTGCATAATCCTTAGACTGGGCCATGTGTGAAAATGTTTGTGAATGGTATCAGGAAACAACTTATCACTGGATCTTTTAACTCAGGTGTTAGCCTGTATGAACAGCCAACCTCCCTCTGATACTAATTGAAAGTGAGGGGATAAGTTGTAAACTACTCTAGAGGGGGGGTGAATAGAGTATTCAAATTTTATGAACAACTAGTCAGCTCCCTTGGAGTTTATTTGCGGAATAAATAATCTGATACTTGAACCCTAAGAGCCTAACACAGTGAAGTGCACAAGTAAGAGAGTTAACTGAAATTTCAGTTTAACTATAAGCCTATCACAGCAACTAGCAATCTTAGGTAGTTCTATCACAGCCACAAAATAGACAATTAAATAAGATAGCCAGAGACACAGGATATATAGTGGTTCCCTCTAAATAGGTACTCCACTCTTCTACCACCCTGGTAGGAATCCACTACAGGTTTTTGCTAAGGTGCCCTACCACCAATGATCTGATTCAGGTAGATCAAACAGACCCTTTGAGATTTTGATAAGGATGCTCAACCACAGGTTGTTGATAAGGTGCCCTGTCACCAATGTTCACTTTTGAAGAGCTGTGAACAAACTCTTTTACAAAGGGGTTGAGAGAGTTAGATTATCTTCTCTGTTGTAAATACAGATTAGAGAAGACTTGTGGATTCTCTAAAGAATCAAAGTCTCCCCCTGGCTCAGTGAAAGTCCAGGGAAAGCCTTTGCTTCAGGATGAAGGAGTTTCAGATATACTGAAACTAAATCCTCAGAGATCGGTAGACTGATTTTTATCAGGTCTTCAGATTCTGTAATAATTGAAGCAGAACTGGAGCTCTTTCTGAAGTCTTGAAAACTCTAAGCAGATGCTCAGGAGACTTGAGAATGAAAGTAATTGCTCTGGGCTTTTTCTTCAGGGGAGCTTTTCTTCTTCTTTTTGTGAGATGGTGAAGAGTTGCTCTGAAGATGCTTGAGAGAATGCAGCACTGAGAAAAAAATCTCTCTGTATCTGTAACTTGTAATTTTTCTGAGAAAAAAAATCTCTCTTAAATATGTCTTCTCATTTTTCCTTTGGAACGGCTCTATTGATTTGAATTCTCGAGCCCTGCAACAGATTATCTCAAAATAGAATATAGCAATAGGAATAGAATGACCTATTAGCTTACTGTCAGTCCCAATAAGGAATTAAATAAGTGGGAAAATATCTCAGCATAAAGACTTACCATTCTTGGAAATAGTAAACAGTGCCAACGGCTAGAATACAGCCTTGCAATATATTTTGTATAATAGGACAAAAATGCTTTATCAAAATACTGAATCCCGTGATTTAAGCTTGACATATTTGGTAATTAATTTATTTTGAATTTAAGCCATAAATCTGCAAAAACAACTTCAGAAAATTCTCTAACCACAAGCTAAAACACTTGGAAATAAACCAAGGAATAGAATGAATATAAAAAGATAAAGGCAGACAATAATCGTCGAACAGGGGTTCGATGATCGTCGACCTAGCTAACAGATCGTCGACTAAAAGCAGAAATCTGTCGAAACAGAAATCGTTGACCAGCTCAAGATATCGTCGACGACTAAGGCAAATATCTGTCGAGACAGAAATCGTGAAGCAAGAACACGATCGTTGAACTGCTGATGGCAGATCGTCGACCAACCTTCAGAGCATAATAAACTTGCTCTGAGATCGTCGACCATCGGTCAACGATAATTGTCTTGACTTCAACGATTCTATAGCCCTGCTATCGTCGACCAATGATCGACGATCGCGAGGCCTCATTCGACGATGGTCGAACGGAAAATGCCTTAACCAAAAATACATCTAGAACTTCTCGCCTAAGCTCTAGGTCAGTTATAAACTGTCCTAGGGAAACTGAACAAGGCCTAATCATGATCATATATTGTAACATCCCAATGTTACTTCTAGACCCCTTAACTTAGATTGGGTTAGGCATGGGGTGGGTGTTAGGGTAATGAGCTAGGTTTGACCCTAGATAGTGGGTTGTAGCCATGTGGGGCCCACCATGGGGCCAAAGTCAAAGTAGGTCAAACTAGCCTAAACAGGAACCTTAGCCACACCATGACCCCACCATGATGCCCTAACCCTAAGTACAATCTAAGTGGACCCCAAGGTAGGACAGGGGGTCAACCAGTTGACCATGATGGGTCAAGTCAACACCTTTGACCTAAATAGTGAAAATGATGCCCTAGCCCAATTCACTGGGTTGGGTCCACCCAAATCAACCCAAATTCATCATGTGGGCCTAAAGTGACCCTATAAACCCTAGGGGAGAGAAAAATAGGGCCTCTCAATAGTAAATTTGGAAAATTACCTAGGAGAGAGAAAAGAGGAAGAATAGGAGAGAGAAAGTGCCTAGGAGTTATTTTGGGCCACTTGGGCTCATCCCACCAACCCATGATGGGTTGGCTGACCATGCATGGGTATTAGGGGGTGTAGGACCCCCACCATGCTGCCTTGGGCCAAGCCCAAACCCAACCCAAGCCCAACATAGCTAAACAACTTGGTGGAGTCAACCCTCCCTATTCACTCACCCAACCCGGCCCAACACTTGGCAACCCGACCCACTAGGCTCTAATCAGCCTTCATGGCCAGTGGGACCCACTCACCAGCCACCTAGCCGGCCAAATCCACTAACCCGACCCCCTCCTTGGTGAATCCGCCCCCCTACCTAGGTGAAGTCGCCCACTCTCATAACTCAGCCCCAAACCCTTCCCCCTCTCTCATTCCATCCAGCCCTATCCCAGAGACAGAGAGAGAGAGGCCAGAGCTCATACTTCCATGGCAAACCGAGGAGATCGCCGGAAAATCCATGCTATGGAGAGCCGCCGCCACCCTCACCCACAGCCGCCACTAAGGGTCCGTATCCCCTCCCCTCTTACTGTACTAGTATCCTAGATCATCTAGGTTAGAGGTCGAGCTCAAATGAGCTCGACATAGGAATCAAAAAGCTTGAAAATAGGTTTAAAAATGGCGGTTTTCTTGGTTTTTCGGTTTGGTTGCGCCGCCGCCGTCCGCCGCCCTCCGCCGCCCAGTCGCCGGCCAGCCCTAGCCCCGACCACCGTGAGGCCGGGGAAGGTCTTGGCCGGAGGCCCCGCCGCCGGCGATGGCCGGAAATGGCCCCGCAAGGAACACCTGCTCGGTTGGCCCTGCATGCACTGCATGAAGAAGAAGATACAGTAGCCGTTAGATCTCTTTAAGATTCGTGCAACGATTTTATTAGTAATTCCCTGTATTATTATTTTATGAATAATGTGGAATAGTGTCACATGGTAACAGATATTTTGCATGTTGTTTAGGAGGTACTTAGAGGCCCCACATTAGGATGAACCCTGGATGAAAAAGTTAGGTAGATGGGTTAACTTTGCAATGCCACAGAAATCATGACTTTTGGACCAGTAGGCTGCCCTGTAGGGCTGTTTTGCTAGGACTGCCCCTAAACTAGGGCAGAAACCAAATTTGATGCCCAAGACAAACCAAGCATCACCATGACCTGAAATTTTGGTCATGGGTGTATTTAGGGCATGCCTATGCCCTGCCAAAAATTTGGAATTTTTGGAAGAACTTTTTCTATAGTTTTTATCAAAATATCAAAAATTAAATTAAGGGCATAATTGTAATTTTGGGCACCCAAATGACCCCAAATTTTGGTGGTATGTCCTTGGGGACATTATTGGTGTCTGGTAGAATTTTCAAGGCAATTGGACCCCTGCATGAAGGGTTATTCCATGTGTTTGTGTAGGCTAATTTAGGCCTTGGTGTGCAATTAGCAATAATTTGTATTTTGTGTATTTAACCTAGCTGAGGCACCCAAAAACCATGCAATAAATTCCAGTGACACATTAGGGCCTGATTCACCCCTAGAATTATTTTTGGGACTTATGAAATCAGAAATACCATTTAATGGAATTTTACAAAATATAGGAGTTTTGGGAAATAAATGGAAAAATTTGATTTTGTTTATAGAAAATTCTCAAATTCAGCCAAGTTAATTTATGGTGTCTTATTTGACTTTGGAAAATTTTAGACCTTTGTTTGGAAATTATTAGGGCAAAAATCTTGAAATTACTGTTTTACCCCTTTTGTATTTATATGAGAAATGATGGAATTACATGTGGGGAAATTGTAAAAATATTTCTATAGATGTATAATAGCAATAGTAGTGTTGCATATTTATTTCAGAATTTTTGTATACATTGATAATTATTAAGGTAGGAAAATGGCATTTTGGTAAATAATTAGGAATGAATTTTGGTAGACCATTACACAGTGGAAATAAATGAAACTCTGTCATTAGCCATAAGATGGTAATATGAATGCTTAGTAATTTTCCTGGAATTTTGGTGAATACATTTCTTGTACCTCATTTGGAAAATGACACTTGTGTAGGAATTGTATTAATTATGGGATGAATAGATATAATAAAAGGAAAATTATGAAATCTTGTAGACAGTAATATTTTTCTCCTATGCAATTCAGGAAAATTCCCATAAGTCAGAAGATTTTAGTTGATGATACTTCATGCGTAAAATGACCTAGGGAATAATTCTAAAAGATTTAATTAAAGGCCTTAATGACCTAGGAAAATTATAAAAATCAACACACTCATTTTATTAGTCCATACCACCCTAGGATAAATACTTGGGGTCAGCTGGATCAAGATTTTAGAAGTTCGATTTCAGGGTGGCAATAGGTCATGGGGTGCGCTTAGTAAAGAAGGTTGGACTATAGGCCGCCAGGGGATGAATCAACAACTGAGTTAGGGTATAAGTTCGGAAGTATAACCCTGGGTGGCAGATGCATTCTAGAGACGAGAGTAACAGAGCGACTTAAGACTTACCTAGAAAAGGTTGACGGAAGATCGCCACTCCTTAACCCATACCTTAAATCACTGGGTCATTCTATGTAACATGAGAGAGAAAAGGGGGTTCGGGGTAAGAAACAACTAAAGTAAATATCCTTGAGAAAGGGAGCTTTGGGATTCAGCCCATCGCAGCTCCTAGTGCCCCTGAGAGCCCTTCACCGGGAATACCTTGGGCAGTCCTGGGATTAACCTTAAGACTCTAAGTATGATAATCTGTAGATAAGAGTAGTCTAATAGGTTAAGTGAACTGGACATGTGCTCACTCGTGCCGGGTTGGAGGGACTTGGAGTCTTTTGACTACTTGCTCACCCGTGCAGAGTTGGAGGAAAGAAATTGGCTTATATACACTCACCCGGCCAGGGTTGGAGGGTTTGTAGCATATACTCACCCGTGGCGGGTTGGAGAGATTTGAGACAAGATAGTCCTTTGAGCTGGAGGCTCAATATATAATACTTGCATGTGCATATACTAGTGGCGGGCCATGCGGTACTGGCCGGTCGTCACACCGACGGCAGTACGGTGGACCAGGCGGGTGCGAGGGTTAGAGGGACCAGTAGGATGTTTATACTGGAGTCTGGAAGGCTTTTCCTAATAACGCGCACCCAGCCCAACAAGACTGACAGGTGGTCAGCAAAGTTGTACGCAGAGACTCTAGAGTGCACTGACGGTGTACAGAGGCGCACAAGAGAGGTCTAGGCCTGGTAGTGTGTATACCCGCCTAGAAGGCGGAGACGCCCGCTCCGCTGCTGCCGTAGCCACAACGGTAGTACCTGAGAGTGATGCTAGCTCTCGAAAAGTGGGAACTAAAGGTCTGTGATCACGGAGTCGTGTGTGTGTTGCACTGCATGTTCATATCATACCCACCATATAGTTGCATAACATTAATCTGCATAACAACCTAAGACACCTAATGTATAAGTGGTATGGGACGCTTATACATTAGGACCTGCTATACGATCCCTTAGCCTATAAGCTTGAGTGGGCATGTTTATAGGTTGAGGTTACTTTCCTTTATATATATATTTGCTTGTGACACCTGACACCCCATTGTATAAAATGGTATGGGACATTATATACAATGGGAGCCCTGCAGAAGACCCCTTGCTTATGCGTACCCGCATAAGTGAAGGTTACATTCCATTACTTACTTGATTACATATTCTGCTTAGTTTCCTGTCACCTACTCCGCCTTGCCACCCCTTGTTTGTCCTCCACTTCGTCCTCCCGCACGGTGCCTAGGAGTTGCAGGAGGAGGTGCTGAGGATACGACTTAGTCTTTTTGACTAATGGTCGGTGACCTTACTATTTTTAGGAGCTCGAGGAGATGGACCAGCATGACGAGGAGGCAGAACTTGAGGAGCAGATGCCGACTACTACTACTACTACTACTACCGCAGCGCGTTCTCAGAAGGGACGAGACGTCCGTGATAGTTTAGACTTCCGCTATTTGCTTTGTGAGGAGAGATTCAGTGATATAATGTAATGAGCATAAGCCCTTATTTCTCTCCTTGTTGTACTCATTGTGGACTATATTTATGTACTCATCATTTCTTTTATATAATATGTACTCTCTGACTGTGGACTTGTGTAGTTTTGTTTACTATATACTTGCTTCTGTTTCTCATATTGGCCGAACAGGTTATGATCGTACTAGCCGGCAGGATCGGCGTCTTGCGGTGTCGACTAACCCGTGAGTTAGTGTCACCGTAAGGCGGCGGTCCTGGGCATAAGATCAGGGCTCCCTTGGTAAGGGGGAGGATCTTACAAACTGGTATCACTTGAACAAACGATCATATGAGGAAGAAGTCCACAACACTACAACACCCCGCTCGAGCATTAGTTTGCGGACAAACTATGCAGCGGAAGCAATGGTGTGCCCATGTGTAAAAAAGTCACATAAACAAGTCCATTAAGCAATGAGTTAGGCCAGTCCAACTAGGACACCACCCTAGTTTGACTTACCAAGAGGATTTTGCATCGTACCTTAGGCCAAAGATCGACTTCAGATGTAGATTAGTTATGGTACGAGGATAACCAAATCGATTAAAGAAAGATATTAATTCCAGAGTCCCTACTTAAGGCTTAACCTCGATGTCCCTACTTCGCACATCGAATGATATTACCAATTCTTACTCAACTGATAAGTACCGCCTCGAGAAGAATTGATACATAAGTTTTATAGTGGATGAGTAGGGTACTCGTAAGCTTAATCCTAGTACTGATGACTTGATCACGTCAAGACAACCACGATGATAAATATCAAAGGTCGAATAAGAGTTCAGATGTTAGAAGAGACACTTCCTGGTCTGGTCACATGTTGACCTTGAGCAGATTGTCATACGAAAACCTTGAAGGCCTAAGATAGATAACATATCAATTGAAGTAGAAAACCATGCCAAGAATTGTTAGCTCTAAGGATTATGGCATGTACAGGATGACTGCATTGTGAAAGTCAAAGGAAAAATTAACCAAAATATATGGGGGCTTAACCTTTTGTTTATAGGGCTTATTGATAACAACTCGATTTTTCCTAAGCCTCCTCATTAAGAATGTGTCGCAAACATAGTGATCTAAAAACTTGGATTATTTAAAGATCGCTCAAGTAAAGATGAGAATCGTATGTACATGACCAGTATGATGATCAATCCTTCCCGGAAGGTTAGGACTCTCAAAGATCTTCACCCTAATTATTAATCTTAAGCAGCATAGACTACTAACGACAAGCTGTGAACACAATAAATTCACGAGTGAAAGAGGAAGTAGAATGTTTCGAGAATGACCTTTCACTCTCATAATTACTCCAAGACCATATGAGTAAATGAATAAGGGGAACAGTAAGTTTAAATTTCTTGAAGGACATATAAAGTATGGCTTAGTAATGCGTCTATATGACCTTGAAACTAGGGAAGACCGTTAAGACTTTAAAAAGTTTCCCCAATTTCGATTTTTAAGGAAGTAAGTACCCACTTAGATCGTAGTCTAACAAACACTCGTGATTTCCTTAATACAGACACTGTATACATCATTTACGTATGGTTAAGGGACTCAGATGTACTGCAAGGGAAACCAATGTGAAATGAGAATCCGAAATATCTAAATAATTACGTCTACAACAATGGGTGCACCATAACCCTAGAAAAATTTGAATCAAGAAAGATTCATCTAAATTTGAAAGAAGCATAACATGATGACTGATCACCACCACCCATGCCTACGTGACGTACACTGGTCATCAATTGGAAACATACAGATTGTGACAAAGTAACGACAAGATAAAATCTCAACTGTTATTTGAGATTCCATGAAGTGGAAATGCTGGAATATCTAAACGATTACATCCATAACAAGGAGAGTATAGTGATCCCAACAAGCATAAAATCGGGTGAAGAAACACACTAGATTGGAAGATGTATGCTCTAGGCATAATCTTGTGGAGGTGACTCAGATGATCTCAGGAATCAAAATGAGAATACTTGATGAAATAATAATCGCCCTCAAAGGGTTCGGGATTTCGATATCAACCCATGACTATGGATATATTATTACCTTTAGAACCGATGCTATAACAATTCAGAAGACTTGATCGTGAGAAGACAATACCAGCATATCCTGCGCACAAGGAAAACGAATAAGTTTCAACATTACCTATGTTAGATAATGCGAGGTGTGTACTTTTGGGAATATATGAGTGATGAAAACTCATGAACTTAGAGATATGATAGTCTCTACCTTGGCATAATAATTTTGAGGATTAAATTTACACATGCTTGAGCAAACCTCATTAGTATAATAACTCTAGATGAATATTCACCCATGCTTGTCAATTAAGATGGTCGTATGAACATGTATAAGAGGATTACTAAGAGCGTACCAAGTTGAAACTTCAAGCACGTAATGAGTTAAAAATTGTCAAGGCATGACATTTACAAAGGTAACAACTCAACAAATTGGAATATGGTCGATGATAAGTGTAGTATATGCATAGGAATGATCTCTTGGTTGCGGTTACATCAAGAACCAAGACACGAATGTTGATAACATCATGATCACCATAGGGAAATTCATGACAACAAAGTAATCAATGTTAGATTGTTATCACGGATACGGTGAAAAACTCAAGAACAAAAGGACATTTATTAAGATTCGATCGATGAAGAAATCAAAGTACTTCAATTTTGGAAAATGTGCACTTATAATTTATGGGTTAGACTGAACATTAAAAACGACTGAGGGTCAAAAACTCGTTACCAACGTTCATATTAATAGTAAATGTTTCTGTTAAAGAACGAGTCAAGGTTGTACACGTATATATGACCCTTGAGCATAATAGCATTAAGAACCAGGATACACACGTGGTAACATTATAATCGCCAATAGGAGATTTCGTGACGATGATATATAGACCTTGACTATCAAAGGCATATACAAAGGTAATCGGTGCTCAATAAGATTTCCTTTTTGCTAAACGAAGGGTGTATCAGATATCACCATACCTGAAAAGTTACGCTCATAAACTCATGGATTAGACTATATGTGAAAAGTGATCGAGAGTCGCTGGTACGAACATCAATATCCATAATGATCACTTGGTGTATGCTCGAAATGTGAACACATTACGAACCATATATAATTGCTTGGATAGAGATGTGATGAGTCTTGAAGTTGGGAAAAATAAAAAGATGATCTTTTCGTCACATCAGGATCTCGGAAGTTGATTTACTGCTATACAATAATAATGTTGATCTAATATATATGATATCTTGGGGTGACTGTAAGTTCACGTTGAATTATAAGTCAAAACCTAGGTGGATCAGAATGGAAAAAGATTCTTACTTATGAAATTGTTAATTTACTTGATGATTATAAGTCGTAAGATTACAATTCAATGAGTGGTTAAAGATTATTTTGATTATAAAATACCGAAGGACTTGGAAAACGTGTCCTCACGATATGAGTAGCCCAAAATATGAGGATGCACAAACTCACGGTTCAGAGTATGTCGAGGACACGGAGGCTCAGATTCATTTGATCAGGGATCGGCTTTTGGAAGCTCAGAGCAGACAGGCAAAATATTATGATGCACGACACCGGAAGGTGGAGTTCCAAGTTGGGGACAGGGTTTTCCTGAAGATCCGACCGGTACACGGTATTTCTCGGATTCGAAGACATAAGAAGCTCAGCCCCCGGTACATGGGACCATACCTGATTCTGGAGCGTGTGGGCCCCTTGGCTTATCGGCTGCAGTTATCTCCGGAGCTGAGTAGCCTACACGATGTGTTCCATGTCTCTTCTTTGCGAAGAGCTCTCCTTCGCCCTGAGCAGCATGTCCCTACTGCAGCTGGACCGGTCGGGCCTGACCGTTCAGTTAGATTGGAGCCGATCCGGATCGACGATTCAGCAGTCCGAACGTTGAGGAAAAAGAAGGTTCCACTCGTAAAGGTGCTGTGGTCCAACCATGGACGGGAGGAGCACACCTGGGAACCTAGGGATCTGATGCTGGAGCGTCATCCAGAACTATTTACATCAGGTACTTTTATGTTATTTTCTACAAAATTTCCTTAACAATTTCTGCAACTGGAACCCGTAGACCCAAACTTAAATTTCGGGGATGAAATTATTTCTTTTGTTTATAGGATTTGTAACATCCCAATGTTACTTCTAGACCCCTTAACTTAGATTGGGTTAGGCATGGGGTGGGTGTTAGGGTAATGAGCTAGGTTTGACCCTAGATAGTGGGTTGTAGCCATGTGGGGCCCACCATGGGGCCAAAGTCAAAGTAGGTCAAACTAGCCTAAACAGGAACCTTAGCCACACCATGACCCCACCATGATGCCCTAACCCTAAGTACAATCTAAGTGGACCCCAAGGTAGGACAGGGGGTCAACCAGTTGACCATGATGGGTCAAGTCAACACCTTTGACCTAAATAGTGAAAATGGTGCCCTAGCCCAATTCACTGGGTTGGGTCCACCCAAATCAACCCAAATTCATCATGTGGGCCTAAAGTGACCCTATAAACCCTAGGGGAGAGAAAAATAGGGCCTCTCAATAGTAAATTTGGAAAATTACCTAGGAGAGAGAAAAGAGGAAGAATAGGAGAGAGAAAGTGCCTAGGAGTTATTTTGGGCCACTTGGGCTCATCCCACCAACCCATGATGGGTTGGCTGACCATGCATGGGTATTAGGGGGTGTAGGACCCCCACCATGCTGCCTTGGGCCAAGCCCAAACCCAACCCAAGCCCAATATAGCTAAACAACTTGGTGGAGTCAACCCTCCCTATTCACTCACCCAACCCGGCCCAACACTTGGCAACCCGACCCACTAGGCTCTAATCAGCCTTCATGGCCAGTGGGACCCACTCACCAGCCACCTAGCCGGCCAAATCCACTAACCCGACCCCCTCCTTGGTGAATCCGCCCCCCCTACCTAGGTGAAGTCGCCCACTCTCATAACTCAGCCCCAAACCCTTCCCCCTCTCTCATTCCATCCAGCCCTATCCCAGAGACAGAGAGAGAGAGGCCAGAGCTCATACTTCCATGGCAAACCGAGGAGATCGCCGGAAAATCCATGCTATGGAGAGCCGCCGCCACCCTCACCCACAGCCGCCACTAAGGGTCCGTATCCCCTCCCCTCTTACTGTACTAGTATCCTAGATCATCTAGGTTAGAGGTCGAACTCAAATGAGCTCGACATAGGAATCAAAAAGCTTGAAAATAGGTTTAAAAATGGCGGTTTTCTTGGTTTTTCGGTTTGGTTGCGCCGCCGCCGTCCGCCGCCCTCCGCCGCCCAGTCGCCGGCCAGCCCTAGCCCCGACCACCGTGAGGCCGGGGAAGGTCTTGGCCGGAGGCCCCGCCGCCGGCGATGGCCGGAAATGGCCCCGCAAGGAACACCTGCTCGGTTGGCCCTGCATGCACTGCATGAAGAAGAAGATACAGTAGCCGTTAGATCTCTTTAAGATTCGTGCAACGATTTTATTAGTAATTCCCTGTATTATTATTTTATGAATAATGTGGAATAGTGTCACATGGTAACAGATATTTTGCATGTTGTTTAGGAGGTACTTAGAGGCCCCACCTTAGGATGAACCCTGGATGAAAAAGTTAGGTAGATGGGTTAACTTTGCAATGCCACAGAAATCATGACTTTTGGACCAGTAGGCTGCCCTGTAGGGCTGTTTTGCTAGGACTGCCCCTAAACTAGGGCAGAAACCAAATTTGATGCCCAAGACAAACCAAGCATCACCATGACCTGATATTTTGGTCATGGGTGTATTTAGGGCATGCCTATGCCCTGCCAAAAATTTGGAATTTTTGGAAGAACTTTTTCTATAGTTTTTATCAAAATATCAAAAATTAAATTAAGGGCATAATTGTAATTTTGGGCACCCAAATGACCCCAAATTTTGGTGGTATGTCCTTGGGGACATTATTGGTGTCTGGTAGAAATTTCAAGGCAATTGGACCCCTGAATGAAGGGTTATTCCATGTGTTTGTGTAGGCTAATTTAGGCCTTGGTGTGCAATTAGCAATAATTTGTATTTTGTGTATTTAACCTAGCTGAGGCACCCAAAAACCATGCAATAAATTCCAGTGACACATTAGGGCCTGATTCACCCCTAGAATTATTTTTGGGACTTATGAAATCAGAAATACCATTTAATGGAATTTTACAAAATATAGGAGTTTTGGGAAATAAATGGAAAAATTTGATTTTGTTTATAGAAAATTCTCAAATTCAGCCAAGTTAATTTATGGTGTCTTATTTGACTTTGGAAAATTTTAGACCTCTGTTTGGAAATTATTAGGGCAAAAATCTTGAAATTACTGTTTTACCCCTTTTGTATTTATATGAGAAATGATGGAATTACATGTGGGGAAATTGTAAAAATATTTCTATAGATGTATAATAGCAATAGTAGTGTTGCATATTTATTTCAGAATTTTTGTATACATTGATAATTATTAAGGTAGGAAAATGGCATTTTGGTAAATAATTAGGAATGAATTTTGGTAGACCATTACACAGTGGAAATAAATGAAACTCTGTCATTAGCCATAAGATGGTAATATGAATGCTTAGTAATTTTCCTGGAATTTTGGTGAATACATTTCTTGTACCTCATTTGGAAAATGACACTTGTGTAGGAATTGTATTAATTATGGGATGAATAGATATAATAAAAGGAAAATTATGAAATCTTGTAGACAGTAATATTTTTCTCCTATGCAATTCAGGAAAATTCCCATAAGTCAGAAGATTTTAGTTGATGATACTTCATGCGTAAAATGACCTAGGGAATAATTCTAAAAGATTTAATTAAAGGCCTTAATGACCTAGGAAAATTATAAAAATCAACACACTCATTTTATTAGTCCATACCACCCTAGGATAAATACTTGGGGTCAGCTGGATCAAGATTTTAGAAGTTCGATTTCAGGGTGGCAATAGGTCATGGGGTGCGCTTAGTAAAGAAGGTTGGACTATAGGCCGCCAGGGGATGAATCAACAACTGAGTTAGGGTCTAAGTTCGGAAGTATAACCCTGGGTGGCAGATGCATTCTAGAGACGAGAGTAACAGAGCGACTTAAGACTTACCTAGAAAAGGTTGACGGAAGATCGCCACTCCTTAACCCATACCTTAAATCACTGGGTCATTCTATGTAACAGGAGAGAGAAAAGGGGGTTCGGGGTAAGAAACAACTAAAGTAAATATCCTTGAGAAAGGGAGCTTTGGGATTCAGCCCATCGCAGCTCCTAGTGCCCCTGAGAGCCCTTCACCGGGAATACCTTGGGCAGTCCTGGGATTAACCTTAAGACTCTAAGTATGATAATCTGTAGATAAGAGTAGTCTAATAGGTTAAGTGAACTGGACATGTGCTCACTCGTGCCGGGTTGGAGGGACTTGGAGTCTTTTGACTACTTGCTCACCCGTGCAGAGTTGGAGGAAAGAAATTGGCTTATATACACTCACCCGGCCAGGGTTGGAGGGTTTGTAGCATATACTCACCCGTGGCGGGTTGGAGAGATTTGAGACAGGATAGTCCTTTGAGCTGGAGGCTCAATATATAATACTTGCATGTACATATACTAGTGGCGGGCCATGCGGTACTGGCCGGTCGTCACACCGACGGCAGTACGGTGGACCAGGCGGGTGCGAGGGTTAGAGGGACCAGTAGGATGTTTATACTGGAGTCTGGAAGGCTTTTCCTAATAACGCGCACCCAGCCCAACAAGACTGACAGGTGGTCAGCAAAGTTGTACGCAGAGACTCTAGAGTGCACTGACGGTGTACAGAGGCGCACAAGAGAGGTCTAGGCCTGGTAGTGTGTATACCCGCCTAGAAGGCGGAGACGCCCGCTCCGCTGCTGCCGTAGCCACAACGGTAGTACCTGAGAGTGATGCTAGCTCTCGAAAAGTGGGAACTAAAGGTCTGTGATCACGGAGTCGTGTGTGTGTGTTGCACTGCATGTTCATATCATACCCACCATATAGTTGCATAACATTAATCTGCATAACAACCTAAGACACCTAATGTATAAGTGGTATGGGACGCTTATACATTAGGACCTGCTATACGATCCCTTAGCCTATAAGCTTGAGTGGGCATGTTTATAGGTTGAGGTTACTTTCCTTTATATATATATTTGCTTGTGACACCTGACACCCCATTGTATAAAATGGTATGGGACATTATATACAATGGGAGCCCTGCAGAAGACCCCTTGCTTATGCGTACCCGCATAAGTGAAGGTTACATTCCATTACTTACTTGATTACATATTCTGCTTAGTTTCCTGTCACCTGCTCCGCCTTGCCACCCCTTGTTTGTCCTCCACTTCGTCCTCCCGCACGGTGCCTAGGAGTTGCAGGAGGAGGTGCTGAGGATACGACTTAGTCTTTTTGACTAATGGTCGGTGACCTTACTATTTTTAGGAGCTCGAGGAGATGGACCAGCACGACGAGGAGGCAGAACTTGAGGAGCAGATGCCGACTACTACTACTACTACTACTACCGCAGCGCGTTCTCAGAAGGGACGAGACGTCCGTGATAGTTTAGACTTCCGCTATTTGCTTTGTGAGGAGAGATTCAGTGATATAATGTAATGAGCATAAGCCCTTATTTCTCTCCTTGTTGTACTCATTGTGGACTATATTTATGTACTCATCATTTCTTTTATATAATATGTACTCTGTGACTGTGGACTTGTGTAGTTTTGTTTACTATATACTTGCTTCTGTTTCTCATATTGGCCGAACAGGTTATGATCGTACTAGCCGGCAGGATCGGCGTCTTGCGGTGTCGACTAACCCGTGAGTTAGTGTCACCGTAAGGCGGCGGTCCTGGGCATAAGATCAGGGCTCCCTTGGTAAGGGGGAGGATCTTACATATATAGTTATATGGATCAAGAGGGGTTGGAAAGGGATTACATAAGCCAAATCACATCTAGGGTACCAACAATCCGCGAACACATTTCCGTTCTCAGGAGTATAGTGAATATCGAAGGTATAGTCCCCAAGGAACTCCATCCACCTCCATTGTCGCATATTCAAATCCTTTTGATCGAGCAAATACTTTAGACTCTTATGATCTGTATAGATATCGACTTTAACACAATACAGATACTGCTGCCACAACTTTAGTGCAAAGATCACCGCCGCAAACTCCAAGTCGTGGACGGGATAGTTACGCTCATGCACTTTCAATTGGCGTGAGCCATAAGCAATCACCTTGCCAAATTGCAGGAGAATGCATCCTAAGACACTCCCTGACGCATCGCTGTATATCTCATAGCCGTCTGTACCACATGGCGACGTCAACACAGGCGCCATGGTCAAACGACTCTTCAGCTCATCAAAAGCTCTCGCGCACTCCGGCGTCCAGACAAACTTCTGATCTTTTCTCATCAACATTGTCAGAGGCAAAGCAATCCGGGAGAAGTTCGACACAAACTGTCTATAGTAGCCTGCCAGTCCAAGGAAACTCCTGACTTCGGCCACTGAAGACAATACCGTCCAATCTTGTATGGCACTTATCTTTACCGGATCTACTGTTATGCCCTCTCCACTAACTACATGGCCAAGAAAAGCCACCGACGAGAGCCAGAACTCACACTTCGAGAACTTGGAATACAGCTTATTCCTCCACAAGGTGTGCAGTACCAACCGCAAATGGTTTGTATGATCTTCTTCCGACTGCGAGTACACTAGGATGTCGTCAATGAATACGATTACAAACAAATTCAAGTACTCTCGGAACATTCAGTGCATTAAGTCCATGAATACCGAAGGCGCATTACAAAGCCCAAACAGCATCACCGTGAATTCATAATGACCGTAGCATGTTCCAAACACTGTCTTGGGAATGTCACATTCCCTAATCCGCAATTGGTAATAACCGGATTTCAAATCTAACTTCGAGTAGACGGTTGAGCCTGCTAGCTGATTGAACAAGTCATCGATCAGTGGAATCAGATACTTGTTTTTCTCCGTCAGCTTATTCAATTCGCGGTAATCAATACATAGCCGCAAACTACCGTCTTTATTTTTCACAAAAATAACAGGCGCGCTCCAAGGTGACATACTTGGGCATATGTATCCCTGCTCCAGCAACTCTTGCAATTAAACTTTCAGTTCGTCCATTTATTTTGGCGCTACACGATAAGGCGAGTGGGCCATAGGTTTTGCACCTAGCACCAGCTCGATAGCAAAGTCGATTTCCCTTTGAGGAGGTAACCCTGGAAGGTCTTTTGGTAACACATCAGCGTATTCCGATACAATCCACACCTCATTCACACTGGCCTTCGGATCCACCGCCTTAATGAGTGTGAAGAATAACTCCGCACCCTTCTGAACTGCCTTAGCGACTTGGAGAGCAGATAACAACATCCCACACATTCCTCGCATACCAGTGAACTTGGTCTCTTGTTCGGTATTTTGCCCCAGTGTGATCACTTTTGAAGTACAATCTATACAGGAACACTGCTCTGAAAGCCAGTCCATACCAAAGATTATATCAAACTCCGTAATCGGCAATACGTATGTTTCCACCATTAATTCTCGACTCCCTATCTTTACTTCAAGACCGCAAGATTTATCCGGGCATAACAAACATCCGTTAGGTAGAAGCACCTTTAGAATGTCTATCGTGGTCCGTATAGGCACCCCGATTCATAAAATGAAATCTTCAGACAGAAATGAATGGGAAGCACCTATATCAAACACTGCTCGTGCTGGATACTACCGTATAATGAAAAAACCTAAAACACCAAAATTAAACAAGCACAACACACAGTATAAAATAACATTAAAAACTGCGCGCACCTGTGATGACATCGGCCTCTTTAATGGCCTCCTATTGTCCAAGGTTGAAGACCCGGGGCTGCGCGTGCGATGTAGAAGACTCCATCACATCCTTCCCTTTCTCCGCATAGGACGCTCCCATCTTCTTTACACCCTTTGGAGGGCCAACTCGGCAATCACGTGCGAAGTGTCCTACCTTCCCACACATAAAATAGGCGCGAGATCCATACCCCGACGATGCCTCTGTCACAGTCACTGAAGGAGCTTGTCCAGTAGATTTGGACTTCTTATACCATCTCCTTCGGTACCCAGATTTCTCCGGACGCGGTGACTTGAAATCCGGTTTTGCAACAGCCAAGGTCCCCTTTCCTTGTCCCCTTTTCATGTTTGTTTCGAACGACCGAGCCGTACAGACTAAGGATTGAAAACCCTTACTTACAGAACTCGAGAACAGATATCGTAACTCGTCTCGCAGTCCCGCATAAAACTGACTAGTCTTATGCTCCTCTTCGGAGAAGATAGAACGCACATATCTTCCTAACCGCGTGAACTCATGAAGATAATCATCCACACTACAATCTCCTTGAGTCAACCGCTGAAATTCCATTTCCATTGATATTCTCTACTGCATTGGCAGATGCTTTGCCAAGAATAACCGAGACAACTCTTCCATCGAGACCTCTGCCAACTGTCTGTCGGCCAAGTGATGTAGTTCAATCTCATCCCACCACAACCGAGCCTTTCCCTCAAGAAGGAAAGTGGCCAACATTACCTTCTGCTCCTCCTCCACTCTAATTGCTCTCATGATTCTCTTGATCCTTGCAAGCCAATCCTCCGCTTGGGCCGGGGATCCCGCCCCAGTAAATTGAGGAGGATTGAAGCTCATGAATTGCTTCAATTGTTTATCTGCTATCCGCGGATCAACTACAGTTTCTGTCAGTTCTTGCCTTACCCCAGCATGCGTTGGAACCACAGTAGGACGTGCCTTCCCAGCCTGCTAAGAAGTCATCACAGCAAGTACCATCTCTTTAATGAAATGCACAGTTTCAGCAGATGGAGGAGGTGTGGGCACCTCAACCGGTGCCACACTTTCAACAGAATTTTGAGGTTCTGACTGACCCGTACCTCTTCTAGTCACCTATATGTGTAAAAACACAATTTAGCGACTAAACAAACGGCAAACATACAAAAATGAACACACCAAACAAGTGTATTTACATTCCTAAGTGGACCTTATTGAGTTCAATTTATGTGTTATAACGACAACACTGACACGTGCTCCATGGCAATATATATCACAAATGCCGGCACGACGACCCGACATTCCGTGCACTCAGGGCACATTCTGGTGTACCGGAAACACCGGGTCCCACCACCATTCAGAGGTCCAAGATATGATGGTCCAATTTGAGCATTTCTAGTCTAATCGGCACGCAAGCAATCGACTCTCGCTTTGTGATACTAACAGGGCCTTAAGCACCCAAGGTTAGACAACCATAACGCAGGCTCATATTACAAATGCCGGCACGACGGCCCTATATTCCATGAACTCAGGGCACATTCTGGTGTACCGGAAACACCGGGTCCCACCACCATTTAGAGGTCCCAGACATGACGGTCCAATTTGAGCATTTCTAGTCTGATCGGCATGCAAGCCATCGACTCTCGCTATGTGAACCTAACAGGGGTTTAAGCACCCAAGGTTAGACAACCATAAACAACGGGTCTAAGGAAATACATATCACAAATGCCAGCACGATGGCCTGACATTCCGTGCACTCAGGGCACATCCTAGTGTACCGGAAACATTGGGTCCCACCACCGTTCAGAGGTCCCAGACACGACGATCCAATTTGAGCATTTCTAGACTGAACAACACACAAGCCATCGACCGTTTGAAGTGATCGAACGTATTGGTGAAGCCGCCTATTGGTTAGCACTTTCGCAAGAGCTGAGTGGTTTACATAATATATTTCATGTCTCAGTGTTGCGGAAAGTGGTCTAGGATTCAGCTCAAGTAATTGAGAGTGCCCGAGTACCAGTTGAGTATTGGCTAACGTTGAAGGTTAGACCCATTCAGATCGAGGAACGAGCCGAGAAACAGCTACGGAACAAAGCGATCGGGATGGTAAAAGTCCGGTGGGACAATTATGGCCGAGAAGAGCTAACGTGGGAGCGGGAGCAAACCATGAGAGCTGAGTTTCCTGAGTTGCTTATATAAAGCTGTTAGCTTGTTTATGTATTGTTAAACCTTATATGTAAAGTGTCATATATGGTGTAATGCTTGTACTTCTTTACTATGTCAAAATTTCGGGACGAAATTTTATTAAGGAGGGGAGGATTGTAACACCCCAGAAATCTCAAAAGCAAAAATTTGGATTCAAGTTGGCTGACACGGCCTGAGACACAGGCGTGTCTCAGGGCGTGTCAGGTGTACATGGTCTGGGATACGGGCGTGTCCCAGGGCGTGTCCCATTTTCTAGAGATATCGACTCGAGTTCTCAAGAATTGGTCGCCGAGAGGCGACACGGCCTGTTACACGGGCATGTCACAGGGGCGTGTTGGGCACACGGCCATGGACACGGGCGTATGCCTTAGCCGTGTCCTGCTCCGGTGATTTTGGAGATCGTGTTACAGGGGTGACACAGCCGTGTACTGGGCGACACGGGCGTGTCAGGCTTGACACAGGCGTGTCGATACCCGTATTCTGGTTTATTTTAAGTCAGTTGTGCACCGCTTCAGGAACACGGCCTGTGACACGGGCGTGTCACAACCCATGTTTGGCCCAGGAAATTCAATTTCATGGCTAATTTGAGCCTTCCATTTTCTTTTACCAAGATCCAATGGCCTAGGCTATTCCCTGGATTTATAAGGCCGGATTTGAGATGGAGAAAACTCATTTGAGTTGTGCCATTCTCTTTCCTAAGTGAAAAGAGAGAGGAGAGTAAGGGGAGGAAGAAGAAGGGAAAGCCGGCTACCGGTGGTGCTACGGTGGTCCAAATCGCGAGCCGAGTTTTGCTCTACGGAGGCTTGATCGCTGTGAAGCTTTCCAACGTGTACTTTTCTCCATTGCGCTAAAATGTCCTTTAAGTGTAACGATTTCCTTCTTGGACAAGTGAAGTCCTTCTTTCCTACATTTGCATAGGAATCCACCACCAAAAGGTGGATGGCAAAGTGATTCCCTTGGGTCAGCGGTACGTCCCTTGTTGTATTGCATTAGAACCAGAAGTGTGAGTACGGTTAGGCATACTGTGTGAAGACCATCTGGACATGTTGGTATGGGTTAGTGATGCTTGTTTGCACATCGGAGAAGACTCCGTGAGTATTTCTTGTATGCATGAAATCCGTGGTGGATGCCATTGGCTTGGTGTCGTAGGAAGTACTGGAGGAAGTCAAGGAAATGGTGAGAGTTGGGTTCAACTCTTGTTGCCGTGAGTGCCATATGTTATGAAGTTGAGTCGTTAGGCTGCAACTGGAGGAATGCCTTGGTGGCAGACGGGCAAGGTGAAGCTATACCCACGTCAGTCCAGTCTTGAGTTTGATGATTTTGAGCAACGGGAAAGATGGATCTGTACCCGCGTTATGTTTGTCTAACCTTGGGTGCTTAAGGCCCTGTTAGGATCACATAGCGAGAGTCGATGACTTGCGTGCCGATCAGACTAGAAATGCTCAAATTGGACCGTCATGTCTGGGACCTCTGAATGGTGGTGGGACCCGGTGTTTCTGATACACCAGAATGTGCCCTGAGTGCACGGAATGTCGGGTCGTCGTGCCGGACTTTGTGATATGTATTGCCTTGGAGGCTGGATATATATGTTTGAGATGTAAAATGTTGTGCAGGGAAGGAATTCTGCTGCCCCGTGGCAGGGGCAGGGTCATTATAATTGGTCAGCTGAATGCTGACCGTTGCCCTGTTTTCCACCGCTTGGTGGATTGGTTCTTACAGGTGCAGGTGGTGCTAGTCCGAGCGGGACTTAGCAGGCTAAAACCCAAGCTGCATTGCTGCCCTCGAAGGCTTTGTTTTGTTTCATCCAGTTCTGTTGCTTGCCGAACTCTGTCCGCCAGGTCACACTGTACCTCCGTCCAGTTTAAGCACGCCTTTGCAGTGGTATTCCTTTCAACACAAGAAATATTTAAGGCCTCCAGATCTTGAATTAGGACTTCATCATGCCTTAGAAGCCAATTTGCCCTTGCCGGAGTCTGACGACTCAAGGCATCCGCGCCGACATTTCCTTTCCCGGGAGTATAGTGAATATCAAAGGTGTAGTCCCCAAGGAACTCCATCCACCTCCGTTGTCGCATATTAAAATCCTTCTGATTGAGCAAATACTTTAGACTCTTATGATCTGTATAGATATCGACTTTAACGCCATATAGATAGTGCCGCAACAACTTTAGCACAAATATCACCGCCGCCAACTCCAAGTCGTGGATAGGATAGTTTCGCTCATGCACTTTCAATTGGCATGTGCCATAAGAAATCGCCTTGCCAAACTGCAGGAGAACGAAGCCTAAGCCACTCCCTGACACATTACTGTATATTTCATAGCCGTCTGTACCACATGGCGACGTCAACACAGGCGCCGTGGTCAAACGACTCTTCAGCTCATCAAAAGCTCGCGCGCACTCCGGCATCCAGACAAACTTCTGATCTTTTCTCGTCAATGCTGTCAGAGGCAAAGCAATGCTGTGATTTCTATGATGTGATTTGCATTTTCTGTGCTAAGTAAGAACTAGTTAATTACCTAAATTATTAAAGAGAATTAGAACCTATTCACCCCCCTCTAGGTGTCTAGGCTCTTGAAATAAGTCTTTCAATGGCACCGAAGAGAACCGTAAGGGTAACGATTCTATACTTGGACATGTGAAGTCCTCATTCCTTTTTTGCATAAGGAGCCCGCTCTCGCGAGTATGTGGAGAGTGTGAGGCATTCCTTCGGGTAGACATGAATAGTCCATATTGTTTTGCATGTAGAGTCCGGAATTGAAGTACGGACATATGTATGGTGTGTGAAGCCTAACCGGACAAGTTGGTCTAAATCGGTGATGTTTTCCTATGCATGAATAGCCGGAGAAGACTCTGTGCCGATGCTTATTTTTTGGGTTTTATATGCGGTAGATTGCAATAGGGAGCCTTAGGGACTAACTTTAAGGTGCACCCGGAAAATTAGGAAGAAAAGCATTTCTGCCAACTTGTAGGCATGGGAGCCAACTTGAACATAACTGGGTTATGTAATTATTGTGTGATGGATTTGGGACTCGGGGAAGCTTGACCCGCGCATATGGCTTAAATTGACATTACGGTGTGAGCAACGAGTTAGGTGTAACTGTACCCACTCTATATGGTTCGGTTAAAGCGACCTAAGGTACATGGTACTTACCGTTGGCATAGATAGATAGTCTTAGGCTATGGTCCAGAAAGAATAAAATGTTCATGAGGTTTGCCGTCATGGGGGCGGTGGTGAGACAATGGATTTTGACTGGGTTCACCGAGTAAGTGCCCTGAGAGAACGGGGTGTGTGGCCATGCTAGCTTTTATTTATGAGGAATTATGCAAATATGGTACTTTCTCTTTAATCGTTGGATTATACTAATGCAATGTAGTGAAGGAGCACCGCCACCCCAAATGGGGTGGGGTCGTTATAATTTGGTCAAATTTAGCTGAACGTTGCTTTAGTTTTCCACCGTGCGATGGAATGTTGATTGCAGGTGCTGCGGAGCTGAGTGGCAAGTAGTGGACTAAAGCCCTTATTGCAGTACTGGACCTCGAAGACCGAAGTGTATTGTTTACTTTATTCTCATGTGTTACCGGCCTGCGTGCCAATGTATGGAAGACACATTTTATTTAGGTAAAATTTTGTATGGCCATAAGGCCAAGTACTTTGTGTGTTTTGTATGCTCATTCCTTTTTGGTTTATTAGTGGACATTCATGTTGTGGTTGGGTTATTTTATTTGCAACTCTTAAAATACTTCCGCTAGATGCTCTGTGTAGGACGGTTATGATTGGATGAATGGTTTCATTATGTAACCCTTTGGTCTATCTGTGGTATATGGCGTCAGGCCCCGACCAGACCTACTGTTATATGATATGTGACGGATAGGGGTGTTACAATTTTTTATTAGATTACTAGTTTCGATCATGCTTAAATTAATTCGTGGGCGAATTATTTTAAGGGGTGGTGAGCACGTATATGTGTGTCATCATAATAACATAAAAATAACACATGAATGTCCACTTAGGAATGAAAATACACATGTTTGAGGAACTTGCGCGTTCCTATAATTGCATTTTGCAATTTTGTTCGGTCACTAAATGGTACTTTGTACGTATATATAGGTGACCAGGAGTGGTGTAGGGACTTTGGAAAACCCGCTTTCTGAGACTAGTTGTGCACCAAACGATGTGCCTGCCACACCTCCCTCGGTAAAAACCATAAGATTGGTGGCGGAAGTAGTCTTCACTATGATTAATGCTCAACCTGCAAGACAAATGCGGTAGCCTGCCCCTGCGGTGGAGAAGGTACCACTTCAAGCGGAGGAACCGAGAAGGGTGGAGCAAGTGGTAGTGGAGCCAGTTGTTCCTAGGAGAGCAACTGAAAAGCAACTTAAGAATGTTATGGGCTTCAATCCTCCGGTGTTCTCGGGGACGGGAACCCCATCCCAAGCGGAGGATTGGCTCTCCCGAGTTAAGAGAGTCTTGATAGCTATGGAGATGGAGGAGTGGCAGAAGATGACTATAACCACTTTCTTGTTGGACGGCGAAGTAAGGTTGTGGTCAGAAGGTTTAGAGCTTCACCACTTAGGGGGGAAGGCAACTCACGAATGTCTCGATGGAGGAGTTTTCGAGATTGTTCTTGGCAAGGTACCTTCCCTCGGATCAAAGGATTGCGATGGAGAACGAGTTTCAGAAGCTTGTGCAAGGAGAGAGTAGTGTGGACGAGTATCTCCATAAATTTACACGTTTGGGTCAGTATGCAGGCGCTACATTCGATGATGAGGAGCGAAAGACAAACTGATTCTATGAAGGTCTAAGGGATGACCTAAAGCTACTGCTCTCGGGGCCTATGATGCGGGGTTTTCTAACCTTGGACAACACAGCCCGGTCTTTGGAGAAGGATATGAAGAATGTGCAGGTTAATAAGGACTCTAGTGCTAGGAAGACAGAGTTTAAGGTGCCGACTACCTCAAAGTCTGGGTATCGTAAGTTCTATAAGAAGGCTAGGACTTCAGATCCAGCTGCTTCTTCTGGTGCTTCTGGGGCGACTACAGGTCGTACCCCGGGCGCATGCTATACTTGCGGGAAGCTGGGGCACTATGCTCAAGATTGCTGGAGCGGACTCCCAAAGTCCAAAAGGAAGCCGGGAGTAATATATGTATAAAAAGGCAAAGTGGTGGAGTCAACCGCTTCACATTATGCTCCAACCTAGCCTAGGGTCTATAATCTTGGCCAGTAGGAGGCTATCAAGCAATTTGATGTGGTGACAGGTACGGTTTAAATTTATAGCAATTTAGCTTTAAATACTTGGTACCTTGCGCATGATAGCTTATTGTTGCTTGTATAAGGCTTCGTTTTGATTTTTAATAATCCGGCAAGAGCACTCTTCGATACGGGAGCTTCGCACTCCTTTTTGTCAAAAGGATTTATATTGCTCAATGGAGTACCTTCTTCGATTGCAAAGGACAAACTAGATGTGTAGTTGCCTAACGGGTGTTCGATGCACGCGGATAGAGTCTGTTGCGTAAAGATACATATTGGAAGTCAGGAGTTTGACTTGCAAGCGTCGTTACTACCACTGGTGGAGTTCGACGTGATTTTTGGTATGGACTGGCTCGCAGAGCAGCAGTCATACATTGATTGCAATCGCAAGGAGGTCAAGTTGGGAATTGGTCATGAGATGACATTTGCAGGCTTGAAAGGGGCTATCATGACGTTGATGTCTGCTCTTCAGGTGGTTAAGGCAGTTCGTGCCTAAACAGAGCTGTTCTTCACACTAGTGGAGACTTCGAAGCCTAAGCCTACTTTGGATAGTATTCTAGTGGTATCCGAGTACCCTGACGTGTTCCCTGACGATCTCCCTAGATCCCCACCTAAGCGGGATATTGACTTCACTATTGAGCTAGTGCCAGGTGCCAAACCTGTGTCTCACTCTCCTTATCGGTTAGCGCCTAAGGAGATGGTAGAACTGAAGGTTCAACTTGAAGAGCTATTGGAGCAGGGTTATGTGCGTCCAAGTTCGTCACCTTGGAGCGCACCGGTCCTTTTTGTTAAGAAGAAGGACAGAAGTATGTGACTCTGTATCGATTATCGAGAGCTGAAAAAGTTAACGGAGAAGAACAAGTACCTGATCCCAAGGATTGACGATCTGTTCGACAAGTTTATCGGGTCATCGGTGTACTCGAAATTGGATCTTAAGTCCGGGTATTATCGATTGAGGATAAGGGAAAGTGATATCCCGAAGAAAACATTCAGCACGAGATATGGGCATTATGATTTTACCGTCATGCCGTTTGGGCTAACTAATGCGCCATCCGTATTCATGGATCTGATGAACAGAACTTTTAAAGAGTACTTGGACCATTTCGTGATAGTCTTTATCGATGACATATTGGTGTACTCGCAGTGCGAAGAGGATCACTTCAAGCATTTGCATTTGGTTATGGAGACGCTGAGGAGGAACCAGTTGTATGCCAAGTTCTCCAAATGTGAGTTTTGGTTGTCCTCTGTGGCATTCCTTAGTCATATAGTCAGTGGAGAAGGGATTGCGGTGGATCTGGTGAAGATAGTTGCGATACATGAGTGACCTGTGTTGTGTTAAGTAGTGGAAGTCCGGAGTTTCACGGGGCTTGTCGGCTACTACATGCGCTTCGTAGAGAACTTCTCACGGATAACATTACCTCTCAAGACATTGACGAGGAAAGATCAAAAGTTTGTGTGGTCGCCAGAGTGCGCATAAGCTTTCGAGGAACTGAATAGTCGGTTGACCACGGTGCCTATTCTATGTTCGCCGGTTGGCACCAAAGGTTTTGAGATCTACAGTGATGCTTTAGGCAGTGGTTTGGGTTGTGTTATACTGCAGCATGGGAGAGTGATAGCATATGGCTCGTGCCAGATGAAGGTGCATGAGAGGAACTATCCTGTCCATGACTTGGAGTTAACAACAGTAATATTCACTCTGAAGTTGTGAAGGCATTACCTGTACGGTGTGTAGGTCGATATCTATACCGACAACAAGATTTTGAAGTACTTGTTGGATCAAAAGGATTTAAACATGCGGCAGTGGATATGGATGGAGTTCCCGGGGGAGTACACGTTTGAGATTCATTATGTTCCTGGAAAAGGCAATGTAGTTGCGGATGCATTGAGTCGCAGGGCCCTTGCGCGGGCCAAATGGTTGTCAGTTCATGACGAGCATTTGATTCAGGAGTTGGAGGCAATAAAGATCTCTTGTGTTGACAAGCAGACTAGTGCCGAAGCGCAATTGAACTGGACAGAAGTTCAGTATGACCTGGCTGATCCGATTTGGCAGGCTCTGGTGTTGGACAGCAACATGAAGCAAATCATGGATGAGGCTTTGGATGGGTCAAATTCCCAATTTAATGTTGTTGATGGATTGTTATGGAAGGACAGTCGTCTGTGCATCCCAAATGATGGTATGTTACGGGTGGAGTAGATGTACGAGGCTCATCATACCAAGTACTCGATTCACCCAAGGAGCACGAAGATGTACCGTGATATGAAGAAATTGTTCTGGTGGCCAAGACTTAAAAAGGACATGGCACTTTACGTGGCGAAGTGTCAGACGTGCTCCTTGGTGAAGGCGGAGTGCCAGAAGCCCGGAATTTCTTGAAACCCTTGCCTATCCTGGAGTGGAAGTTTGACGATATTTCTATGGATTTTGTGCATGGTTTGCCAATATTGCAGAAGGGGAACAACATCATTTGGGTGATCGTAGATCGATTGACAAAAGTGTCGCACTTCATTCTAAATAGGAAGGAGGATTCGGTGGATAAACTGGCAAAACTCTATGTGAATAACATTGTTTGACTACATGGTCTGCCCCGCAGCATCGTGAGTGACTAAGATAGGCGGTTCATATCCAATGACTGGAGGTTAGTGCAACAAATGTTGGGAACCAAGCTGAGTTTCAGCACGGCCTTTCATCCGCAAACGGATGGTCAGACGACCGAGAGAGTCAATAGGACGATGGAAGACATGCTTCACATGTGTGTCTTGGATTTCATGAATTAGTGGGAAGATCACTTGTACTTGGTGGAGTTTGCTTATAACAATAGCTACCAAGCAAGCATTCAAATGGCGCCCTTCGAGAACCTTTATGGTAGAAAATGTCACACGCCGTTGTCGTGGTTAGAAACGGGTGAGACGAAGCTGTACAAATGATAAGAGGTGGAAGATGAAACTTTGTTGGTATGAACTATCTGAGAAAGATTGTTGATCGCTCAGGACAAACATAGTAAATACTATAATGCCAAGCACCAGAACGTTGAGTTCGTTGTTGGCGACTGGGTGTATTTGAAGATTCAGCTGTTCAAGGGGGTCTCACGGGTATGATGCTTGAAGAAGCTGAGCCCGAGGTACTTTGGACCGTTTGAAGTCTTGGAGGGAATGGTGAAGCAGCGTATCGACTAAAGCTGTCGGTGGGACTGAGTGGTCTACACGATGTATTCCACATATCAGTGTTGCGGAAGGCGGTGCAAGAACCTTTGCAAGTGATTGCGGTCGATCAAGTACCGATTGATAGTGGGTTGATGATGAAGGTCAAGTCCATTCGCATTGAGGACTCGAAAGTCAAGCGACTATGTAATAAAGACATTAGGATGGTCAAAGTCTGATGGGACTACTGCGGTCGTGAGGAGCTTTCGTGGGAGCGAGATTAGACTATGCTCGAGAAGTATCCTGAGCTCTTCTTCTCAGGTACCATTTAAGTTTGAGTACTTTATATTCCTTAATTTCAGGACGAAATTCTTTTAAGGGGGAGAGTTTTAACGCCCCAAAACTAAGAAATGACCCGGTAGTATTTTAAGGCAAATATGTGTCATACTAGGGGTGACATGGCCTGTGACATGGGCAGGTCCAGGGCCGTGTCATGCTCGGGTTCGAGGATTCTCCGTGTGGTCGACGAAATGCACTTTACATTTTGGGGAAGTCGAGAACACGGCCTGAGATACGGGCGTGTCCAGGGCCGTGTCCTGCTCGGGCTGTCAACCAGGCTATGTCAAAAGAATTACACGGCCTGGGACACGGGCGTGTCTGACACACAGCCTATGACACGGGTATGTACTATCTGACACAGGCGTGTCAAGTGATATACGGGCGTATCAGAAGCCCGTATCCTGTTCGGGACGTGACGGTTTTAGTGTCGGTTAGGGGCACACGTCCTTAGACACGGGCGTGTCACAAGCCGTGTTTGGCCCAGTAAATTGACTTTAAGTGTGAATCGTGACCATCCGTTTCCCTATTTTGGGATCCAACGGTTCATGCTTTTCCCTGCTGGTTTAAGTTCGGGAGATGAGGGTTTCCTTCCTCATTTTACTTGGGCTATTCTCTTTCTAAAAGAGTTTGAGAGAGGGGAGAGCAAGGAAGAAGGAGGAGGAGAAATCCGACCGCCGGCTGAGCTTCGGAGCACCAAATCGCAAACTGAGTCCAGATCTGTGAAGGCGAGGCCATTACGGTGCTTTCCAGCCGACTAGATCTTCATGGAGCCGAAGAGAACTGCAAGGGTAACGATTCTCTACTTGGACATGTGAAGTCCTCTTTCCTTTTTACATAGAGAGCCCTCTCTCACGAGTATGCGGGGAGTGTGAGGCGTTCCTTCGGGTAGACATGAATAGTCCCCATTGTTTTACTTGTAGAGTCCGGAATCGAAGTACGGACATAAGCATGGTGTGTGAAGCCTACCCGGACAAGTTGGTCTGGATCAGTGATGTTTTATTATGCATGAATAGCCGGAGAAGACTCCGTGCCGATGGTTGTTTTTCGGGTTTTCAACGCGGTAGAATGCAATAGGGAGCCTTGGAGACTAACTCCAAGGTGCACCTAGAAAACTGGCAGAAATGCATTTTTGCCAACTTGTAGGCCTGGGAGCCAACTTGAACATAACTTGGTTATGTAATTACTGTGTGATGGATTTGGGACTCGAGGAAGCTTGACCCGCACATATGGCTTAAATTGACGTTACGGTGTGAGCAACAGGTTAGGTGGAACCGTACCCACTCTATGTGGTTCGGTTAAAGAGACCTAAGATACGTGGTACTTACCGTTGGCATAGATGGAGGGTCTTAGGCTATGGGCAAGAAAGTCTATAATGCTCACGAGGTTTGCTGTCATGGGGGCGGAGGTGAGACAACGGATTTTGACCGGGTTCACCGAGTAAGTGCCCTGAGAGCACGGGATGTGTGGTCGTGCGAGCCTGCATCTGTGATGAACAATGCAAATATGGTACTTTCTCTTTAATCGTTGGATTATACTAATGCAATGCAGGGAAGGAGCACCACCACCCCAAAAATGGGTGGGGTCGTTATAATTTGGTCAACTTTAGCTGACCGTTGCTTTTGTTTGCCACCGGCGGTGGAATGTGCTTGTAGGTGCTGCGGAGCCGAGTGGAAAGTAGCAGGCTAAATCCCTTGTTGCAGTACTGGCCCTCGAAGGCTGAAGTGTATTGTTTACTTTATTCTCATGTGTGACCGGCCTGCGTGCCGTTGTATGGAAGACACATTTTATTTAAGTAAACTTTTGTAAGGCTATAAGGCCAAGTACTTTGTGTGTTTTGTACGCTCGTTCCATTTTGGTTTATTAGTGGACATTCATGTTGTGGTTGGGTTCTTTTATTTGCAACTCTTAAAATACTTCCGCTAGATGCTCTGTGTAGGACGGTTGTGATTGGAAGAATGGTTTCATTCTGAAACCCTTCGGCCTGTCTGTGGTATATGGCGTCAGGCCCCAGCCGGACCTACTGCTATATGCTGTGTGACGGATAGGGGTGTTACATAGACTCTAACCTTAAATCACTTGGATAGACGTCTGCACTTCCTCCAAGGTCACCACGTTCATCTATCCATTCCCTTTGCCCAAATGCTGTGGTGGTGGCAGAGCCTGAAGTGGAACTAGCTACAACATGGGCTGAGACTGCGGGCACTTTGACTTAACATGCCCCTTCTGTCCATAATGAAAGCAGACCTTATCTTTAAACCAGCAATGGGAAGCATTGTGCGCCTTCCACTTGTACAGAGCCCAAACAAGATCTGCTTTGGCAGTGCCCTGAATAGCATGCACTTGCTCTTTCTTCTGAGCTCCTATTCTCTTAGAACATTTCTCAAGCGGGTGTCCCGACAGGCCATAGAAACTGTACACCTTCTTGCTTCTCTTCCTTGAAGCAGGACCAGAATCTTTAGGATTCTTACCCTCTTCTGACTTCCTCTTATCTTTCCTCATTTGCTGGCCTCGATTCTTAGCATTGTTGATCTCTTTGACCTTTAGGGCAGCTTCTACTATAACAATGCAACTTTCTGATCCATAAGCACTGGTCAGCTGCTGGATGTCTTTCCTCAGACCACCCAGGAAGCACTTAACTCTATTAGCTTCATAGGATACCAGGTCAGGGGAAAACCGGCTCAGCTTACTAAATTCCACCTCATACTCACTCACCGTGAGCTTCCTCTTCTTTAGGTGCAGAACATTGTTCATCAAGCGGTCCTGCTCGACCGATGACAAAAACTTTCTTTGTAATAACTCCTTGAAGGCTTCCCACAAACATCCATCCTTTAAGTTCTCCTTTTCTCTCAACCACTAGCTCTTTGCCAAACCCTTTAGCTAGTAGGTAGCAACCATCACTCTCTGGTCGGTAGAAACTCCTGAATTAGAGAACATCTCCTCGATAGCTATAATCCAGTCGTCCAAAGCCATTAAGTCTATGCTACCATCGTAGATAGGAGGTCCTAATCACTAGAAATGCTAGATGAAGTTCATCTCTGGTGGCAACACAGCTGGGGGCACCAGAGGAGCAGTGGGAACAGGAATAGCTTGGCCTATAGTAGGGTATTGCATTCTAATCGGTTACCCAGAAACAACATACAATAAAACTTAGATCTGTGACTGTATCTCTAACATTTGCTTAGATAGGGCCTCATTGCTCTATCGCAATACTTCTATCACATCCTCTTTCTGAGCTCTAGATGACTCACCCATAGAATGGGGAGTCGACCTCATCGCAGGACGTCTCAACATTCTAATAACACCATTAACAACTAATCAAAACCTAGCTTACCGCTAGAACTACACAACTTAGTTCAGACCATACATATACAAATACTTGCTTAAGTTGCTAACTTGCTCTGGGAATTTTATTAATGGTGTCATGCTGAAACTTAGTATACTATATCATCATCCTAATAACTCATATGCCTAAACCATGAATGCTTGAATTCTTATTACTTTTTTACTTAAAACCATGTGTGTACATATATCATCATGTAAATCTTTAGCTTGATACGTGTGTTAATGCAATGTTATGCCATGCATATTGTGCTATGCAATCTAATAAAGGCCTTAATACATGTTATGAGCGACGTACATATGAAATATTATGCATCCCATACTACATAATATTGCATGCAACAAAAATAAAAAAAATTAATGTGTATTCATGTGATGATTGTTATGCATCTCATATTACATAACAATCACATGTTGCCTCCTATAAGGATCCATATATAAACACATATTATGCATCCCATACTACATAATATGCCCCGTATACTTCTTGTCATGCTTACGAGTGTAGTGTTCATGCTTCAACCAAGACGTACTAATGACACATCGATGTGTGTACGCAATGGAACAAGACAACTAAAACTAACTTGAGGTGGTTTATCGACCAATTGTCAAACAACCTATCCCTTTGATACCAACTCTCACAACCCGCATTTTCTCAAAATTTAAATGTATATCAGAGTAAGGGAAAACACGTGTCGTTATGCCACGCCGTGCAGGGGATAACTGAAGACGTTCAGGAAAACACCAATCCTAATATAGTTTATGAAAATACCAAGTTATGATGTGAGAAAATCATGTTTTAAGTTAAGTTTTGGATGGTCGTATCCCTCGGATCAATGGATCAACTAGTCCACAAGTGAAATTATAGTTATAAGCTGCGGAAAATAATTTGTTTATATTGTTTGACATCCTACATGAGCAAAAACATCCATATAGGACAACTCATGGTATGCAAGACTCTAGATTTAGTATAAGTATAGAAATTAGTTTGTACGTTCAAAAATATATAGTGACCTTAGCTTCTAAAAACTGATATGCATGAGATAGAAGTAATAATTTTATAATTTAAAATATCTAACATGCAGCCTAGCATAAAACCTTCCCAGAGATCAAGTAAAAACCCACGAATCATAGAAAAAGACTTAGCAGCTTGCAAGTACTTAACATTAAATAAAATCCTGTGGGCATCAACATCCTGACACAAACCCACCAAAACTATGTATGTCTGAACTAAAGGAAAAAAAATAACAACTACCCCACAACTGGTGAGGAAAAGACAACTGTAGAACACCAGCCAAAAACAAAAACTATTAGCCGCTCAACCAGCTACTACTCCAAACCCGAGGCATTCACATGAAAAGAATACCTAAGTAAGATTATATAAGTGGTGATCAAAGATCAAGGAGTTAGCAATAAACCAAACAGGAAAAAGGGTTACCAACCCAAATATAAGGAAGCTGTTAGAATATAGCAAAATAGCTATTAATAGTGATAAAAGATTTAACTTATAAAGTCCAAGAGTAAGGAAATTGCACCAAGTGCGAAACGAAGTCATGCTTCGGGAATACCTTCCAGAGTAAGCAAAGCAACATATATCTATATAATACAAGGAAAAAGACTTAAAAATTCTACTCATATGAATCATTAACACTAGAAGGAAATTGTCCGAAGTCGGTGGCCATATTGTCCAACCCGAACATACAGACCCAAAACATTTCAAGAAAATACTGTGGTGGTGGAAACATTGTCCACCACAACCAGACAGTCCAATTGTCTCAACAGGACACTAGGGTGGTTGCCTCAATATCAAACTTAACCCATCAATCCAAACATATTAACAAGGTTCTGTTGTGATGGCCACTTTGTCCAACTTAACCCCACAGTCCAAAAATATCTCTAGCTGTATAATAATTCACAATTTGGCACTAGGTTAGGGGTCCTATATCCACTACCAACCAAAGGCTACACTTATCATCCATAAATACCTATAAACTCAACTAAGCCATAGGAACTCTCCTTTGATATAAAGGAAGAAAGTTCCCAAGTAACCTCATTCTAAGCCATACCAGATGAATTCAACTTAATTAGGCGAGAAATTTCTAAGTCCAAGCTAATTCATAGAGAATACTCGATGAATACAAAAGATACATGACGAATCAGCCTAAAATACGAAGTCCAGGGAAAAGCATCGAGTACACTCGACGCTGCGTTGAGTGCATTCAACGCACTCAACGCCAAGCCAAATAACTCAACAAATACACCTTCACTCATTGTCACGTTGAGTCCACTCAACGCCGTATTAAGTCCACTCAACGCTTTTGACTTAGCTCCTAAACTACTCAATGCCAAGGTTTCACTCAATGTCGCGTTGAGTTCATTCAGCGCACTCAATGCTTTTGACTTAGCGTCAGGCATCACTCGATGCACTCTATGCCAGCTAGTATTACATTATGAATTCGTCGAGTTTACTCGACAAATTTTACTTAGGCTCAAGGATCACTCAACGCTCTCAGCGCCGTGCCTAATCCACTCAACACCAAGCCTCATACTCGACGAACGCAATGCTTGTTACTCGATGATTTTTACTTAGTCTATTACATCACTCAACGCCAAGCTGATATTCGTCGACTCAATGCCTAATACTCGATGATTTTCACTTAGTCTATTACATCACTCAATATCAAGCTGATATTCGTCGACTCAACGCCTAATACTTGACGAATTGATCTTAACTCAATGTCATGCATTACCCGACGAATTTACCTTGGATACTCGACGAATTTGACTTTGCTCCTACTGAAACTTGCCGAATTTTACATGGACAGATCTCAGCATATATCTGACGACTCTAATTACTCATAATCGACAAATTTTAGATTACAGCCACTAATTCGATGGATTTATTTTACTCAGAACCATAATTAGAAAATTTGAACTTAATTACTATCATATACAACGAGTTTATACTTAGTCTATCAGTCTTTCATTCGTCAGATTAACCTAGACCAGCAGTCCTGTGCACTCGACGAAATCGAAACTTTCATATACGATGAATTAGACTAGGTTTATCTGACATAAAATCAGTGGGTTAGAACCTATAAACAACCAAAAATGATGAATCCAACTTAGCCAAATATTCAATGTACGACAATCTACCAAGACTAACAAACCAATTATGACGAATGACCTTTGACCAGAAGTTTCACACCAAGCTGCAGGTTGATAGAGGCCCCTAATTTATGTATAGGGTGAGAATAAGGATAATAGGAAACAAAGAACAAGTAAGGGGAAAAACCACCACTTGCCTCAAACCTTGCCAAACTTAGCAACACAAGCACTCCTCACGGATCTGGCCGGAAAACACCTAAGCAACAATTCCTGAAACTTTTCAGGACAAAAAGGGTCAAAACCGCATACCTTAATTTCTTTCTAAAAATCGATGAAATTGGAAAAAATCACTGTAGAAACGTAGATCGCGGTGAGAGCAATCCGAATCTACCCTCTAACAATGATTTCATGCACCGGAGATCCTAAAATCGATGACCAAAGGCTCTCCAAAGACCGCCTCTTTCTCTCTTTTTCAAAACAGTCGGCAGCTTAAAAAAGAAGACGATGAATAGGGTAAATGTCTAATCAGAGGATATTTATATGGAAGAGATAATATAATATAATAAAATATTATTATTATAATTAAAATGTCAAAATGACCAAAACTCGCACTAAATCGGATTTCTTTGAAAATCGCAGAGTAGCTAAATATCGATGTTATGAATCCAACGACGAAGTCGGAATTAAGATCCGACAAACCAAACTCGGGTAAAAAATATCTCGAAGTAAAAAACACCACCATTCCAAAAAGGCTTCGACGTGTTCCAAAATGAACCCTGACTCGCAAGGGAATATCAAAAATCACACGAAATTAGCTATGCTAACTTTTTAAGTTAAAACCCCGGGTACCAATGAGCAAAATGAAACGCTCCAATAATAACACCCATGAAACAAGCGTCAAAGTAATGCCCTAACATCAAAATATGTCACTAAAGGAATTTAAATACACCTTGGAAAATCAGGGTCATTGTAGAGAAATCTATAGTATGCGACAAATGTCGTCGGTTGCCTTCAGTACAACCATGAATGCAAAAGCTGATAGCTGCCAACCAATTCCAAGTGGGGCCCACTACTCAAAGAGTTGTTGAAAGGCAAATAATAAAAGGCTGAATTCGAAGAAGGAAAGTAAGCTTTTGGAAAACATTTTATGGACTTCATCTTCCTGCTGGCCATTATTGCAGAGCTTGGAGAACCAGTTCTAAGTGTTGATTTAAGAGCAAAAGCAAGTTAGTATGTGCCTCAGAGACAGTTAGCTATTGGAGAAGCCTTGTACTAAATAATCAAATCTCTTTAACAACAAGATTAGAAAGTCCACTTTCTGAGGAAGAAGAAGTAGCTTAATTATCTGGATTCAGCAGTCAGGAAGAGAGAGCTGAGTTTGTCTTGGCTTACGAAGTTATTAAGGGAAAAATCCCCAGCAGCAGTCACTTCACAGATCGGGTAAAACATTTCTTGGAGATAATTTCTGGAGCTGTGAAGAAGTAAGAGCTGAGCTTCTGGTTCAGTTCAGAAAGGTGCAGAACAACAGATCTATAAAGTTACTTCTAGTTCAATAGTCCTGTTGCTGTGAAGATGTTAGGGCTGAGGATATCTCAGCTCAAGAAGAAGTGGACTCAGAGAAATTTCTCTATTGTAATAGTCAAATCACACCCACTTCCATTCTGTAGGATCTTAACAGATTTGAGTTGTAGTCCAAAATATATAAAGGTTGAGAGTAGGATCCAAGTGTGGATCTGAGTGTAGGATCACTGGTTGATCTGAGGTAGGATTCTGTTAAGAATCTGAGAGTAGGGCTTTGGCCTGAGTAGTAGGATTCAAGTGTGAATCTGAGCAGTAGGATCCAATTTGGATCTGAAGTAGGTGATAATTTGATCACTAAGTTTTAGGGATTTTGAGCCTGAGGTAGGAGAGTCATTCTCTCTGAGTGGTAGGGTAATTGTGCCTGAGTTATAGGATCCTTTGGCTCTGAGGTAGGGCCTTTGTGCCTGAGCAGTAGGAGAGTAATTATCTCTGAGGTAGGATCCTGTGAGGATCTAAGGTAGGGCTGTCCTCCAAGCCTGAGTGGTATGGCCTTTGGATTGAGGTAGGTAATCTTTGGATCACTAAGTTGTAGGGCCTTGTGCAGGAGCTGTAGGTCTTGGAGGAGACAAAGTGGTCCTACGAGATTGTGTTGTAAGCTCTTAAGAGCCGAGATTGGAGAAGTGCCTTGTCTAACAATAAGTTAAAAATGTGGGAGGGAAAGTTGACGTACCCATATTCTGGGGAACCACTATATATTTTGTGTGTGCTTTTTGTGTTGTTTCATTATTACAGGTTCTGTGTGTCTTGAAAGCAAAAAACAACTAACAGCCAAAGCACTTAAAGAATAAAAATAAAGATAGGCACAAGTGACTAAGAAACCTATTCACCCCCTATAGGTGATTTAGCTATCCTTGAAATTAAATACTTTCACTTGGTTTCAGTAACCAATAAGAGGGACAGTTACTGTTAATTACAAACAAATATATCACAACAAAATCACATGCATTCCTGACAGGGTTCCAAGAATAGATTTGGGCATTTAGAACACTTCTAAATTTCCAGATCTATACACAATAGATTTAGTAACTTCTAAAGCAATGATCATCGCATAACCTCACTTTGATACCAGTTTTGGGTTTTTCTATACGACACAACACTTGTGCGCGGTGGAATAAGGAACAAGAAAACTCAAAAGAAATAGATCTTACGATGAACATTGATCAAGAAGTAACATTCTATAAAAAAAATATACCTTTGCGGGATTGAGTCACTACTCAACCAAGGTGCTCCGAAGAAGTCTGACGAACACTAGAGACTGGTGTTCTAAGCATAGAATTGTGTCCACGCATCTACAGATGATCCAAATGAATGGGAGAACCCTTAGACTCTATTCACATAAGATCTAGGTTGGAAGAAAGCACTTTGTATCTTCACAGGCTTCTAGGTCTGCTCTATAAGTGGCGGTGATGACGGGCGCCTGAAATGGGCTGAGCGACGACGATGGGATCAGGACTTTCGAAAATAATTTCCATTAGTCTTTTCCTGTCGTACTTAGCATAGTGCAAATCTCGGTAAAACACGAAGACACCTTCTATTTATACACAAAGGAATAAATAATAGAAGATCATCGCTATCGACAAACCCGTAACACATGGAATTTTCTTGACGAGTCAACATTTGACTCGACAAATCATCGAGCGGTCTCAATGAACTCAATGCCTGACAGTGTGGTCTCAACACACTCAACACATGGAAATGTGGTCTCAAAACAAGACTCGACGAATAACCACTTGACTCGACGAAGCGTTGAGTGGTCTCAACACACTCAATGCCTGACTATGTAGTCTCAACGCACTCAACGCCTAACAGTATGGTCTCAACACACTAAACACCTAGCAGTGTGGTCTCAACACACTAAACGCTTGGTAGTGTGGTATCAACACACTCAATGCCTGGCAGTGTGGTTTCAACACACTCAACGCCTGATAGTGTTTGGTACTTCACTCATCATATATGAGTAAGACCAACACAATCCATTCCTCCAACTTCTCCAAACGCTCTTATATGCGACCTTGTAGGATCATATTGTGTTGGTAGTAAGACTACATGTTTGATCACTTCCAGATCATAATGGTAACACCAATATTTCCCCCGCGGCTGCGGGAGGCGTTCGCGGGTGGGTAGTCGCAGGAGTGTAGCCACGGGGTGTGGCCGCCCCATTTGGGCGGGGTCATATGATCGCGAGAGGTCTACCACGGGGTGCGGCTGCCACTTGCGGGAGCAGCCCCGCGACCGCAGGATGGTGGGCTCCCTTAGCGGGCGTGACTTTGCAGCTGTGGGGTAGGACAGTCATTTGTGAGAGCGGCCCCATGATCAAGTGTGGGGGGGGGGAGGATTTGGCGGGGCCGGCCGGGTTCGGGCCACACAACATCGGTGATGGTGGTACTGACGTCTGGCTGCGGTGGTTGCGTGGAAGGTGCGCGTAGTGGGATTTATGTGCGGTCCGCATGGGGTATCAGACATCCCGCTCGCGTACGTAATATTTACCCCATGATCCCACTAAATTAGTGGGGATCATGAGAGGTGGGCCATTAGCAACCCATCTCTCTATAAATTTTAGGATATGAAAGTCTTTGTTTTCAAGGTAGCTTGCAACCTAGGGTGTGAATAGGTTTATTTAAATCTTATGACAATTTTTTTGTTTCTTCCTTTAATACTTAGTGTGTTGGTAGTAATTAGCTTTCAAGAACATACACAAAGAAAACAACACAGAAAAACACACACATAAATTATAGTGGTTCCCCAGATTATGGGTACATCCACTCTCCTTCCATATTTCTAAGTTTCAGTTAGACAATGCACTTCTCCAAAACTCAGCTCAAAGAGCATACACCTCAGATCCCTCAGGATCTCGCAGTCTCTTCCAAGACTTATAGCTTAGGCACAAGTGCCCTACAACTCAATGATCAGCAGATCACCTACCTCAGTCCAAAGTCCCTATAACTCAGGCTAGGATGACAACCCTACCTCAGACCATTCATGAAAATGATAAAATTCTGAGGAATGAACAGAATTCTGAAATATTTACCAAAATGGACACCTGCACAAAGCTGTTGGATGATCATATGTTGGAAGTAAAGAATCAGGTTACAGCAGGAGTCAATTATCTAAAAACTGAAAGAAGCAAAGCCTGCACCTCCCAGACCATTCAAATGATTGAAGAAGTCAAAAAGGGGGAGAGAGAGGCTATAAGGACTAACACAAAAATATGTTATGGGCAACAAATTTGGTGAGAGGCTCATTGGGAATAAAGCCAGTGCAATATGATAACATCCCATTAATTTTTTCTCATGTGTAAGAGGTTTTAAACAAAGATGTTTTTGGGACTTAGGGTTTTTTGGGTGTTGCAAAAGAGCCTGCTCAGGAAGATCATCAAAGTTTTCAGTATATAGAAGAATATGATAATGCTAGTGATCAGTGGCGAAGGCAGTCCACTATTGTTGAGATTCCTTCCTTCAGCCCCACTAAAGAACTGGCACTACAGATAAAAGAAATAACTACAATTACAGAAACTAAAGAAGAAATCAGGATGAGGAAGAGGATATATAGTGAATAAATGGATAAAAGGCATGATTTCGACCAATGGAGCCCAGAGTCCAGATATATCATTCTGCTTTCTTGGGATCAGGTCAAAAACAAGAGCTCAGACAGAGGCAAATGGTACAATAAGATGGAATGGGACAAGATGGAGAAGAGGGACACATAAAGAAGAATTTAATGGAGGAACAGAAATGCCAACCTTTTAGATCCTAATGTTGTTGAACCTTCCAAATACTTCCCCAAGCCCTTCAGCTATTTTCAAAGATAGAAAGACAAAGCTGAAGTTGAAGCTGAAAAAGGAAAAAAGCAACTAAAGCAAAGGCATCTCATAAAGCAGACAAGAAGGGAAAGAAGATGGCTGGACCAGAAGACAAACCTGCAAAGAAATACAAGGGCAGTGGGATTGTGATAAGGGAACTTGAAACTTGAAAAGTTTTAGGTTCTACTTATAGGGCAAAGGGATGTGTCATTTTGTTTCATGCACAAACATTATAATTCCTTATATGCTAAATGAAATATCTGTTGCTATGATTATGATTTTTCTGAGTTATGATGTGATAGTATTGTTGTATATATAACATAAGTATGTTAGTGTATACATTGGTATAGGTTTTGACTTCTTAAAATAGGGGGAGATTGTTGGGTCCATTGATCCTAATGTCCTGGATTTGAAGAAGGCCTAGTAAACAATGTATACACATGTGGTGATCTAACTTGTGCTCAAGTTTAATGATTGTAGGTTTTCCTAGAAACAATGATGGGACAGGTAGCCTAAATGGCTAAGTCAGGTGCTAACGTCAGTAAATCAACAAGTCAAGCTTATTCAAATTATTAGCGGCAAAGCTATAGTACATGATAAAAGGTAGCGCAGACCTATTATACGATAGTTATACATTAAAGAAAGGATGCAGCTGGCATTAAATGTGTGTGGACCAATGCTAAAAGAGCCGTTGAGTTGCATTCAATAAAAGGAGAAGCCTTTTTCAAAAAAGGCAGCTATTGGAGCTAGTTCATCTTCATCACCATTATTGCTGTGAAGAGAACAACAGAGAGCAAAAATACTAGAGGTCTAAAGGCTTAACAAGTTAGTTGTTTGTCTTGATCTTCAACTACAACAAGAATAGAGAAAATCTCTAAAGAGGAAAAGAAGGTTAGCTGGTGATATTTTCCATCCGCACCAGCAGGTTCTTCACAGATCCAGCAGCACAGTACTGAAGAACATCTACTGGAGGTTGTAAAGAAAAAGTTAGGGTGATTGGTTGAATCACCTCAGCCCAGGAAAGAAAGTGGAAGCAGAACGGTTGTCTACAAGTTGCTTCCAGCACAAGTGTCTTCATCATTCTTATTGTGAAGTAGTTGTGTTGAGATTCCTTCAGCTCAGGTAGCAGCAAGTTTTGCTGAAGTCACTTCACAATCATGCCAGAAAATTCCCTATAGCTATGAAGAAGTTAGGACTGAGTATATCTCAGTTCAAGTAAGATAGACTCAGGAAATATATTCCTTGAGTCAAAGTTGGGCTGAGTATATTTCAGTCAAGATATATTGGCATAGCGAAATTTCTCTTGTGTCCAATCAAGACTCACCAACCCACCTCCATCTTATAAGATCCAACTGGATCTGAGCTATAGGGCCCCTGCCAGAGGTAGGGCAATATTGTCTGAGGTGTAGGAGAGTAAAGCTCTTTGAGTTGTAGGATCCTCTTGGATCTGAGTGGTGGAGCAAGTTTGCTCTTAGGTAGGATCCCTAGTGGATCTGAGGTAGGGCTGTCCTCCCAGCCTGAGTGTAGGGCCTTTGGCCTAAGGTAGGTGGCCTACTGTCCACTGAGTTGTAGTCCCTTATGGCTGAGCAGTAGGTCTTGGAGGAGACTAAGAGATCCTGAGGGATCTGAGGTGTAAGCTTTTTGGAGCAGAGTTTTGGAGAAGTGCCTAGTCCAACAAGAAAGTTGGATAAGTGGGAGGGAAAGTGGATGTACCCTTGTTAGGAGAACCACTATAAATCTTGTGTGCTTTGTGTGTTTTCTTTGTGTTGGTTTTATTACAGGTTGTATGTCTTGAAAGCAGAATATAATCAACTAATAAAGAATCCAACCAAAGGAAAATATAAGATAGTCACTAAGGACTAAGAAACCTATTCACCCCCCTCTAGCTAATTTAGTTATCCTTGAATTCAAAGACTTTCAGCTAGCAACCGGCCGGCTCTTCACATTCGATGTAGATCTTGGATCGCCAGAGTTCTTCGTTCATGAATGGGAGGGAGACGACTTTCTTCTTATTTGACGGGGACTTTTGGAATGGAGCGCAAGAGAGAGAGAGGTCAAACCATAGAATTCACGAACTCCCGTAACTTTTCAGTTTTTGGATAATAGGGAACTGAAACTGAGGCAGCCTTTTATACGTCTTCATGTAAATAAGCTACCCGTCGACGGTAATAATAGCGCCTGGTGGTAGGTTTGCGCGCTTGCTTTGCCTACTGTCATCCAAATTTGGAATAATATTTCAAAATGAATATTTTTCCTTTTCATAGAGCTAGCGCACCACGGTAGAAGGTAGCACCAATGGTAGGTCAGTAGTCGATGATTCCATCTCGTGAAACAGCTAGCATGACGCGGTAACCACTGTGGCCTGGAGGTAGGTCAGTTACTCGAGAAACCCTTCTCGTCATTTGTCGAGATGCTAGCGCGACGTGGTAACACCTATCGCTTGGCGGTATATCAGTTACTATAGAAATCCTACTCAACATTCGTCAAGAAGCTAGCGTGGCGCGGTAAGCACTACCACTTGCGGTAGTTTCCTTAGAGGTTGGCCCAAATAATTCCTTACGCTAGCGCGGGCGTTAGAACAAGCGCGGCGCGGTAGGTTCCCAAGAGTTCTATCCAATTAATTCACGGCTACCGCTCGGCGGTAACTTCTACCGTTCGACGTTAGTGTCCATAGGAGTCTTCTTCTTCTTCGCTTGCACCTATCAACCTGCACACTCTATTTACACAAGAAGTGATCAAATACAACCTGAGAGTTGATATTCTCAAAAATAGGAAATGTGAAACATCGGTTCCAACAAACCCATTATATCAAAAATTTTGATCTGCGGGACGAAGCCACAATGCAACGAGCAATATCGGTGTTGGTCCAAATCCAGGTTCTACTTCACGCAAGGGACCCAACTCGCACAGTGCTAATCAGTCACTCTTGTGCCGAAAGAGCAGGCGGAATACATGAACTTCTTTCGCGCTAACCAGGCCACATTTGCATGAAGTACCAAAGACATGCCAGGATTAGATCCTTGAATCATCATGTACTCATTGAATATCAACTCATCATGCAGACCTGTAGTCTAGAAGTAATGCAACTTCGCACCCGACCATCTCCCGGCCATCGAGGATGAAGTAAATAAGCTTTTGGCTACCCAATTCATCTGGGAAGCAGGTACTATACTTGGCTCGCCAACATGGTCATGGTAAAAAAGGCTTCGGGAAAGTGGAGAATGTGCATCTACTACAACAATCTCAACCAAAAGTAGCCAAAGGACAACTTCCCTCTCCCCCTACATCAATCAATTTGTGGACACAACATCCGAGGACGAACTCCTCAGCTTCATGGATGCTTACTCAGGATACAATCACATCCGAATGAACTCGACGAATGAAGATTCACTGCGTTTCGCACTATCAAAGGGGTGTACTATTATAAAGTAATGCCTTTTAGATTGAAGAACATCAAAGATACCTACCAAAAGCTGATGAATTAAGATCTCATCGGACAATCCATGGCAGTTTACATCGATGACATGCTAGTAAATAGAATTCGGCGGGGCCATCACCTATAGGACTGGATAAGTGTTTCCAACTTCTCCATCGTTTCTGACTATGCCTAAATCCTTTCAAGTGCTCGTTCGGGGTTACTGCGGGGAAGTTCCTATGCTTCATGGTAACACAGTAGGGAATTGAGACTAACCCCGAGAAGATTAATGCATTGGAAAACATGTCTCCCCCTCGCACTATTAAGGAAGTCTAGAGTCTCAACGGAAGAATAGTTGCATTATCCCGCTTCCTGGCTCGGACAGGGGACAAGTATCTCCCCTTATTCAAAGCCCTTTGCAGAGCATGCCACACAGGATTCTAGTGGATGGATGAGTGTCAAACTGCCTTCAAACACCTCAATAAGTACCTGGTCACTCACCTTCTACTCTCAAAGCCCATCGAAGGGGAAGCTCTTTTCCTACACTTAGTAGTCTCGCCGCACACGCTCATCTCGGTCCTGATCAAAGATGAAGGAGGGGTCCATCACTCTGTCTATTACCTCAGCAAGGTCTTGTCGGACATCGAGAGCAGATATCCCACGACAGACAAAATGCCTCTGGCCTTAGTGTTCTCTATAAGAAAACTCCGACCATACTTTCAGCACCATACAATCAAAGTGCTCACCCAGCTGCCACTCTGAACGATACTACAAAATCATTCATGTATCCTAAATCAGAGCTACATTCTAATATAAGCTTTTAGAGTAATAAGAACTCAAGCACAGGAATGTCCACTAACCAACAATTAGGAATGATAACTAAAATACACAGAGTTTTGGACTTAAGGCCTTACAATATTTCCTTCATAAAAATGTTTTACATATATCGGCACACAGGTCAGACACACATTATAAATAGTAAACACTTCGCTTGGCCTTTAAGGGCCAGCATAGCGCAAAGTGGATTCAGCCTGCTACTTCTCGCTTGGCTCTCCAGCACATGCATAGGGACAATCCACCAAGATGTGGAAAACAAGGCAACGGTCAGCTTTAGCTGACCAAATTATAATAACCCTACCCCTTACTCGGGGCGACGGTGCTGCTTCCCTGCAAAAAGCAGAATGGAAATATATATATAAATCTTAACCATCACAGACATTGGAAAATAAGGTCATACGTCTCGTGCACTCACGACTACCTTAGATAGGCACTCTAGGCTCAATAGCTCAACATGCTACCAACCTTGTCTCATGGACACAGGTTTCTCAACCACAAAACAGCTCACTGGGAGCTACCGCCAACCTTAACACTACCGCTAGGTAGTATCTGACAGAACTTCGATTATGTCCATTTTTCATGGTGTTTCCTGTAGTTAGCCTCCATGACTCCCTGCATCACTCTACAACACTCAGAACCCGAAAATAACATAAATCACGGAGTCTTCTCCGATATACAAAGAACATTATATCCATTACCAATCCAGATCAACTTGTTTGGATGGACTTCATATAGTATGCCTATGTTCGTACTTTGGTTCCGAACTCTATTTGCAAGTTTCTATCGGGGATACATTGTATCGACCAAAAAGAAACCTCATGCTCTCCACCTGTTGGTGGGGGTTTCCATGCTAACATGCAAAAATAAGGACTTCACGTATAAAAGAGGAGAATCGTTACCCTTGAAGTTCTCTTGGGCGCCATGAATCAAAATCCAATCGGATAGAAAGAACTATACCGGGCTACTCTCCGTGGATCTGGACTCGGCTCGCGATTTGGAGCTTCAAAGCTCCGACAATGGCGGAATGCCTCTTTCTTCTTCCTTAGCTCTCCCCTCTCTACCTCTTAGAAAGAGAAAGGCCTCAAATAAATGAGGTGTAAACCCTAAGTCACGGGCCTTATAATAGTAGGAAAGCCCTCTAATCGTTGGATCTCTCTTAAAGTCGACAAACAACCAAGATTTAATCCAGGCTTCTTGTTATGAAAGCTACCGCCACGCGGTATCAAGCTACCACCACGCGATTCCTCGGTTGGTGGCTTTTTCAGCAAGCCCACCGTTTAAACCCTTCACACAATCACCGACATGTGGCTGCTAGTAACTGGCACAGTACCGTCGTGTGGTATCACACTACTACCGAGTGGTAGTAAATTCGACGTATCGTTCCGCCAACTTCGTCGAATGTTTCGCTACTTCCATGTGGTGCCCTACTACCATCGGGCATTAGCTCACAGAGATCTATGACCAATAATCCACAATGCTACCGTCAGTACTAGCGCAACCGTCGGGCGGCAGCATTCTATGAACTATTTCTGTATAAATTCTGGGGCGTTACCACTCTCCCCTCCTTTAAGAAATTTCATCCCGAAATTATGTAACATAGAAAACAATATAGAAGTATACTATATACAATATGTACCTCAACAGAACAGCTTAGGTAACTCCTCAAGCATGGTTTACTCGTTCTCCCATGTTAGTTCTTCGCGATCACAATCGTCGCAAGCGACTTTCACTACCCTGATCATCTTCTTATGCAACTATTTGATCTCCGTGTCTTCGATACGAATGGGCTTGACCATTGTCTTCAACCCACTATCGACTAACACTTGATCTGCAATAATGACTTACGTAGAATCTTGTGTAGCCTTCTATGGCACTGATATGTGGAACACATTGTGCAAACCACATAGCTCCGCTGAAAGAGCAAGCCGATAGACAACTTCACTAATCCGTTCAATAATTTCAAAAATCCCAAGGTATCTCAGACTCAACTTCTTCAAGCATTGAATCCTGGATACACCTTTGAATGACTTGATCTTGAGATAGACCCAATCACCAACCGCAAACTCAACGTTTCGGTGCTTGGCATTATAATATTTTGCCTTCCTATGCTGAGCAATCATCAGTCGCTCTCAGATCGTTTGAATTGTCGAAGTAACATCATTGATGTCTTTCTACTAAAACAACTTTTACTTGCCTATTTTCGCCCAAGCTAACAGAGTACGACACTTCCTACTATACCGGGTCTCAAAGGGCGCCAATTGAATGCTTGCTTGGCAGCTATTTTTGTAGGTGAACTCCATCATATAGAGATGGTCTTCCCACCTCTTGCCAAAATCTAGGGCGCACTTTCGAAACATATCCTCCATTATCCTGTTTACCCAATTGTTTTGACCATCCATTTGCAGATGAAAGTTCATGCTGAACTTCAGTTTGGTACCCAACAGTTAATGAATAAGCTTACAATCACTTGAAGTGAAATCCCCGTCTCGGCCACTCACGATGTTACAGGGTACACCGTGCACTCGTACAATATTATCAACGTAATGTTTTTCCAACTTTTCCACTGAATCGTCCCTCCTGTGAAGAACAAAGTGTGACACCTTTGTCAATCGATCAACGACCACTCAAATGACATCGTTCCCTTTTTGCGATCTCAGCAGACCATGCACGAAATCCATAGATATGTCATCAAACTTCCATTCCGAAATTGGCAAGGACTTAAGGAAACCACCAGGTTTCTGATATTCAGCCTTCACTAGGGCAAAAGTTTGACACTTTGCTACACCTTGGAACCCACGAACGATCGTCTTTCCGCAAAAGACCGTCTTCATAAGAAAACTTCATGTTAGACCTATCTACGATCTCAGGCACAAAGTGCTTCATACTTTCATCAAGCTCCAACTCCTGTCATATTTTGTTTGCAAGGTCACATTGCACCTCCATACAGTCCAAGCATGAATTCATTGTTGTTCCTCTTTTGATGCAATAGATTCTAAAGACTTCTAAGTCACTGATTAAATGCTCATCATATATCAAAATCCAATTGTCCTATACAGAATCCCTTCTACTCAATGCATCCGCAATAATATTTCCCTTACCCGGAATACAATAAATCTTGAAGGGTAGTCCCCAAGGAACTCCATCCACCTCCGATGTCACATGATCAAATCTTTCTGATCTATCATGTAGTTTAGGCTCTTATGGTCCATAAATATATCGATCGTTATGCCATATAAGTAGTGACGCCAAAGCTTAACAATGAATATCACGACTGCTAACTCCAAGTCATGGATAGGATAATTCCTCTCATGCACTTTTAGTTGGCGATAACCACATGCTGTCACCTTTCCATACTGAGGAAGAATGCAGCCTAAGCCGCTTCCTGAGGCATTGCAATAGATCTCATAACTATCTGTACCACATGGTGAGCACAAAATAAGCGATGTGGTTAGAAGACTCTTCAACTCCTCAAAATATTGCACACACTATGACGTCCAAACAAACTTCTTATCCTTCCTTTTCAACATAGAGAGTGGTAGGGTTATCTGTGAAAAGTTCTCTACGAAGTGCCTATAGTAGCCAACAAGTCCAAGAAAGCTCCAGACTTCTGTCATCATATACAACACAGGCCACTCTCGTATCGCAACTATCTTTGCCGGATCCATGGCAATACCCTCCCCACTACTTAGATGACTAAGAAAAGCAACCGACGATAGCCAAAACTGATACTTAGAGAACTTGGTATAAAATCAATACCACTTCATGGTATGCAAAACCAACCTCTAATTATTTGCATGATCCTCTTCTGACTGAGAGTATACCAATATGTCATCTATAAAGACAATAACAAGTCGGTCCAAATACTCCTAAAAGGTCCTATGCATCAGATCCATGAATACCAATGGTGCATTTGTTAACCCAAACAACATCACAATAAACTCATAGTGACCATAGAGTATACCACGTGCTGTCTTGGGAATATCACTTTCACTGATCCTCAACTAATAATAGCCTGACTTCAAATCTAGCTTCGCATATATAATTGATCTAACCAGCTTACCAAATCAATCATCGATTCTCAGGATCGGATATTTATTATTTTTGTCGGCTTGTTCAGTTCACGGTAGTCAATGCATAGACGCAAGATTTCTTCCTTCTTCTTCGCAAAGAGGACCGGTGCACTCTAAGGTGACATACTTTGATGTATATAACCCTACTCTAGCACTCCCATAACTGAACCTTTAGTTCCGCCATCTCCTTTGGCGCTACGCGGTACGGTGAGCGTGACACCGGTTTCTTACCTAAAACAAACTCAATAGTAAAGTCATTCTCTCACTGAGGTGGAATCCGAAGGATTTTTTTTAGGAAATACATTTGCAAACTCTGACACAATAAGAATTTCAAACAAGCTGGACTTCTGCTCTATAGCTTCCAATAGCGTGAAGAATAAATCTGCTCCCTTCCAAACCACCTTGACCACATGGAGAGCAGATATCAGAATCTTGCTCAATCCTTACATACTAGTGAATTTAGTCTCGCGTTTGGTGTTCTGTCCCAATATTACTTCCTTTGAGTTGCAATCTATACAAGCATGCTGCTCTGAGAGACAGTCTATGCCAATGATCACATTGAACTCAGATATCGTTATTACAGATGCTTTTAATCAAAAGTCATGACTTATTATCCACACCTGAACATGACAAACTATATCCACATGCATCGAGCAGCCCTTAGGCAGCAATAATGATTAGGACAAAGCCTAATTCAAGTAGTTAAGCAATGTACACAAGGTAGAAAGTTTGTAAAACAATAAAGACTATTTTATAAATTGTACCTATCACCACATCGCTTTGCTTTATGACCTACTGCTGGACAAGGTTGTACACTCGGGGTTGAGCTGGAGCATAAGGGGTCACAATTGATTCCTTTGCCTTCTTTTTTCTGTATAAGTCGCACCCGACTTTTTCTCTAACTTTGGAGGGCCACTACAACAATCACGAGCAAAGTGTCCCGACTTGACATAAGTATAGTAAGTGGGCGTACCTTGATGAGTCTCGTTTATATAGGGTTTTGCGGGCTCATCTGGGCTGGTTTTCATGCCGTTGCACTTCATTTATTGGATGTTTTCGCTGTTTATCTCATCCTTTATGCCGTTCATGCTTTGTGTGCTTTTCCTGCCCTTACGTGCGCAATTGCGCATTTGTTGGTTGGGGGTAAGCACGTGGTTCTCCCCAGGGCTCGTTCCAGTAGTTTTTACTTCATTTCTATATTACTGGAGAGTCCTACGTTTCCTTATTTTCCTTGCTTACAGGTGGTCAGTTTTCCCTTTTCTAAATTCTGATTTGAGGAAAATGCATGGTCGTGCGCTTTCTTAGCACACGGTTAGTTTTGGTCGTGCGTTTTCTTCTGGTCAATCTGGTGAAATGACCGGCTCGTGCGAATCCTTCACGCACGGTTTAACCAAAACCGTGCCCAAAGGAAACGCACGGTTGTCCAGTAATATTCTGGATTTTGCCTACCATTCTTCATTCTGTGGTTACCCGTGCGAATTGCTTCACGTACGAGAGGATCGCCCGTGCGCGAAGGAAACGCACGGGTCATCGCTTCTTCTTCGCAGGCGCATGTTTTAATATAATATCGCACGGTTCGCGCATGGTCGCGTCGAACCGTGCGAGACCAATTTTCTATTGAATTTCTATTTAAGTTGCAACCTTTGCCATTTCCGGGAGAGGATTGGCCAGCCCGCCTTTTTGGCACTCTTGAGCGGGAAAACCAGTCTCCAGTCCCCTTTTTCTCTCTCTTCCTTGGAGGGGAGATCCGGTCACTCATTCCACTCCATAGAGCTTGCAAAAGCTTCATCCTCCACCGCCATTGACATTGCCACGTTCTAAGCTCCGGTTTAAGCTTCTCATTGCAGCCCACCAAGTTTCGTTCTGCCTCTACAACCTCAGCAATACGAAGATGGTTTCGACGGAGGAAGTGACAGCTCCTCTTGGATCCTGGACTCCTTTCTATGACCGAGCACGGACAAGGGTTGACACCCTTAATTTTTGGCAGAGAACCATGGAAAGCTTCTTTGTCTTGGTTGTAATCTCTCCTCCCTCCTCTTATATTTACTCCTTGCTGAACTCTTATTGAATATTATAGTGTTATAAGCATATGTGGTTCTAGAATACTTTATTCTTTTTCTTCGGTGTTTGCTGAACTTGCTATGCATTGTTAAGCTCATTATTCTTGCTAGAGTAAAGGTGTTTTGGCCATTCAAGCATTTGCTAGAAGTGTGCGTTGTGAAGAGGTACTTTCGACCTAGTTCTAACACTTCCGTTATCACACTCTAGAGTGATTCATCCGAGCGAAGCGGTGAAGGCGACCCGCAATAATTTTAGGTTGTTTAATTTAGGAAACCCCAATCAAAACCCCCCTTGCTCACCTTGCACGTGCACTCATTTCTCCAAAGTACTAAAACCCTTGCTCCTTACTTGCGCTCCGCGAGAGATTTATACTCGGGGAAGCATCTCTCCATTATTTTTACTTGACAGCGATCGGTACACTTGCCGTCAGCGCATCAAGTTTTTGGCTCCGTTGCTGGGGAACACAGTCGTGTGAGTTTCTGGAGAGGGTGACGTGAGACTACTTTCCTTTTCCTTTGTAAATCGCTTTTGTTTAGTTCTATTTCTATTTATCTTGCCTTTTTCTTATTTGTTTAGGCAACTGTAGTAATATATTGTTGGATTTAGTAATTTGCACAATTTATTTTGAATATGTTATTTCGACACCATGTGGGGATATTCGTATGCCCGATGTCGTTAGTGTGGAAATTCCTCCCACGCTAGTCATGAATGCCCTACGAGAGATATTGAGCATAAGCCTCAGCGCACAATGCATGAGATGTTGTTTTCATATAGCCCTTCAAACACTGTGCCCCGAGCTTATGGTCATTCGTTCACGCCACTTACACCGTTCTCTTATTCCTCTCCGGCCCCACAAGGACTGCAGAGTACTGGGAGAAAGTGTTTGTATTGTCGTAGAACAGATCATGTCTTGAAGGATTGTGCCGAGTACCTCCGTGTTATGGAAGAGGATGATGATCCGCACATCTGGATCATCCAGACTCTTACCCTTGGTGGCACACCTTCACCATCTGGTTATGTGTCCCTGTCATCTTTATTTTTTGAAGGGAATGATGCGGACACAACCACCAGATGTGTGGCTGATCTTGGATTCGACATGGATGAGCCCATCTCTCCTGTGCATACATCTCCAAGCATGGAGCTTATTCTTTGTGAGGAAACTATGCTTGACTTTTATCCAAGCAATGTTCTTCCTCCTTTTTTGCATTCTACTATAGTCGTTTCTTACGACATTTTTGACGATGCAACACAAGTTGAGGCTTGTGATACATGGATTGTTTCCACTCACATAGAGGAGGACAACCTTCCTGGTGTCGAGGATTATCCCTCGACACCAAAGGAGGAAGTCCAAGTCTTGGTGGAGGCCTCTATGGATCCTGCCGAGCCTTGTTGAATTGTCAACAATGTCGATGATATTTTTCTACCTCAGTCTTTGGGGAGCGAAACCGGGATCACTCCCCCGATTATTTCCTTATGTTCTTCGTCTCTTTTATTTCTTGACCCCCTTCTTTATCTGAGCCCGTGCGGGTTAAGCCTTAGCAGGTTCCTCAGGAGTAATTGGAGCTTTTTGCTCCAGTCATTGATGATAGCGTCCTCTTTTGCGAGGAGGTTGAATCCTCCCCTATTGAGGAAGCTCCATTGATTGCTTTCTCCTCCTGCTGTCTCCCTGTTGTGGATGATACCTTGCAGGGCAAGGATTTTTTGTTTGAGTTGAGTGAGGACCAGGCCTCCTCCTCATCTTACATTATGTTTCCTCTACTTGCAGTTTGCAAGTATTATTATTTAAGTAGAGGGGTTACTGTTCTATCACCGTATCGGTACCCGTTACCGACACGAATATTAGGACAGTTGCCTGTTCATTTTTTATTTCATAGGCCCATTAGCTAGAACTATATGTAATCGAATAAGTCGTGTTGGGATGACAATAACTCCAGTACTTATCTTTCCTTTTTTTGCATTTTAGTTTTAGTATTTCTTTGTATTTTGTATATTTTTCTTTTGTGTTTATGGAGCTCACCCCTGCAGGTATTCTTGACAACTTTGTATTAGCGGGGTTGTGATTCTTCATATGGCGAGCCTGCTTTAGGTTTTCATGCGTATTCTGGTATGCTCACTGGCTGAGCATTGGGTAACCTCTTCCCTTAGCTCTTTATGATTTAAAATTCAATATCATTTGATGCGTAGCTTAGTTTAAGTTTGGGAGAGAGCAAGTTTTGTTACCTTTTGCACGTGCATATTTCATGTGCATACTAGAAGCTTTTATAGTTTTATTTTGTTTAGTTCACTGCATTGCACACCACTACACCCACATGAGCGCGTACTTAGCTGTTAGCGTACCGCGAGTTAAACTCATTTCTTCGTTAGATTTGGGAAAATTATGGTGCTGGCTTAGGATTGTAAGATAGAGTAAAATGTTGACAATGCTATGCTTCTATTCAACTGCTCTCGTCTCGTGTAGAAATTCGAGTAGATTTAATTTTTCTATATGCTTATAGTCTTATATTTTTCTATTTGCGTAAATACTTTTTATTCTACTCAAAAGTTTGTGAATCCGGTGTGAATCAAACGGCATTGTAGGAATGTGTGTAGCCGTCACTAGATTCGTTTTACTCGAGTCGGGAGGAAGGATCATCTTTCTCGGTGGCTAAGAACTTTCCCCAAGCTACTCTAGAAGCATTGGTGCATGGTTAGTCTAGCGTGAGTGTGATGTAGGCCATCATTTTGTCCCGGTTGAGCTTTGTATTGTTCCTAATGTCGTATCATCGCTAAGCCCCGTTGTGCCTACCCCTTCTTTTTGATTCAGTTCCACCATGATTTCACAAAAGCCTCATAGCCTATCCTAGTCGCACACCCAAGTCGAGCAATAGTGTTTTACATTTTCATGTTGGGATGTGATGTGGTGAAATTATTTATAAATATGTGGAAGTGCTCCCAAGTCTATATTTGCTGAGATTGCAAAAATAAAATGATGAAAAAGAAAAAAAAAAGAAAAATATTTGTAAAGAAAAATGAAAAGAAAAAAGTATAATTGATTGGAGATGTGATTGTCTTTGGAGTAGGCGGTGCACACACCTATATGTTAAAAGTTAAGTCTAGAGGTGTGGTGTACTCGTTTATATTTTGGGACTAGTGGATGGATTCTTTTTAGGCTAGCTCATTTGGGTTAGGTGCTTAGCCTTCCTGTTTATCTTTGTTTACCTCACCGTAACCCAAGCCCCACGATTATCCTAAAGTCCTACGGATTCACACTTGAGGCGAACTAGTGTCGTGGTGAGAGTGTGAACTAGCAAGCATATGGTCCCCGACATTGGTGGATTCCTTTGGAGGTGATCCTGAGCCTCAGTCTTTGGCAAAGCTCACCTTAGTGGCCTGCCTACTTTATTGCTACGCGTGACCAGATAATTCACCGTGATTCCATTTTTGAGTAGTAATAAAATTTTGATACGCCTTGTGAAAAATATAAACTATTATGCATACTTAGAAATTTTATCTATTGTATTTTTACGCACGCGAACATGCGAATTTGCATGGTACTCTGTTTTTCAATTTCTTTGTTAGCTAATAATTTTCCCTATCTGCTTAGATTTTGTTTGCTCGGGATGCGCAAATAGGTAAGTCTGGGAGTGTGATGAGTCCTCTTTTTATAGTTATTTTCAAAAAAGTTGATCCGCTGACGACAAGTGTACCGATCGCTGTCAAGTAATAATAATGGAAAGAAGCTTCCCCGAGTATCGATCTCTCGCGGAGCGCAAGTAGGGAGCAAGGGTTTTAGTACTTTGGAGAAATGAGTGCAAGTGCAAGGTGAGCAAGGGGGGTTTTGATTGGGGTTTCCTAAATTAAACAACCTAAAATTATTGTGGGTCGCCTTCACCGCTTCGCTCGGGTGAATCACTCCGGAGAGTGATAGAGGAAGTGTGAGAACTGGTGAGGGTCGAAAACACCTCTTCACAACGCACACTTCAAGCAAATACAAGAATGGAAAAAACACCTTTACTCTAGCAAGAATAATGAGCTTAACAATGCATAGCAAGTTCAGAAAACACCTAAGCAAAAGCATAAAGTATTCTAGAACCACATACGCTTATCACACTACAATATTCAACAAGAGTTCAGAAAGGAGTAAATATAAGAGGAGGGAGGAGAGATTACAACCAAGACAAAGAAGCTTTCCAAGGTTCTCGACCGGAAATTAGGGGTGTCAACCCTTTTCCGTGCTCGGTCTTAGAAAGGAGTCCAGTATCCAAGAGGAGCTATCACTTCCTCCGTCGAACCCGTCTTCGTATTGCTGAGGTTGCGGAGGCGGAAAAAAACTTTGTGGGCTGCAACGAGTAGCTTAAACCGAAGATTAGAACGTGGCAATGTCAATGGCGGTTGAGGATGAAGCTTTTGCAAGCTCTATAGAGTGGAATGAGTGGCCGTATCTCCCCTCCAAGGAAGAGAGATAAAAAGGGAGTTGGAGACTCGTTTTCCCGCTCAAGAGAGCCAAAAAGGTGGGTTGGCCGATCCTCTCCCAGAAATGGCAAAGGCTGCAACTTAAATAGAAATTCATCAGAAAATTTGTCTCGCACGGTTCGACGCGACCGTGCACGAACCGTGCGATATTATATTAAAACATGTGCATGCGAAGAAGAAGTGTTGACCCGTGCGTTTCCTTCGCGCACGGGCGATCCACCTGTGCGTGAAGCAATTCGCACGGTTAACCATAGAACGAAGAATGACAGGCAAATCAAGAATGTTACAGGACAACCGTGCGTTTCCTTCGCGCACGGTTTTGGTGAAACCGTGCGTGAAGGATTCACATGAGCCGGTCATTTCACCAGATTGACTGGAATAAAATGCACGACCAAAACTAACCGTGCGCTAAGGAAGCGCATGACCAAGCATTTTCCTGAAATCAGAATTAAAAAAAGGGAAAACTTGCCACCTATAAGCAAGGAAAATAAGGCAACAGAGGACCCTCCAGTAATACATAAATGAAGTAAAAACTACTGGAACGAGCCCTGGGGAGCACCAAGTGCTTACCCCCAACCAACAAATGCGCAATTGCGCACGCAAGGGCAGGAAAAGCACACAAAGCATGAAAGACATAAAGGATGAGATAAACAGCGAAAGCATCCAATAAATGAAGTGCAAAGGCATGAAAACCAGCCCAGATGAGCCTGCAAAACCCTATATAAACGAGACTCATTACACCCCCTGACTTAACCATTTGCGCGTCCCGAGCAAAGAAGATCCTCGCAGACAAGAAAAAATACCAGCTAACATAGCAATTATGATCTGGAGTACCATGCGAAGTCGCATGCTCACGGGCGTAAAAATTTAGTAGAGAAAATTTCTAATCATACAAACTAATTTATAATTTTCAGCCTGCGTAAAAATAAATTCTATAACAACTCAAAAAGAGAATCACGATGAATCCTTAAGTCGCTCGTAGGGAGAAAATAAACTAGTCGCTAAGACGAGTATTGCCAAAGATCGGGATTCAGGACAACCTCCAAAGGAATCCACCAATATCGGTGGTCATAAGCTTGCCCTTCCGCACTCTCTCCACGATACTAGTTCGACTTAAGCGCAAGTCAGTAGGACTTTAGGTAAAATTTGGGGCTTGGGTTTCGGTGAGGTAAGCAAGGATAAAAAGGGAGGCTATGCATAAAAACCCAAATGAGCTAGAACAACAAGGATCAAATCCGCTATCCGCCAAAAATACAAGTACACCACACCCCCAGACTTGATTTTTAAAGCATGAGTGTGTGTACCGCCTACACAAAAAACTGTTTTATCATAAAAAAAAAAGATGTTCAATAAACTTGTCCTCTCTCATTTATTTTCAATCAATTCTTTTTTTTTCTTTTTTTTTCAATTTTTCTTTTCATATCTAAACCTTTTTATACAATATCTTTTCCTACATCACACTTCCAGCAATTTAAGCATTGGAAATCATCCACTTATTTCACAAATACAACATCCCAATACACCCCAAACTAGAAATCAGAAAAATGACAAAGCTCAAATTGGGCGTGCAACTAGGATTGGCTTTTAAGCTTTGGTGAAAAACACGTGGAGCTGAAACAAAAGGAAGGGTAGGAAAAATGGGGCTAACAAAATTAAAACGTTAGGAACAAGCACAAAGCTCAACCTGGCCAAAAATATGGCCTACATCATGCTCGCTCTTAGTTAATCGTGTACCCATGCTTCGAGAGTAGCATGGGGAAGTTCTTAGCCAACGAGAAAGACTACCCCTTCTCTCGACTCGAGCAATACAAATCTAATGACTGTCTAAACACATCCCTAACCTACCGTCGAATTCACACCGGATTTACCAAAAATTTTCTGAGTAGCATAAAAAGAATTTACGCAGCTAGAAAAAATATAAACTAGCAGTATGCAGAAAAATTAATCTTACTATACTTTCTACAAGAGACGGGAGCACTTGACTAGGAACACAACACGACCAACATTTTACTCCGTCAAATAATCCTACATTAACACGGTAATCTTCCCAAATCTAACGAAAGAAGCTAGTTTGACTCGCAGTACGCAAAAAATTTAGAACACGCTCAAGTGGGTGCATGGGTGTGCAAAGCAATGACTACGTAATTCAAAAAACAACTATTTGCCAGCAAATGAAGTGCGAGTGCAACGGGTAACAACTACAGGATCTCCCCCAGACTTAATCGAACAAAACAACAATGATAATGAAAATGTAATCTAAGAGGTGAGGGAAGAGGTTACCCAATGCTCAGAGATGAGCATACCAGAAGTTAGGCATTCAAACTCGATCAACCAGCATACGGCCCAAGAAATCATCACCTGCAAACAGAACTTCGCCACCAACAACAAAAATATTGTAGCACACACAAAGATACCCAAGCAAGGCAAGGCAATAACCTTATACACAATATAGAGGCAGCAAAATTGGGTTGTCTCAAAAAAGCCCTTTTATTTGCCGTCCTTAAGGTGGACCAAATACCTGTATTAGCGGTTGAGTAAAATTGTTCATAAGATTTAGCTTACAACACAATGGAAAATAAGAACTAGGTAGTTGAGAAGAGTGAATCAAGTAACATCATTGGCGGGGTTCTCTAAGTCTATAACTTCTCCTTGATCTACAGCCTCCCCTTGAATGTATTGCTTCATCCTTTGCCCGTTAACCTTGAATGTCCCAAGCTTTCCTCCAAAAACTTCAATCGCACCCAACGACAACACACCGTTCACAATGAAAGGTACACTCCATCTTGACTTTAAATTTCCAAAGAACAATTTCAAGCGAGAGTTAAATAAGAGGACCTTGTCTCCAACCATGAATTCTTTAGGTACAATATGTCTATCATGTCATCGCTTAGTTCGTTCCTTGTAGTTGCGTGTGTTCTCATAAGCCAATTATCTTAATTCATCCAGTTCATTTAATTTTTTTAACCTCTCTTTGGTAGTAGTGGTGAGATCCATATTTAAAAGATTGGTCGCCCAAAGAGCCTTGTGTTCAAGCTCGACTGTCAGGTGACACGATTTGCCAAAAACAAGGTTGTAAGGGGACATCCCAATAGGGGTTTTATAAGCTGTCCTGTTTGCCCATAATGCTTCATCAACTCTCTTCTCCCAATCTCTTCTGTTCCCGAGAATAGATTTTTCCAGAATCCTTTTTAATTCCCTATTGGATACTTCCACCTGACCACAGGTTTGCGGGTGATAGGACAAAGCGACCCTATGATGAACTCCAAATCGCTTCAGAAGATTAGAGAATTTCAGTTACAAAAATGGCTTCCACCGTCCGAGATGATAGATCGTGGGGTACCAAAGCGTGTAAAGATGTGCTTATGCAAGAATTGCAGCATGGTGCGGCCATCATTGGCAGTAATAGCTTCCGCTTCAACCCATTTGGGACGTAGTCAACAGCCACAAGGATATATTTTTTTCCAAATGAAGGAGGGAAGGTACCCATGAAATCAATTCCCCAAATATCGAAAGGCTCACACACTAACATATTATTAAGGGGCATTTCATCCTTTTTCGAGATATTCCCAGCTCATTGACATTCATTGCATTCCTTTATATGAACATAAGCGTCCCTAAACAACGTTGGCCAGTATAACCCGCATTGTAGAACCTTATGTGTAGTCCTCGCTGCTCCCATGTGTCCTCTTGCCTCACGATTGTGACAGTGTTGAAGAATCGATCCGTGTTCAGATTCTGGGACACACCTTCTAATGATTCCGTTAGTGCAAGTGCGGAATAACAATGGGTCCTCCCAAATTTAATACTTAGCATCCGAGAGGAACTTCTTCTTTTTCTAGAAGGAAAGGCTGGGAGGCAATTTTCCGCAAGCAAGGAAGTTAGCCAAGTCAGCAAACGAGGGAGCCTTATAATAATCTGCAGTTAAAGAGAAAAGATTTTCATCGGGAAAAGAGTTGGAAATTTGATAGTCATCTAGCTGCAAAGCATCATGCGTTTCTAACTACGATAGATGGTCTGCAATAACATTCTTAACTCCCTTCTTGTCTCGTACTTCCAGCTCATATTCTTACAACATTAAAATCCATTGGATTAGGCGTGGCTTGGCATCCTTTTTATGCATTAGGTACTTAAGAGCAGCGTGATCGGTATATACCACAACCTTTGATAACACAATGTATGGTTGAAATTTCTTTAAAGCGAAAACCACAGCCAAAAATCCTTCTCAGTGGTGGTGTAGTTCTGCTGAGCATCATTCAAAGTTCGACTAGCATAAAAAATTGTGTGGAACACCTTATTCTTCTGCTGCCCCAGGACTGCACCGACAGTGAAGTCACTAGCATCACAAATAAATTCGAATGGTAATGTCCAGTCCGAGGGCGTAAGAACTGGGGCACTAGTCAAGCAGTTCTTCAAATTGCAAAAAGCCTGCAAGAAATCATTGTCGAACTTGAATTCCATGTCCTTACCCAGAAGATTGCTTAGTGGTTTCGTGATAGAAGAGAAGTCTTTAATGAATCGCCGGTAAAATCCGGCATGACCCAAGAAGCTACGAATACCCTTCACAGAAGAGTGAGGAGGCAGTTTCTTGATAACTTCAACCTTCGCCTGGTCTACATCAATGCCTAAGCTTGACACCTCATGCCCAAGGACTATACCCTTTGTAACGACCCCATCCGTTAAATGACGTATAGTAGAAGGTCCGGCCGGGGCCCCACACTATATGCCACAAACAGACGGTGAGGTCACAGGATAATACCAAACCATACGAATCCTAACTCAGAGCATTCTAGCGGAAGCTTTAAGTTACAACTTTGAACTCTAATCCGGAATGTCCAAATATATAAAACCACCTTTATATATCAACCCATGGAATGTACAACAAATACAAGAGTTTGGCCTTAAGGCCTTACAGTTCCTCTTTACATACAACATGTTTTACAAACCTCGGCGCGCAGGCCGGCCATACATGAGTACAAGAGAAAACAAAACAAAGCCATTCGCTTAGCCTTCAAGGGCTAGCCGCAGCAGCAGCAGCAACAGCAGTAGGGCTTCAGCCCATCATTTACCACTTGGCTCTCCAGCACCTGCACGGGAACAATCCACCCAACCGGTGGCAAACAATGCAACGGTCAGCTTTCAGCTGACCCAATTATAACAATCCTACCCCTTTCTCGGGGCATGAGCATACTTTCCCTGCAAAGCATGGCATCATCAAATAGCAACTATGTGCGCGCAGGCACATTCAAGCCATCACAACTATCGGCCACACGGCCCGACAGTCCGTGCACTCAGGGCACATTTTCGGTGTACCGGAATACCAGGGTCAACACCACCGTCTACACGGTATTTGAGCATTCTAGTCTTTCCGGCGCGCGGGCCTAAGACTCTCATTAGGCGCTCCAACAAAACCTATAACCAGGCTTCCAAGTCGGACGGACCTAACGCAGGTACGGATCAGCCACCCCCCGTTGCTCAAGTCGCCGTGCCACCTCGAATACGGAAGTATCCATGGCTATTTATAGGCGCGGGTCAGTTTCACCTTTCCTGTTCGGCAATCTGCCTTTTCATCGAGTTGCAGCCCAACGGCTCAACCACTCACAAAGTGGCAACACACGGCCACAAGAGTTGCATCCAACCCTCTTCATTTCCTGGACATCGTCCAGTACTTCCTGCCGCACCAAGCAACAGGTAGGAACAAGGCATCACAAGCCATAGGCATCACAAGCCATAATCACGGAGCCTTCTCCGATATGCAAACAAGCATCACCAATCCAGACCATATCCAGATGGGCTTCACACAGCATGCCTAGAGCCGTACTCCAATTCGGGCCTCTAACAAGGGGGACTTCACATATCTACCCCAAGGGACACCACAACCCACCGCACACTCGCGGGGAAGGGTTTTCCCTATGCAATGCAGAAAAGAAGGACTTCACATGTCCAAGAAGGGAGATCGTTACCCTTGTCGATCTCTTCGGAGCCATCGAAAATGAGCCGGTTAGAAAGAACCGCAGCAGCCTTGCCTTCACAACGCCGGCTTCGGATCACGAATCGGACCACGGGAACTCCGTCGGTGGCTTGCTCTCCTCCTCCTTCTTTCTCTCTTCCACTCTCTTTCTCTCTTCCTTAAGCCAAATGAAGAATGACTTCTTCATTCTTCCCTCACGTATTAATCCAGCCAGGAAATCACCTTGGCCCTTGGATCAAAAGAGAGAAAACTGAACGGCCAAGATTTTCCCAAAAAACCAATTTTTGGCTGACACGGCCTGTGACACGCCCGTGTCACAGGCCGTGTACCCTTTAAGCGGCACACGCGGTATGAACCGACTGAACAACACGGGCATCAACACGCCCGTGTCGAACCTGACACGCCCGTGTCATTCTTGAGACACGCCCGTGTCTCCTGCTACACGGTACTCACCGATTTCCAAAACCAGTACACGGGTCGGAACACGGCAGCAGACACGCCCGTGTCCAGCCTGACACGCCCGTGTTCGAGGCCGTGTTCAAGGCCGTGTTCGGCTCGGACTCGAATAGGCCAATTTCGAAAAATAATTCGAACACGCCCTGGGACACGCCCGTGTCGAAGGCCGTGTCCCAGGCTCGACGCTCGTCGACTATCAATCGTCGACTAGCCTGAACACGCCCTGGGACACGCCCGTGTCCCAGGCCGTGTACACCCGACACGCCCTGGGACACGCCCGTGTCCCAGGCCGTGTCAAACAGCCTGCTACTCAAACTTCATGTTGAGTCTTTTTTGGGGCCTTTTTGGGGTGTTACAACCCTCCCCCCCTTAACAAAATTTCGTCCCGAAATTTGCATGGTAAGGAAACAAGAACCAGCAATGCTATAACTATGTTATAACAAAAAGTACACGGTCAACAGTTTATACAAATAACTCGGGAAACTCAGCTCGCATGGTCTGCTCTCGCTCCCATGTTAGCTCTTCACGGCCACAATTGTCCCATCGGACCTTGACCATCCCGATCACTTTGTTCCGCAACTGTTTCTCGGCTCGATCCTCGATCCGAATGGGCCTAACCCTCGTCGTTAGCCCATACTCGACCGGTACCCGATCATTCTCCACTACTTGAGCTGGATCCTTCACCGCCTTACGAAGGACTGAGATGTGAAATACATCATGTAATCCACCCAAGTCTGCTGAAAGTGCTAGTCGATAAGCAGCTTCCCCAACTCGCTCCACCACCTCAAACGGACCAAGATACCTCGGACTTAGCTTTTTCAAACGTCGAATCCTGGACACGCCTTTGAAGGGTTTGATCTTCAAATATACCCAATCACCCACCGCGAACTCCACGTTCCGGTGCTTGGCATTGTAGTACTTTGCTTGACGATCTTGGGCTATCAACAGCCTCTCCCGAATAGAGCGTATGAGCGAAGTAGCTTCTTCGACTTCCTTTTTCCCACTCAGCTTAGATTCGCCTGCTTCTGCCCAAGCTAACGGTGTACGGCATTTCCCACCATATAAAGCTTCAAATGGTGCCATACCAATACTCGTTTGGTAGCTATTATTATAGGCAAATTCGACAAGGAATATATAATCTTCCCATCTCTTCCCAAAGTCTAGGGCGCACATGCGGAGCATGTCCTCCATCGTCCTGTTGGTTCGTTCAGTCTGGCCATCCGTTTGGGGATGAAAGGCCGTACTAAACGCCAATTTTGTACCCAACATTTGATGAACGAGCCGCCAATCATTCGGTGTGAATCGCCCATCACGGTCACTAACGATGCTCCGGGGAACACCGTGCAGTCGAACAACCTGCTCCACATACAACTTGGCCAAGGTTTCCACTGAATCGTCTCTTCTGTTTGGAAGGAAGTGCGCCACTTTTGTCAACCGGTCCACAATCACCCAGATTGAATCATGACCGCGTTGCGATCTCGGCAACCCGTGCACGAAATCCATCGAAATGTCATCGAACTTCCACTCCGGGATAGGTAACGACTTCAGGAAACCGCCAGGCTTCTGGCATTCTGCTTTCACCAACGCACAGGTAGTGCATTCAGCCACATAACGTGCGACATCTTTCTTTAATCCGGGCCACCAGAACAGCTTTTTCATGTCTCTGTACATCTTTGTGCTCCCTGGGTGAACTGAGTACTTTGCAAAGTGAGCTTCGTACATCAACTCTTCCCTCAATTTACCCACACTCGGGACGCACACTCGACCATTTCTTCTTAACAAACCGTTATCCCAAGAGAATTGGTCATCCGGCCCATCTTTTGCATAGCGCTGGAGGCTTTCATCAAGCTTCGTTGCTCGCCGAACTCGGTCCGCAAGGTCATATTGCACCTCCGTCCAGTTCAAACATGCATCGGTTGACGCACCCTTGTCAACACACGATATCTCCAATGCTTCCAATTCCTGGATCAAACGCTGATCATGCCTCTGCAACCAGCTTGCCCGTACCAGAGTCTTTCGACTCAAAGCATCAGCGACCACATTTCCCTTCCCGGGGGTATAGTGAATCTCGAAGGTGTAGTCCCCAAGGAACTCCATCCATCTTCGTTGTCGCATATTCAGATCCTTCTGATCCAACAAATACTTTAGGCTCTTGTGATCCGTATAGATATCCACTTTCACGCCATATAGATAGTGCCGCCACAACTTGAGCGCAAAGATTACCGCCGCCAACTCCAAATCATGGACGGGGTAATTCCGCTCATGCACTTTCAACTGACGCGAGCCATAAGCAATCACTTTACCAAACTGCAGAAGGACGCAGCCTAAGCCGCTCCCTGATGCATCACTATAGATCTCATACCCATCGGTACCACATGGCGATGTCAACACAGGCGCCGTGGTCAAACGACTCTTCAAGTCTTCAAAAGCTCGCGCGCACTCCGGCGTCCAAATGAACTTTTGATCTTTTCTCGTCAGCGTGGTCAGAGGTAAAGCAATCCGTGAGAAGTTTTCCACAAACCGTCTATAGTAGCCCGCAAGTCCAAGGAAACTCCTGACCTCGGCCACTGAAGAAATCACTGGCCAATCTCGGATGGCACTTATCTTCAACGGATCCACCGCGATACCCTCTCCGCTTACCACATGGCCTAAAAAGGCTACTGAAGAGAGCCAGAACTCGCACTTTGAGAACTTGGCAAAAAGCTTATTCCTCCGCAGGGTATGCAAGACCAACCGCAAATGGTTTGCGTGATCCTCTTCCGACTGAGAGTATACCAAGATGTCATCGATAAACACAATAACAAACAAATCCAAATACTCTCGGAACGTTCGATGCATTAGGTCCATAAATACCGAAGGCGCATTACATAGGCCAAACGGCATTACCGTGAACTCATAATGCCCGTAGCGTGTTCCAAACGCCGTCTTGGGAATGTCACCTTCCCGAATCCTTAGCTGATAATATCCCGATTTCAAATCCAACTTGGAATAGACCGTTGATCCCGCCAGCTGATCAAAGAGGTCATCAATCCGCGGAATCGGATATTTGTTTTTCTCCGTCAGCTTATTCAACTCGCGGTAGTCAATACACAACCGTAAGCTACCGTCTTTCTTCTTCACAAAGAGAACAGGCGCGCTCCAAGGTGACATACTTGGGCGTATATATCCCTGCTCCAACAACTCTTGCAATTGGACTTTCAACTCAGCCATTTCTTTTGGCGCGACGCGATATGGAGAGCGGGCCACAGGTTTCGCACCTGGCACAAACTCAATAGAGAAGTCAATCTCCTGCTGGGGTGGTAACCCAGGAAGATCTTTAGGAAACACATCGGCAAACTCTGACACAACTGGCACTTCACCGACACTGGCCTTTGGCTCAACAGCCTGAATTAGCGTGAAGAATAACTCCACGCCCTTCAGAACAGCATTGCCGACTTGGAGTGCAGACAATAGAGTCCCGCCAACTCCTCGCATACCAGCGAACTTCGTCACAAGCCCGGTATTCTGGCCCAGTGTAATCTCCTTGGAGTTGCAATCAATAAAGGCACGCTGCTCCGAGAGCCAGTCCATACCAAAGATCACATCAAACTCCGACAACGGTAGCACAGCTGCACTCAAACCGAAATCCCGACTTCCTATTTGCACATCCACATCGCAAGCCCTATCTGCAAGCATCACACAGCCATTCGGCAATAGCACCCTTGTACTATCCACCGTCACATGACTTGGTACCCCAATACGAGATACGAAATCCTCAGACAGAAAAGAATGCGAAGCACCCGTATCAAACAGGGCTCTCGCCAAATTATTCCGAATCAGGACAAAGCCTGCATCACACACAACATGCACAAGCTATACATAACCAAAACCAAAAGCACCAGCAAGTAAACTAAATCAACTCGTACCTGTGACGACGTCACTTTGCTTAATCGCTTCCTGTTGGCCAAGTTGATAGATTCGGGGCTGCGCCTGGGAAGCAGAGGAATCCACCACCGCTTTGCCCTTCTCAGCATAAGACGCACCCGTCTTCTTTTCCCCTTTGGGCTGAACCACCCGACAGTCACGGGCTATATGCCCTACCCGGCCACAGTTATAGCATGTACGAGCATCCGGCCTTGATGTCGCTCCCGACACAACGGTCGTAGTCACTTGCCCAGATGGCTTGGATCTCTTACCCCCTTTCTTCTGGTAAAACGACTTGCTCGGGCGAGGTGCTTGAAACTCTGGCTTCGACACAACCAAGCCCTTATTCCCTTGCACTCGCCTCATGTCCTTCTCCAACGCGCACGCAGTATCAACCAACGCCTGAAACCCTTGGCTCACAGAACTCGAAAGCAGGAATCGCAACTCATCCCGCAATCCTTCATAGAACCGATTCATTTTCCTTTGGTCATCCGCGAAGATTGTTCCCGCATATCGTCCCAACCTGGTAAACTCATGCAAGTAGACATCCACACTATCTTCCCCTTGCATTAACCGTTGGAACTCATTCTCCATAGCAATGCGTTGCGCCGCTGGGACATGTTTCGCCAGAAATATTCGAGAGAACTCCTCAATCGACACTTGTGTTAATTGCCTGCCCGCCAAATGGTGTAGCTCAACCTCGTCCCACCACAACCGTGCCTCCCCTTCAAGCATGAAGGTGGCTAAGGTGACCTTAAGAGTTTCCTCCGCCCTTATCGCTGTCATTATCCTCTTGACACGCGATAACCAATCTTTCGCCTGCGTTGGAGATCCCATTCCCGCAAACGTAGGAGGACTGAAGCTCATGAATTGCTTCAACTGTCGGTCAGCTGCTCGTGGATCTACAGCGTCAACCGCTCGGGTCTTACATCAACACGAACTGGCACTACTGCCGGCTGCGCTTGCCCGGTCGGCTGAATCATGGTAAATAGCGCCTCAGCAACTAAGCGAACAGTTTCCGCAGATGGAGGAGGTGTTGGCACCTCAGTTGGTGCCGCACTCTCATCAGAGCGCTGGGGCTCAGACTGCCCAGCACCACTACGTGTCACCTATAGGTGGACAAGACACACATTAGCGAACGTATGCAAGCAAAACAACACAAAGAGGAACGCGCAGATTCCTCAAACAAGATTTTGTACATTCCTTAGTGGACATTCCAGAGTTCATTAGCGTTACAGCAGGTCGCACAAACACGTGCTCGCCACCCCACAAAAGAATTCGACCACGAATTCGAAAGAGGAAGACCGACGAAAGCTAATACCAAAATGTAACGACCCCATCCGTTAAATGACGTATAGTAGAAGGTCCGGCCAGGGCCCCACACTATATGCCACAAACAGACGGTGAGGTCACAGGATAATACCAAACCATACGAATCCTAACTCAGAGCATTCTAGCGGAAGCTTTAAGTTACAACTTTGAACTCTAATCCGGAATGTCCAAATATATAAAACCACCTTTATATATCAACCAATGGAATGTACAACAAATACAAGAGTTTGGCCTTAAGGCCTTACAGTTCCTCTTTACATACAACATGTTTTACAAACCTCGGCGCGCAGGCCGGCCATACATGAGTACAAGAGAAAACAAAACAAAGCCATTCGCTTAGCCTTCAAGGGCTAGCCGCAGCAGCAGCAGCAACAGCAGTAGGGCTTCAGCCCATCATTTACCACTTGGCTCTCCAGCACCTGCACGGGAACAATCCACCCAACCGGTGGCAAATAATGCAACGGTCAGCTTTCAGCTGACCCAATTATAACAATCCTACCCCTTTCTCGGGGCATGAGTATACTTTCCCTGCAAAGCATGGCATCATCAAATAGCAACTATGTGCGCGCAGGCACATTCAAGCCATCACAACTATCGGCCACACGGCCCGACAGTCCGTGCACTCAGGGCACATTTTCGGTGTACCGGAATACCAGGGTCAACACCACCGTCTACACGGTATTTGAGCATTCTAGTCTTTCCGGCGCGCGGGCCTAAGACTCTCATTAGGCGCTCCAACAAAACCTATAACCAGGCTTCCAAGTCGGACGGACCTAACGCAGGTACGGATCAGCCACCCCCCGTTGCTCAAGTCGCCGTGCCACCTCGAATACGGAAGTATCCATGGCTATTTATAGGCGCGGGTCGGTTTCACCTTTCTTGTTCGGCAATCTGCCTTTTCATCAAGTTGCAGCCCAACGGCTCAACCACTCACAAAGTGGCAACACACGGCCATAAGAGTTGCATCCAACCCTCTTCATTTCCTGGACATCGTCCAGTACTTCCTGCCGCACCAAGAAACAGGTAGGAACAAGGCATCACAAGCCATAGGCATCACAAGCCATAATCACGGAGCCTTCTCCGATATGCAAACAAGCATCACCAATCCAGACCATATCCAGATGGGCTTCACACAGCATGCCTAGAGCCGTACTCCAATTCCGGCCTCTAACAAGGGGGACTTCACATATCTACCCCAAGGGACACCACAACCCACCGCACACTCGCGGGGAAGGGTTTTCCCTATGCAATGCAGAAAAGAAGGACTTCACATGTCCAAGAAGGGAGATCGTTACCCTTGTCGATCTCTTCGGAGCCATCGAAAACGAGCCGGTTAGAAAGAACCGCAGCAGCCTTGCCTTCACAACGCCGGCTTCGGATCACGAATCGGACCACGGGAACTCCGTCGGTGGCTTGCTCTCCTCCTCCTTCTTTCTCTCTTCCACTCTCTTTCTCTCTTCCTTAAGCCAAATGAAGAATGACTTCTTCATTCTTCCCTCACGTATTAATCCAGCCAGGAAACCACCTTGGCCCTTGGATCAAAAGAGAGAAAACTGAACGACCAAGATTTTCCCAAAAAACCAATTTTTGGCTGACACGGCCTGTGACACGCCCGTGTCACAGGCCGTGTACCCTTTAAGCGGCACACGCGGTATGAACCGACTGAACAACACGGGCATCAACACGCCCGTGTCGAACCTGACACGCCCGTTTCATTCTTGAGACACGCCCGTGTCTCCTGCTACACGGTACTCACCGATTTCCAAAACCAGTACACGGGTCGGAACACGGCAGCTGACAAGCTCGTGCCCAGCCTGACACGCCCGTGTTTGAGGCCGTGTTCAAGGCCGTGTTCGGCTCGGACTCGAATAGGCCAATTTCGAAAAATAATTCGAACACGCCCTGGGACACGCCCGTGTCGAAGGCCGTGTCCCAGGCTCGACGCTCGTCGACTATCAATCGTCAACTAGCCTGAACACACCCTGGGACACGCCCGTGTCCCAGGCCGTGTACACCCGACACGCCCTGGGACACGCCCGTGTCCCAGGCCGTGTCAAACAGCCTGCTACTCAAACTTCATGTTGAGTCTTTTTGGGGCCTTTTTGGGGTGTTACACCCTTATCAACCATGAAGTGACATTTCTCCTAATTTAGCACCAGATTAGTGTCTTCACATCGTTTAAGAACAGTTGCGAGATTTTTCAAACAGGCATCAAAATCTACACCAAATAGAGTAAAGTCATCCATAAATACTTCTAAAAACTTCCCCACCATGTCGTGAAATGTCGCCAACATGCATCGTTGAAATGTTGCGGGAGCATTGCACAGTCAAAAAGGCATTCTCTTGAATGCAAAAGTTCCAGCAGGGCATGTGAATGTAATTTTTTCTTGATCCTCAGGGTCAATGAGAATTTGGTTGTACCCTGAGTATCCATCAAGGAAGCAAAAATATTTATTTCCAGCAAGCCTTTCCAAAATTTGATCAATGAATGGAAGTGGAAAATGGTCTTTGTGTGTAGCTTCGTTTAGTTTCCTATAGTGAATGCACAATCTCCATCCCGTGATCGTCCTGGTAGGGAGCAGCTCGCTGCGCTCATTTTCTACGACCGTAATCCCTCATTTTTTGGGCACAACATGAATAGGACTAACCCATTTGCTGTCGCTGATGGGATAAATGATTCCAGCATCTAACAACTTGAACACCTCCTTATGCACTACCTCTTACATCTTAGAGTTCATCCATCGCTGGTGTAGTGCCGAGGGCTTGACGCAGTCATCAAGTAGGATTTTGTGCATGCAAACCGTTGGGCTAATTCCCTTCAAATCTTGTATGTTCCATCCGAAATCCCTTCTATGTGCCCTTAGAACATCACCGAGATGATCCTCTGTGACCAGAGAAAGCAACACTGAGATTATCAAAGGGTATGCCTGATTTTCTCCCAAAAATGCATACTTTAACGTTGGTGGCAGTGGTTTAAGCGGAAGGTTTTTGTGGAATTGTTGATGCTCCGCAGGTATATACGGAGGAATACTCTGATCGACTTCCAATTTATCAATGACCGACTGACACTCCTCAAAGTTGCCTACACCAAACTGTATAAAGGGTTCATGGATAGGGTTGTATATAAATTCAACGTCCTCCTTCTCCCTAAGGAAGTCTTCCCTTGCTGCCTTATACATATCGAATGTGTTCTTGGAGTTTCTGACACGTAAGGTTAGAATACCCTTTTCGGTGTCAATGATTGCACGTGCTGTGGCTAAGAAAGGCCTTCCCAAAATAAGCGGAGCAACAGAATCAGGTGAGACATCCAAAACATCGAAATCAGCAAGGAGGACCAAACCGTTAACTGCAACCGCGAGATCCTCCATGATTCCCATGGGCTTCTTTCTTGACCGGTCAGCTAGCTGAATTGTTATGTTGTTATGTTTCAAAATTCCTGTTCCAAGTTCCAAGAATAGGTGGAGCGGCATCAAATTAATCGAAGCACCAGAATCACATAGTGCACGATGACAACAAGATTTCCCAATCGTGCACGGAATCAAGTAAGTCCCCGGATCCCGTAACCTATTTGGAAACGATTCCAAAGAGAAAATTACTTCCTCACCAATAGTTAAAAGCACATTAGCCGACTCCACACGTTTTGTCTGGGCAAGCAGATCCTTCAGATATTTAGTTTACTGTGGAATTTGGATAAGGGCGTCAATTAACAGAATGTTCACCTGAACTCCTTTCATAATTTCTTGGAATTTCAAAAACCCCTTTTCCTTCCTTCTATCCCTTAATCGATGAGGAAAAGGGGGGAATCTTATTGGCAACAGAGGTTATAATATCTGCCGGCTAGGTCATAGTTCTATCTTCAGCTTTCTGTTGTCAGAATGGTTCATTACATTGCCCTTCAGTTGGCTCCAACTGCGGCTTATAAGTTTCGGTAGACTTTCCACTCCGAAGTTGCATGGCATTCACAGTTTCGGTTGATTGCAGAAAACACGCGGAGATGGTGGCTATAACGCTGGCCACCATGGCTTGAAATTTTTGGAATGCCTCAGTCTGAGCATCAAAGCATTGCAAAATGCATTCGACAAACTTGCAAAATTTCTTTTAGGTGAGATCCAACGAGTGTCCTCCCTTCTTACTGTTCTCACTTCTGAATGAACTCAACTCCTCAACATTCCACAGATACGCTCCACAATCCACTAGTTCGCGATATTCTATTAATTATTCCCCACTCATCGACACAGATCTTACTGAGCAATGATGCTCCTACAGCTAAGTTAAAATAGTGTCTATACTGCATTAAAATCCCAAAGTAAAACATTTGTAGTTGTGCAGAATCAGACGGCCCATTCCCAAAACAGAGTTTTTGCAATTTCTGAAATCGCTCACAGGTTTCCAACAGTTGCTCACCATTCCGTTGCGAAAATAGAAGCAGCTCATTGTGCTACTCCAATAGTCACTCGCGGGGGTAAAATATTCTTAAAAATTCTTCTTCCACCTTGCTATATGACACCATCGAGTCATTGAGGAATTCGCGATACCATATCCTGGCCTTTCTAGCAAGGGAGAAGGTGAATAATCGCATCTTAACCCAATCCGACTTCTCCTTTTCGTCATCGAGCGTGTAGCAAACTTCACAAAAATAATGCAAATTATCAAGAGCGTCATCCTCTTAGGCTCCACTGAAGGATCTTCCGCAAAACACAATCTCAACTAATTCTGCAGAAATCTCAAGGCAATCCATAAGATTACAGATAAACGATAGATTAATATACCCACATGAATTTAAGTTTGACACCAAGGTTCAAATCAGTCATAAACTCACAAAAAAATCACTAAAGAACCTACAAACTTTCCACCGAAAACAAAACCACAACCAACAATTGCACTCCCCGGCAATGGCGCCAAAAACTTGATGCGCTTACGGCAAGTGTACCGGCCGCACAAGTAATATAAAATAGGCGAATTTTCCCAAGTATCGATCTCGAGGGAACACAGTAAGGTGGAGTTAATTTTTTGAGGACTTGAGATTGAAGTCCTTTGGTCGGGTTTATTGAAAGTGTGGGTTTGATTGTTGCGGAAAAAGAAAATTGTTGGAACACCCTATTACTAATTTGGGTAAGGATCACTATGTTTTTCTTAGGAAACCAGGTTGACCTAGATGTATAGTTGTAAAGGTCAACATTAGAATGTATCTAGGGCTTAGAACTTAGGTTTGAAGCTGCCCCCAGGACCATTCCAAGGTTTCAGAAATAGAGCCAAGAATATGACATCTTTCGCCGAGCTCAGGTCGACGAAACGTCGAACTCCGTTCGACGTTCTCTGAACTCAACTATGATAAATCATCGAGCTCTATTCGACGATCTTAGATCTCAGACCGACGATCTGCCTTCAGTCAGTTTTGCTTAGTCGTCGAACTCCAGTCGACGATCTTCTAGCTCAGGTCGACGATCACTCTTCTCTTATTCTCCAGGTCGCTGAGCTCGGTTTGACGATCTTCGAGCTCAGTTCGACGTTTTCTGTCTGTTGATCTTATTCCATCTCTGAGCTCAGTTCGACGATCTTAGAGCTCAGATCGACGATTTTCTGAGAGATCGACGTTTTTAAGGATTCAAATTCTGTCAGTCTTTGGAATGTTTTTGAATTCTCTCAGCATTTATATCAAGAAGATCTGCCAGCCATTTTCATTTATTCTGGAGCAAGTTTCAAGGAATTATCAAGAGAATGTTTTGCTGGACTTTCCTCTAGAAGACAAATTCTTTATGGAAGGCATTTAATGCCTGATAACGGCTATCTTGGAAGAAGAACCTTCAGGGAATAAGAACTTCTTCTCTTTTCTTCTCTCAACAATCAATCAAGAGTCAAAACAATCAATAGAATCAAGAGACACACATACTGTTACAGAAAAAGGAGAATTAGCTGAATAATTTTGTGTACTCAAAAAGTGATCACAACTTCATCTCAAGGACTCCAGACAACTCATCTTTCAGCCTTTGCTGAAACAATCTTCTGCTGGAGATCTGAAGTTTCTGAAGACCTATCACCCTAGAGCAAAACTTCCATTCCAGATTCACTCAACATCTCAGGGGGAGCTTTGACAACAAAAGATCCACTTATGCTTCTCTCTTTGATTGAGACAGAGAAGACAACTTCACCCTTTTTTCTTTTCCTTTTCTTTCCTCCTGTAAAAGGGTTTTCAAAACTCCCTTCAAAAGTCTTGATTCTGGTTCTGAGAACCTTGTCAAAACTCAGTGGTGGCAAGACACCTGATCAAAAAATCTAGTTTGGTTTTTGAGCACCTGATCAAAAGCTCATTGGTGCCAGGACACCTGATCAACTCATCCTGCAGTGGATTCCTACCAAGGGTGGTAGAAGAGTGGATGTACCCAGGTTTTGGGGAACCACTATAGCTCCTTGTATTTTCTGGTTTGCTTGTATGTTCTCTTTGCTGTGTGCTGTGCTCTTCCTTTTTACTGTCTTTTTAATTCTATAGCTAGGCACCCTACACATATATATAAATCAAATCTTAAAAGCTTTGCTAAGTATAAAATTGTGAATTTACTTTAATTAAACTCTATTCACCCCCCTCTAGAGTTGAGATAGATCTTACCCTCACTTTCAATTGGTATCAGAGGCAGGTTGGTTGTTCATACAGGCTAACACCTGAACCAAAAGATCCTTGATAAGATCAATCCTTTAAGAGGGATATTTTCATTATATTTAATTTTATAAAGACATGGTACAGCACAAAGATTATGCAAGCACCAGGCCTCCAGTGTGCAATCTATCCAAGTTTGCACTTTGGAAAGCAAGGATTAGACTTTACATGAATTCTATTGATGAAGATATATTTAATTCTGTTTTGACAGTATGCCTAAGTCCACCAACAAGCTCAAGTACAAATGCTGTTCCACCTCCTTCAGGAACAGATGCTGAAATAAAGAAGTGGAAGACTGCAGATGCCAAGGCCATGAACATCTTAGCTGAGACAATGTCTGATGAGATATTTCAGAAGGTAGCTGACTGCAACTCAGCCAAAGGAATTTGGGACAAGCTCTCTGAAATTGTCTCAAGATCTGCTGATGAAAGGAAAGACAGGAGATCTCATCTGATAAGCCAATATGAGAACTTCAAAAAGGGAGAAGTTAAATCAGTGGCTGACATGTACAATAGACTAAGTCTGATTGTCAATGAGTTAAAGACTTTGGATAAAGAAATCTCATTAACTGAGCTGAATGACAAAATCTTAATGTGCTTCCCCAGCACTTGGGATTCAAGAATCTGGCCAATCAAAGATGCCAGAAGTCTAAATGAGATTACCACTGAAGCTCTCCTGGGCAAGCTCAAATCTTATGAGCTGCTCATTAAAAATAGAGAAGAAGAACAAAAGGCTACTTCTCTAGTCACAAGAAAAGAAAAGACCATAGCCTTCAAAGCTGCAGAAGAGGAGCCTGAAGATAAAGCTACAGGAAATGATGAGCTCCTAAGTCTACTGGCCAAAAGATTCTACAAGATGGCCAGAAAAGACTTCAGAAAGAGATCATACAAGGGTCATGATAAACCAAGGTATGATAAATCAAATAACAATAAAGAAATTATATGTTTTGGTTGCAGGAAACCAGGCCATATTGTGCCTGACTGTCCAGAAAATAAGAACAAGGACAAGAAAGATAGAAGAGAAAGAAGAAAGGAAAAAGACTTCAGAAAGAACAGCTCAGACAAACCCTCCTCCAGCAAGAACAAACATACAAGGAAGGGTTTTGTTGCTGAGACATGGAGTGAAACTGAAGAGGAGTCTGAAGCTTCATCCAGTTCCAGTGATGATGAGGATGATGCTGATGAAAAGGAATTCTGCATGATGGCTATTAATGCCTCTCAATCAAATTCAGAAGCAGAAGAATCAGAGTCAGACTCAGAAGTTCAACCAGATGAAGATCAGGTAATCAATTCTTTTGATTTCAACTCTGAGGATTTTAAACATGAATTTAAAGTACTATGCCTAGATTTGTTAGAATCTGAGAAGGAAATCATTTCCCTCAGAAATCAACTGTCTGAGTATAGCACCTTAAAATCAGAGAACCTCAAACTCTCTAAAGAGTTAGAATGCTATAGGGAGCAGATAGCTTCACTAAAAAGTGAACTATCCAAGGCCAAGCAATTTGAAGATTCCCTTAATGAGAGAAGTATCAAATTAATGGACATCACAAGCACAGTGAACTCAAGATTAAATAGTACACTGGGCTTGGGTGCCTCATCTAGCCAACCCATAGTATTAACAACCCCAATCAAATTTATCTCTGATAAAGGAAAGGGTGTTGTAGAGGTAGCTAGGAAAAATTCAGATCTACCTAATAAAAAGAAAGCTCAACAGAAAACGTCGAGCAGAGGTCGACGATCGTCGAACAGAGGTCGACGATCTCAGGCTGAAACGTCGAACTCAGCTCAACGTTTCCTGAACTCTGAACTCCCTCATAGTCGATCTTCGAATGGAGCTCGACGATTTTACCCAAGATTATCGAACCCAGCTCGACGATCGTCGAACGAAGTTCAGAGCTTTGAACCTTCTTTCAGAGGCAAATCTCAATTCAATCCTAGAAGTGCTTCATCCCAATGCTTTAATCCCTATACTGAATGGATAGTACCTCCTAGGAGATACCATCCTGAAGGTTATAAGGATCAACCTGGGATGTCTTTTATTTCTGAATTTAAGGGTTATCAACCTAGGCCCAAGGTTAACTGGGTCAAAAACATATAAGCTGTTTATGTGCAGGTGAAGACCTATCCAACATCAAACCAGCCATGGTATCTGGATAGTGGGTGCTCAAAGCACATGACAGGGAATAAGGACAACTTCACATCCTTTAAAGCCAAGCTTGGACCCAAAGTAATTTTTGGTGATTCAAACTTTGGAACTACAAAAGGATATGGTGTAGTCCAAATTGGGACAGTCACCTTCAAGAAGGTAGCCTATGTTGAAGGACTCAAGCACAACCTGATAAGCATTAGTCAGCTGTGTGATGAAGGATATCAAGTGACTTTCAACAAAGAAATATGCAAGGTCAAGTCAGAAGACAACACAACTGTGTTGACAGGTAATAGGAAAGGTAATATTTACTTAGTAGACTTTCATTCATCTAAGGTAGATATTTGCCTGTTTAATTCCAGATCTAGACCTAATATTCTATGGCATAAGAGACTAGGACATGTTAACCTTAGAACCATTACTAGGCTATCCAAGGACAACCTTATCAGAGGACTGCCTTCTGGCCCCTACAAGAAGGAAGGACTCTGCAAGGCTTGTCAATTAGGCAAGCAAACTAAAAGTAATTTTAAATCAATTAACAAGAGTGATTCACCTAGGATTTTGTATCTGTTACATATGGATCTTTTTGGACCCATTACAGTACAAAGCTTAGGAGGGAAATCCTACACTTTAGTGGTTGTAGATGACTTCTCAAGATTCACATGGGTATTCTTTCTGAGGAAGAAGTCTGATAACTTTAAATGTTTGACAGATTTTCTCAAATGCATTCAGATTGAGTTCAACACTCATATTGCCCTGATCAGAAGTGATCATGGGACAGAGTTTGATTCTCTTCTCATGCAAGAGTTCTGTCAAAGTGAAGGGATCAGACATACTTTCTCAGCTCCTAGAACTCCTCAACAAAATGGGGTAGCTGAAAGGAAAAATAGAACCCTTATTGAATCTGCAACTACATTATTGGCAGATGCTCACCTACCTCTATCCTTTTGGGCTGAGGCAGTGAACACCTCCAATTATGTGCTGAATAGAAGTCTAATACATAAACTGAAGGGCAAGACTCTCTATGAATTACTCAAAGGGAAGAAACCTAAAGTAGACTATTTAAAAGTTTTTGGTTGCACTTGTTTTATCCATAATAATGACAAGAAATATCTAGCAAAATTCCAAGCAAAAGCTGATGAAGGAGTGTTTCTGGGATACTCCATGATCCGTAAAGCTTATAGGGTCTATAATAAAACTACATTAAGAATTGAAGAATCTGTCCATATTACTTTTGATGAAGCTAACATGTCTTTCAAGGAGAAGAATGCTTCTACTATAGAACATTTGCAGGTGCACTCTCTAGCTGAAGACATAAATAGATTACAAGTTACACAAAAGGATGACAGTAGTGAAGATGAAGAAGCTGCTCACCATCAGGGAGAAAATCTTCTTGAAGAACCAGTTGTTGTTCCACAAGAGGACACAACAACACAGGTTGGTGAACCATCAACACCCCCTGTTGATCTAGTAACAACAAGAGATCATCCAATTTCTCAAGTAATTGGAGACATCTCAGCTGGTGTGCAAACTAGAAATCAGGTCAACAAGAACCTGATGCACACTTGCTTCCTCTCTCAAATTGAACCTCAAACCATTCAAGATGCAGAACAAGATCCACACTAGATTATTGCAATGCAAGAGGAGTTGCATCAATTTGAAAGAAATAATGTTTGGGAACTAGTGCCTAAGCCAAAAGATCATCCCATTGTTGGAACCAAATGGGTGTTCAGAAATAAGCTGGATGATCAAGGAATCATTGTAAGGAATAAAGCAAGGCTAGTTGCTCAAGGGTACTCTCAGGAAGAAGGGATAGACTATGACCAGACCTTTGCACCTATTGCAAGATTAGAAGCCATAAGAATCTTTCTGGCTTATGCTGCTCACAAGGGATTCCAAGTCTATCAAATGGATATCAAGAGTGCTTTTCTCAATGGGGAGATCAAAGAAGAAGTCTATGTCAGACAACCTCCAGGTTTTATCTCTCTAACCCATCCTGATTATGTTTTTAAACTACACAAAGCATTATATGGTCTCAAGCAAGCTCCTAGAGCATGGTATGAGACCCTAGCATGTTTTCTGCTGAAAAATGATTTTGTTAGGGGAGAGTAGACCAAACTCTTTTTATTAGAACCCATAAGTCCCATACCCTACTAGTACAAATCTATGTAGATGATATTATATTTGGTTCTACTGATTCAAACTTATGCAAAAAGTTTTCCAAGCTTATGCACTCTAAATTTGAAATGAGTAGCATGGGTGAGCTATCCTTCTTCTTAGAATTGCAAGTCAAACAATATGCTGAAGGCATATTTATTTCTCAAACCAAGTATGCAAAAGAGCTGGTTAAGAAATTTGGTATATATGATGCATCATGTATGAAAACACTCATGCCTACCAATGCTGTATTGGATGCTGATGAACATGGGAAACCAGTTGATCAGACAACATATAGAGCAATGATTGGCTCTCTATTGTACCTTACAGCCAGTAGGCCTGACATAATGTTTGCTACATGTATATGTGCTAGATTTCAAGTTAGCCCTAGAGAGTCACACTTAACCTTAGTTAAGAGGATTCTTAGGTATGTTAAAAGCTGTCCAAATCTAGGACTCTGGTATCCAAAAGATTCAGCTATAATTTAACTGGATTCTCAGATGCTGATTATGCTGGATGCAGAATAGACAGGAAAAGCACCAGTGGAACTTGTCAGTTCCTTAGTGATAGACTTGTCTCTTGGTATTGTAAGAAACAAACATCTGTGTCAACCTCAACTGCTGAAGCTGAATATATGGCTGCAGGCAGTTGTTGTTCACAAATATTGTGGATAAAAAACCAACTCCTAGACTATGGTTACAACTTAGAGAAGTCAAAAATATTTTGTGACAACACCAGTGCTATTTCCATTGCACAAAATCCAGTCCTCCATAGTAGGACAAAACACATAGAAATTATACATCATTTTCTAAGGGATAGTGTTGAGAAAAGTAAAATTGAACTTCAATATATCCCAACTGATTTGCAAAGGGGAGATATTTTCACCAAGCCTTTGGATGAAAAGAAACACAACTTCTTCCTCAATCAGTTAGGCATGTTAGATGGAGGAAGCCTAAAATAAATTACAAGATTTTGAAAAGCTAAAAACAGACCAAGACTAGCTAAAAACTTATCTCTTTTTGTGTCTGTAGTATAGGTTTTGTCTCTGAACTACGCTCGACATTTCCCAAGAAAACGTCGAACGGAGATCAATAATTTTCCAGAAATCGTCGACCGAAGATCGACGTTTCTTGAATCGTCGATCTGAGTTCAGCGCCGCCGTTAGCTCCAGGCTTCCATTTATGTCTGTTCAGAGGTCGTCGAGCGGAGCTCGACGCTCGACAATATCGTCGAACGGAGTTCGACGCTATTGGCGTCTCTTCAGATTCCTTTAGTAGCCCAAATCGTCGAGCTGAGTTCGAAGTTTCATCGAACGGAGCTCCATGATTTTCCGTCTCGCCGTCAAACCCTAATATAAAATCATTTCTTCGGCCGTCGTTCATCTTTTGCGCTTTCATACTCTCTGTAATTTTCTCTCTTTCCCTCCAAATCTTCTATGCTTGGTCGTGTTTGGTTCATTGTTGCAGGTACAGATGGCTGGCTCTAGTGCTGCTATTTCCAAGATGAAATTCGATACCAGTTTTGATATTGATATGAATTCGTTTGATGGAAGTGATCAGCGTTTCAAGGACATTCTCAACCTATTCCGAGAACAGCAGCTATCTCAGATAATGACCTCCCGAATGAAGATTGCTTCAGAAGAAATTAAAGATTAATGGTGTTTTACAGCGACAGATGAGAATGAGAATTCTGTCATCGGCTCAATAAAAGGGACTCAGGTACCATTATCCCCGGCCCTTCTAACTGAAGTTTTCCTACTTAGTTCTGGAAATGACTCCATAGATTTATCTAGAGAGGAGTTTGATTCTATGCTTGATAGAATGGGTCACACTGCTGTGAACCCTAACAAATTGCTGAAGAAAAATCTGTCAATCGAATATCAATTTCTGGTTGATGTGGTCGGCAAAGTGCTTCTGGCAAAGCACTCAGCCCATGACACTATATCTAGATATCAGTTTTGTTTAATGGGAGCTCTGATTGATAAGAAGCATTTAGACTGGGGATTAATATTCTTCAATCTGATCAAGAAGAAACTGAACAAAAACTGTGTAAGTTTTGGAAGAATTTTAGGGGTTTACCTGCACTCCAGGTGCCCTAACCTGCTGACCTCTGGTGGGATGTTCATCAATGCATCCAAGAGGCTTACCTGTGCCCTATTCAGCAAATGGGACAGGCAGATCATCAACCCTATCAGGGCTGCTGCTGCTCCACTAGCTTCAGGCACCAGGACTACCCATGTCACTCCCTCTCAGGAATCTGCCCCAGCAGAAGGATTGTCTGCCTCTTCCTCTCCTCCTCCAGCTATTTCTATTCCAGTCACCACACCAATCTCAACCTCTACCATTTCTTATCCAACATCACCTCCTCCAGCCACTACTTCAGAAGAATTCCATTCTCTATTCTCTTATCCAACTTTCACCTCTCCATCATTTTCTCTTATAGGTGATTCCTTTATGGACGATTCTCCTCCCTCTCCTTCTGAGCTTCCCTCAACATCCTCCTATCAACAACTTCTTCACGATATTCTTTCCTAACCATCCTTCACCCCATCATATGACTCTTCCATCTCATCCATCTCCACCTCAATAACTTCTATCCCCTCTATTCCTCCTTCAGAGCCATCCATCCCTACACTTTCCACCACCACATCCTCCATCCCATTAGTCCCAGTCACCCTCATTACAGTACCTTCTATTCCTACCTCCGCATAAGCCCATCTTGAGCATGTAGATCTTCCTATTTTGGCAGACAAGCTCAATGACCTGCTAGCCCCCGGCTAACATCTCTGTTGGAGACCTCTTTGGCTCCACTCCTGAAACAAGTTCAGGAGTTGTCTACCAAGCTCTCCTCCTTCATCTCTTCCCAGGCAACACCTTCATCTGGGTGCCTTAATTCAATTGTCTCTGATCCAAGGCAGGGGGAGATGCCTCATGAAGTAGTGGGTGTGCCTGAGACTGCTGAAGGTTCCAGTTCTGCTCCTACTTTTGCAGTGGACCTTCAGAGTCTGCTCTCTACTTTTGATTCTGTATATTTCAGCTCTCTGCCAGCTCTACAATCCGAAGACCTCACTAAGGCCATTGTGCCTATCAATTACTATGATCCCAGGCTGATTGAAATATATGTAAATTCCTTCAAAGCTGTGGATGCTGACATTTTAAGTGCTGCTGCTGTTGTTACAACAAGTTTGCCTTCAGAAGATACTGAAATGGTCTCTGTGATTGAAGATACTGCTGCTGCTAAAGAACTTACTACCTACCTAGAAGAATCTGAATCTATTTCTGCTTCAATTGTTTCTACTCCTGCTGTCTCTGCTCCTGTTATTGATGCTACTACTGCTCCAGCCCTTACCCCTGATCAAATCCAGCAACAAGAAAAGTATATAAAAAGCATTGATGACTTGTATGATAGACCACAAAGTTCAGAGAGTGATCAGTTTCAAACTGAATCTGATGATTCTTCTAATATAATTGCCAAGAAAAGGAAGACCAGAAGCAAGGCTATGATGAAAGTACCCCCAGCTCAAGCTAAAGACTCAAATTACATTCCATATTATATTTTGCATAACTGCCCCATTTCTGAGCCCTGGATGCAGTTCTCCAAGAACCAACTAAAAGCTATGAAGAAGAGAAGGAAGCTGGACAAGTATGAAAAGGGATCCTCTCATTTTCAGCCTCCTCCTCCTCCTCCAGGTTCAGGGACAGGTGGGGGCTCAGCTTCTCAAGCCCCAGCTTCCAAGCAAAGTTCCTCCCAGTCTTATTAGAGATACCAGCCTAGGGGGCAATACCAAAGGGGTTATCATTCAAGAAGAGGACAGTATAGAGGAAGCCAAAGAGAGCATAGATTTCAAGCCAGGGAAGGACAAAGGTTTACAGACTCTTCTCAAGGTCCTTTCCCTTACAAGCTCAGAGAAAAAGTTGAAACCAGAACTACTACTACATCAGAATCAATCAACAGATATGAGCCTGCAGTGCTATTTGAAGACCCAGAGAACAACCCATTATCTTGGACTGCAAGGATGAAAGAATTGGCTGCTCTAGATCAATTGAAGAAAGCAAGAGAGCAAGGAAGAGACACATCTAACATTACAACTCTGTCAGATCAAAGAAAAGTTGAATTGGAAAGGTATTCTTCAAGCAAATTCTTTGACCCAGTAGACTACCTAAAGCTGCATCCTGAGGCTGCGGTTCCAAGAGCTAGATCTCAAACCTCCTTAGGAGCAGAAGATGACAGAAGGTCAAAGAAGGAAGCCCTTAATCCTAACAGAGAAATTATATTCAAGAAAGGAAATGAAAAGAAGTAACACATGTAAGCAGACAGTACAATCCTCTGAAAATTTGCTGAAACTCCTCATAATTGCTGCAATATTTTCTTGCTTTTCTACTCTATTTTAGTTTACTGCTCTTCTGTATGTTGTTGTATCTTTTATTTTTGAAATATGTAAATAGTAATCCTAACCCAAATAGGGGGAGATTGTTGGAACACCCTATTACTAATTTGGGTAAGGATCACTATGTTTTTCTTAGGAAACCAGGTTGACCTAGATGTATAGTTGTAAAGGTCAACATTAGAATGTGTCTAGGGCTTAGAACTTAGGTTTGAAGCTGCCCCCAGGAACATTCCAAGGTTTTAGAAATAGAGCCAAGAATAAGACATCTTTCGTCGAGCTTCGAGCTCAGACCGACGATCTGCCTTCATTCAGTTTTGCTTAGTCGTCGAACTCCAGTCGACGATCTTCTAGCTCAGGTCGACGATCACTCTTCTCTTATTCTCCAGGTCGCTAAGCTCGGTTCGACGATCTTCGAGCTCAGTTTGACGTTTTCTGTCTGTTGATCTTATTCCATCTCTGAGCTCAGTTCGACGATCGTAGAGCTCAGATCGACGATTTTCTGAGAGATCGACGTTTTTAAGGATTCAAATTCTGTCAGTCTTTGGAATGTTTTTGAATTCTCTCAGCATTTATATCAAGAAGATCTGCCAGCCGTTTTCATTTATTCTGGAGCAAGTTTCAAGGAATTATCAAGAGAATGTTTTGCTGGACTTTCCTCTAGAAGACAAATTCTTTATGGAAGGCATTTAATGCCTGATAATGGCTATCTTGGAAGAAGAACCTTCAGGGAATAAGAACTTCTTCTCTTTTCTTCTCTCAACAATCAATCAAGAGTCAAAACAATCAATAGAATCAAGAGACACACATACTGTTACAGAAAAAGGAGAATTAACTGAATAATTTTGTGTACTCAAAAAGTGATCACAGCTTTATCTCAAGGACTCCAGACAACTCATCTTTCAGCCTCTGCTAGAACAATCTTCTGCTGGAGATCTGAAGTTTCTGAAGACCTATCACCCTAGAGCAAAGCTTCTATTCCTGATTCACTCAACATCTCAGGGGGAGCTTTGATAACAAAAGATCCACTTGTGCTTCTCTCTTTGATTGAGACAGAGAAGACAACTTCACCCTTTTTTCTTTTCATTTTCTTTCCTCCTGTAAAAGGGTTTTCAAAACTCCCTTCAAAAGTCTTGATTCTGGTTCTGAGAACCTTGTCAAAACTCAGTGGTGGCAAGACACCTGATCAAAAAATCTAGTTTGGTTTTTAAGCACCTGATCAAAAGCTCATTGGTGCCAGGACACCTGATCAACTCATCCTGTAGTGGATTCCTACCAAGGGTGGTAGAAGAGTGGATGTACCCAGGTTTTTGGGGAACCACTATAGCTCCTTGTGTTTTCTGGTTTGCTTGTGTGTTCTCTTTGCTGTATGCTGTGCTCTTCCTTTTTACTGTCTTTTTAATTCTATAGCTAGGCACCCTACACATATATATAAATCAAATCTTAAAGCTTTGCTAAGTTTAAAATTGTGAATTTACTTTAATTAAACTCTATTCACCCCCCTCTAGAGTTGAGATAGATCTTACCCTCACTTTCAAAAATAAAATTCTAACAACTACTCCTATGCAACACCGCTATACGATGCTTCTTCAGGCGGGATGGAAGACTAGTTGGGCCGCTATTCATCGAATCACTTGGCGGATGGGCAAGTAGGCTTGCGGAATGAGGGTCGAGAGTACCTATTCAGAACGCATGCCACTAGCAATTGCTAGTGCAGCAAGGGTGGTTGGAGGATGCAATATGGCGCACCTCAAGCAACTTAAGCAGTAAACAATACAGAATCACATAGACATGAATCTAATAATGTTTACCACTAAGAGCACATCATCTATAAATAAAATTTTACAGCATATTGATGCATAAAAATTGTCTTACGGACTACAATCCGAATAGGCAAGTGTACCTATCGTTTTATAGTATAGTGATAAAAATATAACAAGGTCTTATAAAAACTCGGGGCAGGCAAGTACTATTACTCACAATGATTCTATTATCCTACCGAACGATTGATGGGTTTGAAAATTAAAATGAACTAAGCTTAATTAAAAGTGAAATAAAATATTGCGAAAGAGTGCTCGATCGACAATTCACCTTTAAATAAAATAACGAAATAAATTAGTTTAGCATTTGCAATTCTTATTAAGACCGTGATGGATCTGATATTAGGAAGTAATCTCGCTAGAGCATTAAATCCCCTAAATTATAAACGTTTTGACCGAAATCTCTTTACAAGTCAAAATGTCCTAAAGTCGCATTACCGAAGTGACCCGTACTATTAGATTTGACTCCAATCTAGAGGATTTACGTCATCCTATCTCTAGGATTGCGTTCAACTTCTTCTTGAGTGATCTTTCAAATCAATGAGTCTCTCGACTTCTATGAAATGAGATCAATTGCCTACTACCGTCTACCGGAATACGGAGTCGACACGATAAAAATCAAAGAAGGATCAAAAATAGGAAAAATACAATTGCAAACATAAAATTAAAGATGCATTATTTTATCGCAAAGCTCATCACGATCGGGCACAAAATATAATTAGCTAAGCATACTAGAGGAAGAAAAAAAATAAAAGAAAGAGAAATCATTTGCATTGCTTAAGAAAAGAAGGGGTACACAAAATAAGAACAAGACAAAATTATTCTACTAAAGCAAAAATTACAATAAAAGGAACTTGACAAGAAAGTAACACTCTTGAACTAGCACTCTACTTTCTACCACAAAAACTTCTTCTTTCAAAGCATGAGGCAGGGGGTCCTTTTATAGGAGAGGGAGAAGATTCTAGATGAAGATGGATATGAGGGGACAAGGGGGGTGGTCGGCCATGCATGGTGAAGAGGGTTCATGCATGATATTTAATGAGGGAGAGAGAGAAGGGACTAAATGAATGCATTTCATTTAGGAAAATAAAAAGAAATAAAATAAATATAAGAGGGGGGATGGATGGGTTTAAATGAGAGTGAAAGAGGGGAAAAGAGGGATGAATGAGAAATAAAGAAGGGAGAGAGGAGTGGATGAGATTCATTGCATGGCATTTAATGGAAATGAAAAGAGAAAATAAAATAAACATGGCGAATGAAAGAAGAGGAGAGGCCGGCCATGTAAGGGGAAAAATGCATGAATGGGAAGGTGCATGCATGGAATTAAGTGAGGTGGAGAGCATGAGGTGGCCGACCTATCATGTGGGATGCAAGGTGGGCTTTATGAGGGGCTCGGGTAGAGGCTGATTGTAGGCTTTGTGGGCTCGGGTAGGGCTAGGATTACATGTAGGGGCTGCTCTTAAAGTGGTCGGCTGCTCCATTGTTGTGTTGAATGTTGAAGGGCTTGATCAAGTGAAAGGTCTGCATCAACATGGGCTCGAGTTGCATCATAGTGAGCTGCACTAGCTTTGAATTTGAACTAGAGGACTGCACATGTAGGCTTCATCATGCTTGGGCTTTGAAACTACAAAAAAAACAAAAAAAACATTAGTTAATATAAATAAAACTAAACATTACAATCATAACATATCATACTATTAATTTATTATATTCATAACAAAACACAAGTAAACATAAAACATAAAACATGTACTAAAACTATAAATTTTTATATCAAAACATAACAAAATAAAATTGCAACATAACAAGCAAATAAAACTATAATAAAACTAGGAATTATTATATCCTAACAAAAAAAGACTTTAAGAAGAAATAAAACAAAACATGCATAAAAATACTTAAAACATATAATTACACTAGGAATTTTGCATACTAAACTACCCCAAAAATGATGACTAAAAGTTGTCATCAATTCCCCCATGCTTGAGTTTTTGCTATTCCAGAGCAAAAGTATGAGAATATTTATATGACATTTATAAAATTTTCAATTAAACTAAAAATTTATTTACACCAAAATCAAGCCAAAAATAAAATTTAGGGATTTACGAATTGAGTCCAAAATTATGGAATTAAAGTGAAAAGAGAGAAATATTTTGCAGAAGAAATTTCTAATAAATTAACTAGCACTCAAAATTGTGTAAATTGCAAACAAGGTTAGATTAAAATTATAAAAACCATAACTTAAAAGAAACTTAAGGAAGAATGCAACCTACTACTTATGCTCTCTCAATATTTTAATTTAAAATCTAAGACAATGATATTGGCTAAGGGGTTTGGGGAGGAAATCAACATGAAGAGGTCTTTGATTGGAGGTGATCATCATTATTTTTTTCACACCCCATAATTTTTTTTTATAATAAAAATATATGAATACCAGAAAATGATATACTAACATCCTATCACTTCCCACGACATATATGAACTTTTAATTTCTCTCTTCATCAGGGTTGCATATGTTTACCAGAGAATAAGGAACTAACATCTCCTTATTCCCATGACATATGATCTAACAAATAAAAGAAAAAGGAAGGGGTTAAACAAAATTTTAGAAAATAAACTAAAACACTAGAGAGCAACTACTAGTAGATTGAGATTTCCTAAGAATCTAAAAGCATGAGGTAATAATAGTTAGAATCCAAAATTATTAAGCAAAATTACTACGAAATTGAAACTATTTAAAATAAAAGAGAAAAAGTACTAAATAAATTACTCTAAACAAATTAAAATCGTAAGATAATTCTCATAACTAAATCACTAAATATTAGATTTAAGTAAATCTGATGAAACAAAATATTAGCCAATCAAAAATAGTAGAAATGCTTATAAACAAACTCAAACAAAATTTCTTAAAACAACAAAAAGACTAAGCAAGGGGTTTATTATATTTTTGGATTTTTTAAGATTTTTCATTTTTTTTTGAAATCTGATTTTTGGAAATTTTGATTTTTTGTTTGTTTTGATTTTGCTTTTGATAAAGAACAAGTAGTACTAAATAAGCTTAATAAAACTATACTAACTTTTTTTTTGTAGAAATTTAAAACACATTTTTTTTATAAAAGAAAGAAGAAATAAAACAACTAAACCCTCCCCCATGATTAAATTTTGCATTGTCCTCAATGAAATATAAAAATAAGAAAGAAAAAATGATGAAGAAAAGGGGGGGATGCAATAAATTAAATACTTAAAAAGAAACGACTTCCCCGGATTCGTAAGGCCGAATGCAGATGTCGCTCCTCCATGCTTGAGCTGGACACTGGCTCAGGCCTAAGAAAGAGAGGAAAGGGTGGAGCCAAACGAACTGCCGGGGGTTTTATTCCTGCAAAACAAAAGAAGCAAACAAAAAAAGAAAAAGAAAGAAAAAATGGATAAGCAAGGGGTGCCTCCCAAGAGCGCTCTTTGTTTAAAGTTGTCTGAGCCCGACGTTATTGGTTAGCTAAATGGATAATAAAAAGTAAAGTGAAAAAGTAACTCCCTAAGTATGCGCTTAGGAGAGTAAATCAAAAAAGAGAAAAATTGAATAACCGCACCGACATGCGGTGGAATCTTCAAGGGAATGAAGCCCGAAAATGAACGGACGGAGTTATAAAAGAACTCCACCATATGTAAAATGGGAAAGAAGGGGTCGTGAAAAGAAGAAGAATAAAAAGAAGAATAAATAAAAAGAGGAATAAAAGAAGTAGAAAAAGAAATTTCATCAACGGAAATTTCACAAGGAGAAGGAGAGACTTGTGAAATTTTGGGAGAAGAAGGGGTAGAGAGGACTAAAGAAGAATCATCTAAATTAAAAGAAGAAGAAGAAAAAGACTCGCTAAAACTAGAAAAATTTGGAAGAGTTAAAGTTTGAAGCGAAATGGAATCACAAATGTCTTCAGAAAAAGAAAGAGAATGATGAGACGTCTTGTCATCCTCAAAAGATAAGAAGCACACCGAAATATCCATAGGGGTGTCATCCAAAGGAGGAAGGAAACAATCCTGAATATCCGAATAATTATCCTCCTCGAGAGGAAAAAGACAAACCGGGATATCCGGTGACTCATTACACGATGAATTTGGAGGAGACGGAGAGGAAGACGAAGAAAACGAAGCGGCCTCATGAGAAAAATAATCGAGAATGGTTTTGAAATGCGAATTAATATTATCAAGAGAAGTTTGCAATTCAAAATACCCATTATCGATTGAATTAAACTTTTGAGGCGCGGCGCTTTGCGGGGCAAAATCATAAGAAAAATAAGACGGGTTCCCCATCTCCTAAGTAGGATAAAAATTAGAGTAAGAGTCAAATTGGCCACTTTGACCTGCTCCAGAAAAATTGAAATCAAAAGAGGGAGGGGTTCCCGAAAGACATGAAAATTAAAATGGTCGAGCGACACGCAAAAAACACAAAAAGATGATTCCATAAAAAAACTGTTACTAAAAAGATAAAAGAAAATTTAATTTTGATTTTTTGAATTTTGATTTGGTTTTTTTTTGAATTTTAGTAGAAGTAATAAACTCGGTGCTTTCATAATATTGCCAAAAAATAGTCCCCGGCAACGGCGCCAAAAACTTGATGCGTAAAATTGTCTCACAGACTACAATCCAAATAGACAAGTGTACCTATCATTTTATTGTATAGTGATAAAAATATATCAAGGTCGTATAAAAACTCGGGGCAGGCATGTACTATAACTCACAACGATTCTATTATCCTACCAAACGATTGATGGGTTTGAAAATTAAAATAAACTAAGCTTAATTAAAAGAGAAATAAAATATTATGAAAGAGTGTTCGATCGACAATTCAATTTGAAATAAAATAACAAAATAAATTAGTTTAGCATTTGCAATTCTTTTAAGACCGTGATGGATCCAATATTAGGAAGTAATCTCGCTAAAGCATTAAATCCCCTAACTTATAGACGTTTTGACCGAAATCTCTTTACAAGTAAAAATGGCCTAAAGTCGCATTACCGAAGTGACCCATACTATTGGATTTGACTCCAATCCGGAGGATTTACGTCATCCTATCTCTAGGGTTAAGTTCAACTCCTTCCTTCTTTGAGTGATCTTTCAAATCAATGAGTCTCTTGACTTCTATGGAATGAGATAAATTGCCTACTACCGTATACCGGAATACGGAGTCGACACGATAAAAATCAAAGAAGGATCAAAAATAGGAAAAACACAAATGCAAACATAAAATTAAAGATGCGTTATTTTATCGCAAAGCTCATCGCGATCGGGCACAAAATATAATTAGCTAAGCATAATAGAGGAAGAAAACAAAATATAAGAAAGTGAAATCATTTGCATTGCTTAAGAAAAGAAGGGGTACACAAAATAACAACAAGACAAAATTATTCTACTAAAGCAAAAATTACAATTAAAGGAACTTGACAAGAAAGTAACACTCTTGAACTAGCACTCTACTTTCTACCACAAAAACTTCTTCTTTCAAAGCATGAGGCAAGGGGTCCTTTTATAGGAGAGGGAGAAGATTTTAGATGAAGATGGATATGAGGGGACAAGGGGGGTGGTCGGCCATGCATGGTGAAGAGGGTTCATGCATGATATTTAATGAGGGAGAGAGAGAAGGGACTAAATGCATGCATTTTATTTTGGAAAATAAAAAAAAATATAAGAGGGGAGATGGATGGGTTTAAATGAGAATGAAAGAGGGGAAAAGAGGGATGAATGAGAAATAAAGAAGGGAGAGAGGAGTGGATGAGATTCATTTTATGGCATTTAATGGAAATGAAAAGAGAAAAAAATAAACAAGGGGGATGAAAGAGGAGGAGAGGCCAGCCATGTAAGGGTAAAAATGCATGAATGGGAAGGTGCATGCATGGAATAAAGTGAGGTGGAGAGCATGAGGTGGCCGACCAATCATGTGGGCTGCTAGGTGGGCTTTATGAGGGGCTTGGGTAGAGGTTGTTTGTAAGCTTTGTGGGCTCGGGTGGGGTTAGAATTGCATGTAGGGGCTGCTCTTAAAGTTGTCGGGCTGCTCCATAATTGTGTTGAATGTTGAAGGGCTTGATCAAGTGAAAGGGCTGCATCAACATGGGCTCGGGTTGCATCATAGTGGGCTGTACTAGCTTTGAATTTGAACTAAAGGGCTGCACATGTAGGCTTCATCATGCTTGGGCTTTGAAACTTCAAATAAAACAAAACAAAACATTAGTTAATATAAATAAAACTAAACATTACAAACATAACATATCATACTATTAATTAATTATATTCATAACAAAACACAAGTAAACATAAAACATAAAACATGTACTAAAACTATAGATTTTTATATCAAAACATAACAAAATAAAATTGCAACATAACAAGCAAATAAAACTATAATAATACTAGGAATTATAATATCCTAACACAAAAAGACTTTAAGAAGAAATAAAACAAAACAAACATAAAATACTTAAAACATATAATTAAACTAGGAATTTTGTATACTGAACTACCCCAAAAATGATGACTAAAAGTAGTCATCACACATAAACAACAATAAAGGAAGAACAAGGAAAGAGATCGACCGAATCCGAAGTCTTGCTGAGGGTTCACGGAAGGAATCACCGGGTTGTCAATCCGCGTCCTGGCTCGGTCCTCAACTACGTTCGGGGTAGAGAAGGGCTGTCACTACCTTCCAATTGACCCGTCTTCTTCGTGTCACGATTGCAGAAGAAAGTTGCAAGCTTTCCCTTGCTTGGTGGATATGGCGCCAAAACATGAAATAGAGCCCAAGAGATGATGGAGGAGGCCGAGAGGAAGCTCCGACTTGGATTTGGCTATGAAGGCTTGCCCGGAGCACCTCCCTAGGGTGTAAGATGAAGGGGAACGATGGATCCATTCATCAGAGACGAAAAATGGCGGAAAATGGCGAGTGATCCTGAATTAGGGCGAGACCTACGTTATTTATAGAAAGCAGAATTTAGCAATGCGCACGATCACGGGCGCACGACCAGTGGTCGTGCGCACTATGGCCAGTGATCGTGCGTATTGTCATGGCAGAATTAAGAGAAGAACTGGGGTAACGCGCACGAGCGATGGAGCATGACCAGTGGTCATGCGCACTATGTCTAGTGGTCATGCAATTACCCCAGATAGAACTCCAGGAAAAGTGGAATCAATGCACACGATTAGTGGCGCACGACCAGTGGTCGTGCGCACTATGCCCAGTGGTCGTGCGATTATCCCAGGCAGAATCTGGAAATCAGAATACCAGTGCGCACGATCATCGGCGCACGACCAGTGGTCGTGCGTAATAGATCCGATGATCGTGCACTGTATTGCTGCTTCCAAATGTCCCCAGAACACGCACACGACCCCCAAACCCATCATTGATAGGTGTAGCAATTCCAGATAAGTACAAAAGGAGTACAAATTATAGAAGCACAAAAATTCACAACAACGGGCCTAAATGTGCACTTCCTATAGAAATAAAGATAAGATGAAATATATACGATAATGAACTAAAAGTGAAGTGCTAGCATAAGAAAACAAGCCCGGATGAGTCCGAAAATCACTATAAAAAGAGGACTCATCATACCTCGACCAATAGTCACTCCAGAAGCATCCGAAGAAACTGGTACTGAAGACCTAGACTTCTTTTTCCACCTACTACTGTACTCAGATTTTGCAGAGCGTGGTACTTTAAACTCTAGGTTTTTTATAGCCAAGTCATTCTTATGCTGTACGCGCCTTATATCCTACTCCAAGGATCGAGAAGTTTTAACTAATGTCATAAATCCTTGCATCATCGGCCTTAATAGAAGCAACCTCAAATCATCACGCAGACCTTCATATAACATGTTTGTCTTGCGCTCCTCGTCAACAAACGTAGAGCTCGCATACCGCCCCAATCTTGTAAACTCATGTAAGTTGTCATCATCACTACTCTTACCCTGAGTTAACCTTTGGAATTGATTCTCCATTGCGATCCTCTACGCAGGTGGGAGATATCTCACCAAAAATAGCCTCAAAAATTCCTCCATCGAGACCTCTGTCAACGGCCAACCAATAAACTGGTGCAACTCCAATTCATCCCACTATAGCCTCGCCTCTCCATCTAATAAGAATATAGCAACGGTGAATTTCTTGCACTCCTCCATCTTCATTGCCATCATGGTTCTCTTAATGAGAGAGAGCCAATATTCATCTTGTTTTGGGGTTCCAGTACCCATAAGCACAGGAGGGTTGAAACTCTTCACATGCTTTAATTTCTTTCCGTTAATCGCCTTGGGGCCAACGGCTCCACGACCATTGGTCTCACTGCTACAGGATCCTGGGCACCCCAGGGGTAGGATATTATACTTTCCCTCTTGGTTGCGCATTGATTAGTGTGAACGCGGATTCAACAACCAATCGTACTATTTCAGCAGAAGGAGGAGGTGTAGGAACCTCAACTGGTTCACTACTCTTCGCAGAATGCAGTGGTTTAGACTGACCCACACCACTTCTAGTCATCTATAATCATGGAAAAAACAATTAAGTAACTCAAAATATTGCAAAAAACAATTATAGGAACACGCAGGTTCCTCAAACATGTGTATTTTCAGTCCTAATTGGACATTCATGGGTTCTTTCATGTTATAACGGTAACGCACATACATGTGCTCACCACCCCTCAAAATAATTCGAACACGAATTCGAATAAGAAAGACCAACACCAACTTTTGATACTAAATTGTAACACCCCCGTCTATCACGTAAAATATAACAGAAGGTTCGGTCAGGGACCCACTCCATATTACACACACAGTTAGTGGAGTTACGCATTGAAACCAAAACATTCACGTATCCTAACTCAGAGTTGCATTCTAACAGAAGCTTTTAGAGTAATAAAAACTTAAACACAGGAATGTCCACTAACCAACAAGTAGGAATGATAAACAAAATACATAAAGAGTTTTGGCCTTAAGGACTTACAATATTTCCTTCATAAAAGTGTTTTACATACATCGACACACAGGCCGGCCACACATGACAAAAAGTAAACACTTTGCTTGGCCTTCGAAGGCTGGCATAACACAAAGGGGCATCAGCCTGGTACTTCCTGCTTGGTATTCCAGCATCTGCATAGGGACAATCCACCAAGATATGGCAAACAAGGCAACAGTCAGCTTTAGCTGACTAAATTATAACGACCCCAAGCCTCACTCGGGGTGGAGGTGCTCCTTCCATGCAAACATTAGAATGAAAATATATATAAATCTCAACCACCACAGATGTTGGCACACAAGGCCACACGTCCAATGCACTCACGTGCACATTATCGGTGTACTGGATTCCAAGGGTCCCACCACCATCCTCAGTCCTAGACCGATTGAAACTTTGAGCCTTTCTAGTCTTTCCGGCCCATAGCATAAGATTCTCACTATGCCAATGACGAAAATCAATTCCTTAGGAAACCTAGTACAAGAATGGCATAGTAAAGGTATATATCAGCTATTTCTCGTTGCTCAAATCTTTATGCCAACACCGAAAGACAAAGCAATCAAAGCAGAAGACAGGATGTGGGTCAGCCTCCCCTTTTTGGTATTAAACATACATAACCCTATTATGTTTCAAGGCAAGCACTAACGACCATCGGATCTGGGCACTCCAGGCTCAACAGCTTAACATGCTACCCACCGTTTATCATGGACATAGGTTTCGCAACCACAAAACACCTCACTGGAACCTACTTCCAGCAGTAGCACTACCATCGGGAGGTATCTGATAGAACTTAGATTCTATCCAATTTTTTGGGTATTTCCTAGAGTTAGCCTCAAGGACTCTTTAGAGCACTCTACCGTACTCAGAACCAGAAAACAACATAAATCATAGATTATTCTTTGGTATACAAACAACATTAAATTCATCACCAATCCAGACCAACTTGTCCGGATGGGCTTACACAACATGCCTATATTCGTACTTCGATTCCGAAATCTATATGCAAGTTTCTACCGGGGATACATTGTATCTATCCAAAGGAAACCTCATACTCTCCACCTGTTGGTGGGAGTTTCCATGCTAACATGAAAAAATAAGTACTTCACCTGTCCAAGAGGAGAATCATTACCTTTTAAGTTCTCTTGGGCACCATGATTTAATCCAAGCTCCTTTAGCAAGCCCATCGTTTAAACCCTCCACAAAATCGCTGACACATTGCTGCTGGTAACTGCCACACTACCGCCAAACGGTATAAAACAACTGCCGAGCAGTAGTGTGATACAACATATCGTTCTGCCGGCTCTGTCGGATTGTTCGCTAACACCACGCGATACTCTACTATCGTCGGGCGTTAGCTCACAGAGAGCTATGACAAATAAATTCACAATGCTACTGCAGGCGATAGCGCTATCGTCGGGCGGTAGCATTCTGTGAACTATTTCTGTGTAAATTTTGCGTCGTTACACATCTGAGGTAGACTATGCTCTAAGGGAAGTGATGTTTTTGTTTTCAAGGTGATCTGGAAGTAGTCAACTACTTAGTCTCACTACCAACCTGATATGAGCATATAGGGTTACACATAAGAGTGTTTGGAGAAATTGAAGGAAGGATTGTGTTGGCCTTTCTTATATTGGATATGGGTGAATGACCAATCTTATGACATAAAGTAAACTGACTGGTTGTGTCAAGTGCGTATTGACGCAAGTCGAGTGCATATCAACACATGTGGACTTCCTTTTGATGTAGTCGGGCTCAAAGTTACAGCGGGTCATAGTTGACGCTACTTCAAATAGATATCAACACAAGTCGAGTTCTATTTGACGCAATTACGTCAATTTTGTTTCGACGCAAGTTACGTCGAGTGCTTCTCGAAGTTGTGTCGATTTCTTTTTGATGTCACGTTGAGTGCAAATCGACACATATCGACACAAGTCGGGTTCTTAACAGATTGTGGAGGTTTGTCTGTTTGATACCCTTGGGTATAAATAGACTTGGAAAAGGGTTTTCTGCGAGACACTTCTGTAAGAGAGAAAAGTTGAATCCTAAAATTTGTTATGACCTCTTCTACGTAATCTCGTTCAGTTGCCGTCGTATCTCCTAGAGACGAATCAAGTAATTTGTGGAGACATAGAGGACACTACCTTTCTCCGATCCAGTCCTTGTTGGACAAGATCTTGGGGTTCTCTGCCGCACATGTACCTATAGAGTCGCAGATCCATTTCTTTGTGGACTTAGCCGCCTACTATTTAGACAAAGTTTTCTGGACCATCTTGGTTGAGTAAAGACTCAGTCCCACATGAGTATGCATTTGCTATTCATATATTTCTTAATTCATGGATTTCGCAAGATTTTTTACTATTTAGGATTTTTCTTGTAAATTTATTCTGCTATGAACATGTAATGTGTTGTTCCAGTCAAGTATGGAAATCCCAACAAGTAAACGAGAGTGTATACGGGGAGCATCGTGGAGGAAAGACTTTGACACTGAAAGTCCTATGACAAGGGATCTTCTGGCCCACACTAAAAAAGGATGCTTTTGACTTCACTCGGAAATGAAAAAGCTATCAGCTCCACTTCAATGTCACACATAGACCCCCGTGCGGGCTTTCCCTGCTCCTGAGCGCATGAACCATCGCTCAGTAGGGGATCGATTTACCTAGCATGTTTCCGCCAGCCACTGGTCAAAGAAAGTTCATCATCCTATCTATTGACTACTTCTCTAAATAGGTCAAAGCAGAGCTGCTGGACCTAATCACTAAGGAGAATGCCAAGCAATTCGTCTGGTGAAACATCATCTGCCACTTCTACATCCTGACTATCATCGTCGCCGACAATAAGACCCAATTCATGGGAAAGGTCTTCACCAAAATGTGCAAGTACTTGAAAATAAAACTCCACCACATAACTGTGGTGCATCCCTAAGCTAACATATAAACTGAAGTCACCAACCACACCATATTGAAAGGCCTAAAGACTCGACTTCAAAAGGTCAGGGGGCAGTGAGTGGGCGCTCTTCGCTATGTCTTATGGGCCCACGGGACAACGACAAGAACTCCAACCTGGGAGATGTGTAACACCCCTATCTATCACATAGGATATACCAGATGGTCCGGTCGGGGCCCCATGCCATATTCTGCAGACAGTTGACGGAGTTACGTATTGCGACCATCATCCTAAAATGCATCCTTATATAGAGTACATTCTAGCAAAAGATAAGTTTAATATATTGCCTAGAACCCAACCATATAAATGTCCACTAAACCAAATAGGAATGATAAGATAAATAAACAAATAGTTATGGCCATAAGGCCTTACAAAGTTTCCTTAAATGGTAATGTCTTACATACTTCAGCATACAGCCACACATGAAATAGATAATAGTAAAGACAACTTCGTTTTGGCCTTCGAGGATCGGCTAGCAACCATTAGCTTCGCCCACTATTTCCCGCTCGGCTCGGCTATACCTGCATGAAACCAACCCTAGCGGTGGTTAAAAAAGCAACGGTCAGCATTAGCTGACCAAAATATATCAACCCCACCCCTCACTAGGGGTGGTAGTTGTAACACCTCTACCCGTCAAGAAAAATATAATAGAGGGTCCGGCCGGGGCCCCACACCATATTCCACAAATAGGCGGAGACGCTACGAACTAATATCATAACCACGCATCCTAACACAGAGCATTCTAGCGGAAGTTTCACGGTTGAATCTTTGAACTCAAGATCAAGAACACTGTCCACTATAACATAGGAATGTATACAAACATCAAAAGAGTCTGGCCTTAAGGCCTTAGAACAATTTCTCTTAACAAGAGTGTGGATTACAGACATCGGCACGCAGGCCGGCCACACATGAACAAAAGAAACAAAACAATGCCTTCGAGGGCAGCAGCGCAGCTTTGGTCTTCAGCCCGCTAAGTCCTGCTCGGGCCAGCACCTCCAGTACCTGTAAGAACCAATCCACCAAGCGGTGGCAAATAGGGCAACGGTCAGCATTCAGCTGACCAATTATAACGACCCTGCCCCTGGCACGGGGCAGCAGAATTCCATCCCTGCATAGTAATCGTCCAATAGGATATATTGCAATTCAAGCAAGACGTGCACGACCGCACAGTCACATACCACAAACGCCGGCACGACGGCCCGACGTCCCGTGCACTCATGGCACTCTCGGGTGCACTGGAAACACCGGATCTCACCAATTGAGCATTTAGTCCGGCACGCAAGCCCAGGACTCTCATTATGCCGCTGACGAAAGCCCAATGCCTTGGCGCTCTCATGTCCAGCCTACATAACGCAGGTACAGATCAGCCACCCCCCGTTGCTCAAATCGCCTTGCCCAACCAAGTACATCATACCTGAGGCCACATTTAAAGACGCGGGTTGGTTTCACCTTGCCTGTTCGGCAGGAAGCCTTTTCATACAGTTGCAGCCCAACGCTCAACCGTACACCAAGTGGCAACTCACGGCCACAAGAGTTGTACCCAACTCTCACAATTTCCCGGACTTCCTCCAGTACTTTATCCATCATGCATACAAGCAATAATCACGGAGTCTTCTCCGATATGCAAACAAGCATCACCAATCCAGACCAATATGTCCAGATGGGCTTCACACAGCATGCCTAGATCCGTACTCCAATTCTGGACTCCAACAAGGGGGACTTCACATATCTACCCCAAGGGACGCCACAACCCACCGCATACTCGCGGGGAAGGGTTTTCCCTATGCAATGCAGGAATTAAGGACTTCACATGTCCAAGAAGGAAATCGTTACCCTAGGAATTCGCTTCGGAGCCATGGAGAGAAATTGAGACGAATGAAAGCCTTCGCAGTAGCGTTGTCTTTGCAAATCCGAACTTGGCTCGCGATTTGGACCACCGTAGCTCCACCGGCAGCCGGATTCCACTTCTTCTTCCTCACCTTGCTCTCCCCTCTCTCTTAGATGTAGAAAGAGAATATGAAACTCAAAATGAGCTTTTCCTCCTCCTTTCCCGGCCTTATCAGACCAGGAATGAGCTCCAGCCACAGAATCTTCTTTAAGGAAAATGAACGGCCAAGATCTGCCCAAAATAATAATTCTTTTGGCCGACACGGCCTGTGACACGCCCGTGTCACAGGCTGTGTACCCTTAAGCGGCACACGCGGCACTCGCACTGACTGAAAACTACCAGAACACGGGCATCGACACGCTCGTGTCGAATCTGACACGCCCGTGTCGGTCATGTGACACGCCCGTGTCACCCCTGTTACACGGTCCTCAACGAGCCCTAAAATCAATCAGAGCAGTACACGGGTAGGCACACGCCCTCGGACACGCCCGTGTCAAATCTGACATGGCCGTGTGTAAGGCTTGGTTCCGGGCCGTGTACATCTCTGACTCAGTCCAGCTATTTCTTGAGTGACATGCCCTGGGACACGCCAGTGTCGAAGGCCGTGTCCTAGGCTCGACTATCATCGACCTCCGATCGTCGACTATCCGGAACACGCCATGGGACACGCCCGTGTCCCAGGCCGTGTATTCCCGACACGCCCTGGGACACGCCCGTGTCCCAGGTCGTGTTAAGCAGCCTCCACCTCAAATCCAATTTTGAGATTTTAGGGTGTTACAATCCCCCCCTCCTTAATAAAATTTCGTCCCGAAATTTGAAGACAGTAGGGAGAAAATAACAAAATATTTATATGTTTTTATTACATATTCAACGAGCGAACAAGTTACGAAAATAACTCGGGAAACTCGGCCCGCATGGTCTGCTCGCTCTCCCATGTCAACTCTTCTCGGCCACAATTGTCCCATCGGACTTTGACCATCCCAATCACTTTGTTCCGCAACTGTTTCTCGGCTCGATCCTCAATCTGTATAGGCTTCACCTTTGTCGTTAGCCCATACTCAACCGGCACTCGACCATTGTCAATTACTTGAGCTGGATCCTTGACTGCTTTGCGTAGCACCGAGATGTGAAACACATCATGCAATCCACTCAATTCTGATAAAAGAGCTAGCCGATAGGCAGCTTCCCCAACTCGCTCCACCACTTCAAACGGACCAAGGTATCGCTGACTTAGCTTTTTCAACCGCCAAATCCGAGATACGCCTTTGAAGGGCTTAATCTTTAAATAGACCCAGTCACCCACCGCGATCTCCACGTTCCGGTGCTTAGCATTGTAATACTTGGCTTGTCGATCCTGGGCTATTAGGAGCCTCTCTCGAATAGAGCGTATTGTTGAGGTAGCATCCTCGACTTCCTTTTTGCCTAAAAGTTTGGTCTCGCCAATTTCTGCCCAAGCTAGCGGTGTACGACACTTACGACCATACAGCGCTTCAAATGGGGCCATGCCTATACTCGCTTGATGGCTATTATTATAGGCAAACTCCACCATAACAAGATGCTCTTCCCAATTCTTACCGAAGTCCAGGGCGCACATACGGAGCATATCCTCCATCATTCTGTTGGTTCGTTCAGTTTGGCCATCCGTTTGCGGGTGAAAGGCCGTACTGAATGCTAACTTCGTGCCCAACATTTGATGAACTAATCTCCAATCCTTCGAGGTAAAGCTCCCATCTCGGTCACTTACGATGCTCCGGGGAACACCGTGCAATCGAACAATCTGCTCCACATAGAGCTTTGCCAACGTTTCCACTGAATCGTCCCGCTTGTTCGGTAGAAAGTGAGCCACCTTCGTCAACCGGTGTACAATCACCCAGATTGAGTCATGGCCACGCTGAGATCTCGGCAATCCGTGCACGAAATCCATAGAAATATCCTCAAACTTCCATTGCGGAACCGGCAATGACTTCAGGAAACCACTCGGTCGTTGACATTCTGCCTTCACCAAAGCACAAGTACGACATTTAGCCACATACGCGGTTATGTCCTTCTTCAAACCAGGCCACCAAAACAGTTTCTTCATGTCCTTGTACATTTTTGTGCTCCTAGGGTGAATTGAGTACTTTGTAAAGTGTGCTTCATATAACAATTCTTCTCGCAATTTACCCGCACTAGGGACGCACAATCGGCCATCTTTCCATAGTAAACCGTCATCCCAGGAGAATTGATCACCAGACCCCTCCTTTGCATAGTGTTGGAGACTTTCATCCAACACCATTGCCCGCCGAACCCTGTCAGCAAGGTCATATTGAACCTCCAACCAGTTCACGCATGCTTCAGTCGAAGAATTTCTTTCCATACAAGATATCTCCAAAGCTTCCAGCTCCTGGATTAACCGCTCATCATGTATCCGCAACCAACTTGCCCGCACCGGAGTCCGACGACTCAAGGCATCAGCGACCACATTTCCCTTTCCGGGAACATAGTGAATGTCGAAGGTATAATCTCCAAGGAATTCCATCCACCTCCTTTGCCGCATATTCAATTCTTTTTGATCGAGCAGATACTTTAAGCTTTTATGATCTGTATAAATATCCACCTTCACGCCATAAAGATAATGCCGCCACAACTTTAGCGAAAAGATCACCGCCGCCAGCTCCAAGTCATGGACGGGGTAATTACGCTCATGCACTTTCAATTGACGTGAGCCATAAGCGATCACCTTGCCAAACTACAGGAGAACGCAGCCTAAGCCGCTTCCTGACGCATCGCTATATATTTCAAATCCATCTGTACCAGATGGCGACGTCAAAACAGGTGCCGTGGTCAAACGACTCTTCAGCTCCACAAAAGCTCGTGCGCACTCCGGCGTCCAAATGAACTTCTGATCCTTTCTCGTCAACGTAGTCAGAGGCAAAGCAATCCGGGAGAAGTTCTCCACGAACCGTCTATAGTAGCCCGTCAGTCCAAGGAAACTCCTGACCTCGGCCACTGAAGACAACACTGGACAATCACGAATGGCACTTATCTTAGCCGGATCCACCGCTATGCCCTCTCCACTTATCACATGGCCTAGAAAAGCCACCGACGAGAGCCAGAACTCACACTTAGAGAACTTGGCATACAGCTTATTCCTTCGCAAGGTATGCAACACTAATCGCAAGTGGTTTGCATGATCTTCCTCCGATTGTGAATATACAAGGATATCATCAATAAACACAATCACAAACAAATCCAGGTATTCGCGGAACGTTCAATGCATGAGATCCATGAAGACCGAAGGCGCATTACATAAGCCGAACGGCATCACTGTGAACTCATAATGACCATAGCGTGTGCCAAACGCTGTCTTGGGAATGTTACTTTCCCTAATCCACAACTGGTAATACCCGGACTTCAAATCCAACTTCGAATAGACGGTTGAGCCTGCTAGCTGATCGAACAAATCATCGATCCGTGGAATTGGATACTTGTTTTTCTCCGTCAGCTTGTTCAGTTCGCGATAATCAATACATAGTCGCAAACCACAGTCTTTCTTTTTCACAAAAAGAACAGGCACGCTCCAAGGTGACATACTTGGGCGTATGTATCCCTGCTCCAACAACTCTTGCAACTGAACTTTCATTTCGGCCATTTCTTTTGGCGCTACCCGATACGGTGAACGGGCCACAGGTTTCGCACCCAGCACCAGCTTGATAGCGAAGTCAATTTCCCTTTGGGGATGTAACCCCGGAAGGTCCTTTGGAAATACATCAGCATATTCCGACACAATCGGCACTTCACTCACACTGGCCTTCGGCGCCACCACCTCTATGAGTGAGAAGAACAACTCCGCACCCTTCCGAACTGCCTTAACAACTTGGAGAGCGGATAACAACATCCCACTCATCCCTTGCATACCAATGAACTTGGTCTCTTGTTCGGTATTTTGCCCAAGTGTGACTTCTTTTGAAGTGCAATCTATACAGGCACGCTGCTCTGAAAGCCAGTCCATACCAAAGATTATATCAAACTCTCTGATCGGCAATACTAATGTTTCCACCTTGAATTCCCGACTTCCTATCTTGACCTCAAGACCGCAAGATCGATCCGTGCACATAAAACATCCGTTAGGCAACAACACCTTTACACTGTCTGTCGTGGTCCGGATAGGCACCCCGACACGAAAGACAAAGTCCTCAGACAGAAACGAATGTGAAGCACCTGTGTCGAACAGTGCTCGCGCCGGATACTCTTGTATAAGGACAAACCCTATAACGCTACAATTAAAACAAGCACAGCACATCAAAAACAAGAACATTAAAACCTATGCGCACCTGTGACGACATCTGCCTGCTTAATGGCCTCCTGTTGTCCAAGGTTGAAGACCCTGGGCTGCACTTGCGAGGCAGAAGACTCCACCACAGACTTCCCCTTCTCCGCATAAGACGCTCCCGTCTTCTTATCACCCATTGGAGGACCAGATCGGCATTCACGTGCAAAGTGTCCAACCTTCCCGCACGTAAAACAAGCACGAGATCCATACCCAGATGTATCCGTCACAGTCGCAGAAGGAGCTTGTCCAGAAGACTTAGACTTCTTATTCCATCTCTTTCGGTAGCCAAACTTTTCCGGACGCGGCGGCTTAAACTCTGGCTTCGCAACAGTCAAGTTGCCCTTTGCTTGCCCCCGTTTCATGTCCGTCTCCAAAGAACGAGCCGTACAGACTAAGGCTTGAAATCCCTGACTCACAGAACTCGAGAGCAAATACCGCAGCTCATCTCGCAGTCCCGCATAAAACCGACTAGTCTTACGCTCTTCTTCGGCGAAGATCGTGCCCGCATATCTTCCCAAACAGGTGAACTCATGCAGGTAGTCATCCACACTTCGATCTCCCTGTGCTAACCGTTGAAATTCCATTTCCATCGATATCCTTTGCTGCATCGGCAGATGTTGTGCTAAGAACAATCGAGAAAATTCGTCCATTATAATCTCTGCCAATTGCCTGCCGGCCAAGTGATGCATTTCAATCTCATCCCACCACAATCGCGCCTCTCCTTCCAGTAGGAAAGTGGCTAAAATGACTTTCTGTTCCTCCTCAACCTTGATAGCTCTCATAATCCTCTTGATCCTTGCAAGCCAATCCTCTGCTTGGGCCGGTGTACCCGCCCCATGAAACTGCCGAGGGTTAAAGCTCAAGAATTGCTTCCATTGTTGATCTGCTACCCGCGGATCAACTTCGGCTTCTACCGGTTCTTGCCGTACCCCAGCTTGCGTTGGCACCACTGCAGGACGTGCCTGCCCAGCCTGCTGAGCATTCATCACAGCAAGTACCGTTTCCGTAATGAGACAGACTATTTCAGCGGATGGAGGAGTTGTGGGCACCTCGGCTGGTGCCGCACTCTCAATAGAACGTTGTGGTTTGGATTGACCCGCAACACTTCTGGTCACCTATATGTGTAAAATACACAGTTTAATGACCAATGAAAATGGCAACCATACAAAAAGAATACACAAGTTAAACAAACAAGTGCATTTGCATTCCTAAGTGGATAATCTTGAGTTCAAAGTAAGTGTTATAACGACGGCACTAGCACGTGCTCTCCACCTCTCAAAAGAATTCGTCCGCGAATTCGGAAGAGATCGACCAATAAGGTGATACCAAATTGTAACACCTCTACCCGTCAAGAAGAATATAATAGAGGGTCCGGCCGGGGCCCCACACCATATTCCACAAACAGGCAGAGACGCTACGAACTAATATCATAACCACGCATCCTAACACAGAGCATTCTAGCGAAAGTTTCACGGTTGAATCTTTGAACTCAAGATCAAGAACACTGTCCACTATAATATAGGAATGTATACAAACATCAAAAGAGTCTGGCCTTAAGGCCTTACAGCAATTTCTCTTAACAAGAGTGTGGATTACAGACATCGGCACGCAGGCCGGCCACACATGAACAAAAGAAACAAAACAATGCCTTCGAGGGCAGCAGCGTAGCTTTGGGCTTCAGCCCACTAAGTCCCGCTCGGGCCAGCACCTCCAGTACCTGTAAGAACCAATCCACCAAGCGGTGGCAAACAGGGCAACGGTCAGCATTCAACTGACCAATTATAACGACCCTGCCCCTGGCACGGGGCAGCGGAATTCCATCCCTGCATAGTAATCGTCCAATAGGATATATAGCAATTCAATCAAGACGTGCACGACCGCACAGTCACATACCACAAACGCCGGCACGACGGCCCGACGTCCCGTGCACTCATGGCACTCTCGGGTGCACCGGAAACACCGGATCTCACCAATTGAGCATTTAGTCCGGCACGCAGGCCCAGGACTCTCATTATGCCGCTGACGAAAGCCCAATGCCTTGGCGCTCTCATGTCCAGCCTACATAACGCAGGTACAGATCAGCCACCCCCCGTTGCTCAAATCGCCTTGCCCAACCAAGTACATCGTACCTGAGGCCACATTTAAAGGCGCGGGTCGGTTTCACCTTGCCTGTTCGGCACGAAGCCTTTTCATATAGTTGCAGCCCAATGCTCAACCATACACCAAGTGGCAACTCACGGCCACAAGAGTTGCACCCAACTCTCACAATTTCCTGGACTTCCTCCAGTACTTTATCCATCATGCATAAAAGCAATAATCACGGAGTCTTCTCCGATATGCAAACAAGCATCACCAATCCAGACCAATATGTCCAGATGGGCTTCACACAGCATGCCTAGATCCGTACTCCAATTCCGGACTCTAACAAGGGGGACTTCACATATCTACCCCAAGGGACGCCACAACCCACCGCATACTCGCGGGGAAGGGTTTTCCCTATGCAATGTAGGAATTAAGGACTTCACATGTCCAAGAAGGAAATCGTTACCCTAGGAATTCGCTTCGGAGCCATGGAGAGAAATTGAGACGGATGAAAGCCTTCGCAACAGCGTTGCCTTTGCAAATCCGAACTCGGCTCGCGATTTGGACCACCGTAGCTCCACCGGCAGCCGGATTCCACTTCTTCTTCCTCACCTTGCTCTCCCCTCTCTCTTAGATGTAGAAAGAGAATATGAAACTCAAAATGAGCTTTTCCTCCTTTCCCGGCCTTATCAGACCAGGAATGAGCTCCAGCCACAGGATCTTCTTTAAGGAAAATGAACGGCCAAGATCTGCCCAAAATAATAATTCTTTTAGCCGACACGGCCTGTGACACGCCCGTGTCACAGGCCGTGTACCCTTAAGCGGCACACGCGGCACTCGCACCGACTGAAAACTACCAGAACACGGGCATCGATACGCCCGTGTCGAATCTGACACGCCCGTGTCGGTCATGTGACACGCCCGTGTCACCCCTGTTACACGGTCCTCAACGAGCCCTAAAATCAATCAGAGTAGTACACGGGTAGGCACACGCCCTCGGACACGCCCGTGTCAAATCTGACACGGCCGTGTGCAAGGCTTGGTTCCGGTCCGTGTACATCTCTGACTCAGTCCAGCTATTTCTTGAGTGACACGCCCTGGGACACGCCCACGTCGAAGGCCGTGTCCAAGGCTCGACTATCGTCGACCTCCGATCGTCGACTATCCGGAACATGCCTTGGGACACGCCCGTGTCCTAGGCTGTGTATTCCCGACACGCCCTGGGACAAGCCCGTGTCCCAGGCCGTGTTAAGCAGCCTGCACCTCAAATCCAATTTTGAGATTTTGGGGTGTTACAGTAGTGCTCCTTCCCTACAGGCATTTAACATAAATATACTTTGGTAATCAGAACATGCTACTTAAGAAATATTTGGCATATACATTGGCATGATCGTCCAAATGACCCGTGTACTCAGGGCACATTCTCAGTGCACCAGACCTCAAAGGGTCGCACCTCCGTTCTTAGCAATTGTCAGCATCGTGTGAGCATTCTAGTATTTCCAGGCCGAAGCCAAAGACAACGCCCCTATGGCTACGACAAAGTCATGGTGGTCCCCTGGATTCACTCTTTGGCTCACTCCAAGTCGATCGATATAGGGTTGGGAACAAATCAGCTCTTTCTCGGTGCTCAAATCGTCAGGCTCGCAAGACAAGATGCAGGTCAGACTCTCCTTTCCCATACGTACGATGCATAACTTTATTATAATCCTAGCCTAACATTCATGACCGCCTAAGCGGGGCCCCTCAGGATCTCAGCTCAAAACATTGGCCCCCAGGTCTTCAAGAGACAGGCCTCACCAAATGGCCCCCAGATCTCTATGAGAAAGCCTCACAAAACATTAGCCCCCAGGTCTCCACGAGAAAGGCCTCACACAAAACATTGGCCCTCAGGTCTCCATGATACAGGCCTCACAAAAAACATTGCTCACTGGGAGCTACCGCCGGCTGTAGCGCTACCACCGCACGGTAGGGGACAGAATATCGATTCTTTCCCTTCAAATGGGTATTTTCCTGAAGTCATTCTCTAGTATTATCTCGACAGCCACCTACACATCCCGCGACTCCGAAATTTACACGCTGCAATGGAGTCTTCTATGGCATACAAAATATCATCACCAATCCAGACCAACTTATCCGAATGGACTTCACACAACATGCCTATTCCGTACTTCGATTCCGGATTCTAAATGCAAAGATAGCAGGGATACACCTGATCTACCCATCGGGAGAATTTCATCCACGTGCATATGGCGCGTTTACCCTCACAAGCAAAAAACAAAGGACTTCACATGTCCAAGAAGAAGGATCGCTACCCTTGGCGTTCGTTTCAGCATCATGGGAGAGAATATATCCAGATGGAAATGACCGCAACAGACTTTCCTCTACAGATTCAAACTCAGCTCATGAATCAAAGCTCCGAAACTCAAACTACGATGATATCTCCTTCCTCTCACACTCCTTCTCTCTCCTCTCACCCTGTTGTTCGGAAGAAGGAAGCCACAAGAAAATTAATTGAAACTTAACTTTCATGGCTTTAAACTTGGCTACCAATGCGTGGTAACTAGCTACCGCCGCACGGTGCCTCAAACGATGGCTTGATTCGCACACCCACCACCCAAGACCTCCAATCACAGGTCGATACGTGGCCACATCATTACAACCCTACTACCACCGCGCGGTAACTTACTACCGCCACGAGGTACAAGTGCGTCGATTACGATGCAGCCACTACTGCCGTGCGATAACCACTACCACCGCGTGGTTAATCATCGAGTGTGACGCCAAATAAAATGTCAATTCTAATGCAAGAGGTATTGCTACCGCCGAGCGATATTATTACCACAGAGCGGTAGCACAACGAAGGCTTTGCCGCTAACACCACCAAGCTACTGTCGCATGGTAACTCACTATCGTCGCACAATAGCTCACAAAATTGCACTATGGCTTTGGGATACTTGGGGCATTACAAATCTCTCCCACTTAAAGAAATTTCATCCTGAAATTTACACCTAATAGTAAAGTATAAAAGTATCAATATTGCAAGTGCATACCTCAAAGAAATATCTCGGGAAACTCATCTCTCATAGTTTGCTCGTGCTCCCATGATAGTTCCTCACGAACACAGTTGTCCCAATGGACCTTGACCATCCTAATAGACTTATCTCGAAGCTGCTTGACTTCCATGTCCTCTTTACAAATGGGCTTGACCTTCGTTGTCAACCCACCATCAATCGGCACCTGTTCTGCTGTTGAAACTGAAATTCGGCTTCTGTGGAGTTTGAACCCATGGGGAAGGGGTGATCTCACACTTACTTCTCCCTCACAAACTCAAATAGCTATAGACTTAAAATAATAAACCTACCCAAGGCTCCAACACAGAGGTCCCAACACAAAACCAGAAGATCTTAGAGCGCTTCCCCTCCTTAGCCAAGTGCTGAGCTAAGGATACCTAAGACAGCACAAGAAGATCGGGGCACAAGTAAGCATGCATTCTGAGGTACCCCCTTGGGTATATTTATAGTTTTCTGAAAACGGTCTACCAACAGCCAACCTCTGCTATTCTAAACAGCTATATGCAGCCCAGTTGGCCTGCCAACAACGTAACTCTGCTGTTCTGAAAGGCTATGGGCATGCCAGTGGGGGTAAAATGGTAAAAAAATGCATCATATAACACTGGGCGAGTGGCCCTTGAAAACCTCCACTCACATGGGGTGGCGAGTGCTCGATAGTGCTAGCACTCTCCGCCTCCCTACGGACCTGGGCGAGTGCGGGCCAGAAATGCTCCACTCGCCTAGAGGTGCGAGCGCTGGGAAAGCCAAGCAATCGCCTCCCCGGCACCCTACTATGGGTCCACCTTCACTTACTGCCCAAGAACAAAAGGCATCGACTTGGTGGACTTCACTCAATGCCAAGGAAAGAAGGTGTTGAGTGTCTGGGCCTTACTCAATGCAAAGGAAAGAAGGAGTTGAGTGTCTGAGCCTCACTCAACTCCAAGGATGAAAAGGCATTGAGTGTTTGGGCCTTACTCAACGCCAAGAAAAGAAGGCATTGAGTGTCTGGGAAGGCGAGTGACAGATGAGGCTGGCACTCGCCACCCCTTAAGCCCCTGGGCGAGTGTGGACCAGACCTGCCCCACTCACCAACTTCCTTTCGAGATCCCTGGGCAAGTGTAAACTTGCTGCACCATCCACCCCTGTTTCGCTCTACCCCACCTAGGCGAGTCGACGAGGCTGCAGAGATCTCACTCAATGCCAAGAAAGAATGGCGTTGACATAACTCACCTCACTAAACGTAGAGGTAGAAAGCGTCAAGTGAACAAGCCTTACTCAATGCCTAGGTTGAAGACATCGAGTGAACAAGCCTTACTCACTACCGAGATCAAAAGGCGTTGAGTGAACTCGCCTCACTCAATTCCATGGAGGAAGGCGTCTAGTGGACTCGACGCTAGGGGCCCGGCTTGACTGAGACTTGGACTGCACTTATTTGGCTTGTCTAGCTCCTATCGATCCCACTCGCCTGATATGGGGTTGTACATCCATAGAAACCACCTGCAAAGGCTCTAGAACCATCTTCCACAATACCGATATGTGGAATACATTGTGCAGACCGCTTAGTTCCGTTGAAAGCTTTAATCGATAGGCGGCTTCACCAATGCGCTCCAATATCTCAAACGGCCCAAGGTATCTCAGACTTTGCTTTTTTAAGCGTCGTATCCTTGATACTCCCTTAAACGATATTATCTTCAGGTAAACCCAATCACCCACGGTGAACTCGACATTTATTTGTTTGGCGCTATAATACTTAGCCTGTCTATCTTGAGAGATCAGTAAATGCTCCCGGATTGTCCAAATAGTCAAAGTTGCATCCTCAACTTCCTTCAACTTAAACAACTTTTATTCGCCCTTCTCCAGCCATGACAAAGGAGTACAACACTTTCTACCATAAAGGGCCTCGAAGGGCGCTACTTGAATGCTTTCCTGATAGCTATTGTTGTAAGAGAACTCGATCATATATAGGTGGTCCACCCACCTCTTCCCGAAATCTAGGGCGCACATGCAAAGCATGTCCTCCATTGTCCTGTTTACCCTCTTAGTCTAACAATCCATCTGCAGATGAAAGGTCGTACTGAACTTCAGTTTGCTACCCAACAGTTGAAGAATAAGCCTCCAATCATTTGATGTGAAGCGCTCATCTCGGTCACTAATGATGCTACGAGGCACACCGTATAATCGTACGGTATTATCAATGTAAAGCTTCACCAGCTTTTCCACTGAATCATCCTTATTACTCGGAATGAAGTATGACACCTTTGTTAATCCATGAACTATCACCCAAACAACATTGTTCCCCTTCTGAGATCTCGGCAAGCCATGCACTAAATCCATAGATATGTCGTCTAACTTTCAATCTGTTATAAGAAATGACTTTAGAAATCTACCGGGCTTCTTACATTCGGCCTTCACTAGGGCACATGTCTGACACTTCGCCATATATAGTGCTACGTTCTTTTTCAATCCTTGCTACAAGAACAACTTTTTCATATCTTTAAACATCTTTGTGATCCCCATGTGTATTGAGTACTTGGTGAAATGTGCCTCGTACATCAACTCCTCCCATAATTTGCCCACCTTGGGAATACACAATCGACTGTTCTTCCACAAAAGGCCATCATTAACATTAAAATGGGCATTTGACCCATCCAAAGACTCTTCCATGTAGTGTCTCATACTGTCATCTAGCTCTAGCGCCTGTCAAATCCGGTCTACGAGGTCATACTACACTTCTGTCCAGTTCAAACATGCTTCGACACTAGACCTCCTGTCAACACAAGATATCTCCAAGGCCTCCAAATCTTGAAATAAGGCGCTCATTATGCATCTGTATCCAGTTTGCATGTGCAAGAATCCTACGACTTAGCGCATCCGCAACAGCATTTCCCTTGCCAGGAATGTAATGTATCTTGAAGGTGTGGTCCCCAAGGAACTTCATCCACCTCCGTTGGCGCATATTCAAGTCCTGATCTAATAGGTATTTTAGGTTCTTATGGTCTGTATAGATGTCGACCTTTATGCCATACATGTATTGCCTCCAGGGCTTCAGATCGAATATCACGGCCGCTAATTCCAAATCGTGAATCGGATAGTTCCTCTCATGCACTTTCAATTGGCACGAGCCATACAATGTTAACTTCCCATATTATAGCAAAATGCAGGTTAAGCCGCTCCTTGAGGAATCACTATAGATTTCATAGCCCTCTGAACCACATTGCGACCACAAAATAGGCACGGTGGTAAGGCGGCTTTTCAATTATTCAAAAGCTTATGCGCACACAGGCAACCAAACAAACGTCTGATCCTTCCTTGTAAAGGTTTTGAGGGGTAATGCTATCCGCGAGAAGTTCTCTATGAAGCGCCTGTATTAGCCGGCAAGTCTAAGAAAACTTCGGACTTCCGCCATAGTAGACAACATAAGCCACTCCCATATCACAACAATCTTCGCCGGATCCACCGTAATTCCCTCTCCACTAACCATATGACCAAGGAATGCTACCGAAGACAGCCAAAACTCACACTTAGAGAACTTAACGTACAGCTGAATCCTACTCAGGGTCCCCAAAACATTATAACGTCCCATTTCGTGCTAGACCTCGCACAAGTTTTGAGTCAAGAGAGTTGACTCAGGCTTTGGGTTCACTGGATTCAGGAAGCATCGTGTGTGTCGACTGGACTCAAAAGCGTCGAGTGATCGCGACGCCTTTCAACGAAGCGTCGAGTGATACTCAGTTCATAAGACGCTTGGACTTAGAATATTTTCGGCATTTGGGATTCGTCAAAATTTGTCGATTGATCACGACGACTTTTGACGAAGCATCGAGTGATACTCGACGCATACGACGCTTGGAATAAGAATATTTTCGGCCAGTGGGATTCATCGAAATTCATCGAGTGATCACAACGCCTTTTGACAAAGCGTTGAGTGATACTTGATGCATACGATGCTTGGACTTAGAGTATTTTCGACCAGTGGAATTGTGAAGGATTCGTCGAAATTCGTCGAATGATCACTATGCCTTTCAACGAAGCGTCGACTGATACTCGATGCATATGACGCTTGGACTTTGAGTTTTTTTGGCCTGTGGAATTGTGAAGGATTCATCGAAATTCATAGAATGATCACGACTCCTTTAGAAGAAGCATCAAGTGATACTCGACACATGCGGTGATTTGGACTTAGAAGATTTAGAGAAACTCGTCGACGATACTCGACGAATTCGTCGAGTTGGACTCGATGAATTCTTCGGATTTACTTAGACTGTTTAGCCGATTCGTCGAGATGACACAGAATTCCTACGATTCGTTTGATACCATCGAGTGATACTCGACGTATAAGACGATTTTGACTTAGCAGATTTTTGGCCAGGCTGTGTTTGTGGGTTTATACTTACGGGTTGAACCAGGTTCGAGATAAGTGCTGAGTGTATACTTTTGGCCGGTCTTTTCAACAAGACCTATTTTATGTAATAATAGGCGGTCCAATGATAGAACGACACGTGGCAAAGTGACATTAACCCTAATATTTCCTTATAAAAAGGGATGATCGAAAACCCTAGCCATCTTGTTCTTCCTTATTGAATCATGCTGAGCTCGACGAGAACAGAGAGATCGTAGGTAATGGAATTCCGGGAGGAACTTTGAAGTCAACTCTCTCGGTGTTCCTTATCTCCTGGTGAGTTATTGGAAGAAGATCAAACGTCGTCATGCCGCCAAGAAGAAGAACGAGATTTATGGACGGAAATGAGGTGAGCATCCTACTCTCACCCTTGGTGTTATTATTTAGTTATGAAATAGGAGAGATGTCATCTCAAGAGAGATTGACTTTGGTGTATAATGAAGATCTCCAAGGAAGAGACCACGCTAGGAGCTTTTTCCTAGGGTTTGTTTGTCTTCAACCTTTCCTCTCTTCATAACGAAGATGATGAACTTAGTTTCATGAAGAATGGTGGTCTATTAAGGGTGAATAAGTGAGGAGGAAGAGCAGGATGTAACTTTGTATGAATGGATAGAGGAAGAAGACGAACTGATGCCATTCGTTTGACTTTAAAATGCGTGTAGAAATCTTCATGCCATTTTATATGATGAGTTACTTTCTGTTTAGCCGATCCTTAACTTATAAATCTGTATGGGCATTTCTATATGTTAAGTTTTATTTTTATTGTAGAATTATATGTTGTAGTTGATTTCTCTTGCACTTATAGAATTGCTAGTGTAGAATGATGTTATTACTTATTATACACTACTATTGCTACTCTAATGATGAATATTAATATACCCCCTGCTTGTACTTATAGTTTATATATATTGTACCTTTTCTCCTTTCTCCCGAACGGTGCCTAAGAGTCGCTAGGGTGAGAGGATGTGATAGCCTCTTAGTCATTATGACTAACGGTTGATACGTCTAATTTTTAGAAGGAAAACCAGCGGATAGAGCAACAGGAGTAACAGGTTATGTAGGAGGGTAGCCAGGCTAAGGGACAGGGCCTGATACGACAATACCCTAGGTGCCGTCAGTTGCCGATGTGAGTTTGAGCATTGTGATGCAGCCTTTGGGCAATTTTGTTGTACTCTAATGTTAAAGGAACCGATGTAGTTCTTTATTATTCATGTACTGCGTTTAAACATTTACTTATTGTGATACTATGACTTCTGTACATTTATTTTTTTTGGGTTAGCATGGATGATATTTGTGAGAGCCGGTAGGATAGGAGTCTTGTAGTACAAGTTAACCCGTGTGTTGACGCTACTGCAAGGCGGCAGTTCTGGGCAAAAGTCTCCCCTAGGCCATGTGTTGTGTTCCGGGAGGGGTGTCTTACCAATGGTATCAGACTGCAATGATTCTGAACTAAAGAAGTCATTGAACAATGGTGCCACCCCCGCTCAATTGGTCAATTTCAGGTCAAACTGACATGGAAGAAGCAGTGGTGTGCCCATGTGTATTTCACAGTAAGTACGTCCAGTTATTACCCTATGATTAGCCAACCTAACCTTAGGATTGTACCTTTATACGTAGATCCCGACACATACAGAGCTAGTAGTGGGCACTCCCTCCCCTACTCAATTTCAGCAGTCGGAAATGGGACAAACCCTCATGGCAATCCTAAATGCTTTTAGATCTCAGCAAGCACCAGTGCAGCAGCAAGCCCCGGGTTCTAACTGGTTGAGTACCTTCTAACCCCTCTCCCTGCCTGCTTACCAAGGGATGGAGTCGACAGTTTGTATTGAGGAGTGGCTAGATACTGTGCATGAATTAGTAGCCGGAATAAGATGTCCGACCAACTTGGCTATTTCTTTAGCGTTATCCGTCTTGGAATCATACGCAAAAAGGTGGTGGAAGTCTGTCATGGGCTCAACTTTTAAAGGACATGTATACACTAACATCAATTGGAACAATTTTTTTGGTGCCTTCTTAGAGCATATTATTCCTTCCACTCTCGTGATGAACTTGAAGAAAGGTTCCTGCAGTTGAAACAAGGATCCAAGTCAGTGGCCAAGTATCAGCGAGAGTTTTAGCATCTCGCAAGGTTTGCGGGCTCCTAAAGTTTAGATGACCGCGAGTATGTGAAATGGTTTACAAAGGTTTGTGAAATCACCTAAGGCAAGCACTTTTGTATATAGCGGACTAGATACTAGTGGAGATAATAGACATGGCAAAAAAATTGGAAGCGGACAATCTTGGGGTCAAGACTAGTGGTAAGAGACCCGCTGAGGGCATGATGGAAGAAGGACTCAGCTTTAGGAGGATCTAGAATGCTCTTGGCAGAAGAGGAAATAAAAGAGGGGGTGGTCGCTTCTGTCAGAACTTTAGGATGGAGTACCCGACCCCACAGCCAGTGTTGCCTCCACCTCTACAGTTCCAACCTTATCTGTAACCCGAAGGGCCGTTCGTGCAAGTTCGTTTCCAGTGTAATCAGCAAGGCCATATCCGACGTTTCTTCCCGCAACTAGTTGGAAATGCTCCCCCTATTTTTCCTCCGACAGCTCCGTGAGGCCGAGGGCAAGTTTGTGGTCGAGGACGGGGACCACAAGGAAGGAATCCCGGACCTTCTCAAGATAAGATTTTTTCTCTAGTTATGAATCAAGAGCAGAATCCTCAGGTCGTGATTGCAGGTATGTCGTAATCTGGTTATGAACATTCGTCCTAAGTTTTCCTGAGTTAGTGCTAGGGATCTAGCGTTGAGATTGTTATAACTTGATGTTTAGGCACCATGATTGTTAGTGGGAAACCAGCCCATACTTTATTTGATACCGGTGCCACTCATTCGTTTGCCTCAGCGGATTTGTAAAAGATTTAAATGGCGTGCAATATTTCACTTATGTCACTCAGAGATTACGCTTCCCAGATGGCTCCGAGATGACTTCGTCCCCCAAGTGCGACTTGGAAGTGCATATTGGAGGAAAACTCTTTGAAACCCATGCAACATCATTGGGGATGCCAGAATTCGATCTTATTCTGGGCATAGCATGGTCGGATTGGCACCATGCAAGAATTGATTATTCGGTGAAGCAAATCACCTTGAGGTATGGAGACACAGAGATCATTTTCCAAGGTATTAGATTTGCACCCCGAATGTTATTGTCTTCAATTCAGGCCCTTAAGGCCCATTTGTGAGTGGTTGAGGTGTATATGATATGTTTCAAACTAAAAGAGATGGAGACAAATATGAAAGATGTACCCATATGAAAGTGAAGGGATAGATACGATTGCGGAATTAAAGATTATAGATATTGATATAACCCTAAAGCCTAACACAAGTGTTGTGCACAAAATAAAGCTAACTGTAATTACAGTTAAGCTTGGGTCCTAATCAGCAACTAGCAAACCTAGTTATAACTAATCACAGCCACAGTACAAATAATCAATTAAGCAACCAGACGACACAAGATATTATAGTGGTTCCCCAAACACTGGGTACATCCACTCTTCTACCCACACGGTAGGAATCCACTACAGGTTTTTGATCAGGTGCCCTGCCACCAACAAGATCTGCTGCAGGTAGATCTAGAGACCCTTTAGACTTTTGATCAGGTGTCTAAAAACCAAGCTTTACTTTTGAAGGGAGTAAACAACCCTTTACAGGAGGGGGGAAGAGGGTTAGAATGTCTTCTCTATTTTAACATAGATTAGAGAAGCACAAGGCCTCTTCAGAATTCAAGACAGAATACTGTCTTGAAGTTCTGAAGGAAAAGCTTGAAGAAGACTAGAGATCTGGATGGATGTTCTTCTTCAGCTTCCTTCTTCTTCTTCTTCTTCTTCTAAATCTCTGAGTGTATCTTCCTGGAACAGGAGCACTCAGGTTGAAGAAGAGTGAAGAGATATCTTCTCAGGTGGATGGATGATTGCTGAGAGCAGCTGTATCTTCTCAGATGAGTCCTGAGAGCAGCTGTTTGTTTTCTTCCTTCTACTGCTGTATATTGCTGGTAGCAGGCTTAGTTCTTTTTTGCAAAAGAACTCTTTAAATAGGAGCAGCAGCAACGGCTCTAATATTTGAACTGGTCTTTGTCTTTTTCTCAGATCTTGAATCTGGGCTGCAATTAACATAAAGACAAAAACATATCTTGCAGATATATATTTCTATATAAAGAAATAAAGCTTCATAAGAAGCTGCAGTATAAGATCTGATAAAGAACGATATCAGAAATAACTCTTTACAGCCAACGGCTATAAAGGACAACTGCATTAATAAAGCAGTCAGAGAGTCAACTAATAAGACAAAAACACTTTATCTGATAGGAAAGACTTAAGCATAAGAATAGCAAGAATTGCTTTGAAGTATATGAAGTAAATCTATCAGATAATATCTATTAAATGAATCAGATAAAATAAGAAATAAAACACAGAATAAAACGCATATAAAATTATATATGCAGACAGCCGATCGTCGAACGACCTTCGACTATAGTCGAACGACCTGCTGAGATCGTCGACCTATCAATAGATAGTCGACCGACTCAGAAAGTCGAACTATCCAGGCAGATAGTCGACCGACTCAAGACTAGACAGAAAGCGTCGAACTATCAAGAGATAGTCGACCAGAGCTCGACGATCTAGCAGAACGTCGAGCTGACCAGAGACAGACGATCGTCGACCGGCTGATCGACGATAGTCGATCGGCGTTCGACGATAGTCGAACCCGAAAATCCCTTAGCCAGAATTTTACTGGAAAAGAGAAAGCTCTACAACAAGACTTTGACCATAGATAAATCTTGGGTCAAGAGACTAAAAGGAAAGACTTAACTCAAATCCAAACTAGGGTACCAACAATCTCCCCCTATTTGGGTTAAGTCTTTCAAAAACTAAAACTACAAAAAAAATAAACTAAACAGCCTAATAGAGATCCTAGCCCAAATCAGAACAAGGGTTCCAACAATCTCCCCCTATTTGGGTGAGGATCCTATTAGAAAAAATAAATAAAGCAAAGCATAAAATATATAAAGAAAAACTTTGCTTAGCTAGCTGCTGCTGGCATTTGCAATCTCCCTCTATGTTGATGCAGTACTTGTGATTGAAGAAGGCTGAGATGACTTTGAATATTGATTGAGTCATCCAGCTAACTCTTGTAGATAGTACCTGCAGAAAGCTATGATAGAGATTGCTCTCTCCTTGAAAAAGGGTATGTTAGCAGCAAAAATGATATTTTGTCCAGCAAATTTAATTTAGATTCTGGATCTGAAAAACAAAATCAGATATCTTCCTTCCTATAGAATTTCTTTTCATTAGACGAGATTCAAACTCAGCTGACAAATGCAACTAGAGTAGAGGACTCAATCTAAATGAAATTAGAAAAGGATCTATAAGAAATAGAGTTATCTGACAGAGAATTTCTTTATACAGAAATCTGAATAAAATATTTGAACAAAATATCAATCAGATATAATCAGCTATAAGAAAAGAAAATGCTTCCTAATAAATCTGTTCCAAATAATAAAAGGATTTAAAGATATTTTAAGTAATTTATCCTTTTGTTTATAAAGCAGATTTATGAAAAAGCAAACTGAGTTCTCAAAACTGAACTTATTAAAATATAAAGAAAACATTTCTCTGAGAAGTGTTGGTTCCTTCTCAGGTATAGTTAAAATTTGGCAGCAATTTTGAATATCTAAATTAACTGAACTAAAAACAGATTTTGATATTACCTGAACCTTTTCAGGTTTTGATTTTCCTTCTGTTAGTTCAGCTTTTGAATTGCTGCAGGAGGCATTGATGGCCATTATGCAAAATTCTTTGGCCCTTGCTTCCTCCTCTTCATCTTCAAATGATGAGTCATCATCTGAGATATCCCAGATAACGTCTAGGAATGTTGATTCTTCTCCTTCAGATGAGATGATGTGGCTTCCTTCTGATATTGCCTCCAAGGGTTCAGAAGCCATTTGATGAAGGTACAGCCAAATCTCCTTAGCTGATGAACATTCAGCAATCTCTTGAAAAATGTCATCAGACATTGATTCTGCAAGAATGTTCATTGCTCTGGCATCAGCTAGCCTGGCATTTTTTGTTATTGTTGCCGAAGTAGGGAGACCTGTCAAAATAGACAAAAAAATTTCTTCATCTAAAGAGTTCATATATAATTTGACTCTTGTCTTCCAGATGCTAAACTCAGCTAAGTTGCAAGCTGGAGGTCTGGTGCTAAAATAATCATTGTACTGGGCCATGAAAGTGAGTGAATATCTATAATCCTTGGTATCTATCAGGATCTTGTGACTCAGGTGTTAGCCTGATCAGTCAGTCAACCTCCCTCTGATACCAATTGAAAGTGAAGGGATAGATACGATTGCGGAATTAAAGATTATAGATATTGATATAACCCTAAAGCCTAACACAAGTGTTGTGCACAAAATAAAGCTAACTGTAATTACAGTTAAGCTTGGGTCCTAATCAGCAACTAGCAAACCTAGTTATAACTAATCACAGCCACAGTACAAATAATCAATTAAGCAACCAGACGACACAAGATATTATAGTGGTTCCCCAAACACTGGGTACATCCACTCTTCTACCCACACGGTAGGAATCCACTACAGGTTTTTGATCAGATGCCCTGCCACCAATAAGATCTGCTGCAGGTAGATCTAGAGACCCTTTAGACTTTTGATCAGGTGTCTAAAAACCAAGCTTTACTTTTGAAGGGAGTAAACAACCCTTTACAGGAGGGGGGAAGAGGGTTAGAATGTCTTCTCTATTTTAACATAGATTAGAGAAGCACAAGGCCTCTTCAGAATTCAAGACAGAATACTGTCTTGAAGTTCTGAAGGAAAAGATTGAAGAAGACTAGAGATCTGGATGGATGTTCTTCTTCAGCTTCCTTCTTCTTCTTCTTCTTCTTCTAAATCTCTGAGTGTATCTTCCTGGAACAGGAGCACTCAGGTTGAAGAAGAGTGAAGAGATATCTTCTCAGGTGGATGGATGATTGCTGAGAGCAGCTGTATCTTCTCAGATGAGTCCTGAGAGCAGCTGTTTGTTTTCTTCCTTCTACTGCTGTATATTGCTGGTAGCAGGCTTAGTTCTTTTTTGCAAAAGAACTCTTTAAATAGGAGCAGCAGCAACGGCTCTAATATTTGAACTGGTCTTTGTCTTTTTCTCAGATCTTGAATCTGGGCTGCAATTAACATAAAGACAAAAACATATCTTGCAGATAAATATTTCTATATAAAGAAATAAAGCTTCATAAGAAGCTGCAGTATAAGATCTGATAAAGAACGATATCAGAAATAACTCTTTACAGCCAACGGCTATAAAGGACAGCTGCATTAATAAAGCAGTCAGAGAGTCAACTAATAAGACAAAAACACTTTATCTGATAGGAAAGACTTAAGCATAAGAATAGCAAGAATTGCTTTGAAGTATATGAAGTAAATCTATCAGATAATATCTATTAAATGAATCAGATAAAATAAGAAATAAAACACAGAATAAAACGCATATAAAATTATATATGCAGACAGCCGATCGTCGAACGACCTTTGACTATAGTCGAACGACCTGCTGAGATCGTCGACCTATCAATAGATAGTCGACCGACTCAGAAAGTCGAACTATCCAGGCAGATAGTCGACCGACTCAAGACTAGACAGAAAGCGTCGAACTATCAAGAGATAGTCGACCAGAGCTCGACGATCTAGCAGAACGTCGAGCTGACCAGAGACAGACGATCGTCGACCGGCTGATCGACGATAGTCGATCGGCGTTCGACGATAGTCGAACCCGAAAATCCCTTAGCCAGAATTTTACTGGAAAAGAGAAAGCTCTACAACAAGACTTTGACCATAGATAAATCTTGGGTCAAGAGACTAAAAGGAAAGACTTAACTCAAATCCAAACTAGGGTACCAACAATCTCCCCCTATTTGGGTTAAGTCTTTCAAAAACTAAAACTACAAAAAAAATAAACTAAACAGTTCGAGACTTTCCAGATATGTTTTCGGAGAAGTTACTTGGATTGCTCCCACCTAGGGAAGTAGACTTCAAGATCAAACTTATACCGGGTGCCAAGCCCATCTCTCGGACCCCTTACATAATGACTCCAAAGGAACTCGCTGAGTTTAGAGTTTAGTTGCAGAAGTTAATTGAATCAGTGTTTGTTCATCCCAGTTCATCACAATGGGAAGTCCCTGTATTGTTTGTTAAAAAGAAGGAATGATTACAATGGTTGTGCATAGACTACAGGGAACATAACCGATTGACAGTGCAGAACACCTATCATTTACCCCGGATCAACAAGCTATTAGATCTGTTGGTTGGAGTGCATTGGTTTTCTAAATTGGATTTTTGTTCGGGGTACTATCATTTAAGGATACAAGAGGAAGATATTCAAAAGACAGCGTTTAACTCGAGATATGGTTTCTACGAGTTCACGGTGATGCCGTTTGGGCTCACGAATGCCCCTTCTGCATTCATGAGTTTGATGAACAGGGTGTTTGAGCCGTATTTAGATGTTTTCGTCATCATATTTATTGATGACATTTTGGTCTACTCAAAGATAGAAGAGGAGCATGATGAACACTTGGTCTTAGTTTTGAAGAAACTAAGAGAGCCCTCCTTGTTTGCTAAGTTCAGCAAGTACGAGTTTTGGCTCCGAGAAGTTGCCATCTTGGGCCATGTTATTAGTGGTGCTGGATTAGTAATAGACCCGACAAAGGTGCATGCAGTGAAGGAATGACCGCCTTTGAGGTCAGCGGCCGATGTATGAAGTTTTCTTGGACTTGCTGGATATTATCGCAAGTTTGTGAAGAGATTTTCAAAGATAGTCCTTCCCTCGCATCCCTGTAAAGAAAGGTGTGCCATTTGAGTGGACACCTCAGTGTGAGGCTGCATTCCAAGAACTAAAGTATCGAATTACCTCTACACCAATCCTAGACCTTCCATCGAGCAAGGAAAGATTTCAGGTTTACACGGATGTGTCCGATCAAGGGATTGGAGTAGTGTTGATGCAGCATTGGCATTTGATTGATTATGCTTCAAGAAAGTTGAAGAAGCATGAGATTAATTACCCAGTGCATGATTTAGAGTTGGGCCAGTGTATTCACCCTAAATATTTATAGGCACTACCTCTACGGAGTTTATTGTGAGATTTTCTCAGACCATAAGAATTTGAAATATGTTCATACTCAGAAGGAGTTGAATTTGAGGTAGCGGTGATGGTTATAATTTTTGTGTGATTATGAGTTTACATTGAACTACCACCCCGGGAAAGCAAACTCTGTAGCTGATGCATTAAGTAGAAAGATACCAACATAGAGCCCCGAGTCTTGGATGATGGGTTTGGAATTAGCTCGAGTGCTCGAGGAGATGGAGACTATGTTGGTGTGTAAGAATCATTCTTAGATGTATACATAATACTTAGCTGTCTTGAGTATAGTATGTGACATTCGTGAGCAGATCTAGGCACAGCAAGGGAAGGATGCTGCTCTGGCCCCTATATTTAAGTCTTTTGAGAGTGGTTCTGCTGAAGAGTATACTCTGAAGGAAGGCCCATTCATTTCCATGGCAAACTTAATATACCCAAGGGCAGTGGAATTTGGGAAGACATCTTAAGAGAGGCTCATTGCACTACGCATTCAGTGCAAACCGGGATTGCCAAGATGTATAATAACTTGCAGAAGACCATGTTTGGCTAGGAATGAAGAGAGTTGTTAGGTATTATGTTACACACTGTGAGAATTGTCAAAGGGTGAAGGTGGAGTGTAAAGGCCCGGGAGGATTATTGCAATCATTACACATCCCCGTGTTGAAGTTCAAGAACATCTCCATGGATTTTGTCCATGAGTTACCTCGTTCGTGCTCTGGGAACGATTCAGTTTGGGTGATTGTGGATCGCTTGATAAAGGTTGCCATGTTCATTCCAATGAGGAAGGAGTCGTATGTTGATGTTTTTATGCATCTTTTTGTGGAGCAATTTGTGCGGCACCATGGAGTGCCCAAGACTATTATCTCTAACCGCGATGGTCGAGTCACTTCCAAGGAATGGAGAGTAGTTCAAGCATATATGGGCTCCCGCCATACCATTAGTGTGACTTTTCATCCGTAGAAGGACGACCAGTCTGAGAGGACCATCAGAACCATAGAAGATTTGTTAAGTTTTTGCGTGTTGGATAGGGACGAGCCATGGGAAAGACTCTTGCCGCCAGTGGAGTTTTTATACAATAAAATTTATTAAGATAGCATCGAGATGACGCCGTACGAAGCACTTTCTGGGAGGAGGTGTAGAACTCCATTACCGTGGGTGCAGGATGAAGACCCAAATACTTAGGGAGTGGACTATATTGATGATAATGATGTTATGGTTTGATTGATATAAGACCGCATGATGGAAGCTTAAAGTCGGCAGGCAATGTGTTGGGTTCATTGCCCATAATGTCCTAGATTTGAAGAAGTCAAATATGTCAATGAGCATACAGAATGGTATACTTAATATATGTTCAAGTTTATACATGCAGGTTGTCCTTATAACAATAATGGGACAGGATGCCTAAATTGCTAAGTCAGGTAAAACACTTACCTAAGTGGTGGACTGACAGAAATTTGTCTAAGTCCACAAGAGTTGAGTGGAGGCTACTCACTCAACGTCAGATGACTTATAGCGTTGAGTGGAGCCTATTGTGTCAAAGCCAAAGAAATGGCAGACTAGAAAAGTAGCTAAGTCCATAGGCTTTGAGTGTAGCTCACTTACTCAATATCATAGCTTCATAATCGTTGAGTATAACTCAGTTAGTCAACGCCACAGGAAAACAATGAATATTTACAAAGTCCACAGGCGTTGAGTGAGGCAAGCTCACTCAACGCCATGCGATATTGCGTTGAATAATTCTCAAAGGAAATGTTCTTCTTGAGACAGAAATTTGGCTAAGTCCAAATGAGTTGAGTGTAGCTCACTCACTCAATGCCAGATAATAGAAATGTTTGTTAAGCAGTTTGGCGTTGAGTAAAGCTTACTCACTCAACGCCAAGAAGCAGTAAAATTAGCTAAGGAAAAAACGTTGAGTGAGGCATGCTCACTCAACGCTCTCAACGCTTAAGATGTTGCAGACGCAGAAATATGGGCAAAGGCAAAAAGCGATGAGAGAAGCATGCTCACTCAACACTCTCAACGCCAAGCATGCAGAAGTGGCTGAAGAATATGCTAAGGCAAAAAGCGTTGAGTGAGGCTTGCTCACTCAACTCTATCAATTCCTAGAGAGACAAAATTCTGTCTAAGTGTTTTGGCGTTGAGTGAAGCTCATTCACTCAATGCCTATATTACTGATGCTCAATTTTGGCTAAGTCCACAGGTACTGACGTCAGCAAAATTGACAAAGTCAACTTATTTCAAATAAAGTACGGAGAAGCTACAGAACACGACAAACTATGCCGAGAAGCTATTGTACGTCTTCTTCCATTAAAGCAAGGTGCAGCTGGAAGCTGCAGGTGGGGCCCACTAATCTTTAAGAGTCGTTGATCTGCGAACTATAAAAGGAAGAGATGGGTCAAGACATAAGAAAACTTTTAGGGTATTATCAATTTCTAAATTTAGCAGCCAACTTCATCTCTATCGCCATTATCGCCGAGAAAAAGCTTGAAGTCTCCCTGCAAAAAGTTCAGTTAGTTATGTTTCTTCTTCATCGACACCAGCAAGATCAGAAGGCTTTCCTTCTGAGGGAGAAGCAGAAACAAGGAAGAAGTCTTTGTAGATCAAGTTGATTCTCAATTCAGCAAGGCCAAACCTGATCTACTTCTGAAGCTAAGAATAAGGAAGAATAAAGTAGCTGACTATGTCCTAGGAAGGAAGCGGAAGCAAAGCAGTTTATTGCTAGTTTCTTCTAGCTGAAGATCCGCGTAGCTGTGAATAAATTTTGAGCTGAGATAACTCAGCTCAAGGTGATGTCACAGAGAAATTTCTCTGTGATAGATATAAATTTATTTCACTCCAGTAGGATCCTTTTGGATCTGAGTTGTAGGGCTCTTTAAGCCTTAGGTAGGGCAAATTAGCCTGTGCTGCAGGATCCTATTTGGATCTAAGGTAGGTGGTCAATTGATCACTGAGATGTAGGAGATGAATACTCTCTAAGGTAAGATCCCTAATTGATTTGAGGTAGGGTTGTCCTCCCAGCCCGAGTGTAGAGACTTTGGCCTAAGGTAGGTTGTCTGCTGACCACTGAGTTGTAGGCCCTTGTGGCTGAGCTGTAGGTCTTGGAGGAGACTAAAAGATCCCTGGGGATCTGAGGTGTAAGCTCTATGGAGCAAATTTTTGATAAGTGCCTTGACTAACAAAATGTTGGCAAAGTGGGAGGAGAGTGGATGTACCCAATAGTTGAGGAACCACTATAAATCTCTGTGTACTTTTCTGTGGTGTTTTTCTTTGTGCAGGTACTTGAAAGAAAATCACTACCAACACACAAAGCTCTAAAGAAGATAAAATTAAAAGTTAAAAATAACAGTGTGACAACCTATTCACCCCCTAGGTTGTAAGCTACCTTGAAAATAAAGACTTTCAAGTGGTATTAGAGGGAGGTTGCTCAAAAAACTAGATTTAACAAACTGAGTGATCTCCAAAGGTAGCTATAGTGAAGTGATTATGGGTTCAGGAGAGAATCATAAGGATCTAGGTTCCATGAAACTCCCCATCAGTAGAAAGGAGAACTTTGGAATATGGAAGAAGAGGGTCAGGTTATTCATGGAAGCCTCTGACCCTAGAATCTTTGTGATTGTCAAAGAAGGACCCTTCATTACCATGAAGGTCTCTATTCTAGATGACAATGTCTAGACTCCTTAGACTTATTCAGAAATGACCAAGGATGAGGTCATGTTGACTGCATTGGACAAGAGAGCCCAGAATATCATTATAAGTGCAATTGATGATTTAACTTTTTAGAATTTGGTTCACTTCCAAACCTTTAAAGAGATGTGGGACACACTTGTTGTCTATATGGACTAAGGGCAAGTCTAATAGCCAGGATGGTTTCTGCATTTCTAATGCCATCAAAATCATGCTCTCTGAAAAGAAGCTTGCTAAGAGTAGACCAAACAAGCCAGCTAGAAGACTTTCCTTCTATCAAGTTCTAGTTGAAAGAAGTCAGAAAAGTGCTGCATCACATCTTCCTCCTATTAAGGATGCTGCTAACCATGCTGAAGGGCCTACACAGAAGAGAAGATACAACATTCATGACTATTGGTGCTCTGGTAAGATAGGGAATTTTGCCATTGACTGTTGGCACAATTCTAAGGTGGCCCGGACAAGAGTTAGTCCACCAGTCAGAAAAATTGCTAGTGGATATGTTCAGTTTCAGACAAATATGCACCTAGGACCCAATAGATATTGGGTTCCTAAGGTAAAGTAAACTGTATATTGCAGGTCAGTCCAAGTGGCCATACCCCTATATGGTACCTCGATAGTGGTTGTTCTAGGCACATGATAGGGACAAGGAGCAACCTGAAAGAGTGCATTCCTGTAAATGATGGACCCAAACTTATCTTTGGTAGGTCAGATAGAGGGGTAATAAGAGGGTATGGTAAGATCACCAATGGCATAGTCATCATCACTATGGTGGCTTATATTGAAGGGTTGCAACATAACCTTATATGCATAAGCTAGCACTCTGATCTTGGCTATGTTATTGTCTTCCATAAGGATGAGTGCCTAATTAGGAGGTCAAGTAACCAAGAGGTCATCTTGACGGGCACTAGGAGTGGAAATGTTTATTACTTAAACTTTTTATGTTTAGATACAGATTCTCCTATATGTCTAGTGGCAAATGAGAAAGCCTCATTTTGTGTTCTATGGCACAAGAGGCTTGCCCATGTAAATTATAAGACTATTGGTAAGCTCTTTAGTCAAGAGCTAGTTAGGAATAGTCCTAATGTGAAGTGTTGTAAGGAGGGCATATGTTCTGTTTGTCAGAAGGCAAGAAGACAAAAGCTTCCTTCATGGGTATTGGGACCAAAGATTCTGTGAGGTGCCTATACCTCCTGTATATGGACTTGTTTGGTCCTATGCAAGTTCATAGTCGTGGTAGGAAGGTATACACCCTTGTGATGGTTGATAACTTTTCTAGGTTTACTTGGGTGTTCTTCCTAAAGAGAAAGAATGAAACCCTTGATATCTTCATTAAGTTTGTCAAGCAAATTCAAAATGAGTTCAACATCTTTGTGGTTAAAATAAGAAGTGACCATGGTACTGAGTTCCTGTCTGATAGCACGACAAAGTTCTGTGGAGAGCATGTGATTCATTAAGTATTCTCTTCACCTAGAACACCCCAGCAAAATGGGATTGTTGAGAGGAAAAATAGAACTCTCATAGAGGCTGATATGACTCTACTGAATGACACATCTCTCCCAGAATATTTCTAGGCTGATGCAGTCAACACTGCATATCATGTCCTCAACAAAGCCTCTATCATCAAGTGCCACAAGAAAACTCCCTATGAGATATTCAAAGGAAGAAAACCAAACCTAAGCTATCTCAAAATATTTGGTAGTATGTGTTATGTGCTTCATAATGGAAAATCCTATATAACTAAGTTCGCTGCCAAGTCCTTTGATGAGATTTTTGTTGGGTTTATCAACCATTGTAAAGCTTATAGGATCTACAACTTGAAAAGCCAAGTTGTAGAAGATTCTGTACATATAGTTTTTGATGAGTCTACCTTGATTTACAGTGAGATACCAAGCTCCTCTTCTAGTACTGTAGATACAGAAATGTTGATGGAAAAGCTTGACATCAAAAATGGAGCTCCAATGATGCAAGCTGAAGTGGATATTCAAGAAGGTCCACCAGACACACTTGGAGCAAATGAAGATCAGCAAGGATCTATTCCTGATGCAGTTGTTGAAAGAATATTGCCTCCTGCAATCAGACATTTGAGAGACCATCATGCACAAAAAATCATTAGTGAAGCTAGCTAAGGTATAGTGACCAGAAGCAAAAATCTGAATATAGCCATGTATGATAGTTTTTTGTCACAGGTGGAGCCACTGAAGTTTGAAGAAGCCAACATAGATACTTTTTGGATATTTGCTATACAAGAGGAACTGAACAGATTCAAAAGATACAAGGTCTGGAAGTTGTTCCCCAGACCACAAGGACATATGGTCATTGGATTCAAGTGGATATATAGGAATAAGCTTGATGAAAATGGCATTATAATCAAGAACAAAGCAAGGCTAGTGGCTAAGGGATACATGCAAGAATAAGGTATTGATTTTGATCAAACTTTTGCCCCTGTAGCAAGATTGGAGGCAATCCAACTGTTCCTTGCATATGTTGCACATAAGGGATTAAAAGTCTACCAGATGAATGTAAAGTCAGCCTTCCTGAATGGTGACTTAAAAGAGAAGAAGTCTATGTTGAGAAACCTCAAGGTTTTGTTGTTCCTAACTTTGATGATTCTATTTATAGACTTAGGAAAGCTCTATATGGGCTGAAACAAGCCCCTAGAGCATGATATGAAATCTTGTCTAAGTTCCTCATTGAGAATAATTTCTCTAGGGGGAAGATAGACAATACCATATTCCTAAGGGAATCTAAGGGTAAGATGATGCAAGCCCATGGTTTCGACAGATTAAAACACAACGCATTCTTAGGATCGGTAATTAAAATGACTATGCAGCGAGCAAAGTTCTCTAAATTAATACTAACGATGGTTCCTAAAATATATCAATGCACAACACAAAGGGATGCTACCCCTTTTATAGATTGAACAAGTGCTAAAGGCAATTGTTTGCTCAAGCGAATAGGACCTACCCGATCCGGATAATTAGCACTTCAAATGAAATTATGCGCAAACATTCACAATTCCAATAAGAGAAAATCCAGACTAAAATAACGATTTAAATAGAGTCAAAAATTAGACCCCAATGTTATTTAATATGAGGGTTGCCAAATCATTTGAACACCGAAGAAAAAGGCTAAGGAAACCAATTTCTACAAGTGTTCACGAGATTTACCCGCACCAAAATATTCGGACAATTAAAGCTTAAAATTTAGATTTTAATTACGCACAACATTCAATATAAATCAGGGCTAATTACTAGCATTCAATTCCACCACAATCTCACAAATATTATAGAAGAAATCTCACAAAGAGGTTTAAGAAATCGTTACCCAATCCCAAGAAGTCCGTCCACAATATTGAGTGGAGGAAGCGCTCTCGACAGTAAAGGATTTTCCATTTTCCACGCAAATCCTCAGATCTGCATCGGAAGATGAAGACGCTCGCCGTTTTCCTTTTGCAAAACCCTAGGAGAGGGGATCCCTTGAAAGGCCAAAATATATAAGGGAAGAGCGAGAAAATGTGGTGAGAATAATTTTCCCAAGATATTTGATGATGGTCGGATTTTGTATGGAGGATTGGTCGGGGTTTGGATTTGGTGATGAATAGGGTGGTCGGCTTAGGTTTTAAGGGGAAGAGAGGGCTCAGGTTGGAGGTGGATGTGGGTGGCCGAACCTTTGGAAGGGAGGGAGAGGGTGGCAGTTGGAGGTGCATGTTTTTATTTGATGACGGCCGACGTCCTGCAAAACATGTAGCGACAGTGGCATTGGCGAATAACATCGAGGTAGACTCCCATCTTCAAGCTTGCGGCAATGATCGTCCCAATCCAGAAACTCTCTATGATGGGGATCAACGGTCGCATCTGCAACGTCGCCATCAATCCTCCCCCACTCAAAATTACTCATCACCGATGAGTGGCCTTCATGTCTAGACAACCTATAAGTAATTTACCGTTCTCGATTCTCAGACGTTGTTCCTCATTCAACCAGAATATCTTAGCTCTACCTAACAACTTCATTCTCGCCACTCGCACCTTATCAACGTCAGTCGATTTGTACCACTAAAAGTTGCACTCTATTTCCTTAACCCAGTCTAGGAAAACTTGGGGTTCACCCAAACCATCATATGATAGGGGTTTGACCCGGATGGTTCTAGTAATGTCAAACTCATACGGTGCACGTGGGACATGTTCATTATTGTTGTTGTTATGGTTATTATTCCCATTATCACGTGGGTTGACGACTTGATTATGGGGAGCCGCTGGATTTAATCTTAAGTCGTGTAGCATCTCCCTAATAGCCGTCATTTGTTCAGTGCCATCCTGGCGGAGTTCCTCAATCGCTATGAGACCATGACCCGCATATCATTCGTCCGCCATATGGGAAAATGATGGGGAAATACTCTGCACCTAATTTAGTGGGCATGCAATGGGTAATTTTTCAGATCTACAAAAATATTGAAAGGTAAAATTGTTCTCACCTAATACTAGGGTAGAAAAAAAAATATTTTTTAGATTTTCTTAAAGAAAATAATTAGGAGATTATTAAAAAAATTTTGATTTTTTGCAGGAAAATAAAAGAAATTTAGGCCGCTATTTGCATACCCAAAATTAAAAATTTATAATGACTTAATAAAAATAAATTTTTATTATTATTTTTTACTAATAAAATGATGGAGAATTTCCAGAAATTTGTTTTTTTAATTTTGAGAAAAATTGTGAATTTTATGTTGCTATTGGCAGACCAATACTAAAATTTTTGTTTTATTATTTTTACATAGAAACATGCAGGTGCGTGACATCATACTAATAAAAGGGGGAGGGTGCTAATTAGGAAATTAATGTGAACCTCCCTCTGATACCAAATTGATGCAAGCTCATTGTTTCGACGGATTAAAACACAACGCTTTCTTAGGATCGGTAATTAAAATGACTACGGAGCGAGCAAAGTTCTCTAAATTAATACTAACGATGGTTCCTACAATATATCAATGCATAACATAAAGGGACGCTAACCCTTTTATAGATTGAAAAAGGGCTAAAGGCCAATGTTCGCTCAAGCGAATAGGACCTACTCGATCCAGAAAATTAGCACTTCAAATTTAATCATGCGCAAACATTCACTATTCCAATAAGAGAAAATCCGGACTAAAATAGCGATTAAAATAGAGTCCAAAATTCAACCCCAAATTAATTAATATGAGGGTTACCAAATCTCTTGAACACCAAAGAAATCAAGGCTAAGCAAACCGATTTCTACAAGTGTTCACGAGATTTACCCGCTCCAATTTTTATGAAAAACATTCAGACAATTAATGACTAAAATATAGATTTTAATTACGCACAACATTCAATATAAATAAGGGCTAATTACTAGCATTCTATTCCACCACAATCTCACAAATATTATAGAAGAAATCTCACAAAGAGGTTTAAGAAATCGTTACCCAATCCCAAGAAGTCCGTCCACAATAATGAGTGGAGGAAGGGCTCTCGATGGTGGAGGATTTTCTATTTTCCATGCAAATCCTCAGATCCGCACCGGACGATGAAGACGCTCGTCGTTTTCCTTTTGCAAAACCCTAAGAGAGGGGATCCCATAAAAGGCCAATATATATTAGGGAAGAGAGAGAAAAGGTGGTGAGAATAATTTTCCCAAGATGTTTGATGATGGTCGGATTTTGTATGGAGGATTGGTCGGGGTTTGGCTTTGGTGATGAAGAGGGTGGTCGGTGTAACACCCCAAAGCATACAGGAATTCATCGACCTGAGCTCGACGAAGATCGTCGACTTGAGCTCGACGAATATCGTGGAGCGTAGCTTGACGAAGATCATCGAATGGAGCTAAAGGAGGTCAACGATGATCATCGACCTAAGCTCGACGAAGATCGTCAAGCTGAGCTCGACAAAGGTCGTCGAGAAGAGATTATCGAGCTGAGCTCAATGAAGATCATCGACCGGAGCTCGATGATTTTGAAAAGATTTGTGTTAGGAGGATTGTTTGCGGCCACTGAGCGATGATTTAATTTCAACCCAAGCAGTTGCATGATTTTGACGGTTTGATCGTATGGCTGGGATGTACTCTGAAGCCTCTTATGTAGACGGATAGAAAGAAGGAAATCATTATTTCTTTTTCCTTTATCTCTCTTCCCGAGTTCTGGAGCAGAAGACTCTCGGCTAGAGCTAGGGTTGCTGGAGAAGAGTTTGTGACCGAAAACGAGATCTGAAGCTATAATCGCGAAGGGAAAAGTGAGGCAGTCATTTCCATCTGCATAGAAAAGCTGTGTCATGCCTCCAAAAAGAACATCAAGGGTAACGATCTTTATCCTTGGAAATGTGAAGTCCTTATTTTGGCATGTGCATGGATTTCCCCCACCAAAAGGTGGAAGATTGAGGATTTCCCTTGGGTTTATTTTTGAAATCCCCAATAAAGCCTTGCATATAGATCCAGAAATGTGTAGTACGGAATAGGCATTCTGTATGAAGCCCATCTGTACAGGTTGGTTTGGATTCGTGAAGCTTTATTTTGCGCACCGAAGAAGACTCTACATATAAATGAGTATTTTGTGGGTTCGTCGGGTTGTGCCTATGAAGCGGAGTAACAGGAAGAATTGGAGTAGAATTCCAGGAAAATACCCTCAAAGTTTATGAGTTGTTTGCTATGTAAGTCCAAATTTTCTGGCACTACAAGTGGCTGCAGGGATTTCTGGATGGTTGGTCGGGTTAAGGTGAGGGCCTGGTAGAGAAAAAGAGTTTTGTTGCTAACGCCAGGCGACAGTGGTTGTCGCTGGCGATAGCTCCTAGCTAACCTATGATTATGAAGACAGTCCTTCTGGGACAGTGTGGCTATTGTGAGCTATGAGCTCTTAAAAGGCTTCATGCTAAATGGACAAGGGGATGCCGACCCACGCCAGTCTAGATATTAAACTGGCGATTTGAGCAACGGTCAAGGGCTGAACTGTATCCACGTTATGGTTGTTTAACTTGATTGCATAAGTTGTTGGCTTTGTTAGGATCACATAACGAGAGTCTTGGGTTGTTTGCCGACAAGACTAAAGTCTCTAGCTGTAGGCCGTAGAGCGCAATGCTCAAAGATTACTGTTGGGTTTTGGACCTTTGAACGGTGGTGGGACCCTAGTTTTTTGGTACACTAATAATGTGCCCTGAGTATACGGAGCGTCGGACTGTGTAGTCGATGTTTGTGATATATTGATGGTGCGTGAGTGCACATCTTGTGATATATCTGCTTGTGAAATGTCATGCCTGCAGGGAAGGAATACCACTGCCCCAAGAAATGGGTAGGGTCGTTATAAATTGGTCAGCTCAATGCTGGTTGTTGCCTTATTTGCCACCGTGCGGTGGAATATCTTTGTACAGGTGCTAGAGAGCAGAGCGGGAAATAGCGGGCTGAATCCCTTGTTGTTGCTGCTATTGATGTTGCTATGCTGGCCCTCGAAGGACAATTAAAGAAATATTTTACTGTGTGTGGCCGGCCTGCGTGTCGATGTATATAATCCACACTCGTGAAGAGAACCTGTAATGCCTTAAGGCCAAACTTTTATGTATTTGGTATACATTCCTTTGAGATATATAAATGGGTTGGTTTATATATATAGTGGACATTTATGGTTGATGAGTTCATGTTTAACTCCTAATGCTTCCGCTAGAATGCTCTGAGTTAGGATGCATGTACTAGTTTTTAATATTAACCTGTAACCTCGCTGCATGTTTGTGGCATATAGTGTGGGGCCCTGGCCGGACCTTCTATTATATGTCATTTAACGGATGGAGTCATTACAATTTGGTATCAGCTTGTCTTGGTCTTCCTCTTTCGAATTTGTGGTCGAATTCTTTTATGGAGTGGCGAGCACGTGTAAGTGCGACCCGCTTTAACTATAAATGGACTCAAGAATGTCCACTAAAGAATGCAAATAAACTTGTTTGTGGAACCTGCGCATTCCTATAATGTTCTTGTTGCTTGTGCAAAGTCGCTAAAGTGTGTCTTTTCCACCTATAGGTGACTCGAAGTGGTGCTGGTCAGTCTGAGCCCCAGCATTCTGATGAGAGTGCGCCACCAGTGTTGGTTCCTACACCTCATCCTTTTGCAAAGATAGTATGTCTCATTGCTGAGGCACTGTTTGCAATGCTTCATGCACAGCCTACTGGGCAGGCGCAACCTGCAATGGTTCCAGAACAGGATGGTGTGAGGCTAGAACTTGTTGAGGCTGTTACTGATCCTCGAGCAGTTGAATCAGTTTCTGAGCTTCAATCCTCCTACGTTTACGGGTGTGGGATCCCCAACGCAGGCGAAGGATTGGTTTTCACACATCAAGCGAATATTGATGGCAATAAGGACGGAGGAAGAACAGAAAGTAACCTTAGTAACCTTCTTACTAAAAGAAGAGGCTCGGATATGGTGGGACGAGATAGAGTTGCACCACTTAGTTGGCAGTAAACTAACCGAAGTCTTGATAGAGGAGTTTTCGAGACTATCCTTGGTAAAGCACATGCCATCGGCTTAGCAGATAGCCATGGAAAATGAATTCCAACATCTAAATCAGGGAGAAAGTAGTGTTGACACCTACTTACATGAGTTTACCAGGTTGGGATGTTATGCAGGAACTATCTTTGCTGACGAGGAGTGTAAAACTAATAGGTTCTACGAAGGGTTACGGGATGAGTTGAGATTCTGCTCTCGAGTTCGGTGAACCTGGGATTTCAAGCATTTGTTGATACGGCTAGTGCGTTGGGGAAGGATATGAAGCGGGGACAAGTCAAGAGGGACTTGGCTATGACAAAGTCTGAGTTCAAAGCGCCACGTCCTGAGAAATCAAACTACCAAAGGAAATGGGGAAAGAGATCCAAGTCTTCTGGACAAGCTCCTTCTACAGTTGCATCTGGAGCAACTTCGAGGCAAGAGTCTCACACTGGCTATACTTGTGGTAGGGTGGGGCATCTTGCTCGTGACTGCCGGGTTGGTCCGCCAAAGTTTGAAAATAATATAAGAGCATCTTATGTGGAGAAGGGAAAGGCAGTGGTGGAGTCCTCTGCATCCTAGACGCAACCCCGAGTTTATAATCTTGGCAAATAGGAGGCCATAAAGCAAAGTGACATCGTTACAGGTACGAGTTAAGATACTTTGCTATTGCTTTTGACACTTCATACCTTTTATAGATTGTGTATGATATGTTTTTCTTAGGCTTTGTCCTAATTTCGGACTGTCCGGCGGGAGCAATATTTGATACAGGTGTTTTGCATTCATTTCTATCTGTGAACTTCGTGTCACGAATCGGAGTGCTGATTCGTATGACTGCAGATAGTGTAATGGTGTTGTTATCAAACGAATGTTTAATGCATGCGGATAAGACTTGCTATGTCGAGGTACGGATAGGAAGTCGGGATTTCGGATTGGACGCATCTGTGCTGGCGATATCGGAATTTGATGTGATCTTTGGTATGGACTAGCTTTCGGAGCAGCATGCATTTATTGATTGCAATTCAAAGGAGATCACACTGGGACAAAATATCGATCTTGATACTAAATTTGCTAGTATGCGAGGAACGAGCAGGATCTTGATGTCTGCTCTCTAAGTCATCAATACTGTTCGGAAAGGCGCAGAGTTATTCTTCACGCTTATTTAAGCTATTGAGCCAAAGTCTAATGTGAGTGACGTTCCGATAGTATCGGAGTTTGCTGGTGTGTTTCCTAAAGATCTTCCTAGGTTACCGACCCAGCGGGAGATAGAATTCACTATTGAGTTGGTGCCAGGTAAAAAACCTGTGGCCCGCTCGCCATATCGTGTAGCGCCAAAGGAAATGGCGGAACTGAAAGTTCAACTACAAGAGTTGCTGGAATAGGGATACATAAGCCCAAGTATGTCACCTTTGAGCGCACCTGTTCTCTTTGTGAAAAAGAAGAATGGTAGTATTCGGTTGTGTATCGACTATCGTGAATTGAATAAGCTGACAGAGGAAAACAAGTATCTGATTCCACGGATAGATGACTTTTTTGATCAGCAAGTGGGATCAACCGTCTATTCTAAACTGTACTTAAAATCTGGTTACTGCCCATTGAGGATTCGGGAAGGTGACTGTTGACGCAAGAAATGCGCCTTCTAGTTAACGGGTTGTTCGGTCTCACAAGCTAGGTGAAGAAGAGGGTTGCGGGGATAGTAGTGAGATTTACTGAGAGCAGGTGGGAAGGTTGATGATCAGCGGAGAAGCGAGATTGATCAAAGGAGAAGCTTGATTGATTAGAAGAGAAGCTTGATTGATCAAAGGAGAAGCTTGATCAGGAGCAGTCTAGCAGACAGTTACTTTAGTAGTTGAGCTCTGATGGTTAGACCGAGCGAGGGAAAGAAGAGACGGGGCCGCTAGCAGCGGCAATAGCAGAATTCGCCCGTCGCGGCCTGAATTCCACTCTCACGATGGGATTTTCCTTTAATCAAGAAGCAAGTTTACAGTTTGCTATTGCACCTTTACACGATAAAGAAATAAAGGGTACAAAGGGAGAAGTTGGCGGCCAGGGAAGGAGTTGCCAGAGACCAAGTAAAAGAGGCTGCCAGCAGCTGTGGAGGACTGGGAGGACTGGGAAACTGAGTACGTAGACCTTGCTGGATTAACTGTGGAGGACTGGGAAATTGAGTTCGCAGACCTTGCTGGATCAACTGTGGAGGACTAGGAGGACTGGGAAACTGAGTACGCAGACCTTGCTGGCAGCGGCAATTCTCTCGCGCGCCTTCTAAATAAGAGGCCTTGGGGGCTATTTATATGCCCGAGGAGGAACTTCTAGAAGTGGGGCCCAGTGATGTCATCACGGAGCTTCAAGCGGATGAGAAGAGTAGGTCGCCGACCTAGGCAGACTCACTAGACTGGAGGCAGGCATGCTGCATCTGGGGCAAGCAGAGGGGCGGCCATAGGAGCAGGCTTTTCCTCTGCTGAAGAGAGAGTAGGATTCCTCGTGTTGGCAGTTAGGAGAGGCAGTCTGCCCACTATTGTAGGCGGCTAAGAAGGCAGGCCACCCACTGTTGTGGGCAGCTAGGAAGGCAGGCCGCCCACTGTTGTGGGCAGCTAGGAAGGCAGGCCGCCCACTGTTGTGGGCGGATAGGAAGGTAAGCCGCCCCTTTGGGTGGGTGTCAGGGTTAGGCCACCCACTTGGGCGGCTGCAAAAGGGCAGGCCGCCCACTTGGGCGGCTGCAAAAGGGCTGGCCGCCACTTTGGGTGGCTGCAAGGGGCAGGCCGCCCACTTGGGTGGCTGCAAATGGCCAGGCCACCCCTTTGGGCGACTGTAAGGGGCAGGCCGCCCACTTGGGCTGCTGCAAAATTATAGGCCACCCCTTTAGGTTGCTGGAAGGGGAAGGCGGCTCATGCCGGCGAGGTTAAGTCGGTGGTCTGCAGTGTTGACGCCAGCTGGACGATCTGGCGGACTGAAGGGATAAATTGCGTGGATCACACTCTGCTGCTTTAGGTTGCCTCCTGCAAGGAAGATTGCTGCGAGGTTAGCAGGCCTAACCGCATGGCCTGCGAGGGAGAGCTATGGGAGCAGCCCGCTGTCCCAAAAGGCATGCAGAAGGTATGCGACCGGGGCAGTTAGACCTGGGAGACCGTCCTAGCCATACATGAGTTTACTTTAAATAAACAGTGTCTTCCAAACATCGGCACGCAGGCCAGTCACACATGAGAATATCAAGTAAACATTCGCAAAGTCCTTCGAGGGTTGGCTCCGCAACAAGGGATGCCGCCCGCTATTTGTCACTAGGCTCCACAACACCTACAAGCAACCATTCACTACAATGGTGGCAAACAAAAGCAACGATCAGCTAAAGCTGACCAAATTATAACGACCCCACCCCTTTCTTGGGGTGGAGGTGCTCCTTCCCTGCATTGCATTAGTATAATCCAACGATTAAAGTGAAAGTCAACATTTGCACAATACACCACAGGTGCAGGCCCGCACGGCCACACACCCCGTGCTCTCAGGGCACTAACTCGGTGAACCTGGTGCGAACCCGGTCTGTTCTATGGTCCACCACCACCCCCAGGACGGCAAACCGCGTGAGCATTAAAGTCCTTTCATCCAAAGCATAGACTCGCTCTCCAAGACAACTTTCACTGAACCACTTGGAGTGGGTAAGGTTCCACCCGCCCGTTGCTCACCTCGCCACGACCATTTAGCCATCGGTGCGGGCCAAGTTTACCCCAAGTCCTACCATATCGTTTAAACAACCATACATAAATTGGTTATGTACATGGCTGGCTCCCAGGCCACCGTTATGGCAGAACTTCGCTTCTGCCCAGATTTCCGGGTGCACCTTATAGTTAATCCCCAAGGATCCTTATTGTAATCTTCCACGTAGAAAACCCGAAAATCTCCATCGGCACGGAGTCTTCTCTGACCTTTCATGTATAATGAAATATCACTGATCCAAACCAACTTGTCTGGGTAGGATTCACACACCATGTTTATATCCGTACTTCGATTCCGGACTCTACATGCAAAACAACGGGGACTATTCATGTCTACCCGAAGGAATACCTCGCACTCACCGCTCACTCGTAGGAGGGAGTTTCCTATGCAAAAAGGAAAAGGACTTCACATGTCCAAGAAAAGAATCTTTACCCTTGGGTTTATTTTTGGCGCCATGATAGATGGATGAAAAGCATCGCAATGGCCTCGCCTCCATAGATCTGGACTCAGCTTGCAATTTGGAGCTCCGAAGCTCCTCCGGCAGCCGGATCTCTCCTTATCCTTCTTCCTTGCTCTCCCCTCTCTCTAAAGCTTTAGAAATAGATTGCTCAAAGTGGAATGAGGGTTTCAATCCCTATTCCCGACCTTAACTCAGCAAGAACAGCCCTGGGCCCTTGATCCCAAAATAAGGAAACGAACAGCAAGGATTCGCACTTAAAATTAATTTCCTAGGCTGAACACGGCTTGTGACACGCCCGTGTCCAAGGCCGCGTGCCTCGATCGACTTTGAAACCGTCGCATCCCGACCAGGACACGGGCTTAGACATTCCCGTGTCAAACTTTGACACGCCTGTGTCAATCATTACACGCCCGTGTTGCGAGGCGTGTTCCTCACTCGACACAGGACAAAATCATCCCGAAGAGGACACGGCCATGTGACACGCCCGTGTCACATGCCGTATGCCAGATACGCCCGTGGGACATTCCCGTGTCCCAGGCCATGAAACTTACTCGATACATACTGGCTAACAGCCCGAGCAGGACACGGCCCTGAACACGCCTGTGTCTAAGGCCATGTGCCCGACCTCCGATGATCATCGACTGCATCTTGTCAACCACATGAAAAATTGTCTAACCCGAGCATGACACGGCCATGGACACGCCCGTGTCAAAGGCCATGTGACCCTTACCAGGCCCCAAACATGGCTTCTAATACTGTCCGTCCCTCTTTTGAGTTTTGGGGCATTACAATTATCTCCCTCTAAAAATAATTTCATCCCGAAATTACAGAAAGTAAAAGATACACAAAATAAAATTGTACTTGAGTGGAATAACTCGGGATACTCTTCGAGCATGGTTTTCTCTCGCTCCCACGAAAGCTCCTCATGACCGTAGTTGTCCCAACGGACTTTGACCATTCGGATGTCCTTGTTACGAATTTGCTTGACTTCAGAGTCCTCAATGCGAATGGGTTTGATCTTCGTCGTCAACCCATTATCAACCGGTACTTGATCGACCACAACAACTTATGATGGCTCTTGCACCGCCTTCCGCAATACCGAAATATGGAATACATCATGTAGACCACTCAATTCCACTGATAGTTTTAGTCGATAAGCTGCTTCACCAATACACTCCAGAAGCTCAAACGGTCAAAGGTACCTCAGGCTTAGCTTATTCAAGCGTCGTAGCCGCGAAACACCCTTGAACGACTTAATATTGAAATAAATCGAGTGGCCAACAGCGAACTCAATGTCCTGGTGCTTGACATTATAGTATTTAGCCTACATGTCCTGGGCGATTAGCAATCGTTCTCGAATAGTTTGTACCAACGAAGTTGCATCTTCCACCTCTTGTCGTTTGAACAGCTTCGACTCACCTGTTTCAAACCACGACAACGGCGTGCGATATTTCCTACCATAAAGCGACTCGAAGGGCGCCATTTGAATGCTCGCTTGGTAACTATTGTTATAAGAAAATTCTAACAAGTACAGGTGATCTTCCCACTGCTTCCCGAAATCTAAGACGCACATGCGAAGCATGTCCTCCATAGTCCTATTGACACTCTCGGTTTGACCATCCGTCTGCGGATGAAAGGCCGTGCTGAAACTCAGCTTGGTTCCCATCATTTGTTGCACCAACCTCAAGTCATTGGACGTGAACCACCCGTCTCGGTCACTCACGATGCTACGGGTCACACCGTGTAGTCGAACAATTTTATCCATATAGAGTTTTGCCAGTTTATCCACCGAATCATCCTTCCTATTCAGAATGAAGTGCGACACCTTCGTCAATCGATCTATAATAACCCAGATGACGTCATTCCCCTTCTGCGATCTTGGCAAACCATGCACAAAATCCATAGAAATGTCGTCAAACTTCCACTGCTGGATAGGCAAGGGCTTCAAGAAACCTCCGGGCTTCTGGCACTTTGCCTTCACCAAGGCACACGTTTGACACTTCACCACGTAAAGTGCCATGTCCTTCTTAAGTCCTAGCCACCAGAACAACTTCTTCATATCACGGTACATCTTCGTGCTCCCTGGGTGAATCGAGTACTTGGTATGATGAGCCTCGTACATCTATTCACCCACAGTTTACCCATATTTGGGATGCATAGACCACTGTCCTTTCATAAAAATCCATCTACAACATCAAATTGGGAATTTGACCCATCCAAAGCCTCATCCACAATCTGCTTCATGTTGCTATATAAAACTAGAGCACGCTGAATCCTATCAGCAAGGTCATACTGTACCTCTGTCCAGTTCAGCTGTGCTTCGGCGGTTGTCTGCTTGTCAACACAAGAGATCTCCAATGCCTCCAAATCCCGAATCAAACACTCGTCATGAACCAACAACCAGTTGGCCTGCGCGGAAGCCCTGCTACTCAACGCATCAGCAACCACATCGCCTATACCAGGTACATAATTAATCTTGAATGTGTAGTCCCCCAGGAACTCCATCCATCTCTGCTGCCACATGTTTAGATCCTTTTGATCCAACAAGTATTTCAATCACTTGTTATTGGTGTAGATATCGACCTTCACACCGTACAGGTAATGCCTCCACATCTTCAGGGCAAATATCACGGCCGCTAACTCCAAGTCGTGGAATGGATAATTCCTCTCGTGTACCTTTAGCTGATGCGAGCCATAAACTATTACACTCCCATGCTGCAGCAGAACGCAACCCAAACCACTACCCGAAGCATCACTGTAGATCTCATAACCTTCGGTCCCACTCGGCGAACATAGTACAGGCGTTGTCGTCAACCATTTCTTCAGCTCTTCGAAATCTTGTGCGCACTCAGGCGTCCAAACAAACTTCTGATATTTCCTCGTCAAAGTCATGAGGGGTAACGCTATCCGTGAAAAGTTCTCTACGAAGCGTCTGTAATAGCCGGCAAGCCCCAGAAAACTCCGGACTTCGGCTACTGTAGATAGCACAGACCACTCCCGTATCTCAACTATCTTCGTTGGATCCACCGCAATCCCTTCTCCACTGACTATATGACCAAGGAAAGCCACCGAGGATAAACAGAATTCACATTTGGAGAATTTAACATACAGTTGGTTCCTCTTAAGCATCTCTAACACCAAATGCAGATGCTTGAAGTGATCCTCTTCGTACTGCGAGTACCCCAATATATCGTCAATAAAGACTATCACGAAGTGGTCCAGGTACTCTCTGAATGTTCTCTTCATCAAATCTGTATACAAAGATGGCGCATTAGTCAGCACAAACGGCATAACCGTAAACTCATAATGCCCATATCTCATGATGAAAGCTGTCTTAGGGATATCACTTTCTCTTATCCTCACCTGATAATGCCCGGACTTAAGATCCAAATTCGAGTACACTGATGACTAGACTAACTGATTGAACAGATCATCAATCCTTGGGATCGGGTACTTGTTCTTCTCCGTTAACTTGTTCAACTCTCGATAATCTATATAGAGTCGAAAACTTCCATCCTTCTTCTTAACAAAAAGGACCGGTGCGCTCCAAGGCAACAAACTTTGATGCACATAACCCTGTTCCAATAGCTCTTCGAGTTGAACCTTTAGTTCCACCATCTCGTTAGGCGCTAACCGATACAGAGAGCTTGACACAAGTTTAGCACCTAACACTAGCTCAATTGTGAAGTCAATCTCTCGCTATGGTGGGGCTCTAGGGAGATCGTCAGGGAACAGGTCAGTGTACTCAGATACCACTGGGATACTGTCCAAAGTAGGTTTAGGCTTCGAAGCCTCCACTAGTGTGAAGAACAGCTCTGCACCAGCACGAACTGCCTTAACCACCTGAAGAGCAGAAATGAAGTCTTGCTCGACCCTTTCAAGACTGCAAATGTCGTCTCACGACCAGTTCCCAATTTGACCACCTTGCGGTTGCAATCAATGTGTGTCTGCTGCTCCGAGAGCCAGTCCATACCAAATATTAGGTAGAACTCCGTAAGTAGCAGTAATGATGCTTGCAAGTCGAACTCTTGACTCCCAATCTGTATTTTTATGCCACATACTTTATCCACATGCATTGAACACCCATTAGGCAACAACACATCCAATTTGTCCTTTGCCATTGAAGTGGGTACTCCGATGCGCAATACAAATCCTTCGGACAAAAAGGATTGCAAAGCTCCTGTATTGAAGAGTGCTCTTGCCGGATTATCACAAATCAAAACAAAGCCTAGTACAAGCGATAATAAGATAACATGCACAAGATAACAAGTATTTAATGCGGAACTACTATAAATTTAAACCGTACCTATCACCACATCGGTTTGCTTTATGGCCTCCTGCTGGCCAAGATTATAAACCCTAGACTGGTTGGATCATAGTGCGATGTAGTGGACTCCACTGCCTTGCCCTTCTCCTCATACGTTGCTCCCGACTTCCTATAGGACTTTGGGCGTCCACTCCAGCAATCACAGGCAAAATGCATCGGCTTCCCACAATTGTAGCATGCGCCCAGGGTTTGGCCTATAGTCAGTCCAGATTCACTAGAAGAAGGGGCTAGACCCGAAGTCCGAGCCTCCTTTTTAAACTTGCGAAACCCAGAATTTGAGGTAGTCGTCACCTTGAACTCTGTCCTCTTTACACTAGAGTCTTTCTTCGCTTGCACATTCCTCAAATCCTTCTCCAACAACCGGGCCGTATTGATCAGGGTTAAGAAGCTCTGTGTCATAGGCCCTGAGAGCAGTAGCCTTAGGTCATCCCGTAGACCCTCATAGAATCGGTTTGTCTTTCTCTCCTCATCCGCAAATGTAGAGCTTGCATACTGACCCAAACGTGAAAATTTATGGAGGTACTCATCCATGCTACTCTCTCCTTGCACCAGCTTCTGGAATTCATTCTCCATTGCAATCCTCTGAGCCAAGGGAAGGTACCTTGCCAAGAATAGTCTCGAAAATTCCTCCATCGAGACATTCGTGAGTTGCCTTCCCCCCATGTGTTGTAGCTCTAAACCTTCCCACGACAACCTTGCATCACCATCCAATAGGAGAGTGGCTATGGTGGTATTTTACCACTCCTTCGTTTCCATAACTGTCAAGACTCTCTTTACTTGGGAGAGCCAATCCTCAGCTTGGGATTGGTTCCCCATCCCCGAGAACACAGTAGGATTGAAGCCCATAACATGCTTAAGATGCTTTTCAGTTGCACTCCTAGGTACCAATGGCTCCACCACCACTTGCTCCACCCTTCTCGGTTCTGCCGCTTGAAGCGGTATCTGCTCCACTGTAGGGGCAGGATGCTGCATTTGCCTTGCATGTTGGGCATTTATCATAGCGAACACCGCTTCAGCCACAAATCTTATGGTTTCTGCAGAAAGAGGTGTTGTAGGCACATCATTCGGTGCGCTACTTGCCTCAGAATGCGGGTATTATGAAGGCCTTGCACCACTCCTGGTCACATATAGACGTACAAAACATCGTTAAGTGACCGAACAATATTACAAAAAGCAATTATAGAAACACGCAGGTTCCTCAAACATGTGTATTTTCATTCCTAAGTGGACATTCATGGGTTCTTTTATGTTATAACGATGACGCACATACATGTGCTCACCACCCCTTAAAAAAATTCGTCCACAAATTCCAATAAGCATGACCGAAACCGGTAGTCACCAAATTGTAATACCTCTATCCGTCACACAACATATAGCAGTAGGTCCGGTCGGGGCCCGACGCCATATACCGCAGACAGACCGGTGGGATACTAAATGAAACTATCCTTCCAATAACAACATCCTACACAGAGCACATTCTAGTGGAAGCTTTTAAATGTTGCAAAGAAAAGAACCATAAACACATCATGAATGTCCACTAAGATAACCAAAAATAGGAATGATCGTACAAATACACAAAGTACTTGGCCTTATGGCCTTACATGAGTTTACTTTAAATAAACAGTCTCTTCCAAACATCGGCACGCAGGCCGGTCACACATGAGAATATCAAGTAAACATTCACAAAGGCCTTGAAGGGCCGGCTCAGCAATAAGGGCTTCAGCCCGCTATTTGCCACTAAGCTCTGCAGTACCTGCAAGCAATAGTTCACCATAATGTTTGAAAACAAAAGACAATGGTCAGCTAAAGTTTACCAAATTATAACGACCCCACCCCTTTCTTTGGGTGGCGCTGCTCCTTACCTTCATTGCATTAGTATAATCCAACGATTAAAGTGAAAGTACAACATTTGCACCATACACCCGAGGTGTAGGCCCGCACGGCAACACACCCCGTGCTCTCAGGGCACTTACTTGGTGAACCCGGTCTGAACGCAGTCCATTCCGCAGTCCACCACCGCCCCCAAGATGGCAAACAGCTTGAGCATTAAAGACCTTTTAGCCGAAGCCTAGACTCGCTCTCCAAGCAAAATTTTACTTAACCACTTGGAGTGGGTAAGGTTCCACCTACCCGTTGCTCACCTCGCCACAGCCATTTAGCCATCGACGTGGGCCAAGTTTCCCCCAGTCCCAAAATATCATTCAAAAAAACTTACATAACCTGGTTATGTACACGGCTGGCTCCCAGGCCACCGTTATGGCAAAACTTCTCTTTGGCCCAGATTTCTGAGTGCACCTTGGAGTTAAACCCCAAGGATCCCTGCTGCAATCTACCACCTAGAAAACCCGAAAACATCCATCGGTACGGAGTATTCTCTGACCTTTCATGCATAATGAAACATCACCGATCCAGAACAACTTATCAAGGTAGGCTTCACACACCATGCCCATTTCCGTACTTCAATTCCAGACTCTAAATGCAAAACAACGGGGACTATTCATATATACTCGAAGGAATACCTCGCACTCACCGCTCACCCACGGGAGGGAGTTTCCTATGCAAAAAGGAAAGAGACTTCACATGTCCAAGAAGAGAATCGTTACCCTTAGGTTTCTCCTTGGGGCCTTGAAGATCTAGACAGATGAAAAGCACTGCATTGGCCTCGCCTCCGTAGATCTTGACTCGGCTTGCGATTTGGGCTCCGAAGCTCCTCCGACGGCCGGATCTCTCCTTCTCCTTCTTCCTTTCTCTACCCTCTCTATAAATCTTTAGAAAGAGATTGCTCAAAGTGAAATTAGGGTTTCAAACCCTATTCCTGGCCTTAACTCAGCAAGAACAACCCTTGGCCCTTGGATCCCAAAAGAAGGAAACGAACGGCCATGATTCGCACTTAAAATCAATTTCTTGGGCCGAACACAGCTTTTGACACACCCGTGTCCAAGTCGGTGTGCCACAATCGACATTGAAACTATTGCATCCTGACCAGGACATGGGCTTAGAAATGGCTGTGTCAAACATTGACACGCCCGTGTCAATCAGTACACGCCCGTGTTGCGAGGCGTGTTCCTCACTCGACATAGGACCAAATCATCATGAAGAGGACACGACCATATGACACGCCCGTATCACATGCCATGTGCCAGACACGCCCGTGTCCCAGGCTGTGTAACTTACTCAACACATCTCGGCTAATAGCCCGAGAGGAAAATGGCCCTGGGCACGCCCGTGTCTCTGGCCGTGTGCTCGACCTCCAATGATCGTCGACTGCATCTCGTCGAACACACGGAAAATCGTCCAACCCGAGCATGAAATGGCCATGGACAAGCCCGTGTCCAAGGCCGTGTGACCCTTACCAGTCCCCAAACTTGGCTTCTAATGCTGTCCATCCCTCTTTTTAGTTTCGGGACATTACAATTCTCTGCTTCTTAAAATAATTTTGTCCTGAAATTACAGAAAGGAAAAGATACACAAAACAAAACGGTGCCTGAGTGGAATAACTCGGGATACTCTTTGAGCATGGTCTGCTCTCGCTCCTATGAAAGTTCCTCACAACCGCAGTTGTCCCAATGAATTTTGACCATTCCGATGTCCTTGTTACGAAGTCGCTTGACTTCAGAGTCCTTAATACAGATGGGTTTGATCTTGTTCATCAAGCCATTATCAACCGGTACTTGATCGACCACAACAAATTGTGAAGGCTCTTGCACCACAATTCCACTGATAGTTTCAGTCGATAAGCTGCTTCACCAATACGCTCCAGAACCTCAAACGGTCCAAGGTACCTCAGGCTTAGCTTCTTTAAGCGTCGTACCCGCAAAAAACCTTGAACGGCTTAATCTTCAAATGCACCCAGTCCCCAACAGCGAACTCAACATTCCGATGCTTGACAATATAGTATTTATCCTGCCTGTCCTGAGCGATCAACAATCATTCTCGAATAGTTCATACCAATGAAGTTGCATCTTCCTCCTCTTGCCGTTTGAACAGCTTCGACTCACCCGTTTACAACCACGACAACGGCGTGCGATATTTCTTACCATAAAGGGCCTCGAAGGGCGCCATTTAAATGCTCTCTTTGTAGCTATTATTATAAGCAAATTATACCAAGTACAGGTGATCTTCACACTACTTCATGAAATCTAAGACGCACATGCGAAGCATGTCCTCCATCGCCCTGTTGACGCTCTCGGTCTGACAATCCATCTGCGGATGAAAGGCCGTGCTGAAACTCAGCTTGATTCCAAACATTTGTTGCACTAACCTCCAGTCATTGGATGTGAACCACCCATCTCGGTCACTCACGATGCTTCATGGCTTTGTTCCGCACTTGGTGCAATTTCCTTACTCTTGGACTTTTAAGTAATAAATCATAACTGTTTCATTTATTATTTATTGTGGTTTGGTAGCTCTCCGGTGAATGGGGTGGTAACCCCTTTGGTTTTCTTTTGATTATTATCTACTGGTGATCTAATACCACTTGTAATTTTTGCTGAGGTATTCTTTTCTTGTTAATGCCTCAGGTTCAGAGTAATAGCCGGTTGAGCAGCTAAGGTTGGTTTTTGGTTGGTGTTCTGCATCTATCGTTTCCTCATCATTGTGAGGTAAATGTTTCTTGTTTTCTTCTACTTCAGACATACATACATACTTTTTAGTGGGTTCGTGTCAGGGTGTTGAAGCCCACTGGATTTTGTAAAATGTTAAGTACTTACTAGCTGTTAAGTAGATTCCTTTATGACTTGTTGGTTTTACTTGCTATGTAGGAAGGTTTTATGCTATGTTGCATGTTAGATATTTTAAAGTATAAAGGTATTACCTCTATTACCATATGCATGACATCTTTTAAAACTAAAGTCACTATATCTTATTGAACGTACAAACTAATATCTATACTTATTCTAAATTTTGAATTATGCATAACATGAGTTGTCCTATGGGGATATTTATGCTCATGTAGGATGTTAATCATTGTAAACAAACTATTTTCTGCAGCATATACTTATATTTTAAGTCGTGGACTAGTTGATCCACTAAGCCGAGGGATACGGCTAACCAATTAAACTTAAATTGGATTTTCTTCTTAGAAACTTATGAATATCATATAAAATGTAGATTTGGAGTCTTGCCTGAGCATCTACAGTTATCCCCTATACGGCGTTGAATTACAGCGTGTGTTTTCTCTTACTCTGATATACAATTAAATTAAGAGAAAATGCGGGTATTGACAGTTGGTATCAGAAGGAGGTTGGGTTGTTTGGCAATTGGTCGAACAACCATCTCAAGTTAGCTTTAGTTGTCTAGTTCAATTGTATACACCAACCGATGTATCCTCAGTACGTCTTGGATGAAGCAAGAAACTACACTTATAAGCATGATAAGAAGTATACGGGGGATATTATATAATATGGGATGCATAATATGTGTTTGTATATGGGTCCTCTTAGGGGGCAACATGTGACTGCTATGTAGTATGGGATGCATAATAATCATCAAAAGAATGCATGTTTGATTTTCCTTTTCATTGCATGTGATATTATGTAGTATGGGATGCATAATATTTCATGTGTACGTCGCTCATAACATGCACTAGGGCCTTTATTAGATTGCATATCACAATATACATAGCATGCCATCGCGTAACACACGTGCCAATCTAAAGATTTACGTGATGACATATGTACACACATGGTTTTAAGTCAAAAGGAATAAGAGTTCATGCATTCATGTTCTATTTATATGGGTCAGTGGGATGATGGTATATCATCCTAAGTTTAGGCATGCCATCATTAATGAAATTCCCAGATCAAGTTAGCGGCTTGAGCAAGTATTTGTACATGTATTATCTGAACTAAGTTGTGTAGTTCTCACGGTAAGCTAGGTTTTGATTGCTTGTTTTTTGTGTTTTTAGAATGCCACTGAAGCATCCTGCGATAAGGTTGACTCCCTAGTCTGAGGGCGAGTCGTCTAGGGCGCAGAGTGAGGCTGTGATTGAAGGACTGTGACATAGCAATGAGGCTCTATCATGGCAGATGTTGGAGATGTAATCATAGATCCAGGCATTGTTGTCAGTTGTTTCCAAGCAGCCGCTTAGAGTGCGGGACCCTATTGTGGGTCTTGTCATTCTTGTTCCTCCTGCTCCTCTGGTGCCCCCAACTATGTTGCCACCAGAGATTAACTTTATTTCACATTTTCAGCAACCTGGACCCCCTACCTATGACAGTAGAGCCAACTTCATGGCTTTGGATGATTGGATTATCGTAATCGAGGAGATGTTCTCATACTCAGGAATATCTGCAGACTAGAGGGTGATGGTCAATGCTTACCAGCTGAAGGGTCTGGCAAAGAGCTGGTGGTTAAGAGAAAAGGAGAACCTGAAGGATAGATTTTTGTGGGAATCCTTCAAGGAGTTATTGATGAGGAAGTTCCTGCCATCGGTCGAGCAAGACTGCTTAATGAATAATTTTCTGTATTTGAAGTAAAGACAACTCACGGTTAGTGAGTACAAGGTGGAGTTTAGTAAATTGAGCCGGTTTGCCCCAGATCTGGTATTCTCGGAATATAGTAGAGTTAAGCACTTTTTGGGTGGTCTGAGGAATGACATCCAACAGCTGGCCAGTTTTTATGGGTCTGGAAGTTATGCTAAAGTTTTAAAAGCTTCCTTAAAGGTTGAAGCAATCGACAATGCGAAGAATTGAGGCCATCAGATGAGGAAAGATAAGAGGAAGTCTAATGAGGGTAAGAGTTCTTAAGAGTCTTGTACTGCTACAAGGAATAGAAGCAGAGAGTTGTGCATTTTCTGTGGCCTAACAGGCCATCCATTTGAGAAGTGTTTCAAGAGGCTAGGAGCTTAGAATAAGGAGCAAGTGCATGTAATTTAGAGCACTCCCAAAGGGGATTTGGTTTGTGCCTCATGTAAGAAAAAGGGGCATGATGCTGCGTATTATTAGAGAAAGAACAAGGTCTGTTTCCAGTTAGGGAAAAAAGGACATTTCAAGTCAAAGTGCCTACACACTCAGCCCCTACTGCAGCCATTTCCACATCGACCCTTGCTGCCACCGCAGCATTTGGAAAAAGGGAATGGCAAGTTAAATGTGGTGAATTTGGAGGAAGCACAGACGTCCACCCAGGTGATCTCAGGTTAGATCCTAACCTAGTGTGTTTTTAACTCATAGTTGTAGTTTCGATGTTGCTTGGTTAGTTATTAATGTGATTTTATAGGGAATTTTAAGGTAAAGAATCGTTGGGCGTGCGATCTTTTCGATTCCGGTGCTACCTGGTGTGTTGAAAGACTATCAACCCGAACAGGCAAGTTTACCTATCGAATTATAGTACCAAGGTCGTATTAAAACTCGGGGTTGTCAATTACTATTATTCACACTTCTACTATTACCCTACCGTCCGATTGTTGGGTTGTTTGAGGAATTTTAAATTAATTTTAAAATAAAATTAAGATGAAAACTTATGATAAAAAGTTAACATTCGATCAATGATTCACCATGAAAAAGAGATGAGAAGGATAAAAACAATATAGTTTTATATTTGCAAATCAAACTCGACCGTGACGGATTTGATGATAGGAAATAATATCGCTAGAGCATTAAATACCCTAACTTATAGACATTTTGACCAAAATCTCTTTACAAATCAAAAAGGTCTAAAGTTGCATTATCGAAGTGACCCGCACTATTGGACTTGACTCCAATCCAGAGAATTTACGTCGTCCTATCTCTAGGATTGCATGCAACTCCTTTCTTCTTTGAGTGATCTTTCAAATCAACGATTCTCTCGACTACTATGAAATGAGATCAAATGGCCTTCTACCATATACCAGAAATATGGAGTTGACACGATAAAAATCAAAGAAGGATCGAGAATAATTTAAGACAAAAATAAAATTATAAAGCAAAGGAAAACCTCATCTCATTTCATGGATCCTCACGGTCGAATACTAAAGGAAATTAGCTATACATAGTGGAGGAAGAAAACACAATAAGATGAAGAAATGTCATTTTCATTAATGATAGAAAAGAAGAGTACACAATAATAAAAAGGCAATACTATATTACCAAGGAAAAATTACAATAATGAAAACTACTTAGCAATAAAGAAAGAAGAAGGAAACTCTCTTGCACTTGAACTTGCTATCTCACTTGCTCTCTACAATCCAACCTTCACAAAATAAAAACTTAACCCTCTAAAGCATTAGGCAAGGGGTCCTTTTATGGGAGAGGAGGAATGTTCTAAAATGAAAATGGATATGAAGGGGCAATAGGGTGGCCGACCATACATGGTGGGAAAGGTTCATGCATGCAATTAAAGGAAGGGAGAGAGAGAGGGGGATTCATTGTATTTTATTTAAGGAAATAGAAAAAGAAAACTAGAAAATAGAAGGGGGAATGGATGAGGAATAAAGAGGGGAGAAAGAAATAAAAGAGAGGGAAAGGTAAAAGGAGGTGGGATGAATGAGGAATGGCCGACCATTGAATGGGCTGCTTGGTGGGCTTTATTGTGGGCTTTGTTGTAGGCTCGGGTAGGGAGTAGAGGGGCTGCATGGTCTGGACTTGAAGGAGGGGCTACAGCATGGGCTCGGGTTTGTCTTTGGGCTGCAATAAGGTGAAGGCCCGGGCTGCTCGGGTTGAATGTTGCTTTAACAAGGTAAAGGCTCGGGCTGCTTGGTATCATTTAAGTGCTCGGGTTGATCCATGTAGGGGCTAGACTTGAGCATGTGGGCTGCACTTTGGAGGCTTTAACCTACAAGAAAATCAATGAAATAAAATATTACATTAGTTAAATTCTATAACATAGCATTAAATAAAATAATAGCATAAAATACATAATACATAAAATTAAACTAGGAATTATTATATCATAACACAAAAAGACATTAAACATGAAATAAAACATAACAAACATAAAATACATAAAATATAAATAAACATAAAAAAATTGAATACTAAACTACCCCAAAAACCGATGACTAAAAGTAGTCATCAAATTCCCCCATACTAGAGCATTTGCTTGCCCTCAAGCAAATGGAATTAAAAACTAGGGAAGAGGAATTAAAAGTAAAGCAAAGCAAATTTAGGTTTCATAATTAAGAAAACCAAAATATGAAAAACTAGACAATCCTAATTTCTATGTTAACAACTAGTGGGGTGAGAAGTGCACAATAAAAAACTTGAAAATGGAGATATTAAAATATCATTAGAACATAAGGAAGAATTACACATTTTTAAATCCTTAAAACAAGGCATCCAAAATTTAGGAAAATAAGAAAAACAAAAGTAGAGGTTATAAATAAACGGCGCATTGAACGAACTACTAGGTTGCTAGAATAAAAATTACCCCTAAATCTTCTCAAGATAACCTCCAAATAAATCCATCAATTATGGTGGCCATAGGCTTGTCCGTTCACACTCTCTCCACTACGCGAGTTCACGTCTAAAGATCAAAAGGACTTCAATAGGCATAAAGACTTGGCTTAGGTAAATGATTAGGAATTGAAAATCAAAGATAAACGTGATGGTTAAAACACACTAATCCAAGGGTGAGCTCTAAACATAAACACAAAAATGAGAAATGACAAGTGCATCATTTTCTCCAAACCAAACTAAAAACAAAACAAGGCCATGCATTTTTTCTTTTCACATAATTGGCCAAAAATAAACTTCTCCTTTTTTGATTTTATTTCACATTTTGGATAATAATTTTTTCTTTTTCATAGGAGAGCTCCATGTAAGCTTATAATTTCCTTTTCATTTTTAAAATAATGCATCCCATCACAACAATGATATTTAAATAAAGCTTAAAGTTTAGTGTGATAATAGGAAAGGCATTTTGGCTTTGGTGAAAAATGAAAGGTGGAGCTAAACAAAGAAAAAGGAAAGAGGCCCAAAATTGTTTTAGCAATGGTGAAATATTTTTGTGGGCAAAAAGGCTCAAACGGGTCAAAGGGTGGCCTAAATCATTTCTAAAGTACGTGAAAAATGACGCAAATGGTTCGAGAGTAGCTAGAGACAAGTTCTAGACACCAAGAAAGAATTACCCCACAAATGAAAAGTTATAATGTTAATTAGCAACCATTCATACGCAACTAAACCGAATAAAAAAAACAACTACAGTTTGCTAACTTACAACGTTAAAAACCGATGCCTATATTTAAGAACTAGAAACTAGTAAAACTAAGCTATGTTAAAATGATAAATGTAGAAAACCATTTCAAAGAAATCTACTTAGAACTAAAGAACCGCAGGGGCCTACACATCACTAGAAGAAACATAAAATTAAAGATAGAAAATAATTTTTGATTTTGATTTTCAAATAGATTTTAGCAATTTTTTGGATTTTTTGATTTTTTGGGTTTTGTATTAGTTAAAGAAAAAGTAGTACTAAAGAAGCTTAATAAAACTATACTAATTTTTTTGTTTTTGTAGAAATTTAAAACATTTTTTTAGAAAGGAAAGAAGAAAGAAAAATACTAAACCCTCCCCCATGCTTGGATTTTTCATTTCCCTCAATGAAAGAAAATGAGAAAGAGAAGGAGAAGGAGAGAAAAATGCAGTAAAGTAAAGATAACAAATAAATAAAAAAGAACAGGACTTCCCCGGGTTTGTGAGGCCAAAAGATGATGTAGCTCCCCCATGCTTGCTTTTTAATGTACTCGATCACCAACAGGCTTGACTTGATCCTTCTTGAAACCAACAACGTTGGAGCGGCAATCACGAACTTGTGCTTATTTGGCCACCGGGAGGAAGAGCAAAGTACAAAAATAAAAAACAGAAGAAACCTTGGGCAGGTGCCCAACAGTGTTCTTTATTTAACAATATAATGTCCGAATAAAAAGTTTTATAAAAAGAAGTCCAAAATAATAATAAAAAGAGTTCCAAATGAAAATAAACAGTTAAGAGTCAAAAAAAATATTCTCCTTTGCAGGAGACACAGAATCATTTTAAAAATACAGCTTCAGTCTATGACCATTCACTTTAAAATCACCCTTATCCGAGTGCGAGAGTAACACAATTCCATAAGAAAAAACTTCCTTGACCGTAAACGGTCCAGACCATCGAGATTTAAGCTTTCCAGGGAAAAGACGTAAACACGAATTAAAAAGAAGAATCTGATCGCTTGGTTTAAATGTTTTAGGGTGGCGCAAGTTGTTATCGTGATAAAATTTTGTGTGTTCTTTGTAGATTTTGTTATTCTCATAAGCGTTTGCTCGCCTCTTGTAGAGTTCATTTAATTGATTTTTTTTGTGCTCACCGACCAAGTGCAGATCAAAATTAAAAAAATTTAATTCAAGGTTGGGTGGTTCATCGTAGGAGTTTTTCAAATTTTTTTCCTTTATCAAAAGTAAGATTTTCATAATTTTTTTTCTAAAAATAGGTTCATTTTCAAAATTGGCTTGCACGGATATAACCGTGCCTTCAAAATCATTTGAAGAAATTCCAGGAAAAGAAGAGGAAAAATCATTTGATGAAACACTGGATAGATAAAGAGAAGCGTCTTCATTTAACTCATCAAAAAAACAATGGTCGTCATTTTTCAAAGAGTTTTTCATAGATTGATTTATAGGAAAATTGACCTCTTCATCTCCCACACGAAGAAAGAGCTTCCCATTACCCACATCAATGACCGCTCGAGAGGTGGCTAGGAAGGGATGACCAAGGATAAGAGGGACCTCGACATCCTCTTCAATATCAAGAATAACAAAATCCACCGGGAAGATTAATTTATCGACCTTCACTAGCACATCCTCAACAATACCTAACGGATATTTAATTGATCGATCGGCTAATTGGATACTCATATGCATAGGGCTGAGAGTGCCCAATCCTACCTTCGTAAATAACGAAAAAGGCGTCAAGTTGATGCTCACACCTAGATCCGCTAACCCATGCTTTACGAAGAGATCACCAAAAACACAAGGAATTGAAAATCTACCCGGATCATTTATCTTTTTAGGAAGATTAGAATTTTTAACGACCGTCGAGCACTCTTTGTTTAAAGTTACATGAGATAAATTTTCTAGTTTCTTTTTGTTCGTTAACAAATCCTTAAGATATTTAGCATATTTATGCATTTCGCTAATTGCTTTGTGAAATGGCAAATTAATGTGGATTTGTTTGAACATTTCAAGAAAGTGTTGGTATTGATCATCTAATTTTTCTTGTCTAAGCTTAGCGGGATAAGGAGGTGGTGGAAATTCTTTTATAATAATCGGAGGATCATCTTGAAAATTAGCATTTTCTTTTTCAAAAGCAGACTTATCTTTTTCAAAAACAGATTTATCTTTTTCTTTTTCAAAATATTCATTATTCATTTTCGTAATTATAATTTTTCAGCAGTAGGAGAGACAATCACCTCTAGCTCTTCTCTTGTTGTGGTCTCGTGAATTACTTTACTACTCCGAAGGGAAATCGCTTTCGCGTGCTCCCTTGGGTTGGGTTCAATATTTGAGGGAAGAGTCCAAGGTGGCCTCTCGGAGATAACCTTGGCGAGTTGTCCTACCAAATTTTCTAGATTTTTCATTGAGCCTATTAAATTTCTAATGGTAGCATCATTCGTGTTTATATATCTTGAATACATTTGCTCCAAAGATGGAGGTTTTTGAAAATTTTGATTTTGATGTGGTGGTGGTGGAGTAAAATCGTGTGGTGGATGTACGACATTAGCAGGGTTACTCCACGAAAAATTTGGATGGTTATGCCATCTAGGGTGATAAGAGTTCGTAGTAGTATTAAAACCAGGAGGAGCAGAAAATTTAGAAAAAGCAGAAAAATTGGCAGAATTATTTTGAGCAGGCCTGGGTATGTTCCCCAGATAATCCACCTGCTCGGCAGCAATAACAATTGCAATTTCATATACCTGAGGGGCAGAGGCAACAATCATCTCCGCAATTCTCTTGTTCAGCATTTCCACTTGCAGAGCCAGTTGAGATACAGAGTCCACTTCATAAATACCTGCAGGTTTATTTGGTCGAGTCCTAGACGAGTTCCACTGATAGGTGTTCATCATCATGTCCTCTATAAGCTCAAGAGTGGCTTCCATAGTTTTTGCAGTCCAAAGAACCAGTGGAAGCGGCATCTATCATCTGCTTAGTATCTTGATTTAGCCCATTATAAAATGTATGGACCTGTAACCATACAGGCAGAGCATGATGAGGGCAGTGTCTCAAAAGTTCCTTGAACCTCTCCCAAGTGTCATAGAGGGTCTCAAAAGAAATTTGAGAAAAAGAAGTTATATCATTTCTAAGTTTAGTAGTTTTAGCGGGAGGGAAATTTCTAGCAAGAAATTTATCAACTAAAATATTCCAAGTAGTGATTGATCCTCTTGGAAGAGAACTCAACCACTGTTTGGCTTTTGTTCTTAAGGAGAAGGGGAAGAGTCTTAGCCTAATTATATCGTCTGAGACACCGTTGATTTTGAAGGTGTCACAGATCTCGAGAAAACTAGCAATATGCAAGTTCGGATCTTCATCTTATAATCTGTCGAATTGTACATATTACTACACCATTTGTATGATGCTAGGCTTAAGCTCAAAGCTATTGTTCGCAATTGCCGGTCGAACAATACTTGTTTCTGTACCCTCAAGGTTAGGTTGAGCATAATCAGACATGGTCCTTTGGTGTGCCATTCCTGGGTTGGGTTCTTCCTTTTTAGAATTGAAATTACAATCACCGTAGGAATCCTCAACCGCTGTTTGAGAAGTGGAACCCCCGAATCAAAAGTTTCTCTGAAAGGAGCGCTCGATTTCTAGGTCTAAATCAACAAGTAGCGACAGATTCGTGTGGGTCATGCACTAAAAAAATGAAGGAGAATGGAAGGAAGGAACAAAAAGAAAGGAAATAGAAACTTGAAGAAGAAAAAGAAAATGATTAAAAAAAAATTTTGTTTTTTTTGCATGAGTAATCACAAAAGTGTTTTTCTAATATTGACGAAAAAGATCCCCAACAACGGCGCCAAAAACTTGGTGTGTTGAAAGAATATCAACCCGAACAGGCAAGTGTACCTGTCGAATTGTAGTACCAAGGTCGTATTAAAACTCGGGGTTATCAATTACTATTACTCACGTTTCTACTATTATCCTACCGTACGATTGTTGGGTTGTTTCTAGAATTTTAAATTAAACTGAAAATAAAATTAAGATGAAAACTTATGATAAAAAGTTAGAATTCGATCAATGATTCACCATGAAAAAGAGATGAGAAGGATAAAAACAATATAGTTTTATATTTTCAAATCAAACTCGACCGTGACGGATCCAATGACAGGAAATAATCTCGCTAGAGCATTAAATCCCCTAACTTATAGACATTTTGACCGGAATCTATTTGCAAATCAAAAAGGTCTAAAGTTGCATTATCAAAGTGACCCGCACTATTAGATTTGGCTCTAATCCAGAGGATTTACGTCGTCCTATCTCTAGGATTGCGTGCAACTCCTTCCTTCTTTGAGTGATCTTTCAAATCAACGAGTCTCTCGAGTACTATGAAATGAGATCAAATGGCCTACTACCGTATACCGGAAATACGGAGTCGACACGATAAAAATCAAAGAAGGATCAAGAATAATTTAGACAAAAATAAAACAAAAAAAGTAAAGGAAAACCTCATCTCATTTCATGGATCCTCACGATCGAATACTAAAGGAAATTAGCTATGCATAGTGGAGGAAGAAAACACAATAAGATGAAGAAAATTCATGTTCATTAATGATAGAAAAGAAGAGTACACAATAATAGGAAGACAATACTATATTACCAAGGAAAAATTACAATAATGAAAACTACTTAGCAATAAAGAAAGAAGAAGGAAACTCTCTTGCACTTGAACTAGCTATCTCACTTGCTCTCTACAATCCAACCTTCACAAAACAAAAACTTAACCCTCTAAAGCATTAGGCAAGGGGTCCTTTTATAGGAGAGGAGGAATGTTCTAGAATGGAAATGGATATGAAAGGGCAATAGGGTGGTCGGTCATACATTGTGGGAAAGGTTCATGCATGAAATTAAATGAAAGGAGAGAGAGAGGGGGGATTCATTGTATTTTATTTAAGGAAATAGAAAAAGAAAAAAAGAAAATAGAAGGGGGAATAGATGGGGAATAAAGAGGGGAGAAAGAAATAAAAGTGAGGGAAAGAGAAAAGGAGGTGGGATGAATGAGGAATTGCCGGCCATTGCATGGGCTGCTTGTTGGGCTTTATTGTGGGCTTTGTTGTAAGCTCGGGTAGGGTATAGAGGGGCTGCAAGGTCTGGACTTGAAGGAGGGGCTACAGCATGGGCTCAAGTTGGTCTTTGGGCTACAACAAGATGAAGGCTCGGGCTGCTCGGGTTGAATGTTGCTTTAACAAGGTGAACGCTCGGGCTGCTTGGTGTCATGTAAGTGCACGGGTTGATCTTTGTAGGGGCTGGACTTGAGCATGTGGGCTTCACTTTGGAGGCTTGAACCTACAAGAAAAAAATGAAATAAAATATAACATTAGTTAAATTCTATAACATAGCATTAGTAAAAATCATAGCATAAAATACATAATACATAAAATTAAACTAGGAATTATTATATCATAACGCAAAAAGACATTAAACATGAAATAAAACATAACAAGCATAAAATACATAAAAATAAAAATAAACATAGGAAATTTGAATACTAAACTATCCCAAAAACCGATGACTAAAATTAGTCATCACTACCCACTCATTTGTGGCTAGGACCTTTGTAGAGCGTCATCGTTTGACTCTTGATCAATTTTGAAATTCTTTTTGTGTCAAGTTTCCCTCTAGTGATTCGGTTGTGTCGGACTAGGGTATCCTGGGTTGTCTGATTCTTTTGGGCAATTTCTTAGTTATTGTTGATTTGAAGTTGATAGACCTGGAAGACTTACATGTGATCTTGGGCATGGACTAGTTGTTTAGATATAATGCGGTTATCTAGTGCAAGGTCAAGCGCTTGGACTTCAAAATGGACAACGGTCACCCCAGGAGTATTTATTGTTTTCCGTGCCAGGTTTCCCCGATTATTTAGACGGTATGTGCTCGGAAGCTTTTAGATTCCGGTTATTTTGCTTGCTTGGTTTCAGTTTTAGAGACCGTTTGTAGCTTGCCGCGTGCAGAGGAGATTCCTGTGGTGCATGAGTTTCCTGATGTATTTACAAATAGTCTTCTTGGTCTTCCACCTGAGAGGGATGTAGAGTTCATTATAGATCTTGAGCTGGGTACTCGTCCTATTGCTAAGGCACCATACAGTATGGCCCCTCGTGAGCTGGATGAGTTGCTGCATAATAGATTTAGTAGACCAAGTTCTTCATAGTGGGGTGATCCTGTGTTGTTTGTAAAGAAGAAGTGTTGGGTACATTGAATATTGTGTTCCAGATTTGGATAAGCCTCACATAACTCAATTATATATGTCAGTTTGTATTTGATGGCATTTTGAGTTTACTTGTGCAGGCTAATGATTGCAGAAAATATTCTAAGTATAAAAGTGTCGAGACACTTATAATGTGTCGACACCTTTGAAGGAGCAACGTCGAGACTAGAAGCAAGGCTGTGTCAAAACACTGGACTTATGTCGAAACACAGAAATTGAGTCGACAATAGCTTTTTCGACACTCAGGACTAGTGTTGACACACTTTGACTAGAAGTGCTGACATTAGTAGAAGAAGATGTGTCGACACACAGAATTTAAGTCGACATCAGTTTTAAATATAAAATCTATTTTGACACACAGAATTTAAGTTGGCATCATTAATAAATGGAGAAGCTATATAAACACACACGACTTATGTCGATACATTCTACAAATGTCGTGTCAAGACTGAATAAAGAGCTGTGTCGACATATTCTGAAGATGTCGACAACATCAAAGAAGTTGTGTCGACACCAAGGAATTGTGTTGACACACATTACATTTGTGTCGACACATTCTATATTTATGTCTCGACACATTTAGCTGAGTCAAATAACTTTAAGTGCAAGATTTCAAGACTGAAGACTTGACATTTGTCAGAATCGTCAAAGCTGTCAGATATGTCAGAACTGTCAGATGTCAGTTAACTACCGGACCAGCCGGTTACCTCTGATGAGATCTATAAAAGTAGTTGATTTATCACAGAATAGACATGAAAAAAGAAGGGAAAATAAGAAGGAGAATCACTCCAAGAAGAATTCACAGAATTCTATACAACAAGAAGATTCTTATTCAAGATCAGAGAAGTAGACAGCATATCTTTAGATCTGTCAGTGCTTATAGATTTAATTCTGCAAGGAAGAAGAAGCTGGATCTACACCAACTTCTCAAGAAGATTCAACCTAGGTTCTCTCTTTCAAGAAGATTTGAATAAGCTAAGTCAGGTTGAATCAGATTCATTACAACAAAGGTCAGGAGAAAGCAGATCCATCAAGATCTGATCAAAATTCCCTCACCTCTCTCTCTCTCTCTATCTGGGTGAAGGAAGAAACATACACTTTAATAAGTTTTCTGTAAGATCTATTTTTAGATCTGAGTATAAGAGATTTCAATCTTTGAGTTATAAGCCTGTAATTATAAAGGCTGAGGTAGAGCTATTTGCCTGAGGTAGGAGATTAAGTTCTCTGAGCTGTAGGCCTGGTGATAAGGGCTGAGGTAGGGCTTGATTGCCTTAGTGGTATGAGTGTGGATTCACTCTGAGGTAGGGTTCTTGGGAAGAGGCTGAGTTGTAGGACTTGTTGAAGTCTGAGCTGTAGGAACTAGTTATGGTTTCGAGTTGTAAGATCTGAGGATCTGAGAATGTGGAAGGAAGTTTTGTCGAATCTAATGTACTACTAGATAGGCGAAGGGATAAAGTGGATGTACCCTTCATTTGGGGAACCACTATAAATCTTTGTATATGCTTTGATTGTATTATTGTGTGTTGTGGTAGTTGTAGAATTTATAACTGTGCTGTGATTAGTTTATTAACTGCCTAAGTAAATTGGAATTGAACCTATTCACCCTCCCCCCTCTAGGTGTTTAGACATTCTTGAAACCAATTCCTTCAAGTGGTATCAAAGGGAGGTTACTCAAAATTAGACTTAACAGTCTGAGTATATCAACAAGGCAGTAATAAGATAACCAAGATGGGTTCAGGTGAAAATCACAACGAACTTGGATCCATGAAACTTCCCATTTGTAGAAAAGAAACATTTGGGATACGGAAATAGAGGGTCAGATTATTCATGAAAGCATCTGATCCTAGAATCTACATCACAGTTCTAGAAGGTCCTTTCATCCCAATGAAGATGTCAGTTCTTAATGCAAATCTACAGACTCCCAAGAGTTAATCAGAGATGATAAAAGATGAGATCTTCTTAACAACTTTGGACAAGAGGGCACATAACATAATTGTTAGTGCCATAGATGATGTTACCTTTCAGAATTCTGTCCACTGCAAAACCTCAAAGAAAACGTGGGACACATTGATTGTCTACATGGAGGGGACAGAAGAAGTAAGAGAGGATAGGAAGTCCATGCTCAATCAAGAGTATGAAAGCTTCAGACAAGCCAAGACTGATAATATAGTTATGTGGTATGAAAAGTTCTTCAGAATTATCACTAAGCTGATGACCTATGGAAGAGTCTTCGGCACTTATGAACTGAATGACAAGTTTCTCAGATCATTAACTAAGGACAGGGATACCAAGGTTTGTGCCATCAGAGAAGTGGCCAGACTTGCAAATACTCCTCCACTAACCTTGTTTGGAAAATTGATGTCTTATGAAATGCAGCTAACTTCTCGAAAGGAAGAGGAGAAAAGCATTAGGTCTTTTGCCAAAGATAATTTTGTGGCATTCATAGTTGAAGCTATAAGGAAGGGCAAGAGAAAGACTCATTCTCCTCCCAGAAAAGTTGCTGATACTGATACAGAAAGTTTAGACACAAGCACATCAGATTGTCATAACTCAGATGAGGATTTTGCTACCTTTTCTAGGAAATTCCAGAGGTTCCATAAGAAAAACAACTGGAGGAGCAAGCCAGCCTCCTCTTCTTACTCCAAGGATGACTACTACAAGGGAAAGAAGAAAACCTCTAAAGAGGAAAGGTATGGTTCTAAACCTAGTAAACAAACTTATACTAAAATTGTTTGTTATTGTTGCAGCAAGCCAGGACATGTTATAGTAGACTGTCCTGTCAAAAGAAAGGAGTCTGGTGAGAAAAAGGAACACCAGCATTGAAAGAAAATGGAGAGTAAGCTCTGATTAACTCTAGAGGGGTGGGGGGGTGAATAGAGTTTAAATAAAAATTCCTTTGCAACTTTTTACAAATCTAAAGTTAAGTGATAAAATAGGTGATGTAATAATAGCTAGGAGATGTTATCAGGAGCAATGAAAGCTACACAACACAAGACAAAAAAAAATAGCAAACACACAGACAACACAAGAATATTATAGTGGTTCCCCAACAGGGTACATCCACTCTTCTACCACCCTGGTAGGAATCCACTATAGGTTTTGATCAGGTGACTGCCACCACAATATCTATTTGCAGGGAGATATTGCAACCCATTGAGCTTTTGATCAGGTGCCCAAAAACTAAACTCAAGTCTTTTGGAAGGTGACTTGTTAACCAGGCAAACTTTTGAAGGGAGTTAAAACCCTGTACAGTGGGGAGGGAAAGAAAGTGATGTTAGTCTTCTATTTTCTCAAATGCACTTTGAGAAGACTTTATGTGGATTCCAGATCTTGTCAAAGCTCCCCCTGAGATATAGAGTTGTTCAGGATTGAGAAGCTTTATTCAGGAGTGTGTAGGTCTTCAGCTTGTGAAAAACAGATCCAGGAACTTTAGACAGATGGATCTATAATTTCTCAGCAAATTACTGGAAACAGAAGATGAAGAAGACCCTTGATCAGTTTGTATTGTTCTTCTTCTATCTTCTTGAGAGCACAGTGAGAGATGAGGATTGAGAGCTGCTGTGAGGTTTTTGCTCTTGCTAAGAATATCTCTCTGTAATTTTTCTACTCTGAAAGAAATTGAGTTCCTGTTCTCAGTCTCTGTGTCTTTTTGAAAGAGTAATCGCTCTATATTATCTTCGACAACCAATCTTTCTTATAAATTTGAATAACTGCAATTAATGCCTTGCTGGAAAACTGGGAAGGAAAATGGCTAGCATTTCTGTCATTATTCGTTTCCTCAACTATCCTGAGAAATATATCAAATAAATCCTCTGATGAATGCCATAATCAATGCTGCCAGGAACGGCTAAATTCATAGGAAATATAAGCATTAATTACTAAGGGAATTTATGACTTAAGATAGTAATAAAGAGGGAACAGATAAGGAATTAACAAAGAACAGACAGCTTACAGAATTCGTCAACCAGAGAATAGATTTTGTCGACCTGCACTCAAAGAACGTCGACCTGAGAAATCCTGTTCGTCGACCTGAGCTCTGCGAAGCACACACTGAATATAAGCAACTGATTCTGCGCTCTAAGAACTTCGACCTGATAATCTATTCTACACTCAAAGATCGTTGACCACAGAACTTGATCAAACAAAAATTAGTCGAGCTTAGAATCTGTCTGGAGAAAACTGATCGTCGACCTGAGCTCGAATATCATCGAGCTCAACTCAAAGAATTAACTCTGAGTTCGTCGATCGGAGATCGATGATCGTCAAGCTGAGTTCAAAGAACTTTGAACTAATCAAGCTGTCTTCTAAAAAACTTCTAAATCTGAATCTTCTGAGGTCCTTTACTAGCTGGTCCAAGAAGGTTCAACTAAAAGGACTTAGCCAAATTTATAGGGCTACTTGACTAGACCCTGGGTATACAAGGTGGTTCAAACTCAGCCTAAATTAGTGAACCTAGCCCAAATCACACAAGGGATCCAACAATCTCCCCTTATTTGGGCGAGGTCACTAAAATACAAAAAAAAAGCAATTATAAAGCAAGAAACATATATCTGGCAGAAATAATACATTCAGCAGATATTTACAATATATGCTTCATGATATAAGCAAAAATAGAGTTTAAAAAATAAAATTACAATGACTAAAATTACTGTTTTTGCTTGGGAATAGCTTTCTCAAACTTTTCAGTAGACTGTTTGAATAAGATTTCTCTATTAGGGTTAGCAGCTTATCTTTTTGACATGATCTTGTCAGATGCACCAATAATATTCTGAGAAGTTGCTCTGGGTTCTACAGCCTCTGGATGCAATTTCATATACTAATCAGCATTAAAGAACTTGTTAGCTTTTGCATACCTGGTCAGTTCTTCTTTCCTGTAAGATGACATTGTTGAAAACTGAGAAGGATCCTTGCCTTCAGCTTTATCTTTGATAATCTGAGAGAGTCCTACTAACTCCTGAAGTCTAGCCATCCTAGCAAAGGTCTCCTTTTCTGGATCTAAAAATGGAATAGGAGGAGACTCTGGCCCCATTGGACTAGAGCCCTGTTGTGATTTATTAGTAGTATATGCAGAAACTCTCTTGGATGAAGCTGGAGGAGGATGGATTGAAAAAGTTTGCTGAATGTCTTGCCTTGACTGTCTTTGATAAGTCTTGGTTACTTGAGTAGGTCTCTGAGTAATAGTTCCAGAAGTACCTGAAGAGGGAGGTGGAGGAGGAGGGTCTTTCCTGAATTGCCTGGGAGGAGACTTGTACCTTCTCCTCTTCTTCCATTCTTTTTTATCATTCTTACACAGCCACATCCATTGGGCCACCCCTGGGTATGGAGTTATTTTCTGCAAAATATAATAAGGAGTGTTATTGTTGGGATTGGGCTTAGGAGCAGCCTTTGGAACAACCTTTCTCTTCTTAATAGCTTTCTTCTTAGATTTGGAATTAGTAGAATCATCTGAATCATTGTCCGTGTCATCTTTAGAGGAACTTTAAGGATTGTCATATAGGGCATCTATTGCTGTTAACGTTTCCTTTGAGATCTATATGTCTACTTGAGGAGGAACTGGAGGTAGAGCATCTTGAGGAGGAACCACTTCATCTAGAACTATTTCAGCTTCCTGAGCCATTTCTTCAACAAAAATCTTAACCATATCTGGTAATGGAGAGGTAGATAAGATAAAAGTGGGAGGGAAAAAAGTCTTGGGCTTAGAGAACTCATCCTCGGCAACCTTAACAGGCTCAGCCTCTGAAACTAGAACAAGCTCAGGCTCTGGAGCTTAAAATCTGTTCTGAATAAGCTATAAGACTTCTGAGTTAACTAGAGCTGTATAACAAACAATGTTTGTACAGTACTGAGGAGAGACAAAAGAAAGAATGTTCCTATACATAAGATCAAATAAATAAAGAACTGTGTTCAGTTCAACTGCTGGGGAAATGAAGCAGTCTCCAGAATAAATATCAAAAGAATGATCTAAATTAGCTGTCTTAGAGTCAATGTCCAAAATTCAGTGAGTTCTGCATCTGGTATCTAAGTATCAACAAACTCTATCTTTGCTACTGATGATGCTGCTGCTAAAGCTACTTCTTTATGGAGTATCTCCCCCTGCCTGGTTTCAGTTAGCACTGGAGCCAGGCCCCTTACTGAAGAAGGAGGGACAGGGAAGGCAGATAGTTGGGCAGCAAGAGATGAAATATAAGAAGCAAGAGGTGAAATGGCCTCTGCTATGAGTTGTTTAAGAAGAGGCAAGATATATTGTAGAAAGGATGAAATGGAGGGTGAAACTATGTCCATGAATTCAGGTGGGGTTTGAGTAGATATAGATGGATTAAAGGTGGAAGAGTAGGGATGAGAATATAGCATTTTTTCATCTGGAGGGGATGAAGAATGACTTTGGGATGAAAGAAGATTAAATGAAGGTAGGGATGATAGATTGGTAAGAGGAGGAATGTCAGTAGGATGAGAAGGAAGAGGGGACAGAGGAAGAGTAACATGCTCTGGTGAATGATGTTGAGGGGATAGATGTACTGGAGAATGAATTGGTGAATGTTGAGGTAGTGGTGAATGAACTGGTGAAGAAATATGTATGGGGGAAGCAGGAGGTGTAGGTGGATGTGTTGGAGTTGTGGAACTAAGTTAGAGGGATGTTGAAGATGTTTGAACAAGTACAGTGGGAGGGGAATGGAGATATCCTCAACAGGGTGGGAAGTGGCTGGAACAGCCCTTGTACTCTTAGAAGATCTGGAAGAGGAAGCCTTGGATGGCTTAGGGATGCTCCTCTCCCACCTGCTAAATAAGGTACAGGTTAGAATCTTAGAGGCATTAATGAATATGATCGGGGTGACCAGTGATTCAACAGCCTTAGCTTGAAGAAAAATTCCTAAAATCCGTCTAAAACACACTTCCTTCTTTGTGTTTTTCTTCTTAATAAATTCAAATAGAATTTTGGCCTAGTTTACGGCCTTCTTGTTTGCCACTGCACACATCACAAGGAACTGATATCTAGTTATGTGATCATGGGCGGTGTGCTTGCCCAGCAAAACTTTTCCTACAATATTTGCCAGAAACTTATAATCTACAGATAGATGTTTCTTCAACAATTTGTTAGGGTTGTCACCAAAATAACCCATTCGATTCAACATTTCATCAAACAAAGTAGAATCGATTTCTAAGTCCTCTTCTCCATTCAATAAACAAAAAATTTCAGAAAGAATTTCAGGAGTGAGAGAGACGGCATTACCCGCTATTGTTCCTACCAATGTGTCAGCATCTTAAGACGATAACGAGTAAACCCATTCTCTAATCTTGGTCGCTGCAATCTTTATCCTGTTTGTCATTAGATTCTTCAAATGTAAATCTTCAAACAATTACAGAATGTCAAGAAAGATTTGATGTGAGTATTTGAAAGACTCGAAGTCGATGTCAAAACCCATATCAAATTTCATTGATGCGAGAGCACTTGCTGGAATCTCCATGATCACCTGCAACAAAGAAACAGAGAGATCAAGTGTAAAGGAACTGAAAGCGCGGGATGGAGCTCGAAGAAAACCTAGTTATAAGGTATTTTAGAATATGAAACGTCAAGTTCTGTCTTGCGAAAAGGAAAATTCTTCGATCTCAGGTCGACGAAAAATTTCATGAAGAGATAAATTCGTCGATCACAAACTGAAGATATGGTGATATTTCGTCGTCCTCAGAAATATTTCCTGAAATAGGATCGTCGATCTTAGGTCGACGAAACTGACTTCACACAGAGATTTCATCGATCTCCGGTCAATGAACTCCAAACGATAAGTTTTCAAATCGTCGATCTCAGGTCGACGAATTGTTTCCAGATCGTTTCCACTAACAATAGATTTAAAATTAAGTCTTTCCATCTATCGTTCCTAACTAATTCAGAAAGAACAAATGTTTAGATTCATCCAAGGGCTTGGTGAAAATATCTGACCTTTGCAAATCAGTGGAGATAAATTCAAGATTAATTTTCTATTTGTCCACACAGTCTCTTATGAAATGATGCCTTATATCTATATTCTTTGTCCTACTATGATGCACTGGATTATGTGTTATGGATATAGCACTGGTACTATCATAGAATATGGTTGAATTATTTAGATTGAAACCATAATCCAGGAGTTAGTTTTTTATCCATAAATCTATGAGCAGCAGCTGTCAGCTGTCATGTATTCTGCCTCAGCAGTTGATGTGGACAAAGATGTTTGCTTCTTGCAAAACCAAGACACAAACCTATCACCAAGGAACTGACATGTTCCTTATGTGCTTTTTCTATCCACTCTACATCCAGCATAGTCAGCATTAGAAAATCTAGTAATCTCAAATGTTGACTCTGTTGGATACCAGTGTCCTAGATTAGGACAACCCTTTATATATCTTAAAATCCTTTTAATTAAAATAAGATGAGATTCTTTAGGGCTCATTTGGAACCTAGCACAAAGACGTGTAACAAACATGATGTCTTGTCTACTTGCTGTGAGATAGAGTAGGGATCTAATAATATCCCTATACTTGGTCTGATCAACTGGTTTTCCATGTTCATCTGATTCAATCACAACATTGACAGCCATGTGAGTTTTCATAGAGGAGGCATCAGCCATCCCAAATTTCTTAATAAGCTCATTTGCATATTTAGATTGGGATATGAATATTCCATCAGGGGATTGCTTCACTTATAGACCAAGGAAGTATGATAGCTCTCCCATGCTACTCATCTCAAACTTTGAATTCATTAGATCAGAGAATGTCTTGCATAGTTTGGGATCAGTAGAGCTAAATATGATGTCATCTACATATATTTGTACTACTAAAATTTTATCATGATGCATCTTAGTAAAAAGGGTCCTATCTACCATGCCTATAGAGAACTTGTGTTCTAAAAGGAAGCTAGCTAAGGTTTCATACCAAGCTCTTGGAGCATGCTTTAGACCATAGAGAGCTTTATGCAATTTAAAAACATATGAGGGACGAGTAGAAGAGATAAAACCAGAGGGTTGTTCAACATAAACTTCTTCCTTTAGTTCTCCATTTAAGAAAGCACTCTTGGCATCCATCTGGTAGACTTTAAACTTCTTAAAAGCAGCATAAGCAAGAAAAATCATGATTGTTTCTAGCCTTGCAACAGGAGAAAAGGTTTGATCATAGTCAATGCCTTCCTCTTGTCTATAGCCTTGAGCAACAAGCCTAGCCTTGTTTCTCACAATTACACCTTGGGTATCAAGTTTGTTTCTGAATAGCCACTTGTTTCTAATTACTGGATAGCCTTTGGGCCTTGGAACCAAGTCCCAAACTCTGCATCTCTCAAATTGATTGAGCTCCTCTTGCATTGCAATAATCTAGTGGGGATCTTTCTCTGCATCATTTATGGATTGAGGCTCAACTTGAGAGAGGAAACAGGCATGCATCACATATTTGTTGAGTTGATGCCTTGTCTATACACCAACTGACATGTCCTTAATCACTTGAGATCTAGGGTGATCCCTTGGTGTGACAAGGTAAGTGGGTGGATTTGGTTCAGCAATAACATTTGGAATTAATTCCTCTTGTGGAATAATGTCTGCTGTTGGAGGAGGTTCTACCACCTCTAAAATTTCTTCTTCACTATCTTCATCACCTTGTGGAGGAGGATATGATATCACCTTTTGTGTAAGGTTTAACTCACCCAATTTCTCACACAAGTGAGTTACCTACAATAAATCTGAGGCAGAAGAATCCTTCTCCTTATAAAATATATTAGCTTCATCAAAAGAAATATGTACAGATTCTTCCATTTTGAAAGATGATTTATTGAATACCCTATAAGCCTTGCTATCTTGAGAATATCCAAGAAAAATTCCCTCTATAGCTTTAGCTTAAAATTTTTTAATGTGTTTCTTATTATTGTTATGAATGAAACATATACACCCAACGATTCTAAAGTAATCAATTTCAGGTTTCTTCCCTTTGAGTAATTCATAGGGGGTCTTACCCTTAAGTTTGTGTATCAAACTCCTATTCAGCACATAGTTTGCTATGCTAACAGCCTTTGGCCAAAAAGATAGGGGTATGTGTGCATCTGCAAGCAATGTTCCTGCAGATTCAACGAGGGTTCTATTTTTCCTTTCTACTACCATATTTTGTTGAGGAGTTCTAGGAGTAGAAAAACAATGCTTAATACCTTCCACCTAACAGAATCATTGCATGGGAAGAGATTTAAACTCAGTACTATGATCACTTCTGATCAATGCAACTTGAGTAGAATACTCAATCCTTATGCTCTTAAGAAAGACTGTAAGGACTTTAAAGTTATCTGACTTGTTTCTCAAGAAGAACACCCAAGTGAATCTAGAGACGTAATCTTCAATAACTAGAGTGTAAGACTTCCCTCCTAAGCTTTGTGCAGTAATGAGTCCAAAAAGATCCATATGTAGCAAGTACAGAATCTTAGGTGAGTCACTCTTTTTAATCGACTTAAAACTATTTTAGTTTGCTTGCCTTCTTGACAAGCCTTGCATAGGCTTTCCTTCTTGTAGGGGCCAGAAGGTAATCCTCTGACAAGGTTATCCCTAGATAGCTTAGAGATGTTTCTAAGGTTAACATGACCTAGTCTCTTATGCCAAAGAATATTATTATTACTAACTTGATTGAATAGACATAGTTCTGAACTAGCAGAGTTAAACTATACTAGGTATATATTCCCTTTTCTACAACCTATTAAAACAGTTTGGTTATTTGAAGAAATAATACATTTGGAATTAGTAAAGCAAACCTGATAACCTGCATCACATAACTGACTTATAGATATTATGTTATGTTTGAGACCATTTACATATGCCACTTTTCTGAAAGTGACAGCTCCACTATTGAAGTCTCCATAGCCTTCAGTTTGTCCAAAACTAGAATCTCCAAAGATCACTCTTGGACTCAGCTTTGCCTTGAAATTGATTAGGCTGTCCTTGCATCAAGTCATGTGCTTTGAGCACCCACTATCCAGATACTACTTATTTTGAGTGATAGGTTAGTTCTTCACCTACAAGGAAATATATAAGATGTTCCTGATCCAGGTCACCTTGGGTCCTTGTATTTTTTCATAAGAAAAACTGGAAATGTAAGAATATTCAGGTTGGCTTTTGTAACCTAAGGGGTGAAATCTTCTGGGAGGAATTATCCATTGGGTGAATGGATTGATATTTTCCCTAGGTTGGTTAAGGTTGTCATTAGACTTTCTGTTAGAGTTGAAGTTTCTGTAAGATTGATCTGGGATTGATGAACTCTGGTAAGTTTGTCGACCTGAGTTTGACGAATTGGGATGAGATCTTCGATCTCTACTCAAAGAATGAAGATATTTATTCTTAGGGAACCAGTATCGTCGATCTTTGGTCGACGAACCAGACTGGTTTCGTTGATCGTGGATCCAAGAATAACCATTATTGTAGTTAACGTTCGGAGTTCGTCGTTCTGAGGTTGATGAACTGTACATATTTCGTCGATCTGAGTTCGACGGAATCTGTTGAACATTGTTGTAGTTATTTTTCTTCTTGTTCTTAGATTTTTGTTTGAGTTCCATTTGTTTTAAGACTTCATTTACTTTGTCTACTTGTTCAGTATTCTTCTTACCCTTATCTGAAATGAAATTTGCAGGTTTAGATAAGTTATTTTTCTGAATTATAGGTGGTTCACTAGATGATGCACCTAGTCCTAGTTTACTATTATTTTCCCTAGCATTTATAGTGCTAGTTATGTCTAACAGTTGTAAGCTTCTACCATTAAGTTATTCTTCTAATTTCTTGGTTTTTCTTAATTCAGTTTTTAAGAAAACAATTTGTTCATTTGCCGAGTTAAGTTCATTTGTTAGTTTAGTATTTTCAACAATGTACTTATCTTATTCAGTTAATCTTTCTCTGAGAAGTTTGATTTCCTTCTTAGAGCCTATTAGATCTAAGCATAGATTTTAAAATTTAGTTTTAAATTCTTCTGAATTAAAGTCATTGGATGTTATTACCTGGTCCTCTGCAGATAGAGCTTCTTCATCTTCTGAAGCTTTAGCCTCTAACTGACTGCTGGAATCATCTATTGTCATTAGGCAAACTTCCTTTGCTTTCTCTTCTTCTTCATCATCACTGGAGCTGGAGAATGATGACTCTTCCTCAGTATCACTCAAGGTTTTTGCAACAAACCCTTTCTCATTCCTCTTGTGTTTATTGGAGGAGGGCTTGTTGTGATTTTTTCTTCTGGAATCCTTTTCTCTTCTGCTGTCCTTCTTCTGAGTTTCTGTACATTCTGGGACAAAGTGTCCAGGCTTCCTGCATCAAAAACAAACAATTTCTTTAGATGGAGTCTTGTCATACCTTGGCTTATCATCTTGCCTTGATGACTTTCTTCTGAAGTCCTTCTTTATCATCTTGAAGAATCTTTTGGCAAAGAGGCTCATCAGTTCCTCATTAACTGGAGTCCCATTGTAACGCCCCAAAATGTTGTAGGAGCGACGGGGATCGCTTTTGGCCAAGATAAATTTTGTGGAGCAGGTGACACGGGTCCCGACACGGCCGTATCGGAGGCCGTGTCGGCCGTGACGAGCTCGGTCGTCGAGATGGTCGTGTGGTCGACCATGTTAAGGTCGACGATAGTCGAGTATGGAACACGGCCAGGCACACAGCCGTGTCCCAGGCCGTGTAGCATCGGGTAGTTTCGAAACTTTTCTGAGGTATTGCACACGGGGCAAGACACGGGTCCGGACACGGCCGTGTCCCAGGTGACACGGGCGTGTCAGGGGCCGTGTCAGAGGCCGTGTACTTCTCTGGCTAAAAATGTTGAAAACAGGTGCCGTGACACGAGTCACGACACGGCCGTGTGGAGCGAGACACGGCCGTGTCGAAGGCCGTGTCAGGAGTCGTGTGCTGGTTTTCGAATCGGTCGAGACGGCGAATGGCTAACACGGCCATGCACACGGCCGTGTTGCAACCCGTGTTCGGCCCAGATTTTCTATTTTGGGTTCCGATTGTGGCCGTTCGTTCTTTTCTTTGGAAGATCCAACGGTGGGGAGCCTCCCTGGGTGGTTTAAGGCCGGGAATAGGGTTCCAAACCCTCATTCCCCACTTTCTTTTATCTCTCTAAGTTCTAGAGAGAAGGGAGAGCAAGGAGGCCAAGTTCCGGCCGCCGGCGAAGCTTCGGAGGTCCGTTTCCCGAGCGGAGTTCAGATCCGCGAAGGTGGGAGCGTTGCGGTGGTGTTCATCCGAGCAAATCTTCTCCATGGCTAGGAAGAGGGGACGGAAGGTAACGACACTTCTCCTCTCGGTTTTTAGGATTTAGTATGCATGAATAGCATCCCCTTCCTTTCGTGTTTTGAGCACCGGATCTCTCAAATGAGAGGGATTCGTGTAGCCTTGGTTCAAAAGGAACCTCCGGGTTGATCGTGTTCATCCCGGCATGCTTGCATTAGAGATCTGCTCCGTTAGCGGATTAGGCATTGTGGGTGAAGCCGTGGTCGCGACCGATAGTCCGACCCGGTGATGTTGCATAGCGAGCTTCGGTAGAAAATCCATTGTGGCAATACGCCGTGGTATGTATGCGTTTTCCCCTTTTGTTTGAGTGAGTACTCGTAGTCGGAACCGGACGAGGTTAGCTCCGCTTTGTGCGGTAGATGGTTTCCTTGGAGCACGGGAAAGACACGGTGCGAGTGGCAATTGGGGTGGGGAAACCTTTGTTTGTGCTGTGCTAAGGCGCGGCTATGTCTCCGTGGTCGGCTGGCTATCCCGTGACGCGCAAGTCATGTGGGGAAAGTGTCCCGGCGAGACTAGCCCTTGCGTGAGACTGACGAGAATGCCGAGCGGAGGGCAAGCCCGGGCAATGTGGCCATGAGCGGGTGGGGTCCAGCAAGGCTTCTTATAATCGGTCAGTGTGAGACGGAACCCTGACGTGCGAAGTCAGAATATGCGGGCAAGCCCGGGGTTTAAGACCCATGTACGGGTGAGGCCATTGCAAGGTTCCGTGTGACGGCCTGTGTGCCGTTGGGTACATGGTTTCTCCCTTTTGTTTGCGGCTTTAAGCCAATGGGGAAACGGAAGTACCCAATGTTTGATGTTGTGCTATATGCATACGAGCTAGGGTGCCTTGGGTGAAACCCGGGTTACATTCATGTTGCATAGTAGGCCCCTTTTACTTTGTACAAAACATAGAGAACGTGTATGCTGTATGAGACATCCAAGCCTGTTTTACCGCTTTAATATATATGCTCTTTTGGTATACGAAGTGTTAACTTGCAGGTGGAGTGGTACCCCGGGGTCCGTTAGGGACGGCCGGGAGGAGATGTGTTTGTTACACAGTAGAGGTCAGCCTTTGCTGACCCACATTACTTCAAATCCTTTCAGGGCAAGGATCGCATGCAGGAGCTAGCGCGCCGGGCGAAAAGCCCTAAGCCTCATGAAGTGTTGCTGTGCTTGGCTAGTTTCTTTTCCTTATTTTGTTGATGTTGTTTGATCATGTCCGGCTTGCATGCCGAGGTAGCCTAGGAGTGCTTGGCACTTTTATATTTTTGGACTTATATTGTGTAAGGCCTTAACGCCATTTCGATACTCTATTGTTAGTGGATAAGTTCGGTCTTTTAGTTTTTTGTTTCCGCTGTGTATGTCTGGAGTTTTGAGTTTGGGTAGTTTCATATCATCTTTTAATACTAAAGCTGTGGTGTCCGTATGTTGTGGGGCCCCGGCCGGACCCATATTATATGGTCTTTACAGGGGAGGTGTTACAATTTGGTATCAGAGGGAGGTTAGCGTTCCAAGGAGAAGTTTCGCGGTCGAAATTATAAGTCGAGTCGCGTATTAGAAGTTATCCACATAGGAGTATCGCGGGACCATGAGTGTCCTTGTGTTCGAGTCTTGCGATTAGAGGCTGATTTGTGTTTTCTTGCTTGTGTTTAGAGTGCAAGCAACGAGGCTGGGACCTCGAGGCCAAGAGAAGAGCTCTCGGCAAGTAGTGCGACTGCGCAAGGTCCGCTAGGGATGGGGGTCACACCGGCCGACTTCTGCTGCATGCTTGTAGAAGCGATGGTGGCGGCCCAAGCTGCAGAGACAGCACAGGTAGAAGCTCCCGTTGCTCAGGTAGCAACTCCTGCTACCCCGGTCACGGCAGCGACCGCGCAGGTTGAGGAGGCCAGGCGGGTGGAGCCGCAGCCCGAGAGAGTGGTTGTCGGGCATGGGGACCGGAAAATGAAGTACTTTTTGAGTTTCCATCCTCCAACCTTCAAGGGAGTTGGAACGCCCACAGATGCGGAGGACTGGTGGGCTAGAATTCAAGAGCTTCTGAGGGCAGCAGAGGCGCCGGATGAGAAAAAGGCGGAGTTCGCAGCCTTCATGCTAGAAGGAGATGCCAAGTTATGGTGGGTGAGCCATAGTGGCCGGCAGTTTCCAGGACGCACACCATCCATCGAGGAGTTTGGGAATGCCTTTCTGAAGAAGTACATTCCCGCATCAACAAGGTTAGCCCTCCAGAGGCAGTTTCTACATCTTGTGCAGCGAGACAAGACAGTAGATGAGTATGTTCAGGAATTTACTCGATTGGGTCGTTATGCGGGGATGACCATGGCGGACGATGAAGAGAGGGACAATCTCTTCTATCATGGATTAAGGGAGAATCTAAGACAACCCCTCATATCGATGAAGCGTGCGGGCTTCAACGAATTGGTGGAGGCGGCTCGAATTTTGGAGAGCGATATGGAGCGATCCCAGCACCGAAAGGGTTTCACACCCAAGCAGGGGGAAGAGAAGAAGTTGGCTCAGTCCCATGGAAAGGCGGAAGGGAGCCGATGGAAGAAGAAGCCTCCCCCGTTTAAGTCGGGCGAGAAAAGTAATTGGACGTCCGGAGGGTCACGCTCTAAGGGACCGCAGATATGTTACAGTTGTGGTAAGCCAGGCCACATAGCAAGATTTTGTACCCAAGGGGGCGCTGAGCAAGAGCCAAGGCAGGAGCAGACTGTGCGCTCCGGCCCCAGTGCCGCAGAGAAAGGGAAGATGGCGGAGTCGAGTGCTTCCCGGTTTCAACCAGTGCAGCCAAGGGCCTACAACCTTGGGCAGCAGGAAGCAATCCGTCAACCCGATGTGGTGACAGGTACGAGAATTCAACCTGCACCTTAGATTTCTTCCTTTCAAGCCTTTTTATGTTTGTTGCATGTGTGTAGGCTTTGTAGTGGTATCAGGGTACCCCGCTAGGGTACTTTTCAATACGGGAGCATCGCACTCCTTCCTTGCGGAAAGTTTCATCCGGAGGATTAGAGTTGAGTCCTTCTCAACGGACTCAGAGTTGAAGGTGCGCATGCCCAATGGGTCATCTATGACTACCAGGGCTAGAGGCCGGATTTGTTGGAGTCTTGACGGGGTCGACTTCGTGTTGGTAGCGGCGATCTTGCCATTGTCCGAGTTCGATGTGATCTTGGGGATGGACTGGCTAGCGAAGCAGCATGCCAGTATCGACTGCTTGTCCAAGGTGGTAACCCTGAGGGGCGTGGGGCAAGTGGAAGTCAAGTTTGAGGGCCTGCATGGAGTGGCCTGTTCCCTAGTTTTGGCACTTCAACTAGTGCAAGCTGTTAACCAGGGAGGTATAGCTCTAGTAGCGTTATTGGAGGTTAGCCTTTCCAGGCTGTCTCTTGGGGAAGTGCCCGTGGTGGCGGAGTTTGGAGATGTTTTTCCCGAGGAGCTACCGGGAGCACCTCCTCGGCGGGAGATTGATTTCTCCATCGAGTTAGTGCCTGAGGCTAGACCGGTGTCACGTCCACCATTTAGTATGGCACCAAAGGAGTTGGCCGAGCTCAAGGTTCAGTTGCAAGAACTTTTGGAACAAGGGTATATCAGACCCAGCTCTTCACCGTGGAGTGCGCCGGTGTTATTCGTAAAGAAAAAGGATGGTAGTATGCATTTGCGCATAGACTACCGAGAGTTGAACAAATTGACAATCAAGAATAAGTATCTGATTCCTCGGATAGACGATCTCTTCGACCAGTTGGTGGGGTCGGTGGTGTACTCCAAGTTGGACTTGAAGTCCGGATATTATCAGTTGCGGATTCGTAACGAAGACATACCCAAGACAGCGTTTGGTACGAGATATGGTCATTTTGAGTTCTCGGTGATGCCGTTCGGGTTGACGAACGCGCCGTCCGTGTTCATGGACTTGATGAACCGAGTGTTTCGCGAATACTTGGACAGGTTCGTCGTCGTTTTTATCGATGACATTTTGGTGTATTCCAAGTCGGAAGCGGAGCACGAGGTGCACTTGAGGACAGTGTTGCAAGTATTGAGAGAGAACCAGCTTTATGCGAAGTTCTCCAAGTGCGAGTTCTGGTTGGAGAAAGTGGCATTTATAGGCCATGTGATTAGTGGGTACGGGGTGGCAGTGGATCCAATGAAAGTAGAAGCCATCAGAGAGTGGCCAGTTTTGAGGACCGTGGCGGAAGTCCGAAGTTTTCTTGGACTAGCCGGGTACTACCGAAGGTTTGTGGAAAACTTTTCGCGAATAGCTCTACCCCTCACTTCACTAACTCGCAAGGATCAGAAATTTGTATGGACTCAAGAGTGCAATGAGGTGTTTGAAACCCTGAAGGAAAGGCTAATGACGGCGCCGATCCTAAGTCTACCAAAGGGGACCAAAGGATTTCAGATTTTCAGCGACGCATCCGGATGCGGTTTAGGGTGCGTGTTGGTGCAGCATGGCAGTGTGATAGCTTTTGGGTCGAGGCAGCTGAAGCCTCATGAGAGAAATTACCCCGTCCATGATCTGGAATTGGCGGCGGTAATTTTTGCTTTGAAGCTGTGGAGGCACTACGTTTACGGTGCGAAGGTGGAGATCTTCACGGACCACAAGAGCCTGAAGTATCTCCTGGATCAGAAGGACCTAAATATGCGGCAGCGCAGGTGGGTCGAGTTCCTTGGGGACTACGAGGTGGCGATTCAGTACACGCCAGAAAAAGCCAATGTGGTGGCGTATGCTTTGAGTAGGAAATACTCGGGGCAAGGAAGTTGGATTGAAGCTCATGATGAGCGGTTAAGGCGAGACTGGGAGTCCCTTGGTTTGGAATGTGTGGCAAGAGGCGAGTCTAGCGTGGCTCGGCTAAACTGGATTGAGATGCAGAATGACTTATACGATCGTATTCGGGAAGCGACCCGTGTGGATGAGGAGTTCCAACCCTTCGTGGAGGAAGCTCTTAAGGGCGAGGGTAGCGCCTGGGAGATGGTTGATGGGGTTCTGAGGAAGGGCGGAAGGATTTGTGTACCGCAGTTCGGCAAGCTCCGCGATGAGTTGATGTTTGAGGCCCACTTCACCAAGTACTCCATTCACTCGGGTAGTACAAAGATGTACTTGGACTTGAAGAAGTCCTATTGGTGGCCTGGGATGAAGCGGGACGTAGCTTTGTGTGTGAGCCGGTGCCAAACTTGTGCCTTGGTGAAGGCCGAGTGTTAGAAGCCGGGCGGGTTCTTGAAGCCTCTTCCACTCCCCGAATGGAAATTTGATGACATCTCCATGGATTTTGTGCATGGGTTGCCTAGATCGCAGCAGGGTAATGATGCCATTTGGGTGATTGTGGACCGCTTGACCAAAGTGGCACACTTCATCCCAAATCGGAAGGAGGTCGGTGTGGAAAAGTTGGTGGAGTTGTACGTCCGCAATATTGTACGACTCCATGGGATTCCGAAGAGTATAATCAGCGACCGGGATGGACGTTTCACGTCTAGGGATTGGCAGTTGGTGCAGAAGAGCTTGGGCACAAAACTCAAGTTCAGTACGGCTTTTCATCCTCAAACCGATGGGCAAACTGAGAGAACGAACCGTACTTTGGAAGATATGCTAAGGATGTGCACTCTCGACTTCGGCAAGAAGTGGGAGGATCACCTCTTCATGGTGAAGTTTGCGTATAACAATAGCTACCAAGCTAGTATCAAGATGGCGCCATATGAAGCTCTTTATGGGAGGCGGTGTCGAACACCGATGTCTTGGACAGAGGCGGAGGACACAAAGCTTTTGGGGAAAGAAGTGGTAGCCGACGCTAGTGAGCTAGTGAGGACCATCCAAGAGCGCATGAAGGTAGCTCAAGATCGGCAGTCGAAGTATTTCAATGCTCGCCACAGGCATGTGGAATTCGCGGTGGGTGACTGGGTGTACCTTAAGATCAAGCCATTCAAAGGCGTTTCACGAGTTCGCCGACTCAAGAAGCTGAGTCCGAGATTTTTGGGACCATTCAAGGTCATCGAGCGAGTGGGAGAGGCAGCGTATCGGTTGGCGTTGTCCACGGAGCTAAGCAGTTTGCATGACGTTTTTCACGTCTCCGTCTTGAGGAAAGCCTTGTTAGAGGCCAGCGTGGTGATTGAGCCGGCGGTGGTGCCAGTAGAGGAAGACATGAGGACGCGAGTACGTCCTGTCGGGATAGAAGATTCGGAGGTTCGGCAACTGCGGAACAAGGAGGTCCGACTCGTAAAGGTCCGTTGGGACAATTGTTGCTGTGAGGAGCTCTCATGGGAGCGAGAGCAGGCCATGCTGGAGGAGTACCCCGAGCTTTTCTCCTCAGGTATCGTTTAGAATTTGTGTTCTTTCCATGTTTTAAATTTCAGGACGAAATTCTTTTAAGGGGGGGAGAATTGTAACGCCCCAAAATGTTGTAGGAGCGACGGGGATCGCTTTTGGCCAAGATAAATTTTGTGGAGCAGGTGACACGGGTCCCGACACGGCCGTGTCGGAGGCCGTGTCGGCCGTGACGAGCTCGGTCGTCGAGATGACCGTGTGGTCGACCATGTTAAGGTCGACGATAGTCGAGTATGGAACACGGCCAGGCACACGGCCGTGTCCCAGGCCGTGTAGCATCGGGTAGTTTCGAAACTTTTCTGAGGTATTGCACACGGGGCAAGACACGGGTCCGGACACGGCCGTGTCCCAGGTGACACGGGCGTGTCAGGGGCCGTGTCAGAGGCCGTGTACTTCTCTGGCTGAAAATGTTGAAAACGGGTGCCGTGACACGGGTCACGACACGGCCGTGTGGAGCGAGACACGGCCGTGTCGAAGGCCGTGTCAGGAGCCGTGTGCTGGTTTTCGAATCGGTCGAGACGGCGAATGGCTAACACGGCCATGCACCCGGCCGTGTTGCAACCCGTGTTCGGCCCAGATTTTCTATTTTGGGTTCCGATCGTGGCCGTTCGTTCTTTTCTTTGGAAGATCCAACGGTGGGGAGCCTCCCTGGGTGGTTTAAGGCCGGGAATAGGGTTCCAAACCCTCATTCCCCACTTTCTTTTATCTCTCTAAGTTCTAGAGAGAAGGGAGAGCAAGGAGGCCAAGTTCCGACCGCCGGCGAAGCTTCGGAGGTCCGTTTCGCGAGCGGAGTTCAGATCCGCGAAGGTGGGAGCGTTGCGGTGGTGTTCATCCGAGCAAATCTTCTCCATGGCTAGGAAGAGGGGACAGAAGGTAACGACACTTCTCCTCTCGGTTTTTAGGATTTAGGATGCATGAATAGCATCCCCTTCCTTTCGTGTTTTGAGCACCGGATCTCTCAAATGAGAGGGATTCGTGTAGCCTTGGTTCAAAAGGAACCTCCGGGTTGATCGTGTTCATCCCGGCATGCTTGCATTAGAGATCCGCTCCGTTAGCGGAATAGGCATTGTGGGTGAAGCCGTGGTCGCGACCGATAGTCCGACCCGGTGATGTTGCATAGCGAGCTTCGGTAGAAAATCCGTTGCGGCAATACGTCGTGGTATGTATGTGTTTTCCCCTTTTGTTTGAGTGAGTACTCGTAGTCGGAACCGAACGAGGTTAGCTCCGCTTTGTGCGGTAGATGGTTTCCTTGGAGCAAGGGAAAGACACGGTGCGAGTGGAAATTGGGGTGGGGAAACCTTTGTTTGTGCTGTGCTAAGGCGCGGCTATGTCTCCGTGGTCGGCTAGCTATCCTGTGACGCGCAAGTCATGTGGGGAAAGTGTCCCGGCGAGACTAGCCCTTGCGTGAGACTGATGAGAATGCCGAGCGGAGGGCAAGCCCGGGCAATGTGGCCATGAGCGGGTGGGGTCCAGCAAGGCTTCTTAGAATCGGTCAGTGTGAGACGAAACCCTGACGTGCGAAGTCAGAATATGCGGGCAAGCCCGGGGTTTAAGACCCATGTGCGGGTGGGGCCATTGCAAGGTTCCGTGTGACGGCCTGTGTGTTATTGGGGACATGGTGTCTCCCTTTTGTTTGCGGCTTTAAGCCAATGGGGAAACAGAAGTACCCAATGTTTGATGTTATGCTAGATGCATACGAGCTAGGGTGCCTTGGGTGAAACCCAGGTTACATTCATGTTGCATAGTAGGCCCCTTTTACTTTGTACAAAACATAGAGAACGTGTATGCTGTATGAGACATCCAAGCCTGTTTTACCACTTTAATATATATGCTCTTTTGGTATACGAAGTGTTAACTTGCAGGTGGAGTGGTACCCCGGGGTCCGTTAGGGACGGCCGGGAGGAGATGTGTTTGTTACACAGTAGAGGTCAGCCTTTGCTGACCCACGTTACTTCAAATCCTTTCAGGGCAAGGATCGCATGCAGGAGCTAGTGCGCCGGGCGAAAAGCCCTAAGCCTCATGAAGTGTTGCTGTGCTTGGCTAGTTTCTTTTCCTTGTTTTGTTGATGTTGTTTGATCATGTCCGGCTTGCATGCCGAGGTAGCCTAGAAGTGTTTGGCACTTTTATATTTTTGGACTTATATTGTGTAAGGCCTTAAGGCCATTTCGATACTCTATTGTTAGTGGATAACTTCGGTCTTTTAGTTTTATGTTTTCGCTGTGTATGTCTGGAGTTTTGAGTTTGGGTAGTTTCATATCATCTTTTAATACTAAAGCTGTGGTGTCCGTATGTTGTGGGGCCCCGGCCGGACCCATATTATATGATCTTTACAGGGGAGGTGTTACACCCATCATACTCTTCAGCAGCCTGGAATGCAATGTTGTGCTCCTTCCTGATAGGTTTTGGAGTCTTTTATTCAGCTGCTGCTTCTCTGGTCTTCATTAATTGCTCATAGGATTTGAGCTTTCCAAGAAGTGATTCAGTAAAGATTTTTGTCATGCTTCTGGCTTATCTGATATGCCAGATCCTTGAATCCCATGAGCTAGGGAAGCACATGAGGATTTTATCTTTGACTTCTGTCAGAGTGATGTCCTTGTCCAAGGACTTTAGCTCATTGATGATAGAGCTAAGCTTGTTGTACATATCACTCACTCACTCAGCTTCATCCTTCTTGAAGTTCTCATATTGTGAGATGAGATTGGATCTCCTTTCCTTTCTCTCATCAACAGATCCAGCCACCATCTGATTTAGAGAATCCCAGATGGCTTTGGCTAAAGTGCACTCAACCACTTTTTGAAATATATAATCAGACATAGTCTGAGTTAGGATGTTCATTGCTTTGGTATCTGCAAACTTAACTTTCCTCTGTGCATTTGTCTAATCTGGAGGTGGAACATCACTCAGATTTTTTGAAGCAGATGGAGTGGAGGCCACTATTGTTGGTGGTCCTGTCAAAATTGAATTGAATATATCTTCATAAATAGAGTTCATATAGAGTTTTATTCTTTCCTTCCAGATGGAAAACTTTGTTAAGTTGCAAACTGGAGGTCTGGTGCTAGCATATTCTTTGTTTTGTGCCATGATATAAAATAAGAAAGGAACAAGATTTAATCAGAGATTATCTTAGGATCTTGGTTAGTCCAGGTGTTAGCCTGTTTGAATAAAAATGACTAACCTCCCTCTGATACCAATTGAAAGAAATGGGAGAGTAAACTCTGATTAACTCTAGAGGGAGGGGGGTGAATAGAGTTTAAATAAAAATTCCTTTGCAACTTTTTACAAATCTAAAGTTAAGTGACAAAATATGTGATATAATAATAGCCCGTAGATGTTATCCGGAGCAATGAAAAGCTACACTAAACTACCATAACACAAGACAAAAAGAAAATAGCAAACACACAGACAACACAAGAATACTATAGTGGTTCCCTAACTGGGTACATCCACTCTTCTACAACCCTGGTAGGAATCCACTATAGGTTTTGATCAGGTGAATGCCACCACAATATCTATTTGCAGGGAGATATTGCAACCCTTTAAGCTTTTGATCAGGTGCCAAAAACCAAACTCAAGTCTTTTGGAAGGTGACTTGTGAACCAGGGTAACTTTTGAAGGGAGTTTAAACCCTGTACAGTGGGGTGGGAAAGAAAGTAATGTTATTCTTCTCTTTTCTCAAATGCACTTTGAGAAGACTTTGTGTGGATTCCAGATCTTATCAAAGCTCCCCCTGAGATATTGAGTTGTTAAGGATTGAGAAGCTTTTTTCAGGAGTGTGTAGGTCTTCAGCTTGTGAAAAACAGATCTAGGAACTTTAGATAGATGGATCTATAATGTCTCAGCAAATTCTTGGAAACAGAAGATGAAGAAGACCCTTGATTAGTTTCTATTATTCTTCTTCTATCTTCTTGAAAGCACATTGAGAGATGAGGATTGAGAGCTGTTGTGAGGTTTTTGCTCTTGCTAAGAATATCTCTCTGTAATTTTTTTGCTCTGTAAGAAATTGTGTTCCTATTCTCAGTCTCTGTGTCTTTTTGAAAAAGTAATCTCTCTGTATTATCTTTGACAACCAATCTTGCTTAGAAATTTGAATAACTGTAATTAATGCCTTACTGGAAAACTGGGAAGGAAAATGGCTAGCATTTCTGTCATTATTCGTTTCCTCGACTGTCCTGAGAAATATGTCAAATTAATCCTCTGATGAATACCATAATCAATGTTGCCAGGAACGGCTATATTCATAGGGAATATATGTATTGATTACTAAGGGAATTTATGACTTAAGATAGTAATAAAGAGGGAACATATAAGGAATAAACAAATAACAGACAGCTTACAGAATTCGTCGACCAGAGAACAAATTTCGTCGACCTGCACTCAGAGAACATCGACCTGAGAAATCCTGTTTGTCGACCTGAGCTCTGTGAAGCACACACTGAATATAAGCAACTGATTCTGCACTCCAAGAATGTCGACCTTAAAATCTATTCTACACTCAAAGATTGTCGACCACAGAACTTGATCAAACAGGAATTAGTCGAGCTGAGAATCTGTCTGGAGAAAACTGATCGTCGATTTGAGCTTAAATATCATCGAGCTCAGCTCAAAGAATTAACTCTGAGTTCGTCGATCGGAGATCGATGATCGTCAAATTGAGTTCAAAGAACTTCGAACTGATCAAGTTGTCTTCTGAAAAACTTTTAAATCTGAATCTTCTGAGGTCCTTTGTTGGCTGGTCCAAGAAGGTTGAACTAAAAGAACTTAGCCTAATTTCTAGGACTACTTGACTAGACCCTAGCTATGCAAGGTGGGTCAGACTCAGCCTAAATTAGTGAACCTAGCTCAAATCCAACTAGGGATCCAATAATCTCCCCCTATTTGGATGAGGTCACTAAAATACAAATAAAAAGTAATTATAAGCAAGAAACATATATCTGGCATAAATAATACATTCAGCAGATATTTACAACATATGCTTCATGATATAAGCAGAAATAGAGTTTAAACAATAAAATTACAATAACTAAAATTACTGTTTCTGCTTGGGAATAGCTTTCTCAGATCTGTAGACTGTTTGAATAAGATTTCTATGTTAGGGTTAACAGCTTCTCTTTTTGACATGATCATATCAGATGCACCAATAAATTTCTGAGAAGTTGTTATGGGTACTACAATCTCTGGATGCAATTTCATATACTCATAAGCATTAAAGAACCTATTAGCTTTTGCATACCTGGTCAGTTATTCTTTCTTGTAAGATGACAATGTTGAAAACTAAGAAGGATCCTTGCCTTCAGCTTTAGCTTTGATAATCTGAGAGAGTCCTACTAACTCCTGAAGTCTAGCCATCCTGGCAAAGGTCTCCTGTTCTCGATCTACAAATGGAATAGGAGGAGACTCTGGCCTGAATGGACTAGAGCCTTGTTGTGATTTATCAGTAGTATATGCAGAAACTCTCTTGGATGAAGATGGAGGAGGATGGATTGAAGAAGTTTGCTGACTGTCATGACTTGACTGTCTTTGAAAAGTCTTGGTTACTGGAGCAGCTCTCTGAGTAACACTTCACAAAGTACATGAAGAGGGAGGAGAACGATGAGGAGGGTCTTTCCTCAATTTCCTGGGAGGAGACCTGTACCTTCTCCTCTTCTTCCTTTCTTTCTAATCATTCTTAGACAGCCACATCCATTGGGTCATCCCTTGGTATGGATTTATTTTTTGCAAAATATAATAGGGAGTGTTATTGTTGGGATTGGGCTTAGGAGCTGCCTTTGGAACCGCCTTTCTCTTCTTGATAGTTTCTTCTTAGATTTGGAATTAGCATAATCATCTGAATAATTGTCTGTGTCATCTTCAGAGGAACTTTGGGGATTGTCATATAGAGAATCTATTGCTTTTAACATTTCCTTTGAGATCTGTTTGTATACTTAAGGAGGAACTGGAGGTAGAGCATCTTGAGGAGGAACCACTTCATCTGGAACTATTTCAGCTTCTTGAGCCATTTCTTCAGCAAAAATCTCATCCATATCTGGTAATGGAGAGGTAGAGAAGACAAAAGTGGTAGGGGAAAAATCCTTGGGCTCAGAGAACTCATCCTCAGCAACCTTAACAGGCTCAGCCTATGAAACTAGAACAAGCTCAGGCCCTGGTGCTGAAAAGCTGTTCTGAATAAGCTATAAGACTTTTGAGCTAACTGGAGTTATAGAGCAAACAATGTATGTACAGTACTGAGGAGAGACAAAAGAAAGAATGTTGATATACATAAGATCATAGAAATCAAGAACTGAGTTCAGTTAAACTACTGTAGAAATGAAGCAGTCTCCAGAATAAATATCAAAAGAATGATCTAAATCAGCTGTCTCAGAGTCAATGTCCAAAAATTCTGTGATTTCTGCATCTGGTATCTCAGTATCAACAAACTCTATCTCTGCTACTGATGTTGTTGCTGCTTGAGCTACTTCTTCATAGAGTATCTCCCCCTGCCTGGTTTTAGTAAGCATTAGAGCCAGGCCCCTAACTGAAGAAGGAGGGACATGGAAGGCAGATAGTTGGGTAGCAAGAGATGAAATAGAAGAAGCAAGAGGTGAAATGGCCTCTATTATGAGTTGTTTAAGAAGAGGTGAGATAGATTGTAGAAAGGATGAAATGGAGGGTGAAACTATGTCCATGAATTCTGGTGGGGTTTGAGTAGATAATGATGGATTTAAGATGGAAGAGTAGGGATGAGAATCTAGAATTTGCTCATCTGGAGGGAATGGAGAATGACTAGGGGATGAAATAAGATTGAATGAAAGTAGGGATGATAGATTGTGAAGAGGTGGAATGTCTGTAGGATGAGAAGGAAGAGGGGACAGAGGAGGAGTAACATGCTCTGGTGAATGATGTTGAGGGGATAGATGTACTGGAGAATGAATTGGTGAATGTTGAGGTAGTTGTGAATGAACTGGTGAAGAAATATGGATGGGGGAAGCAGGAGGTGTAAGTGGATGTCTTGGAGTTATGGAAGTAAGTTGGAGGGATGTTGAAGTTGTTTGAACAAGTGGAGGTGGAGGAGGAATGGAGATATCCTTAGCAGGGTGGGAAGTTGCTGGAACAACCCTTGTACTCTCAAAAGATCTGGAAGAGGAAGCCTTGGATGGATTAGGGATGCTCCTCTCCTACCTACTAAATAAGGTGCAGGTTAGCGTCTTAGAGGCATTAATGAATATGGTCAGGGTGACTAGTGATTTAGCAGCCCTAGCTTGAAGAAAAATTCCCAAAATCCATCCAAAACACACTTCCTTCTTTGTGTTTTTCTTCTTAATCAATTCAAACAGAAATTTGTCCCAGCTCAGGGCCTTCTTATTTTCCACTGCACACATCACAAGGAACTGATGTCTAATTATGATCGTGGGCAGTATGCTTGCCCAACATAACTTTTCCTATAACATCTGCCAGAAACTTTTAATCTGCAGATAGATGTTTCTTCAACAATTTGTTAGGGTTATCACCAGAATAACCCATTCGATTCAACATTTCATCAAACTCAGCAGAATCGATTTCTAGGTCCTCTTCTCCATTCAATAAACCAAAAAATTCAGAAAGAATTTCAGGGGTGAGAGAGACACCGTTACCCGTTATTGTGTAACACCCCAAAAAGACCCAAAAGACTCAAAATGAGTTTTGAGGTACAGGAAATTTTACACGGCCTGGGACACGGGCGTGTCCCAGGGCATATCGGGGGTACACGTCCTGGGACACGGGCGTGTCCCAGGGCGTGTTCAGGTTAGTCGACGCTCGATAGTCGACGATGGTCGAGCCCGGGACACGGCCATGGACACGGGCGTGTCCCAGGGCGTGTCGCGCAATTAAATTTCGAAATAGCCTATTCGAGTCAGAAAAGTACACGGCCGTGAACACGGCAGTGAACACGGGCGTGTTAGGTCGGACACGGGCGTGTCCGATACCGTGTGCCTACCCGTGTACTGGTTGCAGCTCGTTGAGGCAGGATTGACACGGGCGTGTCTCAGGATTGACACGGGCGTGTCGGGTTCGACACGGGCGTGTCGATGCCCGTGTTGTTCAGTCGGTTCAATACCGCGTGTGCCGCTTAAGGGTACACGGCCTGTGACACGGGCGTGTCACAGGCCGTGTCAGGCAAAAATTGGATTTTTGGGCAAATCGTGGCCGTTCAGATTCTCTCTTTTGATCCAAGGGCTCAGGTGATTCCTGGCTGGATTAAATTCGTGAAGGAATGATGAAGAAGTCATTCTTCATTTTGCTTAAGGAAGAGAGAAAGAGAGAGGAGGAAGAAGAAGGAGGAGGAGATCAAGCCACCGGCGGAGTTCCCGTGGTCCGATTCGTGATCCGAAGCCGGCGTTGTGAAGGCGAGGCTGCTGCGGTTCTTTCTCACCGGCTAGTTTTCGATGGCTCCCAAGAGATCGACAAGGGTAACGATCTCCCTTCTTGGACATGTGAAGTCCTTCTTTTCTGCATTGCATAGGGAAAACCCTTCCCCGCGAGTGTGCGGTGGGTTGTGGTGTCCCTTGGGGTAGATATGTGAAGTCCCCCTTGTTAGAGGCCGGAATTGGACTACGGCTCTAGGCATGCTGTGTGAAGCCCATCTGGACGTGGTTTGGATTGGTGATGCTTGTTTGCATATCGGAGAAGGCTCCGTGATTATGGCTTGTGATGCCTTGTTCCTACCTGTTGCTTGGTGCGGCAGGAAGTACTGGACGATGTCTAGGAAATGAAGAGGGTTGGATGCAACTCTTGTGGCCGTGAGTTGCCACTTTTTGAGCGGTTGAGTCGTTGGGCTGCAACCCGGTGAAAAGGCAGATTGCCGAACAGGAAAGGTGAAACCGACCCGCGCCTATAAATAGCCATGGATACTTCCGTATTCGAGGTGGCACGGCGACTTGAGCAACGGGGGGTGGCTGATCCGTACCTGCGTTAGGTCCGTCCGACTTGGAATCCTGGTTATAGGTTTTGTTGGAGCGCCTAATGAGAGTCTTAGGCCCGCGCGCCGGAAAGAGTAGAATGCTCAAATACCGTATAGACGGTGGTGTTGACCCTGGTATTCCGGTACACCGAAAATGTGCCCTGAGTGCACGGACTGTCGAGCCGTGTGGCCGATAGTTGTGATGGCTTGAATGTGCCTGCGCGCACATAGTTGTTATATGATGCCATGCTTTGCAGGGAAAGAATGCTAATGCCCCGAGAAAGGGGTAAGATTGTTATAATTGGGTCAGCTGAATGCTGACCGTTGCATTGTTTGCCACCGGTTGGGTGGATTGTTCCCGTGCAGGTGCTGGCGAGCCAAGTGGTAAGTGAAGGGCTGAAGCCCTACTGCTGTTGCTGCTGCTGCTGTGGCTAGCCCTTGAAGGCTAAGAGAATGTTTTTGCTTTTACTCATGTATGGCCGGCCTGCGCGCCGAGGTTTGTAAATCATGTTGTAAAAAGAGGAACTGTAAGGCCTAAAGGCCAAACTCTATGTAATTATGTACATTCCGTGTTATATATAAAGGTGGTTTATATATTGGACATTCCTGGTTAGAGTTCAAAAATATTACTTAAAGCTTCCGCTAGAATGCTCTAAGTTAGGATTCGTGTTTGGTTTGGTATTATCCTGTGACCTCACCGTCTGTTTGTGGCATATAATGTGGGGCCCCGGCCGGACCTTCTACTATATGTCATTTAACGGATGGGGTCGTTACATATTGTTCCTACCAATATGTTAGCATCTGAAGAGGATAACGAGTAAACCCATTCTCTAATCTCGGTCGTTGTCCTGGTTGTCATTTGATTCTTCAAATGTAAATCTTCAAATAGTTGCAGAATGTCATGGAAGATTTGATCTGAGTATTTGAAAGACTCGAAGTCGATGTCAAAAACCCATATCAAATTTCATTGCTGCGAGAGCGCTTGCTGGAATCGTCATGATCACCTGCAACAAAGAAACAGAGATATCAAGTGCAAAGGAACTAAAAGCGCGGGATGGAGCTCAAAGAAAACCTAGTTATAAGGTTTTTCAGAATATGAAACGTCAAGTCCCGTCCTGCGAAAAGGAAAATTCTTCGATCTCATGTCGACGAAAAATTTCATGAAGAGATAAATTCGTCGATCTCAGACTGAAGATATGGAGATATTTCGTCTTCCTCATAAATATTTCCTAAAACAGGATTGTCGATCTCAGGTCGACGAAACTGACTTCACACAGAGATTTCATCGATCTCAGGTCGACAAACTCCCAACGATAAGTTTACAAATCGTTGATCTCAGGTCGACGAATTGTTTCCAGATCGTAACACACCCATTTATCGTATGTCATATAGGAGAAGGTCCAGCTGGAACCCGACGCCATATACCACGGACAGTCGGAAGGGTTACATAAGAATATAAAAAATCAACTACAACTACTCGCCCTAACTCAGAGTATTCTAGCGGAAGCTTTTAAACAGTTTAAAGAACCCATAATTGAATAACAACTATCATGAATGTCCACTTACCACCATAGGAATTAAATACCAAATACCCTTAAAGTATTTGGCCTTATGGCCTTACAAGAGTTCACTTAACAAAGTAATGTTTTACATACATCAGCTCGCAGGCCGTCCACACATGACAAAAGTAAAACAATAATTCGCTTTGGCCTTCCAGGGCTAGCTCAATAGCATAGGCTTCAGCCTGCTATTTGGTACCTGGCTCCGCAGCACCTGCAAGCAACCTTCCACCGCACGGTGGCAAACAAAGCAATGGTCAGCTAAAGCTGACCAAATTATAACAACCCCTCCCCTTACTCAAGACGGCGGTGCTCCTTCCCTACATTTCATTAGCCCAGCTAAATAATAAAGTGCAAACATACTTCGCCACAGGTGTAGGCTCGGACGACCAAACACCTCGTGCACTCAGGGTACATTTTCGGTGAATCTGGTCTATTTCATTGCTTCACCACCATCCCCGGGATGGCAACATTGTGAGCATTTTAGTCTTTCTAACCACCATCTAAGAATCCTGACTATGTCAACGGTCAGTTCCACTTTTGGGACTCTAGCACCGAACCGCATAGCCCAGGTCCTCTTCCACTTGCCCGTTGCTCACTCCGCCTAGTAACTTTAAGACGTACGCACGAGGCAGGCTTCTCCCGGATCCTAATACTTTCCCAATCATCACACAACCTAGTTATGTACAAGGCTGGCTCCCCGGTCGCAAAGTTAGCAGAACTACATTTCCGCTCAGTTTTCCAAGTGCGCCTTGGAGTTAATCCCCAAGGATCCCAGGTGCAATCTACCGTATAGAAACCCAAAAAATGCATAACACGGAGTCTTCTCCAGTAATCCGTATAATATGAAACATTACCGATCCAGACAAACACGTCCGGGTAGGCTTCACACACAATGCCTATGTCCATACTTCAATTCCGGACTCTATATGCAACACAAGGGTGACTATTCACATCTACCCCAAGGAACACCGCACACTCACCGCACACTCGCGGGAGCGGGTTTCCCATGCAGAAAGAAAGAGAGCTTCACATGCTCAAGTAGAGAATCGTTACCCTTGAAGTTCGCTTTTACGCCATGGGAAACTATCCGGATGGAAAGATTCGCAAGGGAATTTCCTCCGCGAATCCGGTCTTGGTTCTCGATTCAGAGCTCCGATGCTCTGCCGGCGGCCGGATTCCTCCTCTTCCTTCCTCCTTGCTCTCTCCTCTCTCTAACTCCCTAGAAAGAGAATGCCTTAAGTGGATAATGAGGAATTAATCCTCTATTCCGGGCCTTATAACAGCAGGAACACGTCTAGGCCGTTAGATCCTGCTTAAAGAAAACGAACGGCTCGGATTCGCCTGAAATCTCTCAATCCTTGGCCGATAACGGCCTTGCACATGGCCGTGTTCCAGGCTGTGTGCCCCGATCCAGGCATGATCGTCGAGCACAGAAAAGGACACGGGTCGAGACATGCCTGTGTCTCAACCTGACACGCCCGTGTCGGGTCCCAACACGCCCGTGTCCTAGGGGCGTGTAACAAATAACTGCCACGCCAACCATCACGTCCCTGACTGGACACGGGTAGGATCACGCCTGTGTGGACAAGTACACGCCCGTGTCGACCAGTATACGCCCGTGTACTTTAGTTGGCACAACCCATTTTTCAACCCGAGCGGGACACGGGTAGTGACACGGGTAAGGACACGCCCGTGTCACCCCTGACACGCCCGTTTCAACACTGTTCATAGCCGTGTTTTCTGCTGTGTCCTTTACTGGACACAGCCGGCCAACACAGAGAAATACATAGCCTTGGACACGCCCGTGTCCTATGCCGTGTGACCCTATTTAGTCACCAAAAAATTCCTTAGGACACGACCGGTTCGATTACAATTTTTGGGGCATTACAAATCTCCCCCCCCCCCCCTTAAAAGAATTTCATCCCGAAATTATGTATAGGTACACAAAATTTAAATGTACCTGAGTAGAATAACTCGGGGTATTCCTCTAACATAGTCTTCTCTTGCTCCCATGAAAGCTCCTCACGTCCGCAGTTATCCCAACGTACTTTAACCATTAAGATTTCCTTATTGCGGAGTCGTTTGACTTTAAAATCTTCAATGCATACTTGCTTGACCTTTGCCATCAATTTGTTATCAACCGGCACTTGATCGACCGCAACAACCTGCGAAGGCTCTTGCACCGCTTTCCGCAACTCCTATATATGGAACACATCGTGTAGCCCACTAAACTCCACCGACAGCTTTAATCGATACGGTGCTTCGCCAACCCGGTCCAGGATCTTAAATGTTCCAAGGTATCTTGGAGTCAGCTTCTTCAAGCATCGAACCAACGAGACACCCTTGAATGGCTTGATTTTCAAATACACCCAGTTGCCAACACCGAACTCCATGTTCCTATGCTTGGCATTATAGAATTTGCCTTCCTGTCCTGAGCGATCTTCAACCGTTACTTAATTGTACGTATCATTGAAGTGGCGTCTTCCACTGCTTGACGTTTGTATAACTTAGACTCGCCTGTCTCCAACCAAGAAAATGGCGTGCGACAATTTCTCCCATACAAGGCCTCGAAAGGCGCCATTCTAATACTCGCTTGATAGCTGTAGTTATATGCAAACTCCACCATGTAATGGTGGTCTTCCCACTACTTTATGAAATCGAAGACGCACATGCGGAGCATGTCCTCCATCGTCCAGTTGACCCTCTCGGTCTGACCATCTGTCTGCGGATTAAAGGATGTGCTGAAACTCAGCCTAGTTGTCACCAATCTATGCACCAGCCTCTAGTCATTTGACGTGAAGCGTCCATCTCAGTCACTAACAATACTGCGGGGCACACCATGCAATCGTACAATATTATCCACATAAAGTTTGGCTAACTTTTCCACCGGATCTTCCTTCCTATTTAGAATGAAGTGCGACACTTTTGTCAATCTATCAACGACCACCCAGATGGAATCATTTCCCCTCCGCGACTTTGGAAAACCATGCACAAAATCCATAGAAATATCGCCGAACGTCCACTCTGGGATCGACAAGGAAATCAAGAAACCTTCGGGCTTCTGGCACTCCGTCTTCACCAAGGCACATGTTTGGCAGTTGGCCACATAAAGTGCTACATCGTTCTTTAATCCTGGCCACTAGAACAACTTCTTCATTTCTTTATACTTCTTCGTGTTCCTCATATGGATTGAGTACTTGGTATGATGAGCCTCGTACATCAACTCCTCTCGAAGATTATCCACACTAGGGACGCATAGGCGATCGTCCCTCCTCAGCAGCCCATCCTCAACAGAAAATTGTGAATTTGACCCATCAAAAGATTCATCTAAGATCTTTTTCATGCTGCTATCCTAAACCAAAGCCCGCTGAATCCTATCAGCTAGGTCATACTGCACCTCTGTCCAATACAATTTCGCCTTGGCACTAGTCTGCTTGTCAACGCAAGAGATCTCCAATGCCTCCAAATCACGGAACAAAATGTATGTCGAAGGCGTAGTCCCCCAGGAACTCCATCCACCTCCGCTGCCACATGTTAAAGTCCTTTTGATCCATTAACTACTTCAGGCTCTTGGGATTGATTTAGATATCGACCTTCACACTGTATAGGTAGTGTCTTTACATCTTCAGGGCGAATATCACGGCCGCTAACTCCAGGTCAAGTACCGAATAAATCCTCGTTCGTACCTCCAGCTAACGCGAGCTATATGTTATGACACTCCCATGCTGTAGCAGAACACAACACAAGCCACTTCCCTAAGCATCGCAGTAAATCTCAAATCCTTCGATCCCACTCTGTGAACATGGAATAGATATCGAGGTCAACTGACTTTTCAGCTCTTCAAAAGCTTGCGCGCAATCCAGCGAACACACAAACTTTTGATCTTTCTTCGTCAAAGTCATGACGGGTAATGCTATCCTCTAGAAGTTCTCTATGAAGCATCTGTACTAGCCGGCCAGGCCTAGAAAACTTCGAACTTTTCGCCAACATAGACAACACAGGAAACTCTCATATCGCAAATATCTTTGACCGATCTACCACGATACTTTCTCCAATCAAGATGTGACCAAGAAATGCTACTGAGGGTAACCAAAGCTTACACTTAGAGAACTTGGCATAGAGCTGATTTCTCCTCAATGTCTCCAATATTGAATTAAAGTGTTTGTAATGATCACCCTCATGCTGAAAGTATACCAGTATATCATCGATAAAGGTTATCACGAACTGGTTCAGGTACTCACTGAACGCCCTATTCATCGAATCCATAAACACGGACGGCACATTTGTCAGCACAAGCGGCATGACGATGAACTCATAATGCCCATATCATGTGTTGTACCCCATTTTGGGAATGACACTTTCCCTAAACGACAATTTATAGTATCCAAATTTTAGATCCAACTTGAGTACACAGTTGACCCAACGAGTTGATCGAACAGATCATCACTTGTTGGGATTGGATACTTATTTTTTTTCCATTCACTTAATCAACTTCTAGTAATCACTACAAAGTTGTAAGCTTCCATCCTCCTTTTAAAAAGAGGACCGGTGTTCTCTAAGTCAATAAACTTAGATGCACATCACCCTATTCCACCAGCTCTTGAAGTTGTACATCAGTTCCGACATCTCACAACCTATAGTTAGTACCAATCTGACCACCTTACAGTTGAAATTGATGTACGTACGCTGCTCTGAGAGCCAGTCCATAACAAAGACTATGTCAAATTTTACAAACAATAGTAGCGACACTTGCAAGTCAAACTCCAAACTCCCTATCCGTAACACCATAAAACAGACTAAATTCGCATGTATAGAGCAGCCGTTAGGCAGCAGTACTTTCGATTTGTCTCTTTCCATTGAAGAAGGAACTCTGATGCGTGATACACATCCTTCGGACAAAAAGGAATGGGAAGTTCCCATGACGAATAGTGCATTCACTAGACACTCAAAAAATCAATACAAATCCTATCACAACCAATCATAGGCTAACATGCATAAGGCAATAAGTTATCTAAAACTGACCTACAGAAAATTAAACCATACCTGTCACCATGTCAGCATGTTCCATGGCCCCCTGATGGCCAAAGTTGTACACTCTAGGTTGGGATGGAGTATATTGAGATGTAGTTGCCTCCAACACCTTTCCTTTTCATCGTAGGTTGCTCTAGGCTTCTTCTCGGACTTCAGACTTCCGCTCCGACACTCTCGGGCAAAGTTTCCCAGCTTCCCACAGTAAAAGCATGCTTCTTGGTCTCATCCAATAGTTGTTCCAGACGCACCAAAAGAAGGAACTAGACCTGAAATCCTATCCTTCTTATACCATCTACGAAAATGGGACTTTGAGGAGGTCGGCACCTTGAACTCTGTCTTCTTTACACTGGAGTAATTCTTCTCTTGGACTCTCTTCATAATCTTCTCTATCCTCGGATCGTCTCTACGATAATCTCAGGCAAAGTGACCAAACATTCCACATTTATAATAGTAATATGGAGCTTGACTAGTAGATACTTCAGGCCTCACTTTACTCCTCTTTCGGTATAAAACTTTGCGGGACCTAGGGAGTTTAGTAACCTGAACACTGACGTCTGGTTGATTCTAGCCAGATCTGCTTCCAAAGCTCTTGCCTACTACACTAACGCTCAGAATCCAAGTAGCTTTGGTCCTACGAGTAGCAGTCGTAATTCATCGCGCAGACCGTTATAGAATCTATTAGCTATAGTCTGCTTGTTCTCCAACTCAAACCCTGGGTAGCGCCTTATGATAAGAAATGTCTGCAAATACTCCTCAACTTAGTTCGTAACCTGCACTAAAAGCATGTTCAACTTTTGATCCAAAGGTCTTATACATGCCAGTTTTTCCATCACACCACTCAGTGTTGAAGCCACCCCAAGGACAGGGGGCTGCACTTGCCCTCCAAGTTGTGCTTTAGTCACAACGAACACCACTTTAACTATCCTTCTTATGGTTTCAACAGAAATAAGTTTCTCAAACACGTTGTTAAGTGCGCTACACTCTGTGGAGTGTTGACCTTGTGACTGCCCCATACCACTCCTAGTCACCTATATAGCATAACCATAGATTAGGCGATAAAAAAAATTGCTAAAAGCAATCATTGGAACACTCAGGTTCCTCCAAACAAGTGTATTTTCATACATAAATGGACATTCATGGGCTCTTTTATGTTATAACAATGACGCACATACATGTGCTCACCTCCCCTTAAAAGAATTCGCCCACAAATTCAAATAAAGAAGACTGACACCTTAGTCTGATACCAAATTATAACACCCCAATCCGTCGTATGGCATATAGCATAAGGTCCAGCTGGAACCCGACGCTATATACCACGGATAGTCGGAAGGGTTACATAAGAATATCAAAAATCAACTACAACTACTCGCCCTAACTCAGAGCATTCTAACGGAAGCTTTTAAACAGTTTGAAAGAACCCATAATTGAATAACAACTATCATGAATGTACACTTACAACAATAGGAATGAAATAATAAATACCCTGAAAGTACTTAGCCTTATGGCCTTACAAGAGTTCACTTAACAATGTAATATTTTACATACATCGGCTCGCAGGCCGGACACACAAGACAAAAGTAAAACAACAATTCGCTTTGGCCTTCGAGGGCCAGCTCAGTAGCATGGGCTTCAAACCTCTATTTTATACCTGGCTCCGCAGCACCTGCAAGCAACATTCCACCATACGGTGGATAAAAAGCAACGGTCAGCTAAAGCTAAACAAATTACAATGACCCTGCCCCTTACTCGGGATGGCAGTGCTCCTTCGCTGCATTTCATTAGCCCAGCTAAACAACAAAGTGCAAACATACTTCGCCACAGGTGTAGGCTCGCACAGCCAAACACCTCGTGCACTCAGGGCACATTTTCGGTGAATCCGGTCAATTCTGTGGCTTCACCACCATCCTTGGGGTGGCAACATCGTGAGAATTTTAGTCTTTCAGACCATCGTCTAAGACTCCCGACTATGCCAACGAACAGTTCCACTTTTGGACCTCTAGAACCGAACCGCATAGCCCAGGTCCACTTCCACTTGCCCGTTGCTCACTCCGCCTAGTTACTCTAAGACGTATGTGGGGGGCAAGCTTCTCCTAGAGCCTAACACATTCCCAATCATCACACAACCCAGTTATGTATAAGTCCGGCTCCCCGGCCGCCAAGTTAGCATAACTACATTTCCGCTTAGTTTTTCGAGTGTGCCTTGGAGTTATTCCCCAAGGATCGCTGCTGCAATCTACCGTGTATAAACCCAAAAAACATATAGCACGGAGTCTTCTCCTACAATCCATACACTATGCAACATCACCGATCCAGACCAACACGTCCGGGTAGGCTTCTCCTATAATGCCTATGTCCGTACTTAGATTATGGACTCTATATGCAACACAAGGGGGATTATTCACATCAACCCCAAGGAATACCGCACACTCACCGCACACTCGCGGGAGCGGGTTCCCCATGTAGAAAAAAATAGAGCTTCACATGCTCAAGTAGAGAATCGTTACCCTTGAAGTTCACTTTTGTGCCATGGGAAACTATCCAGATGGAAAGCTTCGCAAGAGAATTTCCTCCGTGGATCCAGTCTCGGTTCTCGATTTGGTGCTCCGATGCTCTGCCGCCGGTCAGATTTCTCCTCTTCCTTCCTCCTTTCTCTCTCCTCTCTCTAACTCCTTAGAAAGAGAATGACTTAAGAGGATAATGAGGAATTAATCCTCTATTCCCGGCCTTGTAACAGCAGGAACACATCAGTGATGTCAAATCTTGTTTAAAGAAAACGAACGGCTCAGATTTGCCTGAAATCTCTCAATCTTGTGCTGAACACAGCCTAACACATGGCCGTGTTCCAGGCTGTGTGCCCCGATCCAGGAATGATCATCGAGCACAAAAAAGGACACGGGTCGAGACACTAGCGTGTCGTGTGCCGACATGCCCGTGACCTAGGGGCGTGTCACAAATATCCGCCATGCCAACCGTCACTCCCTGACTAGATACTAGTAGGAACACGCCTGTGTGGACAAGTACACGCCCGTGTTGACAAGTACATGCCCATGTACTATGGTTGTGTACTGCAGTCAGCACAACCCATTTTTCATCCCGAGCGGGACACGGGTGTGACACGGGTAAGGACATGCCTGTGTCACCCCTGACATGCCTGTGTCAACACTGTTCATAGCCGTATTTTCTGTCGTGTCCTTTACTGGACACAACCAGCCAACACAGAGAAAGACACGGCCTTGGACACACCCGTGTCCTAGGACGTGTGACCCTATTTACACACCAAAAAATTCCTTTGGACGCGGCTGGTTCGATTACGATTTTTGGGGCATTTCAACCAGCTGGTTTAAGAACTGCAAACAACATTACTGTTAAGCCAGTTCTTAAAATAAGGTATAATGTGCATGAGTGCTGGAGCTATGGCAAAGTGGGCCACTATGTCATTGATTGCTGGCATAATGAGAGTGTCCAGAGAAGTAATGGTGGATTGCCTGTCAGAAGAATAGCAGGTAGGCATGTTCAGTTTAAGTATAACTTGCACCTAGGACCCAATAAAATTTGGGGTCCTAAGGTTAGATAATATATTTGTTGCAGGTAAGTCCAAGTGGCCATACTCCTACATGGTACTTGGATAGTGGATGTTCCTAACACATGACTGGAACCAGGAGCAAGCTAAAGGAATACACTTCTATTGAGAATGTTCCAAAGTTATCATTGGGGGCTCAGAAAAAGGGGTAACTAAAGGTTTAGGTAAAATAATTAATATCATAGTAACTATCACACAAGTAGCTTATATAAAATGTTTGAAACATAACCTTATAAGCATAAGTTAATTATATGATCTTGGCAATGACATTTCTTTCCTCAAGGATGAGTGTCAAATTAGAAGGTCAAGTGACCAAGGGGTTATCTTGACAGGAAATAGGAGAGGAAATATTTAGTGTCTAGACTTTGAGTGTGAGAGTGAGGACTCTTCTATTTGCCTTGTTGCAGATGAGAAAGTTTCTCATTGTGTCCAATGGCACAAGAGGCTAGCTCACCTGAACTATAAGACCATAGGCAGACTCTTTAGTGAAGAGTTGGTGAGGAATGGTCATGAGGTTAAGTGCATCTTGGATATAATCTGCTCAGCTTGTCAAAAGGGCAAGCAGACCAGGTCTTCCTTCCAAACTCTTGATACCAAAGACTCAGTGAGGTGTTTATACCTCGTGTATATGGATCTATTAGGTCCTATTCCAGTTCATAGTCTAGGTAAAAAATTCTATACCCTTATGGTGGTTGATGACTTTTTTAAGTTTGCTTGGGTATTCTTCCTAAGGAGAAAATCTTAAACCCTAGATATCTTCCAGACTTTTGTCAAGCAAATTCAGAATGAACTTAATAGTTCTGTGGTCAAGATAAAAAGTGACCATGGGACTGAGTTTCAGTCTGAATGCATGAAAAAGTTCTTTGAAGGGCTTGAGATTCATCAAGAATTCTCCTCACCTACAACTCCCCATCAAAATGGAATTGCTAAAAGGAAGAACAGAACTCTTATTGAGGTAGGTAGGACCTTGTTAAATGACACTTCTCTCCCAGAATATTTCTGGGCTAAGGCAGTAAATACTGCTTGTCATGTTCTCAATAGAGCTTCCATCACCAAAAGCCACAAAAAGACTCCCTATGAGATTTTGAAAGGCAGCAAACCTAATTTATCCTATTTCAGGATTTTTGGTAGCAAGTGTTATGTACTAAACAATGGTAAGTCTCATTTGACTAAGTTTGCTGCCAAGTCCCAAGAAGGGATATTTGTTGGGTACAACAACAATAGTAGGGCATATAGGATCTATAACTTGACTACACAAGTTGTAGAAGAATCTGTCCATGTTGTCTTTGATGTGTCTAAGTTGATTAACTGTGAGCTGCCAAGCACTTCTTATAGTCCTGCAGGTTTAAAAGATAAGATGGACAATCTGACAATCAGGGAAGATAAACCAGCAGGCCAAGAGATTGTAGATGACGGATGTTGTCAAGGGGGACCTCAAGACTTATAAACTGAGAATGAAGAACAACCAGCTGAAGACATTGAGGATCAGCAAGCTGAAGGAAATTAAGAACAGCAAGCTGAAGAAAGATTACCAAATTTACTAAATACTATCCTTGAGCATCCGGATCTGGCCGTAAGAACACCTAAACAACACAACCACTCCACTGGCCGCAAGTTTGACAATCACGGATCTAGCCGCAAGAACACCTAAACAACACATCCTGAATCTTTTCAGGATGAAGGAGGTTAAAAACGAAATTCCTAACACCAAAAATTTCATGAAATGGGAAAAACTCACCGTAGAAATGTAGATCGTGGTGAGAGCTATCCGGATCTACTCTCCGATGATGATTTCATGCAGCGCCACCGCTACTTGATGATGACCCGGTTGCCGAGGCGCTACGACATAAAGATCTGAGACGCCGTGATGATGCCGAAGGAAGTGCACGCTACCACCTCTGCCCGCGGCATGCTAAAACCGCCATGAAAAATTAGCCTAATTTTATTATTTTCATGCACTTTATTTTATATTTTGGGAATATAAAATTATCCTATGTTTAAGTGATAATTTTATATTTATGGCATGTGTTATTTTTCATTTGGAACAATATTTTATTTTGGTGTGCATTTAGCCTTTTGGATGGATGAGATTATATCTCCATCATGGAGGGCTAAGAGTTATTGTAAACTCCTATTTAAGGAGGTGATTATGAGGAATAAGATCATTGAATATTTGAAACCTAAATTCCCTCTCCTTTGAGAAAATTCGGCCAAGAGCTTTCTCCAAGCCGCCGGCCCCCTTGGTGGTGTGAAACCACCGGCCCCCCTTGTGTGGTGTGAAGCCGCCGCCCCCTTGCTCCCTCCATCCGTTCGGTGCGACTCCGGCGCGGCTTCCTTGGTGCGACTCCGTGGAAGAAGGTTGCAAACCCTTCGGTGTGACGCCGGCGGATCCGTGGAGAGAGTGATTCTCCCACCTTATCTTTGTGTGAAACTTTCATCTCGGTTGGGTAAACTCTTCCCTTTGTGTGATTCTTGCTTTAGAATTGTGGAGGTTTTTCATGCACAATTTTTTCCGTGATTTTTAAATCCGTCGCTTGCAAAATCTGAATTTGACGGTGTTGTTATTGAATCTCTTGTTGTCCGGAACGGGTAGATCCGTCTTGGGAGTGCAACGTGGCCTAGCCTCGATTTGCTCTTTCGTTCGGCGCACTTTATGTGCCACAAGGGAATTAATCACGACTCGAATTTCGATCGCTCTTAAAGGTTTTCCGCCGCTCCGAAATAAACTATTGTTGCGCTTGAAACGGCTATATTGAAATGAATAGATGCTTGTGTAGGTGCGGTGAGTTGTGTGCTTGTTGGAGAGATAGGTCTTAAGGACGTTGTATCGAGTCCGGCTTACGGTGAGTTGTGTGCTTGTTGGAGAAGTAGGTCCTAAGGACGTGGTATCGAGTCCCGGATTTTGGGAACCAACCGACCCCTTTTCGTTCGCTTTTGGTCGGCGTTCCCTCTTTTATTTCTTGTTCGGTAACGTTTAGGTGTCCGTATTGTAGTCACGTCCGAATCACGGTCGTCACGACATCAATTTGGTATCAGAGGGAGGTTGTTTCAACTCTCAAGTTGCAAACATCCTCTCTGCGTTCTTCGTTGGTCGATCTCATCTTTCTAGGATCTGAAATTTTGTGAGTGGTCTGCGTTTAGTAAAACCCTTCGGAATTTTAAACTTGTCAAAAAAATCTGCAAAAAATTCTGTAGCTTCCTGCACTTATTTCCAGCAATATTAAAACATAAAATTTTTCGATTCACCCTCGTTAGGGCAGCCTGAAAAATGGAACATCGTAATTCTGTCTAGTTGGTCTGCAAATAGCGGGCTGAAATCTTTATTTTTCAGCGAAATTTCAAAAAAAAAAATCAAATCTCAAAATTAAAATTTCAAATTTCAAATTTCAAAATTTTAAATTCAAATTTCGAATTTAAAATTTCAAATTTTCAAAATTAAAATTTCAAATTTTAAAATTCAAATTTGAAATTGAATTTCAAATTTCATATTTCATATTTCAAATTTCAAAATTCAAAATTCAAAATTCAAAATTCAAAATTCAAAATTCAAACTTCAAAATTCAAAATTCAACTTTCAAATTTCAAAATTTCAAATTTCAAATTTCAAATTTCAAATTTCAAATTTCAAATTTCAAATTTCAAATTTCTAATTTCAAATTTAGAAATTTCAAATAAGAAAATTCAAATTTCAAAATTTCAAATTTCAAATAATAAATTTCAAATTTCCAACTTCAAATTCCAAATTTTTCACAAAATTACAAAAAAAAATAATTATGGTCTGCAAATAGCGGACTCAAAATGTTATTTTTTTTCGTCAAAATCTAAAATTTAGAATTTCTGGTATTTCTCCATCTAATTATTAGTAAGAAAACAAAAAAAATTAATTTTCATTCAGTAATTACTTTTATTAATTAATTTGAAAATTTAGTATTTGGTGTGTCAATAGCCGGCTAAATTTTATTTTCTGCAAAAACAAAAATCTGAAAAAATTAATTAATAATCCTTATAATTTTCTTGCTCAGAAAATAGAAAAGTATGCATATATTGTTTTTTGAAACTAGCGGGAATAATTAAATCTTTGAGATTTAATTAGGGCCAGTTTACTTTTCTTTGCATGTGCACAAGTATCAGATCGAGTTTCTTCTCCGGTTCTCACTAAATGGCATATGACGTATATGCTTCTCGGTTAGACTATTCCTATGCTAAGGATATGGCTAAACACACCCCTAGGGCACACCACATTTATCCTACTTATGACGGGTTAGAGTATCCCCAAAATTTTAGAGACTGGCTTAAGGAATTAGAACAATATTTTAATTATCACTTATGGGATGACTACGAAAAGGTTAGCTTTGCCCGAGAGCGATTAGTAGGTCGGGCCCGATTATTTTGGGTAAACGAACAGCGTCGTGTTGGTAGCTATCGTTATGCTTGGCCGCACATGCGTAACCTCCTCTCAGATCAATTTGATCCCGCCTACCTGCGCACTAATAGCACCAAACCCGTTAGTAAGAATAGTTACAGCACTAGACCCGTATCCGCTTATAGGAGTGACCCTACGCCTCAGGATAGATCCTATCCCCAGAGAGGTAGATTACCCAGAGTGTGTCTAGTCCCACCTATAGGAAACATAAGCCATTCCGACCCAAAAATTTGAACTCGAAAGAGGTTACTATTAGGGTGCTTGCTTCCTTAGCCTCGACATCTAAGCTCTCTGATATAGTGACTGATACCTCTGAGGATTCTTATGTGGATATGGAATCTATGGAAGATGAAATTAATCAGCTAGGTGAGAGTCTTCCTTCACTTACGATAGTGCCTGACTCTCCTGTTGAACCTGAGGATGTGATTAGGACTGCGCCCGTCACTGAGGACGAGGCAAGTTTCACTGACGCTTTTAGTGACGTTGAGGAGATTGGTTACCCTAGTGACCTGGAAGAGGATTTCTCCCCTGAGGAATCATCTCCAATCCCCTTTGACGATAATTTAGTCATGGAATATTCTATTGACCCTGAGCCAGTAGACATTCCGGTTGAGTCATCCGATGCTGAGAGCTTACATGTCACTGATTTAGGTGATGACTTGCTAGGATCCGACGTTATATTGGTTGACCCAGGATTATTAGAGGTTTCTACGGTATTGGTAGAGTCACCTTGGGATGGATGTTCAGTTTGGGATAAGCTTAGTGTGATACATCCGGGAGTTAGTCCTTTGACGTTATTATCGTCGCTTGGAACTCAAGCTAATTATTATACTCCCCTGGATTCGATTTGCCCATCCCCCTATTCTGACTTAGACGATGTCCCCACCTCATGGGAAGAATTATGTTTGGATGACGATAGCACTGAGGGCCCAACTGACTTTTCTTTGATGATAGCCCCTTCGCCTGAGGCCCAAGTTAGTTTGGAAATTTTATCGGATACGAATTTGCCTACTATTGAGACGATCACTGTTTCTGATTTAAGTAAAATTTCTAATGATTTGGTGGATTCATTCTGGGGCAAAACGTTAACTGAAGATGAGTTTTCAGTGAGGACGAATCCACTATTCGAGTTTACTTTTGATTTTAAAGGCTTGCAACCAGAGGCGTTCTCTTGGACGCTTAATCCATGCTTTGACGTTGAGTGTGACTTGGTTCCCCCTACGGAGTCAACCCTGTCGACTCTCCCTCCGGTTCCCTTAGCTCGAGTAGATGATTTAGTCATTTCTAGCCCTTCATATTTAGAGAAGTTTATTATTCCCGCCATCCCGTTAAACTTACTTAGAAGGACGTGCGCGAACGTAGTTGATGACGAACGTTTTCCGCTAACTATTTATTATGATATTTTTAAATCAAAATTTAATTTTAAATTTAAAACGAAAACGTTGGAACCCACTACGTTAATTTTTGAATTTAAAGCACATCTGTCACCGGACATAATTCCGTTATTTTATACTATTAATTCAAGTCATGTGGCACATGGGTTCTCCCCTCATGGTTTTAATTTAATTAGGCGCATTTTTAATTTCTTGACCCTTCTAAATGCGTCCTTTAAATTACTTGCGAGGTTGTTTCGAATAGTCTTCCACCGTTATGTGAATGGTTTGGTTTTGGATAATCGAAGCTTGGGTAGCCTTCTTAGATGCCTCGTAAGCGATCACAAAGGCACGTGGGATCTTATTCTTCCCCACGCCCAATTAGCTTATAATAAATCCAATAATCGGTCTACTGGTCTGTCACCAAACGAGATTGTCCATGGATACAAGGCCCCTGTGCCTATTGACTTGGTACTGTTGCCCCCAACATATAATACAAGTCAGTTTGCACAATCCTTCGCCCAACATATTCATGACTTACATGCACGTATACGAGCTACCTTTACTGCTCAATACGAGTCTTATCAGTCGCACACTAATTTACATAGGAGGGTGTTGCACTTTAAAGTTGGCGATTTGGTCCTAGTCCGTTTAGTTCTCAAACGCTTGCCATCTGGCACCGTTAAGAAGTTGGCACTGAAGCGCGCCGGCCCTTTTCGGATTATCAAGAAACTAGGTGACAACTCTTTCATTTTGGATTTGCCGGCTGATTGGGGTATCTCCCCTATTTTTAATGTCTCGGATTTGACGTTATTTGTTTTACCTCCACCTGAGTTGAATTCTCTATCGTCTTCTCCCTCCACTGAAAATTCTAATGGGTTGGGGAGTGGTAGTTCGGATGATCTCTCTCCTTCGGTCCCCGCTGGTATAACATCGGATGGTACGTTGCCTTCTTTTACTCCTACTGCTGACATGTTTCTCAGGTTCCCTAGGAAATTTCTCACTCCAGATATGATACTCGCTGCGGAACCATTCACTATTCCGGATGGTACTACTTACTGCTTCCTCATCCGTTGGCGTGACCACCCCCCTTTGGACGACTCTTGGGTACTCGCGACAGAGCTTCAACGTTTGGATGTCGAGCTTCTCCGCCGCTCTCTCTCCACTCACGCATCAGAGATACGTGATTTTGAGTGGGGGAGGCTTGATGTAGCGCCACCGCTACTTGATGATGACCCGATTGCCGAGGCGCTACGACATAAAGATCTGAGACGCCATGATGTCGCTGAAGGAAGTGCACGCTACCACCTCTGCCCGCGGCGTGCTAAAACCGCCATGAAAAATTAGCCTAATTTTATTATTTTCATGCACTTTATTTTATATTTTGGGAATATAAAATTATCCTATGTTTAAGTGATAATTTTATATTCATGGCATGTGTTATTTTTCATTTGGAACAATATTTTATTTTGGTGTGCATTTAGCCTTTTGGATGGATGAGATTACATCTCCATCATGGAGGGCTAAGAGTTATTGTAAACTCCTATTTAAGGAGGTGATTATGAGGAATAAGATCATTGAATATTTGAAACCTAAATTCCCTCTCCTTTGAGAAAATTCGGCCAAGAGCTTTCTCCAAGCCGCCGGCCCTCTTGGTGGTGTGAAACCGCCGGCCCCCCTTGTGTGGTGTGAAGCCGCCGCCCCCTTGCTCTCTCCATCCGTTCGGTGCGACTCCGGCGCAGCTTCCTTGGTGCGACTCCGTGGAAGAAGGTTGCAAACCCTTCGGTGTGATGCCGACGGATCCGTGGAGAGAGTGATTCTCCCACCTTATCTTTGTGTGAAACTTTCATCCCGGTTGGGTAAACTCTTCCCTTTGTGTGATTCTTGCTTTAGAATTGTGGAGGTTTTTCATGCACCATTTTTTCCGTGATTTTTAAATCCGTCGCTTGCAAAATCTGAATTTGATGGTGTTGTTATTGAATCTCTTGTTTTCCGGAACGGGTAGATCCGTCTTGGGAGTGCAACGTGGCCTAGCCTCGATTTGCTCTTCCGTTCGGCGCACTTTATGTGCCAACAAGGGAATTAATCACGAGTCGAATTTCGATCGCTCTTAAAGGTTTTCCGCCGCTCCGAAATAAACTATTGCTGCGCTTGAAACGGCTATATTGAAATGAATATATGCTTGTGTAGGTGCGGTGAGTTGTGTGCTTGTTGGAGAGGTAGGTCTTAAGGAAGTTGTATCGAGTCTGGCTTAAGGTGAGTTGTGTGCTTGTTGGAGAAGTAGGTCCTAAGGACGTGGTATCGAGTCCCGGATTTTGGGAACCAACCGACCCCTTTCGTTCGCTTTTGGTCGGCGTTCCCCCTTTTATTTCTTGTTCGGTAACGTTTAGGTGTCCATATTGTAGTCACGTCCGAATCACGGTCGTCACGACATCATGATTTCGAGCACCAAAGCTCTTATAATCGGCGACCGAAAGCTTAGAAGTGTCCGCCATTCTCGCTCTTTCGCAAATAAGCTGACGGTTTCAGGAAGAAGACGATGAATATGGTTATGTCTAATCGCAAGGCTATTTATAGAGACTAAACAATATAATATATTATTTGTATAATTAAAATGTCTGATTGACTAAAACTCGCACTAATTCAGATTTCTATGAAAATCACATCATAGGTAAATACCGACGCTATGAATCCAACGACGAAGTCGAAATCGAAATCTGACAAACAAAACTCGGGTAAACACTCCCCGAAGTTAAAACACAACATTCCCAAAAAGGCTCAGTTGTGTTCCAAAACAAACCCCAGCTCACAAGGGAATAAAAACCCACAAGAAATTAGCCATGCTAACATTCTAAGTCAAAACCCCGGGTACCACTGAGCAAAAAGCCATGCTCCATTAACAGCACCCGTTAATCAAGCGTCAAAGTAACACCTTGACGTCAAAACACGTCACTAAAGGAATTTAGATAAACTTTGGAAAATGAGGGGTGTTACAACCACTCCCCATAAAAGTAAGTTTCTTCCCAAAACTTTATGCACAAAAGATTCCACCCTGGAAGGAAAATAATCATATATTATAGAATATAAACACATACCGGAAGAAATTAGGAGAACAGATGAGGATGAGCCTCTCTCATAGCTGACTCCAACTCCCAAGTTGCGCTTTCCACGTCTTGATTTCGCCACAAAACTTTAACCATTGGTATGGTATTCCTTCGCAACACTCAATCTTGAGTATCCAAAATGAAAACATGCATCTCAACATAAGAAATGTTAGGCTCTAATTGGGGCACATCATTAAGAATCTATCGATCGCTAAGCACACACTTCCGCAACTGGCTTAAGTGAATCACATCATGCACACTAGAATAACTTACGGGCAAATCCAGCCTATAAGCTGACATTCCGATACATTCAATAATTTCGAAGGGTCCCACATACCTAGGATCCAACTTATGGTTCTTACCAAACATCTTGACACCAGACATCGGGGAAACTATAAGAAACACAATATCCCTAACCGCAAATTCCAGATCGGTCCTCTGCCGATTAGCATTCCTTTCATAACGCTCCTGAGTTATACGAAGCTTTTCTCTAATATGCCTCATAGAAATATCCATTTCTTCTAGATCTTCAGAACCCAACAACGGTCTTCCACCAACTTTGGCCCAAAATAAAGGAGTTCTGCAACGCCTCCCATACAAGGCCTCAAATGGGGTCATCTGCAAGCTCTCTTGATAACTGTTGTTATAAGCGAACTCCATCAATCTAATTCACTCATCCCATGCTCCCTTGTGGTACAAAATGTAAAATCTTATTATGTCTTCCACAATCTGATTAACTCGTTCTATTTGACCATTTATCTGCGGGTGATAAGCGGTGGAATACCTCAGATCGGTACCCAATCCTTCCTGTAAAATTTTCCAAAAACGAGACATAAACCTGGAGTCTCAATCTAACATAATACTAATAGGTACTCCATGTAACCTGATAACATCATTAAAGTATAACTCTTCTATCTTCTTCATGGAGTATTCTATCTTGAACGGCACGAAGTGAGCACACTTCGTCATTCTATCAACTATAACCTAAACCAAATCATGCCCTCGGGGAGATCTCGGCAAACCAATAATAAAATCCATGGAAATACTCTCCCATTTCCAACTTGGAATCTCAAAAGGCATCAACTTGCCACCAGGCCTTCCATGATAAGCCTTAACTCACTTACAAGTGAAGAACTCAGACATGAACTTGGCTATATCCTTCTTCATACCATACCACCATACAATCTGCTTCAGATCTCTATACATCTTTGTAGAACCAGGGTGGCGGGCAGCAATGGATCCATGCGCCTCACTACACAACTTAACTCAAATATACTCAACTGCGGGGATGCAATATTTATCGCGGTACTTCAAAGTACCCGTGTCATCAATAGAAATGTCAGTTAACTCCCCTTTCTCAGTTTTATTGTAGAGGTGCAGCAAATAAGGATCATCCTTTTGATATAGCCTAATCCATGAAGGCTATATCGCCTCCAAACTGATCGACGAGTTGCTACTTACCATCGAGATACCCATTAATAGAAACTCTTCTACCAAGGATTCCACTGAAAGTCCAAATATTTGCGTAGTCTTCCTACTCAGGGCGTCAGCTACCAAATTAGTTTTGCCTGGATGGTATTGGATCTCAACATCATAATCCACAACCTATTCTAACCATCTTCACTGGCACAAATTCAACTCCTTTTTAGTGAAAACGTACTTCAAACTCTTATGGTCTGTATAGATCTTGCATAAGGCACCATACAACAGATGCCTCCACATCTTCAAAGCATAAATCACAACGATAAACTCTAAATCATGCGTAGGGTAATTTTTTTTGTGAGTCTTTAACTGCCTCAACCAATACGCAATCACTTTGCCTTCTTGCATCAACACGCAACCAAGCCCAACATGCGAAGCATCCACATAAATGGCATACTCTACTCCTTCGATAGGCAAAGATAGAACTGGAGAAGTACATAATCTCTTTTTCAACTCCTGAAAAGCTGCTTTGCACTTATCATTCCAAATGAATACTGCGTTCTTTTACGTAAGCTTAGTCAACGGCGCAGACAATGAAGAGAAACCTTCCACAAATCTCCTATAATTTCTGCCAACCCTAGGAAACTTCTTATCTCTTTGGGTGTGGTAGGTCTGTTCCAATCCATTACGGTAGAAATCTTCTCTGGGTCAACAGAAATTCCATCCTTATTAATAACATGACCAAGAAAGGAAACTTGAGGTAGCCAAAACTCACACTTACTTAACTTGGCATACAACGTGTTCTCCCTCAAGCGAGATAGAACCAAATGCAAGTGTTGGGCATGCTCCTCAGCACTGCGGTAATAAACTAGAACATCGTTTATAAACACAACCACAAAACGGTCCAAAAAATCCTTGAATACTTTGTTCATCATGTCCATGAAGGCAGAGGGTGTATTAGTCAAACCAAAGGACATTACCAAGAACTCAAAATGTCCATGTAGAGAACGGAAAGCGGTCCGTAGAGTATCCGTCTCACGAATCCTTAACTGATGGAAGCCTCAACGAAGTTCAATCTTCGAAAACATAGTACTACCACACAACTAATCAAATAAATCATCAATTCGCGGAAAGGGATACCTGTTCTTGATGGTCACCTTACTTAGTTCCCTATAGTCAATGCACAGCCTCATAGATCCATCCTTCTTCTTGACAAACAACACAGGAGCACCCCATGGTGGAGAACTCGGCCTAATAAATCCACAGTGCAAAAGCTCATCCAGCTGGGTAAGCAACTCCTCTAGCTCTCGAGGGGCCATACGATATGGTGCCTTAGCAATAGGACGAGTACCCGGCTCCAGATATATGACAAACTCTATATCTCTCTCTGGTGGAAGACCGAGAAGATTATCTGGGAAAACATCAGGAAACTCACGCACCACCGAAACATCCTTGACATGCGGCAAATTACAAACGGTTCCCAAAACATAAACCAAATAAGTAAAATAGCCAGAATCTAAAAGCTTCTGAGCACATACTGTTGAAACAATCGGGGAATCCTGGAGCAGATAACCATAAACACTCCTGGGGTGACTGTTGTCCATCTTGAAGTCCAAGCGCTTGACCTTGCACTGAATGACCACATCAAATATGGACAACCAGTCTATTCCCAAGATCACATCGAAGTCTTCCAGGTCTATTACCTTCAAATCAGCAATAGCTAGGAAATCACCTAAAAGAATCGGACAACCTAGGATACCCTAGTCCAACACTACTGAATCACTAGAGGGAAACTTGACATGAAACACATCACCAACTTGATCGAGAGTCAAACAATGACGCTCTACAAAGGCCATAGCCTTGAATGAGTGGATAGCATTATAATCAAAAAGAACGTGCGCCCAACGGTTCTTTACCTTAAACCTCGCTATAAAATTGATTACATAACTAATCGAACATTATCGAAACTAGAACTATGAGCTGAAAACAAAACTAGGATAGGATCTAACCTGAGATCACCTGGGTAGACGTCTGTGCATCCTCCAAGGTCACCACGTTTACCTTGCCCTTCCCTTTGTCCAAATGTTACAGCGGCGGCAAAGCTTGAAGTGGAACTAGCTGCAACGTGGGCTGAGTCTGCGGTCACTTTGAATTAACATGCCACTTCTTTCCACACTGAAAGTAGACATTATCCTTAAACCAGTAATGGGAAACATCGTGCCCCTTTCGATTGCACAGATTACATACAAGATCTCCTTTGGGAGCGCCCTGAATAGCATGCACTAGCTCCTTATTCAAATCTCCTATTATCTTGAAACATTTCTCAAACGGGTGGCCCGACCGGCCATAGAAACTGCACACCTCCTTGCTTCTCTTCCTTGAAGCAGGACCTTATTTTTTAGAGTTCTTACCCTCTTATGACTTCCTCTTATCTTTCCTTATTTGATAGCCTCGATTCTTATCATTGTCGATTGCTTCTAACTTTAGAGCAGCTTCTACCACTTCAGCATAACTTTCTAATCCATAAGCACTGGTCAACTGCTGGATATCATTCCTCAGACCACCCATAAAATGATTAACCCTACTAGATTCTGAGGATACTAGATCCAGGGCAAACCAGCTCAATTTGCTAAACTTCACTTCATACTCACTCACCGTGAGTTGCCTTTGCTTCAGATGATGGAAATTATTCATCAAGCGGTCTTGCTTGACCGACGACAGAAACTTCCTCAGCAATATCTCCTTGAAGGATTCCTACGAACATCCATCCTTCAAGTTCTCCTTTTCTCTCAGCCACCAGCTCTTAGCCATACCCTTTAGATAGTAGGCAGAAACCATCACTCTCTAGTTAGCAAAAACCCCTGAGTAAGTGAACATCTCCTTAATAGTTATAATCAAGTCATCTAAAGCCATGAAATATGCCCTACCATCGTAGGTAGGAGGTCATAATCGCTGGAAATGCGAGATGAAGTTCATCTCTGGTAGCAAAATAGCTGGGGGCACCAGAGGAGCAGGGGGAATAGGAATAGCTTGACCCACAGCAAGGTCTTGCACTCTAATCGATTGCCTGGAAACAACGAGTAACAAGGCCTGGATCTGCGACTGCATCTCCAATATTTGCCTAGCCAGAGCCTCATTACTCTGTCGCAGTCCTTCTATCACGGCCTCATTCTGAGCTCCAGATGACTTGCCCTCAGATTGTAAAGTTGAACTCGTCGCAGGATATCACGACATTCTATTAACATGACAAACAACTAATCAAAACTAACTTACCACTAGAACTACACAACTTAGTTCAGATAATACATGTACAAATACTTGCTTAAGTTGCTAACTTGCTCTGAGAATTTCATTAATGATGTCATTCCTAAACTTAGGATGATATACCGTCATCCTACTAACTCATGTTACTAAACCATGAATGCATGAATTCTTATTCCTTTTTGACTCAAAACCATGTGTGTACGTGTGTAATCATGTAAATATTTAGCTTGTCATGTGTGCTAATGCAATGCTATGTCATGCATGTTATGTTATGCAATCTAATAAAGGCCTTAGTGCATGTTATGAGCGGCATACACATGAAATATTATGCATCATATTACATAATATCACATACATGAAATGAAAAAAAAATCTGATGTGCATTCATGTGATGATTGTTATGCATCTCATACTACATAACAGTCACATGTTGCCTCCAATGAGGATCCATATACAAACACATATTATGCATCTCATACTAAATAATATGCCACGTATACTTCTTTCAGGCGTATGCATGTAGTGTTCTTGCTTCAGCAAAGACGTACTAATGACACATCAATGTGTGTATGCAATGGAACAAGAAAACTAAAACTAACCTGAGATGGTTGCTCGACCAATTGTCAAACAAACCTTCCCCTCTGATACCAATTTTCACAACCCGCATTTTCTCCGAGTTTAAATATATATAAGAGTAAGAGAAAATATGTGTCGTGATGCCAAGTCGTGCAAGGGATATCTAAATACATTCAGGAAAACACCAATCCTAATACAGTTTATGAAAATACTAAGTTAAAATGTGAGAAAATCATGTTTTAAGTTAAGTTTTGGATGTTCGTATCCCTCAGCTCAGTGCATTAACTAGTCCACAAGTAAAAATATATTTGTATGTTGTGGAAATTAATTTGTTTATATTGTTTGACATCCTACATGAGCATAAACATCCATATAGAACAACTCACAGTATGCAAGACACTAGATTTAGTATGAGTATAGAAATTAGTTTTTACGTTCAATAAGATATAGTGACTTTAGCTTTTAGAAAATTATATGCATGAGATAGAAGTAATACTTTTATAATTTAAAATATCTAACATGCAACCTAGCAAAAAACCTTCCCAGAGAGCAAGTAAATCCACACAATCATATAGGAAAAGGCTTAGAAGCTAGCAAGTACTTAACATTAAACAAAATACAGTGGGCGTCAACAAGCTAACACGAACCCACTAAAATATATATATGTCTAAACAAGAGTAAAACAACACACTACATCACAATCTGTGAGGAAAAGAGACAACTGTAGCCACTAGTTAAAAACCAACACTAGCCGCTCAACCGGCTACTTCTCCAAACCTGAGGCATTCAAAGAAAGAACACCTCAGTAAGAATAAAAATACAAGTGGCGAACAAGAGTAAAGAGGTTAGATATAAACCAAAAAGAAATATAGGGTTACCAACCCATCATGAGGAAACTGACAAAACTCAGCAAATTATTCATATGACTAAGGCAAAAGATTACTTATTGAGTTCAAAAGTAAGAAAGTTGTACCAAGTGCAAAACAAAGTCATGATTCAAGAATATCTGCAAAAGTAAGCAGAAAGATATATACCTGTACAATACGAGGAAAGAGACTTAATAAATTATATTCATGTGAATCATTAACACTAGTAAGAAATGGTCCTGAGTCGGTGGCCACCTTGTTCAACCCGAACTTACAGACCCAAAATATTTCAAGAAGGTACTGTGGTGGTGGCAATATTGTCCAACACAACCAGTCAATCCAATTATCTAAACAAGAAACTAGGGTGGTGGCCTCAATATCCAACTCAACCCTTTTGTCCAAATATATAAACAAGGTACTGTGGTGATGGCCACTTTTTCCAACTTAACCCCACAGTCTAAAAATAACTCTAGCAGTGTATTGATTCACAATTTGCCACTAGGTTTGTGGCCCTTTTTCCATTGCCAACTCAAAGGCCACAACTAAACACCCATAAACATCAATAAAACTCTAACTAAAAAACAAGATCTCTCCCCATAACAAAAGGGAAGAAGAATCCCAAAAGAAAACAATCGTAAGCCATACTCGACGAATTAGACCCAATTCTGCGAAATTTTTCTAAGTCCACACTAATTCGTCGAGTATACTGAACGAATATAGCAGAAACACGACGAATTTCACTTAGCAGTGTTAATTATCTTAATACACGACGAATCAAAAAAGAATGCAAAGTCCAGGGAAAAGTGTCGAGTACACTCGACGTCGTATTGAGTGCATTTAACGCACTCAATGCCAAGCCAGATAACTCAATGAATACACCTTCACTCAACTCCGCGTTGAGTGCATTCAGCGCACTCAACTCCAAGCTAGCATTCATCGAGATTACTTAATGAATTTGACTTAGACTCAAAGATCACTCAACACTCTCAGCTCCAAGCCTAATCCACTCAATGCCAATTCTTATACTCGACGAAATTGATGCAAATTAGCCTTACTCGATGATTTCATTGATATTACTCGACAAATTTTACTTAGACTCAAGGGTCACTCAACGCCAAGGTTTATACTCGACAGACTCAACGCTTTCTACTTAGCAGAGACAAAGATACTCAACACCGAGACTGTTTCTCGACGAATCTGACTTAGACTCCAATCTTACTCAGTGTCAAACTAACATTCGTCGACTCAATGCCTAATACTCGATGAATTCAGTAACGCTCAACACCAAGCATTACCCACCAAAATTCCAACGGATACTCGATGAATTTGATCCTTCTCCTACTGATACTCTCCGAATTTTACTTAGACCAATCTCAACCTATATCTGACAAATTCTTCCTACCCATATTTGATGAATTTAGACTTGACTTAACTGTTATATAACGAATTTTGGCTTAAGTCAGCAGTTCACTACACGATAGATTATCCTAGTCTAACAGTTAAGTGTGACAGAAATACTATAGATTAATCCCATAAACCATGGATTCACCCGACTATCACCTACAAAATCAACTAGGCCAAACCTGGCCGGAAATCTACATTGACTAGCAGGTCGGTAAGGGTCGAACCTAACGATACTCCTAACTACTAAGGAAGAAAGGATAGAAGCAAGAAGTACACCATGAAAGGAAAACTTGGCAAGGGGAAGAAGTTACCACTTGCCTCGATCTTGCCGAAATCTGGTCGCACAACCCTCCTCTTAACGGATCTGGCCGCAAGAACACCTAAATAACAAATCCTGAAACTTTTCAGGATGAAGGAGGGTCAAAACGAAATTTCTAACACCAAAATTTTCATGAAATGGGAAAAACTCACCGTAAAAACTTAGATTGTGGTGAGAGCTATCCGGATCTACTCTCTGACGACGATTTCGAGCACTAAAGCTCATGCAATCGGCGGCCGAAAGCTTAGAAGTGTCGTCCATTCTCGCTCTTTCGCAAACAGGCCGACTGTTTCGGGAAGAAGACAATGAATAGGGTTACATCTAATTGCAAGGCTATTTATAAAGACTAAACAATATAATATATTATTAATATAATTAAAACGCTCGATTGACCAAAAATCGCACTAATTCAGGTTTCTACAAAAATCGCACCATACCTAAATACCGACGCTACGAATCAAACGATGAATTCGAAATTGAAATCCGACAAACCAAACTCGGGTAAACACTCCCCAAAGTTAAAACACAACATTCCCAAAAAGGCTCCACCGTGTTCCAAAACGAACCCCGGCTCGCAAGGGAATATCAAAACTCACAAGAAATTAGCCATGCTAACATTATAAGTCAAAAACTCGGGTACCAATAAGCAAAAAGCCACACTCCATCAACGACACACAATAATCAAGCGTCAAAGTAACGCCCGGACGTCAAAACTCGTCACTAAAGGAATTTAAATAAACCTTGGAAAAATAAGGGGCGTTACATACTTCTCTCAAACTGATTTAGTTCTTCATTCATAGCTAAGAACCATGATTCATCCTTTAAAGCTTCTTAGATATTCTTGGGTTCAATTTTTTATTTAAAGCATAGGTTCGAAAAGGATTCATTCAAGTCTGACCGAGTTCTAACTCCATGTGAGGGCTCTCCTATTACAAGTTCTTGTGGATGTTATTTTGAAAAATTTGGAGTACTTGGAGGCCTATATACTTCTTCGTGAGTTGGAACACCAACCACCACTTCTCTCTCCTCACCCTTATCTCCTAACTGTACATTATAATCAACCCCTCTTCATTCAACCTAGATTCTTCAGTTGGTGTATTTTCATTAAATTATAAGTGAGTCGATTCTTCAACTACTAAGGTTCATTTATTATAGACACTATAGGCAGGACTCATACTAGAATATCCTAAAAGGATTCCATTGTATAATTTTTCGTCTAGTTTTCCTAAGTGATCCTTAGTATTTAGAATGAAGCCAAAGACTCTAAAATATGATACTAATGGCTTCTTAGTGAAGTATAGCTCATACAGAGTTCGCTTAAGAATGGGGTGAAGCTTGACCCGGTTCATCACATAGCTTATTGTATTGATCTCTTTAGCCCAAAAATACCGAGGCAAGACAAACTCGGCGAGCATTGTGCGTGCTAGATCTTAAAGTGTACGATTCATTCTTTCTATAACCCAGTTTTGTTGTGGAGTGCATGGGGCAGAGAATTTGTGCTTAATTCCTAGATGGTTACAGAAGTTCGTGAAGTATTCATTCTCAAATTCTCCCCCATGATCTGTCCTTTATGTATTTTATTTTTATTTCCTTTTCATTTTGAAGTCTAGTGCACGGATTTGTGAATTCAATAAATGTGTTAGATTTGTTTGTAAGAAAGATTGTTCAACAAAAAATGAGGGGTAGTCATCTATAATAATGAACGTGTATCGGTTTCCACCTAGACTACATGTACTAAGAGGACCAAATAGATCCATGTGTACGAGTTCAAGTTGTCTAGATGTGGAAATATCATTTTTTTTCTTTTGAATGAGGATTTTACAAATTTCCCTTTTTGACACGGAGCGCATAAGGAGTTCAAACTACCGCTTAATATTGGAAGTCCACGAACAAGTTTATGTTTTGTTAGTTTGACAATTAGTTTACTTCCAGAATGTCCTAGTGTCCTATGCCAAAGATGTAATTCCTAATTCTTGGTAACAAAGCATTTCAAATCATAAGAAGATATATCTTTAAAAACTAACAGTGTATGCATTATGAGTCCTATGAGCAGTAAGCAAAATGCTATTAGTTTTAACATCTATAATATTATAGGTGTTTGTAGAGGATTCAAATAGTACGTTCAATCCTTTATCACAGAGTTGACTAATTGAAATTAAATTATGCTTAAGTCCATCTACAAACAATACATTCAAAATTGAAAATGCTTTGTTACTTATAGTACTAATTCCAAGAATACGTCCTTTGTTGTTGTCCCTAAATTTTATCATGCCCCCTTCTTCTTCTCCTGCTAAGGAACTTATCTTTATCTCATGTCATGTGCTTGGAACACCCAGAATCCAAGTACTACACATTCTCCTTATCCTTAGCCTGCCAACACACTTAAAAGGAAGATGAGGGTAAATATCTGTTTACCCAAGTTGCCCCACCCATACGATAGGTAGAAAACTTTGGTAGCCAGACTTGCATAGTTTTCTTGGCACCTTTCCTCAAACATAAGTCGGATGTGTGACCAAACTTTTGACAGTTTTGCACATAAGGTATAAGTAGTGGATGCTGGCTTTTGTGTTCCTAGTGCTCATACTGGAGGATGGGGATAGCCCTTCAGAAATATTAATTTTATTTTGTGATTTTTCAAAGAAAGTTGTAGACTTAGCAGGAAATTGGTTACCACTCTGTGGTAGCGTTGGACTTACATACCCTAGTCCAAACTTTGTAGATTCGTGACACTATGCTCCCAACAGTATATCTAGAGATTTTTGCCCTATTCCAAATTTTTAGACAACACAATAAGATCATGGATCCTCTCCTTTAGGGTGGTGTTTTCTGTGACTAGCATTACGCACCAATTTGCAAATTGTTTTTTACCTTCCTCTATTTTAGTAAGAGATATTTGAAGTCTTTTCTCCGAGATATTCTTGTCATTAATAAGATTATTCATTTTCAAAGATGCCTTGGAGAGACTTACTTTTAGCTCTTCAATCATTGCCATCGAGTGAGGGCGCTCTAGGCACTCGATCTTCTATTTGCCTCATTTAATTATTTCATTCTTTATATTTTCTAAGTCCCTTTTTATTTTCTTGTTTTCATTTCTAATGGAATTTTTCTCAAGTATTACACTCTCTAGCTTATCAGAGAGATGTTCATAAAATTTAGAAAAATCATTATAATAGGGTGGGGTTACCTCAATGTCACTCTGGACACTGGACTGATCGTCTGACTCATCCTGATTCTTCCCCATGACGCACGGATTTGCCTCATCTTCACTTCTTGATTCGAAAGTGTTTGACTCATCAGATTCATCCTCCTCCCACGTTAAGGCCTTTAGTACTTTCTTATTTCCCTTTTACCGGATCTATTTCTCCTTTTCCTCCTTCTGAAGCCACTCCGTGATAGCATTGGACTTACGTACCCTAGTAAATACTTTGTAGATCCATGACACTATGCTCCCAGCAGTATATCTAGAGATTTTTGCCCTATTCCAAATTTTTAGACAACACAATAAGATCATAGATCCTCGCCTTTAGGGTGGTGTTTTCTGTGACTAGCATTACGCACCAATTTGTAAATTGTTTTTTACCTTCTTCTATTTTAGTAAGAGATATTTGAAGTCTTTTCTCCGAGACATTCCTTTCATTAATAAGATTATTCATTTTCAAAGATGCCTTGGAGAGACTTACTTTTAGCTCTTCAATTTTTTCCATCGAGTGAGGGCACTCTAGGCACTCGATCTTCTATTTGCCTCATTTAATTATTTCATTCTTTATATTTTCTAAGTCCCTTTTTATTTTCTTATTTTCATTTCTAATGGACTTTTTCTCAAGTATTACACTCTCTATCTTATCATAGAGATGTTCATCAATTTTATAAAAATCATTATAATAGGGTGGGCTTACCTCAATGTCACTCTGGACACTGGACTCATCGTCTGACTCATCCTAATTCTTCCCCATGATGCACGGATTTACCTCATCTTCACTGCTTGATTCGAAAGTGCTTGACTCATCAGATCCATCCTCCTCCCACATTAAGGCCTTTAGTACTTTCTTCTTTCCCTTTTGCCAGATCTATTTCTCCTTTTCCTCCTTCTGAAGCCTGGACACTCCCTCTTGATGTGCCCAGGCTTGTGGCAGTGGTAGCACTCTGGTGGAGACTTCTCATCATCACTCCCCATCTCCTTTGATGATTTGTTTCACCTCTTTATTTCTTCAGCACCTCTCTTCAAAAACTTCTTAAATTTTCCTTACCTCTTGAGATTTTTTATGAACCTCCTAAATTCTCAAACATAGAGGTTTTCTTCATCGTCGTCCTCAGATTCTTCAGCAGCCTTCCTCTCCCTCACAGACTTCAGTGTCAGCCCCTTCTTCTTCATCTCCCTAGGATATTCCTTGGCTTGTATCTTTTGTTCGAGCTCATGTCTTCAGGTTTCTAATGAGGCTCTATATCTCCAGGGTGCTGATATCGTGTCATTCAGCAATAGCCATCACCTTCGAGTTGAAACATGGAGGTAAAGATCGCAGGATCTTCCTCACCAAATCTCCATTTGAGTAACTCTTTCTGAGATATCTAGAGGCATTGACAATCTTGGTGAAGTGAGTGTACATGTTATCCACCTCCTCGTCAATATCCATCTAGAATTATTCGTATTCAGATTCAAGTCAGAACAGTATTGACTCCTTCTCCTACGAGGTACCTTCTTGAGTAAGCTCAAGTAAACGCCATATATCATAAGCAGTTTCACAATTATAGATTCTATTCAATTCAGTTTTATCCAATGCACGAAATAAGGAGTTCATGTATTTTGTATTGTTAGTGCATTTCAGCTTGTAGTGTCATCCCATTTATCTTGCGGTTTGATTAATATTGTATCACCTACAGTGATATTGGGTGTAGTGTATTTCATTTTGATAAATGGCCCACACGTCCATGTTCTGTGTCATTAAGAAAATTTTCATGTGCATTCTCCAAGTACTATAGTCACTCCTCATAAATAGTGGAGTTCTACTCAGGCCTTGTCCCTTAGGGAAAGCGTGAACCGTGTTGGCGATCTTACTTTAGGATTTTAATCCTTTTTAAAGTAACCTTCCGATGATACCACTTGTTGGATCTAGTGACCAACCTTAAAGGGGGGTTCATAAGGTTTTACGCCTTAATTAAAAAATTCAAATTATTTTGATCCACATAAACTAATTCTAGAAGCTATCGTGGGGAACTAGCTCGCTAGTGCTCGGCGATAGGTCACAGACCTTATTTTCCTGGGCAACTTTCTCCTTGGAGAAATAAGCACCCTTTAGAGATCCATCGGCTAACACCCACGACGTTATAAGAGGAGTTAACAACAATAAATGATTTTATTCAAATAGAATCAAAAAGAGTTTTATAATTACAAGTGCTTGATCTCCATGATGCTGGAGATCAGAGGCAGTGAGAGTAGCATCTATTTTGGTTTTTTATACTGACCAGCTACCCGGACTGGTTGGCTCTCTCCCTTTCCCTCTAAGAAAGGTCTTCGAGCTAGCTCTTCACCTTCATACCAGGAAATATCTTAGATTCACACTAGATCCCCTCGATGTAGTCGTCCCTTCCCCGAGACGATTTCTCCCGGAATCCTCCCTGGATTCTAATGACCTTCACTGGTCGATTTTCCTCACTACAATCACACAAAAAGAGAAAAGTACAAAAATACTAAAGAAGAATTAATATTGAATCTCCCTCAAGACTATTCCTCTGTTGAGTGATGTGTGACCGGTGCTAACGATCTTCATTTGGTTGTACTCGATCAACTCTTCATAGTCATTATAGTCCTTTGCTCGCCGAATATTTTCGTGCATGAATGGGAGGGAGGAGAATTTCTCTTCCTTTGATGGATATAGCATAACAGTGCTTAGAGGCAGCTCCCAAACCCTAGAGAGAATTCCTGATTATCTCAATTCGTGCAAGGAATGTGAAAACAAATGCATTATATACGTCTTTGAAAAAATAGTCAACCACCGATGTTAAGGCTAGTGCCCGACTGTAGGTCATTATGCATTGATGTGACAGCTTCCCCATGTATTTTAAAAATATTCCAAAAAGATTATTTTTCTCTTTTTCGTGCTAGAGCGACGTGGTACCTAGCTATCGCTTGTCTGGAACCAACTTCCAGACATTACATCTTTTGAACTGGTTCAATTCTTCCTGTATTGCTCCAATCCATAATTGGTCTTTGATTGCCTCTTCAAACTTCTTAGACTATACTTGTGATAGAAAGCTTGTAAGACCCCCCCCCCTTACCAAGGAGGGAACCCGGTCTTATGCCCAAAACCGCCGCCTTACGGTGACACTTAGCGCACACGGGCTAGTCCATACCACAAGATGCCGATCCTGCCGGCTAGTACAATCATTCAACCTATCGGCCAATCGAGAAGAGAAGCAATATAAGCAATTATACATCAAGTCCACATCACAGAATCATCATAATATAAGTAAAATGAGACATCCAATAGTCCACAATGAGTACAGAATAAAAGACAAAAGGGCTTATGCCCAATACATAGTAATCAATCTCTCTCACACAAAATCTAACCAATCAGAAGCTAATCTATCATCACTACACGCATCATCACCTGACGATGTGTTCCAGTAGAAGTAGTAGTAGGTGGTGTCAGCTCCTCATGTCCTGCCACCTCATCCTGCTGGTGCTCCAGCTTCTCGAGCTCCTAAAATGATACGGTCATAACCGACCATTGGTCATAAAGACTAAGCCATTTTGTCCTCACCTCACCCCCACGACTCCTAGGTATCGAGCAGGAGGACGAAGCGGAGAACAATAAGGGGTATAAAAGGAAAGCAGGTGACAGTGAATCTAATCTAACAAGATTATGTAATAACAAGTATATCTCTACTTTAACAGTTCTATATGGTACAAGTAAAGTAAGAAAGAACTGTACTGAAAGGAAATGTTGTAAGCAAAGTAGAGAACGGAACAAAAAATAAACTATCTACTGTTAAGCTATCATCACAGGAGTACCTTAACTTATATGAACACCCATACAAACTTATAAGTTAAGGATTCACAAATTTAACTTATCAAATAAAAGAGCTCATACTAATTTATATGATAAGGATCTATGGTGCGTATGTCCTAAGTATGTATGTATGATATGGTATGCGGGTTTTGATTCATACAAGTGCAAATCAACCACACGACTCTATGCGCACGGAACTTTAGTTCCCACTTTTTGGAGTTTGCTTAACTCTCAAGTACTACCGTTGTGGCTATGACAGCAGTGGAGCGTTCATCTCCACTCGTAGGCGGGTATACACACTACTAGGCCTAGACCTTCCGTACGCCTCCAAAGAACACACCAGTCACCTTGTACTAAGCCGCTGGCTAGTCCACCAGACTTTTAGGTCGGGTGTGCATTTTCGGGGATTATCCTTCAGACCGCAGTATAAAAAAACCTATTGGCCCCTCAAACTCTCACACCTCACTTGATTCAACGTATTGCCATTAGTGTGACGATTGGCCCAGTACCGCATGACCCGTCACTAATATGTTTTTGCACATGCAATTTGTTTCTAACCCGAGCCTCCAGCTCACAGGACAAAACCCGTCCTGTATCCAAACATCCGAGCCTCCAGCTCGTAAGACAAAACTCATCCTGTATCCAAACATCCGAGCCTCCAGCCCACAGGACAAAACCCATCCTGTAACCTCCAACCCTATACGGGTGAGATTGTCACATCGTTCCCTTAACCTATTAGACTAGTCTTGTCTAATGCTTATTAGGCATAACAACTTATGGTTAGTACTTGGACTTCCCAGGGCATACCCGGTGAAGGGCTCTCGGGGGCACTAGGAACTATGATGGGCGGAAGCCCAAAGATCCCTTTCTCAAGGGCACTTACTTTTATTAGTGTTTACCCATTATTAATACCCAACTCAATGTTGCTCTTGAGTGAACCTGATGACTTAAGGTATTATTGGGAGAACGACGGTCTTCCGTCGGTCTCTGTTCTAATTACTTTCCTTGGGCTTTGTACTCTAACACTCGTTACTATTTGAAACCAACCAGGGTTCCAACTTCCCAATACGCTTCTCAATCCAACCTCCTATCATATCCTCTATGGGTCCTAGTGTTATGTGTTACTTTATATAAGTGCAACCCATGACCCTATTCTAGCCCAAAAGAAATGAATTCCATTTCCTTGGGCAAAATGCCCATAATTATTTATCATGGGTTTGTCATGTATGTAATATTGATCATTCAGAATTTCATCATCTTTCTAATTATTTTAGACCATAATTTAAATTAATTTATTAAGTGACCTAGGTCACTTTGAACATGAACTACTCAAACCAGTGGTACATTATGTCTAAATAAATTATCTGAGGTTCATCTAGGTTAAAAATGTCTGTTCATCAAAATCATGATTTTCCAATTCTAATTTCCATATATTTTCTATTAATGATTAAATCCATAAATAATCCATTTTTTAAATGAAGTACTTAAAATATAAAATCAAACATTCCTAGAAAATTACTGGTGATCAAAATTTATATAATAATACTCAGGACAGACATTCATGATCTTAGTCATTGATTTGGCCTAACATAATTTCATATGGACATCATTACCAAAATGCCACTATTAGGGTTTTTAGCATATGTAATCATCCAAAAATTCTCAAATAATTATATTGGGTTTTAATCATAGAAATATGATGCTATAAATATTTCCATAATTTTCAACAGTATTTTTCCTTAGTTTTAAATTAATTTCTCAAAAGGGAAAAATTGTAAATCTACTATAAACGCAAGATATAATCCTCAAATAGACTTATAACTTTTTCCAGAGATGTAAAATGTTTTATTAGGGCATGTATCAAAATTTTATAATTTTACAAGGTTAGTAGACCTATATCTTATTTTTATTTCTAAAAGATATTATTCTCCATTAATTCAAAATAATGGGATTTTTGTTCCCAAAAAAACCACTCCTTCCATGGGAGGTGTAATTCATCCCTATAAGCCTCGGTCTAAAATTCCATGGACATTCATTGGGCCAAATGGGCTAACTTCCCAATTTAATATTTTGGCACAATATTTACAAATCTACCTCCACCATTCATGTTGGATTTTGACAACATACAAAGGTCCAAATGACTTGCAACTTTTACCGTGGTCATATAATGACCCATTGACCATGCCACTCAAAGTTGGATGCATTTGGAAAAGGGAATATTCCTATATTCCATTTATTTAATAAATGATATTTCTATTAAAATAATAGAAAAATACATCCCAAAATTTTTGTTTTTTGGACTAGACCTAGGCCTAGCATAAACACATGTATGACCAAAATTTCATGACTTGTGGACTTAGGGTTTGGCTTGGGAACTCATTTAAACATTTTCCATAGCCTAGGACCAGTCTAAGTAGCATGGCCATACATGGAACAATATTGTTCAAAATTTCAAGTTTAAGATGTCAAATTAAAGGTACGACTTATATCTACCTTTTACATGTTGGACATTATTTGAAAATGCCTCTAAAAGGCCTAAATAACCTATAAAAGGTGACTGTATAAACTGGGATAGAAAATAGACTTTTTATTATTCCATAAAAATTCAAGGCATCAGTTCATCTTCTCCAATGAGCCTACGATCCAGATTTCCTCAACCAGGACCAGCTAGATTTTGTATTTCCCGGCCTTTTGGCTGCTAACACCACCGATGGTTGTCACCACCACATACATTGAGGTGGTGGCTTGCATTTCCCGGCGGCTTGGCCGCCGGAGGTGGCTCCTCTAGCAAACCCAAGCAAGGAGAAATGCTCGGCATGATCCCTCTCACATGGCATCAGGTACATTTGAGCCCAATATCTCTCCTAAAAGAGCTAGACAGCTAGCACAGAAGGAGGGGAGAGAAACGGACCCTTAAGCGAGCTTGATAGCGGGTTTGGTGGTGTTGCGCCAAGGCCGACCCTTGCTCCAGCGAGCTAGCTCGTTTAATGATACCTATAGGTAATCCTATGCTCCTTAGGGTTCACTGAAGGATATGGTGGGGTTGAATGGAGGTGAGGCTGGCTGGTTTAATGGCTTTGACTTAAGAGGAGTGGCTGGGAATGGTCGGCCGTCATTGAGACTAATTCTCCCCCCTGCCGCCACGTATCACCATGTAATTGACCGCCAACTATTGCCATAAATATATTTTCTTGAAATGAGGAATAGATTTGCTGTAGAGATAGATCCCAAATGTCCCATCACTATTTTATCATGAACCCGGTTCAGCCGGAATAAAAAAAATTAACCGGCCAACACAACTTATTAGACTGAATAATTCTCCAAGTCCAAAAGCATTGAGTGTGTTGAAACCACTCAACGACGTGTTGAGTGGTGTCGACACCACCCAACGCCTTCATTAGTCTAGAAATGCTTAAGTAAAAAAGCATTGAGTGGTGTCGACACCACTCAACGCCACATTGAGTGGTGTTGGCACCACTCAACGTCTTCAGCAATCCTAAGTCAAGGCGTTGAGTGGTGTCGACATCTCTCAATGCCGCATTGAGTGGTGTTGAAACCACTCAACACCGCCAGCAATCCTAAGTCAAGGCATTGAGTGGTGTCGACACCACTCAACACTGCGTTGAGTGGTGTTGACACCACTCAATGCCATCAACATTCCAGGCTTTTCTAAGTTAAGGCGTTGAGACCACTAAAAGCCGTGTTGAGTGGAGTTGAGACCACTCAACGCCAACACCATCCCGCAGCGTCTAAGTAACAAAGTGTTGAGTGCGTTGAGACCACTCAACGCCGCATTGAGTGGAATTGAGTTCACTCGATGCTTCTTCGAATGGCATCGAGATCACTCGACTCCTAAAATTTCCTTAGTATTTTTCATTGATCTCACTCGACGCCTTTTCAAATGGCGTCGAGATCACTCGACGCCTAAGGTTTTTTTGAGTATTTTCTAAGTTAAATTCGTCGAGTGGCATCGTGTTCACTCGACCCACTCGATTCTTCCCGAGCATATGTCAATTTTATTGGCTAAAAACGTGTTCAAGGGTTCTAGCACGAAATGGGAAGTTACAAATCGCAATAAACAAAAAAAATAATTTTGTCCCCAAAATTTAAGTACGGGTCTACAGGGTTTCTATGCACAAGCATTTTAAGGACTTTAAACTTAATTAAAAGGTACCTGAGACGAAAAGCTCCGGGTACCATTCACGTATTAGATCCATCGGCTCCCAGGTGTGCTCCTCCCGTCCATGGTTGGACCACAACACCTTGACCAAGGGAACCTTCTTCTTCCATAGTACTCGAGTCGATGTATCATCTATAAGAATTGGCTCTAAACGGACTGATCTATAAGGTGCTATCGGGCCTACTGTAGTAGTAATATGCTGCTCTGGCCGAAGGAGAGCTCTCCGAAGTGAAGAGATATGGAAGACGTCAGGAAAAGCCCCTAACTCAGGCGGCAACTCCAACCTCTAAGCTAAAGGACCGATCTGCTCCAGGATCAAGTATGGTCCCATAAATCGAGGGCTGAGATTTTTGTTCCTTCGCACCCGCAAGACACCATGCATCGGATGTATCTTCAAGAAAACCATGTCCCCCACCTGAAACTCCACCTTCTGATACCTCGTATCGTAGTACTTAGCCTGCCTACTTTGGGCCTCCAGCATCTGATCCCTGATTAGCCGTATCTGAGCATCCGTATCCTCAATATAGACTAACCCAAGTTCCCTAGGGTCCTCATCCTGGACCAAAGATAGTGGTGTCTTGCACTTCCTGTCATATAGAGCCTCATATGGTGTCATCCCAATGCTCGTCTGGTGACTGTTGTTGTAGGAGAATTCAATCAGGGGCAACAGTCTCTCCAAGGGTTTCCCCATGTCCATTATACATAGACGCAGTAGATCCTCCATAGTCCGGTTAGTCCGCTCTATCTAGCCGTCGATCTGCAGATGAAAAGCAGTACTAAAAGCAAGCTGAGAAACCAAGTATGCTTGCACCGCTCTCCACTCCCTAGAAGTGATCCGACCGTCATGATCCGAGATAATCATCCTGGGGACGTTGTGGTACCTGACGAACTATTCCACAAATAACCTCACCAAAGCAGCAACTAGGATGTCAATCCTGATTGGTATAAACCGGGCTACCTTAGTCAGTCAATCGATAATGACCCATATAGAGTCGTGCCCAGAGTGGGAGTGAGGCAATCCTTGCACTAAGTCCATTGTTATATCCTCAAACTTCCACTCTGGCACCGGTAATGACGGTAGTAACCCTCATGGGCTCTTGCACTTTGACTTTACCCCCTGGGAGGTCTCGCAATGCGTCATATAATATATGATTTCCCTCTTCATCCCTGGCCGGTATATGCTCCTCCGCAAATCCGCTGACATCTTAGTGATACTAGGGTGCACTGAGTACTGAGAACAGTGTACCTCCTTGAGTATATCCTCCTGGACACTGCCTCCTGCGGGTATATAGACACGGCCTAAGAAATGAACAAGGTCATCACACAAGGAATAGTCCTCCAACATGCCCCCTTCCAAGGCTATAAATACTGGCTCCAAATCCTTATCCAGCTTCTGATGTGCCCTGATGCGCTCTTGTATGTCACACTCGATGACCAAGGAGTTCAAGTACTCCTGATAAACATCTGGCTCAGCTCTAGAAACCATGGTAATGTGCATATCCGCCAGCATCTATACCAGCTCTATAGCCATCACCTGAGGATCCTGTCCAGTAGTACCAACTCTCCTGCTCAAGGCATTCGCTACGGTGTTCGCCTTCCCTGGGTGATAATGCATCTTGTAGTCATAGTCGTAAGGAACTCAAGCCATCTCCACTAGCGATTTAGATCCTTCTGCATGTCAATATATTAAAGGTTCTTGTGATCTGAGATGATATCACAATGAACCCCATACAAGTAATGCCTCCAAGTCTTTAATGTGTATATCATAGCCTCGAGCTCCAAATCATGTGCGGGGTAGTTCTATTCGTGCTTTTTTATCTGTCTTGAAGCATACGTAATAACATGTCCTTGTTGCATCAGGACTGCACCCATCCCCTGATATGATGGGTTGGTATAAATGTGAAATCCTTCCTTCCCAGATGAAAGTGCAAGGATGGGGGAAGAGGTGAGCCCGTCCTTCAACTCCAGGAACGTTGCTTTACACTTCTCGGTCCAAGTAAACGCCACATCCTTTTTTGTCAAGGATGTGAGGAGGAGTGCTACCCTTGAGAACCCCTCAACAAACTTGTGATAATATCCCTCCAGTCCCAAAAAACTGCATATATCTGAAGCTAACTTTGGTCGTGTCCAATATCGAACTGCCTGTACCATGGCCGGGTCTACAGCCAATCCAGCTCCACTGATGGTATGCCCCAAGAATGCTACCTCCTTCAGCCAAAACTGGCACTTGGAGAACTTTGTGTACATCTGATGCTCCCTCAGCTTGCCCAACACCATTTACAAATATTGGGTATGCTCCTCCTTTGTCCGGGAGTAGATCAGAATATCTTCGATGAATACTTTAATAAATCTATCCAAGAAGGGCTCGAAGCACAGTTCATCAGACTTATAAATGCTGATGGTGCATTTGTGAGTCCGAAGGGCATCACTAGGAACTCGTACAGGCTGTACTGAGAACTAAAGGTTGTCTTCGGGATATCCTCCTCCTGAATTTGCAGCTGATAGTACCCGAACCTGAAATCAAGCTTGGAGAACCAAAAGTCTCCTTGTAGCTGATCAAAAAGCTCGTCGATCTGGGGCTACAGATACGTGTTCCGGATTGTCAACCAGTTCAGCTCCTGATAGTCGATGCAGAGCCGCAATGATCCATCCTTCTTCTTAACAAATAACATCGGTGCTCCCCACGGTGATGAGCTATGTCTGAAAAATCCTAACCCAACTAGTTCCTATAACTGGTTCCTGAAATCCATTAGCTCCTTGGGGGCCATCCTATACGGTGCCTGAGATACGGGCTTCTATACCAACACCAATTGAATCCGGAAGTCCATATCCCTAGTTGGTAGCAATCCGAGAAATTTCTCCGGAAATACATCGCAGAAATCCCTAAATACTGGGATATCAATAATAGAAGCTTCTGGTCCTGCCATCTCAAAGCAGATAATATATACTTCCTCCCCTTGCTCATAGGCCTTGACAGTCTGTACAGATGATAATAGAAGATGGGAGATTGGTCTAATACCTTCAACGACGATGTCGGTGTCCCCATGTTGTACGGTGATCCTCCTTGACGAGCAATCGATCCGGGCATAGTTCCAGTGCAACCAAGTCATGCCCAAGATTTAATCGAAGTCCGACATTCTCAAAATTGTTGCCGGCTCTTTGAAGGTCTTTCCTATAATTTTGGCCTCCATGTTACACTTGGCAGATGATAATAGCTCTGATCCGTCTGGCAGACGCACCCTCCTAGTTATGTCTGTGAATCGGTCTATGCTCGCTAGTCCTTCAAGGAAGGCTTCTGATACAAACGAGTGTGAAGCATCTGTATCGAACAATGTATGAGAAACCTTGCCGTTGATAAAGACTATGCCTGGGGTTTTTGTTTGAATTATAACATGTTTGTTGTTCTACTAAGGTTGGCAAAGTATTATAAAATGAAAACTAGAATGCAATTAATTTTAAGTACCTGTAATAACCTCCTCGGGGTTCCTTGGCTCGGCGAGGTCCAAAGCATACATCTGCTCCTATACACATCCTTTACCATAATGGCCTCAACCTTGGCCTCGACCTCATCCTCGGCCTCGACCTCATTCTCGGTCTCGACCCTGCAGTGCCGGAGGGGCTACTAGTGGTGGAGGAGGAGATTGGGGTGGATGGAACTGTTGAGGACATTTAGCTCTCATGTGCCCCAGCTATTGGCATCTAAAGCAAATCACCAGTCGGTGGCCACGGTCATCCTATCTCCTCGGGTCATGTACCTGTAGTGGCTGGGGAGCTAGTACTGCAGGAGGCCCCTGCTCTTGCCTGTAGTTAGGATAATAACGTCCCCGACCCTTCTTGTAGCTCATCACTCTGCCATTATGGGAGCCCCTACTGCTCTCCCTGTGAGTTGACCCATCCAATGGTATTTTTGACCCTGCTTTGTACCATCAGCTAGTCTGCCTCCAGCTTCTTAACCATCTTTATGATCTGCATCAAAGTACCATGGGAAATGAATAGTAGAGACTGCCTGGTAGAGTCCTTAATCCCCCGATAGAATCTCTTTGCATACCTCCTGTAATCCAGATCATGTATCCCCAAGAACCTGGCCAGATGGGAAAATTCCCTCTTGTACTATGTCACTGATCTGGTCCCCTGCTTGAGGTTCAAAAACCTCTCCTCCAACTCATCTATATCTATAATAGATGCAAAGTGATCCAAGAAGGCCTCACTGAACTCATCCCAAGAAATATCTGACAGCTCCTTATCCGTATACGTGGAGTCCCGCATGGACTTCGACCATCTTTTTGCGTGAGCATCCAGTACAGAAGTTGCCAAAGGAACTGCCTGCCTGACAAGGCAGCTGATTCCTACAAGCATCTCTTGAATGGCCTCGAGCCACTCCTCCATATTTACCACATTCTCTTTCCCATGGTACATTGGTGGGGATAGATTCTTGAAGGCACTCAGCCAATTCGATCCCGGGTTTGGCTGTTGGGCCGGGGCCTGCTGATTTCTGAAGGCATCGAGGATGGCCGTCAGATTCTGCCCCATCTCCGTCTGCTGGAAGGGTGTGGCAGCCGGAGGGTGAGGGATCACATCCTACAGTACAGTGACTTGTGGGGGATGCATAAATGTAAGGTCTATATTAGGATTGGTCAAACTCATTGCTTAAATGGACTATTTTTTATGACTTTTATACATGGGCACACCATTGCTTCCGCAGCATAGGTTGTCCGCAAACTAATGCCTGAGCGAGGTGGCCAGTGGAGTGGACTGCTTCTCAATGATTATTGGTTTAGTGATACTAGTTTGTAAGACCCCCTTACCAAGGAGGGAACCCGGTCTTATTCCCAGAACCGCCGCCTTACGGTGACACTTAGCGCACACGTGCTAGTCGACACCGCAAGACGCCGATCCTGTCAGCTAGTACAATCATTCAACCTATCAGCCAATCGAGAAGATAAGTAATATAAGCAATTATACATTAAGTCCACATCACAGAATCATCATAATATAAGTAAAATGAGACATCTAATAGTCCAAAACAAGTACAGAATTAAAGAGAAAAGGGATTACGCCCAATACATAGTAATCAATCTCTCTCACACAAAATCTAACCAAGCGGAAGCTAATCTATCATCAGTACACGCGTCATCACCTGACGCTGGGTTGCAGTAGAAGTAGTAGTTGGTGGTGTCAGCTCCTCATGTCCTGTCACCTCGTCCTGCTTGTGCTCTAGCTCCTCGAGCTCCTAAAATGATACAGTCACAATCGACTGTTAGTCATAAAGACTAAGCCATTTTGTCCTCGCCTCACCCTCGCGACTCCTAGGTACCGAGTAGGAGGATGAAGTGGAGAACAACAAGGGATATAAAAGTAAAGCAGGTGACAGTGAATCTAATCTAACAAGATTATGTAATAACAAGTATATCTCTACTTTAACAGTTCTATATGGTATAATAAAGTAAGAAAGAACTGTACTGAAAAGAAATGCTATAAGCAAAGTAGAGAATGGAGCAGGAAATAAACTATCTACTGTTAAGCTACCATCACAGGAGTACCTTAACTTATATAAATGTCCATACAAACTTATAAGTTAAGGATTCACAAATTTAACTTATCATATAAAAGAGCCCATACTAATTTATATGATAAGGATCTATGGTGTGTATGTCCTAAGTATGTAATTATGATATGGTATGCGGGTAATGATTCATACAAGTGCAACTCACCCACACGACTCTATGCGCACAGACCTTTAGTTCCCACTTTTTGGAGTTAGCTTAACTCTTAGGTACTATCGTTGTGGCTACGGCAGTAGTGGAGCGGGAGTCTCCACTCCTAGGTGGGTATACACACTACCAGGCCTAGACCTTCTGTATGCCTTTGAATAACACACCAGAGTCACCACGTACTAAGTCACTGGCTAGTCCACCAGACTTTTAGGTCGGGTGTGCGTTTATGGGAATTGTCCTTAAGACCGCAGTATAAACAACCTACTGGCCCCTCAAACCCTCACACCTCACCTGAGTCACCGTACTGCCATCGGTGTGACGATTGGCCCAGTACCACATGACCCGCCACTAATATGTTTTTGCACATGAAATTTGTTTCCAACCCGAGCCTCTAGCTCAAAGGGCAAAACCCGTCTTGTATCCAAACATCCGAGCCTCAAGCTCGTAGGACTAAACCCATAATGTATCCAAACAACAGAGCCTCCAGCTCGCAGGACTAAACCCGTAATATATCCAAACAACAGAGCCTCCAGCTCGCAGGACAAAACCAGTCCTGTAACCTCCAACCCTATGGGTGAGATTGTCACATCGTTCCCTTAACCTATTAGATTAGTCTTGTCTAATGCTTTTTAGGCATAGAAACCTATTGTTAGTACCTGAACTGCCCAGGGCATACCCGGTGAAGGGCTCTCGGGGGCACTAAGAACTATGATGGTTTGAAGCATAAAGCTCCCTTTCTCAAGGGCACTTACTTTTATTAGTGTTTACCCATTATTAATACCCAACTCTCAATGTTGCTCTCAAGTAAACCTGATGACTTAAGGTATTATTAGGAGAACGACAGTCTTACGCCGGTCTCCATTCTAATTACTTTCCTTGGGCTTTGCACTCTAACACTCGTTACTACTTGACACCAACCCGGGTTCTAACTTCTCAATACGCTTCTCAATCCAACCTCCTATCATATCCCCTATGGGTCCTAGTGTTATGTGTTACTTTATCTAAGCGCAACCCATGACCTAATTCCAGCTCAAAAGAAATGACTTCCATTTCTTTGGGCCAAATGCCCCTAATTATTTATCATGGGTTTGACATGTAGGTAATATTGATCATTTAGAATTTCATCATCTTTCTAATTATTTTGGACCATAATTTAAATTAATTAATTAAGTGACCTAGGTCACTTTGAACATGAACTACTCTAACCAGTTGTCCATTATGTCTAAATAAATTATCTGAGTTCATCTAGGTTAAAAATTTCTGTTCATCAAAATCATGGTTTTCCAATTTGAATTTCCATATATTTTCTATTTATGATTAAATCCATAAATAATCCATTTTCTAAATGAAGTACTTAAAATATACAACCAAAAATTCCTAGAAAATTACTGGTGATCAAAATTAATATAATAATACTCAGGACAGAAATTCATGATCTTAGTAAGTGATTTGGCCTAACATAATTTCATATGGACATCATTACCAAAATGCCACTACTAGGGTTTTTAGCATATGTAATCATCCAAAAATTCTGAAATAATTATATTGGGTTTTAATCACAGAAATAGGATGCTATAAATTTTTCAATAATTTTCAACAATATTTTTCCTTACCTTTAAATTAATTTCCCAAAAGGGTAAAATTGTAAATCTACTATATACACAAGATATAATACTTAAATAGACTTATAACTTTTTCCAGAGATGTTAAATGTCCTATTAGGGCATGTGTCAAAATTTTATAATTTTATAAGGTCATTAGACCTATATCTCATTTTTATTTCTAAAAGATCTTATTCTCCATTAATTCAAAATAATGGGATTTTTGTTCCCAAAAATACCACTCCTTCCATGGGAGGTGTAATTTATCCCTATAAGCCTCGGTCCAAAATTCCATGGACATTCATTTGGCCAAATGGGCTAACTTCCCATTTTTACGTTTTGGCACAATATTTACAAATCTACCTCCACCATGCATGTTTTATTTCCACAACATACAAAAATCCAAATGATGTGAAACTTTTACCATGGTCATATAATGACCAAATGGCAATGCCACCCAAATTTGGAGGCATTTGGAAGAGGGAATCTTCCTATATTCCATTTATTTAATAAATGATATTTCTATTAAAACTATTGAAAAATCATCCAAAAAATTCTGATTTTTGGACTTGACCTAGGTCAATCCTAATCACATGTTTGGCCAAAATTTCACGACTTGTGGACTTAGTTTTTGGCTTTGGCACTCATTTAAACATTTGCCCTAGCCTAGGACCCGTCTTAGTAGAATAGCCCTACAGGGAGCAATATTGCTATAAATTTCAAGTTTAAGGTGTCAAATTAAAGGTAAGACTTATATCTACCTTTTATATGTTGGAGATTATTTCTAAAAATGCCTCTAAGGGGCCTAAATAATCTATACAAGGTGACTGTATTAACTGGGATAGAAAATAGACTTTTTATTATTCCATAAAAATTCAAGAGCATCGGTTCATCTTCTCCAATGAGCCTATGGTCCAGATTGCCCCATCCTAGACTAGCTAGATCTTGTATTTCCCGGCCTTCTGGCTGTCGCCACCCCCAGCGATTTTCACCACCACCTCCATTGAGGTGGTGGCTTGTGTTTCCCGACAGCATGGCCGCTGGAGGTGGCTCCTCCGGCGAACCCGAGCAAGGAGAAATTCTCGGCATGCTCCCTCTCACATGGAATCAGGATCATTTGAGCCCAATATCTCTCCTAAAAGAGCTAGACAGCTAGCATATAAGGAGGGGAGAGAAATAGACCCTTAGGAGAGCTTGACAACGGGTTTTGTGGTGATGCGCCATGGACGACCCTTGCTCCGGCGAGCTAGCTCATTTGCTGATTCCACTGGCTAATCCTCTGCTCCTTAGGGTTCACTAAAGGTGATGATGGGGTTTCTGGTTTAATGGATTTGACTTAAGTGGAGTGGTTGGGCATGGCCGACCGTCATTGATCATGATTCTCCCCCCTGCCGCCACGTGTCAGCCATATAATAGACCGCCAACTATTGCCATAAATATATTTTCTTGAAATGAGGAATAGATTTGCTGTAGAGATAGATCCCAAAGTTCCCATCATTATTTTATCCTGAACCCGGTTTAGCCGATATAAAAAAAATGAACCGGCCAACACAGTTTTTTAGACTGAAGAATTCTCTAAGTCCAAAAGCATTGAGTGTGTTGACACCACTCAACATCACGTTGAGTGGTGTCGACACCACCCAACGCCCTCAGTACTCTAGAAAAGCTTAAGAAAAAAGCGTTGAGTGGTGTCAACACCACTCAACTCCGCATTGAGTGGGGTTGACACCACTCAACGCCGCCAGCAATCCTAAGTCAATGCGTTGAGCGGTGTCGACACAACTCAATGCTGCTTAGAGTGGTGTTAACACCACTCAACAAGGCCAGCAATCCTAAGTCAAGGCATTGAGTGGTGTCGATACCACTCAATGTCGTGTTGAGGGGTGTTAACACCACTCAAGGTTGTCAACATTCCAGACTTTTCCAAGTTAAGGCATTGAGTGGCGTTGAGACCACTCAATGCCGCATTGAGTGGAATTGATACCACTCAACACCAACACCATCCCACAACGTGTAAGTAACATTGCGTCGAGTGCATTGAGACCACTCAACATAGAATTGAGTGGCATCGAGTTCACTTGACGCTTCATCAAATGGCGTCGAGATCACTCGATGCCTAAAGTTTCCCGAGTATTTTTCGTCGAGCTCACTCGATGCCTTTTCAAATGGCGTCGAGATCACTCGACGCCTAAAGTTTTCCGAGTATTTTCTAAGTTAAATTCGTTAAGTGGCGTCATGTTCATTCGACCCACTTGACGCTTCCCGAGCATGAGTCAATTTTATTAACTCAAAATGTGTTCAAAGGGTCTAGCACGAAATGGGATGTTACAAAGCTTGAGTATAAGACTGTATTTAGACTTCTTCTCCATATCATAACTCCTTGGCTTGCATCACCAATGATCTGGTGTACTGGATGATCCCTCAGATGTCTTACAACTAGAGGCAATCCAACTTCAGCTTGTTGTGCTTCATTATCTTCAGCTAGCTATTCTTCATCCTCAATTTGTGAGTCATGTTCTCCATATGGATAGCACTCATCTTTTCTCTTATCTTATACTGTTGGATCATCTTCCTTGATGGTAAGCTTGTCCATTACTTTCTCTATGCAGCTCACTGTTAATCATGTTTGATTCATCAAAGACATCATGAACTTACTCTTCTATAACTTGACTTGTTAAGTTGTAGATCTTATATGTCCTACTATTATTGTTATACCCAACAAAGATCCCTTCAAAGGATTTGGAAGCAAACTTAGTTACATAGGACTTTCCATTCAGTACATAGCACTTGCTACAAAAAATCCTGAAGTAGGATAAGTTTGGTTTTCTGCCTTTCAAGATGTCATAGGGAGTCTTCTTGTGGCTTTTGGTGAATGAGGCCCTGTTAAGGACATGACATACAGTGTTTAATGCCTCAGCCCATGAATTTTCTAGGAGAGATGTGTCACTTAACAAGGTCCTACCAGCCTCTATGAGAGTTTTGTTTTTCCTCTCAATAATCCCATTTTGCTGGGGTGTTCTAGGAGAGAAGGATTCTAGGTGAATCCATTTCTCTTCACAGAACCTTGTCATGCATTCAAACTGAAATTCACTCCAATGATCACTTCTGATTTTGACCACAGTACTGTCAAGTTCATTCTGAATTTGCCTGACAAATGTCTTGATGACATCAGGGGTTTCAGATTTCTTCCTAAGAAAGAACACCCAGGGAAATTTGGAAAAGTCATCAACAACCACAAGCGTATAGACTTTCCTACCTAGACTTTGAACTAACATAGGACCAAATAAGTTCATATGTAGGAGGTATATGCACCTCACTGAGTCTTTGTCCCCAATGCCCTTGAAGGAGATCTTGGTATGTTTGGCCTTTTGGCATGCAGAGTACTAACCCTCCTTAGTGTATTTTAACTTGGGGCCATTTCTAACTAACTCTTCATCAAAGAGTTTGCATATGGCCTTGTAGTTCAGATGAGCCAGCCTCTTGTGTCATTGAACACAGTATGAGACTTTCTCATCTGCCACTAGGCATATAGGAGAGTCCTTACTTTCACATACAAAATACATACAATAGATATTTCCTCTCCTAATGCCTGTTAAGATGACCCCTTGGTCACTTGACCTCCTAATTTGGCACTCATCCTTGAGAAATGAAATGTCATAGCCAAGATCACAAAGTTAGCTTATGCTTATAAGGTTGTGTTGCAACCCTTTCAAATAAGCTACATGTGTGACAGTGATTTTGCCATTTATTATCTTACCATACCCTTTAGTCACTCCCCTATCTAAACCACCAAAGATGACTTTGGGTCCATTCTTTATTGGAGTGTAGTCCTTCAGCATGCTCCTTATTCCAGACATGTACTTGGAATAACCACTGTCAGAGTAACATATAGCGGTATGACCACTTAGACTAACCTGTAAGACATAAGTTAGTTAACCTTAGGACCCTAATTCTTATTGGTTCCTAGGTGTATGTTAGTGTGATAATAACATGCCTACCTGTAGCTCTTCTGACAGGTAAGCTCTCTTTTGCTCTTGGCACACTTGTATTGTGCCAACAATCAATAGCATAGTGTCCCACTTTGCCGCAACACCAGCACTCATAAATGTTGTATCTTCTTTTAGGAGCTGGATTGTAGTATTGTTGTCAGCAGCTCTCAGTCCAGAAGGTACAGCAACAGCCTTTTTCTTATATCTTCCAGCTACAGTCTGACATGGGATATGTCTGGCAGTAGAAGTACTTGGAATATCTTGAACCCTACCAGTAGTAGTCTTCTTTTCAGAAAACACACTCTTGATGGCCTCAGATATGCCCAAGTCTAGCTTGCTGACATACATGCCCCTGGTCTGATTTTCGGTTGGGAGATTCTGAGAACAGTTAGCTTCCTTATTCTTGAGTATTGGAGTAGGTGCACCAAACACAAATGGTTCATGATGGGCCATTCGAATCTCCTCATGGGATGCCTTGAAGGAACTTGCACCATTACTATATCTACCACCATAGTGTGGAGCATCTTTACTCACACTAGTGGATCTACCATTCATCCAGTGACTAAAGATACTTTCTTGGTCATACCTGTTTGAAGGTAGTTGTACTCTCTTAAATGGAACATGAGGCTTGAAGGCTAGTGGTTGCGCAGGAGCTTTGCCCTTTCCTTTAGGATTGGAAACCCTTGTAGATCCCTTGAATCCCAATCCCTTCTTAAACTTTTTCTTATAGGAGAGCTTCAAGCTTTTACATGCAGCAATGGCGAGGAAGATGAAGTCGACTGCTATCCTTTTTAAGTTGATAATGCCCTAAAAGTTTTTTTGTCTCTTGGCCCATCTCATCCTTTGTAGTTCGCTGATCAATGACACTTAGAGATCAGTGGGCCCCACCTATAGCTTCCAACTGTGCCTTTCTTTAATGGAAGAAGACGTACAGTAGCTTCTCGGCAGAGTTTGTTGTGTTTTGTAGCTTCTCCAGACTTGATTTTAACTTAGTTGACTTTGTCGATTTTGCTGACGTCATAACTTGTGGACTTAGCCAAAATCAAGCATCAATAGAATATGTGTTGAGTGAATGAGCTTCACTCAATGCCAAAGTACTTAGACAGAATTCTATCTATCTAGGCGTTGATAGCGTTGAGTGAGCAAGCTCCACTCAACGCTTTTAGCCTTAACCCATTCCACAGCCTTTTCTGCCTGCCTGGCGTTGAGAGCATTGAGTGAGCACACCTCACTCAATGCCTTGCCTTAGCCTATCCATTTTGTAAATTAGGCATTGAGTGAGCATACTTCACTCAATGCTTTTTGCCTTTGCCAAAATCTTCCTGCTTCTCTGGCATTGAGAGCATTGAGTGTGTCTTCATCACTTAATGCTTTTTTCCTTAGAAAAGCTTTCTGCATCTTAGGCGTTGAGAGCATTGAGTGAGCATGCCTCACTCAATGCTTTTTGCCTTAGCCTAATTTATGTGTTTAAAAACACTAGCTTTGACTGACTGAGTGTTACTCAACACTTATAAGGCTATGGCATTGAGTGAATGACCTTCACTCAACATATGTGGACTTGGCCACTTTTCTGCCTCTTAAACCTTAGGATTTGACTGTCTCATCCTTCCTCACTCAACTCTGAACTGAGTTCGACGAATGCTGAACTAAGTTCGACGAACGATGAGCTCAGCTCGACGAACTCTGAACTTAATTTGACGAATTCTGAACTGAGTTCAACGAATTAAGAATCTCAAACTCTGATTTTAGTTCGAAGAACGCTGAGCTCAGCTCGATGAACTCTGAACTCTGTTTGATGAACTCTGACCTCAGTTCAACTCACACCTATTTTTGTTGTATGGCGTTGAGTGTGTCTTCATCACTCAATGCCAAACTACTTAGCCATATTTCTGCCAATAGTTTTATGGCGTTGAGTGAGTCAACTCCACTCAACGCATGTGGACTTGGGCAAATTCCTGTCTTTCCAGCATCTTCACTTTGTGACCACTTGTAACATCACTATCAATTACAACTATATGTATATTATTGACAACTATATGTATATCATTGATAAGATTTACTTCCTTAAATCTAGGACATAATGGGTAATGGACCCAACACATATATACCTTTTAGTGGGTTTGTGTCAGGTTGTTGATGCCCACTGAATTTTTTTTGTTTAATGTAAAGTACTTGCTAACTTCTAATAATTTTCCTATGATGGTTGGATTTACTTACTCTCTGGGATGGTTTTATGCTAGGTTGCATGTTAGATATTTTAAAGAATAAACATATTACCTCTATTACTTCATGCATGACATCTTTTGAAGCTAAAGTCACTATATCTTATTTAACGTACAACCTAATTTCTATACTTATATTAGATCTTGAGTCATGTATTACATGGGTTGTCCTATGGGGATGTTTATGCTCATGAAGGATGTTAACCACTATAAACAAACTATTTCCACAATGTATACTTATATTTTCAGTCTAGGACTAGTTGATCCACTGAGTAGAGAGATACGGCCGTCAAAAATAAACTTAAAACGTGTTTTTCTCACATCATTACTCGGTATTTTCATAAACTATATTAGTTTTGGAGTTTGCCTGAACGTCTGCAGTTATCCCCTGCAAAGCGTAGCATCACGGCGCGTGTTTTCTCTTACACTAATATACATTTAAATTCAGACAAAATGCGGGTTGTTCCAGTTGATACGTAGGCAAGTGTACTGGTTACTGTCAAGTAATAAATTTGGGAATAGCTTCCCAGAATGTCGATCTCTAAGGAATGCAGGTTAAGTATCGTGATAGCGTCGTAGGAAGATCATCACTAAGATTTTAACTAAATCACAAGGGGTTTGGTTTTTTGATTCCTAATGTTATTAAAACAAAAAAGAAAACTAATGCGGGTCGTAAGCACCGCTTTACTTGGATTGAATTTGTGCAGGCCGCTATGTCGTGCTTCGTTATGCGGATGGACGGAGAGCAAGCGGATAGAATTATCACATGTGCGGAAAGTGAGGATCGCAATCACCTCTTCAACTACCAACACTAGCCTTTACTAGAGTGGTTCTAGTGCGCGAGTGAGTGGATGCGGATGGCGGCGAGTGAAACACAGCTAACAATGAAGAATGCAACTAGCCAAAACAAACTTCATTCATAGACAAATAAAGTAAGTTTAAGTTCATTACAAGCTTAAGAATACACTTCACTATAAGAAAAAGGTAGAATAAACCAATAGGAGGAAAGCCTAGCTGTGGTTCTTGGCCGGAGCGGTGGGTTGTTAATCCACTTCTCGACTCGGACCATTGGTTGCTTTCGGAGGTAAATGGGTTGTCAATCCACTTGTCTTCCTCCGTATTCTTCCCTTTCCTTCAATCTTTTCTCCCATTTGCCCAAATGAGTTGTACCGAAAGAGTATTTTTGCAAGTTGTTGGTTGCCGAAAAGTCCCCAAAGTGTTGAAGATGGCTTCGGATCGCCGTAGAAAGCTTCCCGGAGGATGGAGATAAGTGGAGGGCCTGTGGGGGTGAAAATCAGCGCTTTGCACGCAGCAGCGGGGCGGAATAATTAAAGGTGTTGACCTAAATCACAGAGCACAAGCTTAAATACAACAGTAGAAAATCAGAATGCACGATCAGTGGAGCACGACCAGTGGTCGTGCGCACTGACGGTTGATGATCGTGCGCTCTACTCCAGAGAAACCTACAACAGACAAAAAATAACATATATGTGCATGATCAGTGGTGCACGACCGGTGTTCGTGCGCACTGGTCCCAAGATCGTGCGATTAGAAAAGATAGAACTCAAGAAAAACTGGGGTAACGCGCATGAGCAGTGGCGCATAACTGGTGGTCGTGCGCACTATGTCCAATGGTCGTGCGATTGCCCCAGACAGAACTTGGAAATGTGGAGAATAGTGTGCATGATCAGTGGCTCACGACCAGTGGTCGTGCGCTATAGGTCCAATGATCGTGTGATTGCCCTAGGCAGAACTTAGAAATGTGGAGAATAGTGCGCACGATTAGTGGCTCACGACCAGTGGTCATGCGCCATAGGTCCAATGATTGTGCATAATGTTCCTGGACTATTTGTGTTGGGTACACTAGAAACTGTGTATCAGATTTGGAGAAGCCTCACTTAACTCAATGATATACATCAATGTGTATTTGATGGGATGTTGAGTTTGAATGTGCAGGTTAAAGAAATGCAAAAAAATATTCTAAGTACAAGTGTCGACACTTGTGAGGGAAATGTGTCAACACCAGAAGCCAGATTGTGTCGACACACGGGACTTGTGTCGACACACAGAAATTCTATTAGTGGGTGTTAAATCGACACACGGGACTTGTATCGACACACAAAGTTTAGACTAGAAGCAGTTATATCGACACACAAGACTTGTGTCGACATACACTCAAGAAATCTGTCAACACTAGCTATATCGAGACTGGAAGCAGTTGTGTCGACACACAGGACTTGTGTCGACACACACTCAAGAAATCTGTCAACACCAGCTATGTCGAGAGTAGAAGCAATTATGTCGACACACAGGACTTGTGTCGACACATCCAATAGAAGCTATGTCGAGAAGATAAAGAATGACTGTGTCGATATATTAGGAGTTGTGTCGACATCATCAAGACTTGTGTCGACACATGGTCTATTTGTGTTGACACATTTGAAGTGTTATCCAGACAAGTCTCTGTTGTGATAGAAGTTCAAGTATAGGTCAGGTATCAAGACTGAAGACCTGACAGCTGTCATAAGTAACAAAGTTGTCACATCTGTCAGAGCTGTCAGAAGGCCGTTATGAACCGGATTAACCAGTAACTTTGGATGGGTTCTATATAAAGACATATTCTATCACAAACAAAAAAAAGAGTGAACGGTGAACTAAGAGACAAACACAGAAGAAGTAAAGTAAGAAGAAGGTAGATCCTGAACAAGTCTGCAAGAGAAGTTAATATCTAATTCTGAATACAAGAAGGAAGCTGGATTGAAGATCATCTCCAACTTCATTTGAAGATCAACCTTACTTTGTTCAGATTCAAGAAGCTTTGAAGAAACTAGGACAGGTTAGATCTTAAGAAGTCAATTCAATCAAGAACTTATCAAGAAAGTCTTCACCTCATTTTCTTTCTATCTGGGTGAAGAATTTATTATTTTAAACAATCAATTTTTCTGTAAGATCTCTTATAGATCTGAGTGTAGGAGAGTTGTCTCTCTGAGTTGTAAGCCTAAATATATAAAGGTTGAGGTAAGGCTGAGTGCCTGAGGTAGGATCTTAGTGATCTGAGTTATTGGCCTGGTGGTTAAGGCTGAGGTAGGGGTTAGTGCCTGAGGTAGGATCTTGGTGATCTGAGTTGTAGGCCTGGTGGTTAAGGCAGAGGTAGGGCTATTGCCTGAGGTAGGATTCTTGGGAAGAATCTGAGTTGTAGGCCTTGAAAAAGTTTGAGCTGTAGGAACCAGTTGGGTTCTGAGTTGTAAGATCTGAGGATCTTAGATAGTGGAAAGAAGTTTGGCCGAATCTAGTACTCTACTGGATAGGTGAAGGGGGAGAGTGGACATACCCATAAATTGGGGAACCACTATAAATCATTGTGTGTTGTGCTGTGAATTTTCTGTGATTGTTATTCTTTGTGCTGTGATAGTTGTGTTGTGTTTAACATTTTTAATTACCTAAATTGTTAAAAAGGATTTGAACTTATTCACCCCCCTCTAGGTGTTTAGGCTCTATAAACCAAATCTTTCAAGTGGTATCAGAGGGAGGTTCACTCAAATATATACCTAACAGTTTGAGTAGATCTCCAAGGCAATTAACTGTTAGCTTGAATGGGTTCAAGTGAAAATCAGAAGGAACTTGGATCCATGAAACTTCCTATCTGTAGGAAAGAAAACTTTGGCATATAGAAAGAGAGGGTCAGATTGTTCATGGAAGCATCTAATCCAAGAATTTACATCACAGTTCTAGAAGGTCCTTTCATTCCTATGAACATATCAGTTCTTGATGCAAATCTCAAAACTCCAAAGAGCTATTCTGAAATGACTAAGGAAGAGATCATCCTAGCAACCTTAGACAAGAGAGCACAAAACATAATTGTGAGTGTCATAGATGATTCTACATTCCAAAATCTGGTACATTGCAAAACCTCCAAGGAGATGTGGGATACTTTGATTGTCTATATGGAGGGAATTGAAGAAGTAAGAGAGGATAGAAAGTCCATTCTAAATCAATAATATGAGAGCTTTAGACAAGCCAAGATAGATAGCATAGCTGAATGTTACAAGAAATTCTTTAGATTTGTAAATGAGCTAATGACCTATGGAAGAGTCTTTAGCACATATGAACTGAATGACAAGTTGCTCAGGTCACTAACCAAGGACTGGGATACAAAAATATGTGCCATCAGAGAGGTGGTCAGGCTTGCTGATACACCTCCACCAACCTTGTTTGGAAAACTGTTATCTTATGAGATGCAGCTCACTGCCAGAAAGGAGGAGGAGAAAAGCAATAGGTCTGAATATAAAGAAAAGTCAGTAGCCTTCAAGAATGAAGCCACAAGAAAGGGTAAGAGAAAGTCTCCTTCTCCACCCAGGAGAATTACTGAGGTTGAATCAAAAAATCGGCACATCAACACTTCAGAAAGCCCCAACTCTGATGAAGACTTTGTTGCCTTTATAAGGTAGTTTTAAAGGTTCATGAAGAAAAAAAAATGGAGAACAAATCCATCTTCATCTTTCTCCAAGGTTGACTATTACAAGAAGAAGAAAACTTCTAAGGATGACAGGTATGGCTCTAATCCTAGTAAACAAACTTCTTCTAAAATTGTTTTTTATTGTTGCAACAGGCCAGGACATGTCATAGCTGATTGTCCTGATAAAAGAAAGGAATCTAAGGACAAGAAGAAGCATCAAAATAAGGGCAAGAAGGAGAGATCCCTTGTTGCCCAGAAGTAGAAAAGTTGGACTTACTCCTCATCATCAGAATCTTGAGAAGAGGATGAAGTAACACCCTATATTGGATTGTTCACTACAGAAGAGGATTCTGTAGAAACTGAATTCCTACAAATGCTGAATTCTATAAATAGGAGTGGAGATCATTATTATAGAGGGCTGATGGCTTTGTTTGAGGAAGTTCAGTGCCAAGATCAGCCTGGTCCCAGTACGGTATACAACCCATCATCAGTCTCTGATTATTATACTGGATCAAAATCAGAAGCATCAGCATCAAGAGATTAGGATGGTTCTTAATCTGAAGGGGATGTCCATCAACTAATTGATGAGTATGGTGGTCTGTTGCAAGCTCTTAAGAAAAGCAGAATCCTTATCAAAGAGCAGGCTAAGGAAATTACATCTATTAAATTGGCTGCATCAGATTCTGCAAAAGTGTTGGATTTGAAGCTGAATGAAGTTGCCAAACTAAAAAACATAACTGTTATTCAGATGGGTACAATTACCATAAAAAATGATCACATCAAGAGTCTGGAAGTCAGACTTCAAAGAGAGAAGGATCTTGTGGCTAAATTATCAAAGCCAAAGTCAGTCTTACCCTTAATAGACAACTTTATCTCCCAAAAGGGTAAGATAGGATTAGGCTTCAAGGAAAGAACTAGGGCAGCTAATTCCAAAAGAAAAGGCAAATCCCCAGTTCAGCCACTAGCCTTCAAACCCCGTATTTCTTTCAGAAAAGTGATGCAGCCTACTAATAGGTATGATCATGACATCACTCATGGTCACTGTAAGTATGGTAATCTGAATGGCAAGGGAGCCAATGCTAATAGGGCAGCCCATGAGCAAACACACCAGGTTATTAAAGAATCCTTTGTGTTTGTTGCTCCAGCACCTGTACTTAAAAGTACTACTGACAGCAATATTGTTAAGCCTAGACTTAAGAGAAGGTACAACAGATTTGAGTGCTGGTGTTGTGGAAAGGTGGGCCACTATGCTATTGATTGTTGGTACAATGCTAGTATTTTGAAAAAGGTCAGCTTTCCTCTCAAAAAGACTACAGGTAAGCATGTCAAATATCAAGCTGACCTGAACCTAAGACCCAATAACAATTGGGGTTCTAAGGATAGGTAATTTTATTTGATACAGGTGAGTCCAAGTGGTCATACCCTTATATGGAACTTGGATAGTGGATGTTCCAGGCATATGAATAGAATAAGAAGGATGCCGAAGGATTACTCTCCCATAGAAAATAGACCCAAAGTGATCTTTGGTGGATCTGAAAAGGGAGTCATCAAAGGGTTTGGTAATATTTCCAATAACTCTATCACTATCACTCAAGTGGCTTGTGTGAAAGGTATGAAACATACCCTAATAATCATAATCCAACTAAGTGATCTTGGTAATGACACTTCTTTCCTCAAGAGTGTGTTCCAAATAAGAAGTTCAAGTGATCAAGAGATCATTCTGACAGGCACTAGGAAAGGAAATGTCTACTGTCTTAACCTTGATTGTGAGTATAAGAACTCACCTATCTGTATAATTGCAGATAAGAAAGCATCTCATTGTGTCCAATGGCATAAGAGACTAGCTCACCTGAACTACAAGTCAATAGGCCAACTCTTTAGTATGGAGTTAGTGAGGAATGATCCTCAGGTTAAGTACACTAAAGAGGGTGTATGTTCAGCTTGCCAAAAGGGCAAACATTCCAATACCTCTTTCCATGGACATGATACCAAAGATTCTGTGAGATGTCTTTACCTCCTACATATGGATTTATTTGGTCCTATGCCAGTTCATAGTCTAGATAAGAAAGCTTACACATTTGTAATTGTGGATGACTATTCTAGATTTGCATGGGTTTTCTTCTTGAGGCAGAAATCTGAAACCTCAACTGTCTTCTAGAATTTTATTAGGCAAATTCAGAATGAACTTAACAATTCAATGGTCAAAATCAGAAGTGACCATAGGACTGAATTTCAGTATGAATGCATGACAAAGTTCTGTGAAGAACTTGGGATTCATCAAAAGTTCTCCTCACCTAGAACTCTCCAGCAAAATTGGGTTACTGAAAGAAAGAATAGGACTATTATTGAGGCAAGTAGAACACTACTAAGTGACACTTCTCTCCTAGAATATATCTGGGCTGAGGCAGTAAATACTGCATGTCATGTTCTCAATAGAGCATCCATCAATAAAAGACACAAGAAGACACCCTATGAGATTATGAAAGGCAGAAAACCAAACATATCCTACTTTAGAATATTGGGTAACAAGTGTTATGTTCTAAATAATGGCAAGCACTATCAAACTAAGTTTGCTGCCAAATTCCTAGAAGGGATATTTGTTGGGTACAATAATAATAGTAGAGCATACAGAATCTACAAATTAACTACATAAGTTGTAGAAGAATCTGTCCATATAGTCTTTGATGAGTCTAAGCTAATTAACTGTGAGCTGTCTAGCACTTCTGTTAGCCCAACAGGTTTGAAGGAAAAGATGGACAAGCTAACAATTAGTGAAGACCAACCTGCAAGACAGGATGAATAAAATGATGGATGCTGTCCAGGGGGAGTAGAAGTCTCACTGGATGAAGATGAAGACAATGAAGTACATCTAAATGAGGATAATGAAGAAGACCAAGAGGTGGACAAATTTCCTCCAGCAAGAAGAAATTTGAAGGATCATCCGGCACACCAAATCATTGGTGATGCCAGACATGGAGTTCTGACCAGAAGCAAGAGCATGAACACAGTTCTATGTTAAAACTTCATGTCCCAGATGGAACCTAAGAAGTTTGAAGAGGCTATACAAGACACAAATTGGATTGATATCATGCAGGAAGAGTTGAATCAATTCAGAAGATGTAAAGCCTGGGAGTTGGTTCCTAAACCAAAGAATCACAATGTCATAGGAACTAAGTGGATCTACAGGAACAAGTTAGATGAAAATGGAACTATAATCAAGAATAAAGCCAGACTGGTAGAAAAGGGCTACATACATGAAGAATGGATAGACTTTGATCAAACATTTTCCCCAGTGGCAATGTTGGAAGCAATAAGACTGTTCCTGGCTTATGCAGTTTATCAAGGATTCAAAGTATTTCAAATGGATGTAAAGTCAGCATTTTTTAATGGTGACTTAAAAGAGGAAGTTTATGTTGAACAACCTTCAGGTTTTGTAGATCCTCTTTATCCCAACTATGTATATAGGCTTAAGAAAGCTCTATATGGATTGAAACATGCCCCTAAGGCTTGGTATAAAACATTGTCTGCTTTCCTTATTGAGAATAAATTCTCAAGAGGGAAAATTGACAAGACTCTATTCTTTAGAGAATCAAAAGGTAAGATCATCCTAGTCCAGATATATGTTGATGATATTATCTTTGGTTCAACTGAAAACAACCTTTGTAGAAAGTTTGTCAAACTTATACAAGGGAAGTTTGAGATGAGCAGTATGGGTAAGCTGAAATTCTTCTTGGGACTCCAAGTTAGATAGACTGATGATGGATTGTCCATATCTCAGTCTAAGTTGACCAAGGAGTTAATTAAGAAATATGGCATGGAGTCAGCCTCCACCATGAAAACTCCAATGGGGACAAGTACGCCTATAGGAAAAGATGAGGCAGGAAAACCTGTTGATGAGTCTTTGTATAGAGGGATAATTGACTCTCTACTTTACTTGATTGCTAGTAGACCTGACATCATGTATGCCACATGTGTCTGTACTAGGTTCCAAGCTTGCCCAAAGGAATCTCATTATTCTGCTATTAAGAGAATCTTAAGATATCTTAAGGGCACACCTAATCAAGGTCTTTGGTACCCTAAGAATAGAGATTTCTTGCTAATAGGTTTTTCAGATGTAGATTTTGTAGGCTGCAAAGAAGATAGAAAAAGCACCACAGGAACATGTCAGTTCCTAGGTGAAAGGTTGGTGTCATGGAGCAGCAAAAAGCAGACAAGTGTAGCTATTTTCACTACTGAATCAGAGTATATAGCTGCAGGGAGTTGCTATACCCAGTTGTTGTGGATACAACATCAACTTGAAGACTATGACATCAAGGTAAGTAGAATTCCATTATATTGTGATTCTACTAGTGCTATATTTATTGCTAGAAATCATGTTTCACATAGCAGAACTAAGCATACAGAAATCAGGTTTCACTTCATTAGAGAACATGTTGAAAAAAAGACATAAGTCTAGAATTTGTCAACACTAACAATCAAATTACTGACATATTTACAAAACCTCTAGATGAAAGTAAATTCAATTATTTTAAAATTAAATTAGGTATGTTGAACCTAGAATGAGATGTTAGGTCAGCACAAAATTTCTCAAGAAATTTGGCTAAGTTAGAAAGTGTGTGTCGACACAAGCCAATTGTGTCGACACTATCAGCAAATTGTGTCGACAAAGAAATAAATTGTGTCAACATAGAAATAAAATCTATGTCGACAGGAAAATTTTGTGTCGACACCACTCTGTCGAGACCTAGGTCATCTATGTCGACACATGTAAAATTTTGTCCACTAGTAAAATACCTAATCAGGTGCATCTTTTGACCTACTAGTTGCAAGTATACTATAAATAGGAGAAGACAAAATCTGGTCGGCTGTGCTTTCAGAACTCTCTACTCTAGACTTTGTGTCGACAAGAAATTCTCCCGTCGACTCTCTTCTCTCTCTTTCACTCATGGCGCCACAATAGGAAGACAAGGTCAACGAGGGATATGAACTGGTACGCAAGGCGTTCGAGACTGCCTCCCTAGAAATAAAGGCCGTGATTACCCTAATCACTGAAAATGGATTGGAATACTTGGTCTCAGAACCTACAAGGATCTGGAAGAAGGAGGTTCTTGAATTTTACTCGTCAGCAACAATGGATTCTACAGGAATGAAGATTAAATCCTCTGTAAATGTTACTAAAGTAAAACTCACACACAAGAGTATAAGAAAGTCACTTCAACTTCTAAGGATTAAGGAAGAAGATGACATCGCATCATCCATGACAAGGGATGCTCTCCAATGGTGTGGAATGGATCCCGCTACCATGATTGGATCTTCAATGACCAGGAAGGGGATGAATTCCCGGGGTAAGTTCCTGTCAGAGATAATAGGCAAGGTTATTCTATGCAAAACAGGAGGACATGATAGGATTTCTGCCTATATATTCATACTCATGACAAGAGTTATATTCAAGGTGAAAACAGACTGGTCTGCTATCATATTTGACAAGATCAAAGAAAGTGCTAAGAAGGCCAATCTTGGTAGAATACTAAGCCTGTATCTGGTTTCCACCATTCCAGAAGTGATGAATCAAACTCCAGGAACCAAGATTAATCACATGAGGAGAATGGATCTGAGAATACTATTCAAATGGGATAGAGTATTGACAAAAGATGTTTCTACCCCACAGAAACAAGTGAAAAAGGATAAGAAAAAGAAAACTACCTCTCAGGCAGCAGAATCTTCTAGTGATTCTGAAGAGTAGGTTGACTTCAGCTCAGATGAAGAATAACCAAAAAAATCACCTACACCAACACCAGATAAAGAGGCTCAAGCCCAAGGGGAGAGCATTCAACTACCAGAAAACTAGATGGTCTCCACTCCAGGGGGAGACAACGCTGAGATTACAGTTGTTCAAGAACCTGAACAATCACAGCTGCCAGACCTAGGGAGAGGTATAGTTGTAGTTGCACTGGATAGTGAGACTGCAACTGATACAGTTATGGACAAAGTCTCAGAAATCAACAATGCTGCAACTATCATTACTGAGAAAGAAGCACGGGATGTGCATATGTCAGACCCAGATCAAGTTGAGCAACTCCACTCCTCCAGTTTAAAGAAAACCCTGGAAAAGGATCTTGATGTCCAGGGAGAACCATTTGTTGAAAAAGAGAACATTATCTCTCCTGTTCAGATGCAGCAGGATGTAACACTGGAAGAGTTATTTCCTGATTTACAAGGAGCTCGAACTGAGGGGGAGATGGCAATGACTGAGGGGGAGATGCCACTCCTTGCCTCTAGTCCAAAGGACACTATGGATATAAATAGTTCATCTAATTCTTCTGAAGATGAAGAAGCTGTCAGGGCCAAGAAAAGGAAGCTGGTGGCACTCCGGAAGAGGAGCACAGGCTATAAGAAAGCCTTGCAAACTGTCCCTCAAACATCTGCTCCAGGAATAGACTTCAGTTCACTTTTGGTGCAACTGCAAGTGAAAATGGATGCGCAAAGACTTGCTCTGGAGATATATGTAGATGAGTCCCACAAAGAAATGGAGTTCAACCTGGCCCAAGATATCAAATCTATCATATTTGAAGTAAATTTGCATAAGAAAGAGATGACAGATTGCTTCCATAAGGGAGGTAATGTTGTAGTATACTTGGCCACACAACAACAGGACATGAAAACTAAAATAGCTAACATTGTAGATAAACAAGGATATATTCTAGAAAATCAATTCATAATGAATGAAAATCTCACAGACTCATATGATGCTATTCTCACAAAAATGGGAGGTATTGCTACTGATGTGAAAACTGAAGTATCTAACTAGATCAAAGTAGATCTAGCTGCTGTCCGAATAGCAATTCAGGCATCTCAAAAGGCTATTTCTGATCAACTACAGAAGTTCAGACTCTACTACAAAGAGGGAATAGTTTATCTGGCTGATCAGGTAAGGTTTCAAAAGAATGATCTAAGAGATCATGTGGCCAGAGAAGACATAAAGGGGGAGAGAGTGTTAGTCAAAGCAAGCTCAGATCATGCTAAATGGGTATCCAATACCATCAGATCTACTCTTTGATATCCGCCCCTTTGTGATGATTATAACACTGTTATATCTGGTATTCAACCTGCTTACATTAAAGGGGTTCAGCAGGAAATTGCCCAAGTCATCTATCCTCTGTCTGATTTTGAAGAAGTACAGCACGCAGTACATCAAATGTATAGCCCTCCGCAAGAGGCACATAATGTTATTATTAAAAAAGTTGAAATGTTTGAAGCTGCTTTACAAAGAGAGTAAGAAGCACAAAGAGCTAGGGAAGCTCAGAAAGAGGCTCAACTTTCTAAGAAAAGATTCAGAGATCAGGAAGAATTAAAGCCTGATTTTGAGCAATAGAGTCCAACTTCTAGAAATATCATTCTTATTGCCTGGAATGCTGTTAAAGATAAAATGCATGATAGAGGCAAATGGTACTCTGAACGAGAATGGAGTAAGTATCAGGAAAGGCAAGATGTTATACATCAGTTCAGAAGAGATATCAAAGCTGGAAAGTTACCTGCTAACTCTGTGGAGCCTAGCAAGTACTTCCCAAAGCCTTATCATTTCTTTGAAAGGCAGAAGATTAAGGCAGAAGAGATCAAAAAGAAAGATCTGAAAGGGAAGAAGCCAGCTGATGACACAGAATCCAAGGTGCAAGCTAAGATTCAATTTGGCAAAGGAATATTTATCAAGGAGCCTGATCAATCTTAGGGATAGATAGGCTTGTTTTAGAACTGTGTAATTTTTTGTTCTATAAAATCTTATAAATCAAAAAATAATTCCTGATTAATGAATTGTATAATATTCTGTGATGATATTTCATGTTGTTTCTGCATTATGAGTTACTATGTCTGTGTGATGATTATATACTTCTTAATCTTTGCTTTATTATAAGTGGTGTGTATCATTGACTAAGGGTTATGACTTCTCCAAATAGGGGGAGATTGTTGGGTATACTGGAAACTATGTACCATGTTTGGAGAAACCTCACTTAACTCAATGATATACATTAATGTGTATTTGATGGGATGTTGAGTTTCAATATGCAGGTTAAAGAAATGCAGGAAAATATTCTGAGTACAAGTGTCGACACTTGTAAGGGAAATGTGTCGACACCATAAGCCAGATTGTGTCGACACATAGGACTTGTGTCGACACACAGAAATTCTGTCAGTGGGTGTTATGTCGACACACGGGACTTTTGTCGATACATAGAAGTTCAGACTAGAAGCAGTTGTGTCGACACACAGGACTTGTGTCGACACACACTCAAGAAATCTTTCAACACCAGCTATGTCGAGACTAGAAGCAATTGTGTCGACACACAGGACTTGTGTCGACACACACTCAAGAAATCTGTCAATACCAGCTATGTCGAGACTAGAAGCAGTTGTGTCGACACACAGGACTTATGTTGACACATCCAACAGAAGTTATGTCAAGAAGATAAAGAATGACTATATCGACATATTAGGAGTTGTGTCGACATCATCAAGACTTGTGTCGACACATGGTCTATTTGTGTTGACACATTTGAAGTGTTATCCTGACAAGTCTCTACTATGATAGAAGTTCAAGTAGGGGTCAGGTATCAAGACTGAAGACCTGACAGCTGTCATAAGTAACAAAATTGTCATATCTGTCATAGCTGTCAGAAGGCCATTATGAACCGGATCAACCGGTAACCTTGGATGGGTTCTATATAAATACCTATTCTATCTCAAACAAAAAAAGAGTGAATGGTGAACTAAGATACAAATACAGAAGAAGTAAAGTAATAAGAAGGCAGATCCTGAACAAGTCTGCAAGAGAAGTTCAGATCTAATTCTGAATACAAGAAGGAAGCTGGATTGAAGATCATCTCCAACTTCATTTGATGATCAACCTTACTTTGTTCAGATTCAAGAAGCTTTGAAGAAGCTAAGACCGGTTGGATCTTAAGAAGTCAGTTCAATCAAGAACTTATCAAGAAAGTCTTCACCTCATTCTCTTTCTATTTGGGTGAAGAATTTATTATTTTAAACAATCATTTTTTTGTAAGATCTCTTGTAGATCTTTGTGTAGGAGAGTTGTCTCTCTGAGTTGTAAGCCTAAACATATAAAGGCTGAGGTAGGGATGAGTGCCTGAGGTAAGATCTTAGTGATCTGAGTTGTAGTCCTGGTGGTTAAGGATGAGGTAGGGATGAGTGTCTGAGGTAGTATCTTGGTGATCTGAGTTATAGGTCTGGTGGTTAAGGCTGAGGTAGGGTTGTTGCCTGAGGTAGGATTCTTGGGAATAATCTGAGTTATAGGACTTGAAGAAGTCTGAGCTACAGGAACCAGTTGGGTTCTGAGTTGTAAGATCTGAGGATCTGAGATAGTGGAAGGAAGTTTGGCAGAATCCAGTACTCTACTGGATAGTGAAGGGGGAGAGTGGACGTACCCATAAATTGGGGAACCACTATATACCATTGTGTGTTGTGTTGTGAATTTTCTGTGATTGTTATTCTTTGTGTTTTGATTGTTGTGTTGTGTTTAACATTTTTAATTGCCTAAGTTGTTAAAAAGGATTTGAACCTATCCACTCCCCCTCTAGGTGTTTAGGCTCTATAAACCAAATCTTTCAGTTTGGGAATTCGATGAATAGACCGCGCAAGACCAGTGGTCATGTGCTAAGGAGTCTACTGACCGTGCGCGTGTAAAAACGCACGACCAGTGTCCCTGAGGCGGAAAAGTTTCCCAAAACAATTCGGAACATGCTCACCACCTTTGTACCTACAGCGAAAACAGAACAGCCACTGAAATGGGCATACCAAATTCTCCAAACACAGCAAAACACCAAGTAAGGCAAAAGAATAATAACTATGAAATCACACTGAAAGCGGGCCAAAAGTGCACTTAACATGGAATGGACATAATAACAAATATAAACAAATATGGCTCTAAAGTGTAGTGTATCAACGAGAAAACTAGCCTAGATGAGTCCAAAAATAAGTATATAACTTGAACTCATCACACCCCTAGACTTAAACATTTGCTCGTCCCGAGCAAATCATCACTCTGTGGACTAGAAATTTGTTAGCTAGCTTAGTAATTTCTGAATACAGTATTGAGAGAAATCAAATATATCTTGGGCATAGAAAATAGAATAGATGAACTTCTTAACTATACTATAGAATTTATACTTTTCAACAGCCGTAAATAAATATTGTATCTACTCAAAATTGGAATTCTGAAGAATCGTTCTGTCATATGTTGGAAGAAAGTAGGTGTAACATCACATTTCCAACTAGAATCCTAAGAGTGGTTTTTCCATGACTAGGTCATGACAAAACCCTAGGAAGCCCAAGAAGACCAAGTGAGCTTAGGCATGAAGGTGGAGATCACCATAGTCTATAAATAGTAGAATTTTAAACACTAGTTTAGGATTATCATGGGGCTTCACCATGACTCCAAGACCCCAACATGACCTCACCAATCTATTGAAAGGCCTTAAGGATCCATTGGAGTAAACCCAGGGTGGCCAAGTTGACCTAGGACCATCCTAGGCCTAAATTGGGTAAGGTGCCCTAACTAAGGGCAATGTGCCCCTAATAAGCCGAACCAAACCTACCAGGGTATTCCTAGACCTAAATTGGGGTCAATGGGTCACCAAAGATCAATTGGGGTCAACTCTAGAGCCTGAGTTGACCCAAGTCAACCTTAGCCTTAAAGTTGTCAAAGTGCCCTAACTAAGGGGCAAGTGACCTTCAGGGTGCAAATTTAACCCTACACAACCCTTACTAGACCTTAGGGGAAGCCAAGGGGTCACCAAGGACCCCTTGAGGTCAACCCAAATGGTCAATTTGACCAAGGTCAATTCAATCCTTGAAATAGGTCAAATTAGCCCAAATGGGCTAACCCAAGCTCAAACCCATTTCTCCCACTTGGGATAACCTCATTTTTATTATTCATATGGTTTAGTGGGGTGCCAATAGGCTGGAGGAGAGATCAAAATTCGGCCATGGTGAGTAGGAGAGTGAAAGCTCCATTTTTCCCTTTAATGGAGGAGAGAGAAAGTGAGAAAAAGACGCCGTTCATGGCCAAGGGAGACCAAGGGCCTCTCCAATTGATTCCAAGGGCGGAATATATTCTCCCTCATAAGTTTTGAGGAGTTTAATAACCATAACCAACCACTAAAGTGGCTGAATTTAATTTCTCTCATAAGAAAGAGAGAGAAAGAGGAGAGAGAAAGCCATTAATGGCCATAGGATAGCAAGAGTCCCTCTTCAATTGATTCCAAAGTCTTGATTCATCTTCCCCTCATTATTTAGAGGAGAACAAAGGTTTTTATCAGCCTTTAGGTGGCTTAATTCAGAGAACCACCTTGGCCAAAATGAGAGTTTAGTGGCCATTGCATGCTAGACCCTTCCCCTCCCCCTTTTGGTTCTTTTAAAAGCTTCCCCAAGGTTAGAGGAGACATTTCCACCCTTTACCTAAATAAACCGAGCAAGTTGGATGTGTAGTTGTAGAGCACCGAAAAGATCCACCACCGGCCATGGCGCACCACCACCAAATCCGTCGGCAAGCACGGTTAAAGGTCCTCCTCTACTCCTCTCTTCGTGGGATAAATCTTTAAATCCGTTAGGAGAGAAATCAGGCTCAATTGAGCCAGATCAAGTGAGAGAAATTTCAGAAATTTCATAGATTTTTCACCTTGTGAGTTCGCCGGAAACCACCCCTCCGGCGGCCGTGCCGCCGCCCGGCGATAGCTTCCACCTCAATGAAGGTGGTGGCAGTGGTGGCCTGCCAGGGAGGTGGTCGGGTCGCTGGGAAAATAAATTGGAGTAAGCTCCAGGTTGGATTGATCCCAGCCCTTGGCTGGAGGAAGAAGATGACCAAGAGCCCCACGATTTTGCTTTAAGATCCGTGCTGGATCTGATTTTATTAAATCCTATTATTTCAATTTCTATCTTGTTTACTAGTCTGTGTTAAATTAAATATTAAAAATACCTAGGTTCACCTACAGAAAGAGTGGCAAACATGCAAATTGTGACCCATGAGGTCTAGTTTAATTTAAAATTTATTTCAACTAATTCGGGTAAGTGGTTTGACCACAACACTCATTTTGGTGAGGTCTATACCTAGGCTAGACCAGAGATTATTTTGAGTGCCGTTATCAATCTAGCCATCCAAATCACTTGAAATTATGGATGAGGGTCACTATTACCTATACCTAGAACATATCCAAAAATGGGAATTTTTGGAGAACATTTTTCTATATATTTTGTAATTATTTAATAAACCATCATTAAATTAATTAAGGGACCTAATGACCTCCCAATGCTCCCAAATTTTGGTGCGAGGTTCTTGGGGTCATTATGGTTCTCTTTATAAATTTTCATCCCATTTGGTTATGATTTGGTTTGGTTTTTAACAAACCATAGTGTTGGGTATTGTATCCACAATTACCTGGATTTGAAGAAGCCTCCTGTCAAGCTAAGATGAATTCACAATGTATTTGATGATATATCTTCAAGTTGTGCTTGCAGTTATTCCTCGCTAAGTACACACCAATGTCAGGGTGCAGTAGGTCAATATACACAGGTCTGCGCAACGTAATCCCTCGTTGAGCAGATAAGTGTGTTGGCTCATGTGTACTCTCTCTATTGGAGTGTACTTATGTTTAAGTATAGGGCTGAGATAGATCAAGAGCAGACAAGGAGCAAGGATGGGTCAAAGCAACTCACGGGAAGAAATACGAAAAATCATCTAAGTTAGAATCGACGAGAATCACTAAGTGATTCTCGCCGATTCGACGAGAATCACTAGTGATTCTCGCCGAATCATCGAGAATCACTCGCCGACTCTCGTCGACTGCATCCGGCTGACTCAATGCTTGCAAAATTCACGCTAAGTCAGAATCGTCAAGAGTCATTAAGTGATTCTCGACGAATCATCGAGAATGACTCTGCATTCTCATCGATTCGTCGAGAATGGATTGTGACTCTCGCCGATTCACTCCGGATGGCAGGCCCATCAGCTAAAATTCTTTTAAGGAGAATTCGACGGGAATCATAAGTGATTCTCGCCGATTCGTCAAGAATCACCAATGATTCCCGCCGAATTTTCCTTAGGCGAATTCCGTTGGCTCGCTGGACCGGACCAAGTGCTCAGTCGTTGTTTGAACCGAAATAAGGGTTTCTTCTGGTGGGGCCCACAACGGTCATAAAGGAGTATTCTACAGTATATATACTCTCCTATTTTGAACTTAACAGGTAGCGAAGAAAATGGAAAAGGTCGGCCATCGCAGACGTGACCTAGCAGATCGCAGATTTCCTTCTGCCGCCGTCGTCGCTCGAAAGTTTGTCACCGCCGCTGATCGGATTCTTCTTGATCTCTCGGCGATAGAAACTTAGCCAAGCGACGCGTCTCACGTTTCTTTCTTGAGATCCTTTGTCTCTTGGTTTGTTGAACGGGAATACTTTCCCCTTCCGAATCGATTGAGACGATCGATCCAAGTAAGATCGTTGGTAGACCTTGCTAGCTTTGTTACGAAGTTTGGATCTACAAAGCATCGCCGCCGCAATCCGTTGCAGTCGCCGATCTCGAGGAGATCCTCTCCAAGAGAGTGCTTAGGTCGTGGACTCTTCGTCTTCTTCAAGAACGCTTCATCGAACGAAGAGGAACACCGAGCACTCCAAACATAGTTTGTATTTTGAAAATTCTATTTTTACTTTTGTTGTAAAGGAACTTTGGTTCCTCATTGTAAGGGTTAGGTGCAACCCATGTTGGAGGAGTAGTGACTCCTTCGGGTGGAAGGGTTTCTTCCATAGTGTGAGGATTGGATTTCAATCCGGTTGGTGAAGTGACCGAGTCGTCCCTTGTTGGGAGATAGGTCGAAGGGGAAAGTGGACGTACCCAAATCAAGGAACCACTATAACTGCCTGTGTATTTCTGTGCTGTGCTTGTTTTGTTTTATTGTGCAGGTAAATTTTTAATTCCGCAAAATGACTGCAAATCACCTATCCCCCCCATAGGTGAAGGTAGTTGACACTAGAGTGACTTTAAAGTGGTATCAGAGGGAGGTTACTCATCAATAAGGTTAATACCTTGAGTATAATCCTGCCTCTAGTGTCAACAAGAAGATCAGACTCAAGAATGGAGTTGTATTCTGAGGTATCTCCCCTAAGACTCCCCGCATGCACAAAGGAGTATTATCCCATCTGGAAGATGAGAGTGTTGTTTCATCTGGAGGCCATCGACCCTCGAGCATCACTCATCTTGGAAGAGGGTCCCTTCATTCCCATGAAGGATTCCGGCTCAGGAAAGGATCTCCAAATCCCCAAGAGTCCCGAAGAGATGTCTGAGACCGAGCTCTCAGTGTTCAACTTGGACAAGTTAATTCGTCAGATCATCACTGACGTCTGGTCTGGTATATCTCGTTCAAGAGTGGACAAGTGTAGGACTGCCAAGTCCATGTGGGAAACTATCTCAGATCTCATGGAGGGATCAGAGACAGCAGGGACTAGTTGCCAGTAGGAGGATGAAGCCTATGTTGGGGTCCTCATTTCTGAAGATGAAGGTAAAGACCGATCTCTCAGTATCAAATCTCCTGTGTCCTTGTCTGAGACGGAAGAAGAGGTCTAGGAAAGCAGTTCAGCTGAAGCTGACACAACAGTCTCTGCCGATCTTAACACTGACCCTGAACATCAAAGTCAGGATCAGGTAACTCCTTCATCATGCTCCTCTCCCCTTGGATTTCCTGAAGACAGGAACAGTTCAGAGGGTTGACCATCTAGTGATGCAAGGGAAATGGATAGCTTCAATCAAAGGATTGAAAATCTTGATTCCCTTGAGAGTGCCCTTTAGATGAGCAACTTACTTATTGAGGAACAAGCTAAGGAGATTTCTCAGTTGAGGACCTTGATGAATCTCCAATTGGAATCCATCAAGGTAAAGGACTCAAAGATCTCGGATCTAGAGAGTCGTCTAGAGACCGAGAAGAGGATAGTTTCTAACTTTACCAAGATAGATGTTATCAAAAGAAAAGCAGAAAATGGGTGGATCTCCCAAATCATTAATTCATGGAGAAATGGGGAAACTGTGTTCAGACCCCCCACCCCGAGTAGGAAGGGCACACATCATGCTTTCAGGTATGACCACAGGAACAACCTTGGTCACTGCAAGAGTGATCGGCCCTCAGGTGGAAATACCCACAGTGCAAGAGCTGTCATGGCTACCCATGAGAGAATACCCAAGGCTCATCCTGAACCCTTTGTATTCTCGGCCTCAGCCCTAACTCGTTATGAATCTGCAGGAACCAGCTCTCACTGCATCTCTTACCACCCAAGACACAGGAAAGGGGGGTTGGGAAAGATGTATTAAGTACCCATGGGGCCCCCGGATGTGTGTTGACTGAAAGGAAGGCACCACCTCCCAGGCCTCATGACACTCACCATATGTTCTCTATTCACCCTCCCTCGTGTCTCGGTGGAACGTTTAGACCCAAGATCATGACAAGGTGGGTCACTTTGTCATAGATTGTTGGCACAATCCCTCTGTGCCAAGGGAAAGGGTATGTCCACTTCCTCTGGGCAGAGCTTGCCTTCCTGATAGGATTCCTATAGGAAGGCATTCGATATTTTATGCTGACAAGAACCTAGGACCCAATACATATTGGGTTCCTAAGGTAGGGTAATTCTTTTTCGCAGGATAGTCTAGGTTCCCGTAAATATGATGGGAACTAGACATGAGATGTTCCAAGAATGACATGGAATAAGTATTTGGGATAAGAGCAGTGCTAACTACAATGGCCTACTAAAATTGGACACCTGGTGTACCTCAAGTAGAAGATCTGAATGATCAATTTTATGATCCCAGGTGCACGCGTTCAGTTTCAGTACTTGAGTCATATTATATTGATGTTTACATATATATATATACTCATATATCCACACGAATTTTTCAATTCATACTCTAAAAAGTAAATGTTTATATATATATATACACATATTCGTTCACACGCCTGATGAAAGGACAAAATTATTACAATCTAAAGAATTCCGTGTAGTTACATATATATATATTTGATGATGAAACTCAATGGGTGTAACAAAATTCTACACTTTTTCACCTAGAATTACTCTGTAATTATGTCTAGGGTTAAAATACCGTTCAACTCTATCGAGGTTTCGTGATCAAGAAATAAAATGGGCGCAAAGGCTTGAAATTATCATGCTACGGTTGAGCTGTATAGAAAATCCCGTGGACTTCCCCGATTAGGTATATATATAAATAGCATAAATCCCCATTTGACTCTTCATATCCCCAATCTCGTGAGCATCCAGACGAATCCCTTAAAGAATCCCGTCGACTTCCCAGACTCCTCGCGTATTCCCGTCGATCGTGCGAAAGCTCATCCCGTGCTTCGATCGCCTAGTGGTCTTCATCTCTCCTCCGGGCTTCCGTCGACAAAATCCCAAGGGCGCAAGGATCGTGCCGTGTCCAGTCGGCTCCGTGCTTCCAGCGTCTTCCCGTCGTGTTTCCCTCTCCGTCTACTTTCATTCCTTCTTCCCGTCAGGTGTTCCCGTCGGTTCCGTGCCTTCCAGTCACCATCGTCCCGCCAACCCGCTCGGTGCTAGGGTAACATTCCCTCATCCTTGAAGTTTCTTGTCTAAGTGTAGCTCCTATTCTAGAAGTACTGATAGGGTTTAGACACTTGAACTTGTCCTGTTTTGGTTTGCAATGGCCCCTAGAACCACAGCAGGACTCCTCACTGGAAGTGAACTAGTTAGGACAGGCTTCTCTCATGCCTCCGATGAGTTCAGGAATATAATCCTCATGCTTGAAGAGGCCAGACTTACCTTCATCCTGGAGCATCCTTGCAAAATACTGGATAAGGAGGTGATGGAATTCTTTACAATGGCAAAGCTACGGCACGAAGATACAGTGATTAAGAGTAAGATTGACGGTGTACGGATCAAGATGACAGCAGGAAAACTGACAGAATATTTGCAGCTCTCCAATTCTGAACAAGAGGACAATCTGGAGGAAGGGGATCGAGTCAGGACTCTCTTATTCTGTGGACTTGCTCGAGAAACTAAATCGATAAAAAGAAAGGAAATGAATGAGGAAGGGAAGCTCCTGTCGGATATCATTGGGAAAGTCCTGATCTGCAAACCAGGCTCCAACGATCATATCTCGGGTGATATGTTCAAGATCTTAGTGGCTATAGTCTGTCGAAAAAGATACAACTGGGGGGCTATGTTGTTTGAGAAAATAAAAGATACTCTGTGAACCCCAAGTTTTGGAAGGATCGTCAGTCTCTATCTCAACCAGCTGGATGGAGACAGATTCGACATGAGTAAAGGAGTTCTTATACATTACTTGAAGAAAATGGATTCAACTGTATTTGATAGATGGGAGATAAGGATTGGGCGAGTAGCTGTTGCTGAAGCACAGGATGAACCTTTGGCTGAGGCCTCTGAGGAGGAAGATAATGGATCTCTGGAAAACTGAGATACCTTGGTTGAACCCAATGACGTTCCTGACTTGCTGCATACAGGAACTGAGGTGGAGTCTCTACCCGGTGCTACTGAAACTCACAGGACAGATATCTCAGTCTCTTTTCCTGCTGATGTTGTTTCTGATATCTCTCAGATAGCCAAAGATGCAGTTGATACCCTGGCCACTGATCTGGGTGATGAGGAGGAAGATGAGGAGGCCTTGGACAGTGACGCAATTGACAACGATGATGTGGAAGATGAGGGTGCTGGCGAAGTGGATGATGTGGTTGAAGATGAAACAACCTTGAGGGAGAGGGTGGAGATGGTGGAACCATAGGGTGAAGTTGTAGTTCCATCAGAGTAACGGGCTCCAATGGTAGTTCATGAGAAATCTGGTGCAACAATGGAGGGGGAGTCCTCTAAGCAAAAGATGATAAGCATTCCTGAGAAAACTACAGAGGCTGCCCCTATCCCCCCATTGGAGACTGTGCACATATCAAGCTCCCCAAGTAATTCTGCTGAAGAAGAAGACCAAGGCATGCCTCAGGGTTATCCACTACGACCAAATCTAGCAAATCACACTATGAATATCGTTCAAGGTATAGTGGATGAGCTAAAAACTTCCTTTGAACAATCATACAACAAAGTGCTAAAATGAATTAAACAATCCGAGGAGCTCATGCTTAAGAATGTTGTGGCAATCAATCATAAACTGGATCTGATGGAACAGAAGTTTGATGCCAAGTATACAGAGGCTGGGATTGCAGTAAATCTTTTAATGCAAGGACTCCAGAAGAACACAGCTGATCTAGTGGTGGTAAATCAAAATGCACATGTTGTGGCCGACAACATTAAGCTATTCGATGCCAACATGGTAACTCTCAACGCAAATCAGAATTCCCTTCTAACTGATTTCACTTAGACTGTAAAGCATATCAATGAGTCACTGCATTCTTATCCAAACTCCATTGCCCTCGAAGCCAAAAAGGGGGAGAAGGCATATATAGCTAAGATGGCAGGGCTGGAACAGATTATGGTCGACAGCTTCAAACTGTCAAATAAGTATGTTTTTGATAGCTGCTACTGGCTAGTGCAGCAAGCATCAGGTATACAAATCCAAATTCCAGTTCCTTCTCCTAATGAGGTTACCATTGCTGCTGATGAGGGAGAAAATGTTGAGGAGGTTCCTCTTAGTGAAGCTGATGCTAAGAAGGCTGTCAGGGCTGCTAACAAAGCTACTCTCAGGGCCATTTTTGACCAGGAAGCCATAGCAAGAGGAAAAAGGAAACTCCAAGAAGGGACGTCCAAAGAAACTCCAACCGAAAAGAAAGTAAGATTGAAGGAGGATGAAGTGAGAAATGAAAGATTGAGTACTGTTTCAAGGAGCATTATTTTGGATACTTTTATGCTACAGCAGAGGGGGGAAATCAATCGGAATGATGTATACAATCAGTATGAGTGGGAGCTGCACAAAGAATATGAAGCTAAACGAAATATATTCTTCAGGACTAACAAAGTGGAACATAAAGATCCTCCCCCCAGATATTATCTGAAGCCCAAGGAATATTTTGAGAGAAAAAGAAAGAAGTACTTGGCTCAACAAATGAAGGATGATCTAGCTAAGGAGAAATAGGCCTAGGACTTTGACTTGTCTTTTTCTTCATGTTTGCCTATCTCTTCATGTTTTTGTATGAACAATTCCTTTGGATATATATATATATGATTTCATGATTGACTCAAGTATTGTTCTATATGATTTTAATTCTCTGTATCTTGTCTCTCTCAATTTGTTTAGTATATTACTCTGGTTGGTGAAATTCATCTTAGCTAGTAGGATTTTGGCTTCTTCAAATAGGGGGAGATTGTTGGGTATTGTATCCACAATTACCTGGATTTGAAGAAGCCTCTTGTCAAGCTAAGATGAATTCACAATGTATTTGATGATATATCTTCAAGTTATGCTTGCAGTTATTCCTCGCTAAGTACACACCAATGTCAGGGTGCAGTGGGTCAATATACACGGGTCTGCGCAACGTAATCCCTCATTGAGCAGATCAGTGTGTTGGCTCATGTGTACTCTCTCTATTAGAGTGTACTTATGTTCAAGTACAGGGCTGAGATAGATCAAGAGCAGACAAGGAGCAAGGATGGGTCAAAGCAACTCACTAGAATAAAGATGAAAAATCGTCTAAGTTAGAATCGACGAGAATCACTAAGTGATTCTCGCCGATTCGACGAGAATCACTAGTGATTCTCGCCGAATCGTCGAGAATCACTCGCCGACTCTCGCCGACTCTCGCCGACTGCATCCGGCTGACTCAACGCTTGCAAAATTCACGCTAAGTCAGAATTGTCGAGAGTCATTAAGTGATTCTCGATGAATCGTCGAGAATGACTCTGCATTCTCGTCGATTCGTCGAGAATGGATTGTGACTCTCGCCGATTCACTCCGGATAGCAGGCCCCTCAGCTAAAATTCTTCTAAGGAGAATTCGACAGGAATCATAAGTGATTCTCGCCGATTCGTCGAGAATCACCAATGATTCCCGCCGAATTTTCCTTAGGCGAATTCCGTTGGCTCGCTGGACCGGACCAAGTGCTCAGGCGCTGTTTGAACCGAAATTAGGGTTTCTTCTGGTGGGGCCCACAATGGTCATAAAGGAGTATTCTACAGTTTATATACTCTCCTATTTTGAATTTAACAGGTAGCGAAGAAAACGAAAAAGGTCGGTCGTCGCGGACGTGACCTAGCAGATCGCGGATTTCCTTCCGCCATCGTCGTCGCTCGAAAGTTTGTCGCCGCCGCTGATCGGATTCTTCTTGATCTCTCGGCGATATAAACTTAGCCAAGCAACGCGTCTCACGTTTCTTTCTTGAGATCCTTTGTCTCTTTGTTTGTTGAACGGTAATACTTTCCCCTTCTGAATCGATTGAGACGATCGATCTAAGTAAGATTGTTGGTAGACCTTGCTAGCTTTGTTACGAAGTCTGGATCTACAAAGCATCGCCGTCACAATCCGTTGCCGCCGCCGATCTCTGGGAGATCCTATCTAAGAGAGTTCTTAGGTCATGGACTCTTCATCTTCTTCAAGAACGCTTCATCGAACGAAGAGGGACACCAAGCGCTCCAAACGTAGTTTGTATTTTGTACATTCTATTTTTACTTTTGTTGTAAAGGAACTTTGGTTCCTCATTGTAAGGGTTGGGTGCAACCCGTGTTGGAGGAGTAGTGACTCCTTCGGGTGGAAGGGTTTCTTCCATAGTGTGAGGATTGGATTTCAATCCGGTTGGTGAAGTGACCGAGTCATCCCTTGTTGGGAGATAGGTCGAAGGGGAAAGTGGACGTACCCAAATTGGGGAACCACTATAACTGCCTGTGTGTTTCTGTGCTGTGCTTGTTTTGTTTTATTGTGCAGGTAAATTTTTAATTCCACAAAACGACTGCAAATCACCTATCCCCCCCCCCCCATAGGTGAAGGTAGTTGACACTAGAGTGACTTTCACATAGCCTTGCCTTAAGAAGGGTAATTAGGTCATAGTACTCCTTGTGGGTTTAAGTTGTCAAGACACCTCAACAGAGGTTGGAACTTTGACCATTGGTTTGATATGACTTTAGACACCCTTCCATGGATGATGGGGTGGGTTGGGGTAGATTTGCCCTAGGATCCAAACTCAAACCCTAAGGATGGGCTTTGGAGTTTTGTGAAGGGCATGGGGTCAAATGCACTTGAATGATTTTAAAACTTGGTGAAGAGGACTCTAAGGTAGCTAAGTTCCTCTGGTATAAACCTTATTGGATTTAGTGAGGGTTAAACCCCTCAAAGCCCTAACCCTAGTTTAGGTCACAAACCTTAAAATTGTAAGTTGGACAGTCAAGGTATTGTGAAAAGTTGTAAAACTTGGGTGGTGTAGTCATAAGGTCAGTAAGAGCTTTTGGTAATTTTATTGGGAGATTTGGAAGCATATTTTTAGTATCTCCTTTGCAATACATGAATTAGCCTCTATTACTTATTTGTTTATTATAACCTCATTGTTCACTGGAATGTTATGAAATTGAGGCAGAGTAAGTTTTAGACTATTATACTCATACATGAATTTTTTTATAATTTTTAAATATATATTACCAGCACTTACTTCACAAGTTTATAGATATGGTTATATGTTCAATAATAAATTCAGAGCTCCACACTTGTTGAAAAATTATGAAACTTGATCAGTAATGATTCTATGTCAACATACCCATGTGAAAATTTTATTAAAATTTTAAGATGAATAATTTTTGTACTTAGTGCATTAATTTATCAATTTGGATTACTGTTCAAAATTAAGTTTAGAGTTACTTGTTCACTGGAAAATTGAGAAACTTGACCTGGACTGTTTGTAGGTCATTATGTTCATGCTTTAATTTTCTCAGAATTTTTGAAAGTGTATTTGCAGCACTTGCTTCTTTAAATTGATATAAATTGGCTATGTTCAAAATTATGATTAGAGGCCTAAATCTTGCTGAAAAATTGGGAGACTTTGAATTTACTATTAAATAGTCATTTTGTATTTATTATAATTTTGTGGAGCATTTTTCATTCCTGAAAAAGGTACTTCATGTTCAAACTAGGAGATTTGGATTTCTTAGAAAATTAAATAAATTATCAAATAAATTAGGAAATTATGAATTTCTGGATTTTGCCTAATCATGTCCTGAAAGACTCCCAGTAAATAAGTGAAGGCTTTTTGATGAAGATTTGGAGTACCTCCTATCATGTACATCATATAGTATAGGATGGTCTACATATAACAAACTACTGAAATTGTGCTAGAATATGAATTGGGCTATGGGTCGGAGTTAGTGGATTTGTTGGTTATGATAAGGTATAATGAGTTCATCATCGGGAGTTATAATGAGGAATAAAGATGGGTTGATTAGTGTAGTTTGTGCTCGGGGTCGACGAAACATCGTCTTCCCTGTAGAGAGAGGAAGAGTCTTAATACGCTAGGGTAAGATCCAAAGTAATATAAAAGGGATCGGGTAATGGGTAATAACCAATAAAAGTAAGTGTCTTGCAAAAGGTAACGATGGGCTTCAGCTACCATCATAGTTCCTAGTGCCCTTTGAGAACCCTTCACCGGGTATGTCGGGGGCAGTCCTGGGCTTACCTAAACCATAGGAATAATAAATGTTAAAGAGTAACTAGTATAACTAGGGGTTCACTTTCACACATCTAGTGTCTCGGGAAGATAGGGTTACTAGAATGTTCGAGCGGTAGGCTCGGTGGTTGTGGAAATGGGCAGGGTAGCCCAGTGAGCCGATGGCTCGATAGATATTTGTGACGGGCAGGATAGCCCGGGGAGCTTTGGCTCGGTTGTTGGTTGTGACGGACGGGATAGTCCGGGGATCTTTGGCTCAGTGGATAATACATTAATATTACATGTGCATAAGATATAAGGAGGTGGGTCTTCGGTATTGGAGGGACGTCGCGCCGACACCAGTACGTTGACTCGGCGGGTGTGGTTTTACACTTAGCCAAATAAAGTCCGATGTGCCAACCAACAATAGTACATAAGAGCTCTGCTTAGTGTACCAACGTTGAGTTATACGATAGGTCTGACTGGTAGTGCTAATACCGGTTTAGAGGTGGGTGAGGTCCAACCCACCGCTTCTGTTTGACACTACGGAGGTATCCTGGGAGGTTAGGCTCCAAAAAGGGGAAACTAAAGCTCTGTGTACACCGAGTCGGGTGGGTGAGTTGCACTTGCATGATCACATCATAGCATATTTGCATGTTATAGCATCATCATTGCATATAACCCCTGACACCTATTGTATAAAGTGATATGGGACACTTTATATAATAAGCCCTGCAAAACGACCTCCTTGGTTTATAAGTTCGCGCGAGCGCGCTTATAAGTTAAGATTTTTATTCAGTAAATATATATGTATGCTTGCTAGAAAACCGACACCCTATCATATAAATTGGTATGAGACTTTTTATACGATAGGAGCCTTGCAAAAGATCTTTTAGCTTATATGTTTTCATATAAGTTAAGGTTACATATTTCATATTCTGTCTTTCATACTTTTATTACTATTGCTTATTCTTATAGAACTGCTAGATTAGTTCCGCCTCCACCTGCATACATTTGTTACTCTCCACCTTCATAACTTCCTTTTCCTTCTCCCCGCTCGATGCCTGGGAGCCATGGGGGAGGGGTGTAGGATGATAGGGCTTAGTCTTTTAGACTAATTGTTTTCAGACCAAATCATTTTAGGGGATCATGAAGCCGAACTTGGAGATGCAACCCTAGAGGTCAGTGCGCGTGAAGATGGGACACTCTAGCACTGGAGTTTAGACAGCTAGGACAGTGAGTCCCGATCATTAGTAGTTGTTTTAGTTTTTCTTCCGCGATAAGTGATTTGTAGTGAGGATTGTGATGTATCGGGCATGAGCCCTAATTATAGTACTTCTTATATTGTTGTTGTGGACACTCCCTTCGTGGAGATTTATTTTATATACATGTGATTCTTGTGGACTAGTTTTGAGTTCATTCTTACTCTTATACTTTATTCTACACTTCTGCGATCGATATGACAGGCAGAATCGGCATTTTATAGTGAAGACCCTTCTGAGCATGTTGGTGTCACCGCAAAGCGGTGGTTCTAGGCCTAAGATCCCGGTGGATTAAAAAGAAAAAAAATGGGAGTCTTACAGTAGGCAGGCCACTAAGGTGATCTTTTCCCAAGACCGGGGCTCAAGATCACCTCCAAAGAAATCTACCAATGTCGGGGACCATACGCTAGCCCATTCAAACTCTCTCCAAGGTACTAGCTTGTCTCAAACGTGAATCCGTAGGGCTTTAGGATAATCATGGGGCTTAGGCTAAGGTTTGGTGGTCAAAGATAAACATGGAGGCTACACGCAACCAAAGCGAGCAAACGATAAGCTAAACCAAAATAGCCTCTCAGAATTGCACGTGTGACACACCCCCAGACTTAGATTGAAAATTGGGTGTGTATACGGCCTACCCTGACCAATATCAAGATAAACCTGATGGGGATTCCATTTCACATTGTAATTCTTTTTTGATTTTTTTTCTTTTTCAATTCTCTCGTTTTTCTTTTTTTCTTTTTCTTTAGCAATCTCCAATCTTAGCAAGTAGAAATTCATGAATTCATTCCACCATATCACTTGAATTCCACACATCACACCTCGTCAGAAAATTAAATTCACTACAGCTCTTGGATTTGGTTGTGATAGGGGGATTGGCTTTAGGCTTTGATGAAAGAAGGTGGAGCTGAATCAAAGGAGGGATAGGCACAAAATTAGCTTACAACGGTTAGCAGATTGGACAAGGTAGACAAAGCTCAAACTAGCAAAATTGATGGCCAACGTCACGCTCACCCTTGACTAACCATGCACCAATACATCGAGAGTAACTTGGGGCAAGTTCTTAGCCACCGAGAAAAGAGATCCTTCCTCCCGACTCGAGCAAAACGAGTCTAGTGACTGCTACACACATCCTTACACTACCATTCGATTTCAACAGAGTCAATATTTTGAGTAGTACAAACAATATTTATGAAAGAATTGGTTTCAAGAATGTCTAAACACCTAGAGGGGGTGAATAGGTTCAATTCTTTTTACTTAGGCAGATAATAGATTATTCACAGTATAGCTAAATTCTTAAAGAAATCACAGCATACAACACATCAATCATAGCAGACATAAAGGTTTATAGAGGTTCCCCAAGAGATGGGTACATCCACTTTCCCCCTTCGCCTATCTAGCAATATAGAAGATTTGGCCAAACTTCCTTCCACCTTCTCAGATCCTCAGATCTTACAACTCATAACCCAAACTGGTTCCTACAACTCAGAATTCAACAAGCCCTGCACCTAAGGCTCTTCCAAAGAACCCTACCCCAGAGTGAATCCACACTCCTACCACTCAGGCTATCAAGCCCTACCTCAGCCCTTATCATCAGGCCTACAGCTCAGAGATCTTAATCTCCTACCTCAAGCAAACAGCCCTACCTCAGCCTTTATAATTACAGGCTTACAACTCAGAGATTGAAATCTCTTACACTCAGATCTAAAAATAGACCTTATAAAAATTTGTATAAGGAATTATTGTTCTTCCTTCACCCAGATAGAGAGAAACGAGGGACGAGGGAATCTTGATCAGATCTTGATTAATCTGCTTCTTTCAGATCATTGATGTAATGAAATAGATTCAAACTTACTTAGCTTATTCAAAGCTTCTTGAAAGAGAGAACCTAGATTGAATCTTCTTGAGAAGTTGATGTAGACTCAGCACTTCCTTCTTGCTAACTTGATTCAGCAAACATTGACAGATCCAAAGAGATGTTGTCTCCTTCTCTGATTTAGAATCAGAACCTTCTTGCTGTATAGAATTCTGTGAATTTTTCTTAGAGTATTCCTCCTTCTTTTTGGCTTCCCTCTAAATTTTCTCTTTTTCTCACTGTATGTTGTTTTTTCTTCTTATTGCTCGGATCTATTTATAGATCAGATTAGAGGCAACCGACTGATCCGGTGGATGACTGATATCTGATAGTTCTGACATGTCTAATAGGTCTTGATAATCCTGGCAGCTGTCAAGTCTTTTGTCTGGAGATCTGGTACTAAGAGTTATTTAACTCAGCTGAATGTATCAAGACACAAGGATAATATGTGTCGACACAGATGAAGTATGTATCGACACAATTACCCGGGTGTTAACACACTTCCTATGGTGTTGTCAACAAATTTCAGAAACTGTCGACGCAGCTTTTATACAATGTGTTGACACAACTCCTTTGATGTTTTTGACACTCTTCAAAAACTGTCAACACAGCTCTTCATCCTGTCTCTACACTCCCTTTGTACAATGTGTTGACAAACTTCAGAAACTTGTCAACATAGCTGATGTAGACCCAAACTCTGTATGTTGACATAAGTCCTGTGCGTCGACACAGCTGGTGTAGACTTAAACTCTGTATGTCGACACAAGTCCTGTGTGACGACACAGTTAATGTAGACTTAAACTCTTTATGTCGATACAAGTCTTGTGTGTCGACAAAGCCCTTCTACTCATGTCAGCACTTCAAATCTAAGTGTGTCGACACTAGTACTGAGTGTCAATACAACTGTTGTCGACTTAAATTTCATGTGTCGACACAAGTCCTGTGTGTCGACATAACTTTACTTCTGATCTCGACGCTGCTCCTTCAAAGATGTCGACACATTATAAATGTCTCGACACTTTTGTACTTAGAATATTTTCTTCATTCTTTTACCTGCACAAACAAACTCAATACACCATCAAATACAACCTGATGTATATTATTGAGTCAGGGTAGGCTTCTCCAAATCAGGTACACAATTTCCAATGTACCAAATAATCTCCCCCTATTTGGAGAAGTCATAACCCATAATCAATGATATACACCAATATATAAAGAAAAAAATAAGCATGATGTATTTAGCAATTTAAAATTTATTCAAGAGCAGATCTAGCATATTACACACAAATATTCAACATGAAATATCATAAGAAAACTATGCAACTCAGAGACATAGATATATAAACTGTTGGAAATCAATAATCTCTTTATCTTATAAGCAAAATAGGATCACAATGTCTATGTTTTTCAAAAGAACAACAAAAGATCTATATAGTTCTTCTAGAACCTAGCCAGTCAAAAATTAAGGTTGATCTGGTTCCCTGATTACAATCTCTTTTCCTGACTGAACAGTAGCTTTGACTTCAGCTTCAGTATCAGCAACAGGCTTCTTGCCCTTGTTGTCTTTGGCCTTAAGTTGAGCTGCTTTCATCTTTTGCCTCTTAAAGTAATGGAATGGTTTAGGGAAATACTTGCAAGGCTCTATGGAGTTTGCAGGAATTCTACCATCCTTCAAGTCCTTCCTGAATTTGTAGATTACGTATTATTGTGCAAGATACTTATCTCATTACTATTTGGAGTACCACTTGCCCCTGTCATACTGATTTTCAGCCACTGCATTCCATGCAGTTAGGATGATGCTTCTGGAGGTTGGACTCCATTTCCCAAAGTCATGCCTAGCCTTAGTCTGTTCTCTAAATCTCTTCTTGGATATTTGAGCCTATTGATCTTTAATTAAAACTGGATCAGCCATTTCTACTTCTTCAGAAATTAAAGGCACTTTATCCAGCAGAGGGTTGTACATATCCTTGACTGCCAGATGAATTTCTTCATACTGAGGAGGGGGATATATGACTTGAGCCACTTCAGGTTGCATCCCCTCCAAGATTGCAGGTTGGCATCCAGATTCAGTAGTGTTATTGTCATCACATAAGGATGGATATCCCAAGGTAGATCGGATAGTATTGGAACCCATTTGGCATGATCAGAGCTAGCTTTGACAAGCACTCTCTCCCCCTTTATAACTTCTCGGGCAATATGATCTTTGAGGTCATTTTTCTGAAATTTGACTGGATCTACTACATGATAGTTTCCAGTTGTATAGTAGGCTTTAAATTTATTATTTGAGCTGAAATAGCTGTCTCAGAAGTTTTAATGGCAGTATCAACTGCTGCCATATCTAGTTTCATCTGTGCTTCTATAGCAAATACTTTGGTTTCCAGATGGGTTTCTATGGTAGTGGTCTGTTCAGTCAATTTTGTCAAATTAATGGAATGTGTGTCAAGCAAGTTGGCATTGAGTCTTTTCTGATTTTCTAGCACACATCCTTGCTGAACAGCCAGTTCATCTACCTGAGTTTTGATTCCTTTCTGCTGCTTGGCAATGAATACCATAACATTGCCTCCCTTATGGAAATAGTCTGTCATCTCCTTCTTGAGCAAATTTACTTCAAATCTTATAGATTTGATGTCTTGTGCCAGATGAAGTTGGAGTTCCTTGTGGCTTTCATCCATATATTTTTCAAGTGCACGCCTTTGGTCATCAAGTTTTTCTTGCAATTTCACCAGTAGTGAACTTAAGTCTACTTCTGGAGCAAGAGATGTCTTCCCAGCCTGTAATGCCTTCTTGTAGCCTGAAATCTTCTTCCTTAGCTCCATTATCTTCCTTTTCTTAAGTACTGAGGCTTCTTCCTCACTTTCAGAATTAGATGATATCTCTAGTTCTACTATTGTGCCTAGAACATCTATATCTAGTCTTGGGGCTAGGTCTGGCACCTCCCCCTCAACCCTTGCAGCAATGTATTTATCAGTAAAAATATCTTCCTTGTGTACCTCTTATTCCTCCCCTGGAAGTCAGTCTCTAATCCATGGATTACATCAGTCTCAGGAGTTTGAGGTTTCTCTGGAAGATCTGGAATATGCATATCTTGTGCCTCTTTTTCAGAAATTTCTGCAGCTGTGTTGATGTCCTTAACCACTTCCATAACAGTGAGGTTTGCAGTCTCACTATCTAGCTCAGCTACAATAATATCTCCCCCTGGGTTTGATATCTCCTGATTATCTGTCAGATGGGCAGTCTCCCCCTGGATATGAGCTTCAGTTCCAGGTGTGTGAGTGGGATACTTCTTGGGTAGTACAGTGTTGTCTTCATCGGAGCTGAATTCAAGCCTTTCTTCTTAGCCACTGGAGGACTCCTCAGCTTGCACTATATCTTTCTTAGATTTTCTTACCTATTTGGGCTTCTTCTTAGGTGCAGGGTCTTCTTTGGACAATACTCTATCCCATCTAGATAGGATTCTTATATCCATTCTCCTCATGTTATTAATCTTTGAGAAAGCAATTTGGTTTAGTACCTCAGGTATATTGGCAGCCAGATACAAACTCGGTATTCTACCTAGGTTAGGCTTCTTAATGCTTTCCTTAATCTTATTGAAGAAAATAGTACTCCAGTCAGTCTTTACCTTGAAGATGATTCTGGTCATTAGGCTGAACATGTAGGAGGAAATCCTATCATGCCCCCCAGTTTTGCAAAGGACAACTTTCCCAACAACTTCAGATAGAAACTTCCCCTTGGAGTTCATCCCTTTCCTGGTCATGGATGATCCAATGTTTTTGGTTGAGGTCAGCCCACACCATTTGAGGGCTTCTGCAGTCAGTGTAGAATCAATCTCCATTTCTTTTTTAACCCTTGGTAGTTGAAGGGATTTTCTCAGATTTTTGGAATTTATTTTACTGTTTCTCAATGAACTGTTGATTTAATCTTGTTCCCCTTTGAATTCATTGTAGCGTTAGAATAGAATTCTAAAACTTCTTTCTTCCATATCCTTGTTGGTTCTAAAACTAAATAATCCAGTCATGCTTCCTGGATTAGGTTGACCACCGTTTTGATATCTTGTTCTACATCATCGAACGCTCCACGAACAAGATCATAACCCTCATTAATGTTGTTGTCCATCTTGGGCGCCATTGGAGATGAGAGGAGTAGATGTTGAAGAGAGAGTAGAAGAATTTCTTGTCGACACTGATGATTTAGTCTCGAGATTTCTGAGAGCATAGTCGAGAAGGTCTCTTTTCCTCCTATTTATACTTTTCTAAATAGGGAATGTCAAAAGGCGGGCTGAAATTAGAGTTTCGTATGTCGACACAATTTTGATTGTGTCGACATAGACTGCTAAAAGCTCGATAGGGAGTTTAGAGTCTCGACCACCCTATGTGTCAATACTAATTTATGTATGTCGACACTGACGACTGTATGTGTCTACACCAACATCTGAGTTTCAATAACTCTATGTGTCGACACCCACTACTGAGTGTCAACATAGACTACTTTATGTGTCGACACAAAATTCTGTTTGTCGACCAACTTTTGTCGATACATAACTTGTGTCGACACAAAACACTTGAAAGAATATTTTTTTTCTTAATCTACAATCCTATTCCAGGTTCAACATGCCTAATTCAATTTTAAAATAATTGAATTTACTTTCATCTAGAGGTTTAGTGAATATGTTTGCTACTTGTTTATTAGTAGAAACAAATTCTAGACTTATGTCCTCTTTCTCAACATGTTCTCTAATAAAATGGTATCTAATTTCAATGTGCTTTGTTCTGTTATGTGAAACAGGATTTCTAGCAATTGATATAGTACTAGTTGAATCACAATACAAAGGTGTTTTACTTATCTTGATGTCATAATCTTCAAGTTGATGTTATATCCAAAGCAACTGAACACATCAACTTCCAGCTGCTATGTATTCTGACTCTACTATGGATATAACAACACTTGTCTGCTTTTTGCTGCTCCATGACACCAATCTTCCACCTAGAAATTGGCATGTACATGTGGTACATTTCCTGTCTTCCTTGCAGCCTGCAAAGTTTGCATCTAAAAACCCTATTAGCAAAAAATCTCCATTCCTAGGGTAACATAGACCAAGATATGGCATTCCCTTAAGATATCTTAAAATTCTCTTTGCAGTAGAATAATGAGACTCTTTAGGGCATGCCTGGTATCTAGCACAGACACATGTAGCATACATGATGTCAGGCCTACTAGCAGTCAAGTATAGTAAGGAGCCAATTATCCCTCTATACAAAGACTCATCAATAGGTTTCCTTGCCTCATCTTTGCCTATAGGCATACTTGATCCTATTGGAATTTTTATGGTGGAGGCAGTCTCCATGCCATATTTTTTAATCAACTCCCTGGTGAACTTAGATTGGGATATGGACAGTCCATCATCAGTCTGTCTTACTTGGAGTCCCAAGAAGAATTTTTGCTCACCCATGCTGCTCATCTCAAACTTCCCTTGCATAAGTTTTACAAACTTCCTACAAAGGTTGTTTTCAGTAGATCCAAAGATTATGTCATCAACATATATCTGAACTAGGTTGATCTTGCCCTTTGATTCCCTTAGGAATAGGGTCTTATCTATTTTCCCCCTTGAGAATTTGTTATCAATGAGGAAAGCAGACAATGTCTCATACTATGCTCTAGGGTCTTGTTTCAACCCATATAGAGCTATCCTAAGACTATAAACATTATCAGGAAAGTGTGGATCTACAAAACTTGATGGATGATCTACATATACTTCCTTTTTTAGATCTCCATTTAGGAATGCTGACTTGACATCAATCTGGAAGACCTTGAATCCTTTATGGGCTGCATAGGCAAGGAATAGTCTTATTGCTTCCAGCCTTACTACTGGGGCAAAGGTATGATCAAAGTCTATTCCTTCTTCCTGCCTATAGCCTTTTGCCACCAATCTGGCTTTATTCTTGACAATAATGCCATTTTCATCTAACTTATTCCTGTAGATCCATTTAGTCCCTATGACATTATGTCCCTTAGGTCTGGGAACCAGTTTCTAGACTTTGTATCTCTTGAATTTGTTCAGCTCTTCCTGCATAATCCAGTGTGATTCTTGGATAGCCTCTTCAAACTTCTTTGGTTCAATTTGAGACAGGAAGCTTGAGCATAGTGCTGAATTCAAGCTCTTGCTTCTAGTCATCACACCATGACTTGCTTCACCAATGATTTGGTAAGCTGGATGATCTCTTAAATGTCTTATAGATAGTGGCATTCTTTGTTCAGCATGGTGTTCTTCATTTCCTTCAGCTTGTTGATCCTCAATGTCTTCAGCCGGTTGTTCTTCATTCTCAGTTTGTAAGTCTTGAGCTCCCCCTGGACAACATCCATTATCTTCAATCTCTTGGCCAGCTGGTTTATCTTCCTTGATGGTCAGAATTTTTATCTTATCTTGTAAACCTGCAGAACTTGAAGAAGTACTTGGCAGCTCATAGTTAATCAACTTTGACTCATCAAAGACAATATAGACTGATTCTTCTACAACTTGTGTAGTCAAGTTATAGATTATATATGCTCTACTATTATTGTTGTACCCAACAAATATCCCTTCTTGGGACTTGGCAGCTAACTTTGTCAAATGAGACTTACCATTGTTTAGTACATAACACTTGCTACCAAAAATACTAAAATAGGATAAATTTGGTTTTCTGCCTTTCATAATCTCATAGGGAGTCTTTTTGTGGCTTTTGGTGATGGAAGATCTATTGAGAACATGACAAGCAATATTTAGTGCCTCTGCCCATAAATATTCTGGGAGGGAAGTGTCATTTAACATAGTCCTACCTGCCTCAATTAGAGTTCTATTCTTCCTTTCAGCAATTTCATTTTGTTGTAGAGTTCTAGGTGAGGAGAATTTTTGATGAATCCCAAACCCTTCACAAAACTTTGTCATGCATTTAGACTGAAACTCAATTTCATGGTCACTTCTGATTTTGACCACAAAACTATTAAGTTCATTCTGAATTTGCTTGACAAAAGTCTGGAAGATATCTGGGGTTTCAGATTTTCTCCTTAGGAAGAATACCACAGCAAACCTGGAAAAATCATCAACCACCACAAAAGTATAGACTTTCATACCTAGACTATGAGATAGCATGGGACCAAATAGATCCATATACAGGAGGTATAAACACATCACTGAGTCATTAGTATCAAGACTATGGAAGGAAGACCTAGTCTGCTTGCCTTTTGACAAGCTGAGCAAATTCCCTCCTTAATGCACTTAACTTCAGGACCATTCCTTACCAACTCTTCACTAAAGAGTCTACTTATGGTCTTGTAGTTCAGGTGAGCTAGCCTCTTGTACCATTTGACATAATGATAAACTTTCTCATCTGCAACTAGGCATATAGGAGTGTCCTCACTCTCACACTCAAAGTCTAGACAATAAATATTTCCTCTCCTAGTGCCTGTCAAGATAACCTCTTGGTCAATTGACCTTCTAATTTGACACTCATCCTTGAGGAAAGAAATGTCATAGCCCAGATCACAAAGTTGACTTATGCTTATATGGTTATGTTTCAAACCTTTCACATAAGCTACTTGTGAGATAGTTACTATGCCATTTGTTATCTTACCAAAACCTTTAGTTACCCCTTTTTCTGAGCCCCCAAAGATAACTTTGGGACCATTCTCAATATGAGTGAATTCCTTTAGCATGCTTCTTGTTCCAATCATGTGTTTGGAACATCCACTGTCCAAGTACCAGGTAGGGGTATGACCACTTGGACTAACCTGTAACAAATATATTATCTAACCTTAGGACCCCAAATTTTATTGGGTCCTAGGTGCAAGTTAGATCTAAACTGAAAATGTCTACAATCAGTTCTTCTGACAGATAGGCCACCATTGCTTCTCTGGACACTCTTATTATTCCATCACTCAATGGCATAGTGGCCCACTTTGCCACAGCACAAAGCACTCATGCATATTATACCTTCTTTTAAGAACGGGCTTAACAACAATGTTGTTTACAACTCTTAAATCAGCTAGTACATCAGATCCTTTCTTAAGTATTTCAGCCAGGGGATTCTTAGGGACTTGTCTGGTAGCAGAAGTACTTGGGATATCTTGAACACTATCTGTAGATGCCTTCTTTTCAGAATGCATACTTCTGATAGCTTTAGATATTCTTAAATCTGCTTTGCTAACAAATTTTCCCTTAGTTTGATGATAAACTGGCAAACTTTTTGAGTCAGCTGATACCTTATTCTTGAGTGTTGGGGCTGGTACACCAAACAAAAATGGTCCATTATGGGCCATTTGGATTTTCTCATGGACTGCCCAATGGGCACTAGCACCCTTGCCATTTCTACTTCCTTGCTTACAGTGACCATAAATACTATCATGGTCATATCTGTTAGAAGGTTGATCCACCTTTTTAAAAGAAATTGGAGGCTTGGAAGAGAGTGACTGAGTGGAGCTTTGCCTTTCCTATTGGAATTGGCAGCTCTTGTTCTTCCTTTGAAACCTAAACCCTTTTACCCTTTTGGGAAGAGAAGGAATCTATCAAAGGTAACACAAAACTAGGTTTTGAGAACTTGGCCACCAGCTCCCTCTCCTTTTGGAGTCTACTTTCAAGATTCCTAATATTGTTATTCTTGAAAGTAATGGTATCCATCTGAATAAAAGTTATATTCTTCAATTTACTAATTTCTTTTAACTTCAGATCCAACACTTTTGCTGAGTCTGAGGCAGCCTACTTCAGAGTGGCATTTTCCTTTGCCAATTTTTTTGGCTAGGAGCCTGCTTTCCTTAAAGGATTGCAGGAGCTATCCATAATCATCAATCAATTGATTGATGTCTCCTTCAGATTCAGAGCCACCTTCATCTCTTGATGAAACTGCTTCTGAATCTGGGCTAGTAGCATAATTTGACACTGAAGGTGATGATTGTACCTTACTAGGACCAGGCTGCTCCTAGTTATGTCCATCCTTAGCTATGACCATCAGCCTTATGCATTGACTGTCTTTTTCTTTATTGATATCATTCAGCAACTATAAGAATTCTATTTCTACAGAATCTTCCTCAGTTGAGAATAGCCCAATGTAGGCCTCAACATCCTCTTCATTTTCTGACTCTAATGAAGAAGAGTCAGTCCATCTTTTCTACTTCTTGGACACAAAGGATTTCTCTTTCTTGCCTTTATGTTGGTGTTTTTTTCTCACCAGACTCCTTTCTTTTGACAGGACAGTCTGCTATAACATATTCTGGCTTGCTGCAATAATAACAAACAATTTTAGTAGAAGTTTGTTTACCAGGTTTAGAACAATACCTTTCCTATATTGAGGTTTTCTTCTTTACTTTATAGTAATCATCCTTGGAGTAAGAAGAAGAGGGTGGCCTGATCCTCCGGTTCTTTTTTGTTAGGAACCTCTGGAATTTCCTAAAAAAGACAGCAAAATCCTCATCAGAGTTATGGCAATCTGATGTACTTGAGTCTAAACTTTCTGAATCAGTATCAGCAACTTTTTTGGGAGGAGAAGGAGTCTTTCTCCTGCCCTTCTTTGTAGATTCAACTTTGAAAGCCACAGACTTATCTTTTCCATAAGACATGCTGCTCTTTTCCTCTTCCTATCTGGCAATCAACTACATTTTATAGGATAACAATTTTCCAAACAAGGTTGGTGGAGGAGTATCTGCAAGTCTGGCCACTTCTATGATGGCACAGACCTTGGTATCCCAGTCCTTTCTTAATGACCTGAGAAACTTGTCATTCAGTTCATAAGTGCTGAAGACCCTTCCATAAGTCATCAGTTCATTGATAATTCTGAAGAACTTTTCATAGCACACAGCTATGCTATCTGTCTTAGCTTGTTTGAAACTATCATACTCTTGATTGAGCATGGACTTCCTATCCTCTCTTACTTCTATTGTCCCCTCCATGTATAAAATTAAAGTGTCCCACATTTCCTTTAAAGTTTTGCAGTGAACTAAATTCTGAAATGTAGAATCATCTATGATACTAATAATTATATTTTGTGCCCTCTTGTCCAAAGTTGCTAAGATGATCTCATCTTTTGTCATCTCAGAATAATTCTTTGGAGTTTGTAAATTTGCATCAAGAACTGATGTCTTCATTGGGATGAATGGACCTTCCAGAATTGTGATGTAAATTCTTAGATTAGATGCCTCCATGAATAATCTGACTCTCTCTTTCCATATGCCAAAAGTTTCCTTTCTAAATATAGGAAGCTTCATGGATCCAAGTTCCTTATAATTTTCAACTAAACCCATCTTAACTATCTTATTACTGCCTTGGAGATATTGTAAGACTGTTAAGTCTAATATTGAGCAACCTCCCTCTGATACAACTTGAAAGAATTAGTTTCAAGAATGTCTAAACACCTAGAGGGGGGTGAATAGGTTCAATTATTTTTACTTAGGCAGATAATAGATTATTCACAGTATAGCTAAATTCTTAAAGCAATCACAACATACAACACATCAATCACAGCAGACACATAGGTTTATAGTGATTCCCCAAGAGATGGGTACATCCACTTTCCCCCTTTGTCTATCTAGCAATACACTAGATTCGGCAAAACTTCCTTCCACCTTCTCAGATCCTCAGATCATAAGACTCAGAACCCAAACTGGTTCCTATAACTCAGACATCAACAAGTCCTACACCTCAGGCTCTTCCCAAGAACCCTACCTCAGAGTGAATCCACACTCCTACCACTCAGGCTATCAAGCCCTACCTAATCCTATATCATCATGCTTATAACTCAGAGAACTTAATCTCCTACCTCAGGCAAACATCTCTACCTCATCCTTTATAATTATAGGCTTAAAACTCAGAGATTGAAACCTCTTACACTCAGATCTAAAAATAGATCTTACAAAAACTTGTATAAAGAATTACTGTTCTTCCTTCACCCAGATAGAGAGAAAAGAGGGGGGAGGGAATCTTGATCAGATCTTGATTAATCTGCTTCCTTCAGATCATTGCTGCAATGAATCAGATTCAACCTTAGCTTATTCAAAGCTTCTTGAAAGAGAGAACCTAGGTTGAATCTTCTTGAGAAGTTGATGTAGACTCAGCTTCTTCCTTCTTGCTGACTTGATTTAGCAAACATTGACAGATCCAAAGAGATGTTGTCTCCTTCTTGGATTTAGAATCAGAACCTTCTTGTTGTATAGAATTCTATGAATTCTTCTTGGAGTATTCCTCCTTTTTGGCTTCCCTCTAAATTTTCTCTTTTTCTCACTATGTGTTGTTTTTTCTTCTTATTGCTCGGCTCTATTTATAGATCATATCAGAGGAAACCGGCTGATCTGGTGGATGACTGACATTTGACAGTTCTGACATGTTTAATAGGTCTTGACAATCCTGGCAGCTGTCAAGTCTTCTGTCTGGTGATCTGGCACTAAGAGTTATTTAACTCAGCTGAATGTGTCAAGACACAAGGATAGTATGTGTCGACACAGATGAAGTTTGTGTCGACACAATTACTCAGGTGTTGACACACTTCCTCTGGTGTTGTTGACAAACTTCAGAAAATACACAATTACTTAGAATATTTTCTTCATTCTTCTGCCTGCACAAACAAACTCAATACATCATCAAATACAACCTGATGTATATTATTGAGTCAGGTGAGGCTTCTCCAAATCAGGTACATAATTTCCAATATACCTAACAATTTACATCTGCAGAAAAAAGTATAAATATTCGACCATAAAGAAAAATTAAATCTATGTTATTTTTACACAGACCATTAGTACTTGATTAGGAGCACTGCACGAGTTTCGCACTACTCTATCCTAAAATCCTAAGCCAGCACCACTATTTTAAATTTTACACGCAAGCAATCCATTTGACTCGAGTCGCGCGCGTGAATAAGATCGCGCTCAAGTGGGTGATTCAGTGTGTGCTATTGTGATTTTCAAATAAATAAATAACAACTGGTATGCTATAAAAAAGGTGCTAGTGTTGTGACCACAGGCATGCTCTTCCCCAAGACATGAATGCGACAATAAGTAAAACTAAACATTCCAAATAATATAAAAAACTAGGGGTAAGAAGTACCTATGCTCAAAACATAGCATACCAGTCGATTGGCATTATTTTCAGAAGAAAGTCAATGCCCCCAAATGATCTCCACCTGCAAAAGACATTACCTCCAAGCACAGCACAAATAATATATATATATATATATATATATATATATATATATATATATATATATATATATTCATAGCAGCATAATTAAGCAATTCAAAAGCAGCAAAATTGGGTTGTCTCCCATGAGCCCTTTGCTTTACCATTCTTAAGGTGGACTGAATACCTGTATTATACATGATATATAAAAATAACACTCGGCTCCCAGATGGGCGCCCACAAAAATATAATTGTTCCAAGACTAAACCTGTAAAATAAGTATAATATATTTTAAAAAAAAAAGAAATGCTAATATAGATAACTGATGGGCTTATTGTCTCCCAACAGGACTTATTCAAGGACCATGCACTCGATGCATTTACCATTAGCTGAATTCTGCCTTACTAAAGAGACATTAAGTGAATGTTGATCACTCAATGCTTTTGACTTTAACTCTATTTATTAAGCAAGCATTGAGTGAACTTCCTTCACTCAATGCATTTGCACTTTGACAGCTTCCCATCTGCAGACGTTGAGTAAATAGCCTTCATTCAACACATTTACACTTAGTAGCATTTTTGAGTAGGCGTTGAGTCAACTGCCTTCACTCAACGCATTTCCAATAAGAGAAAATTTCCTAAGTAGGTGTTGAGTGAACTGCCTTCACTCAATGCATTTGAACTTAGCTGAATTATTTGAGAAGGCATTGAGTGTACCTTCTTCACTCAACGCATTTATACTCAGGCAAATTTAAGTCCTGCTCCACTGAGTCTTTGAGTGATTGATTGTTTGTCAATGCTTTTTGCCTCTAGCATTAAGTGATGTGTGATCGCTCAATGCATCTGTACTAGCCAAATTTTTAGCTCTCCCAAGTGTTCTGTCTTCTATCCAAGAAAACCTCTGACATATATAACCTATCTAATCATTAAATAGTAGACTTCCTATATATATGAACTTAACACATATCAAATATATGCATGTGTATATTATTGACTTATTGCCTTCTTCAAATTAAAGACATTATAGTCAATAGACCCAACAATCTCCCCCTATTTGAAGAAGTCAAAACCCTGGTCAATGATATGCACTATCTCACGGAAATAATAATTTCACTGAATAAAGAACATGAAATAGCACACAGCCAAATTTTGATTAACACAAAGCTGAATAACTATTCATAGATGTGTGCCTACAATAATAGTTTATTTTTTTATGGCCCTAAGAAACCTATTTAAAATGTCATTGTTAGGCATTAGGTTCCTTAATGACTATGCCCCTGCTTGAACTTTTCGCATCCTTCTCCTCAACTTCTTTCTTATTTTGCCTCTACCTCTCAAAGTAGTTGTATGGCTTTGGAAAGTATTTTCTAGGCTCTGGAGTATCTAACTGAACAGTACTATCTCTCTTATCTCTTCTGAATTTTCTCCTCACTTCTTCTTGCCTTTCAAACTTCGCACATTCAATAGAGCTTATGTGTTTGGCCCTGTTAGTCTTGTTCTCTTTAATTTGATCCTAGGCAGAAAGGATGATAGTCCTTAATTGAGGACTCCACAGTTCAAAATCTGGCCTAGTCACCATCTCTTCTCTATGTCTTTTCTTGTTCTTCCTGGCTTATTCTTCCTCATCTACAATGGACTTGCCTTTGGCCTTGGATAGATTTTGAGTGGTGGGACTTAATATAGGCAAAACAGCAGTTGTATCACCAACTGATTCTCCCCTTCAACATCTCTGTAGATCACAGGCTCATCATATTTGATGGGTTTCAGGCCTAGTGCAACCCTAATAATAGTTGATGTCCAAATTGTATGATCAGCACTAGCCTTTATCATTGACCTCTCCCCCTTTATGACTTCTTTAGATATAACTTTGCCCAGGTAGGTGGTCTTGTGAGCCAAATGATTGACACCTGTAGTGATGATATTTTTCACCTGCAGCATGTGATCATCTAAGAATTAGGTACATGCATCCATTCTCCTCTCTAGAATGACCTTGTTTGTTTCCATGATGTATTTTTATACTTCATGCACCATATTCATGTTTTCTGTACTGATGCATTGATTTTCTATAATATTATTCTGCCTTTGCTCAATGTGAGCAAGCTTTTCTTCTATATATGTAACAACTGGAGAAGCTCTCTTAAAGAATGCAATTGTGTTAGCCTTGAGTAGATTCACTTTAAATCTTATAGACTTGATCTCATTGGATAGATTTTGTCTTAGTTCTTTTATAGAATCATCCATATAATGTTCTATTTTCCTCCTCTGCTCATATAACAAGCCTTTCAACTGGGCCAAAAAAGAGGTGGATAATACATCAGCTTGTTGAGATGTCCCTAAGAAGCAGACATCTTCAGCATCCCTCCTTATATCTCCCCAAGCTTCTGACTCAACCACTTCAAACTCAAAGAAGTGAGCACGAATAATAACAACATGCTCATCATCATTTGATAACTCAAACATATTGTCAGCATCTTGAGCAGAGATGAGTCTCCCCCTCAACCTCAGCAATTTCCATATCTACTTGAAGTACATCAGATCCTATCCCTAGGACTTCTTCTTGGACTTGCTCCCTCGGAGAATTAGAGGGTATCTGATCAATATTTTCCTGAAGATTCACCAAAAATTATCAATCAAATCTTGTAGACCAATAGGAGATTGTGTTTGCTCCCCCTCGGCAGGAGCATCTAAACTCTGGGTCTCCCCCTCAATATCTGCACAAATCTTTTCCACAATAGCATAAACTAATTTCTCAACAGGTTCCACTAGGGTGTCTTCTGTTTGAGATACACTATTTGTTAGGGTTCTTGCAGCAATCTCAGAGGACATTGAGACCTGTGTGCTTACATCCTTTGCTATCTCTATAGTTGATTCTGATAACTCTGGATCATGAGGTTCTTCACCTCTGCTTTCAGAAGAGCTATAGTTGGAGCTCTCTTCAGTGATGGTAACAACTTTCTTCTTTTATTTCTTGTCTGTAGGCTATGGGTGAGGTACCAAGACCCTTTCCCATCTTTCAAACATTCTCATGTTCATCTTCCTCATGTGGTGGATCTTAGCTCCTAGCCTTATATTAAGCATTCCTGGAGAATAATTCAGCAAAAACAAAGAAAGTATTCTACCCAAATTGGGTTCTAGAATACATTCTACAATCCTCTCAAAAAGTATCTTCCCCCAATCAGTCTTCTTTGTCAGAATCACTTTTTTCATCATTTCAAACATTTTCTTTAAAACCTTGTCATGTGACCCGGTCTTATAGATTATTGTCTTGCCAATCACATCTACTAACAACTTGCCTTTTAGGTTCATTTCCTTCCTCATGATGAATCATGTGATGTGCTTAGATAAGCCACACCATTTTAGAGTTGTCTTCACATCCTCAATAAATAGCTTATCTTCCTCATCAGATGGCCCAAACTTGGTCAGTTTCAGATCCTTACTCAACTTCCTTGAAGTAATCTTGATCTTGTTTCCACTTATTGGGGTTTTAATCCTGTTGGAATATGAGTATACTTTTGCATTGGAGAAGTGTTCCAACACCTCTATTTTCCAGATGGTGCATGGTTCTGATAGAACAAACTCTAAGTCAGCGGCATTTAGAAGATGAATTACTAGCTGTACTTCCTTAGATGCATCTTTGAATCCATTTCTCACAAGTTCAGAACCCTCAAACAGAAAATCAACACTTTTTGGTGCCATTGAATCAGTGAGTCGCTGGAGAAACTTCGAATTCAGCTCGATAATACGAGGGCAAGAATGCAAAGAGTCACAAAAGGTAAGGAATTATGTGTATTATTTAGGCGCACATTTATATTTATAGTTACCCTGTTCGAGAATGTGGAAAGACGAGTACCTGTCGTGATTTACATGAGATAATGAACGACTGTGATTAGTCCCTTGAATTTATCTTATTCTGACTCGTTAGAATGTATGCGTTGAGTGCACTGGACGCACTCGATGCACTCAAGCTCTCAATGCCAGGAGTTAACTTAATGCACTCGACGCCTAGAGTTAACTCACAGCTTTCAATGCCTGAACTGTTAGTCTTTTTCTTCCTCGTTTACTTGCAAAAGGTTAACCTTCAAATGCACACATACATGTAATAGAAATGTATTACCATACTAGTGATGCTTCAAGTTCAACATACTCAATTAAAATTTGAAGGTGTTGAACTTGGCTTCATCAAGAAGCTTAGTAAAGATGTCAGCCACTTGTTTGTCTATGGGGAAAAACTCAAGGCTGGTATCTTTATTCTCAACATGCTCTCTAATGCAAAAGGTTAATCCACCATCTGGCTGTTTAACTTAGAGGCCCAAGAAGCACTTGAGTTCACTCATACTGCTCATTTCAAACTTCCCTTACATAAGTTTAGCAAACTTCTTGCAAAGGCCATCATAAGTGGATCCAAAATTTATGTCATCCACATAAATTTGGACTAGGATTATCTTACCCTTAACTTCCCTTAGGAATAATTTTTTGTCTATCTTCCCCCTTATGAATTTGTTATCAATGAGAAAGCTAGACAGGTTTTCATACCATGCCCTAGGGATCTGTTTCAACCCATACAAAGTTTTTCTTAACTAAAATACATAATCAAGAAAGTTAGGATTGACAAAACCTGAGGGTTGCTCAACATAGACCACCTCTTTGAGGTCACCATTCATGAAAGCTGACTGAACATCCATTTGGTATACCTTAAGTCCCTTATATGCAGCATATGCAAGTAATAATATTATCGCCTCTAGTCTAGCAACTGGTTCAAAGGTTTGATCAAAATCAACACCTTCCTCTTGCATGTATCCTTGAGCAACCAGTCTAGCTTTGTTTTTGATGATAAAATCATTTCCATCAAGCTTGTTTCTATAAATCCATATAGTTCCAATGATGTTATGTCCATAAGGTATGGGAACCATCTTCCAGACATTGCATCACTTGAACGGGTTCAATTCTTCTTTCATAGCCACAATCCAAAATGGGTCTATGATGACATCTTCACACTTCTTGGGTTCAACTTGAGACAGAAAGCTTGAGTACATTGCAATGTTGAAGCTTCTGCTCCTTATCATAATACCCTAGCTTGCATCCCTAATGATTATGTTTTTGGGATGATCTCTCAAGTGTTTGACTGCAGCCGACATCCTTTCTTCAGCATCTTGAACCTCAACTTCAGGGGCCTGAAGATCATCTACCATTTCTAATCCACCTGGACCATCTTCTAGAATTACTACACTCACATCCTCTTCTTGTTCAGCAGGAGGTGTGTCATTGATGCTCAGCATATCAATCCTCAAATCTGCACTTGCAGTTCTAGAGGAGCTTGTCAACTCACTGTGAATCATCGAGGTCTCATCAAACACAATATTAACAGACTCTTCTATAACTTGATTTTTCAATTTTTTGTCCCTATAGGATTTGTTGTGGTTGTTATACCCAACAAAAATTCCTCACAGGATTTTGTAGCAAACTTTGTCAAGTAGGACTTCTCATTGTTTAGCACAAAGCACTTGCTTCCAAAGATTATGAAATTGGCAAGATTTGGTTTTCTGCCTTTCATAATTTCATAGGGAGTCTTCTTGTGGTACTTGTTGATAGTGGCCTTATTTAGGACATGAAAAGTAATGTTCACTACTTAAACCTCGAAATATTCTGGGAGAGAAATGTCACTAAGCAAAGTCCTCCCAGCCTCTATGATAGTCCTATTTTTCCTCTCAGTAATCCCATTTTGCTGGGGTGTTCTTGGAGAAGAAAACCCCTAAAAAATACCTTGCTCTTTGCAGAACTCTATCATACTTTCAGATTGAAACTCTGTGTCATGCTCACTTCTGATTTTGACCATAGTATAGCCCTTTTCATTCTGAATTTGCTTGACAAATGTCATAAAGCTATCAAGGGTTTCAGACTTTTTCTTAAGAAAGAACACTCATGCAAATCTGGAAAAGTCATTAACTATCACAAAAGTGTATACTTTCCTACATACACAATGAACTAGTATAGGACCAAATAAGTCCATATGCAGGAGGTATAAACACCTCTCAGAATCCTTAGACCTACTGCTTTTAAAGGAGGCCTTTGACTGTTTGCCCTTGTTGGGTATTGTATCAACAATGTACCTGATTTGAAGAAGCCCCTGAACAAGCTAAGTTGAATTGATAATGTATTTGATGACTTTCTTCAAGTTGTGCTTGCAGCTATTCCATTCTAAGTACACACCAATGTCAGGGTGCAGTGGGTCAATATATACGGGTCTACGCAACGTAATCCCTCGTTGAACAGATCAGTGTGTTGACTCACGTGTGCTCTCTCTATTGGAGTGTACTTATTTTCAAGTTTAGGGTCAAGATAGATCAAGAGCAGAAGAGGAGCAAAGATGGGTCAAAGACCAAGTTCATGGGAAGGAAGAGGAAAATCCTCTAAGTACAAAATCAATGGGAATCACTAAGTAATACTCGCCGATTCGACGGGAATCACTAGTGATTCTCGCCGAAATCGTCGAGAATCACTCGCCGATTTCTGCCGACTTCATCTGGCTGACTGTCCTCCTTCAAGAATTATGCTAAGGCAGAATCGACGGGAATCACTAACTGATTCTCGCCGATTCGTCGAGAATGACCTTGCATTCTCGCTGATTCCCTCCGGATGACAAGTGTTTCAACTGGAATTCTGCCAAGGCAAATTCGACGGGAATCATGAGTGATTCCCGCCGACTTAGACGGGAATCACCAATGATTCTCGCCGAATTTGCCTTAGGCAAATTTTCTCTGTTTGCTGGACCAAACCAAGATGTTGTGTGCTGTTTTGACCGGAACAAGGGCTTCTTCTTGTGGGCCCCATAACGGTCATTTAGGGTTGTTCTACAGTATTTATACTCGCATATTTTGAACTTACGCAGTAATCATTAACGAGAAATCAAAGCCGCAGAGCATGACCTAGCCGATCGCGGAAATCATCCTGTCATTGTCGCCGCTCGCAAGATAGTCGTCGCTACAGATCTCAGATCATCTTTGATCTCCCGACGACAGAACCGAGGCTAGTATAGCGTCTCACGCTTCTCTCTCGAGATCCCTTGTCTCTCGATTTGTTGAATGAGGTTGGTTCTTCATTCTGAATCGATTGAGACGACCAATCCGATTGATATCGTTGGTAGACCTTGCTTGCTTCGTCAAGAAGTTTGGATCTACAAAGCATCGTCGCCGCATTCACTTGTCTCCGCCGATCTTGTCAAGATCCTTTCCAAGAGAGTGCTCCGATTGTGGACTCTTCGTCTTCATCAAGAACGCTTCAACGAACGAAGAGGGACATCGGGTTCTCAACACGTGTAGTTTGTATCTCTTGTACATTCTATTTTTGTTTTGTTGTAAAGGAATAGTGATTCCTAGTTGTAAGGGTTGGGTGCAACCCGTGGTGGAGGAGTTATGACTCCTTCGGTTGGAAGGGTGCCTTCTGTAGTGTGAGGATTGGATTTCAATCTGTTTGGTGAAGTGACCGAGTCGTGCCTTGGTGGGAGATAGGTCGAAGGGGGAGAGTGGACGTACCCAAATCGGGGAACCACTATAATTGCTTGTGTGCTTTTCTGTGCTGTGTTTGTTTAGTTGTGCAGGTTATTTAAATTCCGCAAAAGACTGCAATTCACCTATTCCCCCCCCCCTTAGGTGGAATTAGTTGACACTAAAGACTTTCAAGTGGTATCAGAGGGACGTTGTTCATCAAAAAGGTTAACTCCTTGAGTAAGATCCCGTGTCTAGTGTCAAGAAGAAAGAAGATCTCTGAAATGGAAGGACTCAAGTATTCAGGGAAGATCCCAGTGTGCACCAAGCTGAACTTTCCTATCTGGAATGAAATGATGAGGTACTACATGGAAGCAGTCGACACCCGACTCTTCATGATAGTGGAGGAGGGACCTTATATCCCCACTAAGGCCTCCACCATTGATCCAACCAAGAAAGTGCTCAAGAAACTTTCCGAAATGGATAAGGATGAGATGGTGCTTGTCACACTTGACAAGAAAGCTCAGAACATCTTGGTAAGTGCCGTCGATGATTCCATGATACAGGTTTTCTGCAACTGCAGGACTGCCAAGGACATATGGCACTGCCTGATCATCCTGATGGAAGGCACTGATGAAGTAAGGGATGATCGAAGATCCCTTCTGAACCAGAAGTACGAGGCCTTCAGGCAAGGTCCCAAGGAAGAAATCGGAGTGACATTCGAGAACTTCCTGAAGATCGTCAATGCCCTTAAGGGCTATGGCAGAGTGTTCACCGATGGTGAGCTAAATGACAAGTTCCTTAGATCCCTTACTAAGGAATGGGACTCAAAGATCTGCGCCATCAAAGAATTTGGCAAGCTGGCTGAAACTGATCCCCAAATTCTATTTGGGAAACTTCTGTCCTATGAGCTTCAGCTAAACACCAGAAAAGCTGAAGAAGAAGCTGATAAAGCCGCTGCCAGAGAGAATACTGTGGCCCTGAAAGCCAATCACTCAAGGAAAGGCAAGGGTGCAGCCTCGTCCCATTCTCGGAAAAAGGATAAGGAAGAAGACTCTGAGCCATGCTCTTCCGGCTCAGAGCTATCTAAAGAAGACTTCTCCCTCATCACTCGGTAGTTCAAGAAGTTCCTCAAGTTGAGGAATCAAAGAAAGAGAGACGGCTCCTCCTACAGACATCAGAAGAAGAATTATTCTTCTGATAGGTATGAATCCAAACAGAACAAACATCGCTCTAATGACATTAATTGCTTTGGATGCAATAAGCCAGGTCACGTCGTTGCTGACTGCCACCAAAGCAAGAGAGATAAGGGGAAGGGAGAGGAGCACCGGTCCTCTAGAGATAAGAAGAAGGAGAGGAGCTACATTGCCAAAAAGCCAAAGACACTAAGTGAATCTGATTCCTCAGACTCCAGTGATGATGAGGAAGCCTACTTTGGGCTAGTGGGTCGCTCTGACTCAGAAGGAGACTGCCCCGTATTTACTGGGAAGGTAAAAGATCGTACCCCCCCTCTCTGACTCTGACTCTGAGTCTCCTGATGATGATCTTGAGGACAACCCATCTGCCCGTGAAGTTGAGCTCCTCGAAAAGTATGAGCTTCTGCTCAATACCTTTGAGGAATGCCGCAAGAGGTTGAGGGCTCAGAAAAAGGAAGTCAAATTCCTTAAGGCTGAGGGTGTGTCTCTAAGAGAAGAGATCACTAGCTTGATCTCTCTCCGACAGGAACACCTGCGCCTGACTTCTGAGCACTCAGAGTCTCTAAGGCTCCTTAACCTAAATTCGGAAGAAATCAACAAGTTGGAAGAACAGCTTGCGGTAGAAAGGAAGATTGTCAAAAGCTTCTTCATGCCTAAGATCGTTCTTCCTCTAGTTGATGAATTCTCTGCTCAGGCTAAGGGGGCTGGCTTAGGGCATGTGGGTGTGCCTGGTAAATCATCCAGGAGAAACAGAAAGTAGAGGAAAAATAAGGCTGCTAAGAAGTCCTCTGCTGTAGAAAAGGGAAAGGCCCCACTCGATCATGTTCTATTCAGAAAGCCTGGCTTTCCTTGCAATGAGAAGGACTTTGAATCAACCTATGTCCACTTCTTCAGGCCCTCAGTTGAAAAGCCCAAGAGCCGGTATGATGGTTGGGCCTTCCCCCGCAACTACGGTGAGAGTGTCTTCAAGGCACCTTATGAGGAAATCCTAGTAGAGAATTATGGCCACTTCTCTAGCGGCCATAATAGGAAGCAGGCACCAAAATCCAAGCCTGTTATACTGAAGGAACGGGAGGTGAAGAAATCATGTGACTACTGTCATCATGATGCCTCCACCTCCAGATCCAAGGCCCCGGCTGGACCCACCGTTCCAAAGGTGAAGTAGGAGCCTTGGAAAAGGTACAACAGATTTGACTATTGGTGCTGCGGCAAAGTTGGTCACTTTGCCGTAGATTGCTGGTTTAATCCAAGATACAATGAGACTCCTCATGTTAGCAATGCGAGGCCGACCACTCGTATGGTTAACCATCCGAGGGGGAGTGTGCTAACAAGGAATCTAGGACCCAAGTTCAATTGGGTTCCTAAGGGAAACTAATTCTTTTTGCAGGTATGTCCAAAGGCCACCAAAACTCCAATCTGGTACCTAGACAGTGGATGTTCCCGGCATATGACTGGGACAAGAAGCCTGCTACGTGATTACTCTCCAGTCGAAATTGGACCCAAAGTCATCTTTGGAGGATCAGATCGAGGTGTCACCAGAGGTTACGGTATGATTTCCAACGGTATAATCTCTATCACCGACGTGGCCTATGTTGAAGGGTTAAATCATAACCTGATCAGTGTAAGTCAGTTGTGTGATAAAGGATATGACGTTAAGTTCTGCAAGGATAAGTGCTTGATAATATCGTGTGCCTCTTCGGAGACAGTATTAACTGGCATTAGGAGCAGAAATATCTTTTGCTTAGATTTTCTTAGCTTAGACTCTTCTACCCCCATGTGCCTAGTAGCAAAAGGCAGTGCATCTCTTTGTGAACAATGGTACAAGAGATTAGCACATATTAATTTCAAGACTATTAATATGTTGTTTTCTAAGAATTTAGTAAGGGATGCCCCTACTATTAAGTGCATCAAAGATAGCCCCTGTCTTGCATGCCAGAAGGGAAAACAGACTCGGGCTACCTTTAAGGGCATTGCAGACAAAGACTCCTCCAGATGTCTTTATCTTCTGCATATGGGCTTGTTCGGTCCAGTGCAAGTTCATAGCTTTGGAGGCAAATCGTATACGATGGTGATTGTTGATGATCACTCTCGGTTTACGTGGGTGTTCTTCTTGAAACGAAAGTCAGATACGTTTGACATCTTCACTAATTTTGTCAAGCAAATTCAGAATGAACTAAACTACTCCGTGGTCAAGATAAGAAGTGACCATGGAACAGAATTCGAATCTTGTGCTATGACAGAATTCTGTGAAGAACATGGTATCTTTCATGAGTTTTCCTCCCCGCATACTCCTCAACAAAATGGAGTTGCGGAGAGAAGAAATAGAACGCTCATTGAAGCATGTACGATAATGTTGAATGATGCTTCTCTTCCAGAGTACTTCTGGGCAGAGGCTGTCAATACAGCTTGTCATGTGCAGAATCGGGCATTGATCAACAAGAATCATCGTAAGACACCTTATGAGCTACTGAAAGGCAGGAAACCGACCATGCCCTATTTAAATATTTTTGGCTGCAGATGCTATGTACTCAATAATAGGAAGTACCCACATACTAAATTCGGAGAAAAATGCTTCGAAGGCATCTTCATGGGCTATAGTAGCCATAGTCGGGCATATAGGGTCTTCAATAAGAAAACCCTAGTGGTAGAGGAGTCCATTAATGTTGTTTTTGATGAAGGAATCTTGCTTCATAGCAATTCTTCTAGTGGGATTCTTGAAGATGCAGGTGCAAGGCTTGAACAGCTAAGTCTCGATGAGACTGCAAAAGTTGCAACTCCCAAGTACGTCAAGGTTTCCACCTCAACGCAAACTGGAGAAGTTGACGATCAGGATGGAGAAAATCTCCCAGAAGAAGGAGAAGCTCGAGAAGCTGCCAGAGCTCCAGATGTTAGGCTCCTAGAGCTCTAACACGTGAGGGATCATCCCAAAGATCAGATCATAGGAGATCCTCGTGACGGTGTCAGAACTTGGAGAGGTACAATTAACGAGATTTTGAACCCTTAGTTTTTTGTCACAGGTTGAGCCAAAGAAGTTCGACGAAGCGAACAAAGATGCATCATGGATATTGGTCATGCAAGATGAACTGCATCAATTTGAACGATGCAACGTATGGACGCTTGTTCCCAGACCAAATAACCAGAATATGATCGGCACCAAGTGGATCTTCAGAAACAAACTGGATGAACACGGTGAAAGTGAGGGTAAGATCTATCTCAACTCTAGAGGGGGGTGAATAGAGTTTATTCAAATAAGTTTCAAAGCTTTTAAAATATCAACACATATAAAATTTAATTTACACTATAGTGTAAAGTGCTAGAAAATAATTAAAGAAGCAAGAAACTAAGAGCACAGCACACAGCAACAATCAAACAAACAATCCAGAAGACTCAAGGAAAATATAGTGGTTCCCCAAAAAACCTGGGTACATCCACTCTTCTACCACCCTTGGTAGGAACCCACTCAGGATGAGTTGATCAGGTGTCCTGACACCAATGAGCTTTTGTTAAGGTGCTCAAAAACCAAAACTGGATTTTTTGATAAGGTGTCTTGCCACCACTGAGTTTTGACAAGGTTCTCAGAACCAGACAGAACTTTTGAAGGGAGTTCAAGAACCCTTTTACAGCAGGAAAATAAAAAGGAAAAGGAAATGAAGTTGTCTTCTCTATTCTCAAATCAAATGAGAGAAGACTAGTGGATCTTTTGTCAAAGCTCCCCCTGAGATGTAGACTGGTTCAGGAAGGGAAGCTTTGCTCTAGGGTGATAGGTCTTCAGAACTTTGATCTCCAGTAAAAGATTGTTTCAGCAAAAAGACTGAGAGATGAGGTGTCTGAAGGAATTATTTTGATGAAGTTGTGAGCACTTGTTAGTAAGCAAGAAGATTGTTCTTCTAATTCTTGACTACTTGTTATATGTCACACTTTTTTTCTTATGATTCTCTGAGAAGAAATCTTTGTCCAAAGTAGCCGTTGGCAGTCATAAAAGTCTTCCATAAAGAGTCTTGTCTTCTAGAGGAAAGTCCAGCAAACATTCTCTGAATAATACCTTGAAACTTGCTCCAGAATAAAGACAAACGGCTGGCAGATCTTCTTATCATAAATGCTGATAATATTCAAAAACATTCCAAAGAATAACAGCATTTGAATCCTTAAAAGCGTCGATCTCTCAGATGAATCGTCGATCTGAGCTCTACGATCGTCGAACTGAGCTCAGAGATAGAAAGAGATCAAACAGACAGAAAATGTCGAACTGAGCTCGAAGATCGTCAACCCGAGCTCAGCGACCTGAAGAATAACTGAAGAGAGATCGTCGATCTGAGCTCGAAGATCGTCGACCGGAGTTCGACGATTTATCAAGTTGAGCTCAGAGAGCGTCGAACCGAGTTCGACGTTTCGTCGACCTGAGCTCGACGAGAATTGCCTTAGACTTAGCTCTTCAACCTTGATCTTGGAATGGTCCTGGGGGCAGCTTCAAACCTAAGTTCTAAGCCCTAGACTCATTCTAATGTTGACCTTTACAACTATACAACTAGGTCAACCTAGTTTCCTAAGATAAACATAGTGATCCTTACCCAAATTAGTAATAGGGTGTTCCAACAATCTCCCCCTATTTGGGTTAGGATTACTATTTACAAATAACATTAGGAAATGAATAAGCATACATTCAAAACAAGAGCTAACCAAGCAATGATATAGCAGCAATCAAATCACAGATAAAATAGCAGCAATTATCCAGAGGTGGATGAAAGTTTAGCTTACACAATTTACTTCTTCTCAGTTCCCTTTTTAAACAAAATTTCTCTATTAGGATTCAGGGTTTCTTTCTTTGATCTTCTGTCATCCTCTGCACCTAGAGAAGTTTGAGATCTTGGCCTTGGAACTACAGCCTCTGGGTGCAGCTTCATGTAGTCTTCTGGGTTGAAAAACTTTCTTGAAGCATATCTTTCCAATTCTTTCTTCCTTTGATCTGATAAAGTTGTTATATTGGAGATGTCCATGCCTTGCTCTCTGGCTTTCTTTAGTTGATCAAGAGCAGCTAGCTCTTTCATTCTTGCTGTCTAGGATAGAGGATTATTTTCAGGATCCTCAAAAGGAACAGGAGGTTCATATCTGTTGAGAGATTCAGAAGCAGGAGGAGTCCTGGAAACAACTGTGTCTTTTAGCCTGTAGGGGAAAGGACCTGAAGTAGAGTCAGTGTGGCCTTGTCCTTCCCTTTGATAAGATCTTTGTCCTCTCTGATTTCCTCTGTAATGACCCCTTCTGGATTGATATCCTCTTTGATGTTGTCCCCTTTGATAGTATCTTGGATAAGATTGGGAGGAGCTTTGCCTTGAAGCTAGAGCTTGAGGGGCTGAGCCTGATCCAGAATCTGGAGGAGGAGGAGGAGGAGGCTGATATTATGAAGATCCTTTTTCATATTTATCAAGCTTCCTTCTCTTCCTTATAGCTTTCAGTTGATTCTTGTAGTATTGCATCCATGGCTCAGAAATGGGGCAATCATGCAGAATGTAGTAGGGAATATCATTGGAGTCTTTTGGTTTAGCTGGAGGAACTGACATCATGGCTTTGCTTCTAGCTTTCCTCTTCTTGGCAATGGTATTGGCAGAGTCATCTGATTCAGTCTGGAATTGGTCACTATCTGAGCTTTGTGGTCTGTCATACAGATCATCAATGCTTTTCAAGTACTTTTCTTGTAGCTTTGACTGATCAGAAGTTAGAGCAGGAGCAACAACAGCAGCAGACACTTGAGCAGGAGCAGGCATAGGAGCAGGTGTGGGATCTTCTAGGTAGGAAGCAAGTTCTTCATCAGCAGCAGTTACTTGAATCATCTCTATATCTTCAGCAGCAACAGCAGCAGTTTCAACAACAGGAGGCACAATGGCCTTAGTAGCAGCATCAGGAATATCCACAGCCTTCCAGGAATTGATATAGGATTCAATGTGGCTGGGATCACAAACAGATACAGGCACAATGGCCTTAGATAAATCTTCAGTGAGAGGTACTGGCAGAAAGCTGAAATGAACTGCATCAAATTGAGATAGCAGGCTCTGAAGATTTAGTGCAAAAGCACATCCACTGCTTTCTGAGTGAGCAGGAGCTGGAGCATCCACTGGCACATCCACTTCTTCATAAAGCATCTCCCCCTTCCTTGGTTCAAAGAGAGCTGAATCAAGGCACCCAGTAGAAGGGATTGCCTGGGAGGAGGAAAAGGAGGAAAGCTTGGTAGACAGCACCTGAACTTGTTTCAGGAGTGGAGCCAGGGAAGTCTCCAACAGAGATGTCAGCCTGGGAGCTAGCAACTCATAAAGTCTGTCTGCCAGCCTTGGAAGATCTACATGCTCAAGTGGGGCTTGAGCAGAGGTAGGAGTAAAGGTAGATGGAGGGATGTTGGCTAGAGCTGAGGTGTGGAGGTAGGAATGGATGGCTCTGAGGATGGAATTGTGGAGATAGAAGAGATTGAGGTGGAGATAGGTGAAGCAAGAGAGGGTGTGAAGGATGGTTGGGAGAGGATGTCATGAAGCATTTGTTGAAAAGAGGAGGTAGAGGGTGGCTCGGGAGGAGAGGAAGGAGAATCATCCATGAAGGAATCATCTACAAGGGAAAAGGATGGTAGGGTGAAGGTTGAATAAGAGAAGAGAGGATGGAATTCCTCTGAGGTGGATACTGGAGGGGATGAAACTGGTGAGGAAATGGTAATTGGGGATGATATGGTTATGGTTATGACTGGTGGTGAGGAGGAAATGGCTGGGGAGGATACAGCTGGAGGAGGAAGAGAGGCAGGCAACACTTCTGCTGGTGGAGTGACTGAAGCAGTCCTTGTGCCTGAAGGAAGTGGTGCAGTAGCTCTTGTAGGGTTGATGATTTGCCTGTCCCATTTGCTGAATAGGGCACAGGAGAGCCTCTTGGATGCATTGATGAACATCCCAGAGGAGGTTAACAGTTCAGGGCATCTGTAGTGCAGATAGACCCCTAAGATTCTCCCAAAACTCACAGCAGTTTTATTGATCTTCTTCTTAATTAAGTTGAAGAAGATGGATCCCAATCAAGGTGTTTCTTATCCAGCAGAGCTCCCATCAGACAAAACTGATATCTTGATATTGTATCATGGGCAGAGTGCTTGGCCAGCAGCACTTTCCCAACTACATCAGCCAAAAACTGAAATTCCAACGACAGATTCTTCTTTAAAAGTTTATTAGGGTTCACAGCATTGTGACCCATTCTATCAAGCATTGAATCATAATCTTCTCCAGATAATTCAATAGAATCTTCTCCAGAACTGAGATGAAACACTTCAGTTAAGAGAGCCGGGGACAGTTGTACCTGGGTCCCTCTTATGAAGCCGATGACAGAATTCTCATTCTCATCTGTCGCTGAATAGCACCATTCTTTTATTTCATCTGAAGCAATTTTCATTCTGGTAGTCATTATTTCCAACAGCTGCTGATCTCTAAACAGATTGAGAATATCCTTGAAGCGCTGATCGCTTCCATCAAACGAGGTTATGTCTATATCGAATCCTGTATCAAATTTCATTTTCGAAAGGGAGGCAACAGTTGAAGCCATCTGTACCTGCAAAGATTGAACAAACACGACCAAGTGTAGAAGGTTTGGAGGGAAAAAGAATTTGCAGAGAGTATGAAGGCGTAAACGACGAGCGGCGGCCGAAAAATGATTTTATATTAGGGTTCGACGCGAAAAAGGAAAATCGTAGTGCTCAGTTCGACAGTACGTCGATCTCAGCGCAACGATTTGGGCTACAGAGGGAATTTGAAGATACACCAATAGCGTCGAACTCCGTTCGACGTTATTGAGAGCATCGAGCTCCGCTCGACGACCAAGGAGCAGACAGAAGGAAAGCCTAGATCTAACGGCGGCGCTGAACTCAGATCGACGCTTCAAGAACCGTCGATCTCCGGTCGACGATTTATGGGAAATCGTCGATCTCCGTTTGACGTTTTCTGGGAAAACGTCGAGCTCAGTTCAGAGACAGAACTTATTCTACAGACACAAAAAGAATTGATTTTTAAGCCTAGTCTTGGTCTGTTTTATCTTTTCAAAATCTTGTAATTTAATTTAGGCTTCCTCCATCTAACATGCCTAACTGATTTAGGAAGAAACTGTGTTTCTTTTCATCCAAAGGTTTGGTGAAAATATCTCCCCTTTGCAAATCAGTAGGAATATATTGAAGTTCAATTTTATTTTTCTCTATATTATCTCTTAGAAAGTGATGCCTAATTTCTATGTGTTTTGTCCTACTATGGAGGACTGGATTTTGTGCTATAGAGATAGCACTAGTATTATCACAGAAAATTTTAGACTTCTCTAAGTTGTAGCCATAGTCTAAGAGCTAATTTTGTATCCATAATATTTGTGAACAGCAACTGCCTGCAGCCATATACTCAGCTTCAGTAGTTGAGGTTGACACAGATGTTTGCTTCTTACAAAACCAGGAGATAAGTCTGTCACCAAGGAACTGACATGTTCCACTGGTGCTTTTCCTGTCTATTCTGCATCCAGCATAATCAGCATCTGAAAATCCAATTAAATCAAATGCTGAATCTTTTGGATACCAGAGACCTAGATTTGGACAACTTTTTACATACCTAAGAATCCTTTTAACTAGAGTTAGGTGTGACTCTGTAGGGCTAACTTGGAATCTAGCACATATGCATGTAGCAAACATTATATCTGGCCTACTGGATGTAAGGTACAATAGAGAGCCAATCATTGCTCTATATATTGTCTGATCAACTGGTTTCCCATGTTCATCAGCATCCAATACAGCATTGGTAGGCATGGGTGTTTTCATACAAGATGCCTCAGACATACCAAATCTCTTGACCAATTCTTTAGCATACTTGGTTTGAGAGATAAATATGCCTTCAGCATGTTGCTTGACTTGCAGTCCTAAGAAGAAGGACAGCTCACCCATGCTACTCATTTCAAATTTAGAATGCATAATCTTGGAAAAATTTTTGCACAAGTTTGAATCAGTAGAGCCAAAAATAATGTCATCTACATAAATTTGCACTAGTAGGGTATGGGACTTATGGGTTCTAATAAAAAGAGTTTGGTCTACTCTCCCCCTAACAAAATCATTTTCCAGAAGAAAGCATGCTAGGGTCTCATACCATGCTCTAGGAGCTTACTTGAGACCATATAATGCTTTATGCAATTTGAAAACATAATCAGGGTGAGTTAGAGAGATAAAACCTGGAGGTTGTCTAACATAGACTTCCTCTTTGTTGTCCCCATTGAGAAATGCACTCTTTACATCCATCTGGTATACTTTGAAACTTTTGTGGGCAGCATAAGCTAGGAATATTCTGATGGCCTCTAACCTTGTAACTGGTGCAAAGGTCTGATCATAGTCTATTCCTTCTTGTTGAGAGTACCCTTGAGCAACTAGCCTTGCCTTGTTTCTGACTATGACTCCTTGATCATCCAGCTTATTTCTGAAGACCCACTTTGTTCCAACAATGGGATGATCTTTTGGCTTAGGCACTAGTTCCCAAACCTTGTTCCTTTCAAATTGATGCAGCTCCTCTTGTATTGCAATGATCCAGTGTGGATCTTGCTCTGCATCTTGAATGGATTGAGGCTCAATTTGAGATAGGAAGCAAGTGTGCATCAGGTTCTGGTTGACCTGATTTCTGGTTTGCACACCAGCTGAGATCTCTCCAATTACTTGGGTGATTGGATGATCTCTTGTTGTTGCTAAATCAACAGGGGGTGTTGATTGTTCACCAGCCTATGTTGTTGTCTCCTCTAGTGGAACAAAAACTGGCTCTTCAGGATGAATTTCTTCAAGATGTTGCACTTCTTCATCATCACTGCTTTCATTCTTTTGCTGAATAGGTTGAGAGGTTGTGTCCTCTTCTTTAACCTGTAATCTGTCCATACTTTCTGATATAGATTGTACCTGCAAGGGTTCTTTGATAGAAGTAGACTTCTCCTTATGACACATGTTAGTCTCATCAAAAGTAATGTGAACAGATTCTTCAATTTTACAGGATGATTTATTATATACCCTATAGGCCTTGCTGATCATGGAGTATCCCAGAAACACTCCTTCATCAGCTTTAGCTTGCAATTTTGCTAGATGTTTCTTGTCATTATTATGAATATAACAAATACAGCCAAAAATTTTAAAATAATTTACCTTAGGTTTCTTCCCTTTGAGCAATTCATAGGAAGTCTTGCCTTTTAGTTTATGTATCAGGCTTCTATTTAATACATAGTTGGAGGTGTTCACTGCCTCAGCCCAAAAGGATAGAGGTAGGTGAGCATCTGTCAACAATGTAGTAGCAGATTCAATTAGGGTTCTATTTTTCCTTTCAGCTACCCCATTTTGTTGAAGAGTTCTAGGAGCTGAGAAAGTATGCCTGATCCCTTCACTTTGACAGAACTCTTGCATGAGAAGAGAATCAAACTCTGTCCCATGATCACTTCTGATCAGGTCAATGTGAGTGTTGAACTCAATCTGAATGCATTTGAGAAACTCTGTCAAACATTTGAAATTATCAGACTTCTTCCTCAGAAAGAATACCCATGTGAATCTTGAGAAGTCATCTACAACTACTAAAGTATAGGACTTCCCTCCTAGGCTTTGTACTGATATGGGTCCAAAAAGGTCCATGTGCAACTGGTATAGAATCCTAGGTGAATCACTCTTATTAATTGATTTAAAACTACTTTTAGTTTGCTTGCCTAATTGACAAGCCTTGCAAAGTCCTTCCTTCTTGTAGGGACCAGAAGATAGTCCTCTAACAAGGTTGTCCTTGGAGAGCCTAGCAATGGTTCTAAGGTTTAGATGTCCTAGTCTCTTATGCCATAAAATATTAGGTTTTGAAATGGAATTGAATAAACAGATATCTACTTTAGATGAAAGAAAATCTACTAAGTAAATGTTACCTGTCCTTTTACCTGTTAACACAGTTGTGTTATTCTCTGACTTGATCTTACACAGGGATTTGTTGAAGGTCACCTTGTATCCTTCATCACACAGTTGACTGATGCTTATCAGATTATGCTTCAGTCCTTCTACATATGCCACCTTCTTAAAAGTGACTGAGCCTATCTGAGCAGCACCATATCCTTTGGTTTGACCAAAATTTGAATCACCAAAAATCACCTTGGGTCCAAGTTTGGTTATGAAGGATGATAGGTTCTCCTTGTTCCCTGTCATGTGCTTTGAGCACCCACTATCCAGATACCATTGTTGGTTAGATACTGGATAGGTCTTCACCTGCACATAAACAGCTTATTTGTTTTTGACCCAGTTAACCTTGGGCCTAGGTTGATATCCCTTAAATTCTGAAATAAAAGACATCCCAGATTGATCCTTATAACCTTCAGGATGGTATCTCCTGGGAGGTACTATCCATTTAGTATAGGGGTTAAAGCCTTGGGATGTGGGACCTCTAGGATTGAATCTAGATGTGCCATTGAAGGAATGTTCACAGACCTGATCTTCGTTCGACGATCGTCGTGCTGAGGTCGACGATCTTGGGTCAGATCGTCGATCTCTGTTCGAAGATCGATTATACTGAAGTTCAGAGTTTGGATATCGTCGAGCTGAGGTCGACGATCTGTGGTTAGATCGTCGAGCTCTGTTCGACGATCGTCGAGCTCTGCTCGACGCAATCTGTTGAACTGAATTTTTCTCTGACAGATCTGCATTCTTCCTAGCTACCTCTATTACTCCCTTTCCTTTGTCAGAGACAAATTTGATTGGAGTTGTTAATATTATAGGTTGGCTAGATGAGGCACCCAAGCCCAGTGTATTGTTGAATTTGGAGTTCACTGTGCTTGTAATGTCCATCAGTCTGATACTTCTCCCATTTAGGGATTCTTCAAACTTTTTAGCTCTTGACAGTTCACTTTTCAGTGAAGCTATCTCCTCCCTACAGCATTCTAACTCCTCAGAGAGTTTGAGGTTGTTTGAGTTTAGGACACTGTATTCAGATAATTTGTTTCTGAGAGAGATTATCTCTTTTTCAGATCTTAGTAAATCCAAGCACAATGTCTTAAATTCATTTTTGAAGTCCTCAGAATTAAAATCAAAAGAGCTAATTACCTGATCTTCCTCTGGTTGATTTTCTGAATCTGAATCTGATTCTTCATCAGAGTTTTGCTGTGAGGCATTGATAGCCATCATGCAGAATTCTTTCTCATCGGCATCATCTTCATCATTACTGGAGCTAGATGAAGTTTCAGAATCTTCTTCTGTCTCACTCCATGTCTCAGCAACAAAACCCTTCCTTGTATTTTTGTTCCTGCTAGAAGAGGCTTTGTCTGAGCTGTTCTTTTTGAAATCTTTTTCTTTTCTTCTTTCTCTTCTATCCTTTCTGTCCTTGTTCTTGTTCTCTGGACAGTCAGGCACAATGTGGCCTGGTTTCCTGCAACCAAAGCATATGATTTCTTTGTTATTATTATTTGACTTATCATACCTTGGTTTGTCATGTCCTTTGTATGGCCTTTTTCTGAAATCCTTTCTGGCTAGCTTGTAAAATCTTTTGGCCTGTAGGCTGACCAATTCCTCATTGCCTGTGAGTTTTTCTTCAGGCTGATCTTCAATAGCTTTGAAAGCTATTGACTTCTCTTTCCTTGAGGCTGGTGAAGCAGCCTTCTGTTCTTCCTCTCTGTTCTTGATAAGCAGCTCATAAGATTTGAGCTTGCCTAGGAGAGTTTCAGTAGTGATTTCATTTAGACTTCTGGCATCTTTGATTGGCCAGATTCTTAAATCCCAAGTACTGGGGAAGCACATTAGGATCTTGTCATTAAGCTCAGTCAATGAGATTTCTTTATCCAAGGTCCTTAGCTCATTGACAATCAGACTCAATCTGTTGTACATATCTGCTACTGACTCAGTCTCTCCTTTCTTGAAATTCTCATATTGGATTATGAGGTGAGATCTCCTGTCTTTCCTTTCATCAGCAGACCCTGAGACAATTTCAGAGAGCTTGTCCCAAATTCCTTTGGCTGAGTTGCAGTCTGCTACTTTCTGAAATATCTCATCAGACATTGTCTGAGCTAAGATGTTCATGGCCTTTGCATCTGCAGTTTTCCATTTCTTTATGTCTGCATCTATTCCTGAGGGAGGTGGAACAGCATTTGTGCTTGAGCTTTCTGGTGGACTTGGACAAACTGTCAAGACAGAATTGAAAATATCTTCATCAATAGAGTTCATGTATAATTTAATCCTTGCCTTCCAAAGTGCAAACTTAGATAGATTGCACACTGGAGGTCTGGTGCTTGCATAATCCTTGTTCTGTGTCATGTCTTAGAGTAATATATATATAAGAAGAAATAACCCTCTTAAAAGATAGATTTTACCAAGGATCACTTGGTTCAGGTGTTAGCCTGTATGAGCAACCAACCTCCCTCTGATACCAATTGAAAGTGAGGGTAAGATCTATCTCAACTCTAGAGGGGGGGTGAATAGAGTTTATTCAAATAAGTTTCACAGCTTTGAAAATATCAACACATATAAAATTTAATTTACACTATAGTGTAAAGTGCTAGAAAATAATTAAAGAAGCAAGAAACTAAGAGCACAGCACACAGCAACAATCAAACAAACAATCCAGAAGACTCAAGGAAAATATAGTGGTTCCCCAAAAAACCTGGGTACATCCACTCTTCTACCACCCTTGGTAGGAATCCACTCAGGATGAGTTGATCAGGTGTCCTGATACCAATGAGCTTTTGTTAAGGTGATCAAAAACCAAAACTGGATTTTTTGATAAGGTGTCTTGCCACCACTGAGTTTTGACAAGGTTCTCAGAACCAGACAGAACTTTTGAAGGGAGTTCAAGAACCCTTTTACAGCAGGAAAATAAAAAGGAAAAGGAAATGAAGTTGTCTTCTCTGTTCTCAAATCAAATGAGAGAAGACTAGTGGATCTTTTGTCAAAGCTCCCCCTGAGATGTAGACTGGTTCAGGAAGGGAAGCTTTGCTCTAGGGTGATAGGTCTTCAGAACTTTGATCTCCAGCAAAAGATTGTTTCAGCAAGAAGACTGAGAGATGAGGTGTCTGAAGGAATTCTGTTGGAACACCCTCTTACTATTTGGATCAGGATGACTATATTTCTATAGGGATTTTGTGGTGTGACCTCCTTGTTGTTATAAAGGTCACATAGGCTAGTTAGAGTAAACTTCAGCTCGACGCAGAGTCGATCTCAGCTCGACGCAGAGTCGATCTCAGCTCGACGCAGAGTCGATCTCAGCTCGATGCAGAGTCAATCTCAGCTCGACGCAGAGTCGGTCTCAGCTCGACGCGGAGTCGACCTCTGCTCGACGTTCCGTCGAACCCAGTTCTGCTTACAGAAAACACTCTCTGGCCAACGTGTGTCGTGCTCAGATCGACGTTTTACTGTGAGCTCGACGCTTTCCTGACTTCCGTCAGTTTTGAATAGGAATTCAAATTCCTTCTGTCAGACAATTAATGCTGAAGATTTATTGGCCGTTACAGCATATCTGGTGCATGGCTCAAGGAATTTTCTAAGGAATGTCTGCCTGACATTTCCTTTGAGGCATGGACATTTAAGGAAAGCATTTAATGCTGACTGCCAACGGCTATCAAAGAAAAAGGAAGAAGAAGACTCAGATATATTTATTCATTCAGCTAGACAGAGATATACAGAACAACAATACAGGACTTCAGCTGCTCTCTCTCTGTGATATTGTTTTGAAAGCTCACTCACAGGAATTCTGATTGCTTCAGACACAACCATCCAACTTTCTTGGATCATCCCTTGCTGGAGCAAATCAGATCTTTGAAGACCTGTCACCCTTGTGCAGAGCTCTCCTTCCTGAACTACTTCTTGATCTCAGGGGGAGCTTTGACAACATCTACAGATCCACTTTGCTTCTCTCTACTTGTTGATAGAGAAGACAACATCACCCCTTTTTCTTTTTCTTTCTGTACAGGGTTTTAACTCCCTTCAAAAGTTACCTTTGGTTTTGCTGAAACCTGGTCAAAATCAGCCCCTTTGGTTTGTGAGAACCTGGTCAAAAACTCTCTGGTGCTCAAGACACCTGATCAACTCATCTTGAAGTGGATTCCTATCAAGGGTGATAGAAGAGTGGACTACCCAGGATTTTGGGGAACCACTATAGCTCCTTGTGTCGTCTGGATTGCTTGTTTCTTTGTGTTTTGCTTTGTGCTGTGAATTTCTTTTTACTCTGATTATTTGCTATAGCACCATACACTAAGTAAATCTAAACTTTCTCTCCACTCAAGTTTTTATTTGCAAAACTATTTTAAATAACTCTATTCACCCCCTCTAGAGTTAGGATTGATCTTATCCTGCACTTTCAATTGGTATCAGAGGCAGGTTGATCATTCATACAGGCTAACACCTGGATCAAAAGATCTCTGATAAGATCATTTCTCTCAAAAGGGTTATTTCCTTTAGTTTTACTTATCTTTAAAACTCATGGCACAAAACAAGGACTTTGCTAGTACCAGACCTCCTATGTGCAATCTCTCTAAGTTTGCACTATGGAAAGCAAGGATTAAACTTTACATGAACTCTTTTGATGAAGACATTTTTAATTCTGTGTTGACAGATTGTCCAAGACCTCCCATAGGAACAAGTACATCAGCTATTCCTCCTCCTTCAGGAACTGATGCTGACATAAGAAAGTGGAAGGCAGCAGATGCTAAAGCCATGAACATCTTGGCTCAAACCATGTCAGATGACATTTTCCAGAAAGTAGCTGATTGCAATACTACCAAAGAGATCTGGGAAAAACATTCAGAAATTGTATCAGGTTCTGCAGATGAAAGAAAAGATAGGAGATCCTACCTCATCACCCAGTATGAGAACTTCAAAAAGGCAGAGTCTGAGTCAGTTGCTGACATGTACAACAGACTGAGCCTAATCATCAGTGAGCTTAGATCACTAGAAAAGGACATATCTCTCACTGAGATAAATGACAAGATACTGACTTGTTTCCCTAGCTCTTGGGACTCAAGAATCTGGTCGATTAAAGATGGAAGAAATGTCTGTGAGTTATCCACAGAAGCTCTTCTAGGAAAGCTCAAGAGTTCTGAGCAATTCATTAAGAAGAGAGAAGAAGAGCAGAAGACATCCACACCAATAGAAAAGGTTGAGAAAACCATTGCCTTCAAAGCACAGGAAGAAGAACCTAAAGAAAAGGTGTTGGGAAATGAAGAGCTTATGAGCCTACTGGTTAAAAGGTTCAATAAGCTGAATAAAAGGAACTTCAGAAGATGGTCATCCAAAGACAAAGACAAGCCAAGGTATGACAGATCTACTAATAAAGATATTATCTGCTTTGGCTGCAGGAAACCAGGACACATTTTCCCCAACTGTCCAGAAAATCAAGATAAAGACAGAAGGGACAAGAAGGAAAGAAAAGATAAAAGGAAGGATAAGGAGTCAAGGAAATACCATGACAAGCCTTCCTCCAGCAACAGCAAGCACACCAGAAAAGGATTTGTGGCTGAATCCTGGAGTGACTCTGATGAGTCTGATTCATCATCCAGCTCTAGTGATGATGAGGATGATGCAGAAGAAAAAGGATTCTGCATGATGGCCATCAGTGCATCTCAAAAGAACACTGATTCAGAGCCTGATGCTGACTACCTATCTGATCAGGAACTTACTGAGGATCAGGTAATAGATTCATTTGATTTTACTTCTGATGAATTTAAATCTGAGTTCAAATCTATGTGCATTGACTTGATTGAATCTCAAAAGTTGATTAAAACTCTCAGAGAACAATTAATTGAATGCAAATCCATTAACTCAGATAATCTTAGACTCTTAGAAGAGTTGAAGCAGTGTGGGGAGGAGATAGCTTCACTGAAAGGTGAGCTATCTAAGGCCAAACAATTTGAAGAAACCCTTAATGGGAGAAGTATCAAATTAATGGACATCACAAGTACAGTGAACTCAAGATTGAATGGTTCACTGGGCTTGGGTGCTTCATCCAGCCAACCCATAGTGCTGACAACTCCAATCAAATTTACCAGTGAGAAAGGTAAAGGAGTCTTGATAGTGGCTAGGAAGAATGCTGACTTAACCCAGGAAACTGGACAAAAAGCGTCGAACGAAGCTCGACGGACGTCGACCAGAGCTCGACGTAATCGCAAGAAAACGTCGAACTCAGGTCGACGCCCTCTACCTTCTGAACAAAGCAAGCCTTCGCCGTCGAATGGAGCTCGACGCACTCACCAGAGTCCGTCGACCGAAGCTCGACGTGCGTCGAGCCAAGTTCAGAGCAAAAGTCAGTTCTCAAGGGTTAATTCAAGATTTAATTCCAGCTCCACATCTCATCACTTTAACCCTTATGCTGAATGGATAATACCTCCTAGGAGATATCATCCTGTAGGCTATAAGAGCCAACCTGAGATGTCTTTTATTTCAGAATTTAAAGGATATCAAGAAAGGCCCAAGGTAAACTGGGTCAAAAACAATTGATTTGTTGTATGTGCAGATAAAGACCTATCCAATTGAGAACCAGCAGTGGTACTTGGATAGTGGGTGCTCAAAGCACATGACTGGAAACAAGGAGAACCTTGTGTCCTTTAAAGCCAAACATGGACCCAAAGTAATCTTTGGAGATTCAAATTTTGGACAAACAAAAGGCTATGGCCAAGTCAAAATAGGGTCAATTACATTCAAGAAAGTGGCCTATGTGGAAGGACTAAAGCACAACTTAATCAGCATCAGCCAGCTATGTGATGCTGGTTATCAGGTTTGGTTTACCAACTCAGCATGTAATATTGCATTAAATAACAACATTGTTTTAATTGGTAATAGACAAGATAACATATATCTAGTTGATTTCAATTCATCTAAAGTAGATATTTGTTTATTTAACTCTCTTAGTAAACCTAATGAACTTTGGCATAAAAGACTAGGACATGTGAACCTTAGAACCATTGCTAAGTTATCCCAAGACAACCTTGTTAGAGGACTACCTTCTGGTCCCTACAAGAAGGAAGGACTTTGCAAGGCCTGTCAGTTAGGCAAGCAAACTAAAAACAGTTTCAAGTCACTTAATAAGAGTGACTCACCTAGAATTTTGTACTTATTGCACATGGACCTTTTTGGACCAATTAATGTACAAAGCCTAGGAGGGAAATCTTATGCTTTAGTAGTTGTAGATGACTTCTCAAGATTCACTTGGGTGTTCTTTCTGAGGAAGAAGTCTGATAACTTCAAGATTTTGACAGATTTTCTCAAAGGCATACAGATTGAGTTCAATACTCACATTGCCCTGATCAGAAGTGATCATGGGACAGAGTTTGATTCTCTTCTTATGCTAGAGTTCTGTCAGAAAGAAGGTATAGGGCACACTTTCTCAGCTCCAAGAACTCCTCAACAAAATGAGGTAGTTGAAAGGAAAAATAGAACCCTTATTGAATCTGCCACAACATTGTTGACAGATGCTCACCTCCCTCTAACCTTTTGGGCAGAGGCTGTGAACACCTCCAACTATGTTTTGAATAGAAGCCTGATACACAAACTAAAGGATAAGACTTCCTATGAGTTACTCAAAGTGAAGAAACCTAAAGTAAATTATTTCAAAATTTTTGGTTGCATTTGTTTCATTCACAATAATGACAAGAAATACCTAGCTAAATTTGAAGCCAAAGCTGATGAAGGAGTGTTTCTGGGATACTCCATGACTAGCAAGGCTTATAGGATTTTTAACAAGTGCTCAAATAAAATTGAAGAATCCATGCATGTTACATTTGATGAAACTAACATGTCTTATAAGGAGAAGGAGACTTCTACCATAAGCAATTTGCAGGAACATTCAATCTCAGAAAATCTGAAGCAGCTTACCATCACAGAAAAAGATTCATTACCTTCAACAATTCAACAAGACACTGAACTTAGTGACAATGAAGAGGAATCTCAGGTTCTGGAAAGTTCAAAAGGTCAACAAAGTGAAGAACCAGTTGGTGTTCCACAAGAGGAAACAACAACACAGGTTGGTGCATCATCAACACCCCTTGTTGACTTTGCAACAACAAGAGATCACCCAATGTCTCAAGTAATTGGAGATATCTCAGTAGGTGTGCAAACAAGGAATCAAGTTAATCAAAATATTATGCACACTTGCTTTCTTTCTCAAATTGAGCCTCAAACCATACAAGATGCAGAGCAAGATCCAAACTGGATCATTGCAATGCAAGAAGAGTTGAATCAATTTGAAAGGAATAAAGTTTGGGAATTAGTACCAAGACCAAGGAACCAGCAAATTGTTGGAACCAAATGGGTATTCAGGAACAAGTTGGATGATCAAGGAATAATTGTGAGAAACAAGGCAAGACTTGTTGCACAAGGATATTGCCAAGAAGAAGGAATTGATTATGACCAAACCTTTGCACCAGTTGCAAGGTTGGAGGCCATAAGAATCTTTCTTGCATATGCAGCTCACAAGAGATTCAAGGTATATCAGATGGATGTCAAGAGTGCTTTTCTCAATGGAGACATCAAGGAAGAGGTTTATGTAAAGCAACCTCCAGGTTTTATCTCTCCAACCTTTCCTGATCATGTTTTTAAACTGCATAAAGCTTTATATGGTCTCAAGCAAGCCCCTAGAGCATGGTATGAGACCTTAGCTTGTTTTTTGTTGGAAAATGATTTTAAAAGGGGTAGAGTAGACCAAACTCTCTTTGCTAGAACCCATAGGTCCCATACCCTACTAGTACAAGTTTATGTAGACGACATCATATTTGGGTCTACTGATTCAAACTTATGCAAAAAGTTCTCACAACTTATGCACTCAAAGTTTGAAATGAGTAGCATGGGTGAGCTTGCTTTCTTTCTAGGATTGCAAGTTAAACAACATGTGGATGGCATTTTCATTTCTCAAACCAAGTATGCAAGAGAACTGGTTAAGAAATTTGGAATGTCTGAAGCATCCTCTATGAAAACACCTATGCCTACAAATGCTGTTTTAGATGCTGATGAATCTGGAAAACCAGTTGATCAGACAAGCTATAGAGCAATCATTGGCTCATTACTTTATCTAACAGCTACTAGACCAGATATAATGTTTGCCACATGCATTTGTGCTAGATTCCAAGTAAGCCCTAGAGAGTCCCACCTCACATTAGTTAAGAGGATTCTTAGGTATGTAAAAAGTTGTCCTAGTCTAGGTCTCTGGTATCCACATGACTCAGGATTTGATCTAACTGGATTTTCAGATTCTGATTATGCTGGATGTAGAGTAGACAGGAAAAGCACCAGTGGAATTTGTCAATTCCTTGGTAATAGACTTGTCTCCTGGTTCTGTAAGAAACAAACCTCTGTGTCTACATCAACTGCTGAAGCTGAATACATGGCTGCAGGCAGTTGTTGCTCACAGATTTTGTGGATTCAAAACCAGCTCCTAGACTATGGCTACAACTTAGAGATGTCTAAAATCTTTTGTGATAATACCAGTGCAATATCAATTGCTCAAAATCCAGTTCTCCATAGTAGGACCAAGCACATAGAGATCAGACATCACTTCTTAAGGGATAATGTAGAAAAGAAGAAAATTGCACTAGAATACATTTCCACTGAACTACAAAGAGGAGATATTTTCACCAAGCCCTTGGATGAAAAGAAGCACTTCTTCTTCCTCAATTAGTTGGGAATGCTAGATGGAGACAGCATAAATTAAAACTCCTATATTTTGAAACCCCTAATTAACAGGAATAGGAAAAATTTCATTTTAAAATTTCCCTGTCTGAGTGGTTTTTCTGAGCTCTGAACTAAGCTCGACGCTGCGTCGAACGGAGATCGACGGTCCATCGCCCTCAAAAGCGTCGAACGTCGAACTCAACTTCTAGCGTCGAACTAAGTTCACAGCTCCCTGGCTTCTTGAGTTTCTCTCTCTCCGGTCGACGTCTTCGTTCAACGTCGACCTGAGCTCGACGTATAGCATCAGCCCAAGCGTCGAACGTCGACCTAAGCTGCACGCTGTTGAGTCGTTTCAGTTCTCCTAGAGCCTTAGAGCGTCGAACTGAGCTCGACGTTCTTTCCATTTCTGTGTCGAACCCTAAGTATAAAATCATTTTTTCTCTGTCGTTCGCAGTTGCGCTTTCATATTTTCTGCTCAAGCTTTCTCCCTCCAAATCCTTTACTCTTGATCTTGGAAGGTATTTTTTTTTGCAGGAAAATGGCAATCACTGCAGGTGCTTTGGCGGCCATGAAGTTCGATTCAGGCTTCGACATCGACTTCGACTCATTTGATGGATCACCACAGTACCTTCTGGATATTCTGGAACTTTTCAAGGAGCAGCACCTGGTCAACTTTATGACAACCAGGATCCCTCTTCCAGAGTCGGAAATCAAAGAATGGACTCTTACAGCAGTTAACTCAGATAACAATACATTGACCGGGAAAATTTCAGGGAATGAGGTAGCCATCTCACCTCAAATCATCTCAGAAGTTTTTCAGTTTTGCTGCTGGAGATGATGGAATAGAACTCTCTGTGGAAGAGTATGCTTTGATGCTGGACAGGATGGGGCATGCTGCTGGTAACCCCTCTAAACTCCTAAAAGTTAACCTAGCTATTGAGTATAGGTTGTTAGCAGACATCACAGGCAAAGTAATCTGTGCAAAGAGGACTGCACATGATGCCATTACTAGGCATCAGTTTTGCCTTATGGCTGCAATCTTGGATAAGAAACATCCCAACTGGGGATTGATTGTTTTTGAAATGATTAAGAAGAAATTGGATAAGAACTCTGTCCACTTTGGAAGGGTTCTTGGGTTGATTCTGAACCACCGCTGCCCCCAGCTGCTTGTGTCCTCAAAGAAGCACATCAATGCTTCCAAGAGGCTCACTTGTGCACTGATTGGCAAGTGGGATAGAAAAATTGTGAATCCCAGGGCAGCAGCAGCAATGAGGACTTCTGCAGACACCAGGACTGTAGAGGTCACTCTCCCTCAGTCCACTGGTCCAGAAGCAGGGATTTTGCCATCTCCCTCCCTCTCCCTCCTATCCACCTTCATCCCCTCAACCACAATCCTCTCATCCACTCAACCCATACCTTCATCCATCTCCACTATTGCATCCTCCCTTCCACCACACACAACTTTCCTTCCCATAAGCTTGGATTCCTCATCTCATGAGGACCTCTTCTCCTTTGACATTCATGAAGACTCCTTCATGGATGCCTCTACCTCCTCTCCTCATGACTTCCACCATTCATCAACTTTTTCAGAATTGCTCTTTTCCTCCATCCATGAACCAGTTACCCCTCCCTTGTCTGCACCACCCTCAACATCTTCTACATTTCCATTTTCTGCTACTCCCTCTACCTCTACTCAAGTCCCACTTGAGCAAGTAACTCTCCTGCCCTTGGCCAATCAGATTTTTGACCTTCTATCCCCTAGGCTCTCCTCCCTCTTGGATGCCAAGCTGGCTCCTCTCCTCCTTTCCCTGAGAGCTCTCTCTGCCTCTGTCTCCTCCCTCTCCTCTCATCTGGCATGCCCTTCTTCTGGGGGCCTAGAGTCAGCTACCACTGATTCTAGGCAGGGGGAGATGTCTGCAGAAGAAGAGCTGCATCCTTCATCAGTTCAGTTTGTACAGACTTGTTCAGAGACAGACTCAGCAGCAGAAGTTCAGATAGCATCTGAGGCTCCTCCTCAAAATTCAGAACAGCTTCAAGAAGACCTGTCTAGGGCTATTATCCCTTTTCAGAAGACCATGATCCCTAATGTAGCAGTGGTAGCAGTGGCTCCTGCTAGTGATGAAGTTGAAATAATAGTAGCTGCTGAAACTTCAGGTGAAGTAATTGAGACACCTGATGCAGTTGAGACCCATGTCTCCCAAGGCCCTCAGGAACCAGGCCTTCAGGAACCAGCCTCTTCAGTCTCTATGGCTCCTGAGGCTATTCCCTCTCCTGCAGTGGTAGACTCCTCCTCCCCACTGACAACAGATCTTCCTCCAGTCACCTCCTCAGCAGCTCCAGCCTCCATCACTTTTCCGATCTCCAAAAGAAAGTACATAGATCCCTATGATGACTCTCAGAGTTCAGAAGATGAGTTTGCTACTGATTCTGATGACTCCTCTGCAACCATTGCAAGGAAGAGGAAAGCAAGATCAAAAGCTATGAAAAGAGTTCCAATGGCTAGAGCCACAGACCATGACATCCCCTACTACATCAAATACAACTGTGAAATTACAGAGCCATGGATGCAGTATTCTCAAAATCAAAGAAAGGCAATGAAACAGAAAAGAAAATTCAATGAAGGACCCACCAAGCCTGTCCATCAGCCTCCACCTCCACCTCCTCCAGATGCAGGTGCCGGTGCAAGTCTATCTTCTAATCCAGTCCCATCATCTCTATATGGAAAGACCTATCAATCAAGAAGATCCCAAGGAGATAGTCAGCAAAGGGGAAATCAGCAAAGAGGACACAACAGAGGCAGGCAGTCCAGAGGAAGATCAGGTTCTCAACCTTATCAAAGGGAAGATCCATTGATCCAACCTCTGGTCCCTATCCTTACAGACCTAGAGCTGACCTCACCCCAAGAACTACTCAAGAACTCTCCTCCAACAGATTTGAACTAGCAGTACCTTTTGAAGATCCCACCAAAACTCCAGCTTACTGGAAAGCTAGAATGACTGAGATGGCTGCTCTAAATGAGATTAACAAAGCTAGAGAAAGAGGTCTGGACACCTCTCACATCAGCACAATGTCAGACCAAAGGAGAGAGGAATTGGAGAAATATAATTCAAAGAAGTTCTTTGACTCAGACAGATATATGCAACTCCATCCTGCAGTTGTACCACCTAGTGCAAGAGATCAGAAATCCTTAGGTGCAGCTGATGATTACAGATCCAAGAAGGAGGCTTCAAATCCTAACAGAGAAATTATCTTCAAGACAGGTGATCAAGACAAAGCCCCACAGGAAAAGTAAAGTAAGGTGTTTTAATTCTTTCTATCTGCTGGACACAGGACATTTAAACATTACTGCTGCTATATAGTGTTATATATTTGCTGCTTTTTATTCTGTCATATGTCTGGTTGTATTGTATTGTATTTTTGCTTTACTTCTCTTTGAATCCCTAAATTCATGTAAATAGTAATCCTAATCCAAATAGGGGGAGATTGTTGGAACACCCTATTACTATTTGGATCAGGATGACTATATTTCTATAGGGATTTTGTGGTGTGACCTCCTTGTTGTTATAAAAGTCACATAGGCTAGTTAGAGTAAACTTCAGCTCGACGCAGAGTCGATCTCAGCTCGACGCAGAGTCGATCTCAGCTCGACGCAGAGTCGATCTCAGCTCGACGCAGAGTCGATCTCAGCTCGACGCAGAGTCGGTCTCAGCTCGACGCGGAGTCGACCTCTGCTCGACGTTCCGTCGAACCCAGTTCTGCTTACAGAAAACACTCTCTGGCCGACGTGTGTCGTGCTTAGATCGACGTTTTACTGTGAGCTCGACGCTTTCCTGACTTCCGTCAGTTTTGAATAGGAATTCAAATTCCTTCTGTCAGACAATTAATGCTGAAGATTTATTGGCCGTTACAGCATATCTGGTGCATGGCTCAAGGAATTTTCTAAGGAATGTCTGCCTGACATTTCCTTTGAGGCATGGACATTTAAGGAAAGCATTTAATGCTGACTGCCAACGGCTATCAAAGAAAAAGGAAGAAGAAGACTCAGATATATTTATTCATTCAGCTACACAGAGATATACAGAACAACAATACAGGACTTCAGCTGCTCTCTCTCTGTGATATTGTTTTGAAAGCTCACTCATAGGAATTCTGATTGCTTCAGACACAACCATCCAACTTTCTTGGATCATCCCTTGCTGGAGCAAATCAGATCTTTGAAGACCTGTCACCCTTGTGCAGAGCTCTCCTTCCTGAACTACTTCTTGATCTCAGGGGGAGCTTTGACAACATCTACAGATCCACTTTGCTTCTCTCTACTTGTTGATAGAGAAGACAACATCACCCCTTTTTCTTTTTCTTTCTGTACAGGGTTTTAACTCCCTTCAAAAGTTACCTTTGGTTTTGCTGAAACCTGGTCAAAATCAGCCCCTTTGGTTTGTGAGAACCTGGTCAAAAACTCTCTGGTGCTCAAGACACCTGATCAACTCATCTTGAAGTGGATTCCTATCAAGGGTGATAGAAGAGTGGACTACCCAGGATTTTGGGGAACCACTATAGCTCCTTGTGTCGTCTGGATTGCTTGTTTCTTTGTATTTTGCTTTGTGCTGTGAATTTCTTTTTACTCTGATTATTTGTTATAGCACCATACACTAAGTAAATCTAAACTTTCTCTCCACTCAAGTTTTTATTTGCAAAACTATTTTAAATAACTCTATTCACCCCCCTCTAGAGTTAGGATTGATCTTATCCTGCACTTTCAAATTCTTTTGATGAAGTTGTGAACACTTGTTAGTAAGCAAGAAGATTGTTCTTCTAATTCTTGACTACTTGTTATATGTCACACTTTTTTTCTTATGATTCTCTGAGAAGAAATCTTTGTCCAAAGTAGTCGTTGGCAGTCATAAAAGTCTTCCATAAAGAGTCTTGTCTTCTAGAGGAAAGTCCAGCAAACATTCTCTGAATAATACCTTGAAACTTGCTCTAGAATAAAGACAAACGGCTGGCAGATCTTCTTATCATAAATGCTGATAATATTCAAAAACATTCCAAAAAATAACAGCATTTGAATCCTTAAAAGCGTCGATTTCTTAGATGAATCGTCGATCTGAGCTCTACGATCATCGAACTGAGCTCAGAGATAGAAAGAGATCAAACAGACAGAAAACGTCGAACTGAGCTCGAAGATCGTCGACCCGAGCTCAGCGACCTGAAGAATAACTGAAGAGAGATCGTCGATCTGAGCTCGAAGATCGTCGACTGGAGTTCGACGATTTATCAAGTTGAGCTCAGAGAGCGTCGAACCGAGTTCGACGTTTCGTCGACCTGAGCTCGACGAGAATTGCCTTAGACTTAGCTCTTCAACCTTGATCTTGGAATGGTCCTGGGGGCAGCTTCAAACCTAAGTTCTAAGCCCTAGACTCATTCTAATGTTGACCTTTACAACTATACAACTAGGTCAACCTGGTTTCCTAAGACAAACATAGTGATCCTTACCCAAATTAGTAATAGGGTGTTCCAACACACGGTATCATCATAAAGAATAAGGCCAGGCTGGTGGCTCAAGGTTACAGACAGGAGGAGGGGATTGACTTCGACCAAACCTTTGCACCAGTTGCAAGGCTCGAGGCGATCAGATTGTCCCTGGCATATGCTTCTCACAAAGGATTCACTGTCTATCAGATGGACGTGAAATCTGTGTTTCTAAATGGAAATTTGAAATAGGAAGTATATGTCGTGCAACCCCCAGGTTTTGTTAATCCTACATTCCCTAATCATGTTTATTTTCTTAATAAAGCATTACATGGCTTAAAACAAGCTCCTCGAGCTTGGTATGAGACTCTATCTAGTTTTATTCTTGAGAACAAGTTCTCGAGAGGAAAAATAGATAAGACATTGTTTCTTAGGGAAGTCAAAGGCAAGATCTTGCTGGTGCAAATCTATGTCGATGACATAATATTCGGCTCAACATAAAACAATCTTTGCAAAAAGTTTTCTAAACTTATGCAAGGAAAGTTTGAAATAAGCAGCATTGGAGAGCTAAGTATTTCTTGGGACTTCAAGTGAAACAGTCTGAGGATGGAATTTTCATCTCTCAGACGAAGTTCACAAATGAACTCCTCAAGAAATTCGGAATGGAGAATGCAATCTCTATGAGGACTCCAATGGGATCCACTGTGTCTCTGGACAAGGATGAGAAAGGGAAAACTTTTGATAAAACCAAATATAGAAGCATAATTGGATCCCTGCTCTACCATACTGCTAGTTGACCGGATATTATGTTTTCCACATCCGTTTGTGCCAGATATCAGGTGAACACTAAGGAATCTCATTATGTCGCTGCAAAGCAAATTCTTAGATACCTTAAAGGTACACCAAATCTTGGCTTGTGGTACCCAAGAAACAATGATGTCGAGCTGATAGGTTTTTTAGATGCTGACTTTGCAGGAAGCAGGGATGATAGGAAAAGCACTTCCGGGACGTGCCAATTCCTCGGAAGAAGGCTTATTTCATGGAACAGTAAAAAAGCAGAATTATGTCGTAACCTCTACGGCTGAATCTGAGTACATCTCAGCAGGCAGCTGTTGCGCACAACTTCTATGGATCATAAATCAACTCAAAGATTATGACTTGCAGTTCAGAGAAGTTCCGATGTATTGCGACTCCTCGAGCGCAATAGCAATTGCGAACAATCCTGTGTCGTACAGCAGAACAAAGCATATTGAAGTGCGCTACCACTTCATTCGGGAGCATGTGGAAAACAAAGATATCACTCTCTGTTATGTCCCAACGGATAAGCAGGTTGCAGATATCTTCACGAAGCCCCTAGACGAGGCCAAGTTCAGTCTCTTCAAAACTGAACTCGGCATGCTGAACTATGAAGAGTGAAGACTGTAAGGCTCAAGGCTCTTGGATCAAGGGGGAGCATCAGCATGGAACTCAAGCTCGAGCACGGATGCAAGATCTGAGGGGGAGCATGTGGCTCCAAGTGAAGTCCCAGATTTACAGAAGCCGAAAAGGGGGAGATTACCCTCTCGGCTAAGGCTAAGGTGGCTGCCAATGTTAAAGGCTAAGGCTAAGGTTTGTGTCAACGTTAAGTATGCTCTCAGGAGAAAATGGTAATGAATTTAACTCTCAACTGAATTTTTAGTTTATGATTTTCATTCCCATATGATCTATTCACCTTAGCTTGTAGGGTTTAGGCTTCTTCAAATAGGGGGAGATTGTTGGGTATTGTATCCACAATGTACCTGATTTGAAGAAGCCCCTGAACAAGCTAAGTTGAATTAACAATGTATTTGATGACTTTCTTCAAGTTGTGCTTGCAGCTATTCCATTCTAAGTACACACTAATGTCAGGATGTAGTGGGTCAATATACACGGGTCTGCATAACGTAATCCCTCGTTGAGCAGATCAGTGTGTTGACTCACGTGTGCTCTCTCTATTGGAGTGTACTTATTTTCAAGTACAGGGTCAAGATAGATCAAGAGCAGAAGAGGAGCAAAGTTGGGTCAAAGACCAAGTTCATGTGAAGGAAGAAGAAGATCCTCTAAGTCAAAATCGACGGGAATCACTAAGTGATTCTCGCCGATTCGACGGGAATCACTAGTGATTCTCGCCGAAATCATCGAGAATCACTAGCCGATTTTCGCCAACTTCATCTGGTTTACTGTCCTCCTTCAAGAATTATGCTAAGGCAGAATCGACGGGAATCACTAACTGATTCTCGCCGATTCGTCGAGAATGACCTTGCATTCTCGCTGATTCCCTCCGGATGACAAGTGTTTCAACTGGAATTCTGCCAAGGCAAATTCGATGGGAATCATGAGTGATTCCCGCCGACTTCGACGGGAATCACCAATGATTCTCGCCGAATTTGCCTTAGGCAAATTTGCTCGGTTCGCTGGACCAAACCAAGATGTTGTGCGCTGTTGTGACCGGAACTAGGGCTTCTTCTTGTGGGCCCCACAACGGTCATTTAGGGTTGTTCTACAGTATTTATACTCGCGTATTTTGAACTTACGCAGTAATCATTCACGATAAATCAAAGCCGCCGAGCGTGACCTAGCCGATCGCGAAAATCGTCATGTCATCGTCGCCGCTCGATAGATAGTCGTCGTTGCAGATCTCAGATCATCTTTGATCTCCCGACGACAGAACCGAGGCTAGTATAGTGTATCACGCTTCTCTCTCGAGATCCCTTGTCTCTCGATTTGTTGAACGAGGTTGGTTCTTCATTCCGAATCGATTGAGACGACCGATACGATTGAGATCGTTGGTAGACCTTGCTTGCTTCGTCAAGAAGTTTGGATCTACAAAGCATCGCCGCCGCATTCACTTGCCTCCACCGATCTTGTCAAGATCCTCTCCAAGAGAGTGCTCCGGTCGTGGACTCTTTGTCTTCATCAAGAATTCTTCAACGAATGAAGAGGGACATCGGGTTCTCCACACGTGTAGTTTGTATCTCTTGTACATTCTATTTTTGTTTTGTTGTAAAGGAATAGTGATTCCTAATTATAAGGGTTTGGTGCAACCCGTGGTGGAGGAGTAGTGACTCCTTTGGTTGGAAGGGTGTTTCCGTAGTGTGAGGATTGAATTTCAATACGTTTGGTGAAGTGACCGAGTCATCCCTTGGTAGGAGATAGGTCGAAGGGGGAGAGTGGACGTACCCAAATCGGGGAACCACTATAATTGCTTGTGTGCTTTTCTGTGCTGTGTTTGTTTAATTGTGCAGGTTAATTAAATTCCGCAAAAGACTGCAATGACACTAAAGACTTTCAGCCCTTTTGGCATGCAGAGCAAATGCCCTCTTTGGTGCATTTTAGATTGGGTCCATTTCTGACTAGCTCTTCACTAAAGAGCTTGTTGATAGCCTTGTAATTCAAGTGAGCAAGCCTCTTGGGTCATTACACACAATAAGAGTCTTTTTCATTTGCAACAAGGCACACTGGAGAGTCTAAATCTATACATATTAAATTTAAGCAATAAATATTTCCACTCCTAGTGCCTGTCAGAATGACATCTTGGTCACTTGACCATTTGATCAAACACTTATCCTTATGGAAGACAATAACATGGCCAATATCACAGAGTTGGCTTATACAGATAAGATTGTGTTGTAATCCTTCCACATAAGCCACTTTTGTAATGGAGACTATGTCATTGGTAATCATACCATAGCCTTTGATAACTCCTCTGTTTTAACAACCAAATATGACTTTGGATCCATTCCTCACTAGAGTGTAGTCTTTAAGATGGCTCCTTGTTCCAGTAATATGTCTGGAACATCCACTGTCCAAGTACTATATTGGCATTTGATGGGTACTTGGACTACCCTGCAATCACAGATTTAGTTTAGCTTAGGTACCCAAAAAGATTTGGGTCCTTGGTTCTTGTTAGCACAAAATTTAACACTTCTTCCTGCAACACCCGTTACAGGAAGTCTCATCTTTACACTTGGCACACTTGGGTTGTGCCAACAGTCTATGGCAAAGTGTCCCACCTTGACACAGCACCAACACTCATGAATATTATATCTCCTTTTCTGAACAGCTATAGATATGTGTAAACCATCACCCTTTTTCTATTCAAAAGGAAGTGTAGCAGCCCACTTCATGTTTCTTTCAGCAAGGATCTGGCTGAAAGTTAGCTTGTAAGTAGGTACACTTAGTTTATTCTAATTTACAATAATAGATGTCTTCTTTGTAGTTGATATGGTGTTAATGGCATCAGAAATAGCCAAGTGAGGCTTACCTACAGTCTTTCTCATAAACTTACTCTTTTCAGAAGGAACTTGGGTGTGGCCACTGCCTTATCTTTAAGAGTGGGTACTAGAGCATCAAACACAAATGGTTCATGATGAGCCATTTAAATTTCTTCATGGGGAGCCTTTAGTGCACTCAACCCCATGCCCATTCTTCTTCCATTGCAAGGTACACTTGTACTCTTATAAGAAGAACTTACATTCTTCTAGTGACCATACATGTTTTCATGGTCATACTTGTTAGAAGGAAGAATAACCTTCAGAAAGGTGGTCTGAAGCACAACTGGAGCCTTGCCTTGCCTTTTGGTATGGATAGCTCTAGTATTACACTTGAACCCTAATCCCCTCTTATTATTTTGAGAGGTGAAAGAGTCAACCAGTGGTAGCAAGAAAGTAGCTTGTTTTATATGTAAGACCCCTATTTTATTTTTCAAACCACCGGGGTCTTATGCCAAAAATTACCGTTTTGCGGTGGCACCGACTCTCGGGAAGGCCGCCACTACAAAACGCCAATTTTGCTGGCCTTTTCGATCACAAAAGAGAGAGAAGTAAATATAACTGAATATAATCAAGTCCACACAATCATATATAAATGAAAATCAAAGCAAGTCCATCAATATAGAAAGAAGAGAGTACTGCAAAACATCAGTACAGATGAAATATAAATGAGCTTAAGCCCGGTACATCAAATCCTCACTATAATCTCTCGCAGAAGCTATAAGATAGTACTAAACACTCACTGAGTTGCTCACTGGTGCTCCGAAACTAGACTGGCCCACCTCCATATGCACTGTACTCCGCTGGTGCTGGTCCCTGGGCTGCTGGTCCCTGTCCCCAATCCGGAGCTCCTATTATGTTATGGTCCGAAAACTATTTGTCATAAAGACTAAGTCCTATAATCCCCTACCCCTCCCCCCACGGCTCCTAAGCACCGAGCGGAGAGGAGGAAAGGGAAGCTACAAAGGTGGAGAGTAAGCAAAGCAGATGACAGTGGAACTAATCTTGCGGTTATTCATGTTGTATATCAGCTAAGTAAGAAAAGTACAATCTAGCAGTTCTACAATAGTGAGCAGTAAATGTAATAAAAGACAAGGTAGAAAATAAGTAAGTAACCTTAACTTATATGAATGCCCATACAAACTTATAAGTTAAGGGGTCTTCTGCAAGGCTCCCATCATAGAAAAATTACCATACCGATTTATACGTTGGGGTGTCGGTTGTATGCAAATACGAGTGTAGTGAAATGCTATGCCATGATTCATGCAAGTACAACTCATGCACACGACTCTATGCGCACAGACTTTTAGTTCCCCCTGTTCGAGCAGCTAGCTTCACTCCAAGGAACCTCCGTAGTGGAAAATGGAGATAGTAGGTCGGGCCCCCCACTCTTAGGCGGGTATCCACACTACCGGGACAAGCCCTTCTGTGCGCCCCTAGAAGAAGACAACCTATAGTATCTGCGTACTAGTGATGGCTATATCCACCAGACTTTCTTTGGCTAAGTGTCTCATACCGTCAAGTCAACGTACCGACGTCGGTGTGAACGAATTTCAAATACCGAAGACCCACCACCTTATTCTGTATCCAAACCCTCGAGCCCCCTGCTCCCCGGACTATCCTGTCCGTGCATCTACCTTTCGAAGCTACCGTCCGGATGGCAATCAAACCAACCTATTCAACCTCCCTAGCTACCGGGGTGTGTGAATATGAAACCCTACTTATACTAGTTGCTCTTTTAGTTTATTATTCCTACGGTTTACGTTAGCCTATGACTGCCCCCGGCATACCCCGTGAAGGGCTCTTAAAGGGCACTAGGAACTATGCTGGCAGTTAAAGCCCATCATTCCCTTTCGAATGGCACTTATTGTTATTGGTTAATACCCAATTCCCAATCCCTCTTGTGTTATATTGGTTCTAACCCTAGTGTGTTTGACACTTTCTCTCCTACGGGGTAGACGATGTTTAGTCGTCCCCGAGTACCTCTAAACACTAGCAAGACTTCTCACTCCTCATCATGACTCCTCATATCACTTAATAACCTATTACACTAATATCCCATCTCCTTAGTTCACTTCTGCCCCCTAATATGATTCCTGCAGTTTTTTACTGAACGTAGACCATCCTAAGTTATATGATGTATATAATGGGAAGTACTCAAAATATTTATCCAAATGACCTAAGTTATTTACTGGGAGTCTATCATGACATAATTAGGCTAAATACAGAAATTCACATTTTTCCTAATTTGTTTGATATTTAATTAATTTCTTTCCAATCTAATCCATGCTTGAATTGAATATGATGTACAATATTTTCTCAATTAATAGACACCGAGAATTTATGAACACTAAATAATAGATAGTTAACAATAAATATCAAATTCCATAATTTTCCATAAATGCTTTAGCTTCTAATTAATTAATCCGATGTAATTCCAACAATTACGGTTAAAAAAGGAAGTACTTCAATTTATCATTAGAAAATTATAAAAAAAATTACTAAATCATAAGGGTGATCAAATAGGATCTCTGAGTAAATATCATAATTTTTCAATCTTACTAGGTACCAAAATTAATTCAAATGGCTCTATATTAAAAGTATCACTTTGTGAAGAAACCCATATAACCAGACTTCCTAAAATACCATACAAATTTACAAAGATTTATAACATCATAAAAGGTTCTCTGCTCAAATTTCATAAGATTCTAGTGAATGGTTAATTCATAAGAAATTCCTAAGTTGAAAGTACAATTTGATGGTTTGTAAATGAAGTACGATATTTATTGATCTATAACTCATAAAAAATTATCCAGATATGAATATCACTATGAAAACACTCCTGCCAAAGTTTGACTTAGAATCAAGGTCATATGACCCATTCTAAAATTCCTAGGGTGTAAAGACCTAAATACCTATTATATGGTTTATGTGCTGTATTTGTGTCCAACCACTACCAAATCACTTCCTAGGGCCTTTAACCACCCTACAAGTATTTATTCTAAATACCAAGTCCATACAAGGACATATCACCTTATGTCCTTCACAAACCCCCAAAGTCCAACCTTAGGGTTTGAACTAGGGTCCTAGGGCTAACCCACCCCAATCCATCTCAAACTCCATGAGAGGGTGTGTTTATTGACCATGGGGCTTGGGCCAAGGTCCCAACTCATTTGGGTGAGAATTGGCTTTTCCAAGCCCCAAATACTCCTTACCCTAATTTATCCCTTGGGAGACCAAACTTTGGTCGCAACAAAACTTATTCAAATCAAACTTAATTGGGCTGAGATTTTTACCAGAGCCTTATGATATCCCCCAAGATCACCCTCCAAAATATTGGGTTGTTTTGAGCTATTTAAGACACATAATTAAATTGTATAAGATTATTAAAATTTTCCAAAAACTATAGGAAAATGTTTTTGAAAAATCCTTATTTTTGTTTATATTTTAGATATAGGTAATATTGAACCTTATCAAAAATTTCAAGTCATTTGGATGGCTGGATTGGTGGGAGCACTCAAACTACCATCTGGTCTAGCCTAGGTATAGACCCCACCAAAATGGGTGCTCTGGTCAAACTACTTACCCAAATAAGTCCAAATAAATTTTAAATAAAACTAGACTTCACGACCTACAACTTTTATGTTGGTCATATTTTTTGTAGAGTGGCCTAGCTATTTTTAATATTTATTTCAAAACAATTCAGTAAACGAGAAATAAAATACTCTAAAAAGAAAATTAATAAATTAGATCAGCACAGATCTTAAAGCAGATCCAACAACGCTGGGTCTTCTTCTTCCTCCAGCCAAGGGCTGAGATTAGACTGACTTATAACGCGTTCCAAATGCTACCGTCGGCCATCCAGCCTCCTCCCTGGCCGGCCACCGCCACCACCACCTCCGTTGAGGTGGTGGCCATCGCCAGGCGGCAGCGCAGCCGCCGGAGAGGTGTTTTCCGGCGAACCCGAGACTTTCTTTTTGCGGAAACAACCAGGAAGATCACTCTTACCTATCGGGCTCAGTTGAGCCCGATTCTTAACCCTAAAGAATTCTATGATCTACCTGTAGATAGAGAGGATGTGAGGACCTTATTCGCGGGCTGGAGGCGTGCAGATCGACGGAAAGCCATTAATGGTGAAGGTGTCATCGGCGGTCTTCAACAGCACGCAGAACTCTCTCGTCTCCTTCAAGCAAAGTGTGGAAACGAGTGCTTGAGGTCTAGGGAAGCTTTTAAACCAGTAAAAGGAGGGAGGGGAAAGGTCTAACTACTGGTGGCCATTAATGGTCCTTTAAATCTTTTTTGGCCATGGTGGTGGGGGGCTGAACACGGATCTATCCAGCAAGATAACAGCTAGAAACTCCTCCTCTTCCCTAGAGGAGTTGAATCCAGCCATTAAAAGAGGAGTGAAAGGTTTCCAAGGCATTCAAGCAACATTAGTGGCCATGAAAACCGACTCTCAGCCATGGTCGTGGTTGTTCATTCGCATAACTGTCGGCCACGTGGCATTTCCTCCACTTGACCGGTCAAAATTAATTTAAATAAGACTTAATTAGGTCTTAATAGAGAAACGACTAATTAACACATCTTGGCTCACTTCCCGAAATGGCCCGGTTCAGCTAAACCAGCAAACAAGCCAAAACTGCAAGGAAAATATTCTAAGTACAATGGCAGTGAGCTCAGATCACTCAACGCCATCTAGCCTACGGCATTGAGTGAGCTCAGCTCACTCAATGTCATTCAGCCTAAGCAAGATGGCGTTAAATGCAGTCAGCGCACTCAACGCCATTCAGCTTATGGCGTTGAGTGCACTCGACGCCATTCAGCCCAAGTAAGATGGCATTGAGTGCAGTCAGCTCACTCAACGCCATTCAGCATATGGCATTGAGTGCACTCGACGCACTCAATGTCATTCAGCCTAAGTAAGATGGCATTGAGTGCAGTCAGCGCACTCAACGCCATTCAGCTTATGGCGTTGAGTGCACTCGACACACTCAACGCCATCCAGCCTTTGGCGTTGAGTGCACTCGATGCACTCAACGACTGCCCCAAAATCCTCCCTAAATATGATGGCATTGTGCGCAGTCGATGCACTCAGCGCCATTAGGCCTATGGCGTTGAGTGCACTCGACGCCCGAGCCCAAAGCCTACCTGAATAAGATGGCATTGAGTGCACTCAACACACTCAATGCCATTCGGCCCATGGAGTTGAGTGCACTCAACGCACTCAATGCCCGATCCCAAATCCTATTTTAAGTAAATTTCTGACCTACTGTTTGCATACCAAGGTGATTTTCACCTTGAGCCCGGGTCACTTGGCCTCCTTGGGCTTTCTAGGGTTTTGTCATTACTTGTTCATGACAAAACCACTCCTAGGGGTCTGGTCGGAAATGGGATGTTACAGTATAAAAGATAACTAACTTCCCTCCTCATTTAGGCTAGCAGAGAAGCTGACTCAGACTATAAGGAAGTAGCTTATTGTAGAAAAGCAATCTCTTCAGCTTGTCTCTTTACAAGCTCCTTGCTCTTCTGCATAGCTTCCAGGATAGCACCATATTTGTCAATTAACTGATTGATATCCTCATCAGATTCTTATCCAACATTCTCAATTGACAAAGTTTATGCCTCAGAGTTTGAGCTAGTCTCATAAACAGAAGGAGAGTTGGGAAGAAAGAGTACCTCATAAAGAACAGAATTGTCCTGATTATCTTCAGTTAAGTCCATGAGGCTTAACTCTTCATCATCATCACAGTCACTGTCAATAGAGGTCAGTGTTTTTTATGCTCATTATGGTAGCAGGAAGATCAGCCTCATCTTCAATTGAAATAAGGCCAATATAGGCCTCTTCTTCTTCTGATTTTGAAGATTCAAAATCACTTTCTGACAAGCAAATCTTCTTCTTGGCCAAGAAGCTTGTTGGTTATTGTATCCACAATAACTCGGATTTTAAGAATGGTCCAGTTAAGCTAAGATGAATTATGATTGTATTTGATGCTACTATTTTAGTTATGTACTTGCAGGTTAACATTGCTAAGTACACACCAATGTCAGGTTACAGTGGGTCAGTAAACACAGGACTATACAATGTAATCCTTCATTGTGTAGGACAATATGTTGATTCACATGTAATCTCTCTATTGGGGTGTACTTCTATCCCAAGTACAGGAGAAGGATCAAGGAAGCACAAAGGCTTGGAATCAGAAGGACAAGAATTAGCCTAAGTAAAATTCATCAAGTATGGTTAGGAGTACTCGTCGAATTCAATGAGTATACTTGTTGATACTCGTCGAATTCTTCATATATCCCTTTCAACACTCGTCGAATTCATCATTTGTACTTAGGGCAAATTCTCTGAGAATTGGAAAATCTGCCAAGTAAAATTCACAGAGTATCATCGTGTATACTCATCAAATTCGTTGAATATATCTAACGATACTCGCCGAATTCGTCGAATATACTAGACGATACACGCTAAATTCATCGATTCCATTCAACGTTACTTCTATGGATTTTTCTAAGTCTCATTCGTCGTATATAACTTGTCCAGGTGTCGAGTGCGTCTAGTGAGCTAGCCTATACTCAACAAATTTGTCGAGTATACCAACCGATACTTATCGAATTCGTCGAGTATGGTCTCCTCCTTGGGTTGAGTGATTTGCCGGCCTGAGCTAATTTTTCTAAGTATCATTCATCATATATCAAGAACCATTCGGTGAGTATACTAGTGATACTCAGCGATACTCGACAAATTTGACTTAGGTCATTTTCTGACTTTTTCAAAAATCTGGTTCGGGTTCGGTCGGTCATGCACAGTGTTTTCTAGGTTTCGTTTTTGGAAAGTTTCTTGAAACCATTGGCAAGGAGATCTCTATAAATACCTAGTGGATATTTCCTTTCTATCTAATGCTGTTATTGCTCTCAATTCGAAATCGCTAAACATTCCAAATCTGAAATTTGTCGGCTCGGCTACCGTACGCATCGCGACATTCCAATCGGCCGCTGACGATCTGTTGTGCATGATTCATCTTCTCTGACATACGCGACTAGATTGCTACTCTCTCTACAGATCTATACTACTCAAGATCGAGTCGATCGAAGATTCAAGTCAAGATTCAAGATATTCTAAGTTTTCATATTTCGTGTTCTCCAACCGATTTTAAGATCTACTATTCTCGAAGAACAACGGATTGAAGATTTCAAATCTTGTCTAAGTTGGGTGTAATATTATTGTGTAATATTCATTTACTTTTGTAGGAGATTTTTCTCTGAGTGGTAGATCCGTGTGTGGATCGAGTGGTAGATACATTTGTGTATCAAGTCATAGATTCGGTTGTGGATCGAGTGGTAGGAGCGCCATCTCCGAGTTATAGGAGTTGCGGCTCTGAGGTGTAAGATTTGGGAAATATGAGTTTGGTGAAGTAGCTGAATCTAGCCCTTCGTAGTAGATAGGCAAGGCGGGAAAGTAAACGTACCCAACTCGGGGAACCACTATAAATCTTGGTGTTTGTTTGTTTAATTTTTAAGTAATTTTTATTCCACGAAAATACACAAACATCACATATTCACCCCCCCTAGGTGATTTAGGGGGATGTTAGACACTTTCAATTGGTATCTGAGGGGAATTTTGATTAATATAAGGTTAACACCTTGAACAAGATCCCTGTTTTAGCATCAAGAGATTTCATCTAGTAATCATGGACAAAAGTAAAGACATTTATTCTATGAAGCTACCAGTATGCACAAAAGAAAACTTTCCCATGTCGAAAGAATGAGTAAGGTTCTTTATGGAAGCTGTTGATCCCAGAATATTCCAGATTGTGGAAGAAGGACCCCACATATCGACTCAACTATCAACCCTGAATCCTGCAGTCATGATCCCCAAGAAGATGATGAACTTGACTAAGGATGAAATTGCCTTAGTCTCTCTTGATAAGAAGGCAAAGAACATCATCGCAAGTGCGGTGGACAACTCAATGCTTCAGAATCTATTCCACTGCAAATCTGCCAAAGAAATGTGGGACTGCCCTAGTTTTGTTGATGGAAGGGATAGAAGAAGTCAAAGACGACTGCAGATCATTGATGAATCAGGAATACTAAGCATTCAAGCAAGGATCAAGTGATAGTATTGCTGACAGCTTCGAGAAATTCTTTAAGATTTTAAACGGCCTCAGGAACTATGGTTGTAATTTCACTAATGGTGAGCTCAATGACAAATTTCTGAGATCCCTGACAAAGGTCTGAGACACCAAAGTCGTAGCCATTAGAGAATTTGGAAAGCTGCCTGAAATTGACCCTCAGAATCTCTTTGGGAAATTGCTCTCCTATGAACTACAAATGAACACCAGAAAGAAGGAGGAATAAAGTAGCTGAACTTCTAGCAAAGAGAAGTCGGAGGCCCTAAAACACTAGAAGACTCCTAGCCTAGCCCATCTGGCTCTGAGCTATCGAATGGAGATTTCTCTCTAATATCTAAGCAGTTCAAGAAACTGCTCAGCAAGAGGATACAAATGAATAATCAGTTATCCTCATCTGATTTCAGAAAATCTCATCGTGATGGTGATCCCTCCAGAAAAAGCTACAACCGAGAGGACAGGTATAGATCTAAATCGAACAAACACTCTTCCTCTAACGTTATGTACTACTGTTGCAACAAGACAGTAGCACATGATTGCTGAATGCCCATACAAGAAGAAGGAGAGCTCCAAGAAAGAGGAGAAAATATCCTTCAAGGGCAAAAGAAAAGAAGAAAAGAGCTTCGTCGCCAAGAAGTCCAAGACTCTCAGCTTTCTGACTCATCATCCCTTATTGGAGGAGAAGGAATCTTCTCCCTGCTCTTTCTTGTGCCCTCGGATTTGAAGGCCGTAGTATTCTCTCTATTGAGGTACTAGGCAGCATCCTCTTCAGCTCTTCTAGAGTTTAGCTGCAGCTCATCTGACAGAAGCTTCCCAAACAAATTTTAGGATAGTGTATTGGTAAAGTTGCCAACTTCCTAGATGGAATAAATCTTGATATCCCAATCTATATTAAGAGATCTCAAGAACTTGTCATTCAGCTCATAGTTGGTGAACCGTCTTCAATAAGTGATCAGACTGTTCACAATCTTGAAGAACTTCTCATAGCAATCTATAGAATCATTCTTGCTTTGCTTGAATGACTCATACTACTTGTTTAGGAGGGATTTTTTGTCATCCCACACTTCCTATGTCCCTTCCATATAGACAATCAGTGAATCCTGCATCTCTATAGCAGTTCTACAGTGGACCAAGTTCTAGAGTGTAGAATCACTTATAACACTCACAATAATATTCTAGGCGCTCTTGTCCAAGGTGGCCAGAATTACTTCATCCTTAGTCATCTTTGTATATTACTTGGGAGTCTGGATATTGGCATCTATAGCAGAGACCTTCATGAGAATGAAAGTGTTGGGTATTGTATCCATAATAACCTAGATTTGTATGAATTCACCCTTGAACTAAGATTAATTAAGGTTGTATTTGATACTCTTTTCAAGTTAAGTGCTTGCATGTCATAATTTCCAAGTGTAGACAATTGTCAGTCTACAATGAGTCACCAAACACAGGTGCATACAATGTAATCTCTCATTGTGTGATCTATGGTGTTGGCTCATGTGTAGTCTCTCTATTGGGACACACTTCTTTTTCAAGTACTAAAGATATGGAAGAAACAATGGGTTGTTGACCTCCAAGAAGAAGAATTAATAATTCTGTTAAGAAATTTCTCTAATTAAAATTCTCGAGAAGTTCTAAGTCTAGTACTCTAGAAGTAAAGTTATTGTTCTCGAGAAGCAGAAATATTTCTCGAGAAGCCCAAGAGTTGTTCTCGAGAAAGCCATGTTCTTCTCAAGAAGTCTTAAGTATATCTCAAAATTCTTCTAAGCGTTGTTCTCGAGTAAGCAGAAGTCATTACTCGAGAAGGCCAAAGTTTGTTCTCGAGAAAGCCAAGTAACTTCTCAAGAAGGACAAAGTTTGTTCTCGAGAAAGCAGAAGTTATTTCTCGAGAAGGCAAAGATTTTTCTCGACAAAGCAGAAGTCATTACTCAAGAAGCTGAAGTTATTTCTCGAGAAGTCCAAATTGTTCTCGATAAGTCCAGTCAGCTCTCGAGAAGTCATTACCTATTTCTCGAGTAACAGAAATTATTTCTCGAGTAATAATCCTTTCTTCTCGAGAAGCCAGAACTCATTTTCAGTATTTTCCTTAAGTACTTCCTCTCGAGAACCTTATACCTCTTCTCGAGAAAAAGAAGTTGTTCTCGAGAAGTCATTCCTTCACTCGAGAAATGAAGTTCTTTCTTTGAAATTTTTCATTAAGTATCGACGGAAGTAATTTCAAATTGATCTCGTTTCTTATTGGTCCACGTATTCTGTCATTAATAATTATGACTGTTAGGCAACTCCTATAAAAGGTCTTATCACAATAGACTAACCCTAAGAAGAAAATTAAGTTGTCTGAATCACAATTTTTCATTTCTAAATCGGGAAGCGCCCCCAACTACTCATCGTCTTCTTCGTCGCTGACCTTCTATGATCCAAGAGATTCAGAACAAGAAGGTTTCAATAGATCAATACTTTCAACATCAACAAATCTACTCCTTGATCGTGCTGATTCCTAAGCTTTCAGATCACGAGATTTTGCCTTTTCTTCTTCGATCCGTTTCTGATAGAGCTTCAAATTTCAAGAAGGAAGAAGGGGTGAAGATTCAGATCTGAAATATTTTTGTTTGTATTTTTTTGTAGAACATTTATTCTTGTAGGAGAATTTTTCTCTGAGTTATAGGAGCTTTGTTCTCCGAGATTTTTGTAGGAGTGTTTTGAGTCCGAGTTGTAGGGGCGTTGCTCCGAGTTGTAGGATTGTTTTTCAATCCGAGCTAATAGTCAAGTAGCCGAGTCTAGCGTGGTACTAGATTAGTGAGATGGAGAGTGGACGTACCCAAGGTTAGGGAACCACTATAAATCTTGTATTTTTTGTGGCTTGCTTATTTATTATCTGCGCTCCGTCATTACCAGTTTTTATTCCGCAAAAAGACGCAGACCACACCTATTCATCCCCCCCCCTCTAGGTGATTTAGGTAGACAACTAAAAACATCAATTGGTATCAGAGTGAGGTTGTTCGTCAAAAAAGGTTAACACCTTGAACAGATCTGCTCCTAGTTGTCTTAAGAGGATACAAGCATGGACAGAGCTAAGGATTTTTCTAAGCTTCCCTTATGCACAAACACTAACTTTCCCATATGGAAAGAAAGAATAAAATTCTTCATGAAAGATGTGGATCCAAGGATCTTTATGATAGTGGAAGAAGGAACCGATGTTCCAATGACAGCCTCCATCATTGACCCAACAAAGCAAGTTCCAAATAAGCTCATGGATCTTGACAAAGATGAGATTGCACTTATCTCTTTAGACAAGAAAGCCAAGAATATCATCGCAAGTGCAGTCGATGATTCTATGTTGCAGTATCTGATTCACTGCCAATCCGCCAATGAAATGTGGCAGTCTATCATCGTCCTGATGGAAGGTACTGAAGAGGTAAGGGATGACAGAAGATCCCTCCTGAATCAGAAATATGAAGCATTCAGACAAGGTCACAAGGATTCTATTGCTGATACTTTTGAAAGCTTCTTCAAGATTGTCAACGGCCTAAGAGTCTATGGCCGATTCTTCACTAATGGAGAAATGAATGACAAATATCTGAGATCCCTGACTAAGGAATGGGACAACAAAGTCTGTGTAATCTGGGAGTTTGGTAAGCTGGCAGAGACTGACACTCGGAATCTCTTTGGAAAACTTATGTCGTATGATCTCCAAATAAACTCAAGAAAGCTGAAGAAGAAAAAGGCTGGTCTTCATCCAAGGAGAAGTCTGCCGCTCTAAAGGCAGACAGCTCAAGGAAGCCAAAAGTTGCATCTCTTTCTCCCGCACAGGAAGAGAGTGAAGAAGAAGCTTCAGAGCTAAGTACCTCGGGCTTAGAGCTATCTGAAGGAGATTTTTCTCTTCTTTCAAGTCAGTTCAAGAAGTTCTTGAATAAGACGAAATAGTGGAGAGACAAAGATGCCTCGTTCAAAATATCACGTCATGATGGTGATCGTCACAAGAAAGGCTCAAGTAGCCAAGACAGGGATTACTCAAAACCGAACAAACATATTTCTTCTGGCATTGTTTGTTATTGCTGCAATAAGCCAGGACACGCATAGCTGATTTCCCTCACAAGAAGGAGGGTGGAAGAAGAGAGGAAAAGAAATCTTCTTATAATAAGAAGAAAACTGAAAGAGGCCTTGTAGCCAAGAAGGCCAAGACCATCAGCGACACAGACTCATCTGAGTCTAGTGATGATGAGGAAGCCTACTTTGGACTCATGGCACATACAGTTGAATAAGAAGAACCCTAGTTCACTAGGAAGGTAAACTCTCACACTCCTCTCTCGGAATCAGATGCTTCTGACCATGATCATGAGGGATGTTCGTCTGATGATGAATCTGAACTTATGACTCAATACAAAAAGTTAATAAATGCTTATGACAAATGTCGAAGAGTCGCAAGAACTCAAGCAAAGGAGATTAAATCTCTTAATACTGAGGAGAGCAATCTGAGGGAGGAAGTCATAATGATGGACTCACTCAGAAAGGAATTCGATGATGCGATGAAAGAATATAATAAAGCTCTCGAGCACCTGAACCTGAAGGAGAAATTCATTCAAAATTTGGAAGAACAACTTATTGCTGAAAAGAAACTTGTTGAAAGTTTCTCCAAGCCCAAGACAGTCCTTCCACTTGTAGTTGAATTCTCTTTTCAGAGTAAAGGAGCTAGCTTAGGCCATTTGGCTGCCCCTAGTAAATCCTCTAGGAGAAATAAAGCCCGAAGAAGAAATAAGGCTGCCAAGAAAGCTTTAGCCAAGGAGAAAGGGAAAGCTCCTCAAGACCAAACTTCATTTAAAAAGGTTATCTTTCCTACAAATGAGTTTGATCTTGATTCATCCTACGGTCACTTTTTTAGGTTTACTTATGCAGAGCCCAAGTCTCGGTACCAAGGATGGACCAGTCCCTGGAACTTTGGTGAAAGTGTCTTCAAGGCACCTTATGAGGAGATCACTCTTCAGAGCTACGGCCCTTATAGTCATGGTCATAACATCAAAAAATCTCTAAAAGTAAAACTCGTTGTGGAAAAGCCACTTAAGGAGAAGAAGTCATGTGAGTGTCATCACCACAAAGCTTCTACCTCTAAGTCTGTTGCCCCTGCTAGACCACCCACTCAAAAGGTCAAGCAGGAAAACTTCTGGCAAAGATACAATAGGTTTGACCGTTGGTATTGCGGGAAAGTTGGTCACTTTGTTATAGATTGCTGGTTTAACCCCAGATATGACACTCCTCAAGTTAATAATGTGTGAAAGACCACTCACAATGTTAACACACTTAGGGGGAGTATGCTAACTAGAGACCAAGGACCCAAATGAGTTTGGGTTCCTAAGGCAAATTGATTCTACTTTTACAGGTATGTCCAAAGACCACCAAGAATCCTATCTGGTATTAGGGCAGTGGATGCTCTCGGCATATGAGCGGGACTAGAAGCCTACTCCAGAATTATTCTCCAGTCATGAATGGGCCAAAGGTCATCTTTGGATGTTCTAACAGAGGAATTACAAAAGGATACGGTATTATTACTAATGGTAGTGTATCCCTCTCAGATGTGGCTTATGTTGAAAGATTGGAACACAATCTTATAAGAATAAGCCAGCTCTGTGATAAAGGATACATAGTAGAATTTCATGCAGACAAGTGCTTGATAAAATCGGTAGACAATCTAGAAATGATTCTATTAGGCACTCGTAGTAGGAATATATTTTGTTTAAATTTTATTTGCATAGACTCTTTTACACCAGTGTGTTTTTTGGCAAAAGATTGTGCATCTCTTGGTGACCAATGGCACAAGAGATTAGCACATATAAATTACAAAACTATTAATAAATTGTTTTCTCTTAATTTAGTACGTGATGCACCCAACGTTAAGTGCATTAAAGATAGACCTTGTCATGCATGTGTAAAAGGAAAGCAAACAAGGGATACTTTTAAAAGCATTAATGGCAAAAACTCTAATAGGTGTTTACACCTACTTCATATGGACTTATTCGGTCCACTGCAAATTAGAAGTTTGGGAGGTAAGGATTATACATTGGTTATTGTTGATGATTACTCTCGCTTTGTGTGGGTGTTTTTTCTAAAACACAAGTCAGATACTTTTGATATCCTTACTAATTTTGCCAGGTAAGTTCAGAATGAATACAGCTACTCTGTTGTCAAAATCAGAAGTGACAATGGAACAGAGTTCAAGTCTGGGGCCATGATAGAATTCCGTGAAAGTCTTGGTATCTTTCATGAGTTTTCCTCTCCTTGTACTCCTCAATAGAACGTAGTAGCTGAGAGAAGGAATAGACCACTCATCGAGGCTTATAGAACCATGTTGAGTGATGCCTCACTACCGGAATATTTCTGGGCTGAAGTCATCAACACTGCATGCCAAGTGCAAAATCGAGCACTCATAAACCAGAAACATAATAAGACACCTTACGAACTACTAAAGGGCAGGAAACCGACCATTTCATATTTTAGAATCTTTGGTAGTAAATGCTTCGTTCTTAACAATCGGAAGTATCACACAACTAAATTTAGTGAAAAGAGCTTTGAAGGTATTTTCGTAGGTTATAGTAGCCATAGTAAGGCATATAGGATTTTTAATAAGAAAACCCTGGTTCTAGAAGAATCAATTAATGTTGTATTTGATGAGACGAGCTTGTTGCAAGACAGCTCTTCTAGAGTGTTTATTGAAGATGTAGGTTCAAGACTAAAGAATTAAACTTGGATGAGACGACTGAAGAAACAGCTCAAAAGTTCATCAAGATCACCACTCCAACCCCAATTGGAGAGGATGATCACCATGATTAATATTTCATCCAAGTTGATGAAGTAACTCCAGTGATTGAGGAAGCTTCAGATGCAAGAACTCTAGAGCTCAGACACTTGAAGGATCACTTGATTGATCAAATCATAGGAGATCCCGGGATGGTATCAAAACTCGTAGAGGTACAACTAATGAAAATATATATTTAAGTTTCCTCTCGCAGGTTGAACCAAAGAAGTTTGAGGAAGTAACTCAGAAGCATCTTGGATAATGGCAATGGAATAAGAACTGAATCAATTTAAGCGTTGCCAAGTCTGGAAGCTTGTTCCAAGACCCAAAGGTAAGAACGTTATCAGAACAAAGTGGGTCTATAGGAACAAGATGGATGAAGATGGAACAATTATAAGGAACAAGGACAGACTCGCCGCCAAGGGATACATACAAGAAGAAGGAATCGACTTCGATCAGATGTATGCTCCAGTGGCAAGGCTGGAGGCAATCAGGTTGTTCCTAGCATATGCAGTACTTAAGGGCTTCACTGTCTATCAGATGGATGTGAAGTAGGCCTTCCTTAATAGTGACATAAAGGAAAAAATGTATGTGGAACAACCTCCAGGTTTTGTTAATTCTAACCATCCTGAGCACGTTTATCTTTTATTTAAAGCTTTATATGGTTTGAAACAAGCTCCTCGATCTTGGTATGAGACGCTATCTAACTTTCTTCTTGAGAACAAGTTCACAAGAGGAAAGATAAATAAGACATTATTTCTTAGGGAAATAAAAGGTAAGATTTTGGTAGTGCAAATCTATGTCGATGACAACATATTTGGCTCTACTGACAATAACCTTTGCAAAAAGTTCTCCAAACTTATGCAAGGGAAGTTTGAAATGAGCAGTATGGGAGAGCTGAAGTACTTATTAGGACTTTAGGTAAAACAATCTAAAGATGGAGTTTTCATCTCTCAGACGAAATTCACCAAGGAGTTAATTAAGAAATTCGGAATAGAGAACACAACCTCAATGAGGAATCTAATGAATTCAGCTATGTCTCTGGACAAGGATGAGAAAGGGAAACCTTTTGATGAAACCAAGTACAGAAGCATAATTGGATCCTTGCTCTATCTTACTGCTAGTAGACCGGACATAATATTTTCAACAAGTATGTGTGCTAGATTTCAAGTGAACTCTAAGGAATCTCACTACACTGCTGCAAAGCAGATTTTGAGATACCTTAAAGGTACACCAAATCTTGGCTTATGGTACCCAAGAAGTAATGATAGCAAACTGATAGGTTTTTTAGATACAGATTTTGTAGGAAGCAAAGACGACAGGAAAAGCACTTCCGGGACTTGTCAATTCCTAGGAAGAAGGCTTATCTCCTAGAGCATCAAGAAGCAGAATTGTGTTGAAATTTCTACAGCCGAGTCAGAATATATTTCTTCAGGCATTTATTGTGCATAATTGCTATGGATAAAGAACCAATTTGAAGATTACAATATGAAGTTCAAGAACATTCCGATGTTTTGCGACACCTCCAGTGCAATTGCAATTTCCAACAATCCCTTATCCCATAGCAGGACAAAGCACATAGAGCTGAGGTACCATTTTATCAGGGAGCATGTGGAGCATGGAGACAGCAATCTCCAGTATGTTTCAACTGACAAGCAGGTTGCAGACATTTTCACGAAGCCACTGGATGAGGCCAAGTTCTCGTTCTTCAAAACAGAACTTGGCATGCTCAAAAAGGAAGAATGAAGAAAAAGGTCTCAAGCAAAGTTCACGATCGGGCTACACTTCAAAATTCAAGAAAATTCTATCTCTGGACTTCACTTCTCGAGAAGATACTTATTACTCGAGTACTCAAATATCTACTCGAGAACCACAGTTGATTCCCGAGAAATGTTACTCGAGTACCTATTTGTTTCTCGAGAATTTAAGATTTGCTTCTGGAGAAAGAAGATCTATACTCGAGAACATTCTCTTCTTCTTGAGAACTTCTGTGCCTCCTCTCAAGAAATAATTTGTGTCTCGAGAAATATGATGCCGATTTTCTTTCTCAAGTTCAAATTTTTGATATTTGCACCCGGGCACTCCTACCACCATATTTCAGGTATTTTAGTATTATTATTTCCTTAATCATCATGATTTAAGATTTATATAAATAGATTAAGTCCAAAAAAAGCCCCAAATCGCGAATCTCAAAACTTTTCTCGAGAACAAGAAACCTTTCGTCTTCTCTGTCGTCGTCGTTCCCCTGCCGCTGTTTCAGTTTTTCTCTCAGAAGGCCAGATACTTCTTCATCTATCTTGATCGGTGGCTCCTCCTTCGAAAGTTGGCATTGGCAGTGAGTTAGTTTCCACAGGGATTGTTGAACTCTCTTACGATTTCCGAAATGTTCTGTTACTACTAAAAACCACCGGATTGTCTTTCGTTTTGGAACATCCGTGCACGATTCTACTTCCTGAAGTCGAGGAATTCTTCCAGAATGCCAAATTAAAGAGAAATGGAAAGATTCTCAAAAGTAAGGTTCGTGGAATCAAGATCAAGCTTACCGCCCCAATCGTCTCCAAGCTCCTTCAGCTCCCTATCATTGATGAGGAAGATGACCTAACTGTCGAAGATTATGATCGTGCCTGCAGATTTTGTAGTGTATTTGTTTGTGTGTGCACTATTCGTCGCCCTAATCTCAATGCAGAGAGCAAGTTACTTGTGGACATTCTCGAAAAAATCCTTCTATGCCGCACTATTTTGTCAGCTTCATCACAAATGATTTCTTTGACATGATATCTGCTGTAATCTGCAGGAAGAAATTTAGGTGGGGTATGATGATTTTTGACAAAATCAAAGACAATATCGAGGCACCCAACTTTGGTAGAATAGTTTCTCTTCTCCTTCATGAGCTTCAGCCAGACACTTTTGATCTTTCTAGAGGTATTTCTTTGCCTCATATGAAGAAAGTCTCCATTTCTTCCATTCAAAGATGGGAAATCAAGATTCAGAACCCTGTCCAAGCTGCCAAATCCCATGATCTCCAAGTAAATGAGGACAGGACTCCATCTTCAACTTTACATCAAGTAGTTGGCACATCAGGTACAGTTGTTGAGGGGGAGCCTGCTCCTGCAGTCCCAGAGATAAGTCAGGGTGCTCTTCCATCAAATGTTTCTCCTCTTGCTGTTATATCTTCAGAAGATTCTGCTCCTGCTAAATAAATTCTTACTGATGACCTAGTAAATGATCAAGTTCTATCCACAAAATATGACATCTACAGGATGATAGAGGAACTCACCTCTAAAAAACCTCTATCCCCTCTGCCTGAAGTATATCCATCTCAACCAGAACCATCTCAACCAGATCCTTCTGAACCAAAATCTTCTCAGGCCCAGCCTCCTGTTGGGAATGTACATGATGAAGAGACAGTTTCTATTTTTGATGATAAACAAGTACCCCTGAAGTAGCTGAAGCACCCCTTAGAAGCCTAGACTTCTCCCTCCCTACTATTATTAGTGAGGAAGGAGAGTTCATGATTCATACCACCAGAGGCCAGAGCTCAGCTGTTATTGAAGAAATAGTTCCCTGGACAGCTCCAATCCTACCTCCACCTCCTCCATCTATTGAAATTCCTGAAAATACCCTTCTGGGTAAAATTGAATCTATGCTAGCCCAGCAAAGAGTGTATTTTGACAACTCTCTAAAAGTGGTCATAGACAAACTAACTGCTCTAAAGAAAGAAATGAGCAGAGGCATTGCTGAAATTCAGTACAATACTGATTCCCTCAAACACCTATTCCAAATAGGTGGGAAAGCCTTAGACCACACAATTACTAGCATTGGTCATGTCATGGACCAATCAATTACTTTAGCAAACAATCAAATTCAGTTATAAAAGAATGCTCAAGAGCACAATTTCAAGACATGTGAAGAAGTTGGCAAGTTTAAGGATGATATCATCAACACCCTATGTGTATAAGTCAGAAAGGGGGAGAAATTAGTCAAGGAATATCTATAGAAATCTGATAGTACCATGAAAACTTTTTGGGAAGGAAAGCTACAAGAGATACATGTTGATGTTTAAACCCAAATTGATGGTGTCAAATTTCATACCTATGATACGGCAATTTGGATGCACAACCAAATATTTCTTGAATTTCAAGTTGATCCAAATATTTTTCCTCATCATCTCAATCCTACTGCCCAGCATCCTTCTACCCAGCAGCCTCATTCTCTCCCAGATCTGAACATTATGATGCTCAGCCTCCTGACACCTATGCTCAAGTCTGGAATTCTGATCAAGCTAATGTGCCTCCTCAATTACCTCCTGATGTGCAAATTCCAAAGAGAAGAAAGTATGGTGATGGTGCTTCTGTAAGAAGATCCACTCCCATGTCTGAACATGCTGTAAGAGAACATGTTGAAGTTTGGAGCCCAACTTCTAAGTCAATCATTCTGGATACTCTAAGATTAGTTATGGAATTCAGAGAAAATAAGGAAAACTACTACTCTCACTTTGAATGGGAAAAGTATGAGAAGTTTATGACTCCAAGAAGTCTTCATGACAGGAAGTATAGTCGTGAAGATCCCTCTGCTCCTCCCAGGCCATCCAAATACTTTCCAAAGCCATTTATGTATTTCCAGAGACAGGAAGAAATTCACTAGAGACAGCAACGACAGCAGACCAAGAAGTAATAGAAGAAGATCAGAAGTTTCTTTATGGATTTTGTGGAATTGGATTTTTCTTGGACAATATCTATAAATATAAATCATTTAATTTTTATGATCTGATTTTTTTATAACATAGCATTTCTCATTATTACTTTTTTTACTAGTTATTATACTTATTTATCTTGATGTAATTCACATTAATGTATAGGGTTCTGACTTCTACAAATATAGGGAGATTGTTGGGTATTGTATCCACAATAACCTAGATTTGTATGAAGTCACCCTTGAACTAAGATGAATTAAGGTTGTATTTGATACTCTTTTTAAGTTAAGTGCTTGCAGGTCATAATTGCCAAGTGTACACCAATGTCAGTCTAAAATGAGTCACCAAACACATGACCATATAATGTAATCCCTCATTGTGTGATCCATGGTGTTGACTCATGTGTAGCTTCTCTATTGGGACACACTTCTTTTTCAAGTACTAAAGATATGGAAGAAACTATGGGTTTCTGACCTCCAAGAAGAATAATTAATAATTCTGTTAAGAAATTTCTCTAAGTAAAATTCTCGAGAAGTTCTATGTCTAGTACTCGAGAAGTAAAGTTATTGTTCTCGAGAAGCAGCAGCATTTCTCGAGAAGCCCAAGAGTTGTTCTCGAGAAAGCCATGTTCTTCTCGAGAAGTCTTAAGTATATCTCAGAATTATTTTAAGTGTTGTTCTCAAGTAAGCAAAATTCATTACTCGAGAAGGCCAAAGTTCGTTCTCGAGAAAGCCAAGTCACTTCTCGAGAAGGCCAAAGTTTGTTATCGAGAAAGCAGAAGTTATTTCTCGAGAAGGCTAAGATTTGTCTCGAGAAAGCAGAAGTCATTACTCGAGAAGCCGAAGTTATTTCTCGAGAAGTCCAAATTGTTCTCGAGAAGTCCAGTCAGCTCTCGAGAAGTCATTACCTATTTCTCGAGTAACAGAAATTATTTCTCGAGTAATAATCCTTTCTTTCTCAAGAAGCCAGAACTCATTTTCAGTATTTTCCTTAAGTACTTCCTCTCGAGAACCTTATACCTCTTCTCGAGAAACAGAATTTGTTCTCAAGGAGTCATTCCTTTGCTCGAGAAATGAAGTTCTTCTTTGAAATTTTTCATTAAGTCCCGATGAAAGTAATTTCAAATTGATCTCGTTTCTTATTGTTCCACGTATTATGTCATTAATGATTATGACCGTTAGGCAAGTCCTATAAAAGGTCTTATCACAATCGACTAACCCTAAGAAGAAAATTAAGTTATCTGAATTGCAATTTTTCATTTCTAAATCGGGAAGCGCCGCCAATTACTCATCGTCTTCTTCACCACTGACCTTCTCTGATCCAAGAGATTCAGAACAAGAAGGTTTCAACAGATCAAGACTTCAACATCAACAGATCTACTCCTTGATCATGTTGATTCCTAAGCTTTCAGATCCAGAGATTTCGCCTTTTCTTCTTCAATCCATTTCTGATAGAGCTTCAAATTTCAAGAAGGAAGAAGGGGTGAAGATTAAGATATGAAATATTTTTGTTTGTATTTTTCTGTCAAACATTTATTCTTGTAGGAGAATTTTTCTCCGAGTTGTAGGAGCTTTGTTCTCAGAGATTTTTGTAGGAGTGTTTTGACTCCGAGTTGTAGGGGCATTGCTCCGAGTTGTAGGATTGTTTTTCAATCCGAGCTAATAGTGAAGTAGCCGAGTCTAGCGTTGTGCTAGATCGGTGAGGTGGAAAGTGGACGTACCCAATGTTGGAGAACCACTATAAATCTTTTGTTTTTTGTGGCTTGCTTGTTTATTTTCTGCGCTCCGTCGTTACAAGTTTTTATTCCGCAAAAAGACGCAGACCTCATCTATTCACCCCCTCTAGGTGATTTAAGAAGACAACTAAAAGCATCAGAAAGGTCCCTCTTGAACTTTAATATAAATCCTAGGGTCTGAGGCATCCATGAATAGTCACACCCTTTCCTTCCAGATCCCTAAATTTTCCTTCCTATAAATAGGAAGTTTCATAGAACTAAACTCTTTGTGGTTCTCACTTGAAGCCATGATGATATGCTTCTTGCTACCCATGGAGATCTTGTTCAGACTGTTAAGCTATTTTTGAAGAACCTCCCTCTGATACCATTTGAAAGCCTTTTTTAAGGGTAACTAAACACCTCGAGGAGGGGAATTGGTTTATTTTAAATCTTTTCAACTTTGAGCTTGATATGTGTTTAAGTTAGTAGTTAGCATTCAAGATCACAAAACAACACAAAAGATTTATAGTGGTTCCCCTACCTAGGGTACATCCACCTTCCCACTTCACAAATCTAGCGGTGTGGTAGATTCGGCTAACTCCTCCTTTATACTTGGCTCCTTGAGCATACACCTTAGATCCCTTGAGATCTTAGAACTCAGAGATCAACAACTCCTACAACTCAGATGTTAACCAAGATCCTATCTCGGATCAACTCTAAGATCCTACCTCAGATCTACTCTAGGACCTTACCTCAGAGTTCAACAACTCCTACCTCAGACTGCTTCACTTTCCTACAACTCAGCCTTTATAAATTAGGCTTACAACTCAGATCTCATAGTGATCCTACAAGTTTGAGTAAAGGTTTGATGAAACTGACTCTAGAGAAAAATCTCTGAGCCTTCTTCCTAGACTGTGTAGAAAACGGTCCTCCTTCACAGAAACTAGAAAGTTTATCTTCAATATTGTATCAGCTTGTGCGGTGAAGATCTTCTACAAAGCTCTACTCCTTCTTCAAGCTTGAGAAAGATTTGAGTTTTGTGTAGCATGCTTGAAGATGAACGGTGAAATGTCTTGAGCTCTGTTGGCTGCATTTTGCAGAAAGAATTAGGGTTTGTAAAGATAAAAAAGAGTTCTTGCATGTAAAGATAGACCATGCTCTGCTTTTATATGTCGGCCATGGAAACAGTTATATGCCGCTTTTAGAACGTGTCATGGGCAGCTTTAATTATTGCTTTATCCCTGATAACTCTGTCGGAGAAGTACACCGTTCTTTGTCTTTTAGTTCTCTATCTGCTTTAATTTGAATTTAAGAATGACGTTAGCATATTTGACGTTTCCCCTATGGACTTAGAAAAAAAAATTCTGACAACCGGTACAGGCATTGAGTGTATTTGTGTGACTCAACGAATTAGTTATAAACAGTTAAGTCCATAAGTGTTGAGTGAACATCCTTCACTCGACACATTTACCCTTAGCTGAATTCTACCTTACTGAAGAGGCTTTGAGTGAATTTTGATCACTCAACACTTTTGACTTCAACTCTATTTATTAAGCAGGCATTGAGTGAATTGCCTTCACTCCACTCATTTGCACTTTGATAGCTTCCCTTCTGCATGCATTCAGTGAACGGCCTTCACTCAACACATTTACACTTAGTAACATTTCTGAGTAGGCATTGAGTGAACTTTCTTCACTCAATGCTTTTCTATTTGGACAGAATTTCTTGAGTAGGCGTTGAGTGAACTGCTTCACTCAATGCATTTGAACTTAGCTGAATTCTTTAAGCAGGCATTGAGTGAACTTTCTTCACTCAACGCATTTGTACTTAGCCAAATTTAAGTCCTTCTCCACTGAGTCTTTGAGTGACTGAATATCTATCGACGCTTTTTGGCCTCTAGCATTGAGTGATGTGTGATCACCCAACGCATCTGTACTTAGCCAAATTACTTACTCTCTCAAGTATTCTGCCTTCTATCTAAGCAAACCTCTGACATTTATAACATGTCTAATCATGAATAGTAGAGTTCATGTATATTTGAACTTGAACAAATATCAAATATATGTTTGTGTATATTATTGACTTATGGCCTTCTTCAAATCAGAGACATTATAGTCAATGGACCCAACAGTCATGTTGTGTGAAACTTCGTCGGGTTAATGTTTAATCAAGTATATGGGTGTGACTTCGTAGGTCATAGGCATGACTTTAGGGGCTATGGGCGTGACTTGGAGAAAATCATCACGTTAATGTAAAATATCATCGTGTTCATCGTAATAATCACTGAATGAAGTAAACAGGCATGACCATAAGGTTCTTGGGCGTGACTTCAAGAAAATCATTGTGTCAATGTAAAATTTCGTTGTGTTCACTGTGATGATCGTTGAATGAAGTACATGTGCGTGACCATAAGGGTCACGAGCGAGACTTGGAGAAAATCGTCGTGCCAATGTAAAATATTGTCGTGTTTACCGTGATGATCGTAGAATGAAGAACACGAGCGTGGCCTTAAGGGTCACGGGCATGACATGGAGAAAATCATCATGTCATGGAGATTATCATCATGTCACACCCAGGATTGTGGAATTAGGCCAACGTGCCCTTGGTCACGGGCATGTACTATGGAAATTTATTAACATTTTCAGAATGGTGTGGTCTAGACCCCCACTCACCTTCTAGGCTTTATTACTACGAGTTCCATGACAAAAAACTAACAATAAGCCACTAGAAAATTGACAATTAGCATGATTTGACATTTTAAAGGCATGGGAAATAACTCTTCATTAATTTTTCAGCCCATCTGTTGGGATTTTTCCCACGCTAAACCCTCCCTCTTTCCTCACTTAATATCTTGCTCTCTTTCTCAACCCTTGAGCAACGGAGCTAAGAATTTTCTTGAGAAAAAAATCTTAGGAGGAGTTGGAACTTAGCCAACCTCTCCATCATGCCGCCAAGAAGACAAACTTGATCCATGACCACGAATCAGGTGTGCTTCCTCCCCTCTCCCATGGTGGATCTTTAGATCTAAAAATAGGAGAGATATTGGGCTCAAGAGAGCTTGATTTTTATGAGATCCTTGGAGATTCATAGGAATAGAACACACTAGAACTCCCATTCTAGGGCATTGTTTGTCGTAATAATAGCTTCAATCAACTCCTCTATTCAATACGAAGTTATAGGGCTTGATCTTGTGATGCATGGTGGTCTATTGAAGGAGTATTGGAGGAGATCAAGTCGGGTTTATCTCATTCATCGTCTGGAGGAAGAAGATGAATAGATTCCTTTAGATCTACATTAAGATATGTGCAGATTATTTATCTACAGACAAAACTGGATCATTTTTTATGTACACAGCTGGGTTCAAGACACTTTTTAGGTATGTTTCAGCAAGATCCAGAGCTCGGGCTCAACATGTAAGTTGTGGCACTCAGTAAGACCTTTCAGAAATGTGTTTACACGTTTTTTGGGTGCTCTATAGCTCCCTACGTTTGAATTTAAAATTGTTGTGTTGAGGATAAATATAATTTAAGTACCAAACTGATTCTGTCAAGTTTTACACAATTGAGGGTTCAAACCCAGTTTTAGGCATGATACACTTAGATCTGGACCTCGGGCTCAACATAAAAGTTGTAGTCCTTGGTAATATATTCGTAAAATGGGTTGGCAAATTATTTTTGGTGGACTCTAGGTCTCAAAAATCCTATGTTAGTAAACAGTGATGCACATGCATATATTTTTTTATTTTTTGAATTTCTCTCAAAATATTAATTGGACGCTTATGAAAATTGGTAGTTATTTGCTTAACGATATTGTAAACACCCCTTTTAAGTTTCAAAACTTTTGGATATATATTTGTTATGAATTTATCAATCATATCATATAAATTTAACGCGCCTTAAATAATTATTGTGGGACCAGATGAGGCTGAAATTTAGTGGAAATGAACAAAACATTAATTATGAACTATGGTAGAAGTTTAAGATGATTTGGTTTTGAAGTGATTTCTTAATTAATTTTTTTGTTGCAATTTATTGTGCTGAACATGAATTATTATGTTGTCCAATTGGGCAGGAATTTTGGAAATATGCATATAATTGTGTCTATATCTTTTTTAGTGGGTTAAGACTTAAATTGATCACTTCTTTCATTACTTTATTGACAACACTCTAGGAGAATGATCAAGTGATGATTATTATGTGTGGTTGACTACTGCTTATGAATTCAATTATGTTCAAAGCAGGTTATGATTCTAACATGAGGTTGGAAATAGAGTAAATATAGTTGGGCAAATCTTATTAATGAACCTAAACTAATCACTAAACTCACAAGTAGTCATGTAGGATCATGGAGATTATTTCCATGACTTACACATTCCACTACATAAGAGTTATGACAACTCGGTACGGTAGCAGTGATGGCTTAGTGTAGATTATAAGATATGATTTGTGAGAGGATTACTTGTTATGAGTCTAAAGGCTTACCGATCATCAAAATGACGGAAGCTTATAGATAAACTTTTGGTCTTGGCTCTTTGGTGTTTACATCCAAAAACTCCTTCCGTGCCATTTAAGACTCAGATGACCTGGTGTTGGGTATTGTATCAACAATAACCCTAATTTGAAGAAGGGTCCCCATAAGATAAGATGAATTGAGATTGCATTTGATGTTGTGTGTTTAGTTATGTGCTTGCAGGACTATATTGCTAAGTGCACACCAATTTCAGGTTATGGTGGGTCAGTAACACAGGACTATATAATGTAATCCTTCATTGTGTAGGCTAATGTGTTGACTCGCGTGTAATATCTCTATTGGGGTGTACTTCTATCCCAAGTGCATTAGAAAAATCAAGGAAGGACAAGGACTTGGAATCAGAAGAACAAAATTTTACCCAAGTAAAATTCGTCGAGTAACGTAAGGGATATTCATCGAATTCGTCAAGTATACTCATAGATACTCATCCAATTCATCGTACATACCTACTGGGACTCGTCGAATTCGTCATATTTACTTAGGGTAAAATTTCTCAGAGTTGGAAAATTTGTTAAGTAAAAATCGTCGAGTATCATCAAGTATACTCATCGAATTCGTCGAGTGTATCTTCCGATACTCGCCAAATTCGTCGAATATATATGTCGATACACGCGGAATTCAACGAGATTCATTGGGTATACCTTTGAGTTTTCGAATTTACTTCTCTAGAATTTTTTAAGTCAGATTCATCGATTGTAGCTTAGCTTATGCGTCGAATGCGTCGATTGTATCAGTTGATACTCATTGAATTCATCGAGTATGACAGTCGATACTCATCAAATTCGTCGAGTTTGTCTTCTACAAAGCTTTGAGTTATAGGTTCGATCGGGCTGAAATTCTCCAAGTAAATTTCGTCGAGTTTATATGTAGTTTGACGAGTTTACTCGGCTACACTCAACGATGCTCGAAGAATTTGTAACATCCCATTTCCAACTAGACCCCTGGGAGTGGTTTTGTCATAACAGAACCCTAGGAAAACCCAGGAATTTAAGTTTATCGACCAAGATTTCGATTCAAGGGGTGGTCACGCCCATGACCTAGGGCATGACCCCTTCTACGATCGTCGACCTCAGAAAGACGATCGGCGAGCTCATAAATTTAGCCATGGGCATGGCATGCCCGTGACCGATCTGTCACGCCCGTGACTTTCGAATGGCGTTGAGTGAGCTGAGCTCACTCAACGCCGTCGACTACGGCGTTGAGTGAGATCAGCTCACTCAACGCCATAAGCTGAATGGCATTGAGTGCACTGACTGCACTCAACGTCATCTGGTGTCATCTGGTTGGCGTTGAGTGAGCTTAGCTCACTCAACGCCGTAGACTGGATGGCGTTGAGTGAGCTTAGCTCAATCAATGCCGTAATCTGTCAGGTGGGATGGCGTTGAGTGCATTGAGTGCACTCAACGCCATAAGTTGAACGGCGTTGAGTGCACTGACCGCACTCAATGCCATTTGGTGTTGTCTGGATGGCGTTGAGTGAGGAGAGCTCACTAAACGCAATAATCTGGACGGCGTTGAGTGAGCTAAGCTCACTCAACGCCATCGTTTAAAAGGGGCATATTCTGGATGGCGTTGAGTGAGAAGAGCTCACTCAACGCCATAATCCGGATGGCGTTGAGTGAGCTGAGCTCACTCAACTCCATAGTCTGGGAGGCCATTCTTGATGGCATTGAGTGAGCTGACTCAACGTCGTATCTAGGATGGCGTTGAGTGAGCAGAGCTCACTCAACGCAGTAGCAAGGATGGCGTTGAGTGAGCAGAGCTCACTCAACGCCATTTTACTTAGTCTTTTCTAGCAGATTTATTTTGGCTGGGTGCTGGTTCGGCTGAACCGGGCTGGTCTAGGGAGTTGCCCGTTTCTTTTAATAAGAACCAATTAAGTCTTATTTTAAAGAAGGTTGACCGGTCAAGTGAAGCTGTGCCACGTGGACCGTCGGTTTTGCAAAAGGAGCAGTTACGGCCATGGTCGAGCCCGGCCTTCATAGCCAGTAATGGCACTTGACGCCTTGGCAGCCCTTCCCCTCCCCTTTTACGGCTGGATTCAACTCCTCTAGGGAAGAGGAGGAGTTTCCAACCGTTAGCTAGGTGTCATAGAGCCGTTTCAGCCCCCCTCCACCATGGCCGACACAAGCTTTAATGGACCAATAATGGCCATTAAAGTTTTGGTCGTTCCCTCTCTTTGACCAAGCTTTTAAACACCCTCAGAGGCCCAAGAGGAGGTTTTCCTAGCCTTTACCTGAAGTTTTTGAGCCTCCCACTATGCTATTGAGGTTTACGGTGACGCCACCACCACACCAATGGCATCCCGACGGTCTGCACGCCTCCAGCCCGCGAACAAGGTCCTCCCCTCCCTCTTCTTCTGCGGATAGATCTTAGGATTCAATAAGGTTGAGAATCGGGCTCAATTGAGCCCGATTGGAGTTTTCATTTTCATGGATTTTCCATGAAATCCTCATTCTTGGGCTCGCCGGAAAAAGCCTCTCCAGCGGCTGCGCCGCCTCCCGGCGATGGCCACTACCTCAACGGAGGTGGTGGTGGCGGTGGCCGGCCAGGGAGGAGGCTGGACGGCTGGCGGCTGCGCTTGGAAGTAGCTCCAGGTCTGGCAAATCGTGGCCTTTGGCTGGAGGAGGAAGACGATGCCAGGGCCCTCAGATCCTGCTTTAAGATCTGTGCATTTAATTAAGCTTTTATTTTATATGCATTTTTCTGTATTAAAATAACAGCCACCTTAGATAAATTAGGAAAAATACTTAGGGGTTTCTTATGAAGAAATGACCAACATGAAATTTGTAGCCCTATGGGTCTACTATATTTTAAAATTAATTTGGGTCAACTTGGTCAACTGGTTTGACCAGGGAACCTCTCTTGGTGGGATCTAGACCTAAAGCTAGGCAGAGACCAAAAGGTGTGCCCACCCTTCATCCTTTGACCAAATGATCTGAAATTTTGGAAAGGAGTCTTACCTAGCAGTACCTAGGGCCTGTCCAAAAATGGGAATTTTTGGAGAATGTTTTTCTATAGTTTTTAGAAAAATTTAATAATCTTAGGAAAAATTAATTAGTTGGCTTAATTACTTCCAAACCCTCCAAATTTTTGGTGAGTGGTCCCTGGGTTTATCATAAGGTTCTGTATAATTTTTCATCTCATTTGGAGATGTTTTATATAGGAAATGGACAAACCTAAGCTATGCCCTATTAAGGGGTTTTTAGGTCAAAAGTGCACTTTGAGATTTGAGTGGTCAAATCACCTCAACAGAGGCTGAGATTTTTACCACTGACTAGGAATGCTCTCTGGCACCCTCTCATGGATTTTGAGGTGGATTGTGGTAAATTTGCCCTAGGAACCAAGGCCAAACCCTAAGGATGGACCTTGGTGGCTTGTGAAGGGCATGGGGTCAAATGCCCTTGTAAGAGCTTGAAACTTGGTGGAAAGAATTCTAGGATAGCTAGAACCCTCTTGTAGAAGTTTAAATGGATTTTAAAGTAAATAGGCACCTCAAAACCCTAACCCTAGTTTTAGGGTAGAAGCTCAATTATGAAAGCACGGCCACTAAACCTTAGTTAAAAGTTTTGAAAATTTGATGGAGTAAGTTTTAGACTAGGAAGAACCCTTAGTAATTTTATTAGGATTTTATTGATTATATCTAGTACTTCATTCACAAGTTCCAAAAAGGGCAATTATGCTCAATAAATCATTTAGAGCAAATTACTTACTATAAAATTATGAAACCTGGCCAATGATGTTTTCAGATCAATATCTAGTTGTATAATTTTATTCATGATTTTCAGAGGAGTATTTACAATACTTGCTTCACAAATATAGCCTTTTGAGATTTTGGTAATTATTTATTCTAGAGCTCAATCCTCATTGAAGAATTATGAAACTTGGCCACTGATATTATTAGGGTGATGTTTACTTATAGGAATTTATTCAGGATTTTAGAAGTATATTTACAGTACTTGATTCACGAGCATGTCAATTTAAGATTTTAGTATTTGATTTACCTAGAATTTAATGTTCAGTGAACAATTATGAAACCTGTGACAAGCTCCGTGAGTGTTTAGTATTTTTATAGCTTCCGCGATAAGTGATTTGTAGTGAGGACTCTGATGTACCGGGCTCGAGCCCATTTCTTTATATTTCTTCTGAACTGATCTTTGCAGTACTTATATTTGATATTACTGATGGATTGGATGTGACTTCATTTTATATGTGTGTTTCTGTGGACCAGTTTACATTTTATGTATACTTACTTCTCTCTCCTTGTGATCGAAAAGGGCCGACAGAATTGGCGTTTTGTAGTGGCGGCCTTCCCGTGAGTCGGAGCCACCGTAGAGCGGCAATTCTGGGCTAAGACCCCAGTGTTCGAAAAAGAAAAAAAAGGGGGTCTTACAGAATTATACTTGGGTTATTTCTTCTATTTTTCAAAATCCAGCTCGGCGTGTCAAGATCGTCATGTATAGTAACTCGCGACCTTCCCGGTATGGAATATCTTTTCTTGTCGTTGCAAAGGACGATTCCTATATATATTTAGGGTGGATTTTCAATCAACCCTAATCGTGCTCAAAAAAAATTAAGAAACATCTCGAACGATAAGTCTGTTAGCTCCTGTACGTATTTTGCAAATTAAGGCGAGCATTTCTTTTCAAAATTGGATTTGAGGTCGGGCTACTATCAGCTGCTGATCAAGGAGGAGGACATACCAAAGACTACCTTTAGTAGCAGATATGGGCTATTCGAGTTTACCGTGATGCCCTTCGGGCTCACGAATGCACCATCGGCATTCATGAGCCTCATGAATCGGGTGTTCGAGGCATATTTGGATGTGTTCGTCATCGTGTTTATTAATGATATCCTCATTTACTCAAGGACAGAGGAGGAGCACTCACGACATCTGACACTGACCCTAGAGAGACTGCAGGAGCACCAGCTTTATGCGAAGATCAGCAAATGTCAGTTCTGGTTGAGGGAGGTGGCTTTTCTAGGCCATATCATCAATGGTGTTGGGTTGGCGGTGGACCCGGCCAAGATTCAAGCAGTTCGGGATTGGCCGCAGCTGAAGACGGCCACGAATGTACGGAGTTTCCTAGGACTTGTCGGTTACTACCGAAAGTTCATAGAGGGATTCTCTCGTATTTCCCTTCCACTCACATCCCTGACAAGGAAGGAGGTGCCCTTTTTTTAGACCCCATAGTGTTAGGTGGCTTTTTAAGAGCTGAAGGTTCGGCTCACTTCGGCTCCTATACTTGCCCTCCCTTCAGGGAAAGAAGGATTCCAGGTCTACACTGACGCTTCCTACCAGGGCATGGGTGCAGTGCTGATGTAGAATGGTCATGTGATAGCATACGCTTCTCAGCAGCTAAAGAAGCATGAGCAGAACTACCCAGTTCATGACTTAAAAATGGGAGCTGTCATATTTGCTCTGAAAGTCTGGCGGCACTATCTGTACGGTGTCCACTACGACATATACTCCGATCATAAAAATTTGAGGTATGTGGACACGCAGAAAGAGCTGAACATCAGACAGAGACGATGGGTGGAGTTTCTAGCAGACTACCAGTACGAGATGCACTACCACCCGGGGAAGGCAAATATGGTGGCAGATGCACTGAGCCGAAAGGTCGCAAACCCAAGAGCAGGAACGCGGTTGATGGCTTTGGAGTTGGTCTAGATGTTAGAAAAGATGCAGATATCCTTTGTGTCCGAGGATCACCCTGAGCTGTACCGGGAGTATCTATCGTCATTGATTGCCACAGATGACATTCGAGACTGAGTCAGAGATGGTCAGAGGACGGATGCCCAGCTAGAGCCGATATTTCGGGCCTTAGAGGCAGGCAATGTTGGTGATTACTCGTTGAGGAACGACCTAGTGTGTTTCAGAGGATAGGTTTACATACCAGAGGGAGGCCAGGTCCGGGAGGATATTATGATGGAGGCTCATTGCAGTTGGTATTCAGTACACCCGGGGATTACGAAGATGACTGCAGACCTGAAGAAGACCATGTACTGGCCAGGCATGAAGAAGGATATCACCTACTTCGTAACCCATTGCGAGGCATGCCAGTTAGTGAAAGTGTAGTGCAGAAACCCCGCAGGATTATTGCAGCCACTCCCAGTACCAGAGTGGAAGTTCAATGATATCGTCATGGACTTTATACATGGGCTTCCCCGATCGCGGACAAGGAACGATTCGATCTGGGTGATCGTCGAACGGCTGACAAAGGTAGCCAGATTTATTCCAATCAGGAAGGATGACTCGATTGGTGTGTTAGTCCGAAAGTTCGTGGAGCAGTTCGTCCATTATCATGGCGAGCCCAGGTCGATTGTATTAGACCGGGATGGACGGTTTACGTCCAGGGAGTAGAGATCAGTGCAGACTTACTTGGGCACTCGACTAACATTCAGTACGGCGTTTCATCCCCAGACGGATGGGCAGACGGAACGAACCAACCAGACTCTAGAGGATTTGCTGCGACTTTGCATATTGAATCGCAGTGAGCCTTGGGAGAAGCTGTTGCCACTGATCGAGTTCTCATATAATAACAGCTACCAGCCCAGCATAAGGATGGCTCCTTATGAGGCCTTGTATGGACGGAGGTGTAGGACTCCGTTGCCATGGATACAAGACGAGGATCCAAAGGCATTGGATTCAGACTTTGTCGAGGACACCGAGGCTCAGGTGAGATTGATACGGGACAGGATGCTAGGGGCACAGAGCCGACAGGCTAAGTATTACGACGCTCGGCACCGTCAGGTGGAATTCCGGGTGGGAGGCAAGGTGTTCTTGAAGATCTGACCAATGCATGGGGTTTCACAGGTACGCGGTCGGAAGAAGAAGCTCAGCCCAAGATATTGGGGCCTTATAGGATCCAGGAGCGGATCGGTCCCTTGGCATACAGGCTGAAGCTGGCACCGGAGCTGGCAAGTCTGCACGACGTGTTCCATATATCCTCTCTTAGGAGGGCTCTACTATGCCCGGAGCAGCAGATTACGGCCATAGATGGGCTAGTAGCATCTGATCGGTCAGTTCACCTGGAACCAGTCCGGATAGAAGACAAGGGAATACGAGTCTTACGCCGCAAGAAGGTTCCATTGGTCAAGGTCTTGTGGAGGAATCATGGGCGAGAGGAGCACACATGGGAGCCCCAAGAATTGATGCAGCAAAGGTACCCGGAGCTTTTTGGTCAGGTATTACTCACAACCTCTCGGGATGTTACAATTTACTTTTCATATTCGAAACCCGTGGGCCTAACTAGAATTTCGAGGACAAAATTTTTTTTTATATATATATTGGGATTTATAACATCCCTCAAAAAACTAGACCCCTAGAAGTAGTTTTGTCATGACCAGGTCATGACAAAACCCTGGGAAGCCCAAGAAGGCCAAGTGGGCCTAGGAATGTAGGTGAGACCACTATGGTCTGCAAACAGCAAATTTCTGAATCCTAGTTTAAGATGACCATGGGGCTTCACCAAGACTTCAAAACCCCATCATGGTAACATCAACCCATTGTAAGGACCATTAGAACCCTAAGGGTCCATTGGATAGGCCAAATTGACCTAGAACCCCTCTAGACCTAAATTGGACAGTGGGCCCTAATTAAGGGTAGTGTGCCCTATTAAAGCCCAAATAACCCTACCAAGGCCTTCCTAGACCTAAAGTGGGGTCAATGGGTCACTAAGGACCCATGGAGGGCAGTCAAATTGGTTAAGTTGACCCAAGTCAACCCTAACCCTAAATGGGTCAACCTGACCTACATAGGGTCAACTGACCTTCCCTTAGCCAAGTGGACCCCACATATACCTTCCTAACCCTAGTGAGAGGCCAATGGGTCACCAAGGACCCATTGAGGTCAACCAAAAAGGCTATGTTGACCAAAGTCAACTCTAGCCCTAAACTGGTCAAAGTGTCTTGGTTAAGGGTCAAGTGACCTCTAAGGGCCAAGCCAACCCCACCTAGACCTTAGGGGAGGCCAATGGGTCACTAAGGACCCATTAGGGGCAACCCCAAAGACCAAATTGACCAAGGTCAACCATAGTCAAAGTTTTGGTCAAGCTAGCCCAAATGGGCTAACTCAAGCTCAAGCCCAATTCACTTGGGCCAACCTTGTATTGATGGATGATATGAACATGTGGGATGCCATTGGGTTATGTAGAAGCCAAATTTCAGGCTTGGTGAGTAGGAGAGAGAAAAATATTCAAAGGGAGGAGAGAGAAAGAGAAGAAAGAAAAGGGGGGAAGACTTTGGGCTCATCCTCCCCCTTCCCAACCCCCTCCATTCATTCCACTAGGACAAGGAATGCAAGCCCACTTCAACCAGCTGGTCATTGACTAGTTGGAGCCATGATTTTTCCCCCACCTACTATAGCCGAAAATGTTGACTAGGAGGCCTCCAATGGCAATGCAGCCCACAGCCACCTAACACCCCATTTCTCCCTCTTAAAAGCTTCACCGGACTCCAAGGATGAATTCCCACACTTTTCCTGAAGGAGCAAACGGGTTTCACTGGGTTGTTTTAAGAACCCGACCACCACCACCACCATGCCAATCTGGCGATCGGCAGGCTACAGCCACCCCACAGGTCCTCCTCCACTCCTTCCTCCATGGGTAAATCATAGCAATCCTTAGGTCCAAGGTTCGGGCTCAATTGATCTCGATCCAATTTGAAAAATCACTAGTTTTTCCGTGATTTTTAGCTTCTTGGGTTCGCCAGAATAGGGCTCTCCGGCGGCTGTGCCGTCACCTGGAGACATCCATCACCTCAATGGAGGTAGTGGTGGCGGTGGCCGGCCGGGGAGGTTGCTGTAACGCCCCCGAATTTTTTGACGATTTATTTAAATCCTTGTTCGGCGTTACGTTGACGTTTTCCGTCTCGAGCCGTTGTTAGAGTACCTCGTTAGGTGTTCTTAGAGGTTTAGCCTGTTTGCGGGTTTCCCCAGCTAGCCGGTGTCTGTTTTGGAGACCCGGTTGAGCCTTTCAGGGAATCCTCGTGTTTTGGCTTCGGGCGAGATTAGCTCGAGTTTTTGATCGTCGGAAGTCGTTTTCGACTTCGCCGTTGTTTCGTAGCCCGTGTATTTAGCTACAGTGCGAGTTTGGTCGAAATCCGAGAACGTTAATTTCCGCGTCGTTTCTACGGTCGCTAGTTAGCGAGTCGTCACTTTAGGTGAGCGTATATGCATATTTGCGCGTTTGTAGCATAGGGGCGATTCGGGTGTGCCGATGCCTAATCGTACGTGCACGTGCGTGCAAGGTTTTATAATTATGTACGTGCGTGTGCGTGGGCGTGCGTGAGAGATTGAAGTTCGTATGAGATGGTGATTACTCTTATACGAGGGTGTATACTATTAGGCGTATAGTTATGTATCAGTGTATGTAAGTGTTAGTATATATATATATATACGTAATAATATGTGTATAGGAAATGTAGTTCATTATTAGTATAATAATTTGATTTAGTTAGTATATATATGTATTAATTTGGATAGTATGGTTATTAGATCCAATGTAATTATTGAGTAGTTATGTAGGATTTAATATCATGGGTTAGTTAAGTTAGAGTTAATTCATTAGGTTATAGAGTTTATAATTTATAAAGTTTATAATGTATAAAGTTTGTAATTAGATTTACATTATATACGTTAGCATAAGTTAGTGAGTTAGTATTAGTTATATATTATTTAACTTAAAGCTTTAGATTAGGTATTCAACCTCATTCCCTCCCAGCCCGTGTAAAAAAAAAAAACGCCTGTGCAACTCCCGAAGCCAAGCGGAAGCGAGGAGGCGAACCCTAGCCGGCCTTTCCGCCGCCCGCCGCCGGCAGCCCCGGCCCCCTCCTTCCGATCCGAGCCCGGATCCGCGTTCCCCTCGCCGAGGCCTACGACCCTAGGTAATCTATTTGATGTTTCACCGTTGATTTTTTTTCATGGCTCGATTCCGATTTCATTTTGGGATTTTTGGAATTTCTTGTTCTCCTTTTCACGTTTAGATGCAATCTTAGGTGGCTTTGGTGTTTGTTGGAGCTTTTCGTGCTCTTGGGCGTCCGCCATAGCGCCGTTGTGCTGGCGAAATTTTTCGGTGATACGTGCGAGGCAAGTGCTTCTCCCTTTTTCGCCGTTTGGCCTCCCTTTTGTTCAATTCCTTGTTAATTTCATATATTCGTGCAAATCGAAATTTGTAAATTGAATTTCTCCTTAACCTAATCCCTATTGAAAACGCACTAGAAAAATTAGGATTTCTACCCTCCCGCTAGTAGCTTCCGATTTAGGACGGCGTCGCGGTAGGTGTGTAGCGTAGATGTGGGTTAGCGTCGGGTTGAGTTTATGTTAGGCCTAGGTGTAGGTCTAGGGTTTGGGATTTTTCCTAGTTTGCCTAATTGAGGCGTTTAGGTGTAATTGTGCACGCACGGCCTATGGTCGTGCGTCTTTTAATCGTGCGACCCGATGTCGGTGCTCGTACGCTAGGCTTAGAATCGAGTGAGTGTACTCACTCGCAGCGGCGTTGCGTAACCGCAGCGATGGATTCCTTAGCGTTGATTTCTCCCCGAGTGTTTTGCTCGCAAATCGAAAGTCCCTTGTCGGCTGTTACCTTTCGAAGGCCGAATCGTGGGTTGTGGTCAGTAGTGGTGGTGGATGGCTCTTTTATGGGTTGTGTGGTGTGATGTAGCCTTGACCGCACTCTTTACCTTGACCCGAGTAGTTTTCTGGGCAAGTGAGTGATGGGTCTTTTGTGCCTTCACGTGTCAACCCTTGAGCAATTTGTTGACTTGGAATTAGTGGTTAGGCGATTTGGAACGTTTTCAACCTGATTCCAAGTTTCTTGTTTTTGCTACTGCCGCCTCTCACAGTTTAGGATGTTAGGCGTTTCTTCCGTAGGTGTTGCAGCATTTTTTTTTTGGCATCATGGCCATGTTGACTCTGCAGGTTTTTAGGCAGAGTAGTTGCTGTTTACCCGCACTTGGTGCAGGTTTGCTTTTCGCTCTTCCTTGGGCATTGTTGTTTTTACTCTAGTTTGTACTCTCTTTACTTTACCTTACCTGCTTTTACCTTACTCCTTTTTAGCACTTGCATTCCTTTTTTCCTTGCTCTGAGGTGTTCTATTTTCTTCTGAACGCCTCAGGTTCTGGGCAGTAGCCAGTAGGTGGTTGTTGCTGTGGTGCTGTTGGAGGTCCTTCTGTTGCCTGTTGAGACTCTCTTGAGTCATTGTGAGGTAGTTTTACTGCACTTTCTACAGACATACATACTTGCCAGTGGGTTCGTGTCAGCTGTTGGCGCCCCTGGTAGTTTTACCTTTTGCACTAGATATGTTTACTTTTACTGCTACCCTGTCCTTGGGGACCTAGTTTACTTGCTCTGGGAAGTTTTATGCTAGGATGCTAGCTATTTTGAAACTATAAAACCTCAACTATATTATGTATAAAGCATGATCAGCATGATTTCTAAAAAGAACTCACTTAGCGTACTTTCTTAAATTACGTATAACAGATGATTTTTCCTATATATGTATAAATTAAAACTAGAATTTTGGGTCAGCGTAAGGGTCCCTCGGGATCACTTATGCGCTCATTTAGGACGTTGATAAAAAAATGAAATATTTTCCGTTACGTATAAAAATTAGTTTTCGAACCGTGGACTATCTGATCCACTGAGCCGAGGGATACGGCTAATTAATTGAACCAGTTTTATAATCATTCTAACTTATGATTTGAAGGTTTAGAGTGTTGCCTGAGCGTCGGCAGTTATCCCCTGCTCGACGTGGCATCACAGCTCGTAGTTTTCTCTTGCTCTGATTTATTTAAATGGTGAGAAAAATGCGGGTTGTGACAGTTGGTATCAGAGGGAGGTTGCTCGACAAGTTGGTCGGGCAACCTTTCCTTGTTTGTACTAGATGTTTTGAGTCATATCATACACACACCGACATGTCATCAGCACGTCTTGGCTGAAGCACGAACACTGCACTACACTCATAGCATAACATGAAGTATACGGGGCATATTATGTAACATGAAATGCATAATATGTGTTTGTATATGGATCCACCATAGGGGCAACATGCGAGGGTTATGTATTATGGGGTGCATAACCTCACCGCATGGATGCGACTAGCACGTTTTCCTTTTCGTTGCATGAGAATGTTATGTATTATGGGATGCATAACATTTTCATGTGTACGCCGCCATGGCATGCATTAGGGCCTTTTTAGAATGCATAGCATAATCATGCATAGCATAACATTGCATAAGCACAACGCGCCAAGCTAAAGGCTTGCAGGATGACATGTGTACACGCATAATTTTTTGAGTCAAAAAGAATATAAATTCATGCATCCCCGATCTAGGCACAAGAGTTAGTGTGATGGTGGTGAACCATCTTAGGCTAAGCATATCATTCCTTTTGTATTAAATAAAATAAAATCTCAGAGCAAGTATAGCAGTAGAAGATCATATTTATGTATGTATTATCTGTACTCTTTTTGTCTAATCCTAGGAGTTTAGCTAAGTTCTAATTGTTTGATCTGTTTTAATTTTTTTATATATAGCATGCCGCCGAAGCGTAGAGTGACGAGGTCGACTCCCCAGTCGGAGGGTGAGTCCTCTGGTGCCCAAAGTGATGCGTTGGTGGAAAGCCTGAGGCAGAGTAACGAGGCCTTATCAAGGCAGGTGGTGGAGTTGCAGGCCCAGATGCAGTCCTTTTTATCCGGAGCGGCGGGTCAGACTCCGGGAGTTCAGGACCCCGCCGTGGGTACAGCTGTTCTAGCCCCTCCTGCCCCTCCTGCTCCTCTCGTGCCTCCAGTGGTGGTGCCCCCCGGGATGGCTTTCATCTCCCAGTTTCAGCGGCTGCGACCTCCTACCTACGATGGTAAGGCGGACTTTATGGTACTGGATGACTGGGTGATCTCCATAGAGGAGATGTTTCACTACTCTGGGGTGACTGAGGACCAGAAGGTGATGTTAGCCGCCTATCAGCTGAAGGGGCTAGCGAAGGGCTGGTGGTTGCGAGAGAAGGAAGGCATGGTGGGAGGATGTACTTGGGCATCCTTCAAAGAGATCCTGATGAGAAAGTTTCTACCGTCAGTAGAGCGAGACAGGCTGATGAATGACTTTCTTCATCTGAAACAGCGTCAGCTCACCATCAACGAGTACGAGATTGAGTTTGGCAAACTCAGTCGATTTGCTCCGAGTTTGGTGGCTACTGAGGAGGACAGAGCAAAGCGTTTTCTGGGTGGCCTCAGGAGCGATGTCCAGCAGCTTGCGGTTGCTCACGGCGCGGTTACTTATGCGGGAGCAGTTGAGGCCGCTTTGAAGGTAGAGGCTATCGAGAACGCGAAGCAGCGCGGACAGCAGGCGAGAAGCGAGAAGAGGAGGTCAGTTGAGGAAAAGGGTCCCCAGGTTCTTGGTGCTGCTTCTGAGAAGAAGAGCAAGGTAGTGTGCAGTTTCTGTGGCCATCCGGGCCACCCAGCTGAGAGGTGCTTCAAGAGGGCAAGGGTCCAGAAGAAGGAGCATGTGCATGCTATCCAGGGTGCTCCTAGGAGGGATGTTCTTTGTCCTGTCTGCAAGCGACCCGGTCACGATGCTGCTCAGTGCTGGTCCAAGGATCGTGTTTGCTACCAGTGTGGCCAGAAGGGCCATATTAAGTCGAGGTGCCCTCAGGTTCAGTCCGCTCTTCATGCTGTTCCGCTTCAGGCTTTACCTCCGCCTCAGCCGGTGGACAAGGGTAAAGGGAAGCTGAATGTGGTATCTTCAGCGGAGGCTGAGACTTCGGCGCAGGTTATTTCAGGTAACCCCCCCCCCCCCCCCCCTCGCTTGACTTTCTCTTTTGTAGCAGTTTTAGTGTTGCTATTGTTTTGTTAATTGCTTGTGCGTTTAATATTTTGTTTGTGTATAGGGAAATTTAAGGTAAGGAACCGCTGGGCCCGCGTTCTGTTTGACTCAGGTGCTACCCACTCCTTTGTGGCTAGGGCCTTTGTCGAGCGGTGCCAGTGGGTTCTTGATCGTGTTGGTGGTGCCTTTAGCGTCAAGTTCCCCTCGGGTGAATCCGTGATATCAGATCAGGGCATTCTGGACTGCCCTATTTGGTTGGGGGATTTTCTGGCCAAGGCTGATCTGAAGGTTATAGACCTGGAGGATTTCGATGTCATCCTGGGTATGGACTGGCTGTCCCGATATGATGCAGTGATTCAGTGCAGGGGAAAGCGCTTGGATTTCAGGAAGGACAGCGGTCAGCCTGGGAGTGTTTTCGGTGATTCGCGTCGGGACTCTCCGGCGATTTCTGTGGTATGTGCTCAGAGGGTTTTTCCTGCTAGCTGTTTTGCTTGTTTAGTATCAGTGTTGGGGACTGTTAGCAGTGTGCCGCTTTTGGATGAGATTCCGGTTGCGCGAGAGTTTCCTGACGTGTTTCCTATCGATCTTCCCGGTCTTCCTCCAGACAGGGGTGTGGAGTTCGTGATTGATTTGGAGCCGGGTACGCGTCCGATTGCCAAGGCGCCGTATCGGATGGCCCCGCGAGAGCTGGAGGAGCTTCGTACTCAGCTTGATGAGTTATTGGAAAAGGGCTTCATAAGGCAAAGCTCGTCGCCCTGGGGTGCTCCGGTTCTCTTTGTGAAGAAGAAGGATGGTTCGATGCGCCTTTGTATCGACTATAGAGAGTTGAACAAAGTCACCATCAAGAACAGGTATCCACTGCCCAGAATCGACGATTTATTCGATCAGTTGCGTGGCAGTTCAGTATTTTCGAAGATAGACCTCCGTTCGGGTTACCATCAGCTTAGGATCCGAGAGTCGGATGTTCCACGGATGGCTTTCCGATCGAGGCATGGTCATTTCGAGTTCCTGGTCATGTCTTTTGGGCTGACCAATGCGCCTTCAGCATTTATGGACATGATGAACCGGGTGTTCAAGGACTTTCTGGACAAGTTTGTCGTCGTGTTCATTGACGACGTTCTGATTTATTCTCGAAATGCGGCGGAGCATGATCAGCATTTGCGGTTGGTGTTATCCGCCTTGAGGGATCATCAGTTGTATGCCAAGCTGAGCAAATGCGAGTTCTGGTTGCCTCAGGTTTCCTTCCTGGGTCATGTAGTGAACAAGGATGGTATTTCAGTGGATCCGGAGAAGATCTCTGCAGTGATGGATTGGCATAGACCGAGCACACCCAAGGAGATCAGGAGCTTCTTGGGGTTGGCCGGCTATTATAGAAGATTCGTCGAGGGCTTTTCTACCTTGGCAGCGCCCTTGACAAAGCTGACGCAGAAGCATGCGGCGTTCGTTTGGAGTGATAAGTGCGAGGAGGCCTTTCTGGAGCTGAAGAGCCGGTTATGTTCTGCCCCTGTGTTGACCTTACCGGCGGAGGGACAGGACTATGATGTTTATGTGGATGCCTCGCATGTCGGGCTCGGTGGCGTGTTGATGCAGGAGGGGAAGGTGATCGCGTATGGGTCACGGCAGTTGAAGACTCACGAGCGAAATTACCCTACGCACGACCTCGAGTTCGCAGCGGTGATTTTTGCCTTGAAGTTGTGGAGACACCTACTCTATGGAGCTCAGTGCAAGATTTTCACAGATCACAAGAGCCTGAAGTACGTGTTTACACAAAAGGAGCTGAACCTGCGTCAGCGGCGGTGGCTTGAGTATGTTGCTGATTATGATGTTGAGATTCAGTACCATCCGGGCAAGGCCAATGTGGTGGCCGACGCCTTGAGCCGGAAGACGGGGAAAGTCTTCAATCTCACCGCGGATCGTTTAGTGGAGGAGTTTCTATTGATGGACATCACCGCAGGACGCTGTGAGTTGCAGAGCAGTTTGGTAGTGGCAGAGCCATCATGGATTTCTCTCACCAGATTGCACCAGAAAGAGGATCCGGATTTGTTGCACTTGTACCTCAGGGCTGAGAGGGGAGAGTTGCCAGATTTCTCCATCGACGAGGCGGGTACTCTGAAGTACCGCGGCAGGTTTTGCATCCCCGCAGTTGGAGACATCAGAGTTATGGTATGCAAAGAGGCTCACGGATCCAGTGTTTCCTACCACCCGGGATCCACGAAGATGTACCATGATCTGAAGCAGATCGCCTGGTGGTATGGGATGAAGGGTGATATAGCTCGTTTTGTCTCGGAGTGTTACACTTGCAGGCGGGTGAAGGCCGACCATGGGAGGCCTGGTGGCAAGTTGGCACCTTTGGAGATCCCGACTTGGAAGTGGGAAAGCATCTCGATGGATTTCATTACAGGCTTACCGAGATCTCCGAGGGGGTTTGATTCTGTTTGGGTGATCGTGGACCGATTGACGAAGTGTGCGCACTTCGTACCTTATAAGATCGATTACTCGATGAAGAAGATTGCTGAGTTGTATTTGGATGAGGTCGTTAGATTGCACGGTGTTCCAGTTAGCATCGTTTCAGATCGAGACTCTCGGTTTACATCACGTTTCTGGAGGAGTTTGCAGGAGGGTTTGGGCACTGATTTGAGGTATTCCACAGCTTACCATCCGCAGACCAACGGGCAGACCGAGCGTGTGAATCAGATTGTGGAGGATATGATCCGGTGCTATATTCTTGATCATGGAGGTGCGTGGGACGAGCGTTTACGGCTCATGGAATTTGCCTACAACAACAGCTACCAAGAGAGTCTACAGATGGCTCCCTTCGAGGCGTTGTATGGGAGGCGCTGCAGAACCCCTTTGTTTTGGGCCGAGGCCGGTGAGAGGCCTTTGTTGGGTCCTGGTGCACTCGAAGAAATGGAGGTCTCCGTGACGCTCATTCGGGAGAAGCTTCGGGTGGCTCAGGAGAGATATGAGAAGAACGCCAATCGGCGTAGGTCCGATTTGGAGTTTTCAGTGGATGATTTGGTCTTCTTGAAGGTGTCACCGATGGTAGGAGTGAAGAGGTTTGGCAAGAATCGGAAGTTGGATCCGAGATTTGTGGGCCCGTTCAGGATTTTGGAGCGTATTGGTGCGGCTGCTTATAGGCTGGATCTGCCAGCTAGCTTCCCGGGGGTTCATAATGTCTTTCATGTGAGCCAGTTGCGGAAGTGCGTGCGGAGCAGTGGGCAAGTCTTGGACGCTGTGCCCCAGTTGGAGCCCAATCTCTCGTACGTCGAGGTGCCGGTCCGCATTTTGGAAGCTCAAGCTCGAGTGTTGCGGACGAAGTCTATTCCTATGGTGAAGGTTCTTTGGAAGAATCAGGATTTGGAGAGCGCAACTTGGGAGCTAGAGTCGGCTATGAGGGAGGCTCACCCTCATTTGTTCCCCTGATTGTCTGGTACGTTCTCTTTCTAGTAGTTGGTTTCTTTCCTTCTGTTGTAGAGGTAGTGTTCGCAAAGTTTCGGGTCGAAACTTTTGTTAGGGGGAGTGACTGTAACGCCCCCGAATTTTTTGACGATTTATTTAAATCCTTGTTCGGCGTTACGTTGACGTTTTCCGTCTCGAGCCGTTGTTAGAGTACCTCGTTAGGTGTTCTTAGAGGTTTAGCCTGTTTGCGGGTTTCCCCAGCTAGCCGGTGTCTGTTTTGGAGACCCGGTTGAGCCTTTCAGGGAATCCTCGTGTTTTGGCTTCGGGCGAGATTAGCTCGAGTTTTTGATCGTCGGAAGTCGTTTTCGACTTCGCCGTTGTTTCGTAGCCCGTGTATTTAGCTACAGTGCGAGTTTGGTCGAAATCCGAGAACGTTAATTTCCGCGTCGTTTCTACGGTCGCTAGTTAGCGAGTCGTCACTTTAGGTGAGCGTATATGCATATTTGCGCGTTTGTAACATAGGGGCGATTCGGGTGTGCCGATGCCTAATCGTACGTGCACGTGCGTGCAAGGTTTTATAATTATGTACGTGCGTGTGCGTGGGCGTGCGTGAGAGATTGAAGTTCGTATGAGATGGTGATTACTCTTATACGAGGGTGTATACTATTAGGCGTATAGTTATGTATCAGTGTATGTAAGTGTTAGTATATATATATATATACGTAATAATATGTGTATAGGAAATGTAGTTCATTATTAGTATAATAATTTGATTTAGTTAGTATATATATGTATTAATTTGGATAGTATGGTTATTAGATCCAATGTAATTATTGAGTAGTTATGTAGGATTTAATATCATGGGTTAGTTAAGTTAGAGTTAATTCATTAGGTTATAGAGTTTATAATTTATAAAGTTTATAATGTATAAAGTTTGTAATTAGATTTACATTATATACGTTAGCATAAGTTAGTGAGTTAGTATTAGTTATATATTATTTAACTTAAAGCTTTAGATTAGGTATTTAACCTCATTCCCTCCCAGCCCGTGTAAAAAAAAAAACGCCTGTGCAACTCCCGAAGCCAAGCGGAAGCGAGGAGGCGAACCCTAGCCGGCCTTTCCGCCGCCCGCCGCCGGCAGCCCCGGCCCCCTCCTTCCGATCCGAGCCCGGATCCGCGTTCCCCTCGCCGAGGCCTACGACCCTAGGTAATCTATTTGATGTTTCACCGTTGATTTTTTTTCATGGCTCGATTCCGATTTCATTTTGGGATTTTTGGAATTTCTTGTTCTCCTTTTCACGTTTAGATGCAATCTTAGGTGGCTTTGGTGTTTGTTGGAGCTTTTCGTGCTCTTGGGCGTCCGCCATAGCGCCGTTGTGCTGGCGAAATTTTTCGGTGATACGTGCGAGGCAAGTGCTTCTCCCTTTTTCGCCGTTTGGCCTCCCTTTTGTTCAATTCCTTGTTAATTTCATATATTCGTGCAAATCGAAATTTGTAAATTGAATTTCTCCTTAACCTAATCCCTATTGAAAACGCACTAGAAAAATTAGGATTTCTACCCTCCCGCTAGTAGCTTCCGATTTAGGACGGCGTCGCGGTAGGTGTGTAGCGTAGATGTGGGTTAGCGTCGGGTTGAGTTTATGTTAGGCCTAGGTGTAGGTCTAGGGTTTGGGATTTTTCCTAGTTTGCCTAATTGAGGCGTTTAGGTGTAATTGTGCACGCACGGCCTATGGTCGTGCGTCTTTTAATCGTGCGACCCGATGTCGGTGCTCGTACGCTAGGCTTAGAATCGAGTGAGTGTACTCACTCGCAGCGGCGTTGCGTAACCGCAGCGATGGATTCCTTAGCGTTGATTTCTCCCCGAGTGTTTTGCTCGCAAATCGAAAGTCCCTTGTCGGCTGTTACCTTTCGAAGGCCGAATCGTGGGTTGTGGTCAGTAGTGGTGGTGGATGGCTCTTTTATGGGTTGTGTGGTGTGATGTAGCCTTGACCGCACTCTTTACCTTGACCCGAGTAGTTTTCTGGGCAAGTGAGTGATGGGTCTTTTGTGCCTTCACGTGTCAACCCTTGAGCAATTTGTTGACTTGGAATTAGTGGTTGGGCGATTTGGAACGTTTTCAACCTGATTCCAAGTTTCTTGTTTTTGCTACTGCCGCCTCTCACAGTTTAGGATGTTAGGCGTTTCTTCCGTAGGTGTTGCAGCATTTTTTTTTTGGCATCATGGCCATGTTGACTCTGCAGGTTTTTAGGCAGAGTAGTTGCTGTTTACCCGCACTTGGTGCAGGTTTGCTTTTCGCTCTTCCTTGGGCATTGTTGTTTTTACTCTAGTTTGTACTCTCTTTACTTTACCTTACCTGCTTTTACCTTACTCCTTTTTAGCACTTGCATTCCTTTTTTCCTTGCTCTGAGGTGTTCTATTTTCTTCTGAACGCCTCAGGTTCTGGGCAGTAGCCAGTAGGTGGCTGTTGCTGTGGTGCTGTTGGAGGTCCTTCTGTTGCCTGTTGAGACTCTCTTGAGTCATTGTGAGGTAGTTTTACTGCACTTTCTACAGACATACATACTTGCCAGTGGGTTCGTGTCAGCTGTTGGCGCCCCTGGTAGTTTTACCTTTTGCACTAGATATGTTTACTTTTACTGCTACCCTGTCCTTGGGGACCTAGTTTACTTGCTCTGGGAAGTTTTATGCTAGGATGCTAGCTATTTTGAAACTATAAAACCTCAACTATATTATGTATAAAGCATGATCAGCATGATTTCTAAAAAGAACTCACTTAGCGTACTTTCTTAAATTACGTATAACAGATGATTTTTCCTATATATGTATAAATTAAAACTAGAATTTTGGGTCAGCGTAAGGGTCCCTCGGGATCACTTATGCGCTCATTTAGGACGTTGATAAAAAAATGAAATATTTTCCGCTACGTATAAAAATTAGTTTTCGAACCGTGGACTATCTGATCCACTGAGCCGAGGGATACGGCTAATTAATTGAACCAGTTTTATAATCATTCTAACTTATGATTTGAAGGTTTAGAGTGTTGCCTGAGCGTCGGCAGTTATCCCCTGCTCGACGTGGCATCACAGCTCGTAGTTTTCTCTTGCTCTGATTTATTTAAATGGTGAGAAAAATGCGGGTTGTGACAGTTGCCGGATAGCCGGCGGCAGCGGCTGGATGAAGGCCCAAGCGGGATGAATCTGGGCCGTCGGCTGGAGTTAGAAGATGACCAGATGTCGTCCAATCTACGCCAAGATTCTTGCTATTACAGATTTTAAACTATAGCTAGGTGTATATTTATTTCATTTCTATCACAGATTTTGTATTTAATGTTTTTAATTTTTAAAATTACCTAGAGGCAATTTCAGAGGAAATGGTCAACACATAAAATGTAGCCCTGTGGGTCTACTTTAATACAAAACTTGTTTGAACCAATTTTGATGCCTGGTTTGACCAGGGCGCTTATTTTGGTGGGGTCGATACATATGGTTGGGCAGAAATTAAAATGGGTGCCCACACCTCATCTCTGGTTCAATTGACTTGAAATTTTGGCAGGGAGTCACCCTAGTCCATATCTAGACCCTGCACAAAAATGGGAATTTTTGGGAACAATTTTTTTTATAGTTTTGTAAATAATTTAATTTCTCTAGAGAAAAATAATTTAGGGGTCAAATGAACTCCAAACTCATCCAAATTTTGGTGGGTGGTGCATGGGGTCATTATTAAGCTCTGGTTAAAATTTCATTATATTTAGAGGTGGTTTGAACTGAAATCATGCAAACCCTAGCCTTGCTTTAAAAAGGGTATTTTGGTCCAAAAGTGTACTTTGGGCTTTGTGTGGCCAAATCACCTCAACAGAGGTTAAAATTGGGGCCACTTACTTGGAATGGTTTTTATCACCTTCCCATGGAAAATGGGGTGGATTGGAATAGATTTGGCCTAAGATCTAAGGCCAAACCCTAAGGAATGGCTTTTGTGCCTTGTGAAGGGCATGAGATCAAAAGACCTTGTATGAGCTTGAAAACATGTAGGGAGGGTACTAGGGTAGCTAAAACCCTCTGGTGAAAATATTAGGGGATTTGGGAAAGGTTAGGCACCACAAAACCCTAACCCTAGTTTAGGGCACAAATAATGCAGTGCTAGAATATGTTAGTAAAACTCTTTGAAACATAAATAAAATTGGGTAGTGTGGTCATAAGGATATATTGAACCTCTGGTAAATTAATTGGGAATTTTGGAACAATAATACTTGCACTTCCTTTGTAACTCATGGGATTGCCCTAATTAATCATTTGGTCATTATGATCTCACTGCCCATTTGGTGGTCATAAAAATTTGGCAAAGGGAGTTTTAAACCTTCTTTGTCATGTATGAATTTTATGAGAATTTTTGGATATATTTTAGTGGTGCCTACTTCACAAGCTTAATAACATGAAAAATTGTTCAATAATTTGCTTAAAGCTCTTCACTGGCTAATAAATTATGAAACTTGACCTAGAGCATTTATATGCCCTTAAAATCATTCTTGAATTTTCTCTGAATTTTTGGAAGTAATATTGTCCTACTTATCTCTTTAAATGAATTAATGTTGGATATATTTGAAATTAAAATTAGGGGCCTAAACCTTGCTGAAAAATTGGGATACTTTGGGTGGTAAGTTAAATATTCATATTGCATATAACATAAATTTAGTGGAAAGTTTTGTTATCTGAGATTGGTACTTCATGTTCAATCTTGGAATTTTTGGCCACTAGAATAATTAAATAAATTATATGATAAGTAGGAAAATTGTGAATCTCTGGATTTAGACCTCTAAGGTCATAATAGCCCTCCAATAATTATTATAGGGGTACTGGATGATTATTTGATGTACCTCTCATTTTACATGTCATTTAGCCTTAGTGGTCTGCATATAGTAAAACTGTAGATATTATGTTGGAGTATAAATTCGGGCACATGAGTCAGGATTAGTGGTTTGCTGGTTTGGATAAATTAAAATGAGTTCGTCATTGGAGGTAGGATGAGTAGAGGGTTGGATTTGTTAGTGCTAGGTGGTGCTCGGGATCGACGAAAGATCGCCCTTCCCGTAGAGAGGAAGTGTCAAAAATACTAGGGTTAGATCCCATGTAATAGTTAAGGGACTAGGAGTTGGGTATTAACCAATAAGAATAAGTGTCTTGCGAAAGGGAGCTTTGGGCTTCAGCCCATCGTAGCTCCTAGTGCCCTCGAGAGCCCTTCACGGGGAATACCTTGGGCAGTCCTGGGCTAAACCTAAATCGTAGGCAAAATTGAAATGCAAGAGTAACTAGTAAATCTATGGTTTCACCTTCTCACACCTCGATGACTCGGGGAGATAGGTTGGGTCACTCGGGCAGTAAGCCCAATGGTTTTGGTGATTGGCAGGTTAGCCCGGCAAGCTTTGGCTCGGTAGTAATCCCAGTGGTTTTGGTGATGGGCAGGTTAGCCCGACGAGCTTTGGCTCGGTAATGGTTTGTGATGGGCAGGATGGCCCGGCGAGCTTTGTCTCTGTTGTTGCTTATGACGGGCGGGATGGTCCGGGGAGCTTTGACTCGATAGCTGATACATAAGGTTGCATGTGCATAAAGTATAAGGTGGTGGGTCTTCGGTATTGGTGGGTCGATGCACCGACGCCAATACGTTGACTCGGCAAGTGTGGTTTAGCATTGGCCAAATAAAGTCCGGTGCGCCAGCCGGCAAGAGTACGTAGAAGCTCCGCTTATTGCACCATCGTTGAGGCGTACGATAGGTCTGACTGGTAGTGCTATTACCGGTTTAGAGGTGGGAGAGGCCCAACCCACAGCTTCTGTTTGCCACTACGGAGGTATCCTAGGAGGTTCGGCTCCACAAAGGGGGAACTAAAGGTCTGTGTACACAGAGTCGAGTAGGTGGGTTGCACTTGCATGTTCACGTCATGGCATAATTGTATTTTATAGCATAATCATTGCATATAGCCCGACACCTAATGTATAAGTGGTATGAGACACTTTATACATTAGGCCCTACAAAACGACCCCTTTGTTTATAAGTTCGTGCGAGCGTGCTTATAATTTAAGGTTTTTATTCAGTATTACATATTTATGCTTGCTAGTAAAACCGACACTCTATCGTATAAATCGGTATGCGACTTTTTATACGATAGGAGCCCTGCAAGAGATCCCTTAGCTTATGTATTTTCACATAAGTTAAGGTTACCTTCGTATTCAGTGTTTCATACCTTTATTGCCGTCTTATATACCTTAGAACTGTTAGATTAGTTCCGCCGTCATCTGCTTATTTATTATTCTTTACTATCATGTCCTTCCCTTTCTTTCTCCCCGCTCGGTGCCTAAGAGGCATGGGGGAAGGGGTGAGGGATGATAACATTTAATTTTTTACACTAACAAAAATAAATGAAGATGATGATGCTCTACAAATATTAAAGTTCATTTTTATTTAGTAAACTATGTAAATCACTTAAATTTTATGTTTAATTTTATCCAGGAACAAATTACATTTCAATATTTTTGTTTAAAAAAACAAATTTCAAAAGTTATTCTTCCAAACAGCTTAATTAAAAAAACTATAATCTATTACTACTTCTCAAACACTATTCAATGAGCTTTTTTCAATCAACAACTTTTTCACAGCAAAAAGCCAACAGACCCTAAGTTTATTTAAATTTCTTGTTTGTCTCATTGGAACCCATTCAATTGCTTGCCCATAAAATTCACTCTAAAAAAATAAAAAAAACACAATTTAAAAAATATGGCTTATGCTCTGTTTGGCACAGTGATGGCTCATGAGAACAGTGATTGTGAAATGTTGTTCGTGAACGTCCGACCTCACCTAAGGAACTTCATTCACTTTTATGTTCAAAACTAGTTTTTTTTCTTGATGGCACAGCCATAACCATTGTATTGCCAAACATGTATTGAATGATGATATTTTTGTCCAAACTCACCGAACAAAAAAGGCGTGTCAAAGAGAGCCTTACTGAAAATGCTAATGTTGAACTACATCAAATTATGAATTAAACAAAACACTCTCCAATATATTGCTTTCAAATTTAAACACTTAGAATTTCTTCACAATAGAAGCCAAAATTTCAAGAAGCGATTTGTAGCTCAAAATTACAAAAATACAGTTTAAAATCCTAAACTTTTAAATTCTAAATCAAAAATCCAAAACAATAATCCCTAAATTTTGAATCCAATAAATAGGCATGCCAAGCTATCAAGTGGTGAGAACATAGATTGAATCATTGGAGAAAGGAAAACAGCAAATAAAACACTCGTACAAAAAAAGTATGTGAGACCAATAAATAAATTGAGACTCCCTCCATTTTGCTGTTTTAGACAACAAGAAAAAGGAAAGAAAGCTATCCGAGTTATCCAGCACCTAAAAGCCTCTAAACTCTTATCAGTTTGGTATAATTTGTTCTTCAAACAACAGGTTTGTCACCATATTTTCTCTGTGATGCTCGGTTTCTTTGATATGGTCAATTCCATGATTATCCATCTATGGCGACTGAAGGGAACTTAGCAGCGCTTGGAGTTTCATCGGGCCGAACAAATCCATGTCCGGCACAAGAATGAAACCAACAGCAACTGCAACTGCAAGCACAATAACTCCACTCTTTATGCAGGTGGCTCTTCGAGTTAATCTACCCAGCAAAACCTTGCAATATTTGTCTGCCTCCTTGATAGACACTTCGATACCGGCATCCGAGGCAGGTGACAAAGATTTCGCATTCTGAACCATAGAAAGACACTATGAATGAGGTCAAGCGAGCACAGTAAATACTATCATTGTACTTTTTATGAAAATAATACTAGGGTTTGTAAACTTTCACTTCTCTAAAAAAAGTTTTAAAATGTTAAAAGATTAATCGTTTAGGAACTCTAAAAAAATTATATATTTTTTTGTAAGAAAAATGATACTATATAGTACATACAAAAAAAAATTATATATATCATTATCATTTAAAACAATAAACCTATTTAGATTTTAGAAGCACACCAAACAACGGATTTGGACTGTTGGATGAGGATGTTTCAGCAAAAGACCATTGAAATAGATCAATAAGGACGGCAAATAGCCAAAGCTCAAAAATCTCAAACCTCCTTCTAGGAAAATTCCCGACACAGGTTTCCGCCCCACCCGCGCGTGCAATGATTCCCAACGCTACTCCGGCAAAGCCGCCGCCGGCCTGACCGGTGCCCACCAGCGAGTTCGTCGGGGCCTGGCGAACTCGTCGGTGGCTATCCGGCAATGAGCAGAGGTTCTAGATGTTCAGATTTAGTCCAGCTCATCAAGTGTTGATGATTTAATTGTGCACATCTGGGATGCATTTGGATTATGGGTGCTGTCGAATTTTATTTTGTGGATGTGCACATTGGTTAATTGTTAACCATGATTAAATGTTAATCAATTGTTTAAAAATCCCTTAAGCAATATTAAGTATTCAGATGTCTTCTGATGGATGACACTCTTCCTGTCTCGATCGATGAAATGTGGGTTTGCCAAAGCAAGGTGCCCACCGGCGAGTTCGTCGGGGCCTGGCGAACTCGTCGGTGGCTATCCGGCAATGAGCAGACAGAGAGCCACGGCCGGCGGTAGCCCTGCCCGAGAAACTCAGATCTAGGTCTCACGAGGCCCTGCCCGCTCACCGCCGGACAGGCCACGACGAGTTCGCCGGGCCAGTGGGCACCGCTCAGGCCGCAGGCGACGGCAGAGGGAACCTGTCTCCCTTGAGCGGGTTTTTTTTATTTTTTAATTTAATAATTAATTAAATTAATTTTATTTGTTTTAATAATTAATAAAATTATTAAAAATTCTAATAAATAAATTTTAGAATACTCTTAAATTTTAAAATTTAAAATATCTGTCGGGCGGCGGGCGAAGGCCTCCGGGGGGGTGGGCGAAGCCCGCCCGAGAGAATCAAGCACGGGCGAAGCCCTCCGGGGGCGGGCGAAGCTCACTTTGTTACGGGCGAAGCCCACAATGACACATCGAGAACGGGCAAAGCCCGTTCGAAGATGCTAGTATATATATCTTATTATATAAAGCAATATAGATATTTGGAGGCACACCATAGATCAAACAAGAGCCATTGGATCATGAGAGAGAGCATGAGATGGGGGGAGAGAGTTGGGAGAGAGAGAGGAGGGAGAGAGAGAAAGAAAGAGAGAGAGAGTAGAGAGAGGGTGGCGGGGTTTCTTTATATATATATATATATATATATATATATATATATATATATACACGAGCATCTCCGCACGGGCTACGCCCGTGCTCGATGCTCTCGGGCGGCCTTCGGCCGCATCATGCGGGCTTCGCCCGCCTACACACCTGAACCACCACGTACCGGCGAAGCCCGTGTGATGCGGGCGAAGGCTGCCCGAGAGCATCGCGCACGGGCGTAGCCCGTGCGGAGATGCTCGTATAGTTATATCTAGGCAATAGTTACATCATATATATTATCTATTATATATATTAGCATTTATTTAGGCAATAGTTTATATATATTAGCATTTATTTGGGCAATAGTTCATTAAATAAAGTATCTATATTAGCTATTATAGCCACCGCAAATCCACAACCTATAACTATAATTCGGTGTGCTGTAATATGTTAATACAGAAATATCCTTATTAAAACAAAAACGTTTGCCTAACTTAAGGGCATTTTGGAACAGCAGTAATACAGAAATATCCTCATTAAAACAAAAACGTTAGCCTAACTTAAGGGCATTTGGGTATTTTGGCTGAGTCAAGACTTAATTATATATTATATTATATTGTATATATAGGTGAGAGAGAGAGGAAAGAGAGAGGGCAGCTGAGAGGGGGCGGCGGTTCGGACATATATAGTATCTAATATATAATATATATATATATATATATATATATAGGCGGGGAGAGAGAGAGATAGAGAGAGAAAGAGAGCTGCTTAGAGACGGGCGGCACTATACTCCTAGTATATCTAATATATAATTATATATATAATAACTTATATCTTACTCCACCGCCTAACTCTCTCCCCTCTCCGTCATCTATAATTATATCTTACTCCACCGCCTAAAGCTCTCTCTCTCTCTATCCGCCTAACTCTCTCCCTCTCTCCGCCATCTATATTTCTCTCTCTTCCCCCCCCCCCCTCTCTCCACTGCCTAAAGCTCTCTCTCTCTCTATCCGCCTAACTCTCTCCCTCTCGCCGCCATCTATATTTCTCTCCCTTCCCCCCTCTCTCATGTAGCTTTAAGAGGGCTACAAATATGCTCTTTTCCTCTCTCCCCCTATCTCCTCAATATTCCTTTCTCTCTCCATCTAATGGATGACATTAAATTCGAACTGTGATCAAACGGTTGAAGAGAAAACTGTGGTGTCTGCAAAGATATGTATATTTACATATAGGGTAGGAGATATATATATATATATATATATATATAATTATTAAAGAGAGATGAGAGGAGAGTGTGAGGGAGAGAGAGCTAGAGAGAGAGGGAGGGAAAGGAAGAGAAAGAGAGCGAAAATAATATTTTTACGTCAAATAATAAATTTTTTTGCAATATAAATAGTGTAATATTAATGTATATTTTTACGATCATTTTGAGTGCTCATATGTATATGTTGCGGGCATAACCCACCGTGATGCGGGTGCAACTTGCAGACGCATCGAACACGGGAGAAGCCCGTGTCGAGGCGTCTGCAAGTTGCCCGTCTGGATTCGTCTGAAGGCCGCCCGAGAGAATCGAGCATGGGCGTAACCCGTGCGAAGATGCTCGTATATATATATATATATATATATATATATATATATATATATATGGCCATTTACCGGGACCTCCCCTCTAACTTTGCTAAATTACTGACAGCACCCCTCTTATTTTCGAAATTACAAAAACTTCCCCTAAAATTTTCATTTCATTACAAAAACCTCCCCTGAAGTTTTAATTTCATAACATCCATGCACAAAAACACCCCCCTCGGTGTACAGTGTCCAGGGGGGTATCTTTTTTTATGGATGCAATGAAATGAAAAGACTAGGGGAGGTTTTTGTAATGAAATCAAAACTTAAGGGGAGTTTTTTGTAATTTCAAAAATAACAGGGATGCTCTCACTAATTATGTTAATTTACAAGGGAGGTTTGGGTAATTATTTATATAAATATATATATATATATGGGAGTTCCGGGGATATTTAAGTGGATGTGTGGACACACAAGACTAGATAAAATTAAGAATAAATGTATCAGAGATAAGACAGGAATAACACCAATTGTAGAGAGGATGAAAGAAGCTCGATTAAGATGGTTCAGACACGAACAAAGGAAACCATTAGAAGCACCGGTTAGAAGTTGTGAGAGTTTAACCACTAGGCATGTTAAACGGGGAAGGGTGATGCAAACTACGATCCTAAAGCCCTAAGTGTAGGTGAAAATAAGTGACGCAGCGAGTAACGAGCAAGACACAGCTTAACTACAAAACTTCTAATGCAATGGGTGAAATGAACGGCGAGGCATGATTAGGGCGAGCGTGAGCGCATGCTACATCGGATTGAATTCACTTTGCTGAAATTAAACACAATAAGTTGCAAATAAAGTAGATTGAGGAGTGGGGAAGGAGCAGATCTCACCAAAGGGGCTTTCCCGTTTCAGGTTCTTCCGGTACTGGTACAGCAGAGGGCGTTTCCGGATGGAGGTGCGGTGGAGGAGTGGTCGTCGGGGGCTGGTGAAGGAACGGCTTCGGGAGAAATGGTGGTGGAGGTGCGGTGGAGGAGTGATTGTCGGGGGTTGGTGGAAGAAACGGCTTCGGGAGAAACTGGCGGTGGAGATGTTGATGTCGAGCTGGAAGCGGAGGCGGCTACGGGAAGGCTCGGCGGTGGAGGAGAGGACGTCGGTGCAGGAGACGAAGGCGGCTTTGGGTCGTGGAGCGGATTCACCGAGGAAGACGGGAGCAGTGCGGCGGATTCACCGAGAGAGAAAACTCAAATCCCGGTTATAATCCTTGCCAAAGATTAGGGCACCCCCCCCCCTTTTAATATTTATAGTTCCCCCCCTCAATTAATAAACTAAATAAATTCAGCAAGTGATTTCTCTAATTAGATGAAATGCAATGACTCACCCCAGCCATACCAAACCGGACCAATCCATTCAGGGACACGCGAGGTGGTCAGTCTCACGTGTCGGGCCACAATACAAGAAAATGTAAAACGTACATGAACACGACAGGAAATAAATAAACATCAACATAATAACTGTGACAGTAAATAGGTAAATAAAACGCGACGGCCCTAGAGTGTCGGCGACAGGATCACATCAGTTCCCCCAGGGTTGAGAGAACTCGACTCCGACGAGACTAAGCTGATGGCCGCAACGGAGAGATTTGGGCGTCGACGCTGAAGCTCTCGGGCACTGATCCAACTGCTGTCCAAGATGTCCCTTCCCTTCCAAGTAACCAAGTAGCGCTGGTAAGCTCCCGCACGAGTCTGGAACTCCCGTACATCAAGCACCTGGTCGATCTCCTCCGTGGTAGGGGTGAAGGCCGGCTGAAATCCCTTGGTCGCCCCGAGCTCCAAGGTAGGTGGTGGCACAGGTGTAGCGGGTGGGGATCCATGGAAAGGGTATAGGTCCGCCACATTGAAAATCGGTGATGTGCCGAATTCCAAGGGTAGATCAACAAGGTAGGCATTCTCACCCAACCGCTTCCTTATCGGAAAAGGACTGAAACGACGCTGGTGGAGCTTGTGCTAAGTCCCACTGGGAAATCTTTCCTTTCTAAAGTGTTACAGCACTCAATCTCCTTCCGAAAAAGACAAGTCGCGGCGGTGGTTATCGGCGCTAGCCTTGTATTCTTCGGATGTCACCTGCAGCTTATTATGAATAATATCATGCAAAGATTTTAAGTTCTCAACCCAAGTAATAGCATCAAAAGAAATGCGCTCGTAGGAAGGTAAGGAATGACGGTCAAGGTAATGGGGAATCGGAAAGGAGACTTGTTGGTGGAACGGTTTCCAGTGCTGTTGTATGCAAATTCTGCTTGGGCTAACGCTAAGTCCCACTGTTTGGGTTGCTCTCCGGCTAGGCATCTTAATAAATTACCCAGACTTCGGTTGACCACCTCGGTCTGCCCATCAGACTGGGGATGGTACGCGCTACTAAAATTTAACCTTGTGCCCAATTTTCGCCATAAAGTTTTCCAAAAATAGCCCATGAATCGCGTGTCCCTGTTGGAAGTGAAGGTGTGTGGTACCCCATGGAGTCGAACCACCTCTCGAAAGAAAAGATGGGCTACGTGTGCCGCATCGGAGGTTTTCCGGCATGGTATAAAATGAGTCATCTTGGAGAATCTATCTACAACTACGAATACGGAGTCAATTCCGCGCGCCGCAGTAGGGAAACAACTAACAAAATCCATGGAGACTTCGTCCCATGGCCGCTCGGGAATCGGTAAGGGAGTGTACAGTCCAGTGTTCTGGGACTGTCCCTTATACAACTGGCACATCTGGCAGGTGCGGACGTGGCTGATAATGTCCTGCCTCATGCGCGGCCAATAATAACGTGAGGTCGCTAGATCCAGCATCTTGGCTTGTCCGACATGCCCACCTAGTCTGGCCGAGTACAACTCGGCGAGTAAGGTCTCACGTAAAGGTCCCTGGCAGATACATAATCTGGTGCCCCTAAACAGGAACCCCTCGCTCATGCAAAAATTGTCCTGTCGGGTCTGCCCCATGCGGCAGACACTCTGCCCACACAATACTGAAATCGGGATCAGTGGCGTATAGCTCCTTCTGGGAATCTAAGTCTGTCAACCGAAGGTGAAGGGATCCTAAAAGATGCGCTCGTCGGCTAAGAGCATCAGCGACTCTATTGGTGACTTCTGGTGTATGTCGGATGTGAAAGATGTACTCCTGCAGGAAGGCGGCCCATTTGGCGTGACGTCGGACCTCCTTCTGGGAGTTCAGGTACCGCAACGCCTCATGATCCGTATTCAGCACGAACTCGCACTGAATCAAGTAATGTCGCCAGTGACAGAGAGCCTGTACGATGGCGAAAAACTCAAGATCGTAGGTCGAATATCTCGTTTTTGCATTGTTCAACTTCTCACTATAAAATGCAACAGGTCGGCCCTCCTGACTCAGTACTGTCCTGATGCCCACATGTGAAGCGTCACAATCGACTTCGAAAACCTTTTCAAAATCGGGTAGGGCAAGAACGGGAGCACTAGACATTTTTTCCTTCATAAGGAGGAATGTCTGCTCCGCCTCGGCCGTCCATATGAATTGCCCCTTGCGGAGGCAATCTATAATGGGAGCGATGTGGGTGCTGAAGTTGCGTATAAAGCGACGATAAAACGAAGCGAGGCCATGAAACCCACGTGCTTCGGTGAAGTTCCTGGGGGTGGGCCAGGACTCAATCGCGTGGATCTTTTCCGGGTCCACCTTGATGCATTCGGAAGAGACGATATAACCCAAAAAGGTGAGACTACTAGTGAGAAAGGTGCACTTTTTTAAGTTGATGATCAAGCGGTGTTCCCTTAAAATCTGCAGGACCTGCCGAAGATGTGTAAGGTGCAGATCAGGGTCGAGGCTGTAGATAAGGATGTCGTCAAAGTAGACAACAACGCAAGCTCCCATCAGGTGTCTGAGGACTTGGGTCATCAATCGCATAAAGGTGCTCGGAACGTTGGACAAACCAAAAGGCATGACCAACCACTCATACAGTCCCTCCCTTGTTTTGAAGGCCGTCTTCCATTCATCTCCGGGTCGGATCCGGATCTGATGGTAGCCACTCCGGAGGTCTATCTTCGAAAACATCTTCGCCCCACTCAGCATGTCGAGCATGTCGTCTAATCAGGGAATCGGGAATCGGTACTTGACTGTAATCTTGTTGATAGCGCGGCTATCAACAAGAAGGGCAGGGACAGCGCAGGGACTAAGGCTTTCCCTTACGTGTCCCTTCTGGAGAAGCTCGGATACCTGTTTCCTGAGCTCCTCGTGCTCCCTCGGGCTCATACGATAATGTGGAAGATGGGGTAGGCTTGCTCCTGGGACTAAATCGATGCAGTGCTGAATATCCCTTAGCGGTGGGAGCTGGTCGGGTAACTCATCCGGGGTGAGGTCATCAAACTCGGAAATCAGGGGTCGAACGGCTGGAGGAATCTCCACAGAGGTAGTAGGGGACTCCAGACCGTAGTCATACATAGGCGACGGTCCCCTCTCGCATCTCATGACTAAACTGTCGCTCTGTCAATAGCATGCGGACAGACGGATGGGATAGTCACCGGGGGTATGAGTCGCTGTGGGAGAAGACCGTTCTTCTGGGGAAGAAGAACTGTCTTGCGACCGCGGTGGTCGAAAGACTAAGAGTTCCTTCGACCGTCATGGACAGTGCTTCGATCATATTGCCACGGACGCCCTAAGAGAATGTGGCACACATCGAGGGGTGCAACATCACACCACACTGAATAAGAATAGGAAGGCCCAATGGTGAATGCCACGAGGCATCGATGCGATATGACCATCGTGGTGCCACTAGTCACCCAGGATAGCTCATAAGGGCGCTCCAGCTTCTGAGTCTGGAGGCTTAACTTCTCTACCATACGTTGGGAGACGAAATTCTCCATGCACCCGCTGTCAACGATAATCGAGCAGTATTGCTCTTGGATGCGAGCAGTGGTGCGAAAGATACTGTGTCTCACCCAAGCGTCATCGGTGGTAGCTCTCGGGGCAAGCAGGCTATGCTGCAGGACACAAATCAACTGATCTGGCTGCTCGCCCTCTACCTCACACTCCCTCAAGGGGGTCCTCAGTGTACTTGACTAAATCGCTCTCCCATATTCCATACTCTGGATCTCGTCCATCGTCAACCTCAACAACCGCGGTAAACTTGCGCCTTGGACATTCAGATGATTTATGTCCCGGCTCCATGCACTTGTAGCATCGGAACACGGGCTTAGAGGTGGCCGCCTCCTTCCCCTTCAAGGAAATCGAAGAGGGACCCACAGGGGCAGGAGCTGGCAGCATAGGTCTAACCGTCGAAGGTAGGCCCGGGGTAGGAGTCGTGCTCGTCCTAGTGGTCGATGTCGAAGACAAAGAATAATGCGTCCTGTCCGTAGATTTCTGACCGGATGTCCTCCTCTAGAGGGCCTCCACTCGGCGTGCCCTACTAGATATCTCCCCCGGGTCCCGGAAATCATGTAACTCTAACTGGTCTCGTATCGCGTACCATAGCCCATTCAAATAACGGGCCACAACCATGTGGTCTTCTTCCTTTAAATCTAAACGTAACTGGAGGACCAAGAATTCGTTGGTGTACTCGTCAATGGTTTGTTTATCTTGTCGTAGGTTGTGATACCTACGGTACAACGTCTGCAAAAAATCAGTGGGGACGTACCTCCTCTTGAGTTGAGTTTTGAACTCAACCCAGGTGGTGATAGGTGGTTGTCCCATCGTGTAGCGCATCCGCTCGATTTGCCCCCAACATGTGAGTGCGGGGTCCTTCAGCTTCAAGGTAGCATACTTCACCTGCTGGGGAATCGCTCAAGTCGTTCACACCAATCAAGACACACCTCAGGCTCGAGTGTGCCCTCAAAATCCCCAACATCTAGCTTAATACCGACATCCCATCTAGGGGGATTCCTATTATCTTGATGTGCTAGTTGGGGTTCTGGTGGTGGCGGTGTGAGAGGTCGTGCAGGAGGAGTAGGGGGCTGAGCAACAAGGCCCCCTAAGTGATAATGGGCTTCCAAGTTATTAACCGTAGTACGCAATCGTATCATGACTTGGTTTGTGTCCCTTACAGAGAGAGTGAGTGTAGTGATAGCGGCCATAAGTTCTTCCATTCGTCTTCCTATATCTCCCACATTACCCTCTAGGTGCTCCACTCGTGATTCCATGGGCAACTTGAAAAACTCGCAAACTTAGGGATTTCGGAAATGCAAGTGCTCGGCTATCCCACAATGGAAGTGAGATATCCCAGCAGCCACACCAAATTGATGCAAACTACGCTCCTAAAGCCCTAAGTGTAGGTGAAAATAAGTGACGCAGCGAGTAACGAGCAAGACACAGCTTAACTACAAAAATTCTAATGCAATGTATGAAATGAACGGCGAGACATGATTAGGGTGAGCGTGAGCGCATGCTACATCGGATTGAATTCACTTTGCTGAAATTAAACACAATAAGTTGCAAATAAAGTAGATTGAGGAGTGGGGAAGGAGCAGATCTCACCAAAGGGGCTTTCCCGTTTCAGGTTCTTCCGGTACTGGTACAGCAGAGGGGCGTTTCCGGATGGAGGTGCGGTGGAGGAGTGGTCGTCGGGGGCTGGTGAAGGAACGACTTCGGGAGAACTGGTGGTGGAGGTGCGGTGGAGGAGTGATTGTCGGGGGCTGGTGGAAGAAACGGCTTCGGGAGAAACTGGCGGTGGAGATGTTGATGTCGGGGGCTGGTGGAAGGCGCGGCTTCGGGAGAAACTGGCGGTGGAGATGTTGATGTCGGGCTGGAAGCGGAGGCGGCTACGGGAAGGCTCGGCGGTGGAGGAGAGGACGTCGGTGCAGGAGACGGAGGCGGCTTCGGGTTGTGGAGCGGATTCACCGAGGAATACGGGAGCAGTGCGGCGGATTCACCGAGAGAGAAAACTCAAATCCCGGTTATAATCCTTGCCAAAGATTAGGGCAACTCCCCCTTTGAATATTTATAGCCCCCCCCCCCCTCCTCAATTAATAAACTAAATAAATTCAGCAAGTGATTTCTCTAATTAGATGAAATGCAACGACTTACCCCAGCCATACAAAACCGGACCAATCCATTCAGGGACACGCGAGGTGGTCAGTCTCACGTGCCGGGCCACAATACAAGAAAATGTAAAACGTACATGAACACGACAGGAAATAAATAAACATCAACATAATAACTGCGACAGTAAATAGGTAAATAAAACGCGACGGCCCTAGAGTGTCGGCGACAGGATCACATCAAAGGGATAGACCAAAAAAGACTTGGAATGAAAATATAAGGTAAGACATGAAATACGCAAGTATTAGTGAGATTGTGACTAAAGATAGGGCGCAATGGCAACAAAGGATTCATATAGCCGACCAAATTATAGTTTGATAAAGGCATGAGTATTGTTGTGTGTATATATGTATATATATAGTATATAGGTATATATGTATATATATATAGTATATAGGTATATATGTATATATATAGGTATGTAGGTATATATGTATATATAGGTATATATGTATATATGTATAGGGGTGTGTTCAGATGCGGATAGGGGCGTGTGCAAAGGTGCAAACAGTGGATCTCAGCCATTCATTGCATTTGTGGCGGGCGTGATTCAGTGCGAAGAAGGAACCCAGTAGCGGCGGCAAGCGGCTGCGGGCTCGCCGGCCACCAGCCGCTCTGGGTTTGTTGGCGTGGCCGCCGACAAACCCAGGGCGGTCGGCTGCCAGAAGATGCAAAGAAGCTTCGTGCGTAGCGGCGGACGGCGGCTGCGGGCTCGCCGGCCACCGGCTGCCTAAGGTTTGTCGGACTTCTTACTTCACAAACCCTAAACACCAATTATACTTTTCCATTAAAAATGATGCTATGGGAATTTTATACCACAAAAAATTCTAAAATTTTATAAATGCTATTCCTTACCACTGCTCTCAGGTGTTCAAGAGTCTCCTTCAAAGGGCCAGTAGGTGAGAGCTTTACCAAGTGTTCTTTCCACTCATCAGACAGCTTTCGAAGCACAGAAAGACTCGCATGCATGTTGTCCGAGTAAATTTTTTCCTGGTCAGTACATTTCATAATGTAGAGGGGAGAAATCAAAGAAGAAAAGCAACTTATAGCTATAGTACGAAGCACTTAAAATATACCCATTGCTTGTAGCAGTCAGGACTTTGAGCCAAACACCAGATGAATACGCTGGCTGCTTCCTGGGTTAATACAGGATTATCTACAAAAAGAAACATCAAATTGAGCTTCTGATGTTTTGAGGTTTAGAATAAAGGAATTTTCTCTATAGTAAGATTTCAAAAGGACGGTCCAGCAGAATAGCTTCTGACATACTTTCCTGCATAGCCTTAACGGTGTAGGGCAGAATCTGTTGTGATGCTTGTTTAGTAGATTTGGTCCCAGGAGAACCAGCAAGTGCTAGCTCTTTCAGTGTAGGATACACTTCTTCAAATCTCTCTGTAGCCTGAGAAAAAAAATTTACAAAAAATGCGGAACCATGAATTTCGACGAAGTCCCTTTTTTGATGCAAAACTCGCATTTAAAGAAAAATGATCATAATTTTTAAGATTTTCTTTGGGCATTGATAAATCATGCAAAAAATTACTTTTTTTTTGATAAATTTCTAAACCTGGCATACAGGCTCTGGTTTACAGTTTTAACATGCTGGCCAAAAATACTAGCATGAATGGCAAAATTTAAAGTAGAAATTGTCATCTAAAATTGAAAGACTTCCTCACAAACCCTAAGACTATTATCATTTTCCATTAGAAAAGCGATAGTATAAGTTCTATATTTTAAAAAAAAAACTTAAAAACAGCGGAACAAAGTTCATGAAAACAAACCTTTAGTCGAGCAGAGGGGGTTGGAAAAGTAAGCCGTATCAACAAATCGAGTGTTGAAGGAGGCACGAGGCGTTCCCCTTTTCTGACAGCGCCATTTTGCAGAATAGAACGTGCCTTTGGTTGTGCCAAAATTCTGGGCGTATGAAGGTAGAAAACTCAGTGGTGAATAATAATTCATCATGATTTCCTTATTTAACTATATAATTGCCGGCAAACCTTTCTACCAACTGCAGGGCGAAGCCTCTCGTTTGTGGATTCCCACTTTTCCCACAAATAAAAGGTAACAGAAAATGAGCCCAAGCATGCATTCCAGAAAGCAGATCTACCTGAGAAACCTATTACAAATTATAAATATAAAATCTCATTAAGGAAATTTAAGTAGATAATAATTATATCGTTTATCTATTTATTAATAAAATGTTACCTGAGCTATAATCCAAACAAAAACTGGGACCTTCTCTTGACCTTGATATATTGGGTTGTCCCGTAACTTTGGCAGAAGACTAACGAGTATGTCAGGCTTCCTGCGAAGAGTCATTGCCAGGACGACGAATACTGCCACCTGCGAAGGAAATATATTCATAAAACATAAATATAAATATAGCTTCATTAACTAAGACCTCATCTCTATGATTGCAAAATTACACGTAGCCTCTATCTTTTGAAATTACAAAAGCCTCCCCTATAAGTTATATTTCATAACTGCATGCACAAATATATCCAGTGTCATGGGAGGAATTTTGTGCATGCATGTTATGAAATGTAAACTTATACGGGAGGTTTTTGTAATTTCAAAAGATAGAGGGCAGCAACATGTAATTATGCAAGGTCTGAGGTGAGGTATGGATAATTAATACTATAAATATAAGTATAAATGTGAATATGTAACGGTTACGGATAAATTCCAAGAAGAATCCGGCAAGGGGAAGAGCCGGCGGGGGTAAGCGAGAAGGAAGGAGAAAGAAAAAAGACAAAATTAGGGAGCAACCATAATAAACCTTCATACATTCCCAGATGAAAATTACAAGATCCGTCTGCCCTCTTATAGTGGCAAGGAGCGAATATAAAAGGAAATACTAAAATTAGGAAATACTGAAATTAGTAAATACTGGAAATACTAAAAAAGCATCAAGCAAACATAGCAACCTATTTATTATTAAATATTATCCCCAGTCTTGGTGGGCCCTTGCGATATGCGCGGCCGGTGCATGTAGACTTGCTATGGTGGCTCGTCGTCGTGTAGTTCTGTAACATTTGGACCCGTAACACTTCATCCATCCTTCAAAACGAGCTTGCCCTCAAGCTCGTGTACCAAGCGTCTTAGTTGTCAAGGTGCGCGCGGCTGAGGCGGGCGATGTTCCCCAGGCGCGCCCAGGCGCACGCCTTACAGGCTCCGAGGTGCGCCATTTGGTGTTTGGGCCTTTCAAGGTGTTTTTAATAAAAAAATTGAGATGGGCAAAAACATGATCTTAGACGCACCCGAGGCACCCCTAGGCGAATTGGGCGCCCAATTCGCTGAAAGTGAGCTTCGCTGAAATTCACTCAATTTCAGCGAATTCACTCAATTTCTGCGAATTCACTCAATTTCAGCGAATTGGGAGCCCAATTCAATGATTTTCAGGGAATTCACTCAATTTCAGCGAATTGGGCGCGCCCAATTCGCTGAAATTGTGATTTCTTTTTTCCCCGTTTTTGCGCATCACGTGCCTCAGGCGCGCGCCTTGCGCCTAGGCTCCAGAGGTCATTTGCTCCTCGATGCGCCTTGCGTCTTTGATAACTTAGCCAAGCGAGTGGTCAGATCATCTGGTACCTTGACCTCCCTCCAGAACAAGGTCAAGTAGCGCGTAACAATGGCGGCGGTGTTGGTGAGTAGAGGCGGCGTCATCGGAAGGACAGGCGGCAGGAGTAATGGCTTCCACAAGATCGGTGGGGCAGTGGTGAGCAGCCACCATAAGGATGTCGGAGACACGACGACTGACAGCAGGAACATATCTGTCGGGGGCAGCGGGGCACGGGGCGCAGAAAAGGCGGCGATGTGGCCGGTGGAAGCGGCAGGACCGGTGTGAGTTCAACGAGAGGGTCATCTGGTACATTGACCTCCCGCCAGAACAAAGCCTGAAAGCATGTAGCAGCAGCGACAGTGTTGGCGAGTAGCGGCGGCGCCTCTGGAACGACGGGCGACGGAAGTAATAGCTTCCGCCATGTCGGCGGCGCAGTGGTGAGCAGCAGCCACAAGGATGTCGGAGACGCGACGTTCGGCAGTAGGAACGGATCCGCCGGGATCAGCAGAGGTGGCGATGCGGTCGGTGGAAGCGACGGGGCAGGGGCGGGCGAAGCACGAGTCGGGAGAGGAGGCGGTGGAGTGGCCGGAGGGGTGGTGAGACCGGGCCGGCTGAGTAAGAGCTGGTAGAGGAGGCGGCGGGTTTACTGTAGGAGACGGAGCGGGTGACCGGATAGGTGGCGGAAGCGGTGGAGGGATGACCATCATGGAGAGATGTGGTACAGCAACGGCCGATGCGCTTTTGATGGGAGGATCAACTGCAGAGCGGAGAGGTGGGTTGGTGTCGTAGAGGAATGTTGGTGAAGGCATGGCAGGTAAACTCTCGCATGGTGTTGGGGGCAGTCGTAGAGGATATGGCGTAAGACAAGGAACCTCGTGGGGGGTTGCAGAATTTATTCTGTGGTACACGAGGATACGATCGACTTTGGCGTGGAGAGAGGCGCATGTGGCCTGGATTTGTGCAGCGAGTGAAAAAAGATTCAGCCGAGGGCTGGTGTCCGACGACGGCAAGAATGGCGGCCCAGGAGAGACCGGTTGGGTGGCGACCATGGTACTGGAGTCGTCGAACGGCGGCCGGAATAGGCGGAGCTGGCTGAGGTGGGCCTTAGTAGAGGGCTGGATACGGCGGGACGGTGCGGAACTTGTCGAATCGGGGCTAGGAGCGGCCGGATCTGGTGAAGGTCGGTGGAAGCAGTGTGTCGTGGCCTTCCTACGACAGAACGTCGGAGCTCCGATTACCCAGGAGCAGGAACGGCTGACGAACGAAAATAGGGCGCAAGAGGCGGACGGGAGAACTGCGCTGAGCAGTAGACGACGCCGGCTGTAAGCCCGATCAGCGCAGTGGACGTCACAGGCGGGAGAAATGGCGTAGGCGATTGGGCGAACTGCGCGTAGCGGCGGAACGGCGCAGCGGAAGCGGAAACAGGTCCAATCGATCGGGGGAAAATAGCGTTGAATCGATCGATCGGGGATTAGCAACCGATGCGGTAAGAGGCAAGGAAGAGCAGCCTGCTGGCGGGAGGTCGACGGTTGACGCGATATGGACGAACGCCGTGATGCGAAGCGTGAGGCGGACGGGGCGTGCTGGATGGCATGCTGCAGGGTCGAAACCGCGAATATGGTGAACCCGCAATGCAGATTGCAGACGGACGCGAGATGTTATTTTGCGAACAGGAGCGCCAGCAGGGATTCCACGATCGGTGGCTTTCCAGCGGGCGGCACGGCAGGTCAGACTAATTGTTACGGTTACGGATAAATTTCAGGAAGAATCCGGCAAGGGGAAGGGCCGGCGGGGGTGAGCGAGAAGGAAGGAGGAAGAAAAGATACGAAATTAAGGAGCAACCCTAATAAACCTTCATACATTATCGGATGAAAATTACAAGGTCTGTCTGCCCTCTTATAGTGGCGAGGAGCGAATATAAAAGAAAATACTAAAATTAGGAAATACTAAAATTAGTAAATATTGGAAATACTAAAAAAGCGTCAAACAAACATAGCAACCTATTTATTATTAAATATTCTCCGCGGTCTTGGTGGCCTTTGCGATATGCGTGCCCGACGCGTGTAGACTTGTCATGGTGGCTCGTCGTCGTATAGTTCCGTAACGTTTGGACAGAATATAACTAGATGAATTGGTGTATTTTCTAACCACCATTAATAGCCAAAAAATGCTCTTAAACTCTATTTTTTCCTATTTCCTGCAATAACTATCTTATTCCCTTGCCCTAAATCCATAGAATCACCGTATAAGTACCGTCTCCCACAAATAAATTACCTTGTAACTACCCCAACTATTAACTAACTGCCCCCTTCCTCCACATAACATAATTATAGCTATCCCTCACCATTAAATCCCATTGTTTTAAATATCCTATGAAATGTTATTTTTAAGGTCAAAACGACATTTAAAAAAATGATCATCTTTTTGTAAATTTTAGGCCGCCATATCCGACTTTTTCTGATATATCGGCCGACACGACTTTTGGACATATCGTCTGTTATTTTATTCTATATTATGTTAGCAGTGTATGTTTAAATTATCTATGTGTAATATATAACTTAAATGGATATCGTTTTGGTTGATGAGATGCGTGAGGGTGTAAACGCAAAACTTGAATCTTGGCGAGATACTTTAGAAAAGAAGCGTTTTAGGTTGAGCAGGGTAAAGACGGAGTATATGGAGCTTAAATTTAGCAGTACAAGAATGATAGACGACTTCGTTATTAAGTTGGGTGATCAAGATATTTCCCGTAGTGAGTGTTTTAAATATCTTAGATCAATAGTTCAAAAAGACAGAGGTATTGATAAAGAAGTGACACATAAAATCCAAGTGGGTTGGTGGAGAGGCGCGCCAGGGATCTTATGTGATCGTAATGTACCACTAAAACTTAAGGGCAAGTTTTACCGTACTACAATTAGAGCCACGATGCTCTATGGTTCTGAGTGTTGGGCAGTGAATTGTGTACATGAGCAAAAAAAGGGAGTTGCGGAGATGAGAATGCTTAGGTGGACGTGTGGACACACAAGATTGGATAAAATTAGGAATGAAATTATCATGGATAAGACAGGAGTAGCACCAATTGTAGAGAAGATGCGAGAAGCTCGTCTAAGATGGTTTGGACACGTACAAAGGAGACCATTAGAGGCACCTGTTAGGCGTTGTGAGAGTCTAGTCACTAGGCATGTTAAACGAGAGAGGCGTAGACCAATAAAGACTTGGAATGAAACTGTAAGGAAAGACATGATGTACTTAGGCATTAGTGAGATTATGACAAAAGATAGGGCACAATGACGACAAAGGATCCATATAGCCGACCCCACTATAGTGGGATAAAGGCTTGAGTGTTGTTATTGTATTATAAAAAATATTAAAACTATCAACTTATTTATTAGTTGATTATTTTTATATTTTCAAAATAAACTTGTTAAGCATGAAAAAACCTATAATCAATCAAAAATATTCATCAGAAGACACTCTTACTATGTCCACTACATCACATTTCAACTATATAACATGTTTCCTTCTGATGCTAAAATTGTCATTACTATCTTAACATCTTCAACTTTTCAATTATGGAAGAAGGGTGTGATCATTTCTCGGTCTAGCATACATCGTATGCACCATCTTACATATCTCCTAGTCCATAAGTTGCATAGTTCTGAGTTTGCAGATTGGTATATTGATGATTGTTAGATCTTCACCCTCAATGGATCCCTCAGTTAAGCAGATGCGCAGGAACTACAACAGTACGAAGGAATTACGGGATACCCTTCATATGAGCTCTCGCGGGCCAACAATCTTACTCGTCTCGGTGGACTATTCCTAAAGATGGCTGAACTAAAATAAATCACTCTTCTTTCCACTAAGGTACTTTGTCAAATGGAAGATTCTTACAGGTAAAACATCTTGACCTACTTTGGATGTAGAAAAATCCTTCTGCCAAAGAAGAGCACCAGACACAACTAAAACATCTTGTCCAGCTTTGGATGTTAAGAATTTCTCCACTACTATGATAAAGATGTTGGCTTGTCGATCTACCTTACAAAAGTTTATTTACCATAGTCTGGGCAAGGCAACGTACGACAATAATAAATACCCTGGATACATCTAAGTCCATAGTCATTGTGATGCGGGACTGGAGTCCACCGGCCCCGCCACCTTGGCATCACCACCAAGGGGCCCACCTGGAATCAGCACCAGGCGGCTTTATCAGGCCCGCGGGCCATACACCCCAACCAGCTCTCCGCCACGGCATCAGCACCGCGCGGTAGGTTGTTGAGGCCAGGGCTCGATCCCCTGACCTCCTAGATAAGAGGCCCTCACGCAACCTCTCATCACCAACTGACCCGCGGGTCAGTTGGTGATGAGAGGTTGCGTGAGGGCCTCTTATCTAGGAGGTCAGGGGATCGAGCCCTGGCCTCAACAACCTACCGCGCGGTGCTGATGCCGTGGCGGAGAGCTGGTGGCGGGGCCGGTGGACTCCAGTCCCGCATCACATTGCCTCGAGTGGCAGCTATGGTGGCGTCCGTGGAGATCACAGTGGTTGTGATACTGCACTCATCGAGGAGTGGACAAAATGGTCACACTAATGATACATGTTGGACACTTCATGAGAATCCATAATGGATTCCAATTCTAATTCTCAGCCTCTCTTCCTGTTCTGCTAATTCTGCTAGCACGTGGGGCCGAAAGACTATTAAGATTTCTGAGGATGAATACAAAAGTATATCTCCTCATAGTATTTTTGTTTCTAAGACCATTCAGCCAACATGTACTACTCAATGTCCAGTCCATTGGTTGGCTAATTCTAGTGCATCAGATCATTTCACTAGCACTGCAAATATCTTACATTTATACCGGTATATCTATTACAGTTATTGATGAGTCAACTGTCCCCATTATTGGGTTTGTTGATTGTGTGGTCACTTCCGACATGACTTTATCCTCTGTACCAATGTGTCATAGTCCACTTACAATTTGATGTCTATTAGCAAGTTTACACGTGACTTGCAATGTTGTTTTCATTTCTTCTGATTATGTTTTTTAGGAAGAGTAAATGAACCGTATTACTGATAGAGGAAAGCTGAGTGAGGGCCCACATATTCCTAATGAAGCCACTCGTGTTGCATGCCCTACTCTCTCTGCTCAGATCATGGATCTTCAATACCATCACATTCACCCTTCTGCTTTTGTCATTCAGGGTATGTGTCATGAGTTGGGGTTTGTCTCTGAATTCAACTATGATTCATCATTATTATATGACATTTATTGATAAATTTTTTTGACAAGAAATGAGTGTCTATTGGCAAGCGTATTCGTGACATGACTTGCAATGTAATTTTCACTCTTCTGATTGTGTTTTTAGGAAGGGTAAATGAACCATATTATTGGTAGAGGAAAGCTGAGTAAGGGCACGTATGTTCTTAATGAAGTCACTCGTATTGCATGTCCTCTCTCTGCTCAGCTCATGAATATTCATTACCATCATGATCACCCTTCTGCTTCTGTCATTCAGCGCATGTGTCCTGAGTTGGGATTTGTCGATGAATTCAACTGCGAGTCACCTTTATTATATGACATTTATTGATAATTTTTCACACAACAAATGAGTGTATCTAATGAAAATTCGTTCAAGTTGTTTTTTACTTTACAAGATTTTGAGAAACAAAATCTTTACTCAATTCTCTATTCAAGTGAAATGATTTCGTACCGACAATGATCGAGAGAATTTATCGCATTTTATGTCTACTATTTCTCTGTGATAAAGATATTATGAAAGTGAGGATAGATACAACTCTAGAGGGAGGGTGAATAGAGTATTCAAAAATTATGACAATCTACTCAACTCCCTTAGAGTTAGTTTGCGGAATGAGTTTATAGATATTTGAAACCCTAGAGCCAAACACAAAGTGTGGTGCACAAGAGAAAGCTAACTGTAATTACAGTTTCAGCTTTAGTCCTATCACAGCAACTAGCAGTTATAGTTAGTTCTAATCACAGCCACAGTGCAATAATTAAAGTAAGCAACACAGACAACACAAGAGGTTTATAGTGGTTCCCTCTAAATAGGTACATCCACTCTTCTACCACCCTGGTAGGAATCCACTACAGGTTTTTGTTCAGGTGCCCTGCCACCAACTGATCTGGTTCAGGTAGATCAAGTAGACCCTTTGAGCTTTTGATCAGGAGCTCAAAATCCAACACAGGTTTTTGCTAAGGTGTCCTGCCACCAAGGTTCACTTTTGAAGGGAGTAATAACCCTTTGTACAGGAGGGTGAGAGAGTTAGAATGTCTTTTCTATTGTAAAACAAGATTAGAGAAGTTAGTGGATTGCACAGAGCTAGAAAGCTCTAAGGAATCAAGGCTCCCTCTGGCTTAGAGAATATCCAGGAAGAAGTCTTGCTTCAGGGTGCAGGAACTCTTCTGAACTCTTGACAGATAAAATCTGTTGTCTTGAAGTTCTTTGAAGGAGCAGCTTGAAGAAGACTCTTGATGTAGAATGTTTGTTCTTCTTCAATCAGCTTTTCTTTCTTCTTTTTCTTCTTCTTGAGGCACTGAGTGTGAATGTTCCTGGAAGCAGGATGAACTCAGGATTTGAAGAAGAATGTTGAAGAGAGTAGATCTTCTCAGTTGAATGTGAAAGAATCTGAGAGCTGTATCTTCTTCTTTTGAATCTGTATATGAATATCTGTGTATATCTGTATCTCTCTCTATATATCTCTATATGTGTTAAAACTTCTTTTTAAAAGAACTTCTTTATATATTAGCCTTTGTAACGGCTCTAATCTTTATTTGAACTTTGTCTTCTTCTGAGATCTGCAATCTGGGCTGCAAATAGCACAATACAAAATATATCCTACAGACAGACATCCTATAAAGGGATTAAGCTTTCTAAGATGTTGCATATCCAATCTGATAAAAGAATACTAGAGAAAGTCACATCAGACCAAACTCTTTACGGCCAGAGAAAACTTTTGTGTCTAACGGCTATAAATGACAGCATGGCAGATAAAGCATAAAGATATGTCAACTAATAAGACAAAAGACTTTGTCAGAGTAGAGCTTGACTTATGCAAAAAGAATGGGGCAAAGATTGCCTGGAGATGTCAGCATAAAATCAATGAAATAATCTTTAATAAAATATGCCAAATAAATAGGAAATAAATCACAGAAGAGAAGGAGTACAAAATTACTAACAGCAGACAAAAGATCGTCGAATGATCCACAGAGATCGTCGAACGAACCACAGAGATCATCGAACTATCAGAACAGATAGTCGAACGAAACAGATAGTCGAACTATCAAAGCAGATAGTCGATCTATCAAAAAGATAGTCGAACCATCAAACAGATAGTCGAACTATCAACACAGAGCAGATAGTCGAACTATCAAACAGATAGTCGAACTATCACAACAGAACAGATAGTCGAACTATCAGAGCAGATAGTCGAACTATCACAACAGAACAGATAGTCGAACTATCAGAGCAGATAGTCGAACTACCAAATAGTTAAACTATCAAGAAATCTGTCTGGTCAAAAGAAGTCGAGCAGGGTTCGACGATCGACGAGGCAGAGACCACAGATCGTCGAGCTAACAAGAGTTGAACTAACTCAGAGATCGACGATCTGCTGACTGACGAAAGTCGACCAACTGATAGACGATCGTCGAACAGTTGATAGACGATAGTCGAGCGCCGTTCGACTATAGTCGAACCAAAAACAACTTAGCCAGATTTTTAACTGGATAAGCAACAACTCTACAACTGAGGGAATCTAACCTAACAACTAACCTTTGACCATAGATAAATCATGGGTCAAGAAACTAATTGAGAGGACTTAACACAAATCCAAACTAGGATACCAACATATTATACATCAGACTTCTTGCCCACCTCAAAAAATGATATTGTTGAAAGCAAGAGCTGTCATCGTCTTGAGGTCACTCATTCCTTATTACACAATATGAAAGTGTCAAGATATTTATAGGGTGATGCAATTAGCTACATACCTTATCAATCATCTTCTTACTCACATCATTCAAGGAGAGACACCTTGTAACGGGAAGGAGAAAATGCTTGCAGTAATTGAAAATAAAGATACAATCACGAGGTATATTTGTGCCCAACTTCTGGGGGTTGGTTCCTCCAAAAAGACCTTCTCCAAAGATGGAGACCCAAACCCTAATGATCAAAAGATGAAAACTCTCCCATACCACCTCCTTATATAGGGAGGGGGGACTCACATATCACTAACCATAAAGCAACAAAAAAACCAATACAAGATATAAAAAGATACGCGCACGTGTGTAACAATACACACCGCCAGAATTTCGCCCTTGCCCTCAAGGTTGGAGTGCCGCCCTCCAGCTAGTAGTGAAATATCCGCGGGTGGGTAGCCGCAGAGGTGCCCGGAGAGCCATCCGGTGGTACATCCGCGATCATAAGAGCATTAAAGTTAGTCGTGCTGATTTTGTTCACGTCCTCTCCGATGAGAAGGCGGAACTCCGCCGGACAATCAGGAGTAGGCGAGTAGGGTTGTTTGCAACGGAAGGACAGACCCCTGCTATGTAATTCATTGTACTCTTGGTTGGACAAGCGGTGAGTAGGGACATGGCGGTTGTTGCGTGGGCTGATAATTGGTGGGCGAGGTAGAGGAGGTGGCGGTGGTGGTTGTTTAAGCAGGGGAGGAAAATATGGTTGGTAGGGAGGTTTGGCAGGAGGCAATGAGGAAGGAGGGTCCCCAGACAGCGCGAGGAATTCGGCCTCCGCGAGTGGGGAGAGATCCATAGTTTGGTTAACAGTTAACGGTTGAAGGGTGCGGAGCCGGGCTCGGATATGGGGTTGTAGGCCGTGCATGAAGTAGGACAAGTAATGGTCGGGTGGAAGACATGGAACATGGGTGACCAGCTCGATAAATGAATCCACGTACAAATCAATGGAGCCAGTCAGACAAACTACGCAAAGGCGCTCGATCATGGAGACGGAGTAGCGGAGATCATAACGCTGAATGAGGGCCTCCGTGAGAGCTGTCTAGGTGAGGTCGGGGGATGACTGGCGGAGCCAGTGGGCCCAATGGAGAGCGCACCCTTCCATGCTGATAATTGATGTGGAGACCTGCTACGTTGGAGGAGTCTGGTGAATGTCAAAAAAATGTTCGACGCGGGCAATCCACCCAAGGGGGGCAGTCCCATTGAATGTGGGGATGACGAGGCATGAAAGATTTAGAGGAAAATCTAGCAATAAAGGATCTGCGGGAGCCAATGTGCTGAGGGATCGCAAGGCAGAGGCAGTAGTAGGACCAGAGTTTTGGCCGGGTTGCAAGTTATGAAGCATGGTCATTATCGACGAGAACTGCTCGGCTTGGGCCTCGAGACGAGAGTTGATGGTGATAAGGGCATGTTCGAGGGCTTCCACGTGGGATTCCATCCGACCCTTTGGCATATGAATCGATCGGCGCTACTGAGAAGGGATCAAATTGCGGCTGAGGGCTGCGGGAAAGCGTCACTGAGAAGGGAGCAGGCTGGCGAGAAGGGATCGGCATTGTCGAGGGATGTGGGACGGTGCTACTGAGAAGGGATCGGACTGCAGCCGACGGAGCGAAGCTGGCTGCAGGATCGAACGGATCGGGGCCTGGAGCAGTCGGAGCGACTGAGGAACAACAGATCATGGAGGATCGGGGCCTGGAGCAGTCGGAGCTAACTGAGGAACAACGGATCAGGGCGGATCGGGGCCTAGAGCAACGGCGGAGCAACGGCGGAGCCGGCGGAGCAACGGAAGAGCAACGGGGGAGCCGGCGGGCCGGCGGGGCGGCGACGGGGGCGGCGGCGGGGGCGGCGGCGGGGGCGGCGGCGGGGGCGGCGGCGGGGGCGGGGGCGGCGGCGGTGGGGGAGGCGGCGGCGGCGGCGGAGGCGGCGGGGTGGGCGGCGGCGGCGGCGGCGGAGCAGGCGAAACGGTGAACTAGAAGCCCAGTTCACTGTTTACCCAAATTATCTTGTTATATGTATTCGTTATTTTAGTTGTAAAATGATTTAATAGCCGAAAATGGATGCGAGAGCTTCTGTTTCATCTAGTGTCTAATCTAGGATTGATCTAAGCTGGAAGTATGTGTGCCAGACTTCTGCCGCAAATAAAAATGATTAAACTTGCAAATTTTGTGAGAAAGTCATAAAAGGTGGAATTTTTCTTGCGAAACAACACTTAGTTGGGGGATTCAGAAATACCAAAGCTTGTCCCAAATGCCCACATGTATGGGAGAAAATTCAAGAATATATGGAAAAGAGAATGATTGCAAGAAATACAGAAAAGTAAGTATTTCCTAACTTTGCATATGTAGATACTTTTGGAAGCGATGAGGATGTGGCTGACAACGGAGTGAAGATTCATGGATGTGAACCAAGCGGTGCGTCTAAAAAGCCTCGGACCAAATGATCAATTGATGTTTTTTGCACCTAACATCGAGAATAAACTGCAAAAAAGGGACAACAACAGCTAATGTAGTAAACTACAATTAATGAAGCGTGTAAGAAAGAACTTAGTGGGAGGGCTTGCAAACATATAGCTCAATGGATATATAATGCAGCTATTCCTTTTAATATTGTTACTTATTCTAATTTTGCAGTGATGATTGAATCCGTGGGACACTTTGGGGTTGGAATGAAATCACACAGTTATCATGAAGTTTGTGTTCCTTTGTTGAATAATGAAGTGAAGTCAAGAGTAAGATGAAGAATTATGAGGATGAGTGGAGGGTGTATGAATGTTCTATCATGGCGGACGGAAGGACAGATAAGAAACAAAGAACTCGTATAAATTTTTTGGTGATTTCACCCAAAGGAACATTTTTCCTTGAATTGTTGATTCATCTGATAACGCAAAGACTGGAGAGATAATGTTTGAATTGCTTAATAGAGTGGTGGAACCTGATGGAGAGACCAATGTCGTTCAAGTTATTACTGATAGTGCAAGCAACAATGTACTAGCAGGTAAATAATTATTTAATTTTATTATCATATATTGACTTTTTTTCTTTTTTTGTAACAAACTCTGATATGAAATAGAAAAATTATTGGAAGCAAAACGGTCACATATATATTGAACGTCGTGTGTTGCCCACTGCATTGATTTAATGTTGGAAGATATTGGGAAGATATCTAGCATTAGTAGAACAATTAAAAGAACAATGACTGTATATAATTATATTTATGTTCGCCCTGAACTTGTCAACATGCTCAGGAGCTTTACAGGGCATGTGGAGCTTGTTAAGTCTGTTGTTACGAGATTTGTGACTTCTTTCCATGCTCTTCAGCGCATTCATAAGCAGAGGACCAATCTAAGAAAATTGTTCACTTCACCTGAGTGGACATCGAGCAAGTGCGCAAAGGAAACGGGAGGTAGGCAAGTACAAGGCATTATATTGATGGTCTCTTTTTGGAGTATTATTTTTTACATTTTGAAATTTTTTGGACCTTTGGTTCGGGTTTTAAGATTGGTAGATGGTGAGAAAATACCGGCTATGGGTTATATTTATGAGGCTATGAATAGAGCGAAAGAGACAATCATTAACTCTTTCAATGGGAAAGAGGAAAAATGTAAGGATGTTGTGGAAATTGTGGACAAGAGATGGGAAAATCAGCTTCATAGATCATTGCATGCAGCGGCTCATTTTCTAAATTTGGAATTCTTCTATTCAAACCTCGATATTGCATTAGATGGAGAAGTCATGAGAGGTTTATACCAAATAATGTAAGAGATCATTCCAAGTCATGAGATTCAAAATAAAATAACGGACCAACTAAGTTTATATAGAAATGTTGAAAGATTATTTGGAATGCAATTTGCAGTTCAGCATAGGAAAACAAAGTCTCCAGGTTAATTAATTAGACATTATTCAAAGTTTCAAATATACAATTTTTTTATTAAAAATGTTTTATTATGATGCAGCTGAATGATGGCAATCTTATGGAGCTGATACTCCTAATCTGACTAAATTTGTTATAAAGATTCTAAGGCTTCATTTGGTTCGGCAGTGGCGGGTCGATCCGGCGGGTGGAAACGGAGTGTTCGAACCGGAGGGGGAGGTGGCTGCTCCAAACGGAGCTTTTTGGGGGCGTTTTTCAAGGGGGGCGGGTGGAAACAGAGCAAACGCCGCCGGAGGTTCATTTGTTTTTCCTCCTTCCGGCGGCGTTTGCTCAAAACGGAGCAACGAAACGCCCAAACAAATGGAGCCTAAGTCTCACTTGCAGTTCATCTGGATGTGAGCGTAATTAGAGTTTTTTTTAATATGTATAAATTTTTTTGAACAAGTACATAAATATTAATTTATATCATTATATGATTAATTGTTTATCTGTTTATGTTGCGGGTTCATAGCAAAAAAAGGAACCGGCTAGCTCAGCAGCGTCTAAATAATTTAGTATTTGTAATATACAATTGCGCCTTGCGTCAGTGATATGATTCACGTGATCGTATTGATTTGATCTCGCTGAAATATATTGATGACAACAACGAATGGTTAATGGGAAGAATGGAGGAAGTTAAGCAGGATGAAGAATTAGTTTTTGATGGAATTTTTTTGACATGGGGTACAGTAGCTAGGGTCACTGGAGTAGAAGAGGACATCTACTGCACGTGCTTATCCAAATGGAAGAAGATAGTTGACAAGGAGAGCACATCTAAGATGAGGGCTCCTACTCCAGGAATCCTTACAGATGATGTCGAGGATGAGGAAGAATCCGAGTTCAATGAAGAAGAAGAAGATTATAGTGAAGAAGATGAATCCTTAATTGATTCAGACGATGAGTAATTAATATTTAAAATGACGTGTTTATTTTTGTTTGTTTGGTAGGAGTCGGAACCCTTGTTCTGATTCATAGTAAGTGTGCAAGTCTTAGTATGCATTGAGTATATCTGTGTTTTGTATGACATTGTTTAATCTATTAGAGCTGCCTTTGGGGCATAGTTTTGTTTGCTAATATCTAAATGCTCATTTATTGGAGTATCCTCGTCATCCTAAAATGGAATTTGACCATTTGCCATTAGTGACCTTAGTAGAGACGAATAGATTCAATTATGCGGTTGCCCTAAACCGGGCTTACTTATATATAGGCTCAGAAAAAATAAAACAAAAACAAATAGATATATTTAACTCTCCCCCTCAAGTTGGGAATATATATTGATCATTCCCAACTTGTTTGTGCTGTCCTTGAAGTTATTGCTGAATAAACCCTTGGTGAAGACGTCTGCAAGCTGGTCGAATGAGTTCACAAAAGGAGTGCAAATATTTCCTTTGTCTAGGTGATCCTTGATGAAGTGTCTATCAACCTCCACATGTTTGGTTCTATCATGTTGCACTGGATTGTGTGCAATACTGATGGCAGCTTTGTTGTCACAGTAGATCATGATAGGGTTGTTCTCCTGAAAACCAATATCCAGAAGAAGAGTCCTCAACCACAATCCTTCACAAACACCTTGTGTCATAGCTCTATACTCTGCCTCTGCACTTGACCGAGCTACCACATTCTGCTTTTTTCTCCTCCATGAGACGAGGTAGCCTCCCACAAAGGTGCAGTACCCCGTGGTTGATTTTCTATCGTCTTGGCTCCCGGCCCAGTCAGCATCTGTAAACACTTCAACTTATAATGATTGGCCGTTTTTGAAAAAGATCCCACGACCTGGTGCCTTTTTGAGATACTGAAACACTCTAAAGACCGCCTGCTGATGACGAATGGAAGGAGAGTGCATATACCTACTTAGGACTCCCACAGCATACGAAATATCAGGGTGAGTATGGGACAAGTATATGAAGCGTCCAACCAAACGTTGGTATTTTGAGACATCCACCTTTTCTCCACTAGTATCTGCATCAATTTTATGATTAGCCTCAATAGGTGTGTCCACGGGAGCACACCCAAGCATCCCAGTCTCTTAAAGAAGATCCAGAATATACTTTCTTTGGGAGATGAAAATCCCTTGTTGTGACCTTACCACTTCAATTCCCAAAATATTTCAGCTTTCCCAGGTCTTTAACTTCAAATTCTTGCTCAGTTGCTCCTTCAAGTAAATGATCCCCTCCAAGTGGTCCCCGATAATGATAATGTCGTCCACATACACAATACAAATAGAGACCTGGGCACCCTTTCTCTTAATAAAGAGTGTGGTCAGCATGACTTTGAGTGTATCCAAGTTGAAGCATGAATTTGTAAAACCGTAAAAACAACACTCTCGGAGACTGTTTCAAGCCGTACAGGGATTTTAGAACCCGACACACCTTTCCCTTGGACCCTTTGATAACAGAGCCCAGTGGAATATCCATGTAAACTTCCTCCTCCAGATCACCATTTAAAAATGCATTCTTGATATCGAGCTGAAATAGATCCCATCTTCGGCTTGCAGCAACCGAGAAAAGCACACGAATAGAGTTCATCTTTGCAACAGGAGCAAAGGTCTCCTGGTAGTCGATACCCTGGGCCTAGGTATATCCCTGAGCCACCAAACGAGCTTTGTACCGCTCCACTACACCATCTTGGTTTTGTTTGACAGTGTAGACCCAACGGGATCCGACCGTTCGCTTCCCTGGAGGAAGGCTCACCAGCTGCCACGTTTTGTTCTTGTCCAAGGCACGCAGTTACTCCTCCATTGCCGTTTTCCATTCAGGTATCTGAACAGCCTCCTGCCATGTCTTAGGGATAACAATAGATGAAAGGGAAGAAATAAAGGCTTGATGTGCCTGAGAAAGGTGATCATAACAAATGTAGTTGGCAATGGGGTGACTAGTGCTACCCTTCTTACCTATAAGACGGGCAAGAGGAATATGGAGGTCATCATCCGAATCTAGGATGGAGACAGTCACCGGTACTGGCGAAACATCCGCAGTCTGCACTTGCTCAACAGTCGTAGGACGACGGGAGTATATGTATATTATCGGAGGAGCGGAGGTGGAAGGAACGAGAGCAGGTGGAGGAATAGGATGAGCGGCAACAATAGAGACGGGAGCAGGTGGAGGAATAGGGTGAGTGGCAACAATAGGGAGCGGGGAGTCGATCAGCTCGTCACCAGTGCTAGTCATCTCCCCCTGACGAGGACCAAAGTACAACTCCCCCTCACGAAAGATGACATCGACAGAACAATAGTACCGACGTATCAGAGGGTGATAACACCGATACCCTTTGGTGGTAGGAGAATAACGAACGAAAACACACCGAAGAGACCGCGCATTGAGTTTATCACGATTCGGGCTATGAACATGAACAAAACACACGGAGCCGAAGATACGAGGGGGAAGATGGGAGGTATGGACAATGTGGGTTTTTTCGAGACGAGATAGGGGCGTATCAAACGAGAGGGCACGGGACGGAAGACGGTTAATGAGATGCACGACTGTAAGAACGACATCCCCCCAGTAGGATTTAGGGAGGTGCATAGAAAGAAGTAAACACAGGGCCACCTCCAGCAACTGCCTATTCTTTCGTTCGGCCACCCCATTTTGTGTGGAGGTGTGGACACACGTAGTTTGATGGAGGATGTCATGGTCCGCAAGATAGGCCCCAAAGGCATTGTGATCATCATATTCGCCACCATTATCACTACGTAACACACTGATTTTGCCGCCGAATTGTTGGACCACCATCTTATGAAATTTTTGAAAGCAAAAGAAAACGTCACTTTTCTTTTTAAGCATATAAAGCAAAGTAGTACGGGAGTAGTAATCAATAAACGTTACAAACCATTTATAGCCAGATAAAGAGAGAACACGGGATGGACCCCAAACATCAGAGTGGATAACATCAAATGCATACAGACTAGGAACAAACAAATGAGTAGAATGATGACGAACATGTTTAGACTGTTCACACGCATCACAAGAAAAAGACTGAAGTAAATGATGAAAGACAGGAAACAATTTAGTAAGATATAAAGGAGAAGGGTGGTCAAGGCGCTGATGCCATCGTCAAAGATCATCAAGAGTCGGAGATCTGGTGGAAGAGAGAGCACTGGGAGAAGACTGGTTCAGCAAGTACAGGGCGCCAACATTCCTACCACTGCCAAGTGTCTGCCTCGTAGCCAGATCCTGAAAAACACAAACATCAGGAAAGAATGTCACAGAACAGTGTAAAGAGTTAGTCAAATGACTAATAGAGAGTAAATTTCTGGGAAAAGAAGGGACATGCAAAACAGAGGAAAGTGATAGGTCAGGAGAACATGGGAATGTCCTTTTACCAGCAATGGCAGAGAGAGCCATTGGCAGCAATAACCTTATCAGAAGGTGTGGAAGACACAGCATGAGCACTGGATAGACCTGAACAGGCAACAGCAGCGTGAGAAGAAGCAGACGTAGAGTCAGTGTGGGAGCGCAACATGCGGTGGAAGGCCTCTAACTCGGCCGCAGACAAACCACATGAGGTGTCCTCCAGAACCTCAGTAGAGTGTGCAGAAGACTGAACACGGTCAGCAGAAGAACGACCACCTCCACGATATCCACCTCTACCACGAGTACCAGAACCTCGACCGGCTGGGGCAAGGTGCGGATGCAGGCGAAAACAAGAGTCTTTGATATGGCCTCTTTTCCCGCAGTGACTGCAAACAGAAGGGGGGCCGCGGGAAATCCCAGCGAGCGCAGAGTGGTCAGTAGTAGGGCCAAGAGTGCAGCGACGGTTCTCATCACTGAGGAGCATGCTGAATGCCTCCCGAAGGGAGGGAAGAGGCTCACGATGGAGAACATGCAGACGAACAGCATCAAACTCCATGCTAAGGCCCATAAGGAAGACGTGAACACGGAAGAGGTCTTTATCCTTTTGTAGAGCCACTGCATCAGTCGTACAGGCTGCAGTAAAGGTATTAAAGAAATCCAACTCCTGATAAAGGCGCTCAAACTCAGAATAATAGGCAGCAACGGGCATAGTCCCCTGTCTCAGTTCCAGAACACGGCGAGTGAGCTCATATACCTGCATCAAACTGCCTGCCTGGGAGTAAGTATCACGGGCTCTCGTCCAAATATCGTATGCGGAGTCCAACAACATATAACTCCGATACACCTGAGGAGACATCGAATGAAGAAGCCACGAGACGACCAACGAATTGTCCGCATCCCATTCGCGCCACGAGAGATCAGAACGTGATGGCTCACGATAGTACCATCAATAAGGCCATACAATTGGTGGTTGCGAATCGCATGTTGAGCCTCCCTAGACCATTCCAGGTAATTTGTGTCATCCAAGGCAACAGTAGTAATCTTCAAAGACTGGCCATGACTCCGAGGAGGATCACCCGAGGGACTAGGCAAAGGATCCGATCGGGTGGCCGAGGAACCGGGAAGAGCACCGGATTGAGAAGCAGGAGACAAAGTGGATTGATCGTCCATAGAGGAGTACAAAGATCTCAAGTAAAAAAGGAGGACATCCTACGGGTGTGGGTTAGATCTGAAAGCCGAAGAAAACACCCGAGGATGAAAGGGAGGCGTCTCCGGCAGCCCCCATGGAGGGCAAAACCGCCCCCCGATCAGGCCCGAAGGAGCGAGCGGGATGGCGAACGGGAGGGGCGAGCGAAGCTGGCGGAGAGAGGGACGGAGCGAGCGGAGAGAACGGGCCGGAGAGGCGGGCGGGAGAGGCGAGCGAGCGGGAGAGGCGAGCGAGCGAGCGGGAGAGGCGAGCGAGCGAGCGGGAGAGGCGAGCGAGCGAGCGGGAGAGGCGATCTGCGAGCGGCGGCGATTCCTACGCTCTGATACCAAGTAGAGACGAATAGATTCAATTATGCGGTTGCCCTAAACCGGGCTTACATATATATAGGCTCAGAAAAAATAAAACAAAAACAAATAGATATATTTAACTACCTTGACTGTAACTTAGTAATCACAAACATGAATGGAATTTTTACCAATGTGATAAGCTCTTAAAAAAGCATGATTCTACAAATATTTTGGTGTAACTAAGCAAGTTATTTTAAGATTAAGCTCTTCAAAATTCTCCAACTGAGATAGATTGAAATACAGGATATGGTGTTAGGTTCTCTAATGGTATCATGCCTGTATGTGTGATTGTATGCATCTGTTCATTTCTGTTCACATATGCTTTTTCTTTTTGCAGAGTTTACTAATGCTATATTAGTAAACTCTTATTGTGATTGAAAACAAAATTTTCCTGTTTCTTTGAGTTTAATGACAGACAATTTCATAGAACTTGTTCAGATAGAGGGGCGTGTTTTAGGATATGGCCACACAGATTATGCAAATACAATGCATCACCTTGGAATGGTAATTTTGCTGCACTATATAAATATCTGTGTTTACTATGTAAAGTTATTTATACCAGTTTTTTTTGTGCTTCTCCTGACATTTTTGGGCACAAAATATTGTGCTTATTTTTGTTAAGAGTGCAAATACAATACGTTGTGCTATAACTCATACTATGGTGAGGCTTACCTCTTACTCAAATAAGATAGCAAGACAAAAGAAAACACTTGCACTATGGCCGTTGTTTGGCTGCTAGTGTTATAGTTCAAAAAGTTTTTTTTGTTTGCTTATGTTTTTTTGGTTGATTTTCGAATGACTTAGATGATGCTAATGTGAAGAAAATAAATATGGGATGAAGAGAATCAATTCTTTCTTGTAGAAGAAGAGGGCATGGAGTGAATTGGGCGTCCAATTCACTGATTTTCAGTGAATTGGGCGTTAAAATCAGTGATTTTCAGTGAATTGGGTGTCCAATTCACTTATTTTATTTTTCAACTTTACGCCTCACGTGACTCGGGCGCACACCTACGCCTTGCGCCTGGTCTCCAGAACCCTTTTACGTCTCGGTGCGCCTTGCGCTTTTAATAACATAGCTCGGCGGACTCCGAGCCTTGTTGCTGTCGCGCGCCTCTACCCCGCCTGGATCGAGTTTTTCCAAGCCCCGCTGCCTCACCCTTTCCCTTCCGGCCTCATCCAACCCTCTCCCCTGCAATCACGCCGCCCGTCTGCTATTCACCTGACCCAGACAAACCACCAGTAGCCCGTCTGCTATTCTCCCGACCCAGACGAACCACCAGTAGCCCGTCAACTCCCCTTGCCTCACCAGCCAACCCGTCCCCATCCCCTGCCGCCAGATCAAGCACTTTCTCAACCCCAGCAACCCTCCCAACCCTGTCGCCGCCTCATACAAAATCCCCAGCTAGTTTGGCTTGCCCACATCCTTTCCCCGTCCAACCCCTACCACTCGCAGCCCCCTTCCACCCTAATCATCTAGGTCTGCCCCATCCACCACCCACCCACCCCCCCCCCCCCCCCGCAGCCCATCCGTGGAGCCACCGTTGTGCCAAAGACAATACCGCCATCGCCTTCTCATCCCTAATCACGCCTCCATACGCATGAGCAAATCGAGATATGAATGTTTTATTTCTCTTTGTTCATTGCTTTAGTAATGAATTATTGTCTTGGGTTTTGATTCTATTATGTATTTGAAATCATTATTAGTCGTTTAATTTGAGGGACGCATTCGGTGCACTTGAATGGTAATTGTGTCTTATCTCGGTGGTAGTCATAAACTGTTCTTTATTCGCCTTAACTTGTTTACCAATTGTGCAAATTGTTTTTAGAGCTTATTAAAATTTAATCACTTGTGAGTCGACCTTGAGCCGGACTATTGCATCTTTGTTTCACCGCACTGCATTCATGTTGCCTATTACTTGTTGAAATTATTTATCAGCCTACACATGCATCATTTATCCTCGTGAAAAAGTCTGCAATTCTATCATTTGTCAATAAAAGAGTTCTAGGAGCCTCTCTCCAAAAGACTCTGCTTTGGTAGAAGTCTTCTCTAAAAAAGAATGAGAATTCTAAGAGCCCCACTGCAAAAAGATTCCATTGTAAAGAATTTTTAGGAGTCTGACTCTTGGAAAAAGCCTCTGGCTTTGGTGCAAACAATGATTTCCCCTAGTGGCGAAAGAGAAGACATACTCATATTTTGGAAATCTCTATAAAATTCTTGTCTCACTCCTTATAGCTTAATTTTTTCTTTATTGCAATTATTTAATTGTATGTGCAGTTAACTTATTCAATGATATGAGATTGTCACTCTTGAGAAACCATTGAATTAAGTTGCAAAGGTATTTTAGTACTCTGAAATAGGAGAACAGTTACTATTTACCTCAAAGTTTTCTCTAGAGGGGAGTGAATAGAGATTAAAATTTTATTTCAAATACTTAGTTTAATTCACAGAATTTGCATATACATCAACAATAAACCAGAAATAAACGCAGATATGTAAAATCAAACCACATAATTGAAAAAAAACACAAAAACACAGAAGACACAAAGATTATAGTAGTTCTCCCTCAATCTGAGTACACCCACACTTCTACCCCCATGGTAAGAATTCATTATCATGGTAATAATCCACTATCACAGTGTCTAAGTCTTTTGATCAGAAGACTCTTATAACCAACACTAGATCTTTTGATAATGAGATCCTGAACCAATATAATCCGAGTCTTTTCTCAAGGAGACTCTCAGAACCTCTCATGAATCCTTTGAATAGGGATTCTCAAAACTTTTTTCACAAAGTGTAACAAGAAAATGAAAGAAAATTTGTGAAAGAATTAATCTTCTCTCAGTGTCCTCTCAGCAAATTTCTGAGCACAGCAGTGATGATATCTGGAACTTTTGATGAATCTTTGAATATCAAAATCACAACATTTATATGCCCAATTTCCAGATTATCCTTGAATCTTCTTTGAATCTGATGCAATTTCCTCTTGAGAAGAAGAAGAACTAATTATCTTTTGTAGATTCAGCAACTATCAAAACAATCGACTGATTGATGAAAGAAGTTCAATTGATGATGATGATCTTCCAAGCTTTTTTTATTGAAATCAATCTATCACGATCTGATATGAATTTCTTGATTGTCTGAAGTTGATGATTGATGTGTGAATTCAATACTAACTCATGATTGTTGTTTCTCTATTGTATCTCATCATATATATATATAGATCGACATCTTCTAACGTCTCTAAAATTCTGTTATGCAAACCCCTTCTTGAAATAATTCTGATTGAAAATCTCAAAATAAATTCTGTTAAGAAATTCAGTCGACGAAACGTCGAGTTCTAATCGAAGCAACATTGAATTCTGAGTGGTTATAAGAATATCTCTGTAGTCGACATTCCGTCAATATCATGTCGAAGTATGCATCAATATAATTCTTTGAATGTCTTCGACTTATCAATTTCAGTTGCTCTGACTTCTATTCAAAGTAGCGTCGAATTTTAGTCAAAGTTATGTATACTTCTAGTCGAAGTTGCGTCGACCTTTAGTCGACACATGTTGACAAATCATGACTTTTCCCTTAAATTCAGTATGTCTTTCTTATGTCCTTTATATCAATAACATCATAGGACTTCTAAGATCAAATTACCCTCACTATATATTATGGGTAATAAACCTATGATGTAAAATCACTAAAAACAATTTGTTAAGATAAATCATAAAGGTTTTTCTCAACAATCTCCCCATATTTAACTTAACAAATTTTACAAAATTTCAAAAGTGATTTTTCAAATATACAACAATAAAAATACAAATTTTTGATTGAACATGTACTGATGTTAGATAAGAATAATAAATGACAAATAAAAGCAGCCCTGAACAAAAAGCCCGATCGGGCCGGCCCGGATCGGGCCGGCCCGGATCGGGCCGGCCCGGACCGGGCCCGATCGGGCTTTTTCATATATCGGGCCGGGCCGGCCCGGTCCTCCCCTGCAATCGGGTCGGGCAGGCAGCTAAAATATGCTGCCTGCTCCGGCCCTTCAGGCCGGGCCGGTCTCGGGCCCGAACCGGGCCGGCCCGATTTTCTTTTTTTTTATTAATTATTTTAGTATAATTATAATTTATATATAAATAAAATTAATAATTATAAATTATATTAAGGTTAGATTAGTTATAATATATATTTATTAATTATTAATTTTATATATTACTATAAATTTATAATATATATTTATTAGTTATAACTAAATAGTTATATTATAATTTATATTATTATAAATAGTTATAATATATTATAATATATATTTATTAGTTTATTACTATTAATTAAAAATTTATTAAATATATATTTATTATTTATATATTATATTATTAATTATTATTTATTATTATATATTTATATTTAATATTTATATATCCAAAAAATGAAAAAATAATACTTAATTTTAATAGCATCCAAGATTTCAAGTAGTCATACAATTGCACAAAAAATTTAATCAAAAAATTTTATTAATATTAAAATACAAAATCTAAGTCATACAATTGCACAAAATACAAAATACAAACTTATGATTCTTATAAAATTTAATTAAAAAAATTTACATATATCAAAAAAATTACATTAAGAATTTAAGATTGCCCGATTTAATCATCTTGTAGATTCATTGCGTCAATTTCGTCTTCTATCTCCTCCGAGCTATCCTCCAATGCTGTTATGTGCTGCTTCCTCTTCATAGCATCCAAGTAGTCCTTGTAGCATATGCAAATCTCCAGCGATTCTTCGTTAAGCCGGCTCCTCCGCTCGTTCAAAACCCTGCCACTAAGATAAAAAGCGGACTCCGAAGCTACTGTACTAGCTTGGATAGTTAGTAAATCACGGGCCATATAGGCCAAAACAGGATAGGTATTAGCTTTACCTTTCCACCAATTTAAAAGATCGAAGTTTTCGATCTCGTCCGAACTCATAAAATCGCTAAATTGTGTTTTTGTATATAATCCTAATTCATCTAAACTACCAGATGTGCGCGATTTTTTCCTAGAAGCTAAATCTAAAATTTTATTTTTAAGACTATCCTTTGTTTTGGGTTGTGTTATTTCTCCGCGGGGTCGTGACCCGTATAAATTATTGTAATAATTATAACTTTGTGTAAAAAAAGTAGTAAAATTTGTAGTACTAACGGGGTCATCATCATCATAATTTATATTTAAGGTTAGATTAGTATTGATTTCATCGATCAAATTTTCTACGCCTTCTACGTTAAGTAGCGGATTTAAAGCAGCGGCGCACGAAAACATAGGCGGTATAGCTCTATAATATTTTAAAAAAATTTCTTCCATTATTTTAATTAAACGAGCCCAACCTTCGTGTTGTCTATAATAACTAAATTTTTGTGTGATATGTACGAAATATTCAATTACTAATGCGCTCGTTGGATAATACACTCCAGATAAAGAAACAGTGGCCCTATAAAAACACTTTAGTAAATCTAGATAATGTTCTATAATATTCCAATCATTTTCACCTAAATTGTGTTCAATATTAAGCAAACTATAATATTCCATTAGAATTTCTTTTTGTAGAACGGCTCTTTTTAACATTTTATAGGTTGAGTTCCATCTAACCGGCATATCAAATTCGGGTTTCAAATATCTCTGACCTTGTGCTTTACAAAATTTTCTAAAATCTTGAGCTCGTTGTTTAATACAATAAATAGTTTTTAACATGTTTCGAATTTTATTAATATATTCTTCCATTCCCTTTAAACTATCTTGTACAACTAAATTTAGGACGTGACAAACACATCTAGTATGAAAAAACGCGCCGTTGAGAAATGGTTTTAAATCCCGTTTTAACAATTCAATTGCGGCGCCATTATTGACGGCGTTATCAAGAGAAATACTAAGTATTTTATCGTTAATTTTAAATTCCCGCGCACATTTTATAATAACTTTATATAAAGCTACAGCCGTGTGCGGGTATTCAAAACCTGTAAAACATATTACGCGTTTATTTTGCTCCCACGAAATGGGATCAATCCAATGACAAGTGATGCAAAGATAAGATAATCCTAAATTTAAATTACTCGTCCAAACGTCGCTCGTTAGACTCACACGTCCTTCGAAATTTTCAAAATAGTTAATTAATTCTTCTTTTACTGCTAAATAAAATTTAAGCGCGTCACGCCTTAAAGTAATTATACTAACCTTTTGGTATTTGGGTTGAAGCCCCCCATGTATGTACTCCGTCGCGTCGTCATTGTCGAAGACGCTGAATGGCAGCCCGCGTTTGATGACGAACTGCGCCTGCAGCTCTCACTGTCGCATTTGATCGTACGTCCAAATCTGTCCTGCTCCAGAAATTTGGGTTTGACTTGACTCGGGAGGAGCTTGTTTCGACACGCAAGACTTCTGGTGTCTAACAAGCGTCGAGTTGCCGGTGATGGATAGCAGCTTCGAGCACAACTTGCAGCGCGCTCTCCTTTCGGTCCCGACTAGGACCATCTCGAAATGCTCCCAAATACTCGCTCTACGATTGTGCTCCACTACCGCAGCCGTATTTTGGGAAGACGACGTCATTGGGAGAGCTAAGAGAGAGAGAGAGAGTGAGAGAGAGAGTGTGTGAGAAAAAAGAGAAGGGGGGTATTTATAGGATTTTTTTATTTTTTATTTTTTATTTTTTTAATTTAAATAATATTAAAAAATATTAAAATAATAAAATAATATATAATAATATAATATTATAATTATATAATAATATAATATTATAATATATTAATTAATTAATATTAATAATAATATAATAATAATAGCAGCCAACGGCTCTCATTTTGAGAGCCGTTGGCTGCTCTCATGGCAGCATGGCTGCCACGTGGCAGCCATGCTGCCATGAAGAGCCTAACGGCTCTTAAAATGAGCCGTTAGGCTCAATCGGGCCTAGCCCGAGACCGGATCGGGCTATGGCCGGCCCGGTCTCGGGCTAGCCCGATTTTCGGGCTTTACCCGGCCCGGACCGGGTCGGGTACCGGGCCGGGTAATAGCTTGAAACCGGGGCCCTTTCAGGGCCCCGGGTAAGGGCTCGGCCCGGTTCGGGCCTGAACCGGGCCGGGCTTGACCGGGCTTTGACCGGGCCGGGCTCGGGCCGGCCCGTCAGGCCCGGTTTTTTTTTCCACACCTAAATAAAAGGCAACTGAATACATGAGACTTTCATAGAAATCTCTTTAAAAACATAGTTCTCAAAAGTTATACCTTCAGAGTATATTTGACTGATTGTCAACATGTTTTATTAGCACATTCTGAAACAAATAACTCAAGTAAGAAATTATATAGTTTATTTAGGAGCTTGAGCTTTAACAATTCTGAATATTGCTTTATACTTTTATATCTCCAATAATCATATTTGTCTTTAATAAATTCTTGAACAAAAATTAGCCTTCCCAATCTTTCCGAGTAAAATGATATAATCATTCAGATTTATCTTTCTTTTCCCTAGTTCACCAATATTTTTCTTGATTTCTTCCATTTCTACTGTCAAATTTATCACATTTTTGCCTTTGATATGTTTTGCTACAGCATCAAGCTTTTGCTTCATTGATCTTTTGTCAACTGGATATTTTGGTGGTGAAATAGGAGGAATATTACAAATTCCCCAGCCCATATAAAGCACATTTAAATCTTCTAAAGGAATGAGAATGACTTGTGGCATGAAAAATAAAGTAGTACTACAACTTACTATACACGTTTTAATGACCACTTCAGTAACCATAGCAGATTTCTTTTTCTTTGAAGATTGTGATTGTTTAGCAGATTTCTTTCTTTTTTTGAAGACTGTAATTGTTTTCCTCTTGAAGTGTATCTGACTTTTAATGCTCTTTTAAATATTGGAGTATTTTCTTTCAGTTCATTAACATTAATCTTCCCAGATTGAGCAGATATCTCCCCCTGAGTCTGTGCAGGCTTTTGTTCTATGTTAACAAAAATTGATTTTTTGACCTCCCCCTGGCTTGATGCAGACTCTAGTTCAAACAGTGCTAATACATTCTCATTTCCAGCAATTTTAAGTGGATTTGGTCCATACGAAGATGATGTAATTTCATGTAAATCTTCTTCCTCACCCTGACTCTCCCCCTTCTTGACCTCACAAGCAAGAGAGGTTAAGAATGATCTTGTAATGTTGGAAGAAGAAACATTTGCTTGCAGAAACTGTACTGAAGTAATAATCAAATCTAACTGAGAATGTATATCATCCACTGTGATTTGTATCTAAGAAGCATGTTCTTTAAGCATAGAAGATAAGGTAGAAGTGACTAATTCTACTGCTTGAGTGATAGTAGTTGAGGAGATAACTGAGTGTAGATTTGTTGAACTAACATCAGCAGGCGTTGAGTGTAATGTTAGGTCAATCTGAGCTTCTTGATCAATTGATTCTGGCAGCAATAAAGATTCCTTTGGAATTGATAGAACTGTCATATCATTATTGAATGGAAGAGTAACATTTTGTAGAGAAGATGAAGGTATGGACTCCTTTTGAGATTCAGATTTAGCAATTTGTCTAGTCCATTTTGAGAAGAGAGTTATCCACAACTTCTTCCATAGAGTTATTGGTATTCCTTTTAATACACACAGATGTTGAAAATTGTACAGCAGAACTTGACTCATTATAGTCATGTACGCATTTTTTTTCTAATTATATTTATGTACAATAAATCTAATCATCATTTCTCTCCAGTTGATCTTGTTCCCTAACACTAGGATTCCCATCAGATTTAGTTGAATCTTAGGTATTGCATCATGTGTTGAGGTTTGCAAATCAATACTTTCCCAACAATGTCAGCTAGAAACTGATATTCTTCTGATAGATCTTTTTTTTAGTTCAATAACCTTGTTCTTTGAAAAATTCATTATTCTTAACACCTCTTTTATCTCTTCTTCAGACAGTACAGTAGAATCAAACCCAGTTGAGAGATGAAATGTCTTATGTATCATTTCTGTTGTTATATGTATCTTTTGTGTAGCAATGGTTCCGATTAATGATCTGTCATCCTTGCACTTAACCTTTAAGAAGTACTCGAATAGCTCTGTGCCAAATAATCTGCATCGTGTTGAGATAAGTTTATTGAGGCAAGAATCAGTGAATAATTTGAGAATTCCTTGGAACTTCTAAGTCTCTGCACTGAATGATTCCAGATTAATGTTGAATCCTGAATTCGTCTTTCGTGTCATTATGTTTCCTGCAAATGTTCTTGTCAAACAAAAGAAAACGTGAAAGCAAAAATAGAGAGTCGGGAAGATAAAGAGTTTTGAATGAAATACGTATTATATAAACATAGACAAAACATCGACAGATTAGGGCATCAATAATTCAGCGGGGCTTTCTGTAGTTGACGTTACGTCGAGTTATATTCGACGTATTAGGATTTTAGTCATAGTTGACGCAAGCGTTGATATTTATATCGACGTTGCGTCGATATGATTTTGAACTCTTCATAGTAACCAACTCTGAGACATGGCGTTGAGTAGAATTTGACATTTCGTCGACTTCTTTTCAACGTTACATCGAATAGAGGCTAAAATTTTAAGTCTTTTGCTTGGTTTTTCCAGCAATAAATCTAATAAATACTGTATGTTATATTATTCATATAACAAGATTTTCTGCAATTTTCATAGGTTAAGAGTTAATTAGAACCCAGATTTCCTTGGGTCTATTACTCATTTTGTCGTTATAAGAAGTGATAAAGGTATATAAAGGTTTATTAGAATATCTCTTTGGATGATAACAAATAAGTCTATCAATCCAACAATTTTTGGTTTCATGACCTTTTCTTAGACAATTTGTACACATATTCTCATAGTTATGATAATCATAAATAATGGTTGTATCAAATCTATTAGAGTTGTATACTTGATGTTTTCTTTGGTATTCTCTGAAACCATCACTTTTGAATTCTGCTTTTGATAAATTTGATTTATGATTAGATAACTCATATTTCCAGTGAACGAGATTTGTGTTTTTCAAAGGTTGAATCACGTGAGATTTCTTTTTCATAAATTTCTTATTGATTTCTAATGATGTTTTTATATTAGGCTTATAAGTTTTTGTTAAATCATTTTATCTTCTATTCATAGATTGATTATCTTTGTTTTTAACCAAAATTATAGATTTATTATACATTGAATCATTTGATACTACATTTAGGTTAACATATTTATTACCTAAGTCTAGATGATTTACTTTCTTTGTGTATCATTTGATACTACATTTAGGTTAACATATTTATTACCTAAGTCTAGATGATTTACTTTCTTTGTGTGATTCTTATTTATTTGATTTTTCTCATGATTCCTTTATTTTAAAATGATATCTAAATCTTTTAACTTAGCTAACTTAATTTGTATTTCTCTATTTTCAATAATTAGATTTGATTTTTGTTTCTCTAATTTTCCAAGTTCAACCCTACAGTTATAATTTTTATAATAATGATCTTTACATCTTAATTCAACAAATTCTTTTTTAAAATGTTTAATTTGTTGTTCAGATTTTAACTAATCTTTTCAGAACCCTTTAAAATCTAATTTAAATTTTCCAGAAGAAAAGTTAATATCTCTAAGTTGATAACTCCTTTTATTCAAGAAGTTTTCAAAGACTTTTGTCTTTAATAATTCTTCTTTCAATAGAGATTTTACTTCAGTTAACTTACTTGTTCAAGACGTTTTCAAAGACTTTTGTCTTTAATAATTCTTCTTTCAACAGAGAGTTTACTTCAGTTAACTTACTTACATATTCCTTCAGGTTATCTATCTCAATTTTTAAAATCTTACCATGTTTCTATTTGTTCATTATCATCAGAATAGTCTTCATATAATTTCAATTTATGTCTTAGTAATTTAACTTTTTTTTCTAATTCTATTTGATCTATATATAAAATTCTATAAAACATACTTTAAAATCATGAAGTAAAATCAATATCATAAAAACAATCAGGTACCTCATTTGTATGCTTCTTCAATAGCAGTTTCTTCTTCTGATGAAGAGCTGGATTCAGAACTTGTGTCAATCCAGGTTTCAGCAATAAAACCTTTTCCCTTTTTCTTATCTTTTCTTTTCAGGTATTTCTTCTTTTGATCGTTGTTACTTGATTTTTTCTTTTGTTGATCTGGACATTCTATTGATATATGTCCACGTTTTCTACATGTGAAACAGATTATCTCCTCATTAAGAGTCTTATCAAATCTTAGTTTGCATGGATATTTGTCTATTCTCCAAGAACCTTCTGATTTTATCCATTTTCTAAATTTTCTTACCAGAAGATTAAACATCACATTCTCTGAAACAGATAACTCATCCTCAGTAACTTTGAAAGCAACTGATTTTTCTCTAGACGTTAAGTTATTCTCCTTAGCTTCTGTTTCAACTCTACTCTTTAGTAGTTGTTCACATGAATTCAACTTTCCTAGCAAAGCATCTGTTGTAATTTCTTTGTGACACCTTACATCTCTGATGACCCAAATTCTAAAATCTCGTGTACTTGGGAAGTACATGAGTAATTTATCATTTATTTCAGTGAAAGATATGTCTTTATTCAATCCCTTCAGCTCATTGATTATCATGTTGAATCTATCACACATTTTTGCTATAGATTCATCAGTTTTATTTTGAAAATTCTCATAATGAAAGATTAAAAATGATCTTCTATCTTTTCTCTCATTTGCACTTTCATCAACTATTCTTAAAAGTGATTCTTATATCTCTTTTGCTGACTGACAATCAGCAACTTTTTGAAATATATCATCAGACATAGTAGAAACTAGTATGTTCATAGTTTTTGCATCACAATCTTTTATCATCTTCTCTATGTCTGTCCATTCACTTTTTGGTACAAGTTTTGCAGTTGTATTTCCCTCTGCATCCTTCCTGTATGACATTGGTGGTCTTGTCAAAATTGATTCAAATATACTTTCATCAATAGAGTTCATGTATAATCTGATTCAGGTTTTCCACAGTGAAAACTTTTCAAGATTACAAACTGGTGTCCTAGTATATGCAAAACCTTAAAATGTATTTGAAGACAATTTTGAAAATATAAATGTAAATATACTAAAGCAACTGAAATAATCTTTTGATCAAGGTGTTAGTCTTTTATTGATTAATCTCCTCTAAATTAACCTAATAATGATTAATCTCCCTCTGATACCAATTGAAATAGGAGACCAGTTGCTATTTACCTCGGAGTTTTCTCTAGAGTGGGAGGTGAATAGAGATTAAAATTTTGTTTCAAATACTTAGTTTAATTCACAGAATTTGCATATACATCAACAATCAACCAGAAATAAATGTAGATATATAAAATCACGACACATAATTGAAAATAAACACAGAAGACACAAAAATTATAGTGGTTTCCGCTCAATCTGGGTACATCCACTCTTCTATCCCTTGGTAGGAATTCACTATTACAGTGTCCGAATCTTTTGATCATGAGACTCTTAGAACCAACATTAGATCTTTTAATAAGGAGATCTTGAATCAATACAATCTTAGTCTTTTCTCAAGGAATCTTTCAGAACCTCTCACTAAATCTTTTGAAGAGGGATTTTCAAAACTCTTTTCACAAAGTATAACAAGAAAATGAAAGAAGATTTGTGATAGAATTAATCTTCTCTCAGTGTGCTCTCAGCAAATTTCTGAGGATAGCAGTGATGATATCTAGAACTTCTGATGAATCTCTGAATATCAAAATCACAAAAAATATATGCTCAATTTCCAAATTATCCTTGAATCTTCTCTAAATCTGATGCAGTTTCCTCTTGAGAAGAAGAACTAATTCTATTTTGCAGATTCAGCAACTATCAAAACAATCGGCTGATTGATGGAAGAAGTTCAATTGCTGATGATGATCTTCCAAGTTTTTTCTGTCTAAATCAATCTATCACGATCTGATATGAATTTCTTGATCGTCTTAAGTTGATGATTTATGTGTGAATTCAATACTAACTCATGATTGTTGTTTCACTATTGTATCTCATCCTATATATATGGATCGACATCTTCTAACGTCTCCAAAATTCTGTTATGCAAACCTCTTGAAATAATTCTGATTGAAAACCTCAAAATAAATTATGTTAAGAAATTCAGTCAACGTAACGTCGAGTTTTAATCGAATTAACATTGAATTTTGACTGTCTGTAAGTAACCATTCCGTCGATATCATGTCAAAGTATGCGTCGATATAATTCTTTGAAGGCAGTCGACTTATCAATTTCAGTTGCTCTGACTTCTATACAAAGTAGCGTCGAATTCCAGTCGAAGTTGCATCGACTTCTATTCGAAGTTACGTCAAATTCTAATCGACGCATGTTGACAAATCATGACTTTTCTCTTAAATTCACTATGTCTTTCTTATGTCATTTATATCAATAACATTCTAGGACTTCTAAGACCAAATTATATTATGAGTAATAAACTTAGGATGTAAAATCACTAAAAACAATTTGTTAAAATAAATCATAAGGATTTTTCCCAACATACTCTACCTCCCCCCCCCCCCCTCTCTTCCACCGCCTTCTAAAGAATTTTCACATATAATATCACTTTTTTTCTGCACTGTGAATTGGTATTCACAAAGTAGTGAGTTTGTATAACCACTCCTCACTCCACAATCGTACACTCTGGTGCTGAAGTCGACCCCTAGATATGAAGCTTGGGATTTCTCCTTCCCCATTGTTGTGAGACACCACTCCTCCCCAGTCCACAGTCAAACACTCCACCACATACTCCAATCCTCAAACAACTAGCGTCCTCCATTCCTCCTCTCACTTCACTGTCGACCACCCCATTCCATACCCCCTTACACAAACAACCAACCTCCTCTCCCACCTTCTCATTCCTCTGTCGATCACCCATCTCCCTCACCCTTGTCGTGAATCCACTTCTCCAACAAGCCCCCATCAAATTCCCAAAATCAGTCGCAATTTCCCTTCATATCCACCCTCGGCGATCACCGAAGAATGGCCCTAGTCACCTTTGGTGATCCACCACCATATTCTCCATTGTTTTCTATCATTTTGTTTTCTAACGATTGCCAGAAAACTTCTCCGGCCACCACCACCAACAACCACCTCTAGCCAACCACCTCTAGTCAACCACCTCCAACACCGCCCATAACCTTCCTCCACTACCCCACTTCACTAAATTTTAGGAACCTCTCCTAAAATATAGCCTATCCTCCCTCTCCATTACTACAACCACAACGCCCCCTCCCTCTCACTAGAGCCACACGTGGAACCACCATTACTCATCTAACTAAACCCCGATCTAAGCCCATGCCAAACCAAGCCCCATCCCTCACGTGGATCCATAAACACCCCCCACCCCTCTTCAAGGCCAACCCCATACTCCATGTAATCCTGCAGCGCCCTTTGCCTCACCTCCCAACCGACCCCTTTGAGCTGCAGCCTGTAGGAAAACCCACTGGATAGCACCCTACAACCCCTAAAATCATTCCTGCTACCATTCAGCCCCCATATACGATCTTCAACAAATCTCTGTGTCCTGGAAGTCTCTCCCATCCTTCCAGCCCTTTGTCGAGCCCCTCCCAGCAGCTAGCAGCTGGACTCTGAATTCCAGCCCCCTCCAGTCGTGGACAGATCTTTACCTCATTGTTGGGACCCGAAGTACACCCTTAGGAGTCGCTCATGGCTGCTCACAACCCTCCAAAGACATCACCAACCCTCCCTCTTTCAGCCCTTTGCCGAGCCCCTCCCAGCAGCTGGACTCTGAATTCCAGCCCCCTCAAGTCGTGGACAGATCTTTACCTCATTGTTGGGACCCGAAGTACAGCCTTAGGAGTCGCTCCTGGCTGATCACAACCCTCCAAAGACATCACCAACCCTCCCTCTTCTATATTGTGCATGTTCAAAGTGTGTTTGTCATTTCTTTACGATAGATTCTTGTGTTTAAACTCTTCTTGAGGAGATATTAGTTTGTAAATCTTGTTTAAGTTATTTAAGTCTTTGAATTTATTCATTCAATTAGTCGTTTGATTTTGTGCACTCTCGCATTTGTACTTTGCGATTGTTATCTTCATGTAAAACACTTATGTTTTTTTGTCGAAAAAAGAAATCAGAACATATTTTATTATTACATATTTTATTGTGAGTTTGACTTCCTCGGAAATTGTATCTGAATCCAGCGGTTGTTTCCTTAGGGCCTTACCCTGCATCACACCCCCTTTAACTTATTTCAAAATCATTCAATTGACGATGTTCATAAAATACAGCCTGTATAGCTCTCTTAATCACATGATGATTACTATTTAGCTAACTTCGCTTCTGTCCACCAACAGATTCTCCAGGGAACAGCCTCTTAAGCCCTTCCATTTATTGATTGTTAAACTTAGTTTTACATAAGTATCTCCTACACGTGCTTATATAATACAAATAACTCTCAACAAGAAGTGTAAGTCATGGCACAGAGGAAGTAAAAGACGAGAAGAAGGCGGTCTGAATCGGGAAGAGGGAGAGAAAGAGAGAGGAAGAGGAAGAGAGGGGAAAAGAAAGGAGGCTAGGGTTAGAAACTTGAAGAGTGAAACATAGATTCATCCAGGATACCGAATACAAGGTTCATGCGCCCTCTTATAGAGGCGAGGGGCGAATAAAAAAGGAAAAAACTGAAATTAGGGAAGAAACAAAATACTAAAATGCGATAGCCAAACATAGAACATAATAATTATTAATTATCCTCCGCGGTCTCGGTGGGTCCCTGTGATATACGCGTCCGGCGCGTGTAGACTTGTCATTTAGGCTCCTCGTCGTGGAGATCCATAACAATGCAGTCATCTGGAAAATGTGTCTTGTCCTCAAGGCAGTAATCGGCGAACAAACGCCGAAAATCATCCCGGCGAAGCCACGTCGCGTCTGAGTCGGGGCGACCGGTCCAAGCCAAAGGAACCTCTTCAGATGTATGGTCCCCCGGAATGTAGCATCGGCAATCGAGGATCAAGGCGAGATAGCAGGGCGCCTCTCCGGAAAGGTCGAGATCGGACGGAAGGTGATCCGTGGTGGCGTGCTCACCCACCACTCGTTGTAGCTGCGAGAAATGGAAGACCGGGTGGATGCGGCTCCCACTTGGGAGGCGAAGGTGGTAAGCAACTGCCCCGATGCGGGCGAGGACCTCAAATGGCACGAAGAATCGCGGGACCAATTTCGGGCACGATCGGCAGGCCACCGAAAGCTGGCAGTAGGGGTGGAGCTTCAGGAAAACCTTTTCTCCTACATCGAAGGTGAGGTCCCGGCATTTCTTGTTGGTGAAGGAGACCATCTTCTGTTGGGCTCGTTGGAGGTGATGCTTCAAATGATCCAGAATAGTGTCCCTGTCGCGAAGAGCGATGGCTAGGCTTTCCACCTGATATTCCCCTGGGAGGTGGCGGATGATGGATGGAGGAGGTCGGTCATAGACGACCTCAAACGGAGTAGTGTCGATCGCTTGATGGTGGGCGATGTTGTACGAGTACTCGGCCCACCCGAGCCACTTGGCCCAGTTACGCGGCTACTCCCCCACGAATCAGCGAAGTTAAGTCTCCAAGCACCGGTTGAGGACCTCTGACTGGTCGTCGGTCTGAGGATGATATGTTGTGCTCATGCGTAGTCGGGTGCCCTGGAGGCGGAACAATGTCGTCCAGAAGGCGCTCAGGAATAGCGGGTCTCGGTCGCTGACGATCGATCGAGGAAACCCGCACGACCCCCTGGATGAAGCTGTTAGCGACGGTGGCTGTCGTGTATGGATGGCGGAGGGGAATGAAATGTGCGTGCTTCGAGAGTCGGTCCACTACGACCAGGATGCAGTTGTTCCCCTGAGAGGGGGGAAGTCGTGTGATGAAGTCCATAGCGATGTCGTCCCACACGCGGTCCGGGATCGGAAGGCTGAAGTAGACCACCCAGAAAAACGGCTTCATACTTGGTCTTCTGGCAGATGAGGAAAGCGGCTACGAAGGCTTTGATCTGTCGGAACATGTGCGGCCAGTAGAGAGAGGCTGCTAGTCGTCGGTATGTTCGGTAAGCACCAGCGTGTCCCCCCGTCGGAGAGTCATCAAACTCGGCCAATACTCGGGGAATGTTGGGGGAGGAGGGGGCGAGTACGAGGCGTCCTTTGAAGAGTAGGCGGTCTTCCACCAAGGAGTATGGTGGGTGGGTTGTGGCGTCCGCGAGAAGTGCTGTCTGGATCTCGTTGAGCGTTGGGTCCGCTTCCACTTCTCGTTGGAGGGTGTCTGCATCTTCCCAGATCGGTCGGGAGATGGCTGCAAGTATGGGGCTACGGGAGAGAGCGTCGGCCGCCCGGTTCGCCTACCCTGGTCGGAACTCGATGCTGAAGTCGTGGCCCAACAGCTTGGCCACCCACACCTGCTAGGCGGGTGTAGCAATCTTCTGCTGCAGGAGATAGCGGAGGTTGTGGTGGTCGGTGCGGACCACGAATCGTCGGCCCGGGAGGTAGGGCTGCCAGTGTTGAACAATGAGGACAAGGCCAATGAGCTCGTTCTTGTACGCCGATCGGCTGCGGATGGTGTCCGAGAATGCGCAGCTGAAATAGGCCACCGGGCGGCCGGCTTGCATGAGTATGGCCCCCACGCCGACGCCCGATGCGTTGCATTCCGCGAGGAAGGGCTGGGAGAAATCCGGCCTAGCTAACACCGGGGCGCGAACCAGAACTTGCGAAGGCCGCTGCCGACCACTCGAAAGGGCCTTCGGCCGACTTCTTTAAGAGCTGGGTGAGGGACCGGGCAATCGTGTCGTAGCCCTGGATGAACCTCCGATAGTACCCTGTCAGACCCAGGAATCCGTGAACCTCTCGAAGAGACGATGGGATTGGCCACTGGAGGACCGCCTCGATCTTGTTGCCATCCATCGCGACTCCTGTAGCGGAAATGGTGTGTCCCATGTAGCACACCTGCGAGGCCCCAAAGAAGCACTTGCTTGGGTGGAGCTTGAGTTGGTGGTGCCGGAGAGTAACCAACGTCTGGCGGACGTGCTGTATGTGCTCCTGCCAAGAAGAACTGTAGACCAAGATGTCATCAAAAAAAACAAGTACATGCTGGCGAAGTACCGGACGGAAGATGTGGTTCATTGTGGACTGGAAGGTGGCCGGTGCGTTGGTCAGGCCGAAAGGCATAACCAAGAACTCGTAGTGGCCATCATGTGTCCGGAAAGCCGTCTTGGCGACGTTGGCCGGTCGGACGCGAATCTGGTGGTAGCCCGCACTAAGGTCCAGCTTGGTGAAAAAGACGGCGCCGTGGAGCTCGTCCAAAATCTCCTGGATCACCGAAATCGGGTACCCATTTGGGACTGTGGCTTTGTTGAGCTCCCGATAGTCTACGCAGAAGCGTCAGATGTTGTCCTTCTTCCTGACCAGAAGGATCGGGCTGGAAAAGGGGCTTGCACTGGGGCGTATAAGGCCCCCCATCATCATATCGTGTACTAGCCTCTCGATCTCGTCCTTCTGCACATGCCCATAGCGGTATGGGCGGACCGAAACTGCGGTCATGTCGAGCTGAAGGGGAATGGCATGATCGTGTGGCCGGGCTGGAGGCAAGCCCGACGGTGCCGTGAAGAGACCGCAAATTCGGTCAGGAGGTTCTGCATGGCCGGTCGTGGTGATGGAGCCGGTGGCGCCGTGTCCGAGATGGACCAGAGCCATGCCGTAAAATCGATGTTCGTCGTCCTCTAAATTGTGCGGGACGAGACGGGGGAGCGGAGCAGTGCGACATCACCCTTCAGGCAGCACTCTCGTCCGTCCTGTAGGAATCGCAACGTCATGGTTCGCCAGTTGACCCGCACGTCGCCCAACGTACAGAGTCATGCCACGCCCAAGATGGCGTCGATCCCGCCGAGACCGAATATGTAGAAATCCGCTGTCACCGAGTAAGGGCCCACTGAGATCGGGACAGATGGGCAACGGCCCTGGATCGAGCGTCGGTGGCCATCGCCTAAGCTGACCGTGAAGTCCGGCGAGGGTTCCACCGGAAGGTGGAGCTGTTGGGCCAGATGAGAGGAGAGGAAGTTATGGCTTGCCCCGCTGTCCACCATGATGACGATGTGGCGGTCGCCTAGCTTGCCTGCCAACTTCATTATTTGCGGTCCTGAAATTCCGCCCACAGAAAAGCATGGAAGCTCCAACTGGTGAAGGCCCGCGTCGGTAGCGCCCTCGGTGGTGTCCTCTTCGTGGATTTCGAGCTCTTTGAAATCCTCCAAAGTGATCTCAGGTTCGTAGTCGCCGATGATGGGGCGGAATTCTTTGACCGCGCAGAAGTGGGTCGGAGAGTAGGGCTGTCGGCAGCGGAAACACAGCCCTTTGCGTCGAAGATCATCGAACTCGCGGTTGGAGAACTGCTGAGGGGCGGCCAGTCGGTTTGGCCAAGCCGCTGGAGGAGGTCGAGGTGTCGATGGCTCTTGAGTGGCAGGTAGCCACGGTCGGCCTCCCGGCGGGGGTTTGCCAGGAAGTGGCGGGTGCCGCGGCGATAAATCTGCCTCTACGAGGTGGGCCATGTCGAGGGCCTCGGACTCCGTCTGAAGGTGATGAGTGCGAAGCCGAGAGCAGATGTGGGGGAGAAGGCCCTGCATGAAGAAGCCCAAGTAGTGATCCAGCGGTAAGCCCGGAACATGGGTGACGAGAGCTACGAATTCGTCAATGTAATCATCCAGCGCACCTTGTTGGCGTACCCCACACAACCGTTCAATGGCGGAGCCGGAATAAGGGTTGTCGTAGCGGCGGATCATCTCCTGCTTGATCTCTGGCCAGGAGATTGTTGGGAGGGATTGTCGTAGCCATCGGGCCCAATGTAAGGCGAAGCCGTCGAGTCCCACGATGGCGGTGGAGACCTTGTCCTGCTCGGGAGTGTGGTGTAAGTCGAAGTACTGCTCCGCCTTTGCGATCCACCAGATCGGGTCCGCACCGACGAAGGTGGGGAGGTCCAAGACAAGGGTTGGACGGCCAGGTACAAACGGGGGAGCGGTCTCTCCATTGTGTGGGGATGGGGCTGCCCCGAGGATGGACGTGTCGATGGTCGGACATGCGGATCCGCTGGCGGACGCGGTGGCGGGTGGTTGGAGAGCGTTGAATTTGGCGTGGAGGGCGAGCAAGGAGGCATGCATGGAGGCCACGAGGGACTCCTGGGCGATGACGCGGCGGAGGAGGATTTCGGTCGCGTTCTCCGGTGGTGTCTCCGTCGTGGATCGGGTCGTTGGGGCCATTGCGTGGCGAGTTAAGGCGGAGAAACTGCAGCGGATTGGAGGCGGTGGCAGCGGCTAGCAGTGGCCCTGGTTGCGGCAGTGGCCCTGGTTGCGGCGGTGGCCGGTGTGCGGGGCAGAACAGCGGCGCGGGGGCGACCTAGATCGTGTGGAAGCGCGGTGCGGCAGCAACGCGGAACGGCGCGGTGCGGCAGCAACGCGGAACGGCGCGTAACGCGCGCGTGGGGCTGGTCGCGGTGTGGCGCGGGCTTAGGCGGGCGCTGGAACTCCGGCGGTCGGTGGTGGCGGGCGGACGGGAAGGTCGGACCACTTTGTTTAAGTCCCGGAGTGAGAGGGGGTGGGCGGTCTGAATCGGGAAGAGGGGAAGAGAGAGAGAGGAAGAGGAAGAGAGGGGAAAAGAAAAGAGGCTAGGGTTAGAGACTTGAAGAAAGAAACATACATTCATCCAGGATACCGAATACAAGGTTCATGCGCCCTCTTATAGAGGCGAGGGGAGAATACAAAAGGAAAAACTGAAATTACGGAAGAAACAAAATACTAAAATGCGATAGCCAAACATAGAACATAATAATTATTAATTATCCTCCGCGGTCTCGGTGGGCCCCTGTGATATACACGCCCGGCGCGTGTAGACTTGCCATTTGGGCTCGTCGTCGTGGAGATCCGTAACAATCTACATAAAAAGTACTAGCTCACAAAAGGAAATCAAAACTGGATCTTTAAGAAAAAAGTTGGAAAACAAAATATTAATGGAAATGCCTCTCGAGAGTCACACAAGGGATAATCTGTTACCTGAGACTTTGAAGGAGATGGCGGTGTAGCCTTTTTTGAGCCTTTAGCAGCAGCTTGCTGACTTGCCAGATCTGCAAGGATTCCATCAAGACACCATAAAATGAATTCACCCAGAGCCTCAGGAGATTTCTGAGCAATCCAATCAACCGAGGTAATATAAACTGGATTTTGAATACTGCTAATGGGAACCTGTTCGGCGGAACAAAAAAATTAAAAATTTGGTACAAAATGAGAGGATTCCTAATATATCTGAGAAAATCTCAAAGAACAGTGAAGTTTGGATTATAGAAAAGCATCCCGATATGTAAGAAATTCCTGCAGTTGTAGAAAAATATTTTCAAAACCCAACAGGAAGATTAAAAAAAAGACGACCAAACTAACTTCCAATGTAATTCAGATAAAATAAGCTAAATAGATATTACCAACAAATGCAGATAATAGCAGCAGGAAGTGTAACAGAGGGAATCACCACATATTCTTTTTGTTAAAATAAAATATAATAAATAGATATAACAAGATGTGACACATAGAATCCAAACAGGTTGGTTGAAGTGGAGAGGCACGTCAGGGATCTTATGTGATCGAAAAGTACCATTAAAACTTAAGGGCAAGTTTTACCGTACTGCAATTAGACCGGCGATGCTCTATGATTCTGAGTGTTGGGCAGTGAATTGTGTACATGAGCAAAACATAGGATTGCGCAGATGAGAATGCTTAGGTGGATGTGTGCACACACGAGATTGGATAAAATTAGGATTGATTGTATCATGGATAGGACAGGAGTGGCATGAATTACAGAGAAGATGCGAGAAGCTCGACTGAGATGGTTTGGACACGTACAAAGGAGACCATTAGAGGTAGGCCTGAACAAAAAGCCCGCTCGGGCCGGCCCGGACCGGACCCGATCGGGCTTTTTCATATATCGGGCCGGGCCGGCCCTCCCCTGCAATCGGGCCGGGCCGGGCCGGCCCTCCCCTGCAATCGGGCCGGGCCGGGCAGGCAGCTAAAATATGCTGCCTGCTCCGGCCCTTCAGGCCGGGCCGGGCAGGACCGGGCCGGTCTCGGGCCCGAACCGGGCCGGCCCGATTTTCTTTTTTTTTTAATTATTATTTATATTATAATTTATATTATTATAAATAGTTATAATATATTATAATATATATTTATTAGTTTATTACTATTAATTAAAAATTTATTAAATATATATTTATTATTTATATATTATATTATTATTTATTATTTATTATTATATATTTATATTTAATATTTATATATCCAAAAAATGAAAAAATAATACTTAATTTTAATAGCATCCAAGATTTCAAGTAGTCATACAATTGTACAAAAAAATTAATCAAAAAATTTTATTAATATTAAAATACAAAATCTAAGTCATACAATTGCACAAAATACAAACTTATGATTCTTATAAAATTTAATTAAAAAAATTTACATATATCAAAAAAATTTACATTAATAATTTAAGATTGCCCGATTTAATCATCTTGTAGATTCATTGCGTCAATTTCGTCTTCTATCTCCTCCGAGCTATCCTCCAATGTTGTTATGTGTTGCTTCCTCTTCATAGCATCCAAGTAGTCCTTGTAGCATATGCAAATCTCCAGCGATTCTTCGTTAAGCCGGCTCCTCCGCTCGTTCAAAACTCTGCCACTAAGAGAAAAAGCGGACTCCGAAGCTACTGTACTAGCTTGGATAGTTAGTAAATCACGGGTCATATAGGCCAAAACAGGATAGGTATTAGCTTTACCTTTCCACCAATTTAAAAGATCGAAATTTTCGATCTCGTCCGAACTCATAAAATCGCTAAATTGTGTTTTTGTATATAATCCTAATTCATCTAAACTACCAGATGTGCGCGATTTTTTCCTAGAAGCTAAATCTAAAATTTTATTTTTAAGACTATCTTTTGTTTTGGGTTGTGTTATTTCTTCGCGGGGTCGTGACCCGTATAAATTATTGTAATAATTATAACTTTGTGTAAAAAAAGTAGTAAAATTTGTAGTACTAACGGGGTCATCATCATCATAATTTATATTTAAGGTTAGATTAGTATTGATTTCATCGATCAAATTTTATACGCCTTCTACGTTAAGTAGCGGATTTAAAGCGGCGGCGCACGAAAACATAGGCGGTATAGCTCTATAATATTTTAAAAAAATTTCTTCCATTATTTTAATTAAACGAGCCCAACCTTCGTGTTGTCTATAATAACTAAATTTTTGTGTGATATGTACGAAATGTTCAATTACTAATGCGCTCGTTGGATAATACACTCCAGATAAAGAAACAGTGGCCCTATAAAAACATTTTAGTAAATCTAGATAATGTTCTATAATATTTCAATCATTTTCACCTAAATTGTGTTCAATATTAAGCAAACTATAATATTCCATTAGAATTTCTTTTTGTAGAACGGCTCTTTTTAACATTTTATAGGTTGAGTTCCATCTAACCGGCATATCAAATTCGGGTTTCAAATATCTCTGACCTTGTGCTTTACAAAATTTTCTAAAATCTTGAGCTCGTTGTTTAGTACAATAAATAGTTTTTAACATGTTTCGAATTTTATTAATATATTCTTCCATTCCCTTTAAACTATCCTGTACAACTAAATTTAAGACGTGACAAACACATCTAGTATGAAAAAACGCGTCGTTGAGAAATGGTTTTAAATCCCGTTTTAACAATTCAATTGCGGCGCCATTATTGGCGGCGTTATCAAGAGAAATACTAAGTATTTTATCGTTAATTTTAAATTCCCGCGCACATTTCATAATAACTTTATATAAAGCTACAGCCGTGTGCGGGTATTCAAAACCTGTAAAACATATTATGCGTTTATTTTGCTCCCACGAAATGGGATCAATCCAATGACAAGTGATGCAAAGATACGATAATCCTAAATTTAAATTACTCGTCCAAACGTCGCTCGTTAGACTCACATGTCCTTCGAAATTTTCAAAATAGTTAATTAATTCTTCTTTTACTGCTAAATAAAATTTAAGCGCGTCACGCCTTAAAGTAATTCTACTAACCTTTTGGTATTTGGGTTGAAGCCCCTCATGTATGTACTCCGTCGCGTCGTCATTGTCGAAGACGCTGAATGGCAGCCCGCGTTTGACGACGAACTGCGTCTGCAGCTCTCGCTGTCGCATTTGATCGTACGTCCAAATCTGTCCTGCTCCAGAAATTTGGGCTTGACTTGACTCGGGAGGAGCTTGTTTCGACACGCAAGACTTCTGGTGTCTAACAAGCGTCGAGTTGCCGGTGATGGATAGCAGCTTCGAGCACAACTTGCAGCGCGCTCTCCTTTCGGTCCCGACTAGGACCATCTCGAAATGCTCCCAAATACTCGCTCTACGATTGTGCTCCACTACCGCAGCCGTATTTTGGGAAGACGACGCCATTGGGAGAGCTAAGAGAGAGAGAGAGAGAGAGAGAGTGAGAGAGAGAGAGTGTGAGAAAAAAGAGAAGGGGGGCGGTATTTATAGGATTTTTTTTATTTTTTATTTTTTATTTTTTAAATTTAAATAATATTAAAAAATATTAAATAATAAAATAATATATAATAATATAATATTATAATTATATAATAATATAATATTATAATATATTAATTAATTAATATTAATAATAATAATATAATATATATAAAAAATAGCAGCCAACGGCTCTCATTTTGAGAGCCGTTGGCTGCTCTCATGGCAGCATGGCTGCCACGTGGCAGCCATGCTGCCATGAAGAGCCTAACGGCTCTTAAAATGAGCCGTTAGGCTCAATCGGGCCTAGCCCGAGACCGGATCGGGCTATGGCAGGCCCGGTCTCGGGCTAGCCCGATTTTCGGGCTTTACCCGGCCCGGACCGGGCCGGGTACCGGGCCGGGTAATAGCTTGAAACCGGGGCCCTTTCAGGGCCCCGGGTAAGGACTCGGCCCGATTCGGGCCTGAACCGGGCCGGGCTTGACCGGGCTTTGACCGGGCCGGGCTCGGGCCGGCCCGACAGGCCCAGTTTTTTTTTCACACCTAATTAGAGGCATCTATTAGGCAATGTGAGAGATTAGTCCCTTGGCATGTTAAAAAGGGGAGGGGTAGAACAATAAAGACTTGAAATGAACTATAAGGAGATTATGACTAAAGATATGACACAATGGCGCCGAAGGATCCATATGGCCAACCCCACTATAGTGGGATAAAGGCTTAAGTGTTGTTGTTGAGTTAATTATTATTATTTTAACTAAAGGCTTAATAGTCCAAAAGATCTCCCCAATTTCACTTGCGTGCCTCTTTCATTTCATGCCTCTGTAGTCAGCCCTACTAATCTCTGGCTTCGGTTAATGGCTCCAAGCTTCTAGTTTTAGCATGTGCCTCTGATTTGGATGACTACTTGTGTTGTTGACGGTCGCAGGTCTAATTTTTTGCCTCTTATTTCGATGATTGTTTTTGTGTTTCATGAAGTCGGTTGGCTTCTGGATTATATCTTCTATCTGGCTTTTGATGAGCTACTTTCAGGCATCTTCTACGTGTAACATCTCATTTCGCTCTAGGACCCCCGCACGCGTTTTGAGTCAAGAGAATTGACTCAGGCTCGGGAAGCGTCGAGTGAGTCAACTGGACTCGAAGAATAGAGCAGATGTTAGAATATTTTCTGGACTCATGGCGTCGAGTGCATTGAGTGCACTCGACGCCATTCAACGAATAAGCTGAGGCGTTGAGTGGACTCAACACCACTCAACGTCATTCGACGAATAAGCTGAGGCGTTGAGTGGACTCAACATCACTCAACGTCATTCGACGAAAAAGCTGAGGCGTTGAGTGGACTCAACACAACTCAACGTCATTCGACGGATTAAGCTGAGGCGTTCAGTGGACTCAACACCACTCAACGTATTTTACTTAGAATAGTTTCTGGAAGTTGCGGCGCTGAGTGAAGTCAAAGCGGCGTTGAGTGGACTCGACACCACTCAACGTCATTCCACAAATTAAGTTGCGGCGTTGAGTGAAGTCAAAGCGGCGTTGAGTGAACTCAACGCCACTCAACACTTTTTACTTAGAATTGTTCTGAGGCCTGTAGGCGTCGAGTGCGTTGAGGGCCACTCGACGCCACTCGACGATTCGTCGAGTGAAGGTTTGCATACTCGACGATTTTTGACTTGGCTATTCTTGAGTCCTGAAGGCGTCGAGTGCGTTAAATGCACTTGACGCCACTCAACGATTCGTCGAGTAAAGGAGGTACACTCGACGATTTTAACTTAGAAGTGTTGTACTTATATAAAGCGTCGAGTGATCACGACGAATCTCGACAATTCGTCGAGTGGATATGCTATACACGACGAATTTGACTTGGCATATTTTCGGCCCACTGTTTCTGATTCCAATACACGGGCTGAACCGGATTTCAGGATTGGCGCTAAGCAACTTAAATTGACGCGTCTTTTCAAAAGGACATAATCAATATAATAATGGGCGGTCCAGTAACACGGTGACAAGTGGCAAAGCGGTTCAACCCTAATTTCTCATTATAAAAGAAGACTTACGGGAAAACCTAGCCGTCACTTTGCCATTTTTGTCGAGCCGTTACCTGTGCTGAAACCGTCGGAAGAGAAGAGTTGCCATAGGCGATTTCTGGAGGAAAACCTTCTCTTCTTCCGTGAAAACAACACCAAAGTAAAAGAATATGTCGCCAAGGAGAGTGACGAGATCCATAGCCGGAACCGCTGGAAATGAGGTGAGTTTCCTACCCTCTCCCTTGGTGCTAGATCTGTAGTTACTTTCTAGGAGAGATGTCGACTCAAAAGAGTTTGACTTGTGAGATGAAGATCTCCTAGGTAGAGACCATGCTAGGGCTTGTGCCCAAGATATTTGATGTCTTCAACCTCTCCTCCCTTCTTTGTGAAGATGGTGGACTTGGTTTCGTGAAGAGAAATGGTCTAATGAGGGTAAATAAGGGAGGAGGAAGTTCTGTATATAGTTTTGATTAAATGTCAAAAGGAAGATGATGAACCGATGTCGTTCATCTTGCTTTAAGATGCGTGAATAAATCTGTTTTTTGTGCGCAGCGAACTTCAAGACCGTTTTCAGGTATGATACGGCCAGATCTGGGTTTTCGACTAAACACGAAAGTCATAGCCCGTGGAAAGACCTTTCCAATGGATGGTTACACGTCTTCATACGAGTCATGTAGACTCGGGAACGTCCAGTCGAAGTTGTTGTACAGTTAAGTCTTAAGTACATGTTCTCGGGTTAGTGTGAATCCGGGTTTGAATTTGGTAGAGAGGTCGTTGTAAATTAACATTGAGAATTGTTGAACTTAATTTATGGATAGTTGTGATGATCAAGGACTGATGGGATAGATCCTCAAGAAAGTAAATAAGGTTGAGGTTTTGGTAGACTAAGCCTAAACGTAATCATGATGAACAAATGGTTGGGTGGAACACGATTGTACCAACGGTTTGAAGGAGGTTGACAAACAAATGGTTTGGGTAAGTTAGTGAACAACTAAATGGATACGTTTGATTGAACAAATGATATTCTTGTGGAAGCCTAATTGATTGTGAATGCTTGACTTTAAGAAAGAATTGGATGAGGTTAATGCATGGTCATGTGATAGGATGATAAATGGAATGTGTATAATAGTCCACTGCTTAGAGTTGAGTCTCCCTACGGGTAGAAGAGTGGGATTGGTATGTTGTGTAAGGTGGTTTGCCACCTGTGTAAATAAAGAACCCTTGTGTGGTATGTAAATGTGGAAGGGTTGGAAGTGTGTATGTGTTTGCCGCACTAGAATGATGTGTTGATAAGGGACTCAGTGTGGAGCTCTTGCGTGCTGTTGAGCACGGGATGTGAATAAACAAAAGGGACTCAGAGTGGAGCCCTTATATGTGAAATCTCATGCGGAGTGAGTTGACACGTGGTGTCATAATCCTGGGTTAAGGATAGTGTGTCAGGTCTACGGGCTCGCCAGTCATCACACCGACGGGAGTTGACAGATAGACTTTGGACGGTTTGGCTGCGTCCTCGGTGCTCATACCCGAGTCCCTTTCCGTGTCAAGTGGACGATTTGGCTGTGTCCTCGGTGCTCATTCGCGAGGCCCTTTTTGCGCCACACCGGTAGGCCAGTTTGGGTTGTGTTCTTGGTGCACATCTACCCAAGACCCCTCTGAGTCGTAGTACGCATGTGAGCTCCGTTGTTGTGTTCTTAGCGTTGAGGCGTAAGGAGGTCTAGGCTTGGTAGGGTGGATGCCCGCCTAGTAGTGGAAAGCTCGTTCCACTGTCACCGTCTGACCACGACGGATGACGTCTGAGAGGTTAGCTACCTGCTCAAAAAGTGGGAACTACAAGTCTGTACCGACATAGCAATTGCATGCGCGTGCATGGGTGAGTCATCGCATTGCATTCATAACATTGCACTGCATTACATACACAAGATCCTTATCATATAAGTTTGTATGGGCACTCTTATATGATGAGTTATTTTACTGTTAAGCTGATCCTTAACTTATATGTCTGTATGGGCATTCATATAAGTTAAGTTACTTCCTATTGTATATTGTATTTGTACCCTGCTGTTGATAGTAGAACTGATAGAGTAGATTGTTATACTCACTTGTTTTGCATGTTAGATACCCTGATGTTGACTAAGTTATCAAAGGCGCAAGGCGCACCGAGGCGCAAAGGGCCCCTGGAGCCTAGGCGCAAGGCGCAGGCACGCGCCTAAGGCACGTGAGGCGCAAAAATTGGGGAAAAAGAAAATTGGGCGAATTGGGCGCCCAATTCGCTGAAATTGAGCGAATTGGGCACCCAATTCGCTGAAATTGTGGGAATTGGGCGCCCAATTCGCTGAAATTGTGGGAATTGGGCGCCCAATTCGCGGAAATTGAGCGAATTGGGCGCCCAATTCGCGGAAATTGAGCGAATTGGGCGCCCAATTCGCTGAAATTGAGCGAATTGGGCGCCCAATTGGCTGAAATTGAGCGAATTCACTGAATTTCAGCGAATTGGGCGCCCAATTCGCTCAATTTCAGCGAATTGGGCGCCCAATTCGCTGAAATTCAGCGAATTGGGCGCCCAATTTGCTCAATTAGGGTGCCTCGGGTGCGTCTAGGATCACATTTTTGACCATATTAAAATTTTTTTAAAAAAAAATACCTTGAAAGACCCGGGCGCGCCTTTGGTGCGCCTGGTAGCCTGTAAGGCGCGCGCCTGGTAGCCTGTAAGGCGCGCGCCTAGGCGCGCCTGGGCACGCCTGAGGTGCGCCTGGGGCACATCGCCCGCCTCAGCTGTGCTGAGGCGCGGCGGACTGCGCCTGGTGCGCCCGGCGCCTCAGGCGCGCCTAGGCGCGCGCCTTGACAACTATGGATGTTGATTAGTCTTATATCACCTGCTTGTACTACTGTTTATTTATATATATAATGTACCCTTTTTTCTTTCTCCTCCCGGTGTCTAAGAGTCGTCGGGGGAGCGGATGTGATAGCCACTTAGTCTTTATGACTAACGGTTGTTACGTCTTCCTTTTTAGGAGGAAACCCCGCAGATAGAGCAGCACGTTTTGCAGGAGGGCGGCCAGGCCAGGACGACAGGGCCTAAAGTGACAATACCATCGGTGTCGTCAGTAACTAATGTGAGTTTTTGAGAGACTCATTCTGTAGCCTTTTAGCATTTCATATGTACTCTGATATTATAGAAGCATTGATTGCTGCTTTTATTTATTGTACTAGTTGGACATTATATACTTACGTGGATTTTGACTTCTGCTTATATTCTTATGGTGGGTTGGCAAAGATGATATTGGTTTTAGCCGGCAGGATAGGCGTCTTGTGGTACAGGTCGACTCGTGTGTTTTCGCTACCGCAAGGCGGCTGTTCTGGGCATAAGACTCCCATCGGTCGTGTCATGTGTTCCGGGAGGGGGGTCTTACAAATGGTATCAGCTTGCAACGATCCTCAACTAAAGAAGTTATTGAACAATGGTGCCACCCTCGTTCGATTGGTCAGTTTGCGAACAAACTGACATAGCGGAAGCAGTGGTGTGTCCATATGTAATTCACACTAAGTATGTCCAGTCATGACCCTATGATTAGCCAACCTGATCTTAGGTATGTACCTTTTGTGTAGATTCCGGCTAATGTAGAGCCAGTAGGAGGAACCCCTGCCCCTTCCGTACCGACTCAGTTTCAGCAGTCGGAGCTAGGTCAAACGTTCGCGGCTATTTTGGACACGTTTAGGGCTCAACAGGCTCCGGTGCAACAGCAAGACCCGAGCTCTAACTGGTTAAGAACGTTCCGGGCTCTTTCTCCACCTGCCTATCAAGGGACAGAGTCAGTCGTACGTACGGAGTAATGGCTCGACTCAGTGCAAGAATTAATCGCAGGAATCCGATGTCCAGCCAACATGGCTGTGACATTAGCCGTGTCAGTATTGGAATCCCACGCCAAGAGGTGGTGGAAGTCCCTCATGGGCTCCACCTTTCAAGGTCGGGTGTATACGGAGATTAGTTGGAGTGAGTTTTCGGAAGCCTTCTTGGAACACTTCATCCCTTCTACCGCTCGGGATGAACTTGAAGAAAGATTCCTACAGCTGAAACAGGGATCCAAGACGGTTACAGAATATCAGCGAGAGTTTCAGCATCTCGCCAGGTTTGCTGACGCATACGAGTTGAATGACAGGGGGCATGCTAAGCGATTCTACAAAGGCTTGTGGGATCCCCTGAGGCAAGCCCTTTTGTTTATATCGGTCTCGAGTTTGGCTGAGATCATCGACATGGCGAAAAGGCTGGAGGCAGATCATTTGGGGAGTAATAAGAGACCCGCTGAGGGTGTGATAGAGATCGGTCCTAGCTATAGGAGGAGGCAGGATAATAGAGGAAGAGGAAACAACAGAGACGGGGGTCGCTTCCATCAGAATTTTAGGATGGAGCGTCCGGCCCCGCAGCCAGCACTACCTCCACCACCACAGATGCATCTGCAAAACAGGGAGCAATATGAGCGAGTCTGCTTCCAGTGCAACCAGCCAGGCCACATCCGGCGCTTTTGCCCACAACTAAGTGTAAATGCTCTCCCAGCCCTTCCTCCGGCAGCTCCACGAGGATGGGGACATATGCGTGGTCGAGGACGAGGACCACGAGGAAGGAATCCCGGACCTGCCCGGGATCAGGTGTTCGCGTTGGACATGGCGCAGGAGCGGAATCCTCAGGATGTGATTGTCGGTATGTTGTGATTTAATTACTATGTTGTAAGCATTTCACTTTAAATAATCTAAGATATGCTAAGAGTCTAGCTTGAGTCTAGATAATTGGTACATAGGCACCGTAATGGTTGGTGGGAAACCAGCTTACACTCTATTCGATACTGGTATCACACACTCGTTTCTGTCGGCATATTTCGTTAAAGACCAAGAAGAAGTGCAATACTTCACCGGTATTGCTCGGAGAGTACGCCTCTTGGATGGCTCTGAGATGACTGCATCCGCAAAGTGTGAATTGGAGGTACTTCTTGGAAGAAATTTCTTTGAAACCCCTGCAACAGTGTTAAGAATACCATAATTCGACTTCATTCTGGGCATGGCATGGTTAGATTGGCATCGCGCTAGGATTGATTGCGCGGCGAAGCAAATCATGTTGAGGCATGAGAACTCTGAGTTCATCTTTCAAGGTATTAGACTTGCACCTCGTATGTTGTTATCTTCAATTCAGACCTTAAAAGCCCATGTGAGGGGGGATGAAGTATATATGATATGTTTTGAACTAAAAGAGATGGTAGTTGAATTGAAAGATGTGCGAATAGTACGGGATTTCCCTGAAGTATTCCCTGAGAAATTGTCAGGATTACCCCTGCATAGAGAGGTAGACTTTCAAATAAAGTTAGTACCGGGTGCCAAGCCCATCTCCAGGACCCCTTACATAATGGCCCCAAAAGAACTCGCGGAGTTTAGAGTTCAGCTGCAAGAGTTAGTGGAATCAGGGTTTGTTCGTCCCAGCTCATCACCTTGGGAAGCCTCTGTTCTATTTGTTAAGAAGAAGGACGGAACCTTAAGATTGTGCATAGATTATCGGGAACTCAACCGGCTAACGGTGCGGAACACATATCCCTTACCCCGGATCGATGAGTTATTAGATCAGTTGGTAGGAGCACACTGGTTTTCCAAACTGGATCTGCGCTCGGGGTACTATCAATTGAGGATACGAGAGGAGGACATTCAGAAAACATCTTTTAGCTCATGGTACGATTTGTACGAGTTCACCGTGATGCCGTTTGGGCTCACAAATGCCCCTTCTGCGTTCATGAGTTTGATGAACAAAGTGTTTGAGTCATATCTAGACATCTTCGTCATCGTCTTCATCGATGACATTTTGCTTTATTCAAAGACAGAGAAAGAGCATGTTGAACACTTGACTTTGGTGTTGAAGAAGTTAAAGGAGCATACTTTGTTTGTCAAGTTCAGCAAGTACGAATTTTTGCTCCGAGAGGTTGCCTTCTTGGGCCATGTGATCAGTGGCACTGGACTAGCCGTGGACCTAGCCAAGGTGCGTGCCGTGAAGGAATGGTCACCTTTAAAGTCAGCAGCCTATGTACGAAGTTTTTTTGGACTTGCTAGGTATTATCGCAAGTTCGTGAAAGGATTCTCAAAGATAGCCCTTCCTCTCACTGCTCTGACAAAGAAAGGTGTGTTATACGAGTGGACACCCCAGTGTGAAGCTGCATTCCAAGAGCTGAAAGATAGACTTACCACCGCACCCATCCTTGCCCTTCCATCTGGGAAGGAAGGATTTCAAGTTTACAAAGATGCGTCATATCAAGGGATGGGAGCAGTATTGATGCAGCATGGGCACGTGATTTCTTATGCTTCGAGGCAATTGAAGAAGCATGAAGTTAATTATCTAGTACCATGGCGTGCCTAAGACGATAGTCTCTGATCGTGATGGTCGTTTTACCTCCAAGGAGTGGAAGGCAGTACAAGCATATCTGGGTTCTCGCCTTACCTTCAGCACAGCTTTTCATCCTCAGACGGATGGTCAGTCTGAGAGGACCATCAGGACAATGGAAGGTCTTTTGAGAGTGTGTGTATTGGATGTTGGGTTTTTGGGGATGGCACAACAGTTGTGCACGCAGCGAAAATAAGAACAAGAAAAACTCAAACGAGTTCGGATCTAGCAATATTCATGATTCAAGAAGTAAAGCATGTTGTAATAAAATTACCTTTGAGAGATTGAGTCTAAACTCAATCTAGATGCTCCAAAAAAATCGGTCGGCCACTCAGCGGCTTGAGTCTTGAGCGCAGAAAGGATATCCGCGGCTCTACAGGAAATCCACACGATCAGGAGAACCCGTAGCAACTTGTCGCACAAGTTCTAGGTCGATAGAGGACACTCGGCGTCTCCACAGACTGCTAGATCTGTTGTAGGAGATGCGGCGGCGACACTCGTCGGGATCGGGATCGGAATCGGCGACGGCGAAGGCGGAACGGCTTTCGTCGGCTTTTTAGGGTTATCAGTCTTATCGCACAGTACGGCTCGTGTGCTTAGACAGAAAGATCGCATATACAGTTAAACCCTGAAACTTCCTATTTATACTCCAATAGGTAAATAGAACAACTTCTCATCGCTATCCGCAGACCCAAGACTTAGATCCCAGAATTCAGCAAGTCAACATTTGACTCAGCACGGGCGTTGAGTGAGCTCGACACAGTCAACGCATCTGCGTCATGGCGTTGAGTGAACACACTCAACGCTGTCAACGCTTTCTGCGCCAAAGCCCAGATTCGTCGAACGGCATTCGTCGAACGACGTACGACTTCTGCGCCAAAGGCCAGATTGGTCGAACGGCATTCGTCGAACGGCATTCGTCGAAAGGCATTCGTCGAACGACATTCGTCGAACGGCATTCATCGAACGGCATTCGTCGAACGGCATTCGTCGGACTGCAGTCGTCGAACGGCATACGACTTCTGCGCCAAAGGCCAGATTCGTCGAACGGCATTCGTCAACCAGCATTCGTCGAACGGCGTACAACTAATGCGTCATGGCGTTGAGTGAACTCAATGTTGTCAACGCTTCTGCGCCATGGCGTTGAGTGAACTTAAAACACTCAACGCCAAAGGCCAGATGCGTTGAATGGCGTTGAGTGAACTCAACGCTTTTACCTTAGAATATTTTAAGCCCTTTTCAAATCATTATATGAGTTATATACCATACAGATCCAATCTCCCAATTTCTCTACAATCTTATGTGCGACCCTGATAGGCGCATACTGAGTTGGCAGTGAGGCTACTTGCTTGATCACTTCCAGATCATTATGGTAGCACCAATAGTCTCTCACTTGATCTAGAAAGTATCAAACAAAAGCTTCACAAACAATGAGCGGCATCTATCAATACATCATTGCTCCCCAAACAGTAAAAAATATAAACTCATAAGTCATTGTGACCAATGTTACAGTGTTGTCATGTCCCTTCGTCTCTTACATCCGGATAGAACTAGAGGTATAGACTCTGTCACCCTCATAACTGTTCAATCCCAATTTCCTGATCTAGAATGGACTTTCAAAAATTGGTGAGTCCAATATCATATATTGATTCAACCAAGCATGACTATGCATTTCTCAGTCTCATTCCATCAAGAGACCCATGGATGCAACTCTTGCCATATAGGAGGACAAATCTCATCTCTGCTCACACGCAAACACCCAAATGATTCGTAACGTACTTAATAATAACCTTTATCATCCAACTTTCTCAAGACTGGACTTTTGATGGCATCAAAGCACGTTCTTCCTCACTCGATGAAAGATGTGACTTCAGTTCAAAGGACCACGAACACCATTGTCACTAGTCATACTTGTGACACGTTTATATAACTATCCACAAAGTATTCTCACGTTGGGTCTGTCCAGTACAACTTTTTCATAACAAGTACCCATGTGATGACTTGATATCACAATATCATGACCTGTGAGGACGGGTCATCAGTCAACACATATGTTAGCCTTAAAGGCATCATCATCGCCCTTAGCTTCTAAGATGATACAACGACCAGAGACTCTTTAAGAATGAAGCTTCTAGGATCATAAGTTCTCACATCAAGTCACTACTTGACCTATGGAAGCAAACATTCTAAGGGCATTTATTTTAGTTAACTATTCTATCACAATAGAAATAATAACACAATAAAAAAATTTGTCAAAATCTATAAAATGAAATGTATATAGTACTTTTATTCATCAAATGAAAAATTACAACCAACAAACATATAATCCACAAGACTAAAACTAGAGCTGATCACTCAGGTATCGTATACCCATTGATCTAACATGACCATCATTCTTTCTCTGTGCGAGAGGCTTTGTTAGTGGATCTGCAATGTTCTCCTCAGTCGGCACTCTGCATATGCTCACATCTCCTCGATCGATAATCTCTCGAATTAGATGGAACCGCCGAAGTATGTACTTGGAGCGCTGATGAGATCTAGGTTCCGAAGCAAGTGCAATTGCATCGTTGTTGTCACAGTAGAGAACTACGGGACGAACAATGCTAGGAACTACATCTAACTCGCCGATGAATTTCTTAATCCATACAGTCTCCTTCGTTGCATTTGCAGCGGCGATATACTCGGCCTCAATTGTAGAATCAGCAACTATATCCTGCTTGGAACTCTTCCAGCTAACAACACCTCCATTCAGGCAAAACACAAAACCTGACTGAGACTTTGAATCGTCCATATTAGTTTGGAAGCTAGCATCCGTGTAACCACTTACAACGAACTCTTCCTCTCCGCCGAATATCAAGAATGTATCTCTGTAACATAAGAGACATCGGGATCAGACTGATACCTGCTAGTCATGCTCAAAACATAAGAGACATCGGGTCTGGTACATATCATTGCATACATGATTGACCCAACTGCCGAAGCATGCGGAATCAACTTCATGCGGTCCTTATTTTCACAAGACTTAGGACACTGGTCCTTTGAGAGACTCACACCATGAGACATGGGCAAGAATCTTTTCTTGGACTCAAGCATGCTGAACCGTTTCAACACCTTGTCAATGTACGTACTTTGGGTCAAACCCAGCAACTTCTTTGATCTATCTCTATAGATCTTAATACCGAGTATATAAGTCGTTTCCCCTAACTCCTTCATCGAAAACCAGTCCCCTAAGTTGTTCTTAACAACTTGCAGGGTCGGTTTGTCATTCCCGATCAACAGTATGTCATCTACATACAAAATCAGGAAGACAACTATGCTCCAACTAATCTGTTTATAAACACACGGTTCATCCTCGTTTTTGATAAAACTAAACTCTTTGATCTTTTCATCAAAACGAAGATTCCAACATTGAGAAGCTTGTTTCAATCCATAAATGGATCTCTGTAACTTGCATATTTTAATGACTTCACTTGGAGATACAAAACCTTCGGGTTGTGTCATGTACACTTCCTCAAGAAGGTTCTCATTAAGGAAAGTCATTTTGACATCCATCTGTCAGATCTCGTAGTCATAATACGCAGCAATAGCAAGCAGAATTCTGATGGACTTAACCATGACAACAGAGAAAAAGGTCTCATCATAGTCAATACCATGAATTTTGCTTGAAACCCTTAGTCACCAGTCGCCTTTTGAATGTCTATTCATTCTCATACATGTCGGTCTTCTTCTTGAAGACCCACTTGCACCTTATGGGTCTTACCCCTTCAGGCGGTTCCACCAAAGTCCATACTTAGTTTTCATATATGGAGTCCATTTCAGATTTCATGGCTTCAAGCCACTTCTCGGAGTCCGGTCCCAACCTCTTGGTAGGTTACAGGCTCATCACTATGATCTATAAACAACACATTACCTATTTGAGATACGAGAAATCCATATCTCTCAGGCTCAAACTTTGGTCTACCAAATCTACGTGGAACTTGTGTTTCCTGAGCAGGTTTTCCAGCTATAACAACTTGTAGTCCTGGCTCAGGTTCCAATTCCGGTTCATTCACTGTTTGTGGTTCTTGAAATTCTTCAAATTCTACTTTAGCAGTTTTTCTACTTAAGAACACTTTCTCAAGAAAGACACCAGTCCTCGGGACAAACACTTTGCCCTCAGACGGTAGGTAGAAGTAGTACCCTTTAGTTTTCTTGGGATACCCCACAAGATAACACTTATCTGATTTAGGTTCCAGCTTGTCAAGCATTTGACGTCGCACGTATGTCTCACAGCCCCAAACCTTAATGAACGACATACCAGGACGCTTCCCAGTCCATATCTCATATGCTGGCTTTAGAACCGCTTTCGTTGGAGCACGATTTATTGTTAAAGCAACAGTTTCTAGAGAAAACCCTCAAAAGGAAACAGACAGATCTGCATGACTCATCATTGATCGCACCATGTCTAACAAAGTTCGATTCCTCCGCTCAGACACATCATTATGTTGTGGTGTTCTAGGTGGAGTGAGTTGTGATACAATACCACACTCTTTTAGATGATCACGAAACTCATGACTTAGGTATTCGTCACCTCGATCAGATCGGAGTGCTTTAACCTTCTTACCCAATTGGTTCTCTACTTCGTTCTTAAACTCTTTGAATTTTTCAAAGGTTTCGGATTTGTAATTCATAAGATACACATATTCGTATCTACTGAAATCATCAGTAAATGTAACAAAGTAGAAGTACCCATCTCTAGCCATAGAACTCATGGGTCCACATACATCACTTTGTACTACACTCAAGAGATCATCAGCCCTCTCATTAAAGCAAGTGAAAGGGACCTTAGTCATCTTGCCTAACAAACAAGATTCGCATCTCTCAAATGATTCATAATCAAATGAGTCCAATAGCCCATCTTTATGGAGCTTGGATATACGTTTCTCATTTATATGGCCCAAACGACAATGTCAAAGGTACGTAGGGTTCGAGTCATTCGTTTTTAGTCTTTTGGTATTTCCAATATTATAGATCAGATGGTTTAAATTCAAAACATACAAACCATTAAACATTTGGGCTACACCATAACAAACATCATTCTTAAATATTGAACAACAATTGTTTTTAATAATAAAAGAAAAACTCACCATGTTCAAACATGAAATGAATATAATGTTTCTAATTATAGAAGGAACAAAATAACAATTATCTAATTCTATTACAAGCTCACTGGGCAAAGCAAGACGATAAACCCCCACGGTAATAGCAGCAACTCTTGTTCTATTGCCAACGCGCAGGTCCACCTCTCCTTTACTCAGCAATCTTCTCCTTCCCAGTTCCTGCACATTTATACAAATGTGAGAACCACATCCGGTATCTAATACCCAGGATGAAGGAACATAAAGGTTTATCTCTATAACATATATACCTGAAGCGGAAGTCATACCTCCTCTCATCTTTTGCAGACCCTCCACATAAGAAGGACAGTTCCTCCTCTAGTGTCCAGCCTTGCTACAGTAATGGAATTTTCCCTCTTTCATCAAGCCTTTCTTTTTCAGTGCTGAAGACTTGGGCTTCAGTCAAGACTTAGGTCTCACTTTTCTCTTCTTGAAGCCTTTGACCTTGCCCTTGCCTTTATGCACCATCAATATGGGGTTAGCAGGCTTGGCCTTCTTTATGTTTATCTCGGCAGTTCGCAACATACCTAGGAGCTCGGGCAGTGTCTTGTCTATTTCATTCATGTTATAGTTTAAGACAAACTGCTCATAACTGTCCGGCAATGATTGCAAGATCAGGTTTGTTGTCAACTCTTGGCCCAGAGGGAACCCTAGTTTTTCAAGGTTCTCGATATACCCAATCATCTTGAGTACGTGAGTCCATACTAGGTCCCGAGCTCCCATCTTGCACAGGAACAACGCCTTAGTGACATCGAATCTCTCTTGACGAGCTTGCCCTCGAAATATTTTCTTGAGATGCTCGTCAATTTCCTTGCAACTCATGCTCTTGTGTTGTTTTTGGAGCTCAGAGTTCATGGTCGTAAGCATGAGACATTCGACGTCTAAGGAGTCGTCAAGATACTTCTTGTAAGCATCTTTATCAGCACGGGACGCATTCCCGGCAGGCTCATCAGGGGATACCTCTTCTAAAACATAGAGCTTGCGCTCTTGCTTGAGAACAATTCTCAGGTTCCTGTACCAGTCAAAATAATTTGTTTCACTCAGTTTTTCCTTCTCAAGGATTGCTCTGAGGGACAGGGTGGAGTGTGAACCACTTGTCATGGAAATTCTACAAGGATACAAGCAAAGCAAATTAGTACTACATTTCAAAAATATAATTTTATTCTTTCGATTTGGACTTTAATCAAAATAACTCCCACTATTTTTATCAAACTGATAACCCTCGATATCAATTCGAAGAGTTTAGCGAGTAACCCTCTTAGTGGACAAGATCCATATTTCACTAACACTATGAGTCAGCTTTGATTTTTCTCTCACAATGCAGCTATTTAGGTAGGCAACGCTTGCCAACTGCATCACTATGCAATTCTTGTATGTCTGGTGAATAACTCTTTATTCGCATCCATCATATGGTGCATGCCAACCCCATGTCTCTGGGCACTCAACCTTTGAGATCATCAAGTTAAGTTTGACCTGATGTCGACAGTAGGATATCACAATTATCCACTCGCACTCTTACCAAGATAGATTAATGCACCTTGCTTTGACAAGCCCACACTTCATCGATCCAGGCAGGAAGAGTGCCATCTATCGGAAGGCATCCAAAAACTTAATATTGCTTAAGAAATTTTTGATATTCGATTAACTCTTTAATCATGGTTAACATTTAACCAGTGTGCACATTGAGCAAAATAAAATTCAACAAGCATAATCCAAATGCATCCCAGATGTACACAAGAAGATCATCAACACTTGATGAGTCGGGCTAAATCTGAACATCCAAGACACTTCTAAATCTTCAGATTTACATGCATAGGACATAAGCAACACAAACTCCACTTACACAGTAGACAAGCTCGTCACTTCATGTGAGATTCAAAATCTAACACATGCTTAGTTTCACAAACCAACAAAATGACGGTTACTATTAAAGAGTAAACTTCAAAGAAATCGCATGCATTCTTGGGAAGATCCAAGACTAGATTTAGGCATTTAGAACACTATTAAATCTCCAAATCTACACGTCATGGATTTAGCAACTTCTGAAACAATGAATATTGTCGGCAACCTCCCTCTGATACCACTGTTGGGTTTTTGGGGATGGCACAACAGTTGTGCACGCAGCGGAAATAAGACCAAGAAAAACTCAAACGAGTTCGGATCTAGCAATATTCATGATTCAAGAAGTAAAGCATGTTGTAATAAAATTACATTAGAGGGATTGAGTCTAAACTCAATCTAGATGCTCTAGAAAAATCGGTCGTCCACTCAGCGGCTTGAGTCTTGAGCGCAGAAAGGATATCCGCGCCTCTACAGGAAATCCACACGATCAGGAGAACCCATAGCAACTTGTCGCACAAGTTTTAGTCGGGAGAGGACACTCAGCGTCTCCAAAGACTGCTAGATCTGTTGTAGGAGAGGCAGCGGCGACACTCGCCGGGATCGGGATCGGAATCGGCGACGGCGAAGGCGGAACGACTTCCGTCGGCTTTCTAAGGTTATCAGTCTTATCGCACAGTACGACTCGTGTGTTTAGACAGAAAGATCGCATATACAGTAAACCCTGAAACTTCTTATTTATACTCCAAGAGGTAAATAGAACAACTTCCCGTCGCTATCCGTAGACCCAAGACTTAGATCCCAGAATTCAGCAAGTCAACATTTGACTCAGCACGGGCATTGAGTGAGCTCGACACAGTCAATGCATCTGCGTCATGGCGTTGAGTGAACACACTCAACGTTATCAACGCTTCCTGCGCCAAAGCCCAGATTCGTCGAACGGCATTCGTCGGGCGGCATTCGTCGAACGACGCATGACTTCTGTGTCAAAGACCAGATTAGTCGAACGACATTTGTCGAACAGCATTCGTCGGATTGCATTCGTCGAACGGTGTACACTTCTGCGCCAAAGACCAGATTTGTCGAACGGCATTCGTCGAATGGCATTCGTCAACCGACATTCGTCGAACGGCGTACGACTAATGCGCCCTAGCGTTGAGTGAACTCAACGCTGTCAACACTTCTGCGTCATGGCGTTGAGTGAACTTAACACACTCAACGCCAAAGGCCAGATGCGTTGAATGGCGTTGAGTGAACTCAACGCATTCAACGCTTTTGCCTTAGAATATTGTAAGCCCTTTTCAACTCATCATATGAGTTACACTATACAGATCCAATCTCTCAATTTCTCCACAATCTTATGTGCGACCCTGATAGGCTCATACTGAGTTGGCAGTGAGGCTACATGCTTGATCATTTCCAGATCACTATGGTAGCACCAACATTGGATAGAGGAGAACCGTGGGAAAGGCTCTTACCACTGGTAGAATTTTCATACAACAATAGCTATCAAGCTAGCATCGAGATGGCTCCCCACGAAACACTTTATGGGAGAAAGTGTAGAACTTTGTTGTCATGGGTGCAGGATGAAGATCCAAAAGTTTTGGGGATAGAGTACATTGATGACACTGATGCGCTTGCTAGATTGATACGAGACCGCTTGCTTGAGGCTCAAAGTCGGCAGACAAAGTACTATAATGTGAAGCATCGGATGGTAGAATTTCAACTGGGTGACAAGGTATTCTTGAAGATCAGGCCAATGCATGGAGTGTCGCGAGTGCGTGGTATGAAGAAGCTCAGCCCGAGATATGTGGGACCCTATGCTATATTGGAGAGAATAGGCCCTTTAGCCTATCAGATGGAGGTACCACCTGAGCTGGAACATTTGCACGATGTCTTCCATGTGTCGTCACTCCGGAAAGCATTACTACGGCCTGACCAACATGTCCCCACCCCAGATGGAGCGGTAGCAACCGATAGATCTGTTCAACTAGAGCCGGTGCGGATAGTGGACACCGAGACGAGGAGCTTGCGGCGGAAAAGTGTACCATTGGTAAAGGTCCAATGGTCTAATCACGGGAAAGAAGAATACACTTGGGAGCCGGTAGACTTGATGCAAAAGCGCTATCCGGAGTTGTTTTCCCAAGGTAAGTTTAAAAGTTTATTATATTTTTCGTGCTTCACTCCCCCACAGCCTTAGCCTGATTTCGGGGACGAAATCTTTTATTTTGTTTATAGGATTTGTAACATCCCGTTTCGCGCTAGGCTCCTCGCACGCGTTTTGAGTCAAGAGAATTGACTCAGGCTCGGGAAGCGTCGAGTGAGTCGACTAGACTCGAAGAATAGAGCATATGTTACTTCGAATATTTTCTGGACTCATGGCGTCGAGTGCGTTGAGTGCACTCAATGTTATTCAACGAATAAGCTGAGGCGTTGAGTGGACTCAACACCACTCAACGTCATTCGACGAATAAGCTGAGGCGTTGAGTGGACTCAACACCACTGAACGTCATTCGACGAATAAGTTGAGGCGTTGAGTGGACTCAACACCACTCAACGTCATTCGACGAATTAAGCTGAGGCGTTGAATGGACTAAAAACCACTCAACGTATTTTACTTAGAATAGTTTCTGGAAGTTGCGGCGTTGAGTGAAGTCAAAGCGGCGTTGAGTGGACTCGACACCACTCAACGCCATTCCACGAATTAAGTTGCGGCGTTAAGTGAAGTCAAAGCGGCGTTTACTGGACTCAACGCCACTCAACGCTTTTTACTTAGAATTGTTCTGAGGCCTGTAGGAGTCAAATGCGTTGAGTGCACTCGACGCCACTCGACGATTCGTCGAGTGAAGGTTTGCATACTCGACGATTTTTGACTTGGCTATTCTTGAGGCCTGAAGGCGTCGAGTGCGTTGAATGCACTCGACGCCACTCGACGATTCGTCGAGTAAAGGAGGTACACTCGACGATTTTAACTTAGAATATTTTTTGGACTCATGGAGTCGAGTGCGTTGAATGCCTAAAGTTGAAAGAAGTATTGAATAATGATGTTTTCTATTGTAGGGATTCTGTTTCTGAGCCTAAAGTTGATCTACATATAATCTATTTTTTGATTTATTTCAGTTTTTTACTGTTTCCAGGTCTAAAGTGAATTGAATTAATGATGCATGCTGCCCACTACCCCTATTACTTCTATTGCAATATGCAACATATGATGTAATCATGTAATTTTAATGCAAGATTGCACTTCACAATTTACAATTAATCCAAATATAAAACATGACTTTTATATCTAATTTTAAGTGTATGTGTGTATGAATTATTTATGCTTTTGAAACTTTATAGATACAATCTAAGAAGAAGAATATAATTGATAACAAAAGATTGATCGATGTATTTTTTGTAAAGTTCAATGCTATATTGAAGCCAAAATATTCCGGCACATCTCGAAAACCTTTAGTATCTAAGAGCCTAGATTGAGGGAAGGTACAGGGTTAGATGGTGGGTGTTGTTGATGGTGAGGATGATAATGATAATAAAGAAGTCTTTCTTGAAAAGCGATGAGGTGGGCGCAATTTGCAGATATTGTCGACACGGATGCAGATATGAGGAAACCTTCCAGAATTATCAAGAGTAAAGCCATGACCTGTAACACCCCATCTTCTCTCTCTTGAGGTGTTGAATGTGTGTTTGATGACAAGGAGTTAGTGTATATTTTATGCAAGTCGTGGAGCGATTATGAGTAATTTTCCAACCTACACGGTCAGGTACACGGCCGTGTACCCAGTTCTGGAGCTCTCCGCTTGAACAACTCCTATCCAAATCTCGACACGGCTTGAGAGGCCGTGTACATGGCCATATCAGTGGACACGGCTTTGGACATGGACTGGCCCAGGTCGTGTCACAAGTCGTGTCACAAGTCGTGCCAAGCTCTAAGACGGGAACTTTGGAAGATCCGGAGACAAAAGGCGGGACACGACCTATACACGGTCGTGTCCCAGGGCTTCTACGGAGTCGTAAAAATGATTTTTGACTCATTTTTGGCAATGGATCTTGGGGATTTCTAACCCAACGGCTTAACATCAACCATAGACCTCTTTTGAGTGGTTTAGGGATGAAAGAGGGGTTCATTTGGTTCATATGGTGAGGTTTGGAGAGAGGAAAAGAAGAAGAGCTAGGAACTGAAGGAGGAAGAAGGTGGTGCTGCCGGAGCTAGAGAGTTCTAATCGATGAGTCGTCGCCGCCAACGCGTAGGAAATCTCTTCGCGCTTCTTCTCCACCCATTTTTCTTAAAGCTTTCATGGTTGGAAGGAATAGACGAAGGTAACGATTTTTTACTCCCCAGGTTTAAGACTCAATTCATTTTATTGTTTTTTGTGCATATGTTATGCTTGTAGCATCCGATTTCTCTATTTAGAGAGCTTGGGGTAACAACGGTTCATTGTGAACCACCAGGGCTTGGAATTGCGAGCTCGACATGCTTGCATTAGAAGCCAGAGCTCAATTCCGGGATAGACATTGTGTGGAGCCTAATCGTATCTAGTGGCTCCAATCGATAAGTCGTCATCGCCAATGCGTAGAAAATCTCTCCGCGCTTCTTCTCCAATCATTTTTTGGGGCATTTATGGTCGGAAGGAATGGACGAAGGTAATGGTCTTCTACTCCCCGGGTTTAAGACTCAATTCATTTTCTTGTTTTTGTGCATATGTTATGCTTGTGGCACCCGGTTTCTCTTATTAGAGAGCTTGGGGCGGTCACGGTTCATTGTGAACCACCAAGGCTTGGGATTACAAGCCCAGCATGCTTGCATAAGATGCCTAAGATCAATTCCAGGATAGACATTGTGTGGATTCTAATCATGTCTAGTGGCCCGATTCAGTGATGGATGATCGGCGTTCATGTAAGACCTTGCCTTAGATACGCTACCAGATAATAATCCATGAATGTAGTATGTATTCATTCGCAGGATGTGAATCGGTTATGGTCATAGCCGTAAAAACCCAACCATAGGGTTTAGATCAATGTGGAATTACGCCGATTTGAAGTACTCATAGATGAGTACGAGTACAATGAAATCATTGGGATGAAATTATGATCATGAATAATAGATCACAAGTGAGTTTTGATAATGGAAATTGTTGCCATGAACAGAATAAAGATGTTAGAATTCAAGGAACCCATCTCCTGGGCAGGATAAAGAGCTTCAATGCGGCAAACGTAAATGAGGAACTGATCTCCCTTGACCAATCCCTTCAAAAATCAGACAATAGCTAGTCCACAATAGTGTTTGATGATCAAACAAGAAGCCTACCTCTAATACCACCTATTGTCGACCACAATGCGAAGAGAAGAGAAAATCCTTAAAACCAAGAAAAATAACTTTATATGCAAAAGCAAGAAGCCAGATCCAAACCATGTTCACCTCATATACCTACGGTTAAAATAGTCAATGCAAATGTCCTCTACAAAAATAAAAAAAATACAATACAACATATTACTCTTAAAGACATTAAGAAAGCTCTAGTCAAAAGGTACAATTGTAGCAAGCTAGAAAATTATATTGTGAACCTTTTTCCCTAAATGCCCCCTTAGTATGTAAGGATAATATGTTGCACACTACAATCCAAGCAACCTCCATTGATCCAATACACCTTAAAGGTTTGGACACTTACCTAAGTTACTGGATTTTGATTCAAATTGGTACCTTGCTTCTAAATAGTAATGACTTTGTAGAGAGAGCTCAAAACTTGTATGTATATCTTGTGTATCAAAATACAATGAGAGAATACAAATATATAGGAGAGAGAAGGTGAGAAGAAATCCTATACAAGATGTGGGACTAAGAAGAGAAGAAGGAAAAATAATAAAAGGGGCCCAATAATGGGCTCATTACATGGGCTTTTCTAACACTCCCCCGCAAGCTGGAGCGTACAAGTCGTATGCGTCAAGCTTTGATAGGCACTGATAGAAGAGGGTACTAGGTAGAGCCTTCGTGAGGACATCAGCAACTTGTTCAGTACCCGGAACATGCTTCAGTTCAATCTTCTTCATGTGAACTTTCTCCGGGATGAAATGAGAATCAACTTCAATATGTTTCGTTCTTTCGTGAAAGACCGGGTTCTTGGCTATATGTATGGCAGCTTGACTGTCACAAAGGAGGAGAGCCGGTGAAGAAAGTTTTACCCCAAGGTCAGCAAGAAGACACTCAAGCCACGTGAGTTCTGAAATCACAGATGTCATTGCCCGATATTCTGCTTCAGCTGAGGATCAAGCAACCACCGCTTGTTTCTTGCTTCGTCAGGTGATCAGATGTCCTCCAAAATATGTGCAAAAACCGTTGGTTGATCGTCGATCATCGAGGGAACCCGCATAATCAGCATCAGAATATGCCACGAATGTTGGGGTTGAAGATGAGGTTTTGTACACTAATCCTTGGTCGGGAGCTGTTTTAAGGTATCGGAGAATTCGTTCAACGGCTTGGAGATGAGAGCTTCGAGGAGAATGCATATACCGACTGACGATACCAACAGCAAAGGATATATCTGGTCTTGTTACTGTTAGGTAGATCAGTTTCCCAACAAGACGACGATAGTATTCCGGATTTTGAAGCAGAAGATCGGAATCTGAGGCCTGAGCACATAGCTTGTGATTTACATCCATTGGAGTGTTCACAGGCTTACAGCCGAAGTAGCATGCATCATGAAGGAGATCGAGGTAGTACTTTCGCTGAGAGAGGACAAGGCCATCTGGTCGTCTGGCAACCTCCAGACCCAAGAAGTACCGAAGGTTCCTCAGATCTTTTGTTTGAAATACGGACCTCAGATGTTGTTTGACCTCCTGTATTCCGTTCGAGTCGTCTCCAGTAATGATGATGTCGTCAACGTAAACCAATAGGAGAACCGTTCCCGTTGTCTGGTGGCGAGTGAATAACGAGAAATCTGCCGAGCTCCGAGTAAAGCCAATTTCTCGTAAGGCCTTACTAAACTTGTCAAACCATGCTTGAGGGGATTGTTTGAGACCATAGAGTGACTTCAGAAGACGACAAACCCGAGACTCCCCCGTGGTCTCAAACCCAGGAGGTTGCTGCATGTAAACCGTTTCCTGGAGATCGTCATTCAGAAAGGCATTCTTTATATCGAGTTGAAGTAAGGGCCACTGGCGACGCACAGCCACGGAGATGAGGACACGAACCGTGTTGAGCTTGGCCACAGGAGAAAAGGTTTCGTCATAGTCGAGACCTTATTGTTGGGTGAAGCCGCGAGCCACCAGACGAGCTTTGAGTCTGTCAATGGTCTCATCAGCAGCATGCTTGAAGACAAAGACTCATTTGCACCCAACCGGTTTCTGACCAGCTATGAAGCGCAGATACTTCCCCGAAGGAAGCGTACCCATACCGGATACGTATCCGGTACCGGTACGTACCCGATACTCGATGGATACACCTATGTGGACACACTTGGACTTAGCGCATCATTCTACATACTCTGATAGGATTCTGTTTTTCTAGAGTAAACAAATGTTGGCTCTATGCTAAGAAGCGTTCGTACGCCCAATTAAGTTTTGTATCTGTACTGAGTATGTTTCTGGTATCGGTACCTCTGTGTTACAAGTACGTGTATTGAACGTGTTGATTCAATGCAAGTTATTAACAAACGGCTAACTTGTCTTTAGACAAACCAGAGATTGAAGATGTTGATCTCCAACAATGAAGAAAAAAAACTGATAAGTAACTTAAGTTTAATTTATCTCTTTTGGTTAAACATATAAGATGTTAAATTTTGTAATATTTACGAATGTTTAATATTAGAAAACTTCATGTTATGTTGCATTGATTTGTGAACTTGTACTTCAAGTTATGATTTATGTTTAATGTTTCGATATTTTGAGAACTATTTATTGCACTTGTGATATATAAATATATATTATATTTGTTATAACGTATCATGACGTACCTGTATCATTATTTTTAAAATTTTGTCGTATCGCCGTACCGGGTACGTATCGTATCCAGTACCCGTACCCGTACCCGTACCGGTGCTTCCTAGCTGACCAGGAGGAAGGGGTACCAGGGTACAAGTCTGGTTTTCCTAGAGAGCAGTCATTTCCTCGTCCATGGCGGCGCGCCAGCCAGGATGTTGGAGAGCCTCCTGCACAGAGTTAGGAACAGAACCCGAGGACAGTGAAGTAGCAAATGTCTGAAGGTAGGGAGAGAGGCGATGCAGGGAGACAAAGTTCGTCATCGGATGAGCAGTGGAGGCGGGCACCGGATCAGCAGGGCTCGGAGAAGCCGAGGTCGAGGCCGACTGCAGAAGGGGAACGGAACGAGGAGGGCAGCGATTGTAGACACGGATAACAGGCGGCTTGGAAGGAGCGGGAGTTGGGTCAGGAAGAACCTGTGGAAGAGGCGCAGTAACGGGGATGACAGGTCGTGGGAGGGATGGTGGTAGAGGTGTCGGTAGAGGAGTGGGTAGAGGAGGAGAGAAGAAAGGTTGATCTTCCCGGAAGGTAACATCAGCGGACACGGAGACCTTCTGGGTAATCGGAGAATAACACACATAGCCCTTCTGAGTACGGGAATAGCCGACGAAATATGTTTAGCCTCCCGGGGATCCAACTTGTCCGTGGACGGACCCAGAAGGTGGACGAAACAGATGCAGCCAAAGACCCTGGGTGTGAGAGGGAAGGCCGGAGCGAGGGAAATAGGAGGCTGAACGGAGTGGCATGGTGGAGAATAGAGGAAGGGAGACGGTTGATGAGGAAACAAGCAGTGGAGACCGCAAAGTTCCAGTAGACTTTGGGAACATGCATGTGAATCATGAGGGAGCGGGCAACGTCGAGCAGGTGTCGATTCTTCCGTTCGGCAACGCCGTTTTGCTGGGGGGTGTAGGCAAAGGATGTCTGATGAATAATACTGAACTCTGCGCACAGATTTGCAAATTCGTTGCTAGTGTACTCGCGAGCATTATCGGTGCGCATCGTTTTATGGTAGTGGAGAATTGTGTACGAGTCTCTAGCACAAAGGCCCGAAACACGCGAGAAAGCTCAGAGCGATCACGAAGTAAGTAAAGTCATGTCGTGCGAGAGTAATCATCAATAAAGATGATAAAAGAGCGATAACCAGAAATACTAGTAATTTTTAAAGGACTCCAAACATCGGAGTGCAGTAAATCAAAAGGAGCCGAGCTCCGAGTACAATGTGCGGGAAAGGAAGAAAATACAAGAATCACATTGAAAGAGAGAAAGAGATACATCAAGAAGCGCCTTCTGGAGGACCGGATGAGGGGCATGCCAAAGACGGCGATGCCAATCAACGGAGGAGACGGAGGAGAGGCAAGTAGGAGAGGCATCGAGGAGGTAGAGCCTGTTTTGCAGTCAACCCCTACCAATGGTAATCCGCGTCTGTCGATCTTGTATCAAAAAAGCAAAATCGGTGAATATGACAGAGCAATCCATATCATTAGTAAGACGACCAACAGACAGTAAATTAAACGGGGAGCCCGGAACATGAGCCGAGAGAAGAGAGATGGAGGGGTTGAGGGAGAGGTCAGCGCAGCCGGAGACCGGAACAATCGCCCCATTAGCCACGGTGATACACTTCGGATGAGGAGCATCTGAGTACTTGAGCGGCCGCAGCGAGGTGATGTGATGAGTGGCACCCGAGTCCAAGATCCAGCGCGGACTGGAGGAAAAACAAGCAATACATGCAGTGGAGGTGGAGGCAACAGAAGCAGATGGAGGGCTGAGCAGCCCATGGAGTTGTTGTAGCTGGAGGCGAACGGCCTCAAGGTCGGCACTTGTGGCAGAAGAGCCATCAGCTGCAACAGCAGTAGTCGGACGAGGAGGGTAGCCATGTTTCTTATAGCAAACTGCCTCAGTGTGGCCGTCCCGGCCGCAATAGGAACCCTTTGGGCGGCCCCGACAACCACGCCCCCTTCTGCGGGAGCCCGAACGTCCACCACGAGCAGAAGACGGTGGGGGAAGTAAGGGGGAGGGTCTGCTGGAGAAGGGCTAGAGAGGAGGGTGCAGGAGTATCCGGGGGCGGTGACACTCGAAGGAGCATAGAGCAAACATCAGATAAGGAAGAAGTAGTAGCCGAAGCCAGAACCTGAGCCTGGATACTCTGAAGGTGTGGCGGGACACGAGCCATCATCATAGCGATGCAGACGGCCTTCTTTTGAGTTCGCTGAGCGGCAAGATCAGTGGTAGATGGCTGATGCTGGATCCAGGCCTCTGCAAGAGTCTTAGCACGAGCAACAAACGAGGTCATGTCCGCAGTCCCGCCAGCGTCGAGAGCCTGAAGATCGGTAATAATATCATAGAGGTGCTAGAGGCTGTCCTTGCCCGAGTATAATGAGTGAATCTCATCCCACATAGCTTTGACCGTCTCATGATACATGACCATCTGGTAGGGCTCACCCTCCAGGGAGTTGAGGAGACACGTCTGAACGCGACCGTCGTTTCACAGCCGGTCGTCGGTAGGAGGAGAACGAGGTCCCTGAGTGAGATGAAGCACAAGGACCTTGGCCTGAAGAACTCGGCGAACCGAGTGCACCCATGGGATGAAATTCTTCTTTCCGAACAAGGAAATGGTGGTGATCCGCAGCTCATCGCGGAGGTCAGGAAAAGGAGTCGGGCGGTCTGCAGAGGGGTTAGTCGTCTGGCCGGTGGAGTCAATGGAGGAGCTCATAGAGACCGGAGAGTCCGCAGCGAGCAGGAAAAGGCGTTGCGGTTTGAAGAGGTCATCGCGGGTTGACGAGGTCACAGCGGGTTGACGAGGTCGTCGCGGGTTCAAGAGGTCGTCGCGGGTTCAAGAGGTCGCCACGGGGTGACAAGGTCGCCACGGGTTGAGGAGGTCGCCACGGGTTGAGGAGGTCGCCGCGGGAGAGCACTCTTGCACGACAAGCCCGCGCGGTTACACGAGAGGCCGCAGCGGGTAGTCAAAGCGACAAGAGCGGGAAAGGGCATTGCGGTTTGAGGAGGTCGCCGCGGGAGAGCACTTTTGCACGACAAGCCCGCGCGGTTACACGAGAGGCCGCAGCGGGTAGTCAAAGCGGCAAGAGCAGCGGAGAGCAAGAGAGAGAGAGAGGGAGGCCGCGACCTGAGTGCGGAGAAACAAATCGCATGGTCACAGTGAGCACACTAGCGGCCAGAGAAAGAGCGACAAGAGAAGCCAGCTCAAACAGAGAAAGAGAGAGGTCACAGCGGTGAAGAAGAGACCGCGCGGGAAGGAGGGGCCGCGGGTAGACCGAGCGGCAAAGAGACGACAGCGGCTAGGAGAAACCGCGAGAAGAATAGGCCGCGCGGGAAGGATAGGCCGCGCGGGAAGGAGAGGCCGAGCGGGAAGGAGAGGTCGCGCGGGAAGGAGAGGCCGCGCGGGAAGGAGAGGCCGCAGGTAGGAGAATTCGAGCGGCAAGGAGAAGCCGCGAGAAGAATAGACCGCGCGGGAAGGATACGCCGCGCGGGAAGGAGAGGCCGAGCGGGAAGGAGAGGTCGCGCGGGAAGGAGAGGCCGCGCGGGAAGGAGAGGCCGCAGGTAGGAGAATTTGAGCGGCAAGACCAGGCAGCGGCTAGCGCAGGAAGGCGGGGCCCACCTGGCAGAGGGTGGGCCGCTATAAAAAGAGGGACCCAGAGGGAGGGAGGGAGGGAGAACAGGACACAAGCGCGATTAGAAGAGAGAAGACCGCAGGGAGACCGGCAAGGAGACCCGGATGACTACCCGCGGATAAAAAGCGGGTAGACTAGGAGAGTCTGCAGAAGCAGACAGGAGAGGGAGGCGGTCTGTGGGAGGGTAAAAACAGGGAAACCGCCGGTACCGGAACCTTGCTCTGATACCATGTAAACAGAGCTCAAAACGTGTATGTATATCTTGTGTATCAAAATACAATGAGAGAATACAAATATATAGGAGAGAGAAGGTGAGAAGAAATCCTATACAAGATGTGGGACTAAGAAGAGAAGAAGGAAAAATAATAAAAGGGGCCCAATAATGGGCCCATTACATGGGCTTTTCTAACAGACTTAAATTTATTAAAAATAATTATAAATAGAATTGGAGTAATGATGCGTCATAACTGTATTAAATCATAATTTAAATTATCCGCATTACATAATACAATAATTTTATAAAATTTTCAGGAAATAGATGAGAGAATACAAGTTGGAGAAGAATAGAAATGTACGTGTGTAGGAGAGTAGAACTAGAAGTAAATAGAATAAGTTGATAAATTGCTTCTAAATAAGAAACGAAAAAAAAATTAGTAAATTAACAAATATTTTAATTGCTTTAAATCTTTAAAATTATTGCACACCTAATAAAACATGAGAAAGTAGAAGTTATCAGTCATATCATATTTCTTGAGCTAAGAAAGGTACTTGGCTGAGACACTTGACAGTTAAGTGATGGAACAACAAAGATATTGTTAAGGGGTTCATCATTTAACAAGAATCACTTAGGCTCTTTTTGGGAGAGAGGTGATGCTTGAGACGTGGCGGCGTTAAATTATGACAGGAAAAGGAGTTAGGAATGCATTAGGATTTGGCTCATCTGGGGTAGTGAGTTTTCCATAGGGGTGAGCACAAAAAACCGCAAACCGCAAGAACCGCCCGCACCGCAAAAACCGCACCGAATTTTAAACCGCACCGCGTAGCGTAGATGCGGTGCGGTTTTGAAATTTTGTAAACCACGTGCGGTGCGGTGCGGTGCGGTTTTTAAATCTTAAAAACCGCAAACACCGCACCGCACCGATTATTTGGGTATTTGAATTTTTTTTACAATTTTGCAACACGACACTGCCCGCACCGCACCTATTAAGTATTAAACCCGGTAAAAGTGAAAACACCACACTTATTTGAGTGGCCGCTCAAGCTCCGTTCGAGGCTGTTGAAAAAGCCGCTCTTCTTCTCACCGTAGCAGTTCTCTATATGACTATATTATTAAAAAACACCACACCTATTAAGAATTAAACCCGAATGAGATGCTCTATATTATTAAAAAAAATCGCAGTTCTCTTCTCACCGCCGCTCTGCTCCCTTTTCCAATTTACCCTAGCTCCCTCGCTCTTCTTCTCACCGCAGTCGTCGACTCCGGAAACTTCATCGTCCGCCGCCGTCGCCTCCACTCTCCAGAAACTACACCGCGTTTAGGGTCCGGTGGGGTCGTCTCCTTCGACTTTGCTCCGTCGCCTCCACTTCATCGCCCGTCGCCGCCGTCGTCTCCTTCGACTTTGCTCTGAAAAGGTCAGTGAACTGCCGCCTCAGTTTTCACGCCTTCTTGGTCCGGTGGGGTTTTATTTAGATGATTTGTTGTGTATGATCTCAAGTGCCTTCACATGTCCTTGTCCGCCTCTATTATAAGAACTGCAAATTGGATGATGCCCTTTTGCTAACTGCCATAGACAGATTCATCATTTAGATAAAGGAGACCACTTTCGATTTTTTTAGTATCAACAGATTTAGTAAGGTATGCAAGAAATGTGCTTCACAGGTCTCTCGACTCTCACTTAAGTTCAAACAACATCTCGGTTCTTTGAGGCTTTAGACTGGGAGTCTAATGTGTAGATGGAACAATATGTCATATGATTTGTAGAGTGATATAAGATATTGGATTGCATAAACCTGTAGCATGAACGTGAGTTTATATACATTGTTGCCTCAGTTTTTTTACTCCAACTCAAGTTTATATACATATTAGAATTTTTTATTACCTGTTTGGATTAATGGAGCTCATTGTTGATTTTATTTTCTCCTTGTATTGAAAACATTTCTCACAAAGTAATTTTCACCCAATATATGTGTAGATTCCAGTAAGCACATGAATGCATGATAGTTCTAAACAAGTTGGATCTTGCAGATTTTTCTCTGACTGAGGTAACTTGAATTTAGCATTATTCTAAACATGATAGTTTGTTGTTTTACACGTTATAATTGTTTTACAGTTATTGTAATTGAGTCATTACAAGCTTGAAGCTTGCGATCATGGCCTCTAAAAATGCTAAAGGCAAAGAGAAAGTACCCGGGGACATTGATCTGTTGCAAGTGCAACAAGCGATACAAGTTGAAAGTATAGGGGAGAGAGCATTACCATGTGACGATGAGGCTTCGCAACATCTAAATAAGAAACAGAAAGAAGAAATTCATGATGGTAGTAAGTTTAAGTCTCAAGTGTGGGAATGGTTTACGAAGTACAAGGACAGTGATGGAAAAGATCGTGCAAAATGTAAATATTGTTCCAAAATATATGCAGCCGACCCTAGAAAGAATGGTACTAGTGCATTGAGAGCGCATATGACTACTTTGTGTCGATTTCGGAAAGTTGCACTCAATCAGAAAATGTTGTCATTTACCGAGAAGAAAGAGGACGGAGCTACAGTTGGATCTTTGAAAGCAATTAAGTTTAATGAAGAAGAATGTAGATTAGCATTGGCTAAGATGGTGATAGTTGATGAGTTGCCATTCAAATTTGTGGAGAATCAAGGATTTCGAAATTTTGTTAAGCAATTAGAGCCAAGGTTTGATGGACTTTCTCGAACAACTATCGCTAGATGTTGCACTAATATCTATACTACCGAAAAAGCTAAGTTGAAGAAAGAATTGAAGAACGAAAGGTTATGTTTAACAACGGATACATGGACATCTATTCAAAAATATGGTTACATGTGTTTGACCGGCCATTGGATAGATAAGGAATGGAGACTACAAAAAAGAATACTTAACTTTGTTAGAATCCTTGATCACACCGGAGAAGGAATTGGGTGTGAAATAATGAATTGTTTATCTTCATGGGGGATTAAAAAAATCTTAACAATTACAATGGATAATGCTTCTGTCAATGACGTAGTTGCACGACATATAAAGAGAAAGAGCAAAGATTGGAAAAGTACCATATTAGACCATGAATTTCTACATGTTCGTTGTTCTGCGCATATTTTGAATTTAATTGTTAAAGAGGGGTTATCTGAATATAATGAGTCAATCGAGAAGATTCGATTGGCAATTAAATATGTAAAAGGATCTTCTCAGAGATTAGAGAAGTTTAAGAAGTGTGTTGCAAATGCCGATATTGGATGCAAAGCATTCCTATGCTTAGATGTTGAAACAAGGTGAAATTCCACTTACTTGATGTTGGAGACGGCAATAAAATTTGAGAAAGCATTTGAAGGATTAGAGGATGAAATATCATATCAGAGCTACTTTACAAATGATAATAAGTTTTGCGGACCTCCAAATGCAGAGGATTGGATGAAAGACAAAATATTTGTGATGCTTCTAAAGATGTTCTACAATGTCACTTTGGAGGTCTCAGGTTCAAAGTATCCAACTTCTCATTTATTTTTTCAGAATATATCGATGATGGAGCATATGATTACTTCAATATGTGAATCAAAAGATTGTCCTGATTTTGCAATGCTTAACGTGGCACGTCGCATGAAAGTAAAATTTGATAAATATTGGGGCAATCTAGAGAAAAGTAATATATTATTATATGTTGCTTTTATTTTAGACCCTCAATGTAAGTTGAAGTGTTTGTCGAAGTGCTTAAATGCAGTTTATGATGCTACAAGGAGAGATACATTGATGAATTTGACTGAAAACACGCTATCTAAATTATATGATAGTTACAAAGTTATTGCAACTCCAGTACTGAGCCAAAGTTTATCTAGCCAAGCATCAAGTTCAAGCTGTGGGAGGTCTACAAGTGTTGGAAATGCTGAATTTAGCTTTGTGGAGTATCAAAGAAAACTTTTTTTGGCGGATCCCGAAGAGGAAGATGGTGCAACTTGTGCATCTGAATTGACAATATATTTAAAAGAAGAAACAGTAAATTTGCAAGCAAATTTTGATATCTTGAGTTGGTGGAAAGTTAACTCTACAAGATTTCCAATTCTATCTCTTATAGCAAAAGATGTTTTAGCGATCCCAATCTCAACCGTAGCATCTGAATCAGCATTTAGCACTGGTGGCCGCATACTTGATCCATTCAGAAGTTCTTTGGCACCGAGGACAGTAGAAGCTCTCATTTGTGCTCGAGATTGGTTATCCTGCGTGAAGAATGTTAATGACATTGAAGATATGTTGATTGATGTTGAGAAGTCCGAAGAGCTTGATAGAGGTTTGAAACTATTTTTTTTAAAAAGTAATGTGTTTAATAAAAAAAATTAAAACTTAGGGCCTGTTTGGGAGAGCTTTTTAGCTCCTTTTCATTTTCTGGAAAACGCTACCACACTTAAAAGATCGTTTGGATTGTCTATTGGTGGGAAAAGCTACCGTAAAAAACTCCATTATCTCTTCTTTTGGAAAAGTCATTTGTCACCTACTTTTAACCCTTTTCGAAAAACACTTTCTCATCCAAAAACACTTATCTCTTAAAAAAATTTAAAATTTGATTTTTTTTTTCTTGACGCGATTTTTTTCTCGGGCATATTTTTTTTGCCCGAACATGTTTTTTTTTGCCCGACGCAAATTTTTCGCCCGGGCTGACATTTTTCGCCCGGCTGCGGGGTTTTTCGCCGAATGCGGTTTTTTTGCCCGTGCATGATTTTTTTTCGCCCGAGCGTGTTTTTTTCGCCCGGGCCAATTTTTCGTAAAGACGTGATTTTTTCGCCCGGGTGCGTTTTCATCCATGTGCACTTTTTTTGCCGGTGCATGATTTTTTTTCGCCCGAGCCGATTTTTTTGCCGGGGTACAATTTTTTCGCCCGAGCACATTTTTTTTGCCCGGACGCGATTTTTTTGCACCGACACGATTTTTTCGGCCGGGCGCGATTTTTTCGCCTGGGCGCGATTTTTTCGCCCGGGCTCGATTTTTTTGCCCGGGCGCGTTTTTTTCGCCCGGTCGCGATTTTTTCGCCCGGCATCGATTTTTTCGCCCGGGCGCGTTTTTTTCGCCCGGGCGCGATTTTTTCGCCCGGGCGCGATTTTTTCGCCCGGGCGCGATTTTTTCGCCCGGGCGCGATTTTTTCGCCCGGGCGCGTTTTTTTCGTCGGGGCGCGATTTTTTCGCCCTGGAGCGGTTTTTCGCCCGGGCGCGATTTTTTCGCCCGAGAGTGAATTTTGTAATCAGAGCTTGTTTTTTTCGTCGGAGAGCGGTTTTTCGCCCGGGCGCAACTTTTTCGACTAAGAGCGATTTTTTCGCGGGAAGCGAATTTTTGGCCAGGGCCGTGTTTTTTTCTCCCGGTTGGGAATTTTTCGATCTGGCGCGAATTTTTTGCACGTTAACGATATTTTTTTTGCCTTGACATGTTTTTTATCCCGACGCGATTTTGTCGCCTGAGTGCGCACATGAGAGAATTTTTCGCTCGAATGTAATTTTTTTCACTTTCGAGCGAAAATATCGCGTCCGTGCGAAAAATTCTCGTCCGTGCAAAAAATTCGCGCCCGGGCGATATTTTTCCGCCCCGTCAAAAAATTCGCGCCCGGGCGAAATTTTCCCGCCCAGTCAAAAAATTTGTGTCCGTCCAAAAAATTTGCGGTGGTCCGAAAAATTTGTGCATGTCCGGAAAATTCGCGCTCATTCGAAAAATTCGCCCCCGTCCTAAAAATTCGCACCCGGACGAAAGATTGGGGGTCGGGCGAAAATATAGCGTCCGATCGAAAAATTGGCACCTAGGAAAAAATATCGCGTTCAGGCGAAAAATTCGCGCCCGACAAAAAATTCGAGCGAATAATTCGCGCCCGGACGAAAAATTCGCGCCCGGGCAAAAAAACCGCGCACGGGCGAAAAAATCGCTACCGGGCAAAAAAACCCGTCCCGACGAAAAATTCACTCCCGGGCGAAAAAAACCTTCCCCGGCGAAATAATTGCGCATTTTCCCCATGACGCGCATTTTTACTAAAAAAAAATTACCGCAACGGAGATTTGTCAAACGGTTAATAAAGTGCTTCTCCTTTTTGAAAAGCTCTGCAAAAGAAGTTCACCCAAACAGTTCTCCTTTTCTAATGGACATTTTTCAAAAGCTCCTTTTCCTACCATCCTTTTGTCACCACTCCTTTCTGAAAAGTCTTTCGAAACAGACCCTTATGTTTGATTATTGATCATTTTAATTTTTAGAGTTGGAAAATACAATACAAGTTGATGATGGTGACGAACTTGAATGTGAAGCCGAAGCATAATCACAAAAGGTATTACACTTTTAGGTTTTATATCAGTGCGGTTTACTCAATCTCTTAGACTTTTGTTAGTACTAATTTTTGCTAGATTTCAAATATGTTTTACTAATTTCAATGCATAAACAAATATAAAATCAACAATGCCTAAACCGCACCGAAACCGCAACCGCACCGCAAAAAACCGCACCAAACCGAAACCGCACCGCTTAATTTCGGTGCGGTGCGGTTTTGCTTGGGCCAAAACCGCACCCTTGCGGTGCGGTTGCGGTTTGGGCCAAAACCGCACCAAAACGCACCGCGCACACCACAGAAAGTCATTTTGGGACGAAATGAAATTATAGTGAAAAAGGAGTTATTTGAACGTGTCAGTGTTTGGCTTGTCTAGGGCATCATTTTGGCTGCAAAACAACATTTTAACTCGATTATTCACAAGTAAGAACAGAAAAGATGTTGATGACAATATTTTGGTCACAAAAAGTAATTTGGAGTTAGGGAATTTCAGAATGTAGCGAGCTAAATACTATGTGGGTTATGCATCCACCACTTTACCACAACTATACCAAACATAACTAACAACACGCAAAGTGATAAAGTGACACAATCTCTCACGTGCTCGTCTACGAGGCCAACACAATAGCAATGAAAAGTATGGACAAGCTCACAAAGTAAGTATGGAAGATTAATTATTTTGTCACAAGGCTGATAGTTTGGTCTGGAACTCAAAATTTGCTCAATGATTGCTTGAACTTTAATTTTCTCAATCTGGATTCACTCCAACTTGAATATAGCTCACTCGAAATTTAAGTTAATTCAACTCAAGATGTGAGTGTGCATAAGTTTAACAAATAGATACACATTATGCATACATGATTCATATTTATAATCATATTTAATTCATATATATTGTTAATCAAATAGAATTGTCATGAATAAGCATGAAACACGACAAAAGATTAATCACTTTCCAAATCAACTCAAACTTGATTCGAGTTGAAAAAAAATGATTTCAATTTGAGATCCAGCTCACTCGAACTCGATAGCACCCCTTCAAATCAGAAACCAAATGGTACCTAGGAGAGAGTCACCGAATACCATAAATATAAAAGGAAAAGGCTATTGCAAATAAAAGTAACTAAAGAAGACGAAAAAGCGCCACATTAAATGTGGCTGTAGATTGTGCACATATCTTTTTGGCATTTGAAACAAACTTCGTGTAGATAGTCTGAATTTAATCAAAAAGCGTCCGATGAACACAGTTTTCTAAGAAAAAAAGGAGGATCAATCTCGCACCACAAAGCAAAACCTCAGAGGACAATTGGAATGGGCGGAAGACTAAATTCTACAATGAACGCAGCCTCAAAAAGAGAAAGCTTTCATACAAAAGCTATATTAAAAAAACATATAAGTGACTGGAGAATGTAAAATGGAACTCACTTCAACGATTTTGGAGAGAGGGGACTCCTGAAACATCTTAGCCCATGGAAACTGCGATGCGCTGACGGAGGAAAAAGCACGGGCGAAATAATCGGCGAAACGCATCAGCTGGATTTGCTCTTGCAATTCATAGGATGCCTGAAAAAGAAAGTTGTTGCAATTATCACCATGTTGAAAACGGAGAAAATAAATCGATTGCATGAAAATTTTCCAAGTTTAACTAGAACGCCTGGATCTAAGCATTGGACTCCGAAGAATCGCTTAAAAGGTCTAGGAACTCACCGAAACATCTGCAAGGAATGCAGCAAGATCCGCATCATTGATCTTTAGTGCAGCCTCCTGGACGGTGATCTTGGGCTTCTTAGGCTTCTTCTGTTTAATTTTCTTCTCTCCCTCCGTTCCATTATCCTGCCCTACTCCCCTTCCAATCTCGGCCCCGCTGCTTTCCTCGTCCTCGTCGGAGGCGGCCAGCGCGATCGAAGGCCTAGATCCATTGGCGGCCACTGCAGCATCCGCAGCCGATTCGATGGCGTGGCGGCGATCGAGAGCCTTCTTCTCCACGGAGGCGAAGACATTGGGTTGCTCAGGATGTGGAATGCCATTTGAACGCTGAACGCCAGCAGGGGAAACGGTCTGCTGCTGGCGGCGTTGACGTTTAGGGTACGTGACCTTCTGCCATCCGTGGGTGGCGGCGGTGGAAGCACCGGGGCTGTCGCCGGAAGCATCGCCGCTGGTAAGGTTAGAATCGAGTATTAGGTCCATGCCCGGTTGCGGTCGACGGGAAAAACGAGGAAAGAATTTGGGATAGAAAGAGAAGAAAAATGATGAGCGTTGAAAGTTCAATTTATAAGTCGTGGCCTCGTGGGCTCGTGGAGAAATGGCTTAACTAAGGCCCTGTTTGACAAACCAGTGCAGCGCCGTTCTGGTGAGAACGAACTGGAGCGAAGTTGTTTGGGATGCTTTTGGGAGCTCCAGCTGAGGACGGGCGGCGTGAAAGGGTGGCAACCGGGCGTTTTATGACTGGCAGGTCGAGCACCATTTGCCCGTTGGGAACGGCCGTTTCCTCTCTCCTCCCCGGCGTGCCACCGGGACGGGTTCCCAAACGGGCCCTAAAAAAAATGTCCTCATAGCTATTATGATGGCTCACAAATTGATCAAATTAAAAAAATATTGGTAACAATTGTTCGATCTAAATTCTAAAACCTAGCCGTCGGATCGCCCCTCTAAATAACGGAAAATTTGATGGTACATGTAACATATATATTACTTGATACTTTAATAAACAATATCGAAATTGCAGAGGCCTTTTCCTTCCTAATTTTGTTATCCCTCCTTTTTCGTTCAAAACCAAAAAGGAGACATGCGGCACTGCAGAAACCCCCGGCAGACTTCCTCAGTAGCTGCGTACAATGTATATTTCACGGGATTGTAGCCCAAATGTGAGCTCTCCACTTCCCTGCCGCCGGCAATCGCTTAGACCTTCAGTGAACTTCAATCACCGCAGAAAATCGGCTCCCAACTTTTCTTTGGAGTACTTTAATTACAGGTTATTTCCACGCAAATCGTTCCCTATTTTCCAGATCCGAGGAGTTACCAGCTATTTTCATTGGCAAAGCACAATCTAATGATGCTAAGAACTTAATCATGTGGTGTACAACTCATATTCGTCGAGGGTGGACCCCTCCAGAGCCAGGTCAGCAAGGGTCAAAATCGACAAGTCAAGACAGTAGTCAGAGTCAACGCGCAAGGCGGTTGAAGGCATGGGAGAGTATGGCGGGCTCCACTCGCATACTCGTCAGGTAGGCGACTAGGCATGTTATTCGCCCAGCCAGGCGAGCTCCCCCAGAGAAGTCGCCTATAAATAGGACCCTAGGGGTACGAGGGGACAGACCTTCGGAATCTCGCAAAAATCTCGAGACCTCTTTTTCTAGGACATCAGTTGAGCCTTTGGATTCCTTTTTCAGAGAGACTCGGTCGCAACTTTGCCACTATCTCAATTAGTCACTGCGACCTAGTTACAAGCTATTCTTCCTCGTACCATGCTCGGGCATCTTTGGTCGTGGAGTGGTTGCTTCTCCTAAGCTTCTGAGTATGTGGTGGGACCTCCCTACCGCAGTGTCTGGGGTCATGTTTGTTGTTCGGCCGTTTCGGTGTCTTTGTCGTTTAGCCGTCGAGCCCAACAGCTGAGCTGGTAACCTTAGGTTGCCTTGATCCGAATTTTGGAGTATAGATTTTTCCGGCTTCAACACTTTGGTGTGATGAGCGTGGATCGCAGCCAAGGAGGAAAGTTTTGCTGGTAGGTGAGATGGCGCATGCAGGCGATCAAGGGGAGATAGTTGGCAACTCGGCAGGAGTTGGTAATTCTGCGTGAGATGGCGAGTTCGTGACTTTGGCGGCGTTCAAAGATTTCATGAGGACATAGAGGAGCATCCTCGCAGGATTCGCTCATCGCCCCGATGTCATAGCGATCTTGCCTCATTGCGTGTCATCGTCGGATGAGGAAGCGCCACCGAGGAGACTTGGGAAGGAGCGAGCCAGAGAGAGGGAGGAGCGACCGATGCAGCCGTGACATCACCCAGCGAGCGGTCATGGGATCAGGTTTCGGGATGTAGAGCAGCAGGTGAGATACTGTGATACTCGCTACGATAGCGAGTATGACGAGGATTCGAGCGAGGATGAAACTCGCCACTTCCAGGGAGGGAGGAGCCCCTTTTGTGACGAGATCCTCGCAGCCCCAATCCACGAAAGCTTCAGGGAGCCCGTCCTTACATACTATTCCGGCAGAGATGACCCGGTTAGACATCTCTAGTGGTTCGAGGATGTGGTGTCCATCCGCAATATGTCAGACGCCTTTAAGTGCAGGTTCTTCTTCATTACCTTCAAGGGTAATGTGAGAGATTGGTTCCACCAGTTGCCTCCCAGCTCCATCTACTATTTCGAGGACTTGCGTCGGGGCCTGATGGCAAGGTTTGCGACGTCCAAGAAGAGGAAGAAGAATGCGACTGCTCTCTTTAAAATTGCGTAGGGGCAGCGTGAAAGTCTCGACCATTTTCAAGAGGAGATCTTGGAGGTCGAGGAAGTGGACAGCTTCACTCTGTTGTTGACCTTGAAGTTCGGCCTGAAGCAAGGTCCCTTCAGCTTAGAGATCGGGTCCAAGCCCCTGAGGTCTTTTAAAGAGATGGTCGAGAGGGCGAATACTTTCGTCTAGGGGAAGAGAAGAACCAAGACTTCTTGGCGAGGTTGGATAGAGAGGAGTTAGGGAGAAGGGAGAGAGGAGGACCTTCGGAGGTGAGGGTTGGAAGGCTGCCGGAGAGGCAGGTCGAGAGAAGAAGGGAAGAGTCGAGGAGAAAGGAAGAGCAAAGGAAGAGATAAAAGCCCAGGAGGGCAGAAGAGCAGAGGTGGCAAGAGAAGCCTCGCAGGCAGGAGGAGAGGAGGCCCATAGAGGCTCCGGAGAGGAGGGGAGAAGCGCAGTGATTCCAGTATCCTGTGAATCGGCCCAAGTGGAGGCCAACTGCTAGGCCTCAGTTCCAGTAGCAGGAGAGGAGGAACGGGCACAAGCAGGATAGAGGCCGAGGAGGAGCTAGATGGGATGCGGTGGTCATTGTCTGACGGGGCAATAAGCGTCGCAGAAGAGAGCAGCAGCCAAGGCGCCAAAAGGTGGAGGTTCCCCTCTACTGTGACCTGCATCGAGTAGAGCGCACATGACGATGGCCTACCCAGATTTTTGGTAGGCCCGGAGGAGGTTGGAAGTCGGAGCGGTAGAGAGGGAGCAGCCTAGGCTGGAAGCACTGGCATGACCGATAGTGTTCCAAGCTCCGGGGCGGAGGAGGAACAAGGATCAGGTCGACCTGGGAGGTCGCGGAAAAGTGATCCACGGCATAAGAGGTGGGCAGGTTGGAGTGATCAATGGCGGGGTCGGGCTCGGAGCTTCCCGCAAGGGAAGCCTCCATCAGATCTATCGCAAGAGTGTCACCTCTACCTCTCAGAGTGTCGCCTCGACCTCTCAAATTACGCTGCCATTGGATGAGATCACCTTCTCCAAGGAGGACATATTGGGGAATGAGAATCCCTTTTATGGCACCCTAGTCATCCAAGATGTCATCGAGGACTTCATCGTCGACCGAATCCTTGCGGATAACGGGAGTTTGGTGAATGTCATTTTCAAGAGGACCTTCGTCGGGTTACAGGTGGAAGCGTTCAGGGTTCAAGATATGGACGGACCCCTTTTGGCTTCTCAGGAGAGAAGAAAGAAGTGGAAGGAGAAGTGGACCTTCTAGTCACCCTATGTGGTACTTCTATCCAATGTCGTTTCATCATCGTCGACGCCCCCAGCTATTATAGCGTCATCTTTGGGTGGCCCCTCATCAACTACTTCAAGGTGGTTCCGTCGTCCTATCATCAGTGCCTGAATTACTGCTGGGGAGATGTCCAGGTGCGGATCAGGGGCAATCTGAAGGCATATATGGAGTGTTATCTGAACGTCGTCAGTACCATCAGCTGGATGGAGGATGCAGAGAGACTAGAGAAGGTGTTGGAGAAGGAGGAAGGTCTGAGAGCTGCCAAAGAGCTGGAGGAGCTGGAGGTGATCACCTGGCGGGGAGGGTCGGAGCTGCTAAAGATCGGAGGATCTCTGACACTGGAGGGGAAGTTAGAAATGGTCGCATGCATGCAGGAGAATGTGTACATCTTCGCTTGGAGTGTTGCAGAGATGACAAGGATTGATGTCGATGTAGCATGTCATCGCCTCAACCTGGATCCCAAATCCTCCCTTATCTGCCAGAAGAAAAGGAAGAGCATCGCCGTGTTGGCCAAGCGGATTCAAGAGAAGGTGGAGAAGTTGCTGAAGGATGGTTTTGTTTCAGATATCCAGTATCCCGGTTGGGTTTCCAATGTTATAATGGTGAAGAAGTGTTGGGTATTGTATCCACAATGTACCTGATTTGAAGAAGCCCCTGAACAAGCTAAGGTGAATAGATAATATATTTGATGATTTTCTATCAAGTTTTGCTTGCAGCTATTCCATGCTAAGTACACACCAATGTCAGGGTGCAGTGGGTCAATATACACGGGTCTGCGCAGCGTAATCCCTCGTTGAGCAGATCAGTGTGTTAGCTCACGTGTACTCTCTCTATTGGAGTGTACTTATTTTCAAGTACAGGGCTGAGATAGATCAAGAGCAGACAATGAGCAAGGATGGGTCAAAGCAACTCACGGGAAGAAAGACGAAAAATCGTCTAAGTTAGAATCGACGAGAATCACTAAGTGATTCTCGCCGATTTGACGAGTGATTCTCGCCGAATCGTCGAGAATCACTCGCCGACTCTCGCCGACTCTCGCCGAATGCATCCGGCTGACTCAACGCTTGCAAAATTCACGCTAAGTCAGAATCGTCGAGAGTCATTAAGTGATTCTCGACGAATCGTCGAGAATGACTCTGCATTCTCGTCAATTCGTCGAGAATGGATTGTGACTCTCGCCGATTCACTCTGGATGGCAAGCTCCTCAGCTAAAATTCTTCCAAAGGAGAATTCGACGGGAATCATAAGTGATTCTCGACGATTCGGCGAGAATCACTTATGATTCCCGCCGAATTTGCCTTAGGCGAATTCCGTTGGCTCGCTGGACCGGACCAAGTGTTCAGGCGCTGTTTGAACCAAAATTAGGGTTTCTTCTGGTGGGGCCCACAACGGTCATAAAGGATGATCTACAGTATAAATACTCGTTTATTTTGAACATTATAGAGAAATCCAGACACGCAAAAAAGAAACGAGCCTCCGACTTAACCTATCTTATCGCGGAACCTCTTCCTCCTCCGTCGCCGCTCAAAAGGTTGTCGCCGCCACCGATCGGATTCTTCTTGATCTCCCGGCGATAGAAACTCAGCCAAACAACGCATCTCACGTTTCTATCTTGAGATCCTTTGTCTCTTGGTTTGTTGAATGGGAATACTTTCCCCTTCCGAATCGATTGAGACGATCGATCCAAGTAAGATCGTTGGTAGACCTTATTAGCTTTGTTACGAAGTTTGGATCTCGAAAGCATCGCCGCCGCAATCTTTGCCGCCGCCGATCTCGTGGAGATCCTCTCCAAGAGAGTGCTTAGGTCGTGGACTTTTCGTCTTCTTCAAGAACGCTTCATCGAACGAAGAGGGACACCGAGCGCTCCAAATGTAGTTTGTATTTCTATACATTCTATTTTCATTTTGTTGTAAGGGAATTTGGATTCCTAGTTGTAAGGGTTGGGTGCAACCCGTGGTGAAGGAGTAGTGACTCCTTTGGGTGGAAGGGTTTCTTCCATAGTGTGAGGATTTGATTTCAATCCGGTTGGTGAAGTGACTGAGTCGTCCCTTGTTGGGAGATAGGTCGAAGGGGGAAAGTGGACGTACCCAAATCGGGGAACCACTATAACTGCCTGTGTGTTTCTGTATTGTGCTTTTTTTGTTTTATTGTGCAGGTAAATTTTTAATTCCGCAAAAAGACTGCAAATCACCTATCCCCCCCCATAGGTGAAGGTAGTTGACACTATAGTGACTTTCAAGTGGTATCAGAGGGAGGTTACTCGTCAATAAGGTTAACACTTTGAGTAAGTTCCCGCATCTAGTGTCAAGAAGAAAGAAGCTGTCTGAAATGCAAGGACTCAAGTATTCAGGGAAGATCCTAGTGTGCACCAAGCTGAACTTTCCTATCTGAAAGGAAAGGATCAGGTTCTACATGAAAGCAGTCGACCCACGACTCTTCATGGTAGTGGAGGAGGGACCTTATATTCTCATTAAGGCCTCCACCATTGATCCAACCAAGAAAGTGCCCATGAAACTTTCGTAAATGGATAAGGATGAGATGGTGCTTGTTGGACTCGACAAGAAAGCTCAGAACATTCTGGTAAGCGCTGTCGATGATTCCATGATGCAGGTTTTCTGTAACTACAGGACTGCCAAGGACATTTGGCACTGCCTAATCATCTTGATGGAAGGCACTGATGAAGTAAGGGATGATCGAAGATCCCTTCTGAACCAGGAGTACGAGGCCTTTAGGCAAGGCCTTAAGGAGGAAATCGGAGTGACATTCGAGAACTTCCTAAAGATCGTCAATGCCCTGAAGGGTTATGGCAGAGTGTTCACCGATGGTGAACTAAATGACAAGTTCCTTAGATCCCTTACTAAGGAATGAGACACCAAGATCTGCTCCATCAGAGAATTTGGCAGGTTGGCAGAGACAGATCCCCAGATTCTGTTTGGGAAACTTCTGTCCTATGAGCTTTAGCTGAACACCAGAAAAGCTGAAGAAGAAGCCGATAAAGCCGCTGCCAGAGAGAAGACTGTGGCCCTAAAAGCCAATCACTCAAGGAAAGGCAAGGGTGTAGCCTCATCCCGCTCTCAGAAAATGGATGAGGAAGAAGAATCTAAGCCATGCTCTTCCGGCTCAGAGCTATCTGAAGAAGACTTCTCCCTCATCAATCGGGAGTTCAAGAAGTTCCTCAAGTTGAGGAATCAAAAAAAGAGAGACGGCTCCTCCTCCAGACATCAGAAGAAGAATTATTCTTCTGACAGGTATGAATCCAAACAGAATAAACATCGCTCTAACGACATTATTTGCTTTGGATGCAATAAGCCAGGTCACGTCATCGCTGACTGCCACCAAGGCAAGAGAGATAAGGGAAAGGGAGAGGAGCACAAGTCCTCTAGAGATAAGAAGAAAGAGAGGAGCTACATCGCCAATAAGCCAAAGACACTGAGTGAGTCTGATTCCTCAGACACCAGTGATGATGAAGAAGCCTACTTCGGGCTAGTGGGTCGGTCTGACTCAGAAGGAGACTGCCCCCTATTTACTGGGAAGGTAAAAGCTCGTACCCCCCTCTCTGACTCTGACTATGAGTCTCCTGATGATGATCTCGAGGACAGCCCATCTGCCCGTGAAGCTGAGCTCCTCGAAAAGTATGAGCTTCTGCTCAATACCTTTGAGGAATGTCGTAAGAGGTTGAGGGCTCAGAAAAAGGAAGTCAAATTCCTTAAGGCTGAGGGTATGTCTCTAAGAGAAGAGATCACTAGCTTGATCTCTCTCCGACAGGAACACCTGGGCCTGACTTCTGAGCACTCAGAGTCTCTAAGGCTCCTTGACCTTAAACAGGAAGAAGGAAACAAGTTGGAAGAACAACTTGCGGCAGAAAGGAAGATTGTCAAAAGCTTCTCTATGCCAAAGACTGTTCTTCTACTGGTTGATACCTTCTCTGCTCAGGCTAAGGGGGCTGGCTTGGGGCATGTGGGTGTGCCTGGTAAATCATCCAGGAGAAACAGAAAGCAGAGGAAAAATAAGGCTGCTAAGAAGGCCTCTGCTATAGAAAAGGGAAAGGCCCCACTCAACCATGTTGAATTCAGGAAGCCTGGCTTTCCCTGCAATGAACAGGATTTTGAGTCAACCTATGGTCACTTCTTCCGGCCCTCGGTTGAAAAGCCCAAGAGCCGGTATGATGGTCGGACCTTCCCCCACAACTACGGCAAGAGTGTCTTCAAGGCACCTTATGAGAAAATCCAAGTGGAAAATTATGGCAACTTCTCTAGCGGCCATAATAGGAAGCAGGCACCAAAAGCCAAGCCAATTATACTGAAGGAACAGGAAGTGAAGAAATCATGTGATTGCTGTCATCATGATGCTTCCACCTCCATATCCAAGGCCCCAGCTGGACCCACCGTTCCCAGGGTAAAGCGGGAGCCTAGGAAGCGGTACAACAGGTTCGACTGTTGGTGTTGTGTCAAAGTTGGTCACTTTGCCGTGGATTGCTGGTTTAATCTAAGATTTAATGAGACTCCTCATGTTAACAATGTGAGGCCGACCACTCGTAGGGTTAACCACCCGAGGGAGAGTATGCTAACAAGGAATCTAGGACCCAAGTTCGATTGGGTTCCTAAGGGAAACTGATTCTGTTTTGTAGGTATGTCCAAAGGCCACCAAAACGCCTATCTAGTACTTGGACAGTGGATGTTCCCGGCATATGACTGGGACTAGAAGCCTGCTGCGTGATTACTCTCTAGTCGAAAATGGACCCAAAGTCATCTTTGGAGGATCAGATCGAGGAGTCACCAGAGGTTAGGTATGATTTCCAATGGTATAATCTCTATCACCGACGTGGTCTATGTTGAAGGGTTAAATCATAACCTGATCAGTGTAAGTCAGTTGTGTGATAAAGGATATGACGTTAAGTTCTGCAAGGATAAATGTTTGATAATATCATGTGCCTCTTCGGAGACGGTATTAACCGGCATTAGGAGCAGAAATATCTTTTGTTTAGATTTTCTTAGTTTAGATTCTTCTACCCCCGTGTGCCTAGTAGCAAAAGGCAGTGCATCTCTTTGTGAACAATGGCACAAGAGGTTGACACATATTAATTTAAGGACTATTAATATGTTGTTTTCTAAAAATTTAGTAAGAGATGCTCCCATTATTAAGTGCATCAAAGATAGCCCCTGTCTTGCGTGCCAGAAGGGTAAACAGACTCGGGCTACCTTTAAGGACATTGCAGACAAAGACTCTTCCAGATGTCTTTATCTTCTGCATATGGACTTGTTTGGTCCAGTGCAAGTTCATAGCTTGGGAGGCAAGTCATATACGCTAGTGATTGTTGATGATCACTCTCGATTTACATGGGTGTTATTCTTAAAACGAAAGTCAGATACGTTTGACATCTTTACTAGTTTTGTCAAGCAAATTCAGAACGAACTTAACTCTTCAGTGGTCAAAATCAGAAGTGACCATGAAACAGAATTCGAATCTGGGGCTATGACAGAATTTTGTGAAGAATATGGTATCTTTCATGAGTTTTCCTCCTCGCATACTCCTCAGCAAAATGGAGTTGCGGAGAGGAGAAATAGAACGCTCATTGAAGCTTGCACGACAATGTTGAATGACGCTTCTCTCCCAGAATACTTCTGGGCAGAGGCTGTCAATACGGCTTGTCATGTACAAAATTGAGCATTGATCAACAAGAATCATCGTAAGACGCCTTATGAGCTACTGAAAGGCAGGAAACCAACCATGTCCTATTTAAGGATCTTTGGCTGCAGATGCTATGTACTCAATAACGGGAAGTACCCGCGTACTAAATTTGGTGAAAAATGCTTCGAAGGCATATTCATGGGCTATAGTAGCCAAAGTCGGGCATATAGGGTTTTTAATAAGAAAACCCTAGTGGTAGAGGAATCCATTAATATTGTATTTGATGAAGGAAGCTTGCTTAATAGCAATTCTTCTAGTGGCATTATTGAAGATGCAGGTGCAAGACTTTAACAGCTAAGTTTCGATGAGACTGCTAAGGATGTAACTCCCAAGTACGTCAAGGTTTCCACCTCAATGCCGACTAGAGAAGTTGACGATCAGGATGGAGAAAATATCCTAGAAGAAGGAGGAGCCCGAGAAGATGTCAGAGCTCCAGATGCAAGACTCCTAGAACTTTGACACGTGAGGGATCATCCTAGAGATCAGATCATCGGAGATCCTCGTGATGGTGTCAGAACTCGAAGAGGTACAATTAACGAGATTTTGCACCTTAGTTTCCTGTCACAGGTTGAGCCAAAGAAGTTCGACGAAGCGAACAAAGATGCAGCATGGATACTGACCATGCAAGATAAACTGCATCAATTCGAACGATGCAACGTCTGGACGCTCATTCCCAGACCAAAGAACCAGAATGTGATCGGCACCAAGTGGATCTTCAGAAACAAACTGGATGAACACGGTGTCATCATAAAGAATAAGGCTAGGCTGGTGGCTCAAGGTTACAGACAGGAGGAGGGGATTGACTTCGACCAGACCTTTGCACTAGTTGCAAGGTTCGAGGTGATCAGATTGTTCCTGGAGTATGCTTCGCACAAAGGTTTCACTGTCTATCAGATGGATGTGAAATCTGCATTCCTCAATGGAAAATTGAAAGAGGAAGTATATGTCGCGCAACCCCCAGGTTTTGTTAATCCTACATTCCCTAATCATGTTTATTTTCTTAATAAAGCGTTATATGGCTTAAAACAAGCTCCTCGAGCTTGGTATGAGACTCTGTCTAGTTTTCTTCTTGAGAACAAGTTCTCTAGAGGAAAAATAGATAAGACATTGTTTCTTAGGGAAGTCAAAGGCAAGATTTTGCTGGTACAAATCTATGTCGATGACATAATATTCGGGTCAACGGATAACAACCTTTGCAAGAACTTTTCCAAACTTATGCAAGGGAAGTTTGAAATGAGTAGTATGAGAGAGCTGAAGTATTTCTTGGGACTTCAAGTGAAACAGTCTGAGGATGGGATTTTCATCTCTCAAACGAAGTTCACAAATGAACTCCTCAAGAAATTCGGAATGGAGAGTGCAACCTCTATGAGGACTCCAATGGGATCCACTGTGTCTCTGGACAAGGATGAGAAAGGGAAACATTTTGATGAAACCAAGTACAGAAGCATAATTGGATCCCTGCTCTATCTTACTGCTAGTAGACCGGATATTATGTTTTCTACATGTGTTTGTGCCAGATATCAGGTGAACACTAAGGAATCTCATTATGTCGCTGCAAAGCGAATTCTTAGATACCTTAAAGGTACACCAAATCTTAGCTTGTGGTACCCAAGAAACAATGATGTCGAGCTGATAGGCTTTTAAGATGCTGACTTTGCAGGAAGCAGGGATGATAGGAAAAGTACTTCCGGGATGTGTCAATTCCTCGGAAGAAGGCTTATTTCATGGAACAGTAAGAAGCAGAATTGTATCGCAACCTCCACATCTGAATCTGAGTACATCTCAGCAGGCAGCTGTTGCGCACAACTTCTATGGATCAGAAATCAGCTCAAAGATTATTACTTGCAGTTCAGCGAAGTTCCGATGTATTGCGACTCCTCAAGCGCAATAGCAATTGCGAACAATCCTGTGTAGCACAGTAGAACGAAGCATATTGAAGTGCGCTATCACTTTATTCAGGAGCATGTGGAAAACAAAGATATATCTCTCTATTATGTCCCCACGGATAATGTAACATCCCTATCCGTCACATAGCATATAGCAGTAGGTCCGGCCGGGGCCCGACGCCATATACTACGGACAGACCGGTTGGTTACGCGTTGAAACCATTCAACCAATCATGTCGTCCTACACAACACCTAGCGGAAGCAAATTATTAAGTTACAAAAGAAAATAAGAACCCTGCTACAAAGCATGAATGTCCACTACCAACTCAGGAATGTAATCATACACAAAAGAGAACTGGCCTTAAGGCCTTACATTGTTCACTTAACAAAATAGTGTTTTCCAAACTTCGGCACGCAGGCCGGCCATACATGAAAACGGGAAAGATACATAAGCAATTAGGCCTTCGAGGGCCGGCACAGCAACAAGGGCTTTAGCCCGCTATTTCCCGCTCTGCTCCGCAGCACCTGCAAGCCACAAACCACCGCCTGGTGGCAAACAATAGCAACGGTCAGCAATGCTGACCAAATTATAACGATCCCGCCCCCAAAATCGGGGCGGCGATGCACTTTCCCTGCACTTCATTAGTATAGGCAATGCTATTAATGTGAACACACATCAACACAGGCGTAGGCTCGCACGGCCACACACCCCGTGCACTCAGGGCACATTCTCGGCGAACCGGCCAACGTCACGTCAATTCAAGCCATAGACGTTCCCAATCCACCACCGCCTCTTGAACGGTCGTCCATATGAGCATTTTGCCTTCCTGGCCTTGGTCACGGCAATTTAAGCCATAGACCGCCGAAGACCCTCATCCATGCCAACGGTCCTACCGAACGACATAGACCGGGTACGGTTCCGCCTGACCCGTGCTCATACCGCAACGGCAATTTAAGCCATATGCACAGGTCAAGACTCACCGAGTCCCGTTTCCGCCACAACAATCACATAACCCGGTTATGTTCACGTTGGCTCCCCGGCCACCGTGTTGGCAAAGACCCGCCTTTGCCCAGTTTTCCGGGTGCACCTTGGAGTTAATCTCCAAGGCTCCCTGATGCAATCTACCACGTAGAAAACCCGAAAAACACCCAAACACCCGGAGTCTTCCCCGGTACATATGCAATGCAACATCACCGATCCGGCTCTACTTGTCCGGATAGGCTTCACACACAATGCCTATGTCCATTATCGCATACGGACTCTACACAAGGGGGACTTCACATATCTACCCCAAGGAACGCTCCAACTCTTCGCTCACTCGCGAGAGCGGGCTTCCTATGCAAAGGAAAAGAGGGCTTCACATGCCCAAGGATGAGAAATCGTTACCCTTGCATTCTTCCGCGGCGCCATCGAAAACTATACGGTTGGAAAGCACCGCAACGGCGTCGCCTCCGCGGATCTGGACTCGGATCGTGATTCGGAACTCCGAAGCTCCTCCGGCGGCCGGATCTAGCCCTTCTTCCTCCTCCTTGCTCTCTCCTCTCTCTAGCTTTAGAAAGAGAACCACTCAAGAGAAAATGAGGGTTTCTAAACCCTACTCCCGGGTAAAACCATCCAGGAGCAGCCCCCCACCGTCGGATCCAAAGCCAAGGGAATGAACGGCCACGATTAAGCCTTAAATTATAAAATCTGGGCCGAACACGGGTTGGCACACGGCCGTGTGCCTGGCCGTGTAGCTCATTCGCCGTCTCGACCCAGATTGAAAACCAGCACACGGCATGTGACACGGCCTCCGACACGCCCGTGTCGCCTACGACACGCCCGTGTCGGGACCCGTGTCATGCCCCCCGTGTGCAATAAATCGACACCTTGCAGTCAGAGTGGTACACGGCTTGGTGACACGGCATGGGACACGCCCGTGTCACATCTGACACGCCCGTGTCTGTGCCCGTGTCACGGCCCGTGTACCACTTCGACGATTCCCTTGAGTGATACGGCCTGGGACACGCCCGTGTCCTAGGCCGTGTCCCTCCACACGACCATCGTCGACCTACACTGGTCGACTACACGGCCAGTTCGACGATTCGAGCTCGACACGCCCGACACGGCCTCCGACACGCCCGTATCGGGGCCCGTGTCACCTACACCAAAAATCTGACTTGGCCAAAAACGATCCCCGTCGCTCCTACGACAAATTGGGGTGTTACAATTCTACCCCCCTTAAAGAATTTCGTCCACGAAATTAATAAAGGAAAACAGGACTTAACGTAAAATAGTACCTGAGCGGAATAATTCCGGGTACTCCTCGAGCATAGTCTGCTCCTGTTCCCAAGAGAGCTCCTCACGCCCGCAGTTATCCCATCGGACCTTAACCATCCGGATCTCCTTGTTACGAAGCCTCTTGACCTCAACATCTTCAATACGAACGGGCTTGACCCTTGTCATCAACCCTTCGTTCACCGGCACTTGGTCAACTGCAATCACCTGCGAAGGCTCTTACACCGCCTTCCGCAACACAGAAATGTGGAACACATCATGTAATCCACTCAACTCCACCGATAGCTTCAAACGGTATGCAGCTTCGCCGACTCGCTCCAGAATCTCAAAAGGTCCAAGGTATCTTGGGCTCAGCTTCTTCAAGCGTCTCACCCGCGAAACCCCCTTGAACGGCTTCACTTTCAGGTATACCCAATCGCCTACCGTGAACTCCACGTTCCGGTGCTTGGCATTGTAATACTTCGCCTGCCGGTCCTGAGCGATCAACAAGCGCTCCCGAATGATCCGTACTAACGAGGTAGCACTCTCCACCTCCTGTTTCTTGTACAACCTTGCCTCACCCGCTTCAAGCCACGATAACAGCGTGCGACACTTCCTACCATACAGGGCCTCGAAGGGCGCCATTTGTATACTCGCTTGGTAGCTGTTGTTGTACGCGAACTCCACCAAATAATGGTGATCTTCCCAATGCTTCCCGAAGTCTAGAACACACATGCGGAGCATGTCCTCCATCGTTCTATTGACCCTCTCGGTCTGCCCATCCGTCTGCGGATGGAAAGCTGTGCTGAACTTTAACTTTATTCCCAGCATCTGCTGCACCAACCTCCAATCATTTGACGTGAACCGCCCATCGCGATCACTCACAATGCTACGGGGCACACCATGCAGCCTAACAATATTGTCGACATACAACTTTGCCAATTTCTCCACTGGATCATCCTTCCTATGCGGAATGAAATGCGACACCTTGGTTAGTCGATCTACGATCACCCAGATGGCGTCGTTCCCCTTCTGCGACCTTGGCAACCCGTGCACAAAGTCCATAGATATATCATCGAATTTCCACTCCGGTATAGGCAAGGACTTCAGAAATCCTCCTGGCTTTTGGCACTCCGCCTTCACCAAGGCGCACGTTTGGCATTTAGCCACGTACAACGCCACATCTTTCTTAAGCCCCGGCCACCAAAACAGCTTCTTGAGATCACGATACATCTTCGTGCTCCCTGGGTGGATTGAGTACTTGGTATGATGAGCCTCGTACATCAACTCCGCCCGGAGGTTACCCCCACTCGGGACGCACAACCGATGATCCTTCCTTAACAAACCATCATCCACCGAGAACTGGGAATTTGACCCATCCAGAGCGGCCTCCAAAAGCTCCTTCATGGAGTCATCTAACTCCAATGCCTACCGAACCCGGTCAGCCAGGTCATACTGCACCTCTGTCCAGTTTAACATTGCTTTGGCGCTCGTCTGCTTGTCAACGCAACAGATCTCAAGCTCCTCCAACTCCCGCACTAGCCGCTCATCATGCACCGACAACCAGTTGGCTCGGGAGGGAGCCCTGCGGCTCAGCGCATCCGCAACTGCGTTGCCCTTCCCGGGTACATAATGTATCTTGAAGGTGTAGTTCCCCAGGAACTCCATCCACCTCCTCTGCCACATATTAAGGTCCTTTTGATCCAACAAGTATTTTAGGCTCTTGTGATCGGTGTATATATCGACTCTTACGCCGTATAGGTAGTGCCTCCACAACTTGAGTGCAAAAATCACGGCCGCCAACTCCAAGTCGTGCACCGGATAATTTCTTTCATGCACTTTCAGCTGACGCGATCCATACGCGATCACACTTCCATGCTGCAACAACACGCAGCCCAAGCCACTACCCGAAGCGTCGCTATACACCTCAAAGCCCTCGGTCCCACTCGGCGAACTAAGCACTGGCGCCGTGGTCAACCGCCTCTTCAGCTCCTCAAAAGCTTGCACGCACTCTTGCGTCCATAAGAATTTCTGATCCTTCCTTGTCAACTTCGTGAGAGGTAACGCTACCCGCGAGAAGTTCTATACGAAGCGCTTGTAATATCCGGCAAGCCCGAGAAAACTACGGACTTCCGCGACAGAAGATAACGCAGGCCACTCCCGTATCGCAACAATCTTCGCCGGATCCACCGCTATACCTTCCCCACTCACTATATGACCAAGGAACGCTACCGAGGGTAGCCAGAACTCGCACTTGGAGAACTTTGCGTAAAGCTCATTCCTCCTCAAAGTCTCCAACACCAAATGCAAATGCTTGAAGTGGTCTTCTTCGCACTGCGAGTATACCAAAATATCGTCAATAAAGACGATCACAAAGCGATCCAGGAAATCTCTGAACGTCCTGTTCATCAGATCCATAAACACCGATGGCGCATTCGTCAGTCCAAATGGCATGACCGTGAACTCGAAATGCCCATACCTCGTACTGAACGCCGTCTTCGGGATATCACACTCCCTGATCCTCAGTTGATAGTACCCCGACTTCAAGTCCAACTTGGAGTATACCGACGATCCGACTAACTGATCAAAGAGATCATCAATCCTCGGGATCGGGTACTTATTCTTCTCCGTCAGCTTGTTCAACTCTCTGTAGTCGATACACAGCCGCATACTCCCGTCCTTCTTCTTAACGAAGAGGACCGGTGCGCTCCAAGGCGACGAGCTTGGACGCACATATCCTTGCTCCATCAGCTCCTCTAGCTGAACTTTCAACTCTGCCATCTCCTTAGGCGCCAACCTATACGGAGCACGTGACACCGGTTTGGCCCCCGGTACGAGCTCGATGGTGAAATCAATCTCCCGCTGCGGTGGGGCTCCGGGAAGGCTATCCGGGAACACATCGGGGTATTCGCAAACCACGGGGATGCTATCCAACGGGGACTTTGGCTCCACAGCCCCCACTATTGCAAAGAACAGCTCTGCACCAGCATGAACTGCCTTCACCACCTGAAGAGCAGACATCAGTGTACTGCTCGACCCCTTTAACCCCTCGAATGTAGTCTCCCGCCCTACACCCAGCTTGACCTCCTTCCGGTCACAGTCAATCCAAGCTTTCTGCTCTGACAGCCAATCCATTCCAAAGATCACGTCGAACTCTACTAGCGGCAGCAATGACGCTAGCAAGTCGAACTCTTGGCTCCCAATGTGAACCTTTACGGCGCACACCCTGTCTGCACGCATCGAGCACCCATTCGGTAGCAGCACATCCAACTTGTCCTTCGCCATCGAAGAAGGGACTCCGATGCGCGATATAAAGCTTTCGGACAAGAAGGAGTGTGAAGCTCCCGTATCGAACAGTGCCCGTGCCGGACTATCGCTAATCACAACAAAGCCTATACAAACAATATTAGGCTAACAAGCAATAGATAACGGTATTAAAGCTAACTTGCTATAAATTAACTCATACCTGTCACCACATCCGCTTGCTTGATGGCCTCCTACTGGACCAAGTTATAGACTCTAGGCTGAGTCGGAGCATAGTGGGACGCGGTCGACTCCACCGCTTTGCCCTTCTCCTCATAGGTAGCTCCTTGTTTCCTTTCGGACTTTGAGCGTCCACTCCAGCAATCACGGGCAAAGTGCCCCGGCTTCCCACACGTGAAACAAGCGCCCGGGGTTCGATTGGTAGTTGTCCCCGAGGCACCTGAAGCAGCTGGACCCGACGTCTTAGCTTTCTTATAGAATTTGCGGTAGCCCGACTTCGACGTAGTCGGTGTCTTGAACTCCGCTTTCTTGCTACCGGATTCCTTCTTTGCTTGGACATTCTTCATGTCCTTCTTCAAGGACCGGGCCGAATTGACCAGGGTCATGAAACCCTGCGCCTTGGGCCCCGACAGTAGCAACCTTAAATCATCTCTTAGCCCTTCATAGAAGCGACTCGTCTTGCGCTCCTCGTCTGCGAAGGTAGCGCCGGCATATCTCCCCAACCGAGTAAACTCGTGGAGGTACTCATCAACGGTACAATCCCCTTGCACCAACTTCTGAAATTCGCTTTCTAGCGCAATCCTTTGCGCCGAGGGGAGGTATCGAGCCATGAACAGTCTCGCAAACTCCTCCATCGAAACTTCGGCCAACGGCCTTCCCCGCAACTGATGTAGCTCTAGGCCTTCCCACCATAACCTTGCGTCCCCATCCAAAAGGAACGTCGTTATAGTGGTCTTCTGCCACTCTTCCGTTTCCGTCGCAGTCATCACCCTGTTGACCCTTGAGAGCCAATCCTCTGCTTGGGTCGGGGTTTCTGCGCCCGTGAATACAGGTGGGTGAAAGCCCATCACGTGCTTCAGTTGTCTTTCCGTTGCTCTCCGAGGCAACTCTAGCTCCAACACTACTTGCTTAACCCTCCTTTGCTCTGCCGTCTGAAGCGGTACTTGCTCCATAGCAGGAGCGGGCTGCTGCACCTGCCTTGCAGGCTGCGCATTGATCATTGCCATGACCGCTTCTGCCACCAACCTAATGGTCTCGGCAGACGGAGGTGTTGCAGGCGCATCGCTTGGCGCACTGCTCGCCTCAGAACCTGGCCGTTCAGACGGCCCATCACCACTTATGGTCACCTATAATCGTGCAAAACACCGATAAGCGACCCAAAAATTACTGCAAACAGCAATTATAGGAACACGCAGGTTCCTCAAACATGTATATTTTCATTCCTAAGTGGACATTCATGGGTTCTTTTCATGTTATAACGATGACACACGCATGCGCTCACCACCCCTTAAAGTGAATTCGTCCACGAATTCATTTAAGCTTGACCGAAACCAGTAGTCTGATACCAATTTGTAACACCCCTATCCATCACATAGCATATAACAGTAGGTCTGGCCGGTGCCCGACGCCATATACTACGGACAGATCGGTTGGTTACGCGTTGAAACCATTCAACCAATCATGTCGTCCTACACAACACCTAGCGGAAGCAAATTATTAAGTTGCAAAAGAAAATAAGAACCCTGCTACAAAGCATGAATGTCCACTACCAACTCAGGAATGTAATCATACACAAAAGAGAACTGGCCTTAAGGCCTTACATTGTTCACTTAACAAAATAGTGTTTTCCAAACTTCGGCACGCAGGCCGACCATACATGAAAACGGGAAAGATACATAAGCAATTAGGCCTTCGAGGGCCGGCACAGCAACAAGGGCTTTAGCCCGCTATTTCCCGCTCTGCTCCGCAGCACCTGCAAGCCACAAACCACCGCCCGGTGGCAAACAATAGCAACGGTCAGCAATGCTGACCAAATTATAACGATCCCGCCCCCAAAATCGGGGCGGCGATGCTCTTTCCCTGCACTTCATTAGTATAGGCAATGCTATTAATGTGAACACACATCAACACAGGCGTAGGCTCGCACGGCCACACACCCCGTGCACTCAGGGCACATTCTCGGCGAACCGGCCAACGTCACGTCAATTCAAGCCATAGACGTTCCCAATCCACCACCGCCTCTTGAACGGTCTTCCATATGAGCATTTTGCCTTCCTGGCCTTGGTCACGGCAATTTAAGCCATAGACCGCCGAAGACCCTCATCCATGCCAACGGTCCTACCGAACGACATAGACCGGGTATGGTTCCGCCTGACCCGTGCTCATACCGCAACGACAATTTAAGCCATATGCGCAGGTCAAGACTCACCGAGTCCCATTTCCGCCACAACAATCACATAACCCGGTTATGTTCACGTTGGCTCCCCGGCCACCGTGTTGGCAAAGACCCGCCTTTGCCCAGTTTTCCGGGTGCACCTTGGAGTTAATCTCCAAGGCTCCCTGATGCAATCTACCACGTAGAAAACCCGAAAAACACCCAAACACCCGGAGTCTTCCCCGGTACATATGCAATTCAACATCACCGATCCGGCTCTACTTGTCCGGATAGGCTTCACACACAATGCCTATGTCCGTTATCGTATACGGACTCTACACAAGGGGGACTTCACATATCTACCCCAAGGAACGCTCCAACTCTTCGCTCACTCGCGAGAGCGGGCTTCCTATGCAAAGGAAAAGAGGGCTTCACATGCCCAATGATGAGAAATCGTTACCCTTGCATTCTTCCGCGGCGCCATCAAAAACTATACGGTTGGAAAGCACCGCAACGGCGTCGCCTCCGCGGATCTGGACTCAGATCGTGATTCGGAACTCCGAAGCTCCTCCGGCGGCCGGATCTAGCCCTTCTTCCTCCTCCTTGCTCTCTCCTCTCTCTAGCTTTAGAAAGAGAACCACTCAAGAGAAAATAAGGGTTTCTAAACCCTACTCCCGGGTAAAACCATCCAGGAGCAGCCCCCCACCGTCGGATCCAAAGCCAAGGGAATGAACGGCCACGATTAAGCCTCAAATTATAAAATCTGGGCCGAACACGGGTTGGCACACGGCCATGTGCCTGGCCGTGTAGCTCATTCGCCGTCTCGACCCAGATTGAAAACCAGCACACGGCATGTGACACGGCCTCCGACACGCCCGTGTCGCCTGTGACACGCCCGTGTCGGGACCCGTGTCACGCCCCCCGTGTGCAATAAATCGACACCCTGCAGTTAGAGTGGTACACGGCTTGGTGACACGGCATGGGACACGCCCGTGTCACATCTGACACGCCCGTGTCTGTGCCCGTGTCACGGCCCGTGTACCACTTCGACGATTCCCTTGAGTGACACGGCCTGGGACACGCCCGTGTCCTAGGCCGTGTCCCTCCACACGACCATCGTCGACCTACACTGGTCGACTACACGGCCAGTTCGACGATTCGAGCTCGACACGCCCGACACGGCCTCCGACACGCCCGTGTCGGGGCCCGTGTCACCTGCACCAAAAATCTGACTTGGCCAAAAACGATCCCCGTCGCTCCTATGACAAATTGGGGTGTTACAGATAAGCAGGTTGCAGATATCTTCACAAAGCCCCTAGACGAGGCCAAGTTCAGTCTCTTCAAAACTGAACTCGACATGCTGAACTATGAACAGTGAAGATTGTACAGCTCAAGGCTCTTGGATCAAGGGGGAACATCAGCAAGGAACTCAAGCTCGAGCATGGATGCAAGATCTGAGGGGGAGCATGTGGCTCCAAGTGAAGTCCCAGATTTGCAGAAGCCGAAAAGGGGGAGATTACTCTCTCGGCTAAGGCTAAGGTGGCTCCAAGTATGCTCTCAAGAAAATGGTAATGATTTTCTCTCTAAACTGGATTCTTCGTTTATGATTTTCATTCGCATATGTCCTATTCACCTTAACTTATAGGTTTTAGGCTTCTTCAAATAGGGGGAGATTGTTGGGTATTATATCCACAATGTACCTGATTTGAAGAAGCCCCTGAACAAGCTAAGGTGAATAGATAATGTATTTGATGATTTTCTATCAAGTTGTGCTTGCAGCTATTCCATGCTAAGTACACACCAATGTCAGGGTGCAGTGGGTCAATATACACAGGTCTGTGCAACATAATCCCTCATTGAGCTGATCAGTGTGTTGGCTCACGTGTACTCTCTCTATTGGAGTGTACTTATTTTCAAGTACAGGGCTGAGATAGATCAAGAGCAGACAAGGAGCAAGGATGGGTCAAAGCAACTCACAGGAAGAAAGACGAAAAATCGTCTAAGTTAGAATCGACGAGAATCACTAAGTGATTCTCGCCGAATCGTCGAGAATCACTCGCCGACTCTCGCCGACTGCATCCGGCTGACTCAACGCTTGCAAAATTCACGCTAAGTCAGAATCGTCGAGAGTCATTAAGTGATTCTCAGCAAATCGTCGAGAATGACTCTGCATTCTCGTCGATTCGTCGAGAATGGATTGTGACTCTCGCCGATTCACTCCGGATGGCAAGCTCCTCAGCTAAAATTCTTCCAAAGGAGAATTCGACGGGAATCATAAGTGATTCTCGACGAATCGGCGAGAATCACTTATGATTCCCGCTGAATTTGCCTTAGGTGAATTCCTTTGGCTCGCTGGACCGGACCAAGTGTTCAGGCGCTGTTTGAACCGAAATTAGGGTTTCTTCTGGTGGGGCCCATAACTGTCATAAAGGATGATCTACAGTATAAATACTTGTTTATTTTGAACATTACAGAGAAATCCAGACACGCGAAAAAGAAACGAGCCGCCGACTTGACCTAGCTTATCACGGAACCTCTTCCGCCTCCGTCGCCGCTCAAAAGGTTGTCGCCGCCGCCGATCGGATTCTTCTTGATCTCCCGGCGACAGAAACTCAGCCAAGCAACATGTCTCACGTTTCTATCTTGAGATCCTTTGTCTCTTGGTTTGTTGAACGGGAATACTTTCCCCTTCCGAATCGATTGAGATGATCAATCCAAGTAAGATCGTTGGTAGACCTTGCTAGCTTTGTTACAAAGTTTGGATCTCGAAAGCATCGCCGCCGCAATCCTTGCTGCCGCCGATCTCGGGGAGATCCTCTCCAAGAGAGTGCTTAGGTCGTGGACTCTTCGTCTTCTTCAAGAACGCTTCATCGAACGAAGAGGGACACCGAGCGCTCCAAATGTTGTTTGTATTTCTATACATTCTATTTTCATTTTGTTGTAAGGGAATTTGATTCCTAGTTGTAAGGGTTGGGTGCAACCCGTGGTGAAGGAGTAGTGACTCCTTTGGGTGGAAGGGTTTCTTCCATAGTGTGAGGATTGGATTTCAATCCGGTTGGTGAAATGACCGAGTCGTCCCTTGTTGGGAGATAGGTCGAATGGGGAAAGTGGACGTACCCAAATCGAAGAACCACAATAACTGTTTGTGTGTTTCTGTGTTGTGCTTGTTTTGTTTTATTGTGCAGGTAAATTTTTAATTCCGCAAAAAGACTGCAAATCACCTATCCCCCCCATAGGTGAAGGTAGTTGACACTAGAGTGACTTTCAATAAGTATGAAGGGGGATGGCGTATATATATTGACTTTTCCATGTTAAATTAAGCCTGCCCGAAAGATTTCTACCCCTTGCCTCAAATTGACATGCTGGTTGATTCAGGTTTCGGGTTTCCTGTGATGAGTTTCCTTGATGTTTTTTCAGGGTATCACCAGATCAAGATGCATCCACCCGACCACCGAGATGGCTTCTACAACTATAAGATGATGCCCTTTGGGCTAAAGAACGCGGGCGCGACCTTCTAGAGGATGATGGATCAAGTCTTCAAGGAGCAGAAGGGGCAGAATCTGGAAGTGTATGTGGATGACCTCCTCGTTAAGAGCAAAGGCATCGCAGAACACATAAAGGATCGGATGGAGACCTTCGCCACCCTGAGGAAGCAGAAGATGCGGCTCAACCTGGCTATATGCATTTTAGGAGATGGAAGAGGGAAGTTCTTAGGTCACCTCCTTACTCCTTAGAGGTAGAGCCTAATCCCGATAAAGTCAAGGCCATCCCAGAGATGGCGTCCCCGAAGAATCCCAAAGAAGTCTAGAGGCTGCTGGAAGGTTGACAGGCCTTAGTCGCTTTCTCTCTAAGGTAGGAGAGAAGTGATCTCCTTTTTTCAAAGCTCTCCGAGGCAACCAGTAGTTTGAGTGGACCACGGAGTGTGAGGAGGCTTTTAGAAAGCTCAAGCAGCAGCTAACTCAAGCTCCTCTGCTCCAAGGGTCCTAGGGAAGCGAAGACCTCCTCCTTTATCTTGGAGTGAGAGCGGAAGCAGCCAGCTCGGTGTTGGTCAAGGAAGAAGGAAGGAAGCAACTCCCCATCTAATATGTAAGTAGAGTTCTAAAGCAGGCAGAGGCAAGGTATCCTATCCTAGAGAAGCGGGTTTTTGCCTTGGTAATTTCGGCTCGTAGGCTCCACCCATATTTTCAGGCTCATTCCATCAAAGTCGTCTCTAATCATCCGATGGGTACTATCTTGGATGGAGTGGAGCATTTCAGAAGGGTGGCGAAGTGGGCGGTACAGCTCAGTGAGTTTGGCATTTCTTATTCGTCAAGAGTGGCGATTAAGGCCTAGGCAGCGGTAGACTTCTTGGCCAAGATGGAAGGTGAAAGTCTTTATTTTTAAGGTAGCTTACAACCTAAGATGGGTGAATAGGTTGTCTCACTGATATTACTAACTTTTAATTTTTTCTTCCTTAGTACTTAGTGTGTTGCCAGTAATTATCTTACAAGTACCTGCACAAAGAAAACAACACAGAAAAGCACACACAAATTTATAGTGGTTCCCCAACTTTTGGGTACATCCACTCTCCTCTCACCTTGCCAACTTCCTGTTAGTCAAGGCACTTCTCCAAACCACTGCTCAAAAGAGCTTACACCTCAGATTTCTCAGGATCTCTCAGTCTCTTCCAAGACTTACAACTCAGCCACAAGGGCCTACAACTCAGTGATCAACAAATCACCTACCTCAAGCCAAAGGCCCTACACTCAGGTTGGGAGGACAGCCCTACCTCAGATTCACTAGGGATCCTACCTCAGACCCAAAGGTCATACTCTCAGAGAGTATTCCTCTCCTACAACTCAGTGATCAATTGACCACCAACCTTAGATCCAAACTGGATCCTACAGTTCAGGCAAATTTGCCCTACCTCGGGCTCAGAGAGCCCTACAACTCAGATTCAAAAGGATCCTACTGGAGTGAAATAGATTTATATTTATCACAGAGAAATTTCTCTGTGATAACCCCTTAAGCTGAGTTATCTCAGCTCTAACTTTCTTCACAGCTATAAGGATCTTGAGCTGGAAGTAACTAGCAATAAACTGCATTGCTTCCTCTTCCTTCCCAGAACAGAATCAGCAACTTTGTTCTTTCTTCTTCTAAGCTTCATAAGTAGATCTTCAGATTTGAGCTTGTTGAACTGAGAATCAACTTGATCTACAGAAACTTCTTCTCTGTTTCTGCTTCTCCCTCAGAAGGAAGGCCTTCTGAACTTGCTGGTGCAGGTGAAGATGGTACCAACTAACTAAACTTTTGGTTCTTGCAGGAAGTGTATCGCCCTCGATTTTTTCATTGATTTTTATTTGATTTGGTATCGTCATATTTATGACGTCTTGGCGTTACTTTTAACGTTGAGTTGACGGCGCAACGCCGTTAAGGCATTTTCGCGTTCGTTCGGTCTGGTCGGCCATATTCTTGAATTCTTGTTGTAATTGAAAAATTTTGCATTTGGAAATTTAGTTAAATAATTTTGGACTTGCTCGTCAAGTTTCGTCGCGATCCGAGCGATATTCGGGGCTCGGCGATTTTCCGAAGTTTTGTAGAATTTATGTTCGTCGTAGTCTTTGAAAATTAATATCTCGGGAATGGATCGTCGGATTTTGATTTTGACTTCGCCGTTGGGTTCGTAGGGTCAGTGTTCGCCTTCGGTGCGAGTTTCGTTTAATTCGGGGCGCGTTTGGGCCTCCGTTTTGAACTCGTGCTTCCTTATTCAAAATATATAAATATGATTATTTTAATATTATAGCACCATTCAAAAATGTCTCTTACTATTCATCTCTATAGTTTGATTTTGGATATTTTTGCAAAAACCACTATTCACCAGGACAAAAAAAGTATTGTTCTGCAATTTTGTTCTGCCTAATTCTAGAGTAACTTGGCCTTCTTCTCCAGTACTACGTTCTTCCTTCTCGAGTAATCACTATTCATCTCTCGAGTACTGTTGCTTGGTGTCGAGTATTACCTTTCCTATTCTCGAGTACTAAATTTTAGTACTCGAGTAGCCTGTTTTCTCTTTCTCGAGTACTTGTAATCTTGTTCTCGAGTACTGTAGATTCATCTCGAGAATTTCGTTCCAGTCTACGTTCAGGCGTCGTTTTGAGGGTCAAAACGGTGTCGTATTGAAAAATGGTTAATATGAAATTTGTTTGTCTCGACGAGATCTACAATTTTTATGTTGAGCACTTTTCAATTTGAAGCCATCCTAAATCTCTATTTTTATTTTCCGCACATCTGCTCATAAATAACCCGTTTTTTTCCTATTTAGACAATTTTTTTTATAAATATATATATATATATATATATATATATATATATATATATATATATATATATATATATATATATATATATTCTGATACTTAAGATAATTGGAAAGAAAACTTCATCTTCTTCCTCACAATTTAGACCGAACTGAAACCACCTGTGCAGCGACTCCCTCCCGTTCGTGAATCTTCCGGTGGCCGCCTACGGTGCTCCGGTGCTCGAAATCTTCAACCGATTATAGATCCGGAAAACTCTCGTCGAGAGCTACGCCATCGTGGTAAAATTTTTCCCATTTATTGAGTTTTCTCGTTAGTGTTTTTCGGCCCTAACCTCTATTTTGGCCATTTTTGTTCAGATTTCGACTCTCCCGTCTTCTTTTGCCCCGATCTGCGGCGTGGAGTGATTCAAAGGATTTTTCCGGTAAAACCAAGGCAAGTGGTGGTTTACTCTCGTTTCTTCTTGTCTGATTTGATGGTAACGGTTAATTTTTTATGTTCTTTAAAACTTTCTGCACTTTTATTTTCCAAGTTATTGCTATGATTAACCTTTCTTGATGATCACTTGATGTTGTAAGATTTTGTCATGGTGAACTCAATCTTGTCATGTTATGTTTAATCGTTCTTGAAGTGTCTTATTGATGACTTTAATCGCTTTATCTATCATTGTTGAACGCGCTAGAGTTTATCTAGGATTGTAAATCATTCCTAAGGGTTGATCAACCGCGTCTTGATCTAGAAACGTCTAGTAGAATCCGATGTGTCAAGTCTCGAGATATATGTGTTGTTATTTTGGGTTTCTTGATTACGGGAGTTAGTGGACGCAACCACCTCCGCAATGTTTGTTTCCCTTATTAGTATCTCGTGGAAGTCTACCGGGATTTTTTTGGGCGTCTGCGGTGTATGGTGGAGTGTATGAGTCTTCCCCGCAGTTAGACAGATATTATATTCGTGAGGGTGTGTCCAGATGAGTGATCACCTCGCCCGTGTTTTGGGTAGAGCGACCACCTGTGGATAATAAAATTATGTATTTCTTCCTTATGATTTACTCATGTTTGTCACCTTTTAGCCCTGTGCATATGGTGTATTTATGATGTACGTGATGATTCACGTAAATGTTCTTTTCCTATTTGACGCTTACTTTTGGTACTATACTTCAGACTTTTGGTCTTGGGTTGGTACCCCTTTTGACCTTTATTTTATGTCGGCTTATTTTTCTACCACCATTTGTACATTCTTGGCGAGATGTTCTGTCTTTGGAATGCCTCAGGTTCAGTGCAGTAGCAGATAATGGAGCTGGTTTTGGCATTTCTGGGAAGCAGTGTTGGCTGTGGTTTTCACCTCGCCGTAGCGAGGTAGTTGTCATTTTAGTTTTGTTTACTTAGTTTAAACATACTTTTGTACTGTAGGTTCGTGTTAGATTGTTGACGCCCACAAGGTTGTTGATTCTTTTGGGACACTTGCTAGCTGTTGTTGTTCTCCTTATGATTGATTTGGATTACTTGCTCTCTGAGATGTTTTATTGCTAGGATTGAATGTTAGATATTTTTAACTTATAAACCTTATAATTAGTATATCATACATGTCATCTATTCCAAAACTAAGTCACTACTTTCTGGTTAGCGTAAAGACTTTTTCTATACTTATTATAAATCTAGAGTTTACATAACATGAGTTGTTTCTCGGGGACATTTATACTCATGTAGGGTGTTGATGTCAACCTAAACAAGTATCTTCCGCAGCATATAATTATATTTTTTAATCGTGGACTAGTTGATCCACTAAGCCTATGGATACGGTTAACTTCTTAACTTAAACTGGCTTTTTCTCTAAATAACCTAAAGATCTTTATTTATGTTTTAAGTAGGAGTTTTTCCTGATCACCCGTAGTTATCCCCTACTGGCGTGACATCATGACGCGCATTTTCCCTTACTCTGATATATAATTTAATATGGTGAAAATACGGGTTGTGAAAGTTGGTATTAGAGGGAAGTTGCTTGACAATTGGTCGGGCAACCTTCCCTTGCTTGTATTAGTTGCTTAGTGGCATTTCATACACACACCGATGTGTCATCAGTACGTCTTATCTGAAGCATAGTCACTACACTCATAGCATGATAAGAAGTATACGAGGCATATTATATAGTATGAGATGCATAATATGTGTTTGTATATAGATCCACCATAGGTGGCAATATGTGACGGTTATAAAGTATGTGATGCATAACCATCATCACATGGGTGTCCATTAACACGTTTTCTTTTCTCGTTGCATGTGATGCTATGTAGTATGGGATGCATAACATTTCATGTGTGCGTCGCTCATAACATGCATTAAGGCCTTTTTAGGATGCATAACACTACATACATAACATATCACCGCATAAACACGCGTGCTAAGTTAAGATTTACATGATGACACATGTACACACATGATTTTAAATAAGAGTAAAGGACTCATTCATTCATATCATAGGTGCAAGATTCAATAGGATGAGAGGATATCATCCTAAGTAGGACATAACATCATTATAAAATCTCAAAGCAAGTTGCAGCATAAGCAAGTGTCTTTTAAGTATGGTCTGAACTAGTCGTGTGGCCTAGTTGTAATCTAGGATTTTGATGAGTTGTTCATTTTCTTTTAGAAATGTCGCCAAAGCGTATTGCGACTAGGTCGATTCCTCAGTTGGAGGGTGAGTCGTCAGGGGAACAAAGTGATGCGTTGATCGAGAGTCTGCGTCAGAAGAATGAGGCTCTATCGAGGCAAGTAGTTGCGATGCAATCGCAAATTCAGTCCTTGTTGCCTGTCGCTCCCGCGCAGTAACCCTTAGTACAAGAGCCTGCCTTGGGCCAAGCCATACCCGATACTCCTGCTCCTCTGGTGCCCCCAGTGATGCTACCACCGGAGATGAATTTTATCTCGCATTTTTAGCGGTTAGGACCTCCCACCTATGGCGGGAGTGCCGACTTTATAGTTTTGAATGATTGGATCATCGCTATTGAGGAGATGTTTTCATATTCGGGGATTCTAGAAGCCCAGAAGATAATGATTGCAACCTATCAGCAAAAAGGCTTGACAAAGAGTTGGTGGATTCGAGAAAGGGAGAGTCCGAAGGAAGGCTGTTCTTGGGAGTCTTTTAAGAAGATGGTGCTGAAAAAGTTTCTACCATCGGTCGAGCAGGATAGCTTGATGAATAACTTCCTGCATCTGAATCAGAGACAGCTCTCGGTGAGCGAGTACGAGATTGAGTTTAGTAAATTTAGTAGGTTTGCTCCTAATTTGGTAGCTTAGGAGGAGGGTAGAGTGAAACGTTTCCTGGAAGGACTAAGAAGCGATGTCCAGCAGTGGGCATGCGCTTATAGAGCTGACAATTATGCTGTGGCAGTGGAAGCCGCACTAAAAGTGGAGGCGATTGAAAACGCCAAGAATCGAGGTGCTGTAGCGAGAAAAGAGAAGAGAAAAGGTGTTGAAGATGGAAGCTCTAGGGCATCTGGCCCTTCTTTGAAGAAGAAAAGTGGGGAAATATGTAGCTTCTGTGGTCGACCTAGCCACACTTACAAAAGGTGTTTCAAGAGTACTGCTACTCAGAAGCAACAGCGAGTGCTCGCCATCCAAGGGAACCCAAGGGAGACATAGTGTGCACGTTCTATGCAAGGAAGGGTCATGACGTGAGTCGTTGCTGGTTGAAGGAAAAGACTTGCTTCCAGTGCGGGCAGAAGGGACACCTGAGGACTTCGTACCCCCAGGCTGAGTCCCCGCTGCAGCCTGCCCCGCTTCGAGATCTGTCGCCGCCACCAAACCAGGACAAAGGAAAAGGAAAGCTAAATGTGGTGACTAGAGAGGATGCTCAGACCTCTACTCAAGTGATATCATATTAGACTCTAGTTTAACTTTTTCTTTCCATTGTTGGTTGTAGCTTTCGTTCATTTAGTTATGTATGTTACCATTTTAGGGTAGTTTAAGGTGAAGAATAGGTGGGCGCACATTTTTTTGATTAGAGTGCCACCCATTCCTTTGTGGCGCGAAGTTTTGTATATAAGCATCATTTGAGCGTGGATCAATTAGGAGTTTTCTTCAACGTCAAGCTTCCCTCCGGAGACCTAGTGATATCAAGTCAAGGAATTCTGAGATGCCCTATTTGCCTAGGCGATTTCCTGGCTTTTGCGGATCTGATGGTGTTGGATTTGGCAGATTTTTACGTGATTCTAGGCATGGACTGGTTGTCCAAGTATGATGCGGTCATCCAGTGCAAGACAAAGCGATTGGACTTCAAGATGGACAACGACCAACCTATGAGTGTCTATGGTTTTCAGGGCAATGGTTCCCTCCTTATTTCTACGATACGTGCCGGTCGAGCTATAGAGTTTGGTTGCGAGGCGTATCTTGTTTCTATGTCAGCTTTGGAAACAGCTTTTGTTACACCACATCTTGAGGATATCTCGGTGGTGCGAGAGTTTCCAGATATCTTTTCTGATAGTCTTCCGGGACTTCCTCCTGAAAGAGAGGTGGAGTTTGTGATAGACCTCGAGCCAGGTACTCGCCGTATTGCTAAGGCACCATACCTTATGGCTCCGCGTGAGTTAGAAGAGTTGTGCACTCAGCTGGATGAGTTGCTGCAGTATGGTTTTATTAGGCCGAGTTCTTCTCCGCGGTGTGCCCATGTTCTGTTCGTTAAGAAGAAATATGGTTCTATGAGACTCTGCATAGATTATCGAGAGTTAAATAAGGTTCATCAAAAACCTATATCCATTGCCGCGGATAGATGATCTATCTGATCAGTTGTGGGGATGTGCTGTGTTTTCGAAGATTGACCTTCATTCAGGCTACCACCAGTTGAGAATCCGTGAGGCTGATGTACCATGGTAGGCTTTTCGTTCCCGGCACGGGCATTTTGAGTTCTTGGTGATGTCTTTTGGTTTGACAAATGCACTCTCTGCGTTCATGGATTTAATGAATAGAGTGTTCAAATATTTCTTGGACCATTTTGTAATTGTGTTCATAGATGACGTCCTTGTGTATTCTCGCAGTGTTAAGGAGTATACTCAACACTTGCGTTTAGTTTTGTCAACCTTGAGGGAGAACAAGCTCTATGCCAAGCTGAATAAGTGCGAATTCTGGTTACCCCAGGTGTCCTTTTTGGGCCATATTGTGACCAAGGACGGTATTTCCGTAGACCCGACCAAGATTTTTGTTGTGATGGAATGGAAGAGACCTTCTACCCCTAAGGAGATTAGGAGCTTTTTAGGTCTGGTCAGTTATTATAAAAGATTCGTGGAAGGGTTCTCTGTATTGTCTGCTCCTCTAACTAAACTTACACAGAAGAACACTACATTTATTTGGAGCGATAAGTGTGAAGAAGCCTTCCAAGAGTTGAAGAAGAGATTGTGTACTGCTCCAGTTTTAACTTTGCCTACTAAAGGACTTGAGTACGATGTATATGTGGATGCATCACACATTGGACTTGGTTGTGTTTTGATACAAGAAGGAAAGGTGATCGTGTACAGATCAAGGCAATTAAAAATTCATGAAAGAAACTATCCTACGCATAATTTAGAGTTTGCTGCAGTAATTTATGCGCTGAAGCTTTGGAGACATTTACTGTATGCCGTGTTGTGCAAGATCTACACAGACCATAAGAGTTTGAAGTACGTCTTCACTCAAAAGGAGCTAAATCTTCGCCAGCGTAAGTGGTTAGAGTATGTGGCCAATTATGAAGTAGAGATCCTCTATCACCCGGAAAAGGCTAACGTAGTAGCCGATGCTTTGAGTAGGAAGACCGCCGAAATCTTCAATCTATCTGTGCAATCCCTGGTGGAAGAATTCTTGTTGATGGACATTGAAGTTGGGAGTACTATTGTGCCTACTAGTTTGGAAGCAGAAGAGCCCTCTTGGATTTCCCTTACCAGAATGCACCAGAAAGATGACCCTGATTTGTTGCATCTCCGGAATAGAACTAAGAAGGGAGAGCTACCTGATTTCTCTTTGGATGAGTTAGATACTCTGAAATATCGGGGTAGATTTTGTGTCCCCGCTTTTGGTGATATTCGAGCGAAGATTTGTAATGAAGCACATGGTTCTAGTGTTGTCTATCATCTTGGTTCCACCAAAATGTATAAAGATATGAAACAAATTGTTTGGTGGTCAGGAATGAAGAATGATATAACAAAGTTTGTGTCAGAATGTTATACGTGTCAGCGTGTTAAGGTGGATCATAGAAGGCCTGGTGGTAAACTGACACCACTTGATATTCCAAGTTGGAAATGGGAGAGTATTTCAATAGATTTCATCACCGGTCTACCGAAAACTCCCCGTGGGCACGATTCTGTTTGGGTGATAGTCGATAGATTGACAAAGTGTGCTCATTTTGTGCCCTTTAAGATTGGGTATCCTATGAAAAAGATGGCTGAGCTATATCTTGAAGAGGTCATAAGATTACATGGAGTGTCTGTTAGCATTGTATCAGATCGAGACTCCAGATTTACGTCTCGCTTTTGGAAGAGTTTACAAGAGAGGTTGGGTACCGATTTAAGGTATTCCACCGCCTATCATCCGCAGACGAATGGTCAGACGGAAAGGGTGAATCAGATTGTGGAAGATATGATCAGGTGTTACATATTAGATCACGGTGGCGCTTGGGATGAGCGTCTCAGACTCATGGAATTTGCTTACAAAATAGTTATCAAGAGAGTCTACAGATGGCCCCGTTTGAGGCCTTGTACGGGAGGCGTTGTAGGACTCCTTTGTTTTGAGCTGAGGTTGGTGAGAGACCATTGCTAGGTCTGAAAGCCCTTGAAGAGATGGATTGTGCTGTAACTCATATTCGAGAGAAGATCCGTGTAGCACAAGAGCATTATGAGAAGTTTGCTAATCGACGAAGGGTCGATCTGGAGTTTGTCGTTGGGGACTTGATTTTTCTAAGAGTCTCTCCGATGCTAGGTGTTAAAAGGTTTGGAAGGAACCACAAGTTAGACCCCCGGTATGTGAGACTTTTCCAAATTCTTGAGCGCATCGGAGTGTTAGCTTATAGACTGGAATTGATTGCTACCTTCCCTGGTGTCCATGATGTGTTCCATGTGAGCCAGTTGCGGAAGTGTGTTCGTAATAGTCGTCAAGTCCTTGACTCGGTGCCCCAGATTCAACCCAATCTTTCGTACGTGGAAGATCTTGTCCGTGTTTTGGAATCTCAAGAGCGTGTGTTGCGGAGAAAGACCATCCCCATGGTCAAGATTCTTTGGAGAAATCAAGACGTCGAGAGTGCGACGTGGGAATTGAAATTGACGATGAGGTAATCACATCCGCACCTCTTCTCTTAGTTTCTGGTATGTCTCTATGTTTTTGGTTGTGTTTGATTTTCTCATTTTGGTTTGGTTTTGGAGTTGTGTTAAGTTTCGGGACGAAACTTCTTTTTAGGGGGAGTGTCTGTAACGCCCCAGATTTTTTCGATGATTTTTATTTAATTTGGTATCGTCATATTTATGACGTCTTGGCGTTACTTTTAACGTATAGTTGACGACGCAACGCCGTTAAGGCATTTTCACGTCCGTTCAGTCGGGTCGGTCATATTCTTGAATTCTTGTTGTAATTGAAAAATTTTGCATTTGGAAATTTAGTTAAATAATTTTGGACTTGCTCGTCAAGTTTCGTCGCGATCCGAGCGATATTCGGACCTCGGCGATTTTCCAAAGTTTTGTATAATTTATGTTCGCCGTAGACTTTGAAAATTAATATCTCGGGAATGGCTCGTAGGATTTTGGTTTTGACTTCACCGTTGGGTTCGTAGCGTCAGTGTTCGCCTTTAATGCGAGTTTCGTTTAATTCGGCGCGCGTTTGGGCCTCCGTTTTGAACTTGTGCTTCTTTGTTAAAAATATATAAATATGATTATTTTAATATTATAGCACTATTCAAAAATGGCTTTTACTATTCATCTCTATAGTTTGATTTTGAATTTTTTTGCAAAAATCACTATCCACCAGGACAAAAAAAGTACTGTTCTGCAATTTTGTTCTGCCTAGTTCTCGAGTAACTTGGCCTTCTTCTCGAGTACTGCGTTCTTCCTTCTCGAGTAATCACTATACACCTCTCGAGTACTGTTGCTTGGTGTCGAGTATTGCCTTCCTTATTCTTGAGTACTAAATTTTAGTACCCGAGTAGCCTGTTTTCTACTTCTCGAGTACCTGTAATCTTGTTCTCGAGTACTGTAGATTCATCTCGAGAATTTTTTTCCAGTCTGTGTTCGGGCGTCGTTTTGAGGGTCAAAACAGTGGCGTATTGAAAAATGGTTAACATGAAATTTGTTCGTCTCGACGAGATCTACAACTTTTATGTTGAGCACTTTTCGATTTGAAGCTATCCTAAATCTCTATTTTCATTTTCCGCGCACCCGTTCATAAATAGCCCGTTTTTTCCCTTTTAAGACAAAACTTTATATATATATCTATATCTATATATATATATATATATATTCTGATACTTAAGATAATTAGAAATAAAACTTCATATTCTTCCTCACGATTTAGACTGAACCGAAACCACATGTGTAGCGACTCTCTCCCGTTTGTGAATCTTCTGTTGGCCGTCGACGGTGCTCCGTTGCTCGAAATCTTCAACTGATTATAGATCCGGAAAGTTCTTGTCGAGAGATACGCCATCACGGTAAAATTTTCCTCATTTCTTGAGTTTTCTTGTTAGGTTTTTTCGGCCCTAACATCTATTTCGGCCATTTTTGTTCATATTTCGACTCCTCCCGTCTTCTTTTGCCCCGATCTGCGACGTGAAGTGATTCAGAGAATTTTTCCGATGAAACCAAGGCAAGTGGTGGTTTACCCTCGTTTCTTCTTGTCCGGTTTGATGGTAACGATTAAGTTTTTATGTTCTTTAAAACTTTCTGCACTTTTGTCTTCCAAGTTATTGTTATGATTAACCTTTCTTGATGATCACTTGATGTTGTAAGATTTTGTCATGATGGACTCAATCTTGTCAGGTTATGTTTAATCATTCTTAAAGTGTCTTATTGATGGCTTTAATCGTCTTATCTATCGTTGTTGAACGCATTAGAGTTTATCTAGGATTGTAAATCGTTCCTAAGGGTTGATCAACTGCGTCTTGAATCTAGAAACGTCTAGTATAATCCGATGTGCCAAGTCTCAAGATATATGTGTTGTTTTTTTGGGTTTTTTTGATTGCGGCAGTTAGTGGACGCAACCACCTGCGCAATGTGTGTTTCCCCTATTAGTACCTCGTGGAAGTCTACCGGGTTTTTTTTGTGCGTCTGTGGTATATGGTGGAGTGTATGTGTCTTCCCCGCAGTTAGACGGATATTATATTCGTGAGGGTATGTCCAGATGAGTGACCACCTCGTCCGTGTTTTGGGTAGAGCGACCACCTGTGGATAATAAAGTTATGTATTTCTTCATTATGATTTACTCATGTTTGTCACCTTATAGCCATGTGCATATGGTGTATTTATGATGTATGTGATGATTCACGTAAGTGTTCTTTTCCTATTTGACGCTTACTTTTGGTACTTTACTTCAGACTTTTGGTCTTGGGTTGGTACCCCTTTTGACCTTTATTTTATGTTGGCTTATTTTTCTACCACCATTTGTATATTCTTGCCGAGATGTTCTGTCTTTGGAATGCCTCAGGTTCAGTGCAGTAGCAGATAATGGAGCTGGTTTTGGCGTTTCTGGGCAGCAGTGTTGGCTGTGGTTTTCACCTCGCCGTAGCGAGGTAGTTGTCATTTTAGTTTTGTTTACTTAGTTCGGACATACTTTTGTACTGTGGGTTCATGTCAGATTGTTGGCGCCCACAAGGTTGTTGATTCTTTTGGGACACTTGCTAGCTAATGTTGTTCTCCTTATGATTGATTTAGATTACTTACTCTCTGGGTTGTTTTATTGCTAGGATTGCATGTTAGATATTTTTAACTTATAAAACCTATTATTAGTATATCATACATGCCATCTCTTCCAAAATTAAGTCACTACTTTCTGGTTAGCGTAAAGACTTTTCCTATACTTATTATAAATCTAGAGTTTGCATAGCATGAGTTGTTCCTCGGGGACATTTATACTCATGTAGGGTGTTGAAGTCAACCTAAATAAGTATCTTCCGCAGCGTATAATTATATTTTTTAATCGTGGACTAGTTGATCCACTAAGCCGAAGGATACAACTAACTTCTTAACTTAAACTAGATTTTCCTCTAAATAACCTAAAGATCTTTATTTATGTTTTAAGTAGGAGTTTTGCCTGAGCGCCCGTAGTTATCCCCTACTGGCGTGGCATCATGACGCGCATTTTCCCTTACTATGATATATTATTTAATGCGGTGAAAATGCGAGTTGTGATAGGAAGACTTCAAATTTTTTTCTCGGCAACAATGGCGAGGAAGATGAAGTCCAACCACAACTTTTGAAATCAATAAAGTCCTAAAAGTTATCTGAGTCTTGGACATTCTCTTCCTTTTGTAGGTCACCGATCAACGGCTCTTAGGAATCAGTGGGGCCCACCTACAGCTTCCAACTGCACCTTGCTTTAACGGAAGAAGACATACTGTAGCTTCTTGACAAAGTTTGTTGTGTTTTGTAGCTTCTCCGTACTTGATTTGAAATTTGTTGACTCTGTCGATTTTGCTGATTTTTCTGACGTCAGCATCTGTGGACTTAGCCAAAATCGAGCATTAGTAAAATAGACGTTGAGTGAATGAGCTTCACTCAACGCTAAGGCACTTAAACAGAATTCTGTCTATCTAGGCATTGACAGCGTTGAGTGAACAAGCCTCACTCAATGTTTTTTGCCTTAGCTTATTCTTCAGCCTTTTCTGCATGCTTGGCGTTGAGAGCGTTGAGTGACCACGCCTCATTCAACGTCTTGTGCCTTAGCCATGTTTTCTGCATTTTAGGCGTCGAGAGCATTGAGTGAGCACTCCTCACTCAAAGCTTTCTACCTTAATCAATTTCCTGCTTCTTTAGCATCTTAAGCATTGAGAGCATTGAGTGAGCACGCCTCACTCAACGTTTTTTGCTTTAGACAGATTTTCTGAATCATGGCGGTTAGGGCGTTGAGTGAGCATGTCTCACTCAATGCTTTCTACCTTAGCCAGATTTTTCTGCTCCTTGGCATTGAGTGAGTAAGCCACACTCAACGCATTTGGACTTAGCCAAATATCTGTGTCTAAAAACATAGGTTCTGACTGAATAATGGGCAGTCGATGTTTTATCATATAGCGTTGAGTGAGCTTGCCTCACTCAACGCCTGTGGACTTTGTCAAATATCAGCACATATTTTCTTTGGCTTTAACTTACAAGGCAATACTCAACAAATATAGAGTATGTCATTGAGTGAGTGATACTCACTCAACGCCTGTGGACTTAGCCACTTTTCTGCCTATGTCTTCTTAGGCTTTTACTACATTAGCCTGTCTCATAGCCTTTTGTTGTATGGCGTTGAGTAAGTTGACTTCACTCAACGCCTGTGGACTTGGCCACTTTCTCAGCTTGCCACTACTTTGGCTTTGACTGTATAGACTCTACTCAGCGCTATAAGTCATCTAGCGTTGAGTGAGTAACCTTCACTCAACGTCTATGGACTTAAATAGATTTCTATCTATCCACTTCTTAGGTTAGAGTTTACCTGATCTAGCTACTTAGGCTACCCGTCCCATCATTGTTGTTAGGACATCTCTGCATGCATGAACTCATGCACTCATCAAATACAACTTTATGTATATCATTGACAAGATTGACTTCCTCAAATCTAGGATATTATGGTTAATGGACCCAATAATCTCCCCCTATTTAAGAAAGTCAAAACTCTTAAGCAAATGAGTCAATGACATACACAACAATATGCAACAATATGAATTTAAAAAACATATAAACTGGAGAATGATCTATAGTTACCACACCTCCTTGCCTGCAGGGTGAACATTACTACACATGCTCCCCCTGAATTGCTGTTACATTACCACACATGCTCCTCCTGAATTGCTGCTACCATGTTTGATCATACACCTGATCATCTTTTCCTCCCCCTTTTTGACTTCAGCAAATAACCAAGAAGGTTCTGATCATCTGCTCCAACTTTTTGATTACAAATAGGCATCCGTTGATCCTCATGAGAGTGCTGGAGTAGTGCTGGACATGCTCCCCCTCAACTGATGCATCATCTGTCATATTTCTTGGTAGACAATATAGTCTATATCAGTCTGGACAGCAGTTGACCTTGATACAACTGAAGGTATATCACTTGAGGAGTCTTTATTTTACTGAAGAACAATTCCATCTGCAAGATACAAAATAACCTGCAACTAAATGAGGAGCAACTGAAGCTATACCAGGTTTAATATACCCAACTCAAACTTGAAGGTGTTAAACTTTACTTCATCTAGTGGCTTAGTGAAGATGTCAGCCACTTGCTTGTCAGTTGGGACAAACTCAAGGTTGATATCTTCATATTCCATATGCTACCTAATGAAATGATATCTGATCTCAATGTGCTTAGTCCTGCTATGGGAGACAGGATTCCTAGCAATTGAAATAGCACTAGTGGAATCACAAAATAAAGGACTTTTACTTATCTACAGGTTGTAGTCCTAGAGCTGATGCTGGATCCACAACAACTGAGCATAGAAACTACCCGCTAAGATGTACTCTGAATCTGCAGTTGAAATTGCAACACTAGTTTGCTTCTTGCTGCTCCGTAAAACTAGTCTTTCACCTAGGAATTGACATGTGCTAGATGCGTTCTTCCTATCCTCTTTGTAGCCTGCAAAGTCTGTATCTGAATAGCCAGTTAGTTCAAACTCCCCATTCCTAGGGCACCACAGGCCAAGATTTGGTGTGTCCTTAAGATACCTCAGAATTCTCTTGTACCAGAGTAATGAGATTCTTTGGGGCAAGCCTGATATCTAGCACAAACACATATACCATACATGATGGCTGACCTACTTGCAGTTAGATAGAGAAGGGAAGCAATTATCCCCCTATGCAAAGTTTCATCAACAGGTTTCCCTGCTTCATCTTTGTATATGGGCATACATGATCCCATGTGAGTTCTCATGGTGGAGAAATTTTCCATACAAAAATTATTTATTAACTCCCTAGTGAACTTAGACTGGGATATGGACAAGCCATCATTAGTCTGTCTTACTTGGAGACCCAAGAAGAACTTAAGTTCACTCATACTGCTCATCTCAAACTTCCCCTGCATAAGTTTGGCAAACTTCTTGCAGAGGTTGTTATCAGTAGATCCAAAGATAATGTCATCTACATAGATCTGAACTAGGATGATCTTGCCCTTAGATTCCCTTAGGAATAGGGTCTTGTCAATCTTCCCCCTTGAGGATTTGTTCTCAATGAGGAAGCTAGACAGAGTCTCATACCATGCTCTAGGGGCTTGCTTTAGCCCATATAGAGCTTTCCTAAGTCTATAAACAGAATCAGGTGAGTTAGAAACTACAAAACTTGGAGGCTGCTCAACATAAACTTCCTCTTTTAAGTCACCATTCAGGAAGGCTGACTTCACATCCATCTGGTAGACCTTGAATCCCTTGTGTGCAGTATATGCAAGAAACAATCTTATGGCCTTCAACCTTGCTACAAGGGAAAAGATTTGATCAAAATTAATGCCTTCTTCCTTCTTGTACCCCTTAGCTACTAATCTTGCATTATAATGCCATTTTCATCAAGTTTGTTTATGTAAATACACTTGACTCCAATGATATTATGTCCATGAGGTCTGGGAACCAGCTTCCATACATTGCATCTTTTGAACTAGTTCAGTTCCTCTTGTATAGCCACTATCAAAAATTGATCTATGTTGGCCTCTTCAAACTTCTTTGGCTCCACTTATGACAGGAAACTTGCATACATAGCTGTATTTAGATTTCTGCTTCTTGTCACTACTCCATGGCTTGATTCACCAATGATTTGGTGACAAGGATGGTCTCTTAAATGCCTAATTGATGGAGGTAATCTTCTTTCAGCAATAGCTTATGGAACAGCCTCTTGTTGATCATCCTCAACTCCAAGTGTGTCTGGTAGATCTTCTAGAGTACCCACTTCATCTTGGATAACTGGTTCTGCTTCCTTGATGGTCAGATTATCTATCATCTGTTCAGTACCTACAGTACTGGAAGAGGAGCTTGGCAGTTCCCTGTTAATCATGTTAGACTCATTAAAGACTACATGCACAGACTCTTCTATAACTTGGCTTCTCAAGTTGTATACCCTATAGGCTTTACTATGATTATTATACCCAACAAAAATCTCATTAAAGGACTTGGCAACAAACTTAGTCATATAGGACTTTCCATTATGGAGCACATAGGACTTACTACCAAAGATTCTGAGATAGCCCAAATTTGGTTTTCTGCCCTTCAAGATCTCATAGGGAGTCATCTTGTGGTTTTTGGTGATAAAGACCCTATTGAGGACATGGCATGCAGTATTTACTGCCTCAGCCCAAAAATATTCTGGGAGAGAAGTGTCACACAATAAGGTTCTTCCATCCTCTATGAGAGTTATATTTTTTCTCTCAATAATCTCATTTTACTGGGGAGTTCTAGAAGAAGAAAATTCCTGATGAATCCCTTGCTCTTCACAGAACTCTATCATGCCTTCAGACTGGAATTCAGTTCCACGGTCACTTCTGATTTTGACCAAAGAACTGTTAAACTCATTCTGAACTTGCTTGACAAACTTGATGAACATATCAAGGGTCTCATTCTTTTTCTTGAGAAAGAACACCCAAGTAAACTTGGAATAGTCATCAACCCGCACAAGGGTGTAGACTTTTCTACCAAGACTATGAACATGCATATGACCAAATAGATCCATATGTAAGAGGTATAAGCACCTCATAGATTCTTTGGAGCTAGTGCCATTAAAGGAAGCTGTGGTCTGCTTACCCTTTTGGCAAGCTGAGCAAATGCTATCCTTGGTGCATTTCACATTTGAACCATTCCTAACTAACTCTTGACTAAAGAGTTTGTCAATAGTCTTGTAATTCAAGTGAGCTAGTATCTTGTGCCACTAGACACAATATGAGACTTTTTCATTTGCTACAAGACAAATAGGAGAATCTGAGTCCAGACATAGAAAGTTTAAACAGTAAACATTTCCACTCCTAGTGCCTGTCAATATGACCTCTTGATCACTTGACCTCCTAATCAGGCACTCATCCTTGTGGAAGACAATAACATAGCTTAGATCAGAGAGTTGGCTTATATTTATAAGGTTGTGTTGCAACCTTTCAACATAAGCCACTTTTGTGATAGTGACTATGCCATTGGTAATCTTACTATAGCCTCTAGTTACCCCTCTATCAGAACCACTAAAGATAACCTTGGGTCCATTTTTCACTAGGGTGAACTCCTTCAAGTCGCTCCTTGTTCCAATCATGTGCCTGGAACAACCATTGTCCAAATACCATATTGGGGTATGGCCACTTGAACTAACCTACATTAAGAAGTTTAATTTACCTTAGGGCCCCAATTTCTATTAGGTCTTAGGTGCACATTAGTTTGAAACTAAACATGTCCACAACAAGTTTTTTGACTGGTGGACTGACTCTAGCTCTGACCATATTAGGATTGTGCCAGCAGGCAATGACATAATGACCTACCTTGCCACAACATCAGCAGTCATGTATGCTGTATCTTATTTTCTGTGTAGGCCCTACAGTTGGTTTGACTGCAGTCTTGCCAGAAGGAAGAGGTGCAACAACCATTTTCTGATTCCTTTCAGCATGGATTTGACTGAAGGTTAGTCTGCTTACTGGCTTGTGTGGTATGTTTTGAATCCTATCAACAATATATTTCTTTTCAGATAGCATGCTCTTGATAGCATCAAAAATAACCATATTAGGCAAGCTAATAGACTGACCCTTAGTCAGATTTTATGCTAACAGGTTCTGAAGATTGGCTGCAACCACATTTTTGAGAGGGGGGCTGTAGCACCAAAAATAAATGGTCCATGATGGGTCATTTGAATTTCTTCATGGGAAACCTTAAAGGCACTTACCCTGCTATACCTTCCACAATGGATGAGAACATCTTTTGTTCTACTTGTGGAAGCACCATTCATATAGTGACCATATATACTTTCCTGGTCATACCTATTTGAAGGGAATATCACCATCTTGAATGGGATAGGTGGCCTAGATTCCATAGGCACAACTGGAACTTCCCCTTTTCCTTTGGGATGGGCAGGTCTTATGTTACCCTTGAAGCCCAACCCCTTATTACCCTTCTGTGAGGAGAAAGAGTCTATCATGGGCAACACTATATTGGGCTGAGAGAAAATGGCCACAATACCTTTCTCCCTCTGTAGTTTTTCTTCAAGATCTCTAATGAGACTATTTTTGCTCTTGATAGTCTCCATCTGGATGTTTGACAGAGTTTTCAGTTGATTGAGTTCCCTCATTGTCTGATTCAGCACAGAAGCTATTTCAGCAAGTTGAGAAGCAAATGGCTGAAGAGACAAAATCTCCTTAGCCTGCTTCTTAGACAACTTCTTGCATTTCTTAAAGGCATCCAGAAGTTCATAATATCTGTCAATCTGTTGATTGACATCACCTTCTGAGCAAGAATCATCTTTACCATTACATGAAGTGGCTTCTGCATAGGGACTTGTCTTATACCTAGACACAAAACTTGATAGGGAATGTACCTTACTTTGACCAGGCTGATCCTGGCTGCCCTCTTCATCAGTCATTGCCATCAGTCCATGGCAGTTGTAGGCATCTTCTTCATCAATATCCACCTCTGAGTAACTGTCCAATAGTGTTAGAGGGGCCCTGACTCCTATCCTTGCAGCAGGATAGTCTTCATCTGCTGAAACAGTTTCCTGTTCAGCAGTAACAACAACAATCCCAATGTAGGCTTCCTCTTCTTCAGACTCTAATGATGATGAGTCTGTCCAGCTCTTCTCTTTTCTAGCCACAAGGGACTTTTCTTTCTTGCCCTTGTACTTTTGGTGAGATTTCTTCTCACCATTCTCCCTTCTCTTCATAGGGAAATCAACAATGACATGCCCTATCTTGCTGCAGCAGTAACAGATAATATTAGATGAATTCTGTTTACTGGGTTTAGGGCCATACCTGTCCTCCTTGGAGGTTTTCTTCCAATGATGAGCTGAGGTGGAGGGCCTGCTCTTCCAGTGCTTTTTCTTCATAAGCCTATGGAGCTGTCTTGAAAGAAAGAGATAGATCTAACTTACTCTAGTTAAATATATATGTTATATAAAAGAGTAAGCACATCATAAAAATAAATAAAGAAAGCAAGCAATCCAGATGACACAAGGATTATAGTGGTTCCACAAAACTGGGTACATCCACTCTTCTACCACCCTGGTAGAAATCCACTATAGGTTTTTGATCAGGTGCCCTGTCACCACAATATCTATTTTCTAAGGGAGATATATCAATCCTTTGAGCTTTTGATCAGGTGTCCAAAAACCAACACACATGTTTTTGATCAGGTGCTCTGCCACCAAGAGGTTTTACTTTTGAAGGGAGTAATAACTCTGTACACAAGAAAGAGAAAAGAAATGATGTTGTCTTCTCTGTCAATGATCTGAGAGAAGACTAGTGGATGTTGATGATGTCAAAGATCCCCCTCAGATTTTGTAGATGATCAGGAAATGGAAGCTTTGCTTAAGGGTGTAGGCCTTCAGATTGATGTTGATCTCCAGCAAGCCTTTTAGACTGATTTTGTATTTTTGTCTCTTGAAAGCTTGGAGCAGATGAAGAACTCTGATACTTAGATTTTTAGAAGAAGGTAGAGTTCTTTTCTTATCTATTGTTGTCTCTCCTCTTGTCTGAGAATTCTCCCGTGACTTCTCTTCTATAAGAGAGAATCTATATGTACTGACTGATCTTAATTCAAAAGCATTTCAGTTTCCTTTTACTGCAATGGCTGAATATTCCCAAGAATGGTAATTGCTTTGGGAATCAATTAACATTAAATCCTGATTTAATCCATAATTAATGCAGCCTCCAAATGACTATATTCATAAGAATATATATCATTAAATATGATAACTATAATTGCCTTTAATTAAACATTAATTAATTCTGACAGCTGTAAATAATTCTGTCTGAATACTACAAAGAAAACATCAAACTGAAATTTAAAGCTTTTTTCAAACTGAGCTCGGAGTTCGTTGATCTCAGCTCGGAGTTCATTGATCTCAGCTCGGAGTTCGTCGAACTGAGCTCAGAGAATATGAACTGACAAATCGTTGAATTAAGTTTCACACTTTTCTTTGAGCTGAGCTCAGAAATCGTTGAACTGAGCTCAGAGAATTTCTTTGAGCTGAATTTATGAACTTCAAATCTGAATTTCTCTGGAATTTTTCTGTAGGAGCAAACCTGGAAATAAACCTATGACCCATGACTATACATTTTGGGTCAATCTAAACATCCTAATAATGGTCCTTGCCCAAATCAGAACTAGGGTTCCAAAAATCTCCCCCTATTTGGGTGAGGACACTATTCACAGAAAGAAAAAATAAAAATAAAACACAAAGCAAAATAATCTGCCTTAATTATAAACTTTTCAGCAAGAGTACAAAGGTTCAGAAATAAAATAAATAAAACAAAGGTACCGATGAATCCTCTGTATTGGCTGAGACTATAGCTTTTAATTATTATAAAATACCACTGTTCTTTGTGGTAAGATAGGTCTTTTCCTGAAAAGAGAGGTTAGGAGTTCTGGACCCAGATTACCTTGGGTCCTGGTTCTTTATAATAGTAAGACATAAAAGAACACTCAGGATGATTTTTATAACCTAGTGGATGAAATTTCCTAGAAGGGATGAACCACTTGGTAAAAGGATTTATAAAGTCTCGAGTTTGATTATAATTTTGAAAAGAATAAAACTTTCTATTTTGAGATTTTGAGTTCGTCGAAGTAAAATATTTTCGTCAATCAGAGTTCGACGATCGTCTATCTCGGTTCGACGAAGTGGATTTATTTCGTCGATCACAGTTTTCTGACCAAAAATTTCTGTTCAGAGTTCGTCGATCGGAGTTCGACGAACCATACTGATTTCGTCGATCTCGGTTCAACGAAATATTTTGAAAATAGTTTTTCTGAAATTTCTTGATTTGTTTTGGTTTAGGATTTTGTAAAACTTCAGTTATTTTATTTAAGCCTTCTGACTTTTCTTTTCCTTTAATTGTTTCTAAAGAAACTATTTGATCAAAAATATTTTTCAAATCTTCTTTAAGTTCTATATTTTCATAAGATAAAATATTTAATTTCTTTCTGAGAAGTTTTTTCCTTCTCAGATTGAATCAGATCTCTACAATGGTTTTCAAAATCATCTTTAAATTGATCTGAAGAAAAATTAAAGGAAGAGATTACCTGATCTTCTTCATCATCTGATTCGAATTCTTCTTCAGAATTACTGCATGAGGCATTGATTGCCATCAGACTGAATTTTCTTGATCTTGACTCTTCTTCATCTTTAGTTGTACAGGATGAAGCTTCAGAGTCAGAGTCATTCCATGATCCAGCATCAAGTTTCTCTTTTTAGCTGATCCAGCAACCATTACTGTGAGGGAGTCCTACATATCCTTTGCTGAGGAGCATTCAGCAATTTCCTGAAAAATGTCATCAGACATAGATTGAGTAAGAATGTTCATTGCTCTTGCATCAGTAATCTTTAGCCTTTTCTGAGCATCTATCCACTCAGATGATGGAACATCATTTGTGCTTGTTGTTGCTTGAGTTTGAAATGGACCTGTCAAGATAGAATTGAAAATTCCTTCATCAATAGAGTTCATAAAAAGCCTAATCCTTGAGATTGCACATAGGAGGTCTGGTGCTTGAAAACTCTTCATTTTGTGCCATGAAAGACTCTTAAGAAAAATAAGATCTATCAGATCATTTTGGTTCAGGTGTTAGTCTGTACAACCAAAGGAACGCCCCTCTGATACCAATTGAAAGAAAGGGATAGATCTGACTTACTCTAGTTAAATATATATGTTATATAAAAGAGTAAGCACAACACAAAAATAAAGAAAGAAAGCAAGCAATTCAGATGACACAAGGATTATAGTGGTTCCCCGAAACTGGGTACATCCACTCTTCTACCACCCTGGTAGGAATCCACCATAGGTTTTTGATCAGGTGCCATGCCACCACAATATCTATTTTCTAAGGGAGATATATCAACCCTTTGAGCTTTTGATCAGGTGCCCAAAAACCAACACAAAAGTTTTTGATCAGGTGCCCTGCCACCAAGAGGTTTTACTTTTAATGGGAGTAATAACCCTATACACAGGAAAGGGAAAAGAAATGATGTTGTCTTCTCTATCAATGATCTAAGAGAAGACTAGTGAATGCTGATGATGTCAAAGCTCCCCCTGAGATTTTGTAGATGATCAGGAAATGGAAGCTTTGCTTCAGGGTGTAGGCCTTCAGATTGATGTTGATCTCTAGCAAGCCTTTTAGACTGATTTTGTATTTTTGTCTCTTAAAAGCTTGGAGCAGATGAAGAACACTCTGATACTTAGATTTTTAGAAGAAGGCAAAGTTCTTTTCTTGTCTATTATTGTCTCTCCTCTTGTCTGATAATTCTCCCGTGACTTCTCTTCTGTAAGAGAAAATCTATATGTATTGACTGATCTTAATTCAAAAGCACTTTAATTTACTTTTACTGCAATGGCTGAATATTCCCAAGAATGATAATTGCTTTGGGAATCAATTAGCATTAAATCCTGATTTAATCCATAATTAATACAACCTCTAAACGACTATATTCATAAGAATATATAACATTAAATATGATAACTATAATTGCCTTTAATTAAGCATTAATTAATTCTGACACCTGTAAATAATTCTGTCTGAATACTGCAAAGAAAACGTCAAACTGAAATTTAATGCTTTCTTCAAACTGAGCTCGGAGTTTGTTGATCTCAGCTTTGAGTTTGTTGAGCTCAGCTCGGAGTTCGTCGAGCTGAGCTCAAAGAATATGAACTGCAAAATCGTTGAACTAAGTTTCACAGCTTTCTTTGAGCTGAGCTCAAAGATCGTTGAACTGAGCTCAGAGTTCGTTGAACTGAGCTCGAAGAATTTCTTTGAGCTGAATTTCTGAACTTCAAATCTGAATTTCTCTGGAATTTTTTTGAAGGAGCATACTTGGAAATAAACCTATGACTCATGACTATACATTTTGGGTCAATCTAAACATCCTAATAGTGGTCCTTACCCAAATTAGAACTAGGGTTCCAACATGCCTGGAGAAAATAACAAAGTCCTCATCAAACATGCTGCTGTCTGATGCCTCTAATTCAGAGCAGTCTGAATCTGCTGGTCTTCTTGGAGGAGAAGGGGTATTTCTCTTGCTTTTCCTCGTGGCTTCAGCTTTGAAAGCCACTAACTTCTCTTTGGCTTGAGATTTATAGTTGGTCCCTTCCTCTTTCCTGACTGTTAGCTGCATCTCATAAGAGAGCAGTTTTCCAAATAAGGTGTGAGGTGGAGTGTCACCCAGCTTAGCCATTTCTCTGATGGCGCATATCTTGGTGTCCCAGTCTCTGGTGAGAGACCTGAGGAGCTTATCATTTAGCTCATAATCACTAAAGACCTTTCCATAGATCCTTAGCTCATTTACTATCCTGAAGAATTTTTCATAGCAGGTGGCTATGTTCTCTCCCTTGGACTGTCGAAGGCCTCATACTTTTGGTTGAGCATAGACTTTCTATCATCCCTGATCTCCTCTGTGCCTTCCATGTAGATCACCAGAGTGTCCCACATCTCTTTTGCAGTTGTGAGTGAATCAGATTCTGAAGGGTAGAATCATCAATTGCACTGATAATGACATTCTGAGCCCTCTTGTCCATGGTGGTAAGAATTTCTTCATCCTTTGTCATCTCATCATAAGTCTTGGGTGTCTGGATGTTTGCATCCGGGACCAACACTTTCATGGGGATGAAAGGTCCTTCTTTAACAGTTATAAAGATTCTAGGGTTAGCTGCTTCCATGAACAGTCTGATCCTCTCCTTCCAGATGTCAAATCCCTCCTTCCTGTAGATAGGAAGCTTTATGGCACCCAGCTTCTTATAGTTCACTCCTGAACCCATAAGGACAGTCTGTAGCTACCTTGGAAGATAACTCAGATGGTTAGATCCTTTTTTGAGCAACCTCACTCTGATATCACTTGAAAGTCTTTATTTTCAAGGTAGCTAACAACCTAAGGGGGGGGGGGGGGTGAATAGGCCGTCTCACTGATATTACTAACTTTTAATTTTATCTTCCTTAGTACTTAGTGTGTTGGGAGTAATTAGCTTTCAAGTACCTGCACAAAGAAAACAACACAGAAAAGCACACACAGATTTTTAGTGGTTCCCCAACTTTTGGGTACATCCACTCTCCTCTCACCTTGCCAACTTCCTGTTAGTCAAGGCACTTCTCCAAACCACTGCTCCAAAGATCTTACACCTTAGATACCTCAGGATCTCTCAGTCTCCTCCAAGACTTACAACTCAGCCAAAAGGGCCTACAACTCAGTGATCAGCAGATCACCTACCTCAAGCCAAAGGCCCTACACTCAGGCTGGGAGGACAGCCCTACCTCAGATCTACTAGGGATCCTACCTCAGACCCAAAGGTCCTACTCTCAGAGAGTATTCCTCTCCTACAGCTCAGTGATCAATTGACCACCTACCTCAAATCCAAACTGGATCCTACAACTCAGGCAAATTTGCCCTACCTCAGGCTTAGAGAGCCCTACAACTCAGATCCAAAAGGATCCTACTGGAGTGAAATAGATTTATATTTATCACAGAAAAATTTCTCTATGATAACCCCTTAAGCTGAGTTATCTCAGCTCTAACTTTCTTCACAGCTACAAGGATCTTGAGCTGGAAGTAATTAGCAGTAAACTGCTCTACTTCCTCTTCCATCCCAGGACAGAATCAATAACTTTATTCTTTCTTCTTCTCAGCTTCAGAAGTAGATCTTCAGATTTGAGCTTGCTGAATTGAGAAGCAACTTGATCTGCAGAAACTTGTTTTCTGTTTCTGCTTCTCCCTCAGAAGGAAGACCTTCTGAACTTGTTGGTGCAGGTGAAGATGACACTAGCTAACTGAACTTTTAGTTCTTGTATGAAGACTTAAAGTTTTTTCTCGGCAGCAATGGCGAGGAAGTTAGAGTCCAACCGCAACTTTTGAAATCAATAAATCACTAAAAGTTACCTGAGTCTTGGCCAATCTCTTCCTTTTGTAGTTCGCCGATCAATGACTCTTAGAAATCAGTGGGGCCCACCTACAGCTTACAGCTGCACCTTGCTTTAAAGGAAGAAGACGTACAGTAGCTTCTCGGAAGAGTTTGTCGTGTTCTGTAGCTTCTCCGTACTTGACTTGAAATTTGTTAACTCTGTCGATTTTGCTGATTTTGCTGATGTCAGCACGTGTGGACTTAGCCAAAATCGAGCATCAGTAGAATAAGCGTTGACTAAATGAGCTTCACTCAACGCCAAGGCACTTAGACAGAATTCTGTCTATCTAGGCGTTGATAGCGTTGAGTGAGCAAGCCTCACTCAACATTTTTTGCCTTAGCTTATTCTTCAGCCTTTTCTGCATGCTTAGCGTTGAAAGCCTTTAGTGACCATGCCTCATTCAACGCCTTGTGCCTTAGCCATGCTTTTTGTATTTTAGGCTTCAAGAGCGTTGAGTGAGCACTCCTCACTCAACACTTTCTGCCTTAATCAATTTCCTACTTCTTCAGCATTTTAAGCGTTGAGTGAGCACGCCTCACTCAACGCCTTTTACTTTAGCCAGATTTTTTGAATCATGGCGTTGAGAGCGTTGAGTGAGCATGTCTCACTCAATGTTTTCTACCTTAGGCAGATTTCTCTGCTCCATAGCGTTGAGTGAGTAATCCCCACTCAACGCATTTAGACTTAGCCAAATATCTGTGCCTGAAAACACAAGTTCTGACTGAATGATGGTTAGTCAATGCTTTATCATATGTCATTGAGTGAGGTTAACTCACTCAACATCTGTGGACTTAGTCAAATATCAACACAGATTTTTTGTGGCTTTGACTTACAATACTCAACAAATATAGAGTATGGCATCGAGTGAGTGATACTCACTCAACGCCTGCAGACCTAGCCACTTTTTTGCCCATTTCTTCTTAGTCTTTTTCTGCAATAGCCTGTCTCACAGCCTTTTATTGTATGGCACTGAGTGAGTTGATTTCACTCAATGCCTGTGGACTTGGCCACTTTCTCAGCTTGCCACTACTTTGGCTTTGATTGTATAGGCTCCACTCAGCGCTATATGAAAGTTAATCTTATGGGTAGACTAACACCTAGAGGGGGGGGGGGGGTGAATAGGTGACTGTTTTAAAATACTTTAGCAAATCTTTTGTCACTTAACAATTACAACAACTAGAGAATTCAGAACACAGCACAATCAATTGCAATTCACATCACACAACATACAAATAATTTATAGTGGTTCTCCTATCTAGGGTACATCCACTTTCCCCCTTCCTCCTCACTAGCAATGTGCTAGATAAGGTTATAACTCCAACTCTTTAACTCAGATCCAAAGATCTTATAGGCTTAGTTTCTGTTAAGAAACCTACACTCAGACCACCAGGTCCTACCTCAGAGATTCACCCAATCTCTTACCTCAGGTCCCTTAAGAACCCTACCTCAGCCTTTATAAAATAGGCTTACAACTCAGTGTTTCACCCACAATCACCTACCCTAGATCCCTTAAGAACCCTACCTCAGCCTTTATAGATTAGGCTTACAACTCAGAGACAAGATCTCCTACCCACTCAGATCTCTAGGAGATATTACAAAATAAAGAGGTAAAGATGAAAAATTACTTCTCTCAAAATAGGAAATCTGATATATCTGTTAACACAAAATTTTCAATTTAGCAGCAATGAATGTCATCTTGATAAAATGGCTGGATGAAAAGTTGCTTATCTGGATCTTCTATCTTATTGATGTTGATCGACTTGATTACCTTGAAGAAATTTTAGAACATATCCACCTTAATCTTCAAATCGACTTTGAGAAGGGATCTGGAGATTTTCTTGAAGACCTTCGTCTTCTTCTTCCTCCTCGGGATTGGAATAGGAATGAGAATTTTCTGTTTGCTTGAGTGCTTCTCTTTTTTTGTTGTAGACTACCCCTCTATTTATAGCCTTCATGGATGGGTAGTTATTGAATGATGACATCAACATCTGTCATCATACTTCAAGCTCTCCACCAGACGGTTTCAATCAAAATAACTTATTCTTGTACTTGATGTGTCAGTTCTGACCCCTCTTGACACTTTTGTGTTGACTCAGCACATTTTCTGAAACATAAGTGTCGAGATGTCCAAAGTTTGTCGACACTTGTGTTGAGACATCTTAGCAATCTCGACACAATTCTACTTGAAAGAATTTCTTGAAAGTGTCGAGATAGTTGACTTGTCTCGACACGAGCATTGTCTGTATCGACATCTTTTAATTCTTCCTTGTGTCGAGACTGTTGGATTATCTCGACACAACTGTCTGCCTGATGTCGAGAAGTCTGTTCTTTAACCCTTCATTGTGTCGAGATAGTTGATTTGTCTCGACATAACTTTACTTATTAAAATTTTCTGTCTTCTTTGTGTCATGGTATCAGATAGGAAAAGAACAAGATTTAATCAGAGATTATCTTGGGATCTTGGTTAGTCTAGGTGTTAGCCTGTTTAAATAAAAATGACTAACCTCCCTCTGAAACAAATTGAAAGAAAAGGGAGAATAATCTCTGGTTAATTCTAGAAGGTGGGGGGGGGGGGGGGTGAATAGAGTTATTTAAAATTCCTTTACAATTTTTTATTCACATAAAAATAGGTGATATAGTAATAGCTATGAGATGATATCAGGAGCAAAGAGAAACTATACTAAACTACCATAGCACAAGACAAAGAGAAAAATAACAAGCACACAGACAACACAAGAACTTTATAGTGGTTCCCTAACTGGGTACATCCACTCTTCTACCACCCTGGTAGGAATCCACTACAGGTTTTGATCAGGTGACTGTCACCACAATATCTATTTGCAGGGAGATATTGCAACCATTTGAGCTTTTGATCAGGTGCCCAAAAACCAAACTCAAGTATTTTGGAAGGTGACTTGTGAACCAGGCTAACTTTTGAAGGGAGTTAAAACTCTATACAGTGGGGTGGGAAGGAAGGTGATGTTAGTCTTCTCTTTTCTCAAAAGCACTTTGAGAAGAATTAGTGTGGATTCCAGATCTTGTCAAAGCTCTCCCTGAGATGTAGATGTGTTCAGGATGAGAAGCTTTGTTCAGAGTGAGTAGGCCTTCAGCTTGAGAAAACTAGATCCAAGAGCTCTAGACAGATTGAGCTGTATTATCTCAACAAGTTCCTGGATAAGAAAAAAAAGAAGACTCTTGATCTGTTTTTGTTGTTCTTCTTCTATCTTCTTCAGAGCACTGTGAGAGATGAGGATTGAGAGTTGCTTGAAAATATTTTGCTCTTATGAAGGATGTCTCTCTGCAATTTTTGCTCTGTAAGAATTCTATCTGTGTTCTCAGTCTGTGAAAAAGTTATCCTCAACGAAAAAGTCTTCTCTCTATTCATAGGGAATATAAGCATTGATTACTCAGGGAATTTATGACTTAAAATAGAAATAAAGAGGGAACAGATAAGGAAAGAACAAAGAATAGACAACTTACAGAATTCGTCGACCAGAAAACAGATTTCGTCGACCTGCACTCAGAGATCGTCGACCTGAGAAATCCTATTCGTCGACCTGAGCTCTGCGAAGCACACGTTGAATATAAGCAACTGATTTTGCGCTCCAAGAACGTCGACCTGAGAATCTGTCTAGAGACAACCTGATCGTCGACCTGAGCTCAAATATCGTCGAGTTTAGTTTAGAGAATTTACTCTGAGTTTGACGATTGGAGATCGACGATCGTCGAGCTGAGTTCGAAGAACTTCGAACTGATCAAGCTGTCTTCTGAAAATTTCTAACACTAAATCTTCTGAGGTCCTCTGCTGGCTGGTCCAATAAGTTTGAGCTAAAAGGACTTAGCCTAATATCTAGGACTACTAGACTAGACCCTGACTATATAAGGTGGGTCAGACTCAGCCTAAATTAGTGAACCTAGCCCAAATCCAACTAGGAATCCAACAATCTCCCCCTATTTGGGTGAGGTCACTAAGAATACAAACAAAAAGCAATCATAAAGCAAGAAACATATATCTGGCAGAAATAATACATTCAATAGATATTTACAACAAATGCTTCATGATATAAACAGGAGTAGAGTTTAAACAATAAAATTACAATAACTAAAATTTACTATTTCTGCTTGGGAATAGCTTTCTCAGACTTTTCAATAGGCTGTTTGAATAAGATTTCTCTGTTAGTATTAGCAGCTTCTCTTTTTGACATGATCATGTCAGATGCACCAATAATATTCTGAGAAGTTGCTCTGGGTACTACAACCTCTGGATGCAATTTCATATACTCATTAGCATTAAAAAACTTGTTAGCTTTTGCATACCTGGTTAGCTCTTCTTTCCTGTAAGATGATATAGTTGAAAACTGAGAAGGATCCTTGCCTTCAGCTTTAGCTTTCCTATTCTGAGAAATTCCTACTAACTCCTGAAGTCTAGCCATTCTGGCAGAGGTCTCCTGTTCTGGATCAATAAATGGAATAGGAGGAGACTCTGGCCTGATAGGACTAGAGTCCTGTTGAGATTTATCAGTAGTATCTCCAGAAACTCTCTTGGAAGAAGCTGGATGAGGATGACTTGAAGAAGATTGCTGATTGCCATGCCTTGACTGTCTATGATAAGTCTTGGTTACTGGAGCATATTTCTGAGTAACACTTCCAGAAGCACCTGAAGAGGGAGGAGGAGGAGGAGGGTCTTTCCTGAATTGCTTGGGAGGAGACTTGTACCTTTTCCTCTTCTTCCTTTCTTTCTGATCATTTTTAGACAACCACATCCAATGGGGCATTCCTTGGTATGGAGTTATATTCTGCAAAATATAGTAGGGAGTATCATTGTTGGGGTTGGGCTTTGGAGCAGCCTTTGGAGCAGCCTTTCTCTTCTTGATAACTTTCTTCTTAGATTTGGAATTATCAGAATCATCTGAATCATTGTCTGAGTCATCTTCTGAGGAACTCTAGGGATTGTTATAAAGAGCATATATTGCTTTTAATGTTTCCTTTGATATCTATTTGTCTACTTGAGGAGGAGCTCGAGGTAGAACATCTTGAGGAGGAACCACTGCATCTGAAACCATTTCAGCTTCCTGAGCCATATCTGCAGCAAAAATCTCATCCATATCTGGTAATGGAGAGGTAAAGAAAACAAAAGTTGGAGGGGAAAAAGACTTGGGCTCAGAAAACTCATCCTCAGCAACCTTAACAGGTTCAGCCTCTAGATCTGGAACAAGCTCAAACTATGGAGCTGTAAAGCTGCTCTGAATAAGCTGTAAGATTTCTGTGCTCACTGGAGCAGTATAACAGATAATATCTGTGCAAAACTGATTGGAAACAAATGAAATAATATTTATATACAGGAGGTCAAAAGAACCTAGAACTGAAAACATGTCAACTGTTGGAGAGATGGTAACTTCTCCAACTAAAAGAACATCCAATGAATGATATAAATTAGCTGTCTCAGAGTCAAAAACCAAAAATTCTGAAAGTTTTGCATCTAATATCTCATAATCAACAAACTCTATCTGTGCTACTGATGCTGCTGCTGCTGGAGATATGGAGTATCTCCCCCTGCCAGATTTCAGTAAGCACTGGAGCCAGGCCCCTGACTGAAGAAGGAGGGATAGGGAAGGTAGATAGTTGGGTAGCAAGAGATTAGATAGAAGAAGCAAGAGGTGAAATGGCCTTTGCTATGAGTTGTTGGAGGAGGGGTGTGATGGATTGCAGAATGGATGAAATGGAGGGTGAAACAATGTCCATGAATTCAGGTGGGATCTGAGTAGATACAGATGGATTGAAAGTGGAAGAGGAGGGATGAGAATCTAGCATTTGCTCATCTGTAGGGGATGGAGAATGACTAGGGGATGAAAGAAGATTGAATGAAGGTAAGGATGATAGATTTTGAAGAGGAGGAATTTCAGCAAGATGAGAAGGAAGAGGGGACTGAGGAGGAGTAACATGCTCTGGAGAATGATATTGAGGGGATATATGTACTAGAGATTGAATTGGTGAAGAAATATGGATGGGGGAAATAGGAGGTGTAGGTGGATGTGTTGGAGTTATGGAAGTAAACTGGAGGGATGTTAAAGTCATTTGATCAAGAGGAGGAGGAGGAGTAGAAATATCCTCAGCAGGGTGGGAAGTGGCTGGAACAGCCCTTGTACTCTTAGAAGATCTGGAAGAGGAATCCTTGGAAGGCTTAGGGATGCTCCTCTCCCACCTGCTAAATAAGGTGCAGGTTAGCCTCTTAGAGGCATTAATGAATATGGTCGGGGTGACCAGTGATTCAACAGCCTTGGCTTGAAGAAAAAGTCCAAAAATCCGGCCAAAACACACTTTCTTCTTAATCAAATCTAACAGAATTTTGGCCCAGTTCACGGCCTTCTTATTTGCCACTGCAAACATCACAAGGAACTGATGTCTACTTATGTGATCGTGAGCGGTGTGCTTACCCAGCAGAACCTTCCGTACAACATCTGCCAGAAACTTATAATCCGCAGATAGATGTTTCTTTAGAAATTTATTAGGGTTGTCTCCAGAATAACCCATTCGATTCAGCATTTCATCAAACTCAGCAGAATCGATTTCTAAATCCTCTTCTCCATTTACTAGACCAAAAATTTCAGAAAGAATTTCAGGGGTGAGAGGGACGGCGTTACCCGCTATTGTTCCTACCAAAGAGTCAGCATCTGAAGATGATAACGAGTAAACCCATTCTCTAATCTCGGTTACCGCAATCTTTATCCTGGTTGTCATTAGATTCTTCAAATGTAAATCGTCAAACAATTGCAAAATGTCAAGGAAGATTTGATCTGAGTATTTGAAGGACTCGAAGTCGATGTCAAAACCCATATCAAATTTCATTGCTGTGAGAGCGCTTGCTGGAATCGCCATGATCACCTGCAATAAGGAAACTGAGAGATCAAGTGCAAAGGAACTGAAAGCGCGGGATGGAGCTCGAAGAAAACCTAGTTATAAGGTTTTTCAGAATATGAAACGTCAAGTTCCGTCCTGCGAAAAACAAAAATCTTCGATCTCAGGTTGACGAAAAATTTCATGAAGAGATAAATTCATCGATCTCAGACTGAAGATATGGAGATATTTCATCGTCCTCAGAAATATTTCCTGAAATAGGATCGTCGATCTCAAGTCGACGAAATTGACTTCACATAGAGATTTCGTCGATCTCCGGTCGACGAACTCCCAACGATAAGTTTGCAAATCATCGATCTCAGGCCGACAAAATGTTTTTAGATCGTTTACACTAAGGACAGATTTAAAATTAAACCTTTTCATTTATCATTCCTAACTGATTCAGAAAGAACAAATGTTTAGATTCATCTAAGGGCTTGGTGAAAATATCTGCCCTTTGAAAATCAGTGGAGATAAATTCAAGGTTAATTTTTTATTTGTCCACACAGTCTCTTATGAAATGATGTCTTAAATTTATATGCTTTGTCCTACTATGATGCACTGGATTATGTGCAATAGAAATTGCACTAGTACTATCACAAAATATGGTTGAATTATTTAGATTGAAACCATAATCCAGGAGTTGGTTTTGTATCTAAAAGATCTGTGAACAGCAGCTGCCAGCTGCCATGTATTCAGCCTCAATAGTTGATGTGGACATAGATGTTTGCTTCTTGCAAACCAGGACACAAGCCTATCACCAAGTAACTAATAAGTTCCTGATGTGCTTTTTCTATCCACTCTACATCCAGCATAATTAGCATCAGAAAATCCAGTAAGCTCAAAACTTGACTCTGTTGGATACCAGAGTCCTAGATTAGGACAACCCTTTATATATCTTAAAATCCTTTTGATGAAAATAAGATGAGATTCTTTATAACTCACTTGGAACCTAACACAAAGACATGTAGCAAACATGATGTCTGGTCTGCTTGCTATGAGATATAGTAGGGATCCAATAATGGCCCTATACCTGGTCTAATCAACTGGTTTTCCATGTTCATCAGAGTCAATCACAGCATTAGCAACCATGGGAGTTTTCATAGAGGAGGCATCAGCCATCCCAAATTTCTTAATAAGCTCATTTGCATATTTAGATTGGGAAATGAATTGCCATCAGGGGATTGCTTCACTTGTAGACCAAGGAAGTATGGTAGCTCTCCCATGCAACTCATCTCAAACTTTGAATGCATTAGATCAGAGAATCTTTTGCATAGTTTGGGATCAGAATGATGTTATCTACATATATTTGTACTACTAAAATTGTATTATGATGCAACTTAGTAAAAAAAGGTTCTATCTACCATGACTCTAGAGAATTTGTGTTCTAAAAGGAAGCTAACTAAGGTTTCATACCAAGCTCTTGGAGCTTGCTTTAGACCATAAAGAGCTTTATGCAATTTAAAAACATATGATGAATGAGTAGAAGAGATAAAACCCGGGGGTTGTTCAACATAAACTTCTTCCTTTAGTTCTCCATTCAAGAAAACACTCTTGACATCCATCTGGTAGACTATGAACTTCTTAAAAGCAGCATAAGCAAGAAAAATCCTGATTTCTTCTAGCCTTGCAACAGGAGCAAAGGTTTGATCATAATCAATACCTTCCTCTTGTCTATAGCCTTGAGCAACAAGCCTAGACTTGTTTCTCACAATTACACCTTGGGCATCAAGTTTGTTTCTGAATACCCACTTGGTTCCAATTACTGGATAGACTTTGGGCCTTGGAACCATGTCCCAAACTCTGCATCTCTCAAATTGATTGAGCTCCTCTTGCATTGCAATAATCCAGTAGGGATCTTGCTCTGTATCATTTATGGATTGAGGCTCAACTTGAGAGAGGAAACAATCATGCATCACATCTTGGTTGAGTTGATGCCTTGTCTTTAAACCTACTGACATGTCCCCAATCACTTGAGATCTTGGGTGATCCCTTAGTGTGACAAGGTCAGTGGGTGGAGTTGGTTCAATAATAGAATTTGGAATTAATTCCTCTTGTGGAATAATATCTGCTGTTGGAGGATGTTCAACCACTTCCAAAGTTTTTTCTTCACTATCTTCATCAGCTTGTGGAGGAGGATGTGATATGACCTTTTTTGTAAGGTTTAACTCATCCAATTTCTCACATAAGTGAGGTACCTGCAATAAATCTGAGGTAGAAGAATCCTTCTCCTTATAAAACATGTTAGCTTCATCAAAAGAAATATGTACAGATTTTTCTATTTTTAAACATGATTTATTGAATACCCTATAAGCCTTGTTATTTTGGGAATATCCAAGAAAAATTCCCTCTGTAGACTTAGCTTCAAATTTTCTAATGTGTTTCTTATTATTATTATGAATGAAACATCTACACCCAAAGATTCTAAAGTAATCAATTTTAGGTTGCTTCCCTTTGAGTAATTCATAGGGGGTCTTACCCTTAAGTTTGTGTATCAAACTCCTATTCAGCACATAGTTTGTTGTGCTCATAGTCTCTACCCAAAAGGATAGGGGTATGTGTGCATCTGCAAGCAATGTTCCTGTAGATTCAATGAGGGTTCTGTTTTTCCTTTCTGCTACCCCATTTTGTTGAGGAGTTCTAGGAGCAGAAAAATAATGCCTGATACCTTCCTCCTCACAGAATCTTTGTATGGGAAGAGATTCAAACTCAGTACCATGATAACTTCTGATCAATACAACTGGAGTAGAATACTCAATCCTTATGCTCTTAAGAAAGTCTGTAAGGATGTAACATCCCATTTCCGGCTAGACCCCTAGGAGTCGGTCTGTCGTGAGAGAACCCTAGAAGCCTAAGAATTGAAGTACATCGACTGAGATTTCGGGTCACGGGTTGGTCACGCCCGTGACATAGGGCGTGACTCCTTTGACGATCGTCGATCTCCGTGAGATGATCGTCGAATTTGAAACCCGGGCCTGTCACGCCCGTGACCTAGGGCATGACTCCTTCGACGATCGTCGATCTCCGTGAGACGATCGTCGAACTTGCAGCCCGGGCCTGTCACGCCCGTGACCCAAGTGTCACGCCGGTGACCTAGGGCGTGACCCCCTTCGGCGATCGTCGATCTCAGCGAGACGATCGCCGAGCGCGGAATTTGTAGACTTGACCCTGTCACGCCCGTGACCAAGGTGTCACGCCCGTGACCAAGGGCGTGACCCCCTTCGACGATCATCGATCTCAGGAAAACGATCGTCGAGCTCAAAATTTTCAACACTGGCATGTCACGCCCGTGACCGACCCGTCACGCCCGTGACCACCCCCCCTCTTTGACGATCGTCGAGGTTAGGAAAATGATCGTCGAACTCAGAGTTTTCCACGCAAGTCTGTCATGCCCGTGACCGACATATCACGCCCGTGACAGAGGCCGAAATGCCGGTTCAGGCCAAAAATTATTCTAACACGCGTGGTAATAAATGCTGGTATGCGAAGTTACACCAGGAGTATTTATGGGCCGTTTCCTACTCTAATTATTTAATAAAATAAGGAAATGTTGGTCCAATAGGAAATCGCCACCTGGCAAACACCTCTTCGTTTCTAGCATTTCAACTGCCTCTACCATAACCGAAACACCATTAAGAGGAGCCTTCATGACCATAATTGCTTACCCCTTTCCCCTCCCCACTTGCTGATCTATAAAAGACCCCTTAGAGCAAGATGAGAAGGTTACACTCTTGACTAAACGGATTCAGATAATTGTTCTTGCTGTAGGAGAAGTTCGGCAACGCCACCACTGCGCCATGACACCCCGTCGTTCATCTCGCCTCCAAACCGCGAACAAAGTCCTCCTCTACTTCTTCTCTTATGGGTAGATCTTAGGTTCTTAGAAATGAAGTACGTGCTCAAAGGAGCCGGACCAACCTCGTGTTTTCATGGAAAATAATGAAAAAATATTGTTTTGAGTTCGCCGGAAACCGCCACCTCCGGCGGCCAAACCACCGCCGACCGATAGCCATCGCCTCAACGGAGGTGGTGGTGGAGGTTGGCCAGGGAAGTGACTGGATAGCCGGCGACGGATCACGAAAGAGCTACCGGAAATATGGGTTTTCTGTGTTCTGGTTTTCGGGTTTCTGTAGAAGATGAACAGTAAAATCAATTTAAAATATATAAATTATGTATATAGTACATAATGAAAAGTTAAATTATTTGAGTATATTTTGAGGCTGCAAATTGAGGCACTTAGAGGCCGATTTAGGAAAAATGACCTGTCACGGAAGTCGTATCCCTTCGAATCTAGATTAATTTAAAATTAGTTTCAACTCGTTTGGGTAAGCGGTTTGACCGCAACACCCGTTTTAATGGGGGCTGTACCTAGGGTTGGGCAGAAACAAAAATGGATGCCCACGCTTCATCCCTTGTCCAAATGACCTAAAATTTGGGCAGGGGGTTAACCTTAGCTATATCTAAAGGCAGTCCAAAAATGGGAATTTTTGGATACACTTTGCCTAAAGTTTTTGTTTTAATTTAATAAAGATAGAGGAATTTATTTAAGTAGTCAAATGACCTCCAAACCCTCCCAAATTTTGGTGAGTGGTCCCTGGCTATAAAACTTAGCTCTGTACAAAGTTTCAACTCATTTGGATGAGTTTTGGATAGGGAGTCACCTATTCTTAACTAGGCAAAAGTGAGGCATTTTTGAGTAAAAAGTGCACGAGAGGTTGGAACGGTCAAATCACCTCAACTGAGGCTGATATCTTGACCACTGACTTGGAAGGGTTATTATAACCTACTTGGAGAAAATGGTGTGATTTAGGGTTGGTTTACTCTAGGAACCAAACTCAAACCCTAAATTGAGGGTTTTTAGGGTTGTGAAGGATATGGGGGCAATTGCTCTCATATTGCCTTGAAACTCTGTAGAGTTGATATTAGCATGATAATAATCGTCTGGATGGAATCTTGGAGAATCTGGAGATAAGTAGATGTCTCAAAACTTTAATCTTAGCTTTAGGTTAAAATACTAATTAAGCACAATCCATCACTAATAATTATCTAAACGCTGTGAAACTCGGGTAGAGTTAGTTTTGAAGTGGGTAGAATTTATAGAAATTTTACTGGAATTTTATGATGTTTATTTCCAGCACTTCGTTTGTAAAGTTGATTATAACCCCAATTGATGTTTTAATTATTTGTACCTTTCTGTTCATGGAAATCTCATGAAACCTTGGAAATAAATGTTTTAGGACAGAATGGTTACCCTTGAATTTGTATAATTTTTAGTTGAGTAAATCCAGTACTTCTTTCACAAATGTTAAAAAGGAGTTCTATGCTTTGAAAATTATTTAGGGATGATTTTATTATTGAAAAATTATGAAACAGGGCCAGTGCTATTTTTAAGCCTTTATATGCATATTGTAAATTATTTATATTTTTTGAAAGAATATTCTCTGTACTTGATTCATAAATAATGGAAGATAGTGATATTGCTAAAATAGTTTTGTTGCCCTTTTGATGACAGAAAAATTATAATACTTTGGATTTACCCTATTGAGATAACCTACTATTTATCATAAATTTGCTGGACATCTTGCATGAGAACTTAGGGTAGTTCATGTTCAAACCGGTAGCCCTTAGGATTTTCGAGGAAATTAATTAAATGCCAGATAAATTAGGAAAATTACCACATTCTGGACTTAGGCTATTTATATCATGATAAGTCTCCAGTAAATAATTTAGGGCATTTGGATGAGTTTTGGGATCATTACATAATCGGTTCGACATATAGTCTAGGTTCGTCTGCATATAGCAAATTTGTGAATTGCAACAGGACATGGTCTGAGAAAGTCGTTGGAGTTAGTCATTTTGTCTGGGTGGATAATTGTGGATGATATCACAATAGGATGATATGAAGAGTAGAGAGAAGTAGTGATAGCTGGAGTTAAGAGGTGCTTGGGTTCGACGAAAGATCGTCTTTCCCGAAGAGAGGAAGGTTAAAAATCACCCTAGGATAGTCTATCATAATATGAGAAGGGAATGGGTAAAGAGGATCAACCAATAACAATAAGTGCCTTGCGAAAGGGAACGATGGGCTTCAGTTACCATCATAGTTCCTAGTGCCCTTTGAGAGCCCTTCATGGGGAATACCGGGGGCAGTCCTGGGTTAACGTAAACTGTAATAACAAACTGACAAGAGTAACTTAGTAATTAGGGCTACACCTTTCACAAACACTGTTGGCACAGGAAGATTGATGAGAGCTTCGGCTCGGTTGGTTAAGAGACGGACGGGATGGTCCGGGGAGCTTCGGCTTGGTTGGTTAAGAGACGGACGTTTTGGTCCGGGGAGCTTCAGCTCGGTTTTTGTGTGTTTACGATTAAACTTGCATGTGCATAAAAAGGAATGAAAATTAAGGTGGTGGGTCCTCGGTATTGGAGGGTCGATGCACCGACGCCAATACGCTGACTCGGTAAGTGTGGTTAGCACTTCGCCAACAGAAGTCCGGTGCGCCAGCCGGCAAGAGTACACAAGCATCCGCTTAGTTCATCAAGCATTGAGGTATATGATAGGTCTGACCGGCAGTGCTTTACTGGTTTAGAGGTGGGCGAGGCCCAACCCACCGCTTCCATCTGCCACTACGGAGGTATCCTGGGAGGTAACGGCTCCGAAAGGGGGAATTAAAGGTCTGTGTGCACAGAGTCGGGTGTGTGAGTTGCACTTGCATGTTTCATCATACCCACTTGCATGTCATAGCATAATCGATTCATTTAACCCTGACACCTAAAGTATAAGTGGTATGAGACGCTTATACATTAGGACCTACAAAACGACCCCTTGGTCTATAAGCTTGTGTGGGCAAGTTTATAAATTAAGGTTAATTCTATATATATATGCTGCTGTTTGATAACCGACACCCCAACGTATAAGTGGTATGGGACACTCTATACGATGGGAGCCTTGCAGAAGATCCCTTGGTTTATGCGCTTTCGCACATAAGTTAAGGTTACTTTTCCTACTTTCTGTTATTGTCATATTTATTATAGAATTGCTAGATTAGTTCCGCTGCCATCTGTTTTTTTTTTCTCCACCTTCATGTCCTTCCCCTTCTTCCTCTCCGCTCGGTACCTAGGATCCTTGGGGGAAGGGGTAGGGGATGATAGGGCTTAGTCTTTATGACTAACAGTTTTCAAACCACATCATTTTAGGTGTACCATATGGAAGGGTCACGGGTTTTGCAATTTTTGACAGAGTTGACCCCGCGACTATGTTACCATTGTCACTAGCCGGGACATACACGGGTCAAATGCCCCATGATGGGTAGGATCCCACCAGCTCAGCATCTAGGAGGCCGAAGACGTAGACGCAGACGTGGATTGCGAGGCGGCGACTGCAGGACGAAAAGGAAGAAGCACCCAGAGATTCAGCACCAGCAGAGTACGGAGTCGGTGGAGATGGGCCAGTCTAGCTTGGGTGCTCTCGGTTCAGTGACAGTTACGGTGACGCTTAGTTTTAGTTTTGCTTCTGCAAGTGATTTGTAGCGAGGACATGATGTACCGGGCATAAGCCCGTATTTTTAGTACTCTGATGTATTATTCTGTGGACACTCCCTTCGTAGAGATTTTATTCTATATATGTGATTGATTTCCAGTGGACTTGTTCTTACTTCAATTATTGTGCTACCTTTCTGTGATTGAATTTGGCTGGCAGAATCGACACCTTGTGGTGATGACCCTTCAGGACGTGAAGGTGTCACCGCAAAGCGGCGATTCTGGGCCTAAGACCCCGGGTTTTAAAAAGAGAAAAAAAAGGGGGTCTTACAAGTGGTATCAGAGGGAAAACATCGATTTGAAAAAGGTAGCAGTCCACTATCCCTGGGTCACCCCCGCTCGAGTTTAGTTTGGGGACAAACTAAGCAGCGGAAGCAATGGTGTGCCCATATGGGGATCACATATAAATTGTCCACTTTTATTTAAGATTGAACGTTTTCTCAGTATGGGTTTTTGTTACGCAGCCTCCAGCACAGCGTACGCCACAAGGCGGAGTTCAGCAGGCTCAGGGTGTTGCACCACCTCCACCGGTCCCCACTCCTTTCCTTCAGTCAGACATGGGACAGACTCTAACTGCCATCCTGGAGGCTTTCAGGGCCCAGCAGGTTCCGGTCCCGCAGCCAAATCCGGGGGCCAACTGGCTGAGCATCTTCCGAGGACTGTCTCCCCCATCCTACTTGGGGACAGAGTCGGCGGTTCGGACGGAAGAGTGGCTGGATATCATGTACGAGATGCTGACCGGGATACGGTGTCCCTGGGAGGAGAGGGTGGCTCTAGTTGTCTCTTGTTTGGAGTCCCATGCCAAGAGGTGGTGGAAGACGCTGTTGGACACGACATTTGCCGATAGGGAGGTTGCGAAGGTTACCTGGGAAGAGTTCAGGGCCGCGCTGCTGGAGCATTTCATTCCGCAGTCGGCCAGGGATGAGTTGGAGGAGCGATTCTTACAGCTGAAGCAGGGCACCCGGACGGTGGTGGAGTACCATCGGGAGTTTGACCATCTGGCTCGATACGCAGATTCCTACTAGCTGGACGAAGCAGGGTACATCAGGAGGTTCTATAAGGGCCTGCAGGAGGAATTGAGGGAGGCTTTGTTGTTTGTATCCGACGGGCCTATCTCCCGGATTTTGGAGATGGCAAAAAGGATTGAGGCTGATTGGCACACCACCCGGGGCCAGAAGCGGCCAACAGAGGATCAGGGACGGAGAGTTAGAAATGACCAGCGGCGAGGTGCTATACCAGAGGTGAGAAGGACATAGGAACAGCCTCGTCAGGAGGTGAGGCAGGAGCCGAGGGAACAGGTGATATTGGCCCCTCAACCTCTTCGGATGCAGGAGATGCCGAGACCCGGGGGAATGGCGTATCCCCCACCAGAGTGCTTCCTTTGTCATCAGATTGGGCACATCCGGAGGAACTGCCCCATGAGGGGGGCACCACCTCCAGCACCACAGGGTAGCCCACCAGCTCAGCATTACGGAGGCCGAGGACGCGGCCGCGGTCGTGGATACCAGGGGGGAGATCGTAGACAAGAAAGGGAGCAGGTATATGCCTTGGACCTTGCGCAGCCTCAGAATCCGGAGAAGGTCATAGCAGGTACGCTACAATGCCTCTTTATTTTCATAGAATTTCTCTTTCAATTATTAAAACTTTGAACCGCACTAGATAGATTAGCAAGGAAGGTAAAACTCATTATAGAACCCTAAGACATCTAATCACCCCAGGTATAGTCTTCATCAGTGGCAAGCTTGCCCGCACGCTGTTCGATACTGGAGCTACTCACTCCTTTGTGTCGGAGAAGTTCGTAGAAGGACTGGAAGGCGTGGAGCGATTCATAGGCTCGAGGATGAGGGTGCGACTACCGGATGGATCTGAGCTCCTTACCACGGATCACTGCAATATGGAGGCAGAAATTGGTGGAAAGGCATTCGAGGCTCCAGCGATGATTTTGAGGCTGACAGACTACGACTTGATCCTGGGTATGGTATGGCTGCACTGGAACCATGCCCAGATTGACTTCCAGGCGAAGAGGATCACCGTGAGACACGGGGACTCTTTCATTGTCATCGAAGGTATATGACCTGTCTCTCGTATACTCTTATCTTCGGTACAGGCCGTTAAGGCCCATCTGCAGGGAGAGGAGGTCTATTAGATTCTATTTGAGATGGCGGAAGTTAAGGAGTCGGTGAAAGACATCCCGGTGGTGCGAGATTTCGCTGACATCTTTCCAGAGAAACTGCCAGGACTACCTCCACACCGAGAGCAGGACTTTCAGATACAGCTTGTGCCGGGGGCCAAGCCGGCATCTAGGGCCCCTTATCGGATGGCCCCGAAGGAGTTTGTAGAGTTTCGGACTCAGTTGCAGGAATTGGTTGAGGTAGGATTTGTTAGACCGAGTTCCTCGCCATGGGGAGCCTCGATCCTATTCGTGAAGAAGAAGGATGGGACACTTTGCCTATGCATCGATTATCGAGCACTAAACAGGCTGACCGTCCGGAATACCTATCTGCTCTCCTACGGATAGACGAATTATTCGACCAGCTGGAGGGAGCCCATTATTTCTCGAAGCTGGACTTGAGGTCAGGATACTACCAGCTGTGGATCCAGGAGGAGGATATCCCGAAGACGGCCTTCAGTAGCAGATATGGCCTGTATGAGTTCACCGTGATGCCCTTCAGACTCACGAATGCTCCGTCGGCGTTCATGAGCCTCATGAACCGGGTTTTCGAGGCCTACTTGGATGTGTTTGTCATAGTATTCATAGACGACATCTTGATCTACTCTTGGACGGAGGAGGAGCACACTCGGCATCTGGCACTGACTTTGGAAAGGTTGCGGGAGTATCGCCTTTATGCGAAATTCAGCAAGTGTCAGTTTTGGTTGAAGGAGGTGGCTTTCCTAGGCCACATTATCAGCGGAGCTGGGTTGGCGGTGGATCCAGCAAAGATTCAGGCAGTTCGAGATTTGGCCGCAGTTAAAGACAGCCACCGATGTACGAAGTTTCTTGGGACTTGCCGGTTATTACCGGAAGTTCGTGGAGGGGTTCTCTCAAATTTCCCTCCCCCTCATATCTTTGACAAAGAAGGAGGCACCTTTCATTTGGACCCCGCAGTGCCAAGCGGCTTTCCAGGAGCTGAAGGACCGACTCATCTCAGCCCCTATTCTGGCCCTTCCATCTGGAAAGGAAGGATTCCAGGTGTATATCGACGCATCATACCAGGGGATGGGAGCGGTACTGATGCAGAACGGACACGTCATAGCATATGCCTCCCGCCAGCTGAATACCCATGAGAAGAACTACCCGGTGCACGACCTTGAGATGGGAGCGGTCGTTTTTACTCTGAAGGTCTGGCGCCATTATCTTTATGGAGTCCACTGCGACATCTACTCCGACCACAAGAACTTGAAATACGTGGACACGCAGAAGGAGCTGAATATCAGGCAGAGGCGCTGGGTGGAGTTCTTAGCAGACTATCAGTATGAGATGCACTACCATCCAGGGAAGGCAAACATGGTGGCCGACGCGTTGAGTCGGAGAGCTGTCACTTCCGAAGCTGGGCCTCAGGTTATGTCCATGGAGCTAGTCCGGTCATTCAGAGATATGCAGATATCCCTAGTGTCCGAGGATGATCCAGAGATGTATAGGGAGTATCTGGCATCGATGGTGGCCATAGATGATATTCAGGATCGCATTCAGGACGGACAGAGGACAGATGCATGGGCAGAGCCGATGTTCCGAGCCTTGGAGGAGGGTTCGACATGAGATTATTCCCTGAGATATGGATTGCTACATTTCAGAGGCAGAGTATATATACCCGCAGGAGGCCAGATCCGAGAGGATATTATGACGGAGGCGCATTGCAGCCGGTACTCTGTGCACCCGGGGATCACAAAGATGACCGCTGATCTGAAGAAGACGATGTTTTGGCCGGGCATGAAGAAGGACATTACGTACTTCGTGACCCATTGCGAGGCGTGTCAGTTGGTGAAGGAGGAGTGCAGGAACCCCGCAGGACTATTGCAGCCACTCCCGATGCCGGAGTGGAAGTTTGATGATATAACTATGGATTTTATACATGGGCTTCCCCGGTCTCGGACAGGGAATGACTCGATCTGGGTGATTGTTGATCGGTTGACGAAGGTGGCCCGCTTTATACCAATCAAGAAGGATGACTCGGTGTGAGTACTGGTACGGAAGTTCGTGGAGCAGTATATCCGATACCATGGCGTGCCCAGGACGATAGTGTCGGACCGCGATGGACAGTTTACATCCAGGGAGTGGCGGTCAGTGCAGGCATATCTGGGCACCCGATTGACTTTTAGCACGGCCTTCCACCCTCAGACGGACGGGCAGACAGAGCACACCAACAGGACATTGGAGGACTACTACGACTGTGTATACTGGGCCGAGGGGAGCCGTGGGAGAAGATGTTGCCGTTGGTCGAGTTCTCCTATAACAATAGCAACAAGTCCAGCATCAGGATGGCACCTTATGAAGCCTTGTATAGAAGAAAATGTAGGACCCCGCTTTCTTGGGTTCAAGATGAGGACCCGAAGGTGTTGGGATCAGATTTTATTGAAGACACCGAGGCACAGGTGAGACTGATAAGAAATAGGATGTTGGAGGCGCAGAGCAGACAGGCTAAGTACTATGATGCCCGACATCGTCAGGTGGAGTTTCAGGTAGGGGACCGAGTGTTCTTGAAGATCCGGCCCATGCACGGTGTCTCGCGAGTGCGCAGTCGGAGGAAGAAGCTCAGACCTAGGTATATGGGCCCTTATCGGATCCTGGAGCGGATCGGGCCCCTAGCCTACAGGTTAGAGTTGCCACCAGAGCTGGCAGCTCTACACGACGTCTTCCACATTTCTTCGCTGAGAAGGGCTCTACTACGCCCGGAGCAGCGGATTTTGACCACCGAAGGGCCGGTAGCTTCAGACCGATCTGTTCACTTGGAGCCGGTTCGGATCGACGACAAAGGAGTACGGATTTTGCGCGGCAAGAAGATCCCCTTAGTCAAGGTTCTGTGGAGAAACCACGGTCAGGAGGAGCACACCTGGGAACCGCAGGACCTGATGAGGCAAAAATACCCGGAATTGTTCAGTCAGGTATACCTCACCACCTCTTGGTATACTATAAATTACCTTTTTGTACTAAACCGGTAGGACTAGATAAGGAAAAATTGAGAACCTAGGCATGCGCAGGAAAGTAGGGGCTAATCTTTTGTTTATTGGGGAGATTGTCTTCATTTATCAAACAAGTAGTCGCTTGAACCCAATAAAAAAAAACGTATGGGATGTTACAAGTTTAATTTATTTCGGTAGAAATCCCCGTAGGCTCAACCTCAATTTCGGGGATGAAATTTTTGTTTTGTTTATTTGGATTTGTAACATCCCATTTCCGGCTAGACCCCTAGGAGTCGGTTTGTCGTGAGAGAACCCTAGAAGCCCAAGAATTGAAGTACATCGACTGAGATTTCGGGTCACGAGTTGGTCACGCCCGTGACCTATATGTCACGCCCGTGACATAGGGCGTGACTCCTTCGACGATCGTCGATCTCCGTGAGACGATCGTCGAATTTGAAACCCGGTCCTGTCACGCCCGTGACCTATGTGTCACGCCCGTGACCTAGGGCGTGACTCCTTCGACGATCATCGATCTCCGTGAGACGATCGTCGAACTTGCAGCCCGGGCCTGTCACGCCCGTGACCCAGGTGTCACGCCCGTGACCTAGGGCGTGGCCCCCTTCGGCGATCGTCGATCCCAGCGAGACGATCGCCGAGCGCGGAATTTGCAGACTTGACCCTGTCACGCCCGTGACCAAGGTGTCACACCCATGACCAAGGGCGTGACCCCCTTCGACGATCGTCGATCTCAGGAAAACGATCGTCGAGCTAAAAATTTTCAACACTGGCATGTCACGCCCGTGACCGACCCGTCACGCCCGTGACCACCCCCCCTCTTCGACGATCGTCGAGGTCAGGAAAACGATCGTCGAAATCAGAGTTTTCCACGCAGGTCTGTCACGCCCGTGACCGACATGTCACGCCCGTGACAGAGGCCGAAACGCCGGTTCAGGCCAGAAATTATTCTAACACGCGTGATAATAAATGCTGGTATGGGAAGTTACACCAGGAGTATTTATGGGCCGTTTCCAACTCTAATTATTTAATAAAATAAGAAAATGTTGGTCCAATAGGAAATCGCCACCTGGCAAACACCTCTTCGTTTCCAGCATTTCAACTGCCTCTACCATAACCGAAACACCATTAAGAGAAGCCTTCATGACCATAATTGCTTACCCCTTTCCCCTCCCCACTTGTTGATCTATAAAAGACCCCTTAGAGCAAGATGAGATGGTTACACTCTTGACTAAACAGATTCAGATAATTGTTCTTGCTGTAGGAGAAGTTCGGCAATGCCACCACTGCGCCATGGCACCCCGTCGTTCATCTCGCCTCCAAACCGCGAACAAGGTCCTCCTCTACTTCTTCTCTTATGGGTAGATCTTTGGTTCTTAGAAATGAAGTACGTGCTCAAAGGAGCCGGACCAACCTCGTGTTTTCATGGAAAACCAGGGAAAAATATTGTTTTGAGTTCACCGGAAACCGCCACCTCCGGCGGCCAAACCACCGCCGACCGATAGCCATCGCCTCAACGGAGGTGGTGGCGGTGGAGGTTGGCCAGGGAAGTGACCGGATAGCCGGCGACGGATCACGAAATAGCTACAGGAAATATGGGTTTTTTGTGTTCTGGTTTTCGGGTTTCTGTAGAAGATGAACAGTAAAATCAATTTAAAATATATAAATTATGTATATAGTACATAATGAAAAGTTAAATTATTTTAGTATATTTTGAGGCTGCAAATTGAGGCACTTAGAGGCCGATTTAGGAAAAATGACCTGTCACGGAAGTCGTAGACCTTCAAGTCTAGATTAATTTAAAATTAGTTTCAACTCGTTTGGGTAAGCGGTTTACCGCAGCACCCGTTTTAATGGGGGCTGTACCTAGGGTTGGGAAGAAACTAAAATGGATGCCCACGCTTCATACCTTGTCCAAATGACCTGAAATTTGGGCAGGGGGTTAACCTTAGCTATATCTAAAGGCAGTCTAAAAATGGTAATTTTTGGAGACACTTTGCCTAAAGTTTTTGTTTTATTTAATAAAGATAGAGGAATTTATTTATGTAGTCAAATAACCTCCAAACCCTCCCAAATTTTGGTGAGTGGTCCCTAACTATAATACTTAGCTCTGTACAAAGTTTCAACTCATTTGGATGAGTTTTGGATAGGGAGTCACCTATTCTTAACTAGGCAAAAGTGAGGCATTTTTGAGTAAAAAGTGCACGAGAGGTTGGAACGGTCAAATCACCTCAACTGAGGCTGATATCTTGACCACTGACTTGGAAGGGTTATTATAACCCACTTGGAGAAAATGGTATGATTTAGGGTTGGTTTACCTTAGGATCAAAACTCAAACCCTAAATGGAGGGTTTTGAGGGTTGTGAAGGATATGGGGGCAATTGCTCTCGTATTGCCTTGAAACTCTGTAGAGTTGATATTAGCATGATAGTAATCGTCTGGATGGAATCTTGGAGAATTTGGAGACAAGTAGATGTCTCAAAACCGTAATCTTAGCTTTAGGTTAAAATACTAATTAAGCACAATCCATCACTAATAATTATCTAAACGCTGTGAAACTCGGGTAGAGTTAGTTTTGAAGTGGGTAGAATTTATAGAAATTTTACTGGAATTTTATGATGTTTATTTCCAGCACTTCGTTTGTAAAGTTGATTATAACCCCAATTGATGTTTTAATTATTTGTACCTTACTGTTCATGGAAATCTCATGAAATATTGGAAATAAATGTTTTAGGACAGAATGGTTACCCTTGAATTTTTGTATAATTTTTAGTCTAGTAAATCCAGTACTTCCTTCACAAATGTTAAAAAGGGGTTTTATGCTTTGAAAATTATTTAGGGATGATTTTATTACTGAAAAATTATGAAACTGGGCCAGTGCTATTTTTAAGCCTTTATCTACATATTGTAAATTATTTATAAGTTTTGGAATAATATTCTCTGCACTTGGTTCATAAATAATGGAAGATAGTGAATATTGCTAAAATAGTTTTGTTGCCCTTTTGATGACAAAAAAATTATGATACTTTGGATTTACCCTATTGAGATAACCTTCTATTTATCATAAATTTGCTGGACATCTTGCATGAGAACTTAGGGTAGTTCATGTTCAAATCGGTAGCCCTTGGGATTTTCGAGGAAATTAATTAAATGCAAGATAAATTAGGAAAATTACCATATTTTGGAGTTAGGCTATTTATATCATGATAAGTCTCCAGTAAATAATTTAGGGCATTTGGATGAGTTTTGGGATCATTGCATAACCGGTTTGACATATAGGCTAGGTTGGTCTGCATATAGCAAATTTGTGAATTGCAACAGGAAATGGTCTGAGAAAGTCGTTGGAGTTAGTCATTTTGTCTGGGTGGATAATTTTGGATGATATCACAATAGGATGATATGAAGAGTGGAGAGAAGTAGTGATAGCTGGAGTTAAGAGGTGCTCGGGTTCGACGAAAGATCGTCTTTCCCGAAAAGAGGAAGGTTAAAAATCACCCTAGGATAGTCTATCGTAATATGAGAAGGGAATGGGTAAATGGGATCAACCAATAACAACAAGTTCCTTGTGAAAGGGAATGATAGGCTTCAGCTACCATCATAGTTCCTAGTGCCCTTTTTAGAGCCCTTCACGGGGAATACCGGGGGCAGTCCTGGGTTAACGTAAACTGTAATAACAAACTGACAAGAGTAACTTAGTAATTAGGGCTGCACCTATCACAAACACTATTGGCACAGGAAGATTGATGAGAGCTTCGACTCGGTTGGTTAAGAGACGGACGGGATGGTCCGGGGAGCTTCGACTCACTTGGTTAAGAGACGGACGTTTTGGTCCGGGGAGCTTTGGCTCGGTTTTTGTGTGTTTACGATTAAACTTGCATGTGCATAAAAAGGAATGAAAATTAAGGTGGTGGGTCCTCGGTATTGGAGGGTCGATGCACCGACGCCAATACGCTGACTCGGCAAGTGTGGTTAGCACTTCGCCAACAGAAGTCCGGTGCGCTAGCCGGCAAGAGTACATAGGCGTCCGCTTAGTGCACCAAGCATTGAGGCATACGATAGGTCTGACCGGTAGTGCTTTACTGGTTTAGAGGTGGGCGAGGCCCAACCAACCGCTTCCGTCTGCAACTACGGAGGTATCCTGGGAGGTAATGACTCCGAAAGGGGGAGCTAAAGGTCTGTGTGCACAGAGTCGGGTGTGTGAGTTGCACTTGCATGTTTAATCATACCCACTTGCATGTCATAGCATAATCGATTCGTTTAACCCTGACACCTAAAGTATAAGTGGTATGGGACGCTTATACATTAGGACCTGCAAAACGACCCCTTGGTCTATAAGCTTGTGTGGGCAAGTTTATAAATTAAGGTTAATTATATATATATATATATATGCTGCTGTTTGATAACCGACACCCCAACGTATAAGTGGTATGTGACACTTTATACGATGGGAGCCTTGCAGAAGATCCCTTGGCTTATGCGCTTTCGCACATAAGTTAAGGTTACTTTTCCTACTTTCTGTTATTGTCATATTTATTATAGAATTGCTAGATTAGTTCCGCTGCCATCTATTTTTTTTGATTAAATCTCCACCTTCATGTCCTTCCCTTTCTTCCTCTCCGCTCGGTACCTAGGAGCCATAGGGGAAGGGGTAGGGTATGATAGGGCTTAGTCTTTATGACTAACGGTTTTCGAACCGCATCATTTTAGGTGTACCATATAGAAGGGTCACGGGTTTTGCAGTTTCTGACAGAGTTGACCCTGCGACCATGTTACCATTATCACCAGCCGGGACATACACGGGTCAAATGCCCAATGATGGGTAGGATCCCACCAGCTCAGCAGCTAGGAGGCCGAAGACGTAGACGCAGACGTGGATTGCGAGGCGGCGACTGCAGGACGAAAACGAAGAAGCACCCAGAGATGCAGCACCAGCAGAGTACGGAGTCGGTGGAGATGGGCCAGTCTAGCTTGGGTGCTCTCGGTTCAGTGACAGTTACGGTGACGCTTAGTTTTAGTTTTGCTTCCGCGAGTGATTTGTAGTGAGGACATGATGTACCGGGCATAAGCCCGTATTTTTAGTACTCTGATGTATTATTCTGTGGACACTCCCTTCGTAGAGATTTTATTCTATATATGTGATTGATTTCCAGTGGACTCTTACTTACTTCAAATATTGTGCTACCTTTCTGTGATCGAATTGGCCGGCAGAATCAGCGCCTTATGGTGATGACCCTTCAGGACCTGAAGGTATCACCGCAAAGCGGCGATTCTAGGCCTAAGACCCCGGGTTTTAAAAAGAAAAAAAAGGGGTCTTACAAAGGACTTTAAAGTTATCTGACTTGTTTTCAAGAAGAACACCCAAGAGAATCTAGAGAAGTCATCTACAATAACTAGAGTGTAATACTTCCCTCCTAAGCTTTATACATCAATGGGTCCAAAAAGATCCATATATAGCAAGTACAGAATCTTAGGTGAGTCACTCTTATTAATTGACTTAAAGCTATTTTTAGTTTGCTTTCCTACTTGAAAAGCCTTGCATAGGCTTTCCTTCTTATAGGGGCTAAAGGGCAATCCTCTTATAAGGTTGTCCCTAGATAGCTTAGAGATGTTCTTAAGGTTAACATGACCTAGTCTCTTATGTCAAATAATATTGTTGTTACTAACAAGGTTGACAAGACATATTTCTGAACTAGCAGAGTTAAAGTTTACTAGGTATATGTTACCTTGTCTAATTCCTGTTAAAATAGTTTGGTTATTTGAAGAAATAATACATTGGGAATTAGTAAAGCAAACATGATAACCTGCATCACATAACTGACTTATGGATATTAGGTTATGTTTGAGACCATTTATATATGCCACTTTTCTGAAAGTGACAGCTCCACTATTGAAGTCTCTATAGCCTTCAGTTTATCCAAAGCTGGAATCTCCAAAGATCACTCTTGGACCTAGCTTTACCTTGAAATTGATGAGGTTATCCTTGCATCCAGTCATGTGCTTTGAGCACCCACTATCCAGATACCACTTATTCTGAGTGATAGGATAGTTCTTCACCTGCAAGGAAACAAATTAGATGTTCTTGACCTAGGTCACCTTGGGTCCTTGTATTTTTTCATAAGAAAAACTAGAAATGTAAGAATATTTAGGTTGACTTTTATAACCTGAGGGGTGAAATCTTCTGGGAGGAATTATCCATTGGGTAAATGGGTTAATGTTCTCCCTAGGTTGGTTAAGATTTTTATTAAAGTTTCTGTTAGAGTTATAAATTCTGTAATAATTATCTGGGATTGACGAACTCTGGTAAGTTCGTCGACCTGAGGTCGACAAATTGGGATAAGATCTTCGATCTCTGCTCGAAGAATGAAGGTATTCATTCTCAGGGCACCAATATCGTCGATCTCTGGTCGACGAACCATACTGGTTTCATCGATTGTAGGTCGATGAATAATTGTTGTTATGGTTTGCGTTAAGAGTTCGTCGTTTTGAGGTCGACGAACTGTTCACATTTCGTCGATTTGAGTTCGATGAAAACTGTTGCACATTGTTGCGGTTGTTTTTCATCTTATTCTTGGATTTTTGTTTTAGTTCCATTTGCTTTAATACTTCATTTACTTTATCTACTTGTTCAATATTCTTCTTACCCTTATCTGAAATGAAATTTACATGTTTAGATAACTGATTCTTTTAGATTATACGTGGTTCACTAGATGATGAACCTAGTCCTAGTTTAATGTTATTAGTCCTAGCATTTATAGTACTAGTTATGTCTAATAGTTGTAAGTTTATACCATTGAGAGATTCTTCTAATTTCTTGGCCTTACTTAGTTCAGATTTTAGGAAAACAATTTGTTCATTTGCTGAGTTAAGTTCAATTGTTAGTTTAGTATTTTCAGTAATGTGCTTCACTTAATCAGTTAATCTTTCTCTAAGAAGTTTGATTTCCTTCTCAGAGCCTATTAGATCTAAGCAAAGATTTTTAAACTCAGTTTTAAATTCTTCTGAATTAAAATCATAAGATGCAATTACCTGGTCTTCTAAAGACAGTGATTCTTCATCTTCTGTGGCTTCAGCATCTGACTGACTGCTAGAAGTATCAATTGTCATTAGGAAAACCTCTTTTGCCTTCTCTTCTTCTTCATCATCACTAGAGCTGGAAGAGGATGACTCTTCCTCTGTATCACTCCAGGTTTCTGCAACAAACCCTTTCTCCTTCCTCTTGTGTTTGCTGGAGGAGGGCTTGATGTGATGTGTTCTTCTAGAATTTTTTTCTCTTCTCCTATCCTTCTTTTGAGCTTCTAGACACTCTGAGATGAAATGTCCAGGCTTCCTGCAACCAAAATAAACAATTTCTTTAGAAGGGGTCTTGTCATACCTTGGCTTGTCATCTTTCCTAGATGACTTTCTTCTGAAGTCCTTCTTTGCCATTTTAAAGAATCTTTTGGCAAAGAGACTCATCAGCTCTTCATTGACTGGGGTCCCTTCAGATTCTTCAGCAGCCTTGAATGCAATGTTATGCTCCTTCCTGGTAGGTGTTGGAGTCTTCAATTCAACTGCTGCTTCTCTTGTCTTCATTAGTTTCTCATAGGATTTGAGCTTTACAAGGAGTGACTCAGTTGATATTTCTGTCATGCTTCTGGCTTCTCTAATTGGCCAAATCCTTGAATTCCATGAGCTAGGGAAGCACATGAAGATTTTATCATTTACTTCCGTCAGGGTGATGTCCTTGTCCAAGGTCTTTAGCTCATTGATGATAAAGCTAAGCCTGTTGTACATATCACTTACTGACTAAGCTTCATCCTTTTTGAAATTCTCATACTGTGAGATGAGATTGGATCTCCTGTCCTTTCTCTCATCAACAGATCCTGCCACCATCTGATTTAGAGAATCCCAGATGGCTTTGGCAGAAGTACACTCAGCCATCTTTTGAAAAATATCATCAAACATAGTTTGAGCTAGGATGTTCATGGCTTTGGCATCTGCAATCTTAGCTTTCCTCTGTGCATCTGTCCAATCTGGAGGTGGGACTGCACTCAGATTTGTTGAAGTTGAAGGAGTGGAGGCCACTGGAGTTGATGGTCCTATCAAAATTGAATTAAAAATGTCTTCATCAATATAGTTCATGTATAACTTTATTCTTGCCTTCCAGATGGCAAACTTAGATAAGTTGCAAACTGGAGGTCTGGTGCTAGCATAATCTTTGTTTTGTGTCATGGTATCAAATAGGAAAAGAACAAGATTTAATCAGAGATTATCTTGGGATCTTGGTCAGTCCAGGTGTTAGCCTGTTTGAATAAAAATGACTAACCTCCCTCTGATACTAATTGAAAGAAAAGGGAGAATAATCTCTGGTTAACTCTAGGGGGGGGGGGGTTAATAAAGTAATTTAAAATTCCTTTACAAATTTTTATTCACATAAAAATAGGCGATATAGTAATAACTATGAGATGATATCAGGAGCAAAGAGAAACTATACTAAACTACCACAACATAAGACAAAAAGAAAAACGGCAAGCACACAGACAACACAAGAACTTTATAGTGGTTCCCCAACTGGGTACATCCACTCTTCTACCACCCTGGTAGGAATCCAATGCTGGTTTTGACCAGGTGGCTGTCACCACAATATCTATTTTTAGGGAGATATTGCAACCCTTTTAGCTTTTGATCAGGTGCCCAAAAACTAAACTCAAGTATTTTGGAAGGTGACTTGTGAACCAGGATAACTTTTGAAGGGAGTTAAAACTCTGTACAGTGGGGTGGGAAGGAAGGTGATATTAGTATTTTATTTTCTCAAAAGCACTTTGAGAAGACTTAGTGTGGATTCCAGATCTTGTCAAAGCTCCCCCTGAGATGTAGATGTGTTCAGGATGAGAAGCTTTGTTCAGGGTGAGTAGGCCTTCAGTTTGAGAAAACTAGATCCAGGAGCTCTAGACAGATTGAGATGTATTGTCTCAACAAGTTCCTGGATGAAAAAATAAAGAAGACTCTTGATCTGTTTTTGTTGTTCTTCTTCTATCTTCTTCAGAGCACTGTGAGAGATGAGGATTGAGAGCTGCTTGAAAATATTCTGCTCTTGTGAAGGATGTCATTTGTAATTTTTGCTCTGTAAGAATTCTATCTGTGTTCTTAGTCTGTAAAAAGGTATATGTTCGAAAAAGTCTTCTCTCTATTATCCTCGACGGCCAAACTACCTTAAAAATTTGAATAACTGCAATTAATGCCTTGTTGGAAATCTGGGAAGGAAAAACAGCTAGCAAATCTGTCATTATTCATTTCCTAAACTATCCAGAGAAATATGTCAAATAAATCCTCTGATGAATACCATAATCAATACTGCCAGGAACGGCTATATTCATAGGAAATATAAGCATTGATTACTCAGGGAATTTATGACTTTAAATATAAATAAAGAGGGAACAGATAAGGAAAGAACAAAGAACAGACAGCTTACATAATTCGTCGACCAGAAAATAGATTTCGTCGACATGCACTCAGAGAACGTCGACCTGAGAAATCCTGTTCGTCGACTTGAGCTTTGCGAAGCACACGCTGAATATAAGCAACTGATTCTGCGCTCCAAGAACGTCGACCTGAGAATCTGTCTAGAGAAAACCTAATCGTCGACCTGAGCTCGAATATCGTCGAGCTCAGTTCAGATAATTAACTCTGAGTTCATCGATCGGAGATCGAAGATCATCGAGCTGAGTTTGAAAACTTCGAACTGATCAAGTTATCTTCTGAAAAACTTCTAACACTGAATCTTCTGAGGTCCTCTATTGGCTGGTCTAAGAAGGTTGACATAAAAGGACTTAGCCTAATATCTAGGACTACTAGACTAGACCCTAGCTATACAAGGTGGGTCAGACTCAGCCTAAATTAGTGAACCTAGCCCAAATCAAACTAGGGATCCAACATACTGTCCAAGTTAACATCTGCATGTTGAATTTCAGCATCAGGAACTTGATTCTGGGGAAGTTCAGCTATCTCCCCTTGATGTTAGTACCCTTAAATAAAGAATTTTCTTCTACTGCCTCCTTAGAGGCAGGATCTTCATATTCTTTTACAGGAATCTGCACATCTTGTGCAAGAATCTCAGTTTCTCCCTCATCTATATTCTTAAGTATTTCTTCTTCAGTCTCTTTTGGAATTTAATCCTCCATCTCTCTCTTAGACATTTCCTGTTCAGGAACCTTTAACTGTTCCAAATCTTGTACAACCTCCATAATTATGTTATCTGATGTATCCATGTCTGTTTCAAGAAGATCAGTGAGATTATTCTCCTGCATTTGATCTTTCTCTGGGATATTCTCCCCTACATTGTTCCCTAATTTGAGATGAGAGCCTATGAGAAATTTCTTGTGTTGGAACATCTTAGTCATCTGAGCTTGAACTTGCTTGGTCATCAGAATTATTGGAAGCATTTTCTTCCACTAGTACAGCCTTCTTCTTTTTCTCTTGCTTCTTTACCACTCCAGGTGTCTCCTTAGACAATACTCTATCCCATCTAGATAAAATCCTCATATCCATTCTGTGCATATGATTGATTTTTGTTCCAGTTTCAGGTTTAGACAATTAGGAATGGCCTGTACCAAGTATAGGCTTATTATTCTCCCCAAATTGGGCTTCTTAAGGCATTCTGTAATTTTGTCAAAGACTAATTTGCTCCAGTCAATCTTGAATTTGAAGATTACACAAGCCATTAGCTGAAACATGTTGGCTGATATCCTGTCATGTGCTCTTATTTTGCACAGCAGCACCTTCCCTATTATTTCTGACAAGAATTTCCCATGATTGTTCAAACCCTTGCGGAACAGGGTACATTCTAGCTTAGTGGTTGGATCCAATCCATACCATTCTAATGCGTCTATTGTTTTGGCAGAGTTTATTTCTTCTTCCTGGTCAATTCTAGGTATATGGAATACCTTGACAAGTCTTCTTGTTGTGATTTTCACCTTTGTTCCATTCACCTTGGACTTAATCTTTGTTGAATTTGAGTCCAGTGATGCATTTGAGAAGAATTCTGACACTTATCTTTTCCAGATATTAGTTGGTTCCGAAAGTATATACTCCAGGCCATCTTCATTGATCAGTTTTACTATCTCCTTGATTTCATCATCTGCCGACTGGAAGCCATTGCGAACCAGCTCGTATCCCTCGAAGATGTTATCGTCGTTCTTGGGAGCCATTGGAATTGAGAGAATTTGAGGAAGAAGATGTGTCGACTAAAGAAGTTCTAGGTCTCGACACTCAGGGATACTCTCAGGAAGTCAGGTAAGTGTATACGACGCCTTCTTTCTTGCCTTATTTATAGTTGAGGCCACAGAAGTTGAAAAGGCGCACTGCTAAATCTGCTCCAAGTTTTAGGAAATGACCTAGTGTCGACACACGTCTTATGTTTCAACATAAGCTTTTTGTCTATCTTCACATATTCCTTAGGGTCTCGACACTCGTATGTCTCGACACCTACTTTAGTGTCTCGTCACCTAAAGTCATCCTTTATCGACACACGCATGTGTCTTGACACATTACTATCTATAGTGTCGACACACATTCTGGTGTCTCGACACAGACTAGTCAAAATTTTGATTTCTCAAGTGTAACTACTTGACACTTATGAGTAGACTTAGTTGCTGACCTATCCGTTATATACTTATGTTATAATGATTTTACTTAAGATTTAACATTCTAAGTTCAAATTTAAATAAATTAAATTTCTCTTCTTCTAAAGTCTTAGTAAAAATATCAGCAATTTGTTTACTTGTTGGAACACATTCTAAGCTAATATCTTCATTTTCCACATGTTCTCTAATAAAATGATATCTAATTTCAATGTGCTTAGTCCTACTATGTGACACAGGATTATTTGCAATAGAAATAGCACTAGTAGAATCACAGAATAAATGAATTTTACTTAGTTGTAAATTGTAATCTTGTTATTGATGTTTAATCCAGAGCAATTGTGCACAACAACCACCAGCTGAAATGTACTCAGATTCAGCTATGGATATTGCTACACTTGTCTGCTTTTGCTGCTCCATGATACAAGCTCCTTCCAAGAAGTTGACATGACCCTGATGTGCTTTTCCTATCTTCTTTGCATCTTGCATAGTCTGTATCTGAATTGTCGATTAGATCAAAATCACTATTCCTGGGATATTATAGGCCAAGATTAGGTGTGCCCTTTAGATATCTCAGTATTCTTTTGACTGCTGTATAGTGATATTCTTTAGGGCATGCTTGATACCCAGCACAAACACAAGTGATATACATTATGTCTAGTCTACTGGCTGTTAGATAGAGTAGTGAACCAACTATGCCCTTATACAAGGTGATATCAACTGGCTTCCCAACACCATCCTTGTCTAAAGACATACTTGACCATATGGGAGTTTTCATTGACGTGGCTGTTTCCATGCTATACTTCTTGATTATCTCCTTGGTGATCTTAGACTGACTAAAGAAAAGTCCATCTAAAGTTTGCTTAACTTGGAGACCCAAGAAAATCTTGAGTTCACCCATGCTACTCATCTCAAACTTGCCTTGCATTAGTTTGGCAAACCTAGTGCAAAGTGACTCATCAATAGAATCAAATATAATGTCATCAACACATATCTGTACTAAGATGGTCTTGCCTTTGACATCCCTTATGAATAGTGTTTTGTCTATTTTCTCACTTGAGAATTTATTCTCTAGAAGGAACTTAGACAGAGTCTCATACCATGCCCTTGGGTCTTGTTTCAAACTATAGAGAGCTCTTAATAACAAATAGACATGAGTAGGTTTAGTAGAATCAACAAAACCTGAAGGTTGCTCTACATAAACTCTTTCTTTAAGATTACCATTTAGAAAGGCTAATTTCACATACATTTGATAAACTTTGAATCCTTTATAGGCTGCATATACTAGGAATAGTCTTATGGCCTCCAATCTATCCACTGGTGCAAAAGTTTGATCAAAGTCTGTCTCCTCTTCTTATCTATAACCCTTTGCAACCAGTCTAGCTTTATTTCTGACTATAACACCATTCTCATCAAGTTTATTTCTATATATCCATTTTGTTCCTATGATGTTACCGTCATATGGTCTGGAAACCAGCTTCCAAACATTGCATCTCTTGAACTGGTTCAATTCTTCTTGCATAGCACCTATCCAAAATGGATCCACCTTAGCTTATTCAAATTTCTTTGGCTCTGTTTGGGACAGGAAACTTGAGTACATCACAGTGTTGTGATGTTTGCTTCTTGTGGTCACACCCTGTGCAACATCTCCTATAATCAATTCCCTTGGATGATCCTTTAGATGCCTGATTGCAATAGGTAAAGTGAATTCTTCTCCTTGACCACCTACATCATGCTGAGCTTCTTCTCCTTGCTGTTCCTGTGCAAACACTTCCTCAACTATGTTGACTCCATCTTGCATATCCTGACTTGCTGGAACAATATCATATATAGTCAGCTCCTTTAGCTTTAAGTCTCCACCTGTTATGCTTGATGAACCTGGTTTATCATTATAAAACATAGAACTTTCATCAAATACAACATGAACAGACTCTTCCATAACTTGATCCCTCAAGTTGTAGACCTTATAGGCCTTACTATGGTCACTATAACCAACAAAAATGCCATCATAGGACTTCTCAGCAAATTTGGATATGTATGTTTTCCCATTATTTAAGACATAACATCTACATCCAAATATTCTAAAATAGTCTATGTTTGGTTTTCTGCCCTTCATAAGTTCATAAGGAGTTTTATTCAATCTTTTGTTGATTGAAGCTCTATTAAGAACATGACAAGTTGTGTTAATAGCTTTAGCCCAGAAGTATTCTGGAAGTGAAGAATCACTCAACATAGTTCTTCCACCTTCAATGAGAGTCCTATTCTTCCTCTCAATAATCCCATTCTGCTGAGGTGTTCTTGGTGAGGAAAACTCTTGCTGAATCCCTAGTTCTTCACAAAATTTTGTCATATAATCAGATTGAAATTCAGTCCCATGATCACTTCTAATTCTGACCACAGATCTGTTCAATTCATTCTGAATTTGTTTGACAAAAGTCTTGAAGATATCAGGGGTTTCAAACTTTTTCCTTAAAAAGAAAACCCAAGTGAATCTGGAATAGTCATCAACTATTACAAAAGTGTAAGCTCTCCTTCCTAAACTATGAATTGGCATAGGACCAAACAAGTCCATATGCAGGAGGTATAAACACCTCACTGAATCTTTACATTCAATACTTTTGAATGTAGCTTTGGTTTGCTTTCCTTTTTGGCATGCTGAGCATATGCTCTCCTTTAAGCATTTAATGTTAGGACCATTCCTAACAAGCTCTCTACTGAAAAGTTTGCCTATGGTCTTGTATTTCAAATGAGCTAGCCTCTTATGTCATTTGACACAGTGTGAGGCTTTCTCATTTGCAACTAGACATAAGGGTGAGTCTGACTTTAAACAAAGAAAATTCAAACAATACACATTCCTGCATCTAGTGCCAATCAAGATGACCTCTTGGTCACTTGACTTCTTTATTAGGCACTCATCTTTGTAAAAAGAAATATCACAACCAAGATCACAAAGTTGGCTTATGCTTATAAGGTTGTGTTATAATCCTTCCACATAAGCTACTTTGGTGAGAGTGACGAAGCCATTTGTGATCTTACCATAACCTTTGGTTATACCTTTGTCAGCTCCACCAAAGATCACCTTTGGTCCATTCTCCATGAAAATAAATTCCCTTAGACTTCCTCTTATTCCAGTCATGAGTCCAGAACACCCATTATCCAAGTACCAGATAGGTCTATCTCTAGTGCTTGGACATTCCTACAAAATAAGAATTTATTTTTCCTTAGGAACCCAAATTATTTTGGGTCCTAAGTTCTTGTTAGCTATGGTTCTATTAAAACCACTAGTAAACTTCATAACTAGATATCCTTTCTGAATATGAGACACTGAGTAATTGAACCAACAGTCCAAGGCAAAGTTTCCTACCTTTCCACAACACCATCATTCATATCTGTTGTACCTCCTCTTTGGAGGAACAAAAGGTACTATGTGCTGACATCCCTTAGTATAGGAATCAACACACTTGACTGTTGTAATTTGACTGGGAGCAAACAAGTGATTTTGTCTCTCAGTTGCAACTATCATTCTTGGAGCAGGCACATTAGGAATAGCTTTCCAATTCGCATATGAACTTGGTCCAACTAGTCCAGACTTCTGGATTCCTTTTCCTTTAGTCTGAATTATAGGCTGTGGAATGACTGGACTTTTTTGTCCTGTCAGCTTTTTGCCTCTTTTCTTCTTGGGTTTAACATACCCAAGACCACTTTATAGCCTTCATGGATGGGTAGTTACTGAATGATTACATCAACATCTGTCATCATACTTCAAGCTCTCCTCCAGACGGTTTCAGTCGAAATAACTTATTCCTGTACTTGATGTGACAGTTCTGACCCCTCTTGACACTTCTGTGTTGACTCAGCACATTTTCTGAAACATAAGTCTCGAGATGTCCAAAGTGTGTCGACACTTGTGTTGAGACATCTTAGCAATCTCGACACAATTCTACTTGAAAGAATTTCTTGAAAGTGTCGAGACAGTTGACTTGTCTCGACACGAGCATTGTCTGTGTCGACATCTTTTTATTCTGCCTTATGTTGAGACTGTTGGATTGTCTCGACACAACTGTCTGCTTGATGTCGAGAAGTCTGTATTTTAACCCTTCATGTGTCGAGACAGTTGATTTGTCTCGACACAACTTTACTTAGTAAAATTTCTTATCTTCTTTGTGTCGAGACAGTTTTATTGTCTCGACACAACTGCTTTAACCCTTTACAGTGTCAAGTATGCCAACTTGTCTTCAAGGTGTCGAGACAATTGACTTGTCACGACACAGCTCTCTTGAATCTTCTCTGTGTCGAATAAATTGGCTTGTCTCGTGATAGCTTCTTTAAAGATGTCGACACAGTTGAAGTGTGTCGACACTTTTGTACTTAGTCAATTTTTTGTAATGCAAGTTGCTGAATATAGACTATGCTGACTTGTCTCGACACGACTACTGCAAAGGTGTCGACACAGTTGAAGTGTGTCGACACTTTTGTACTTAGTCAAATTTTCTTTAAAAAAACAAGTTAGTTTCTTGTGTCCACCTATCCAATCAATATGTAATCCTTGAAACATAAACTGAAATATCCATCAAATACAAATATGTGTATATTATTGAGTTGAAAGGGCTTCTTCAAATCAAGTACATTGTAACCAATGTACCCAACACTATAAGTCATCTGGCATTGAGTGAGTAACCTTCACTTAATGCCTGTGGACTTAGACAGATTTCTGTCTATCCACTTCTTAGGTTAGAGTTTACCTGGCCTAGCTACTTAGGCCACCTGTCCCATCATTGTTGCTAGGACATCCCTGCATGCATGAACTCAGGCACTCATTAAATACAACTTTATGTATATCATTGACAAGATTGACTTCCTCAAATCTAGGACATTGCGGGCAATGTTACCAATAGGAGGAGACGAAGGATCTTCCAGCCCAGTCTCATGGAAGATGTTTGTGGATGTGGCTTATGTAAAATGTTACATAGGAGCCGGAGTTGTGCTAGTAAGCCCGCAGGGAACCATGATCGAGCAAGCCGTCGATTTCCTCTTCCCCGTCACGAACAATCAGGCGGAGTACGAAGCCATGGTGGCAGGCTTGCGTATCGCCAAGGAGTTAGGGATCTGGGATCTTAGATCCTTCATCGACTCAATGGTGGTCGCATCGTAGATCAGAGGAGAGTTTGAGGTGTGCGATCCCATCCTGCAGAAGTACTTGACAAAAGTTAAAGGGTTGATTGTTGGTTTCCAATCCTTCTTTGTTGAGCATGTACCCCGAGAGGCTAACGTAGAGGCAAACTATCTTGCCAAGTATGGTCCCCGGGCTGGGGGGACAGTGACCGAGTTATTTTGACCATCCATCGAGGAAGGAGAGATGATGGAGATCGAGCAAAGAGTTTCTTGGAAGGATCCATTCTTTACGTTCTTGATGACGAGTTGGCTTCCTGCTAGTGAGGGGGATTAGAGAAAGTTCCGGTATAAAGCTGCTTACTACTTGCTGCATGAAGGAGATCTCTATCACAAAACTATCTCAGGCCCTCTAGCTAGATGCATGTCAGAAGCATAAATCCCTCAAGTTCTAGAAGAGATCCATTTAGGAAAGTGTGGCAGCCACTCAGGTACTCTAACTATGGAGTATAGAATTCTAAGGCATGGCTATTTTTGGCCGACCATTCAGAAGGATGCGGAAGCCTTCTCGAAGAAGTGTTCGAAATGTTAGTTTTTTGTGCCTCTTCAGTTGCAGCCAGCTCAACAACTTCGTTCAATCACCGCTCCCTGGCCCTTTGCCATTTGGGGAATGGATTTGATTGGCCCTTTTCCCCAAGCAAGCGGGCAAAGGAAGTTTGTTCTCGTCATGATTGATTACTTCTCCAAATGGATTGAAGCAAAGGCCCTTGCTAAGACCACTTCCCATATCGTGAAGAATTTCATCTGGGGAGAGATTGCCCGCAGGTTAGGATTCCTCTTGCCATCGTCACCGACAACGACCCGCAATTTGCCAGCTTGGATCTGGAGGATTTCTGCAGGCAGCTAGGGACGGATCTTCGATTCGCCTATGTACACCCTCCTCGGAGCAATGGACAGGTCGAAGCTGCCAATAAGTTGATCATCAACCTCTTGAAGAAGAAGGCCACCAACCTAAAGGGTAACTGGGCAGAGTAACCCCCCTTGGTCTTATGGGATCTGAGAACAACTCCTAACTCAATCATGGAGGAAACACCCTTCAAGTTGTCCCATGGGTCTGAGGCACTCATCCCGGTAGAATCGAGGTTAAGATTCTAAGGGTTGTAGTAGAAGGAGAAGGCAGGGAAAAGTGGTGCTTAGAGAATGAAGATGCTCAGAAGGTTTCACTAGACTACATCAAGGAACTTCATGACTTAGCCTCCATCCGCCAGGAGGAAATCAAGAGGCGAATGACAAAGCACTTCGACAAAAATGTTCGCCTCAAACATTTCCTCGCAGGAGACCTGGTCATGAAGAAGGTGGATGCATCAGGAAGAGGAGCTATCGTCGGCAAGCTACATCCTAACTAGGAAGGACTTTTCATCATCCAGGAAGCCCTAGCCACTATGAGCTATCATATGCAAAACCCAGAAGGAAAGCTACTGGGAATTACTTGGAGCGGGGATGACCTGAAAAGGTTCTACCCTTAGCGGTAACATGTATTGCTTGCTTGTAATCACGTTTTTATATGTATATTTCCTCGCCCACGGAAGAATGGGTGATTGCGAGTTGTCTTCTTTATGTTGATCTCAAGCCAGCTGGAAGCAGTATGGTTCGACTCCACGATCGATTTGGGAAATGAGCCTTCGACCCGTTTCTCCTAAAAACCCAAGGCGGATGATGGGAAAATGCATCAGGATTTAAGCGTCCTTGTAAGATCGAGCCCCTGCATTGATGGCCTAGATCATCTCCTCCCTTGCATGTCGGCCTAGCTACCCCTGATTGCATCTCTCCTCTGACTGGAGGAACTATCAGAAACAGGCTTGGATACTAACCTCATAAACTCGATGAAGGATCGACCTCACAAAGTGACACCTTGTATAAATGCATCATCGGTTTTTGAGAAGACTAAAATGATGGAGACACGACCCCCGACATGTTGATGATGATGGAGGCACGCTTATGGAAGATCCCCCGTCCTCTCCAATCAAATACTTTCGGCACCGCAGAAACCTTGTTGATCGACGCTACAACCTCCGCCCTCGACACAAGACTTTCTCTTGATGCTTTTTATTGCTTTTGTTATTTTACTGTTATTGTTTATTTACTCTCAAATCTGGGCTATATTTATCCAGATTTTCATTTTCAGTTTGGCCTGCATTTAGCCATTTTTATGTTTTAAATTGGGAACCAAATAGCCCGGATTTTTATTAGCCTTATATAAGGCCATGTATTGTTGGAATGAGGATTGCTGATGAATGAAAAGAACTTAACTCTAAAATTTGAAATGGCCCCTTCTTGCTTTCCCTCTCCCTTGGCCGCCGGCCTCCTTCTTCTCCCCCTAGTGGTTTAGCCACAACAACTCCCCCTCCTCCCTCCTCTCTTCTCCACCACAAAATTCCTTCTCCTCTCCTACTATGACTAACAAACCGAAGGAAATCTCCCCTTAAAGATTTTGGCCTCACCTTGGCTTCCCTCATAAGGTTCAGCCAACCTTGGATTCTCCTTTTTGGTGGAATTTCGGCCAAAGGACAAGATCTACCGCAACGAAGAACCTACTTCGGCGTGAAGTGAAGAAGGCAAGCGAGTTTCTCTCTGTTGGCGTAACTCCGGCGGAACCGTATAAGAACGAAACTTTCATCGGAAACCTCTTCTGATTGGGTAACGAAATTTCTACCTTTGTGAGATTCCCTCTAGATAAAACTTGTGGTGGTTTACTTAGGCGTTGATTGTGAACTTTGATTTCATCGTGGTTTTGATCCAAACAATTTTGTAGTTTTCATCTAATCTATTTAAATTTGTGAGGATTGACGGACCTCATTTTCTTTTTGTTGGGAGAGATCAACCTTTCTCTGAATCGTTATTTTTCGGTGGATCTCTTTTGGTACAACACACGCTCGACCAGATCGGGTAGATCCTTTTTGCTTGAGAGGATGTTGGCTCATAACCTCTATATGATCTCTAAGGGTGTGGCGAACCCATACATTAGCATCAGAACAAAATCGATAGTGCTGCGTTTTATTTGTGCGAGCGTAGAATTGGAACGAGAGAGAGTAATTCAGTGTCATTTGACCGTTGCAGTTTGTCCGGTGGCGTAGCCTGCATCAATTTGGTATCAGAACGAGGTTCGTGCCAATTTATTAATTGACACCCTCCTATTATTCTTAGGATGTCGTCATGCACTTGTCTAGCACGTTTTGTTGATCAAAATTTGAAAAAAAAAATCTGGTTTGCCAATAGCGGCCAACCTTGGATTCTCCTTCTTGGTGGAATTTAGGCCAAAGGACAAGATCTACCGCAACAAAGAACCTACTCCGGCGTAAAGCGAAGAAGGCAAATGAGTTTCTCTCCGTTGGCGTAACTCTGTCGGAACCGTAGAAGAGCGAAACTTTCATCGGAAACCTCTTCTGATTGGGTAATGAAATTTCTACCTTTGTGAGATTCCCTCTAGATAAAACTTGTGGTGGTTTACTTTGGCATTGATTGCGAACTTTGATTTCATCGTGGTCTTGATCCAAATGATTTTGTAGTTTTCGTCTAATCTATTTAAATTCGTGAGGATTGGCGGACCTCGTTTTCTTTTTGGTAGGAGAGATCTACCTTTTTTCCGAATCGTTATTTTTCGGTGGATTTCTTTTAGTACAACACACGCTCGACCGGATCGGGTAGATCCTTTTCGCTTGAGAGGATATTGGCTCATAACCACTATTTGATATCTAAGGGTGTAACGAACTCGTACGATAGCATCCTAATAATAATATCGCAAAATCGGGAGTGCTGCATTTTATTTGTGCGAGCGTAGAATTGGAACGAGAGAGAGTAATTCAGTGTCGTTTGACCGTTATAGTTTGTCTGGTGACGTAGCCTGCACCAATTTGATATCATAGGGAGGTTTGTGCCAATTTCTTAATTGACACCCTCATATTATTCTTAGGATGCCGACACGCACTTGTCTAGCATGTCTCGTTGATCAAAATTTGAAAAAAATTCTGGTATGTCAATAACGGCCTAAAATTCTCAGTTTTTCTCAAAATCCAAAAAAAATTTTCTGGAAAATCTCCATCATTTTCTTAGTAGGAAATTAAAAAAATATCTTATTTTTATTAAGTATTATTAGAAAAAAAATCTTTTATAAATTTTCTTCGAGTTAGGGTCCAACCTTTTTCTCTACATGCGCACTAGACTAGGCATGGAGTATACCCCTTCTTCTTCCAATATGGAGGATGACCAGGATGCGGAACACGGTCCGACAAGGATTCATGACCTTAGGCGGGAGTTCACTGATCAGCTAACGGACATCAGGGAGATGATTCACGCACTGACTTTAAACCAAGCGGCTTCCCCTAATCAGGCGGCCCACCCACGTGACGAGGGAAATAAACATCACCGTAATCATAACGATTACGTTTCGCGTGCACCTAATCATAATAATCAGGCACCGTACGAGTTTGATATCACTAGGGCTGCTCGAATCAAACCCCCATCGTACGACGGACTAGGTGAACCCCAAGTGTTCTTAGATTAGGTTATGGAAATGGAGTGCTATTTTGAGTGGCAAAACCTGACAAACGAACAAGAGGTGTGAGTTGCGAGGATGAATCTATTAGGCAGGGCTAAAGTATTTTGGTTGAATGAGGAACGTCGTCTAGGCGCGGTGAACGGCTTACCACCCATTAGTTGGGCTGGCATGAAAGCATGTTGGCTGATCAATACGTTCATGCGTACCATCGAACGTAGATGTTTGACGATTTAGCTACCATGAGGCAAGGGAATATGTCGGTCGCTGATTACGTGAGTCATCTTAAGGGAATGATGGTCAGGTGCGATGTTAAAGAGATGTCAGAGATCACTCTCTCTAGGTTTCGAAAGGGGATCAACCCCAACATTCTGGGTAAACTCCTACGATATGGTCACACAGACTTGAACAATACCTTTAATGCTGCCTTGGATATTGAGAAGCACAATGCTTTCAATTCCAAATCTCACTTCTTTCACAAGGGAAAGTCTATCTTAGGACCACCTCCCTCTACCACCCATAAGGATAAGGTCAAGTTTCGGTCCGCTGACCGAAACATTATTGTCATTACATCTAGGAATCTGAAGAACACGATCGGGGAGAGATTGCCCATCGGTAGGATTAGCAAGATGAATGCTACGTATTTTGCGTGTGGTATTCAGGGTCATTATGCTAGCGAGTGTCCAACCAAGCCCAAGCTCCTAGCCCTTTTAGATACTTCGTCCGAGTCTGCTGAGCTCGTGTATGAGGCCGGTGACGAATCTGAGTCAGAAGGAGTACCTAGCAACTTAGAGGATGATATTAATATGACGGTGATGAGGTGTATTTTGGCTACTCCATGAGCATCGGATGATTGGAATAGGACGAATATTTTCTCCTTAAATTTCAAGAGCAGAGATAAGTGGTGCAAGTTGATTATCGATAGTGGAAGCTGTATGAACGTGATTTCGAAGAATGCAGTGTCACGAATGTTGTTAACCACCGAACCTCATCCTCACACTTATAAGGTTGCTTGGGTTAATAAGACCTCCCTTCCGGTTTTGAAGCTTTGCTTGGTTCCCCTTACCATCAAGGCTTATTCGGAGAAAATTTGGTGTGACGTCATCCCCATGGATGCTTGTCGTGTTCTTTTAGGATGTCTGTGGCTTTACGACCATGATGTTACTCACCTGGGACGTGCTAAAACTTACGAATTCAAATTTAATGGCAAGTCTGTTATTTTGAAACCCACTCCTCCTAAGGATCCTACTGTCCCTTCTAAAGACACACTTATCCCAATAGAGAAGAAAACATTAAGTCTGATAGGTAAGAAGGAGTTTGCGCGTGATACGTTTTTGGACGGTGTCATGTACGCGTTAGTTTGCCTACAAATAAAGGAGGATGTTGACTCTTTTGACAATTTACCGCCCGCATTGAGGAAACTTTTAGAAGAGTTTAAGGATGTGTATCCGGACGAGCTACCGCCAATGTTACCCCCCATGCGAGACATCCAACATGCGATAGTTTTCATTCTGGGTTCCTCATTACCCAACCTTCCTCACTACCGGCTAAACTCTTCCACACACTTAGAGTTGCAAACCCAAATTTCGGATTTGTTAAGTAAGGAGTTCATTTGCCATAGCAAGAGTCTGTGTGCCGTACCCGCTTTACTAGCCCCTAAGAAAGATGGTTCTTGGAGGATGTGTGTTGATAGCCGGGCTATTAATAAAATTATGATCAAATATAGGTTTCTCATCCCTCGCTTGGATGACTTATTGGATATGTTAGCTGGGGCCACAATCTTTTTTAAGTTGGATCTTAGGAGTGGCTACCATCAAATAAGGATTAGGGAGGGAGACGAATGGAAGACGGCTTTTAAATCAAAGGACGGGTTATACGAATGGCTAGTGATGCCGTTTGGGCTTTCCAATGCCGAGAGTAATGATGACTCATGTATTCCAACCATTCATGGGAAAATTCATAGTGGTGTATTTTGATGATATCCTCGTTTTTAGTACTTTTCTGATCGATCATGAGTCACATTTGAGGACTATCCTTACCATGCTGAGGACGAAAAAATTATTTGTCAATATCAAGAAGTGTACATTTTATGTGACGTCCGTAGAATTCCTTGGGTATATCGTGAGTTCGGAAGGCATACACGTGGATCCTAAGAAGGTCCAAGCCATTAGGGATTGGCTGGAACCCACCAACATTCGGGATGTTAGAAGTTTTCACGGTCTAGCTACCTTTTATCATCGCTTCATTCGAGATTTTAGTAGTATCATGGCTCTGATAACGGAATGTAAGAAGAAAGGTGATTTTACTTGGACCAAATCGGCTACCAAAGCATTCAAAACGATTAAAACATGGATGTCGGAAGCTCCACTTTTAAGGATGCCGGATTTTAATAAGGTTTTTTGAATTGTCTTGTGATGCGTCTAGGGTCCGCAAAGGAGGTGTTTTAAGTCAGGAGGGTCATCCGTTTGGGTATTTTAGTGAGAATCCCGCGGGTCCGAAGTTAAATTAGTCCAATTATGATAGGGAGTTTTACGTTGTTATTCATTGCCTCCAACATTGGCGGCATTATCTTCTCCCAAAGGAGTTTGTTATCCAATCCGATCACGAAGCATTGAGATTTTTTAACTCTCAAAGCAAGGTCAGTCCCCGACGTGCCAAGTGGGTCTCCTATCTACAGGAATACACATTTATAATAAAACGTCTTAAGGGGACTCTAAATCGTGTGGCCGACGCCCTTAGTCGTGTTTCTTTATTACTGTCTACGCTAAAAGTAAAGGTCATTGGGTTTGATAGGATTAAGGATTAGTACGTTCATTGTCCGGATTTCAAGGAAATCTATTTATCCGCTCAAAGTGACTCTCCCACTACCATTTCAGCCTATTATATTTGAGACAACTATCTATTTAAGCACATGAAGCTATGCATCCTTCGTTCTTCCCTACGTCATTTCATCGTTTGGGAGTTACATAACGGCGGTTTAGGTGGTCATTTTGGTTGTGACAAGACCATTACGTTAGTGGAGGATAAGTTTCATTGGCCCGGCTCAAATCAACGGTAAACATAATTGTGAAGAGTTGTCGTGTGTGCCAATTAGCTAAGGGTAATAAGACGAATGCCGATCTTTACACTCCTCTTCCAATTCCCTCCATTACTTGGGTGGATGTTAGAATGGATTTCATTTTGGGTCTACCCATCACCTTTAGACGTCATGATTCCATCCTGGTTGTAGTAGATCGTTTTTCAAAAATGGCTTATTTTATCGCTTGTAATAAGACCGACGATGCGTCGCACATTACAAAATTATATTTTAAAAAATTCGTTGCACATCGGGGCGTTCCCAAGTCGATAGTATTAGATAGGGATGTGAAATATACTATTTATTTTGGGAAGACCCTTTGGAAGCCTATGGGTACCAAACTCTTATTTTCTTTGGCCTACCATCCCCAAATGGATGGGCAAACGGAAGTAGTAAACAAATGCTTGGATTGTTAACTTCGTTGTCTGGTGGGTGAACACAAGGGTATGTGGGACTTGATCCTTCCCCACGCTCAGCTTGCATACAATAACTCTAAAAATAGATCCACGGGCTTGTCCCCCAATGAAATTGTGCATGGCTATAAGGCACTGGTGCCACTTGATTTAGTTCCGCTACCACCATCTTATAAATCAAGTAATTTTGCACAAGAGTTCGCTCTTCATGTTCACAATTTACATAAGCACATTCATGAAACGTTAACCACCCAATATGCGTCTTATCAATCTCATGCTAATGTACATACAAGAGTGTCTCACCTTAAGGTTGATGATTTGGTCTTGGTGCGTCTCATCCCTAAACGGATGCCTTCGAGTTCCATAAAAAAGTTGGCGAATCGGTGAGCCGGTCTTTTTTGAATTTTAAAGAAGTTAGGATAAAACACATATCTTTTGGAGATACCCACTGATTGGGGTATATCCCCTATTTTCAATGTTTCGGATTTAACGCCATATGTTTCTCCACCACTTGAATTATCTGCCTCTCTATTTTTTCCATCCACTGTGTCCTCTAATGGGTTGAGAGGTGAGCTGGTTCCTGGATCACTCTCTCCTACAGTTTCCACTAGAGGTACGTTGAATGTTGATGTAGAAACTTTTCTCCTTTGACTAATGATTTTCCAAGGTTCCCCAAGACCTCCTTTTTGCCTGACAGGATACTAAAGGATGAAGTGCTCACATCTCCAAGTGGTGACATTCACCGCTACTTAATCCGGCGGCATGATCGACCGACTTCCGATGACTCTTGGCTACTCGAATCGGAGGTGGCTCTTTTGGATGATGCTCTTCTACGCCAGTACATTAAAGCCAACTCATCAGTGATGAGTGCTTTCAAGCGGAGGAGGATTGATGGAGACGATGACCCCCGACATGTTGATGATGGTGGCGGCATGCTTACGGAAGATCCCTCGTCCTCTCCAATCAAATACTTGCGACGTCGCATAAACATTGTTGATCGACGCTACAACCTCCGCCCTCGACACGACTTTCTCTTGAGCTTTTTATTGCTTTTGTTATTTTATTGTTATTGTTTATTTACTCTCAAATATGGGATGTATTTATCCAGATTTTCATTTTCAGTTTGGCCTACGTTTAGCCATTTTTATGTTTTAAATTGGGATGCAAATAGCCCGGATTTTTATTAGTCTTTATATTAGGCCATGTATTATTGGAATGAGGATTGTTGATGAATGAAAAGAACTTAACCCTAAAATTTGAAATCCCCTCTTGCTTTCCCTCTCCCTTGGCCGCCGGCCTCCTTCTTCTCCCACTAGTGGTTCGGCCACAATAACGCCCTCTCCTCCCCCCTCTCTTCTCCACCATAAAATCCTTTCTCCTCTCCTACTACAACCAACTAACCGAAGGAAATCTCCCCATGAAGATTTCGGCCTCACCTTGGCTTCCCTCATAGGGTTCGACCAACCTTTGATTCTCCTTCTTGGTGGAATTTCGGCCAAAGGACAAGATCTACCACAACGAAGAACCTATTATGGCATGAAGCGAAGAAGGCGGGCGAGTTTCTCTACTTTGGCGTAACTTCGGCGGAACTGTAGATGAGAGAAACTTTCATCGGAAACCTCTTCCGATTGGGTAATGAAATTTCTAACTTTGTGAGATTCCCTCTAGATAAAACTTGTGGTGGTTTACTTTGGCATTGATTGCGAACTTTGATTTCATCGTGGTTTTGATAAAAATGATTTTGTAGTTTTTGTCTAATCTATTTAAATTCGTGAGGATTGGCGGACCTCATTTTCTTTCTGTTGGGAGAGATCTACCTTTTTCCGAATCGTTATTTTTCGGTGGATCTCTTTTGGTACAACACAAGCTCGACCGGATTGGGTAAATCCTTTTATCTTGATAGGATATTGACACATAGCCTATATTTGATCTCTAAGGGTGTGGCGAACCCGTACGTTAGCATCATAATAATACCGCAAAATCGGGAGTGCTGCATTTTATTTGTGCAAGTGTAGAATTGGAACGAGAGAAAGTAATTCGGTGTCGTTTGACCATTGTTGTTCATCGGGTGACGTAGCTTGCATCATAAAAGGCCAGCTATTAGTGATTTATTTGTCATGTAATGCAAGATGCCTCTGTTTTTGCCAAGGTTAACATACCAAGCTCTGAAAGGTACAAGTTAGCAGAAGGAGGGTGGACCCGAGCGTGTGTGTCCAGTAGGACCCCTCAAAGACCATTTCCCTTCGCTTGTACGCTGGCCTTTGTAGCCAGGTGTCAGAGCTGGAAACGATCTCCACGGTTAGATTGGGAAATGAGCCTCCGACCTGATTCTCCTAATAAACCCAGGGCAGATGATGGGACGATGCATCAGAATTTAAGCGTCCTTGTAAGACCGCGCCCTTACATTGACGATTGAGATCAACTCCCCCCTTATATGTCGGCCTAGGAACCCCCGATTGCATCTCTCCTTCGACTGGAGGAACTAGTAGGAACATGTCTGGACGCCAATCTCCAAATTTGATATAGTGAAGATTGTTGTTTCTTTAAGGTTTCATTTGTCCACAAAGATGTTGGTGCGTCTAATTCTTTTGACCATCTTCTAAGTAACAAGGCGAATCACTTTAGCACCGACAAAAGTTTTTGAGTCGTGGAGTTATTGTAGTCCAAGTCCCTGCACGAGCTCCTCTCCTGCATATCGGCTGCCAACCCCATCGGGTGAGATCGTTTCCTCGTGTGTTGTTGACGTAGTCCGAGTGCCCTATACAAGCTTCCATCCTACAGACCGACTACGAGCTCAGCCCGAGCCGACCGATCTACAGTTGAGCTCGGCTCCTGCAAGTTGTTGCCTCCACCTCCAGTTGAGCGCGGATCCTGAGAGCTGTCGACCCATCTCTAGTTGATCTCAGCTCCTACAAGATGTATCCTCAACCTCCAGTTGAGTTCAGCTCCTACTACTTGTGGACCTGTGTTTTCCACCTCCAGTTGAGCTTGGATCCTTCTAGGTGTGGACCTGTGTTTTCCACCTCAAGTTGAGCTTGAATCCTGTTAGGTGTCAACCTGTGTTTTCCGCCTCCAGTTGAGCTTAACTCCTGTTAGGTATCGACCTGTATTTTCCACCTCCAGTTGAGCTTGGCTCCTGCAAGGTGTCGACCTGTGTTTTCTACCTCCAGCTGAGCTTGGCTCCTGCTAGGTATCAACCTGTGTTTTCCACCTCCAATTGAGCTTGGCTCCTGCTAGGTGTAGACCTATATTTTCCACCTCCTGTTGAGTTTACTCCTGCTAGGTGTCGAATATAATCTTCGACGCAGATAAGCTATGCTCCTATAAGGTATGCAACTATGCAAGCACGAGCAGCGATGGGTGAGCATGCGATTGCGACCATGCAAGTGAAAGCAACAACTTGCGACTACGCGGAGTGACTATACAGATGAGAGCATCAATTGTGCGAATACGAGCAACATCAATGTGTGAATATACGAGCAGCGGGCACTCAACCTCTCTGTGCCTATGATCCTAACGAGCGTCATCAGCAGGTGAGTATTACCATGCTAGTATATAAAAGCAAGAAGAATAAAGGAAGAATTTCTAATATTATACAGCGAGTATTATATGGCTTTACAAGTTTACCTGTTTGCAAAAATTCTATTTACAAGTGTGGGCGCAGGAAGACACCGACCGACCATGACTCGTCGTCGCCAGTATCAGGCGTGTATTCCTCGTCTTGAATAATCACATCCTCTTCGTCCTTGGCATCGTCCTCGCCATACTTGTCATCGTCACTATCATCATTACTCTCTTCGCTGCTGCTGCCGGTGTCACTGGAGCCCGAAGAAGAGGTGTTGGGAATATTTCACTCAATGTTCCCAATATTTGATTCGAAGAGACATCACCATCAACCAAAGAGCATAGTTGTATTTGATGTTATTCAAGTTCATCATGGGCAGGATTTTCCTTGGAACAAGTTTAGACATGTTGTCTAAGTGATTGTGACAGGTGGTCATAAGGTAGAAATGTGGAGAGACAGAAATCTGTCTAAGTCCACATGCATTGAGTGAAGCCAGTTCACTCAACGCCAGATGCCAAGGATGGATGCTGGAAAGACTGAAAATCGTTTAAGTCCACAAGTGTTGAGTGAAGCCAGTTCACTCAACACCAGATTCCAAAAAGCACTAAGTAAGGTGTGGACAGTCAAAGCCCAATAGTTTGCAATACATAAATGCAGCTAAGTCCACAGGCGTTGAGTGATGGCAGTTCACTCAATGCCATATAATAAGAGGCATCGAGTATAACTGAGTCTGTCAAAGCCTCAACAACGGGAAGCAAAAAAATCGACTAAGTCCAGAATCATTGAGTGAGGACAGACTCAACACCTGAAAAGAAGCCTTGAGACAAGCTCAAGCATTTGAAGATTCTGTCAAGAATTCAGTCTAAGTCTAGAATCGTTGAGTGAGCACAACTCACTCAATGCCAAAGAAGAAGGCGTCGAAAAAGCAATGATCAGTCAAAGCTTAAGAAGAGATAGACAAAAGGATCTGTCTAAGTCCAGATGCGTTGAGTGAGGACAACTCACTCAACGCAAGCTCATCAAGAAGACTGGCTAAGTACAAAAGTGTTAAGTGAACGCAGTTCACTCAACGCCTCATCAACACAAAGTCAGGCACAGACAGAAGCATTGAGTGATGAAGTCTCACTCAACACATTCATTAAGAAAGATGCGGCTAAGAACAAAAGCATTGGGTGAAGCCAGTTCACTCAACGCCTTAGCATGAAGGTAGGCAGTCAGTGAAGCGGCTAAGTACAGAAGCGTTGAGTGATGAAGACTCACTCAACGCACTCAACGCCTGAAACAGTAGGAAGATTGTCCAAGGACAAAAGCATTGAGTGAAGGTCATTCACTCAACGTACTTAATGCCTAACAGTGCAGAAGTAGTTGGATAAGTCCAGAAGCATTGAGTGAAGGCAATTCACTCAACGCACTCAATGCCTGGAAGTACAGTTAATATGACTAAGGTTTTTTGCACTGAGTGAAGGCCATTCACTCAATGCACTCAACGCCTAGGATGAAACTTAGAATTTGGCTAAGTCCACAAATGCTAACGTCAGCATGAGTTAGCAAAGTTTCAAAATGTTGCGGGAAAGCAACAATACACGTCAAATGGCGACGGAAGCCTACTGTATGACTTTTTCTGTAAAAGTAGAGTTGCAGCCAACAACTACAGGTGGGCCCACAGGTCAAGTTATTGTTGGATGGCGAAAGATAAAAGGTGATTAGTTCGGCGAATGAAAAAACAACTTTTAGGGTTTATCATTTCGCAAAGAGGCGAAACTGCTATGTCTTCTCCCTCGCCATTACTGCAGAGCATGAAGCTGAAGTTCAAACCCACTATACTAAAAGTTCTTCCAGTTAGCTGTAGCAATTCTCACCAGCTACAACAAGTTCAGAAAAGCTTTCTGAGAAAGAAAACTGAGCAGAGCCTTCAAATTTTGCAGTCAATGTTAGCTGATTGAAGAGCATATAGAACTGCCAAGTCTTTGTCTTCAAAAGCAAGAACAATAACTTGGTTTCTGAGTGTCTTCCAGCACTAGCAGCTACTTCCTGAAGTTATTATTCTTGTTGTAACACCCCAATTTTTCCAGAGCTTAAGACTTAGGAATCTATCGTGCGAAGATAGGTAGCTATCGCCCGGCGATAACATTGTTTTGTTGAAACCAAGCGTTGAGTACTAGCGCGTGGCATTAGTTAGCTACCGCTCGGCGGTAGCCTGGCATTGAGAGCGTTGAGTAGCAGGCATTGAGTGGAGGCGTTGAGTGGTAGGCGTTGAGTGAGCTACAACGCAACGTTATTGTTAACGCTGGCGATAGCAATTTCTTTCCGAAAGGACCGACGACTCGGGAAGTTATCGCTGCGCGGTAGGTAGTTACCGCTCGGCGGTAGCACACAAGAGAAGTTCTGTCGTTTGGCTTTTTAGCCATCTGATTTCTCTTGGGATTTGATCCTTTGGCCTAGGACACTCCGTCCAAAGGGCATAAATAGGGCTGAAACATTCTAAACCCTCATTTATTTCTCATTTTGAGAAAGAGTTAGGGTTTGGGAGAGAGTTTGGAGGAGGAAGAAGAAGGCCTTTCTCCATCATTGACGAAGCTTTGGGGCTCGGATCGTCGATTCGAGGATAGATCCGTGGAGAGGACTTGAAGGCGCACACTTTCATCCGTGTAAATCAAGTTTTCCATGGCTAGGAAGAGGAGTCGTAAGGTAATGACATTTCTCCTCTCGGTCTTTAGGATGCGTGCATGGCATCCATTTATTTCTTGCTTTCTTTCAAGCTTTTAGGCACCAGATCTCTCAAATGAGAGGGGTTTGGGTTGTCATGGTTCAATAGGAGCAACCAGGTTGATTGTGTCCATCCTCGACATGATATTACATTAGAAATCCACTCCGCTAGTGGATTAGGCATTGCAGGTGAAGCCATAGTCGTGACCGTTGGTCCGACTCGGTGATGTTGCATAACGATCCTTAAGGATTGTGCTAGAAATCCGTTTGCGGCAAGATACCGTGTGTGATGTTTTCCACCCCTTATTTCATGCGAGAACAAATGGTGGATTAGGGAGGGAAAGGCTCTATTTTTTGATTGATGTGCGAAGGCGTGGTTTGTCTCTGTGATCGCCTGGCTATCCTGTGGCGTGCAAGTCATGCGTGGAGAGTGTCCCAGTGAGAAAAGTCTCATTCTGTTAAACTGACGAGAACGCCAAGCTTTGGACAAGCTCGGCCGATGAATCCCACAAGAGGGTGTGGTATTGTAAGGGCTCTTAACATCGGTTTGTTTGTATGATGGAATCCTGACGTGAGAAGTCAGAGCTTACAGGCAAGCCCGGGTTTTGAGACCCAAGAGCGGGTGGGGCCTAGACAAGAGTTCTGTGTGACGACTTGTATACCGTTAGGGGAAATTTGAAGTACCCGATTGATTATGCGTGATGATATATTAGATTCATGCGCTATAGGGTGCCTTGAGTAAAATCCAGGATTGCATACATGCTGCATTGTAGGCCCCTTTATTTTACCTGCTCAACATAGAAACGTGTTTGTTGTATGAGACATCCAAACCTATTTTATTGCTTTCTATGTCCATGTATATTTGCATACGAAGTGCTGACCTGCAGGGCGATGGAGTGCCCCAGGGTCTGCTAGGGATGGCCGGGAGGAGATGTGTTGGTTACACAGTTGAGGTCAACCTTTGCTGATCCACGTTACAACAAATTTTTATAGGGCAAGGATATCAAGCAAGAGCAAGCTCGCCGGCCAAAAAGGCCTAAGCCTCATGAAGTGAACTATTTGTTTAGCAGCTTTGTTTGTTGAGTGTTGTGCTTAGTGCATTATGTTTTCCGGCTTTCATGCCGAGGTAGCCTAGGAGTGTCATGGCATGTTGCTCTATTTGTTGTCATTGTTTCAGTTTTTGGACAATTGGTTATTATAAGGCCTTAAGGCCGTTCCGATAATCTTGTGGTAATGGATAACTTCTGTTTGGTTTGTTGTTTTCGCTGTTTTAATTCTGAGTTTTGAGTTGGGTAGTTTTTATATCATCTTATAATGCTTAAGCTGTAGAGGCTATATATTGTGGGGCCCCGGTTGGACCCCTATTATACGGTAATTACAGGGGAGGCGTTACAATTTGGTATCAGATCGAGGGTAGTGTCCAAGGTAAGGTTTAGTGGTCGATTTAACATAATCGGATCGTGTAAAGAATTTATCCACATAGGAGTATCGCGGGACCGTGAGTTTCCTCGTGTCTCAGTTTGCGACCTTCATGTTAGAAGGTGATGCTAAGTTGTGGTGGGTGAGCCTTAGCGGCCGCTAGTTTCCTTGATGCACCCCATCCATAGGAGAGTTCATGAATGCCTTCTCAAAGAAATATATCCCTTTGTCGTCATGGTTAGCCCTTCAGAGGCATTTTCTGCACTTGGTTTAGTGGGATAAGACTGTAGATGAGTACGTTCAGGAGTTTACTCGATTGGGTTGTTATGCTGGAACGACCATGGTCGGCGATGAAGAGAGGGGCAATCTCTTCTACCATGGGTTGAGAGAGAACTTGAGGAAACCCCTAATAGCTATGAAAAATGCGTGCTTCAACGAGTTGATTGAGGCGGCCAGGATGTTGGAAAGTGACATAGAATGAACCCAACATCTTAAGGGACTTGCAGTAAAACAGGGAGAAGGAAAGCCTTCTCAATCGTAAGGGAAGTCTGAAGGGAGTAAGTGGAAGAAGAAGCCCCATCCCTTCAAGCCATGGGAGAAGAACAGTACGATGTATGGGGGTTCTCGCTTCAAGGTACCACCATCGTGCTACAAGTGTGGCAAGCCAGGCCATATAGCTCGTTTCTGTACTGAGGGTGGCGCTGAGCAAGAGCCAAGGCAGGAGCAGTCCGCGCGTTCTGATCCCAGTGTTGCGAAGAAAGTAAAAATGGCAGAGTCGAGCGCTTCACGTTTCCAACCCGTGTAGCCAAGGGCGTACATCCTTGGGCAGTAGGAAGAGATTCAATAACCCGTTGTGGTGATAGGTATAGGAAAGTTTAATTTTATTTTCTTGCTTTAGACTTTCGAGACCTATTTTGTGTGTCGCCTGTGTTTTAGGCTTTGTTCTAGATTTCGGTTATCCCGCTAGGGTATTGTTTGATATGGGAGCGTCACACTCATTTATTGCGGAAAGCTTTATCCAAAGAATTGGAGTTGAGCCCTTTTCAGCGAACGCAGAGCTTAGGGTGCGCATGCCCAATGGGTCTTTCGTGACTACCGGGATGAGAGGTCGCATTGGTTGGAATCTAGACGGAGTTGACTTCGTGTTGGTACCGTTAGCCGAATTCGATGTGATCTTGGGGATGGATTGGCTTGCAGAGTAGTGTGCCAGTATTGACTGCCTATCCAAGGTGGTGGCCCTAAGAAGCGAAGGAAATGAAGAGGTTAAATTTTAGGGCCTTGGTGGAGTGCCCTATTCCCTGATCTCAGCCATGTAATTGGTGCTGACAGTTAACCAAGGAGGAGTAGCTTTTGTAGCATTGTTAGAAGCTCAACTTTCCAAGATATCAATTGGAGAAGTGTCGGTAGTGGCAGAATTCGAGGATGTGTTTCCTGAGGAGCTTCTTGGAGCGCCTCCTTGACGAGAGATTGATTTCTCTATTGAGTTAGTGCCAGAAGCTAGGCCAGTGTCACATCCTCCTTTTAGGATGGCATCGAAGGAGTTAGCCAAGCTCAAGGTACAGTTGCAGGAACTGTTGGAGCAGGGGTATATCAAACCCAACTCATCTCCTTGGAGTGCTCCAGTGTTGTTTGTGAAGAAGAAAGATGATAGTATGCGGCTGTGCATAGACTACCGGGAGTTGAATAAACTGACCGTCAAGAATAAGTATCTGATTCCACGGATAGATGACCTGTTCGACCAGTTGGTAGGGTCAGTGGTGTACTCTAAGTTAGAATTGAAGTCAAGGTACTACCAGTTGCAGATTCGAGACGAGGACATACCCAAGACAGCGTTTGGAACGAGATATGATCACTTCGAGTTCTCGGTGATGCCGTTCGGGTTGACGAACAAGCCATCAGTATTCATGGATTTTATGAACCGAGTGTTTCAGGAGTATTCAGACTCATTTGTGGTGGTCTTCATCGATGATATCTTGGTGTACTCCAAATAGGAGGCGGAGCATGAGACTCACTTGAGAGTAGTCTTGCAAGTGTTGAGAGAGAACCAACTTTATGCTAAGTTCTCGAAATGCGAGTTCTTGTTAGAGAAGGTGGTATTTTTGGGTCATGTGATTAGTGGTGATGGGGTGGCGGTGGATCCAACGAATGTTGAGGCCATCAAGGTTTAGCCAGTTCTAAGAACCGTGGCGGATGTCAGGAGTTTCCTTAGACTAGCTGGGTACTATAGAAGATTTGTGGAAAACTTTTTGCGGATAGCTCTGCCCTGACCCAAGGATCTTTGTGACAATCAAAGAGGGACCTTTCATCCCTATGAAGGTCTCAGTTCTGGATGCAATAGTTCAGATACCAAAGATATATTCTGAGATGACCAAGGATGAAGTCATCTTGGCCACCATGGATAAGAGGGCACATAACATCATTGTTAGTGCCATAGATGACTCAAACTTTCAGAACTTGGTTCACTGCTAGACCTCCAAGGAGATGTGGGACACTTTGTTGGTCTACATGGAGGGAACTAAAGAGGTCAAAGATGACAGGAAGTCCATGCTCAACCAAGAGTATGAGGATTTCAGGCAGTCCAAGGGAGAGAGAACAGCTGTTTGTTATGAAAGATTCTTCAAAATAGTGAATTTGTTGAGGACCTATGAGAGGGTCTTCAGTCATTATAAGTTTAATGACAAGTTCCTTATGTCTCTAACTAGAGACGTAGACACCAAGATTTGTGCCATTAGAGAGGTAGCAAAGCTGGCTGATACTCCCCCTCACACTATATTTGGAAAGCTGCTCTCTTATGAGATGCAGCTGGCTTCCAGGAAAGAGGAGGAGACCATCAGCAAATCCTAGGACAAGGAAAAGTCTTTGGCCTTCAAAGCAGACAACACCAAGAGGAGCAAGGAGAGGATTGCCTCTCCTCCAAGGAGGCCTGCTAATTTAGACAGCACATGGTCAAGCTCATCTGACAACAACATGTATGATGAAGACTTTGCTGCCTTCTTCATGAAGTTTCAGAAGTTGATGAAGAAGATGTAATGGAGGAGAAGACCATCCTCCTCCTCTCATCACAGGAAGAGCCACTCCAAGGGAGACATGTATGATACTAAACCTAATAAACAAACTTCCTCTAAAGTTGTCTGCTATTATTGCAGCAAGCCTGTGCATGTGATTGTTGACAACCCAGTTAAGAGAAGAGAGGCTAGTGAGAAAAAGATCCACCAACACAAAGGCAAGAAGGAAAAGTCCTTCATGGAAAAGAAGGATAAGAGCTGGAGTCAGTCTGACTAATCTTCCTCAGAGTTTGATGAAGAAGAAGCCTTCATTGGGCTGCTGGCTGCTATTACTGATGAACCTAAAGACTATCCTGATGCTAGGATAGGTAAGTGGGCTCCTCTATCACAGTCAGACAGTGACTCAGAGGAGGATGATGAGGATGAAAATGCCTACAGCTTCTGTGGGCTAATGGGAATGTTAGATAAAGAATCCAACCAGGTTCAACCTGGTCCAACAAAGGTACACTCTCTATCTAGCTCATCATCTGAATCAGAATATGAAACAAGTCCCAATTCTGTTGCATCTTCATCCAGTGGTGAAGAGTGCTCAGAATCCAAAGAAGATATCAACCAACTGATTGATAAGTATGGTGCCCTTCTGGGTGCTTTTAAGAGATGTAAGAAGCTGACTAAGAAGCAAGGTGAGGAGATTACCACTCTTTAGCTAGCTGCTGCCCAGCAAGCTGAGACAACAACCCTGCTAGATTAGAAAGCTAGGGAAGTCTGCCAATTGAAGAATATCTCTCTCATTCAGATTGGCACCATCAAGTTCAAGAATAGTCTTATTAGGGACCTTGAAGAGAAGCTCTAGAGGGAGAAAAGGATAGTGGCTTGTTATTCTAAGCTAAGTACCGTGCTGCCCTTGATAGACTCCTTCTCCTCTCAAAAGGGTAAGAAGGGGTTGGGATTCAAGGGAAGCACGAGAGTGGCCTATTCCAAAAGAAAAGGCAAGGCTCCAGTTCAGTCTCTAGCTTCCAAGACTCCCATTCCATTTAAGAAAGTTGTGTTACCTTCAAACATGCATGACCAAGAGAGCATCTATGATCACTTGATGAATGGTAGATCCCCAAGTATGAACAAAGGTGTTCACAACTATGGTGGATGGTATGGTAGGGGAATGAGTGCCTTTAAGGCTCCCCATGAGGAAATTCAAATGGCCCATCCTGGACCATTTGTTTTTGGTACCCAAGCCCCCGCTCTCAAGAATAAGGCAGTATCCTCCACTCAAGCCCTTCCAGCAAAGGTTCAGACCAAGAGTAAGTCTGTTAACAAGCCAGATCTAGCTATCTCTGATGTTATGAATAACATGTCATCTGCAAAGAATATTGCTGCAAATGGTAGTCAAAGCCTGCCAAGAAAGACTGTTGAAAGACTCACCTTCAGTCATATCCTTGCTGAAAGGAACTTGAAGAAGGCTGTTGCACCTCTTCCTTCTATTCAGTCAGCAGTTAACCATACTGCAGGACCAACTCAGAAAAGAAGATACAACATTCATGAGTGTTGGTGTTGTGGGAAAGTAGGGAATCTTGCCTTAGATTGCTGGAACAATCCCACTGTGCCGAGAGCTAGTGTTAGTCTTCCTACCAGAAAATCTGCAGGAAGGCATGTTCATTTTCAGGCTAATCGGAACCTAGGATCCAATAATTATTGGGGTCTTAAGGTAAGGTAAACTATGTGATGCAGGTTAGTCTAAGTACACATACCTCTATATGATACTTGGACAGTGATTGTTCCAGGCATATGACTAGAACAAGGAGCAATTTAAAGGAGTACACTCCAGTGAAGGATGAACCCAAAGTTATCTTTGGTGGTTTAGATAGAGGAGTGACAAGAGGCTATGGTAAGATTACCAATGGCATAGTCACAATCTCAAAAGTGGCTTATGTTGAAGGGTAGCAACTCAACCTCATAAGCATGAGCCAACTCTGTGATCTTGGATATATCATTTCCTTTCACAAGGATTAGTGCCAAATTATGAGCTCAAGTGACCAAGAGGCCATCTTGACAGGCACTAAGAGTGGAAATGTTAATTGCTTAAATTTCCTTTGTCTTAATAAAAACTCTCCTATTTGTCTAGTTGCAAATGAGAAAGTCTCATATTGTGTACAATGACACAAGAGACTAGCTCATTTGAATTATAAGACTTTGGCAAGCTCTTTAGTGAAGAGATAGTTAGGAATGGTCCCAAGATGAAATGCACCAAGGAAGACATTTGCTCAAAATGCCAAAAGAGCAAGCAAACCAAAGCTTTCTTCAAGGGCATTGGGACCAAATACTTTGTGAGGTGCTTGTACCACTTGCATATGGACTTGTTTGGTCCTATGCTAGTTCATAGTTTAGGTAGGAAAGTCTACACCCTTATGGTGGTTGATGACTATTCTAGGTTTTCTTGGGTTTTCTTTCTAAAGAAAAAGTCTGAAACCCTTGATATCTTCAAGAAATTTGCCAAGCAAATTCAGAATGAGCTAGACAACACTGTTGTCAAAATCAGAAGTGACAATGAGATTTAATTCTAGTTTGATAGCATGACAAGGTTCTGTGAAGAGTAATGGATTCATCAAGAATTTTCTTCTCTAAGGACACCCCAGCAAAATGGATTTGTTGAGAGGAAAAATAGAACTCTCATAGAGGCTGGTAGGACCTTGCTAAGTGACACATCTCTCCCAGAATATTTCTAGGCTGAGGAAACTAATACTGCATGTCATGTCCTTAAAAGGGCTTTTATCACCAAAAGCCATAAGAAGACTCCCTATGAGATTATGAAGGGCAGAAAACCAAACCTAGCCAATCTCAGGATCTTTGGTTGTAAGTGCTATGTGCTGAATAGTGGGAAGTCCTATGTGAATAAGTTTGTTGTCAAGTTCTATGATGGGATTTTTGTTGGGTACAACAATCATAGTAAGGCCTATAGGATCTATAACTTGGAAAGTCAAGTTGTAAAAGAGTCAGTTAATGTAGTTTTTGATGAATCAACTATGATTAATAGTGAGCTGCCAAGCTCCTCTTCTAGTACTGCAGGTACAGAGCTGTTGATGAACAAGCTAACCATCAAAGATGCTTCTCCATTAGTCCAAGATGGAGTGATTATTCCAGAAGAAGGGCAAGGCACACTTAAAGTGGATGAAGAATTACAAGATGCTTCCCCTGAAGCTAATGCTGAAAGAAGATTGCCTCAAGCTATCAGGCATCTAAGAGATCATCCAAGACACCAGATTATTGGTGATGCATACCAAGGAGTGGTGACAAGAAGCAAGAGCCTTAATACAGCAATGTATATAAGTTTCCTATCATAGGTTGAGCCCAAGAGATTTGAAGATGCTAACATAGATCTGTTTTAGATTGTAGCAATACAAGATGAATTGAATAAGTTTAAGAGATGTAAGGTCTAGAAGCTGGTTCCCTGACCTCAAGGACATAATGCCATTAGACTCAAGTGGATTTACAGGAATAAACTTGATGAAAATGGTATTATAATCAAGAATAAGGCTAGGCAAGTAGCTAAGGGGTACAAACAAGAAAAAGGTATTGAATTTGATCAAACATTTGCCCCTGTAGTAAGATTGGAAGCCATTAGACTCTTCCTTGCATATGCTGCATACAAAGGATTTAAAGTCTACCAGATGGATGTGAAGTCAGCCTTCCTGAAAGGTGACTTAAAGGAAGAAGTCTATGTTAAACAACCTCTAGGTTTTGTTGATTCTTACTCACTTGAATTTGTTTATAGACTTAGGAAAGCTCTATATGGGTTAAATCAAGCCCCTAGAGTATGGTATGAGACATTGTCTAGCTTGCTTATTGAGAATAAATTCTCAAGGGGGAAGATAGATAAGATCCTATTCCTAAGGAAATCTAAGGGCAAGATCATCATAGTCAAAATTTATGTAGATGACATTATTTTTGGGTCTACTGATGACAACCTTTGTAGGAAGTTTGCCAAACTTATGCAAGGGAAGTTTGAGATGTGTAGTATGGGTGAGCTTAAATACTTCTTGGGCCTCCAAGTAAGGCAGAATAAAGATGGATTATCCATCTCACAGTCTAAGTTCATCCAGAAGTTGATCAAAAAGTTTGGTATGGAGAATGCCTTTACTATGAAAACTCCCATGGGGTCAACTATGCCTATAGAAAAAGATGAGGCAGGGAAACCTCTTGATGAAACTTTGTATAGAGGGATAATTGGCTCCCATCTATATCTTACTGCTAGTAGGTCAGACATTATATATTCTATATGTGTTTGTGCTAGGTATCAGGCTAGCCCTAAAGAATCTCACTACTTGTTGCAAAGAGGATTTTGAGGTATCTTAAGGGCACACCAGATCTTGGCTTATAGTACCCTAGAAATAGGGATTTTGAACTAACAGATTATTCAGATGCATATTTTGCAGGATGCAAAGAGGATAGGAAGAGCACATCAGGCACCTGTGAGTTCTTGGGAGGAAGACTAGTGTCTTGGAGCAGCAAGAAGCAGACCAGTGTTGCAATCTCAACAGCTGAGTCTGAGTATATCTCTGTAGGTAGCTTCTGTGCATAGTTGTTGTGGATCCAACATAAGCTCCAGTACTATAACCTTCAGATAAGTAAAACCCCAATGTTCTGTGATTCTACAAGTGCAATCTCAATTGCTAGGAATCTTGTCTCTCATAGGAGGACTAAGCATATTGAGATTAGGTATCATTTTATTAGGGAGCATGTGGAAAAGGAAGATATCTGTCTTGAGTTTGTCCCTACAGATAAGCAAGTGTCTGATATCTTTACTAAGCCACTAGATGAAGTCAAGTTCAACACCTTCAAGTTTGAATTGGGTATGTTGAACTTGGTATAGCTTCAATTGCTCCATATAATATTTCTGTTGCAGAACTCACCATTCTTGTAGGTAGAGAAGTCTCCAAAATGGTATCAAGACTGTCACTTGACTTCAGGATTCTCAAGTGATATCAAATGGTATCAAGACTAATATGGACTCAAATGTCCAGTAAAGAAAAGATAACAGATTCTCCAATTAAGGGGGAGCAAATCCAGTAGTTGCAGGAACAAGTTGAGCTTCCTGTTAAGAGGTAGCCAACAGCTGTAGTGGATCAAAGATCAACACAGCTAATCAACAAGTTCTCAGAACTATGCACAGTCTGAGGGGGAGATCAAACCTAGTGGATGGCTGTTGCTGTGCAGCCACTACTACTACTGTCAAGATATACTACTGCAGGACAAGAGGAAAAGCCTGCACCTCCCTCACTATAGCTACATTTTGCAGAAGCTTTGAGTGGTATAGGAGTGGTATTGGCTCAAGTGGAACAATGTTAGCAGCAAGCTCAAGTGGTTGCAGTGATGTGTTATATCAGTGTATCAATACAAAAGGTATGACTCCTACTCAAGTAGTTTGATCACTAGGATAATTTCTCAAGTGGTATCAACACAGGATTTTGGCTATGATAGACAGATAAATTCTCTGGTGCATGATCCCCTCACCTCCATCCTTAGGAAATTTTTTTGAAGAAGCCAGAAAAGGGGAGAGGTAGGCAATACCCTAAAACCTAAAGGGGAAGGAGTAGAGCATACTGAGTAGAATACTGGGTAGAGCAGTACTTGTCAGAAAAGGGGAGATGGTGGATAATACATCCCTAGCGGAGATGTAGAATACTGAGGAGTGCATATTACTTGGAAACATTCAAGTAATATGAGGAGAGAAATGTTAAGCCATTGCATGATATGTCTCCACCCTCAAGTGGCTTGAGGAAAATCCTCCACTTAAGTGTTATGTAGTGAGGAGAGCTGTAAGCTTCTTTAAATTTTCAAGTGGTATGAGAAAGCTTACAACTGCTTCTAAAATTATTTGTTTTATGAGAAAATGCTTCTTAGTATTGCCGTGTGTTCTGCCTTCTTCAAATAGGGGAGATTGTTGAGAATATTACCATCAATATTTCCTAGATTTGATTTGAAGAGGCATCACCATCAACCTAAGAGCATAGTAGTATTTGATGTTGTTCAAGTACATCATGTGCAGGATGTAGCTTGGAACAAGTTTAGACAAGTTGTCTAAGTGATTGTGATAGGTGGTCACAAAGTAGAAATGTGGAGAGACAGAAATCTATTTAATTCTACAGGCATTGAGTAAAGCCAATTCACTCAATGCCAGATGCCAAGGAAGGATGCTGAAAAGACTAAAAATCGCTTAAGTCCACAAGCATTGAGTGAAGCTAATTCACTCAATGCCAGATTCCAAAAAGCGTTGAGTAAGGTGTGGACAGTCAAGGCCCAGCAGTTTGCAAGACAGAAATGCGACTAAGTCCACAGGTGTTGAGTGAAGGCAGTTCACTCAATGCCATATAATAAGAGGCGTCGAGTATAGCTGAGTCTGTCAAAGCCTCAACATTGGGAAGCAGAACAATCGATTAAGTCTAGAATCGTTGAGTGAGGATAGCTCACTTAATGCCTGAAAAGAAGCGTTGAGACAAGATCAAGCATTTGAAGATTCTGTTAAGTATTCTGGCTAAGTCCAGAATCATTGAGTGTGCACAGCTCACTCAACGCCAAAGAAGAAGGCGTCTATAGAGCAATGATCAGTCAAAGCTTACGAAGAGAGATAAAAAAATCTTTCTAAGTCCAGATGCATTGAGTGAGGACAGCTCACTCAATGCAAGCTCATCAAGAAGATTGAATAAGTACATAACTGTTGAGTGAAGGCAGTTCACTCAACGCCTCATCAACAAGAAGTTAGGCACAGACAGAAGCGTTGAGTGATGAAGGCTCACTCAATGCATTCATAAAGAAAGATATGGTTAAGTACAGAAGCGTTGAGTGAAGCTAGTTCACTCAACGCCTCAGCATGAAGGCAGGAAGGCAGTGAAGCGACTAAGCCCAGAAGCGTTGAATGATGAAGATTCACTCAACGCACTCAACGCCTGAAACAAAAGGAAGATTGTCCAAGGACAAAAGCATGGAGTGAAAGCCATTCACTCAAGGCACTCAACTCCTAGCAGTGCAGAAGAAGTTGGCTAAGTACTGAAGTGTTGAGTAAAGACCATTCACTCAACGCACTCAATGCCTGGAAGTGCAGTTAATCTTGTTAAAGGTTTTTGCGCTGAGTGAAGGCCATTCACTCAACGCACTCAATGCCTAGGATGAAACTGAGAATTTGGTTAAGTCCACAGATATTGACATCAACATGAGTCAATAAAGTTTAAAAATGTTGCGGGAAAGCTACAGTACACGACAAATGGCGCCCGAAGCCTACTGTATGAATTTTTCTGTAAAAGTAGAGTTGCAGCCAACAACTAAAGGTGGGCCCACAAGTCAAATAGTCATTGGATGGCGAAAGATAAAAGGGGATTAGTTTGGCGGATGCAAAAATAACTTTTAGGGTTTATCATTTTGCAAAGAGGCAGAACTTCTACTTCTTCTCCCTCGTCATTGTTGCAGAGCTTGAAGCTGAAGTTCAAACCCGCTTGAATAAAAGTTCTTTCAGTTAGCTGTAATAATTCTCACCAGTTACAGCAAGTTCAGAAAAGCTTTTTGAGAAAGAAGACTGAGCAGAGACTTCAAATTTGTACAGTCAAGGTTAGCTGATTGAAAAGCATATAGAACTGCCAAATCTTTGTCTTCAAAAACAAGAATAGGAACTTGGTTTCTGACTGTCTCCCAGCACAAGTAGCTATTTCCTGAAGATTATTATTCTTGTTGATGTGAAGAAAGTTAGGGCTGAGATTCTCTTGGCTCAGGAAGCAGTAGACTCAAAGAACTTCTCTGGGGTCAAATCAACAACAACAAAACTCTTTCTTCTGTAGGATCTTAACAGATCTGAGTGTAGGCTTATTTTATAAAGGCTGAGGTAACATCCTTGTGTAGATCTGAGTTGTAGGGATTGTGTGCCTGAGGTATGATCCTTGTGTGGATCTGAGTTGTAGGGCCTGTGTGTCTGAGGTAGGGCCTTTGTCCTGAGATAGGATCTGGTTCAGATTTGAGCTATAGGAGAGTTTTACTCTCTGATTGTAGGGATATCATCCTATCCTGAGTGTAGGACTATTGATTTAGTCTAAGGTAGGTGATCTGCTGATCATTGAGCTGTAAGAGCAGTTTACTCTGAGGTAGGGCCTTGTGCATGAGGTAAGTCTTGGAGGAGACTGAGAGATCCTACGGGATCTGTGTTGTAAGCTCTTTGGAGCCAAGATTTGGAGAAATACCTTGTCTAACAAGTTATTAGAAAGGTGGGAGGGATAATGGACGCACCTATAATCTGGGGAACCACTATAAACTTTATGTGTTCTTTTGTGGTGTGTGTTGAAAGTTGAAAGTAACCAACTCACAACTCACATAAAAGAAGGAAATCTCAAAAAAAAAACCAAAAACCTATTCACCTCCTCTAGGTGTTTAGCTGCCCTTGAAAACTAAAGACTTTCAAGAAGAGAGGACGCGGTCTGACAAGTTGGACTCCTCAGAGAGCATGCCGGGGATGAGGTCTGAGATTGTCAAGTGCTTGGACTATATGCCGAGTAAGCCGTCCCTCCTCTGCTTGGCGAGAACAGCTTCCCCCGTTGCTCGCGTTATGCTGCGGCAGATAGCGGACATTTCATCCCCATGGAAGTAGATCCTCTTGCCCATCCCATATGGACTTGCCTCCTGTTGTTGCCCAACCGAGCGAGTACTGGAGGGACCGGGGCGATCAACACCGGCGATCGGGCGAGTCTCCAACTCAGCAACTCGGATTTGAGAAGCCTCTAGCTCGGCTTTGGTGTTGGCGAGTTCTTGCTTGAGCTCAGAAATCTTCTTCGCCGTCTCGATCTCGGCGGCCTGCGAGTATCAACAGTAATTAGTTAGCGGAATGATCCAAGTACAGAGTAAACTAAGTCGCGCCGAGGAGGCGATCTATGTCATACTCTTTCCACCGGACCAATTGTATCCCGCGGTCGATCGCCTTCTGCAATACGATCTTTAACACCTTCTCTGTCTCGAGCAGCTTCCTCGCGGTGAAGTGCCCTAGCTCGGCAGTCCGGAGGATCGAGCGAGAAGTCTGGTGGCCAAGCTCCCCCGAGCTGAGCTCTTGTATCGACTCAGCGTCTGCTTGCCCATATAGTGCAAAGGCGACGCCGAAGGCCTCCCCCTTGTCCTCCTAATCTTCCAATCAGGTGGGTAGGTTTGTGCTCAACGTCACCTAGTGCTTGCCTTCCGACCAGGAAACCAGTTGGCGACCAAAGGCATCCTTCCCTTACTGCTCGAGGTTGTAGTTCGGGTGGTAGTAAGGCGCCCCGACATCGACTGGAGATTCCTTCTCGTCAAAAAGCTTATGAGAAAGCTTTGCTCGCTTGCTCGTATGGTACGGGGACTTGGCTTTCTCTTTCCCCTTTTTGAGCTTCTTCTGTAGTAAGCCCTTGTCGTCGGCACGTGACTGGCCCTTGCTGCTCGCTGGAGGCGGGATCTTCTCCACCCCAGATGGCAGGTTCGAAGAGTCTTGGAGCGATGATGCAACCTCCTTCGCAGGAGGAAGAGGTTCTCGCGGGACTTCACGAGTAGCTGCAGGCGATAAAGAGCAGTTAGAACAAGCAACTACAAACCGTTCAGTCCAGTGAGTATGGCAGAATCTCACCAGGTTATACCTTCGTCGAGGAAGACTTCTTCCAGCACATTGACATTCAGATTCTAGTGGATTTCATCAAGTCGTCGGCTGTAGAAGGCCTCAAAGAGCGTCTCGCACGCGCCTTCGAGGATGGGCGGCAAGAAGGCGACTTCTGGCAGTTGGTGGGGCCTCCTTGGCACCCCCTCAAATTCATCGGCAACAACGACCAGATATTCACCCCACCAATGAAATTTGTTCGCTGTTCCCACCAATGTGTAGACATGACTGCTGAAGAAGATGACTCCCTCCGAAGTCGCGGCGAAGGCAAAGACCTTCCGGAAGACGGAAAGATCAAACATGATCTTCTCTTCCCGAAGGAAGCGGAGGAATCCCATAATCATCGCCACGCCATTAGGGTTGATCTGGGCGGGGATGATTCCAAAGTGTCATAGGATATGGCGATACACGAGCCACAACGGAAGCCGCGGGATGACTTTGAAGTGGCAGAGTGGCAGGACTAGCTCACCTTCGAGGAGGGTTTTTAGTCGCTCGGCTCGGGTGGGGAGCCTGGCCGAGTATCCCTCCGACAAGTGCCGCTGGCAAAAATCTTTCAGATCTCGCTCAGTCGTTGTCGACTTCTTGAAAACCGCTTCATTGAAGTTAATCGCATGAGACTAATGGCGAGCATTGGCATCATCGCTGACCATTTTCGAGCGAGTTGAGTAAGCGAGAAGGAAAGTGTGAGTAGAGAGAGAACGAGAAAAAAGATGCGAGCAAGAACAAATACTCGCAGGCTAAGGATCATAAATCGCAACAACCCACTAAAGGTTCACCTACCTCTTCTATTTATAGGCAGAGGCCAAGGGGGGGGGGGGGGGGGGGAGGGTATATCAGTCTCGCGCGAGTATCTTCCTAAGTCGCGTGCTCGCCAAGAACTTGACCCTAGCTACTAGGCCTATCTCGCACAACGCTTTCCAGGATCTTGTTATCTCTCCAGAATCTGCATAAGACAAACTCGAAAAGTCATAGAGAGAAGACGAGCATACAGTAAAAAGAGCATAAACCTTCAACATAACCAACGCAAAATTCAAACTCGCTTATTACAAATAAAGAATGAAATTATTTACAAATGTCTCCAAGTGGCGAGTACAGCTTAATGAATGAAAGAAAAAATCCTAAGTCCTAGGAGGCCTCTGATCGTGGAGAGGAGGATGCCGCCCGACCCAGCCCATCTGGTGTGCTTGGCAAAAGTGCTCGCTAGCCACCGTTATCGCGTCATCGCCTCGCCGCAACTGTTTTTACATCCTCGCAAGTCGCTCAGCAGATCCCATGCTCGTGCGCATGTCGGCCAACTCCTCAAAATAGAGCTGGACGTGATGGTTGGTCATCGCTTGGTGCCGCTCCAACTCTTGGATCATGTAGAAGCGAGCTTCGTAAGCCACCAAGCTTTCCCAAAGCTTTTACATCTCATCCATCCCGACCTTCAGTGTCGAGATCCGATGATGAAGCTAGCAAATCGTGAGTTGGTCAAACTTGGCCTCCAGCTTGATGTAGGAGCGAGCAATGGCGTGGAAATATTCATTCTTGGAGAGCCTAAGAGCGTCGATTAAAACCGCTCCAGGAGTAGCGGGGCGACCTGTCAAAGTAGAGAGAAGTCACCAAATCAGTTAGAGGTCAACGACAACAACTAAATCAATTCTGCATCAGCATGAGCTACCTTATCAAGGAGAACGAGATCACCGAGGGGAAGGGCTGCGACAAATTGATTCTCGCGGACCTGATGATGAGCCGTCAGGGCTCTCGGCAGGCTTCCCCCGTACGCAACCTCCAAGGTCGCGACTTTTGGTCCTCGGCGAGAAGTTGTTTGGGTGCCTTTTTTCTAGATCTCGCGCTGATCTCTCCGGCGGGATCCGAGAAACCATGGCCTTCAAACAGAGTTTAGGGCAAGCTTTATTTCTCAGCGACAAATGGGGAGGCGACGGAAGTAGTATGTTCCTCGATTATCGCGGACTCGCCAGAGGAGGAGGTGGCGGCGGCAAAGGGATGCTCCCCGCCGGCAGCGTCGAAGTGGCCGAAGGAGGAGGGACTTTGCCCGTCCCAAGTTGAGAGGTCTTAGTCTTCGGAAGGTCCTTCCTCGCCGCAGGGACTTGTGTTTCTAACCCTTTCTTGGAGCCGGTGTTGATCCAGATGGTGTGTACGGTTTGAAGCGAAGGCCGAGCTTTGAGTGAGACTAGTGGAGCTCCTCGTAGAGGAGCGATGCCAAGAACCTTGCCTGTAGTGTTCAGCGGAGCTGCAAACACAGGGAACAAGTCAGTAAAGAGAGGTACAAAGCGATCAATGACTTTGTATATAAATTGCGCAAGGTGTCAACCTTGCGAGGTAGCGAGATCTGCCTGTAGTTGTGCTTGGGACCCAACGACTTCCAGAGTAGGAGGAGAAGAGGGTAAAGTCAGGAGCAGATAGCTCGGGGATGTCGCTCAACCTGAGGTCGTCAACGAGCTGTTGAATGCTAGTGGAAGGCTCGGGATGGTCCGTTGAGGAGGAGGCATTCTCGGCAGGTGGAGGCGGGTTGTTGATCTTGGGCGCGAGCGACTTCTTCAGCTTCTTTTTTAGCTTTTTCTTCTTTAGGGGAGGAAGATCGGCGGCGACCTCGCCTTCTCACAACATTTTTGGCCTTGAAGGCTCAAGAAGTCTAGATAGTGTGGCAAGGCTCTCTTGGTAGGCTTCCTCGGCAGATTTCGACATCGCGTGCGAGTTAAAAATACGTGCCTCAAAGACCAGTCACCCCCTATTTATAGAGTTCAACATGCATCCATCATAAGCTGTTGGATGTTTCTTTTTAAGCACCTACGTCACTCAAAAAGAGCAGGGATTGTGTACAACTCATATTCGTCGAGGGTGGACCCCTCCAGAGCCAAGTAACCAAGGGTAAAATTCAGCAAGTCAAGACAACAATCAGAATCAATTCACAAGGTGGATGAAGGCCTGGGAGAGTATGGCGAGCTCCACTCGCATACTTTCCAGGTAGGCGACTAGGCCTGTTACTTGCCAAGCCAGGCGAGCTACCCCAGAGAAGTCGCCTAGTCATCAGGAGGTGGGCTATAAATAAGACTTAACCCTCCCTTTGGATTGGGCTATAAATAGGACCCTAGGGGCACGAGGAGGCAGAACTTTGGAATCTCGCAAAGATCTCGAGACCTCTTTTTCTTGAACATCAGCTGAGCCATTGGATTCCTTTTTCAGAGATACTCGGTCGCGACCTTATGACTATCTCTATTAGTCACCGTGGCCTAGTTACCAGCTAGTCATCCACGTACCCTGCTCGACCATCTTTGGTCGTGGATGGATTGCTTCTTCTAAACTTTCAGGTACGTGGGGGGAACTCCCTGCCTCAGCGCCTGGGGTCCTATTTGTTGTTCGGCCAATTCCATATCTTTGCCCGTTAGCCGTCGAGCCAAACTACTGAGCCGGTAACCTTAGGTTGCCTTGATCCGAATTTTGGAGTAGGAATTTTCCCGGCTTCAATATGTGGTATGTCGAACAATGATATTTCATCTTTGAATACAAAGGAGGGGGAGAAGAATATTGAGAATTTTAAGGAGAATAATATGGATACTGTAAGTTATTGTCATACATACAACCATATATTCGTAAATACGACTGTTTTTAATATAATACAGTCTCATTTCTAAAGTAATCGCTGGTATTTTCAACCAGCTTCTTGCAAGAGTTCAAGCAAGGAGTAGTTTTTCCTACAGTTCATTGTGATGAGGAGGCTTACAAAATGTACTCGGAATATGCTCGTAAGTGTGAATTTAGCATTCAAACACAACATATATTTTACTAGACCCATACCAGGATCATTAAGGGATGAAAGTTTTCTTGTTCCAAAGCTAGTTATAAGACTATCAAGATGTGTACCAATGTATAAAAGAAACTTCATCATCTCTATACTCACATAGAATGCTTGACTTGCTTACACTTCACTGTTGATGAAGAGAGTAAGAACTGGAAGGTCTCAAATTTTATTGAAGAGCACAATCATCCGTTGGCATTACAAAAAGATGCATATTTATTAAGATCACATTGTCATATATCTGATGTCCAAGAAACATTGAATAAGAATATGGCAGGAGTGGGGATACGAACCGTTAACACGTTCACCCTCATAGCGGAAGAAGTTAGTGGTATGGAGAATGTAGATTTCACGAATTAAGATGCATACAACTTTGTGCATCGAGAAAAAAAGAGCGTTCATCGAAATTGGAGACACAACAAAATTGTTTAAAATATATAAGGTGAGACAGTTGCATGATAATATGGTCTCTTTTGATGTATAAACTGTTGGAACCCAGTTTGGATTTCGACAAGGATTACTATTAGGATGCTTAGAATGACCCAATATGTATTGTCTGGGTCATACATTTTCCAGGGTTATTGCCTTAGGAGATTTCCAGTGTTCAGAAATTCAGATCGATGAAAGTTGAGTGCAGTTCGACGAAAGCCGATCTCAACTCGACGAACTCAGAGTTATAACTCTGAGTTGAGCTCGACGAAAGCTGAGCTCCGGTCAATGAACTATGATCTCTTCTCAGAAACTCAGCTCGATGAAAGCCAAGCTCAGCTCGACGAACTCTGAGCTCACGTCGACAAATGACATCTTCAGCTCGACGAACTCTAAGCTCAGGTCGACGAAATGAAGGCTTAGTTCGACAATTTCCGTGCAGTGTTTTAGGCACTTATTTTAAGCAGAAGCAGATCAGTTTCAGGCTAAATCTCAGGCTATTTTATATTCTAAAGGCAGAATATTTTAATGAGATTAATTTCAGGCAGTTATGACTCTGAAATTTAATGCAATATATTCTAACTAATATAGCCGTTTAGGGGCAGCATTAATGTGGATATTATCACAGAGTTTATTGCTGATTAATTCCCAAGGGCAGTTTCCATTTTAAGGAATGCTCTAGCTATATCAGAGTTAATGAATCCAAATATTTGAATTCTAATCAAGCATTCCAGATATATATAAGTTTTTCTCAAGGACATAGTATGAAAAATATACACATACAGAGATATAATAAATTTTTTTTTTGACAGACTCTGCTCCAAGCTTTCTTCCAGGGGAACACATCTTGATTCTGAGATCAAAAGTTCACAATCTCTCAGATACAAATACTAGATAGAGAAGCTCTCATCAAGGCCTATACCCTAAATCAAAGCTTCCATCTCCTGATCATCTACATAACTTAGGGGGAGCTTTGACATCATCAACAATCAACTAGTCTTCTCAAAGCTTATTGACAGAGAAGAACACCATCAATCTTTTTGTTTATTTCCATCAATATATATACAGGGTTTTAACTCCCTACAAAAGTTAGATCTTTGGTTCACAAGTCACCTGATCAAAAGACTTGAGATTGGTTTTTGGGCACCTGATAAAAAGCTCAAAGGGTTGCTAGATCTCCCTTAGAAAAATTGATCTTGTGGTGGCAGGGCACTTGAGAAAAAACCTGTGGTGGCAGGTGTAACATCCCAAACTTCAAATAACTTAGATTTGGGTTAGGCATATGATGGATGCTAGGGCTTAGCTAGGTTTGACCCTAGGAGGAGGATTTAGACAAGGTGGGGCCCACTATGGGGCCCAAGTCAACCTAGGTCAAACTAGGCTAAATACAAACCCTAGCCACACCATGACCCCACCACATTGCCCTAACCCTAAATACAATCTAAGTGGACCCCAAGGTAGGCCATGGGGTCAGCTAGTTGACCCATGTTGGGTCAAGTCAACATGTTGACCTAAATAGTGAAAATGGTGCCCTAGCCCGTTTCACTAGGTTGGGTCCACCCAAACCAACCCAAATTCATCATGTGGGCATAAAGTGACCTTATAAACCCTAGGGGAGAGAAAAATAGGGTCTTGCAATAGTACTTTTGGGAGAACACTTAGGAGAGAGAAAAGAGGAGGAGTAGGAGAGAGAAGATGCTAAGAAAGGGGTTTGGACCATTTGGGCTCATCCCACCAACCCATGATGGGTTGGCTGACCATGTAGGGCTATTAGGAAGTGTGGGGACCCCACCATGCAACTTTGGGTCCAGCCAAAGCCCAAACCCGACCTAACCTAAACCATATCATTCAAAAGAGCCAACCCTCTCTTTCTCCACCACCCACCTTGGCCCCAACCTTGAAACCCGACCCATTAGGGTCTATTTAACCTAGCTGGAGTAGTGGGGCCCACTCCCAAGCAGCCAGCCAGCTCAACCAGCCCAACCCGAGCCCCCCCCACATTGGTGAAATCGCCATTCTTGGTGAAATCGCCCAAGCATTGGTGAAGTCGCCCCCCTCTCTTAACTCAGCCTAAACCGACCTCACACACTCACTCCCACTTCATCCCTACCCCAGAGAGAGAGAGAGAGAGGAAGGAAGCCACCAGCAGCCATGGCAAGCCGAGGAACTCGCCGGAATTTGCATGCTAGGGGAAACCGCCGCCACCCTCAACCACAACCACCACCACAGGTCCGTATCCCCTCCCCTCTTACTGTACTAGATTCCTAGATCTTCTAGGTTAGTAGTCAAGCTCAAAAGAGCTCGACTGTAGGCCTCTAAAGCTTGGAAAAAGCTTCAAAAATGGCGGATTTAGGGTTTTTTCGGCTTGGTTGCGCCGCCGCCGTCCGCCGCTCTCCGCCGCCCAGTCACCGGCCAACCCTAGCCCCGACCACCGTGAGGCCGGGGGATGACTTGGCCGGAGGCCCCGCCGCCGGCGATGGCCGGAAACCACCCCGCAAGGGTGGCCAGCCTCGGTTGGCCTGCATGCATGTGCATGAGGAAGATGATACAGCCACCGTTGGATATTCTTTAAGATTCGTGCAGCTACTTAAATTAAATCCTGTATTATTATCATATGAATAGTATATCAATCTGTCACACTTTTACTGTGACCTTGCATGTTGTTTATGAGGTACCTAGAGGCCCCACCTTAGGATGGACTCTGAATGAAATATTTAGGTAGATGAGTTAACTTTAAAATGCCACAGAAATCATAGGTTTTGGACCAGTAGGCTGCCCTGTAGGGCTGTTTTGCTAGGACTGCCCCCTAACTAGGGCAGAAACTAAAACTGATGGCCTGCTCAAACCCTTGGTCCAAATGGGCTGAAATTTGGGCTAGGTTACTAAATTAGGCTTATCTAGGCCCTCCCCAAAAATCAGAATTTTTGGGGAACATTTTGCTATAGTTTTTACAAAAATACCCAAAAGTAAATAAATGTGATTTTTGGAGTTTCCTAACTCCAAATGGCCCCAAATTTTGGTGGCACTCTCTCATGGGTATACTAGACCCATGGTTAAAATTTGGGCTAAATTGACTCACTGCATGATGAGGAATCTCACTTGCATGTTTGAGAAATGAAATTTGACTTGGGCTGCAAATAGCAATTTTGCAGAATTTCAAATGGCTGCCCAAGCCAAACCAGAAGCCCCCCTGACCTGAGATTTTGGTCAGAGGTATAATTAGGGCATATTCAGGCCCTGCCCAAAAATGGGCTTGATTGGAAAACAAAATGTGGGAAAATTACCAAAATACCCCTAGGGCTTAACTAGGTGATTCTTGGAGTTAGCTAACTCCAAATGGCCCCAAATTTTGGTGGCTGACCATTGGGGACCATATAGACCAGTGGTAGAAATTTCTCTGAAATTGGAACAAGTCATGTTGGGAAAGACCCACATGCAAGAATTGAACTACTTAGGCTCAGGGTGCAAATAGCAAATGTAAAACTTGTTTTGATATTTGCCTAAAGGGGGTGCATTTAGAAGGCACACCCCCCTGATTTAGTAGACCAGTAGGGTATAATTTCAAACCCTAAATTAGTTGGGATTTTTGGGAGCAAAATCCCGCACTTAGTGAATTTGACTATTTTGATAATTTGGTGAACACTTAAGCATTTTCTAAAATGATTCAAACTAGGGTTTAGAAGATTTACAAAACCCTAATGATATTATTTAAACTCACGGGAGACATATTCGAGCCCTTGAGATACGACTTGATAAATTGAAGATTTAATTTATAAGTATACGAGAAAATGACAATTTTACCCGTAACAATAACTGACTGATTCTGGTGGAGATAAAATATTGAAATAATCGATGTGTCATATCTATAATAGTCTCATGTGATTAAACACAATACATTGCATTTGGAAGTTCATTCGAGTGATCATTAGTTAGGTCATCTTACCCTAGTCGCTCAGTCTCGATAGAAGCGTCGTACGTAAATACCTATCTAGATAATACCACCCTAGATTAATGAACAGAACGATGGGGATGGTAGTGAAATTTGGAAATGGCAGGGTGGTATTAGGTCTGGGGCCACATTTAGAATAAGTAGGATTACTCTTCTAGGACCACCGGGAGATAGAATGTAAAATGGGATAGTCGTGGAAATTGGGAATAAACCCGGGTGGTGTTGATAGCACCATGAGTATAGCAACGAGTAATAGAGTGCAAATCACTTTACAATAGGCATAACGGAGTCCGACGGAAGACCGTCGCCTTTCCGATAATAATACCATAAGTCATTAGGCTACTAAGGAGTAACACTAAAGGAGAATCGTGGGTAACGGGTAAACATCAACTAAAGCTAATTATCCTTGCGAAAGGGAACTTCGGGTTTCATGCCCGTCTTGGTTCCTAGTGCCCTCGAGACCCCCTCACGGGGCATGCCTTGGGCAGTCCTGGGATTCACTCTAAATCACTAGGTATAATAAACCTTAGACGAGAGTAGTCTAATAGGTTTGGAGTTCTACGCGATAGGTTCGTCGGCTAAATAAGGTTGGAAACATCATATGGGTTACTTGCTCACCTGTTTCTTAAGGTTGGAGGGATACAAGTAATGAGCTCATCCTAACCGGGTTGGAGTGGCTTGCTCACCCAAATTGGATTGGAGGGAATGTGTTGACAATATCAGTACGAGCAGGAAGCTCAGATTAATACCTTGCATGTGCATAAAATTAGTGGCGAGTCACGCGGGACTGGCCAGTCGATGCACCGATGGCAGTACGATGACTCGGGCGAGGAGTACGGGTGGAGGGGCCAGTATGCTAAATATATAATACTGCGGAATCCCCGAAGGCGTACACTCGACCTACAAGACTGACGGGTAGTCAGCAAAATACGTACGCAAAACTCTAGAGTGCACCTAGGACGTGTACAGAGGCGTATGAGAGGGGTCTAGGTCTGGTAGTGCTTATACCTACCTAGAAGTGGAGAGCCCGCTCCACTGTTGCCGTAGCCACAACGGTAGTACCCGAGAGTGATGCAAGCTCTCAAAAAGAGGGAACTAAAGGTCTGTGATCACGGAGTCGTGTGTGTGTGTTGCACTTGCATGTTTAACATATTCATCATAACATACATTCATTCATTAGGACATACGCTTCATAGATCCTTATCATATAAATTGTATGGGCGGTTTATATGATAAGTTACTTTTGGAAACCCTAACTTATAAGTTCGTATGGGCGTTCATATAAGTTAGGGTACTTATGTGATATTGATAGGAGTAGGAGTAGCAGTAGCGTACTTTCCCTTCTGTACTACCTTTACTTCCAGTTCTACCTTTTACTGCAGTCCTTCTCTTCCTGCACTGTCTTTACTTACTTGCACTTTATATAGAACTGCTAGATCATATATAGAACTGCTAGATCATATATAGAACTGCTAGATTTTACTTACTCCTGCTAGATAGAAATGTCACCTGCTTCCACTTTGCTACCCCTTGTTGTCCTCCGCATCTTCCTTCCATCCGGTGCCTAAGAGCGACAGGAGGAGGTGTTGAGGATACGACTTAGTCTTTTTGACTAACATACGTTGACTCCCCCTTTTTAGGAGTTCGAGGAGGTGGATTAGCACGTCCAGCGGGACGAGGAGGCAGGGCATGAGGAGCAGCTACCACCACCACCAGACACTACTACCGCACGACCTCAGGTGGGAGGAGATGTAGTAGATAGCGTAGTTTACTGCTTTCTGTTTTGTGAGAGAGAGTCTGATTTCTATTGATGTATAAGGGCTTAAGCCCTACTTTCTCTTTTGTACTCATTATGGACTATAGTAGCACTTTCATTACCATATATATGATATGCTCTGTGATTTCTGTGGACATGTGTATTAGCTTGTTTATACACTTTTACTTCCGCATCTCTAGTGAAAAATGATCGTAATAGCCGGCAGAATCGGCGTCTTACGGTGTCGACTAACTCAGGAGTTAGTGTCACCGTAAGGCGGCGGTTCTGGGCATAAGATCCGGGTTAGCCTCGGGATGAGGAGACAGGATCTTACAGCAGGGCACCTGATCAAAAACCTATAGTGGATTCCAACCAAGGTGATAGAAGAGTGGATGTACCTAGGTTTATTGGGGAACCACTATAATCCTTGTGTCGTCTATGTTGGTTGCCTTTTCTGTTTGTGTGCTGTGATTTTATTTTTGTACTTATATATATCACTAACTTTTAATCCGCTATAAAAACAAGTTAATAAATTTTTAATACTCTATTCACCCCCCTCTAGAGTAAAGATAAAGTTTATCCCTCACTTTCAATTGGTATCAGAGAATTGTTTCTTTGGTTTTATAGGCTAACACCTGAACTAAATGATCTGAAAGATTTTAGTTTACCTAGAAATTTATCATGACACAAAATAAAGAGTTTTCAAGCACCAGACCTCCAGTGTGCAATCTAAAAAAATTTGCACTATGGAAGGCAAGGATTAGGCTTTACATGAATTCTATTGATGAAGATATTTATAACTTTATTTTGACAGGTCCCCCTACTCCATCTAGAACAACAAGCACTAATGCTGTTCCACCACCTGAGTGAACAGATGCTCAGAAGAAAGCAAAGATTGCTGATGCTAAAGCCATGAATATTTTGGCTCAAACAATGTCTGATGACATTTTTCAGAAAGATGCTGAATGCACTTCAGCCAAGGACATTTGGGATTCCATAAATGGAATGGTTGTTGGTTCTGCAGATGAAAGAAAGGACAGAAGATCCAACTTGATTTCTCAATATGAGAATTTCAAGAAAGATGAAACTGAATCTGTAGAAGACATGTACTCTAGACTCAGTCTCATCATCAATGAGCTGAAAACCCTTGAAAAGGATAAAACATTGACAGAAGTCAATGATAAAATCCTCATGTGTTTCCCTAGCACATGGGATTCAAGGATCTATCCAATCAAAGAAGCTAGAAATGTAAATGAGATATCTACAGAGACCTTGTTAGGCAAGCTCAAATCCTATAAGCAGCTCATCAAGACCAGGGAAGCTGAACAAAAGACCACTTCTTCAGTAAGGAAAGAGCAAAGCATTGCTTTTTAAGCAACTTAAGAAGTAGAATACATTCCAGACAATGAAGATCTATTGAGTCTCTTGGCTAAGAGATTTTACAAGATGACAAGGAAGAACTTTAGGAGAAAGTTTTCCAGAAATGATGACAAGTCAAGGTATGACAAAATCCCTACTAAAGAAATAGTCTGTTATGGGTGCATGAAATCAGAACATATCCTTCCAGAATGTCCTGAAAAGCAAAATAAAGACAAGATGAAAGAGAAGGACTCCAAGAAGTATTCACACAAGCCCTCTTCCAGCAAATACAAGAAGAAGGAAAGAGGATTTGTTGCTGAGACTTAGAGTGAATCTGAGTCAGAATCTTCATCCAATTCAAGTGAAGGTGAAGAAAAAGATGCAAAAGTAAAAGAAATCTATCTGATGGCAATCAATGCCTCATGCAGTAATTCTGAGAAAGAATCAGAATCAGAATTAGAATCAGAAGAAGATAAGGTAATCTCAACCTTTGATTTTAATTCAGAACAGTTTAAAACTGATTTAAAATTATTATGTAAAGATTTGATTCAATCTTACAAGGAAATCAAACTTCTCAGAGTAAAACTAATTGAATTTGATAATTTTTCTTCTGAAACTTAAAACTTAAAGAAGATTTAAAAATTGCTAATGAATATATACTATCTTTAGAAAATAAATTAAATGAGGCTAAGCAATTTGAAGAATCCCTTAATGGGAGAAGTATCAAATTGATGGATATCACAAGCACATTGAATGCCAGATTAAAAGGCAAACTGGGCTTGGGAGCTTCCTCTAGTCAGCCTTATGTATTTCAGAAAAATATTTTATCTAAAATAGTAAAATTTATCTCTTCTAAAGGAAAAGAAAAAGTAGATAATATTGATATAGCTACTAAAGTATCACAAAAGAATCAACCTAAGAAAAATATAAATTCACAGAAAAATTATTTTGAAAATAATTCGTCGAACCGAGCTCGACGAAACAATTATCATTTGTCGAACGGCGATCGACGATCTCTGAACCAATAATTTGGGTATAATTACTCATCAGTGGGTGCTCGATGAAATCAAAATGATTCGTCGAACAGAGATCAATGAACGTGGATCACAAATAATGCATATTATCATTCTGTGAATGGAGCTCGACGAAATGACTATCAATCGTCGAACTTAGATCAACGAAACAACTTAAATTCGTCGAACCCAGCTTTTCATAACAAAAATTTTAACCCTTTTCAAAACAAAAATCAAAAGCAAAAATTGGTTAATCCTTCTACTCAGTGGATTATTCCTCCTAGGAGATTTCATCCACTAGGTTATAAGGATCAACCAGATTGTTCCTATATTTCTAGTTATCATTATGAAAATAAATAAGGACCCAAGGTAACCTGGGTTAAGAATAACTAATCTGTTTTTTTACAGGTAAAGAACTATCCTACCACAGAGGAACAGTGGTACTTGGATAGTGGTTGCTCAAAACACATGAAGAGATCAAAAGCTAACCTAAGTGATTTCAAGGCAAAGCTTGGACCTAAAGTTATATTTGGAGACTCCAACTGTGGATAAACATAAAGCTATGAAAATGTCAAAGTTGGAGCAGTTACCTTCAAGAAGGTAGCTTATGTGAATGGTCTGAAGCATAACCTCATCTCCATTAACCAATTATGTGATGAAGGTTACCAGGTAACCTTTAATAAGTCATTATGTTCAATTACCTTTAGTTTAAATAAAATTGTTTTAACAGGAACTTGACAAGGAAATATTTATCTAGTTAACTTTAATTATGCAAAATCAGAAATCTGTTTGTTTAATCAGATTAGTAAAACTAGTGAACTATCGCATAAGAGACTAGGTCATGTAAATCTTAGGATAATAGCTAAATTATCTAAGGAAAACCTTGTCAGAGGACTACCTTATGGTTCCTATAAGAAGGAAGGACTTTGCAGGGCTTGTCAATTAGGCAAGAAAACTAGAAATAGCTTTAAATCCATCTATAAAAGTGATTCACCCCGAATCTTGTACTTGCTACATATGGAGCTTTTTAGACCTATTGCAGTACAGAGTTTGGGAGGGAAGTCATATACCTTAGTTATTGTTGATGATTTCTTTAGATTCACTTGGGTTTTTTTTCTGAAAAACAAGTCAGATAACTTTAAAGTTCTTACATATTTTCTTAAGAGCATCAAGATTGAGTACTCTACTCAGATTGCATTGATCAGAAGTGGTCATGACACTAAGTTTGAATCTCTTCTCATGCAAGAATTCTGTGAGAAGGAAGGTATCAGACATTATTTCTCTGCTTCTAGAACTCTTCAATAAAATGGGGTAGCTGAAAGGAAAAAATATAACCCTGATTAAATTTGATGGGACATTACTTGCAAATGCTCATTTGTCCCTATCCTTTTGGGCAGAGGCAGTAAGCACAACAAATTATGTCCTTAACAGAAGTCTAATTCATAAGCTAAAGTGTAAGACCCCCTATAAATTACTTAAATCATAGAAACCTAAAGTTAACTATTTTAAAGTTTTTGGTTGCATGTGTTACATTCACAATAATGATAAGAAATACCTTAGAAAATTTGTAGCCAAAGCTGCAGAAGGAATTTTTCTTGGATATTCTCAAGTTATCAAGGCTTATAGGGTTTATAATAAATCAACTCTTAAAATGGAAGAATCTGTGCATGTGACCTTTGATGAAACTAACATGTTTACAAGGAGAAAAAAATTTCTATTATAAATAATTTGCCGGTACCAAATCTGTGTGAGAAATTGGAAGATTTAATCCTAACATAAGAGGATTTATCACATCCTTCTCAACAGATTGCTAATGAAGAAAGTGATGGAGATTATGTTGAAATTATTGAACAAACAACAACAAATGTAATTCCACAAGAGGAATTAACTCCACTAGCTGTTGATGTACTAACTCCACCTACTGATCTTATCACACTTAGAGATCACCCTATATCTAAAGTGATTGGAGACATATCAGTTGGTGTGCAAACAAGGCATCAACTCAATCAAGATTAGATGCATGCTTGCTTTATTTCTCAGATAGAACCTCAATCCATAAAAGATGTAAAACAAGAACCCCACTGGATCATTGCTATGCAAGAGGAACTCAATCAATTTGAGAGATGCAGAGTTTGAGATTTAGTTCCAAGACCCAAAGACTACCCAGTCATTAGAACTAAATGGGTCTTCAGGAACAAGTTGGATGCCCAAAGAGTAATAGTAAGAAAAAAAGCTAGGTTGGTAGCCCAAGGATATTCACAGGAAGAAGGAATTGATTATGATCAAACCTTTACTCCTGTTACAAGACTTGAAGCTATTAGGATATTTCTTGCATATACAACATTCAAGAAGTTCAAGGTATACCAAATGGATGTTTTGAGTGCTTTTCTGAATGGAGAACTCAAAGAGGAAGTTTATGTTGAATAACCTCCAGGTTTTATTTCTCCAACTCACTCTTCTTATATTTCTAAACATAATAAAACTCTTTATGATCTCAAACAAGCTCCAAGAGCTTGGTATGAGACTCTTGCTAGTTTCTTGTTAGAAAATAAGTTTTTTAGAGCCTTAGTAGATAGAACTTTATTTATTAGACATCATAAACATAAAATTTTGTTAGTTCAAATTTATGTAGATGATATAATATTTGGATCTACTGATTCCAAACTTTGCAAAAGGTTTTCTGACCTGATACACTCAAAGTTTGAAATTAGTAGCATGGGTGAACTGTCCTACTTTCTTGGTCTCCAAGTGAAGCAATCCCCTGATGGTATTTTCATATCCCAATCTAAATATGCTAAGGAGCTAATTAAAAGATTTGGGTTGTCAGATGCCTCAGCCATGAAAACACCCATGCCCTCAAATGTTGTAGTTGATAATGATGAATATGGCAAGCCTGTTGATCAGAAAATATATAGAGCCATCATTGGGTCTCTATTATATATAACAGCAAGTAGGCCTGATATTATGTTTACTACATGTATTTGTGCTAGGTTTCAAATAAATCTTAAAGAATCTCACCTAATTTTAGCTAAAAGAATTTTGAGATATATAAAGGGTTGTCCAAATCTAGGACTTTGGTATCCAATAGAGTCAGAATTTGAATTAACTGGATTCTCAGATGCTGACTATGCTGGATGTAGAGGTGACAGAAAAAGCACATCAGGAACTTGTCAATTTCTTGGTGATAGGCTTGTGTCATGGTTTTGCAAGAAGCAAATTTCTGTGTCTACTTCAATTGCTGAAGCTGAATACATGACAGCTGATAGTTGTTGCTCATAGATTTTGTGGATTCAAAATTAACTTCTGGATTATGGATACAGCTTAAATAATTCAACTATATTTTGTGATATACCAGTGCTATTTCAATTGCACAAAATCCAGTTCTGCATAGTAAAACTAAGCATATAGAAATAAGGAATTATTTTCTTAGAGATAATATAGACAACAATAAAATTAATCTTGTCTTTATCTTTACTGATTTATAAAGGGCAGATATTTTCACTAAACCCTTAGATGAAAAGAAACATCTTTTCTTTATAAATCAGTTAGGCATAAAAAATGGAGACCTATTAATTTAATTTTTGGTCGGAGAACTATAAATTGGTCACCTTTTGTCGAACGGAGATCGACGATCTGTGAACTCTTCTTGAGATTTTCATCGAACGGAGATCGACGAAATCTCTTTATGAAACTTTCGTTAAACAGAACCCGACGGATTTAGTTTCTAATAATTTTCGTCAAACGGAGATCGACGAAATTTATTTGTTTCGCAAAACTTTCGTCGACTAGAGATCGACAAAACACATTTCCTTTAAGATTTTTTTCATCGAACAAGGTTCAATGTTTTGTTTTTCGTCGGACAGAGTTCGCCTTTTCAACTTCTAAAAACTTATAACTAGCTTTTCATCAAACTCTATCCCGCGCTTTTCCATTTCCCCTTTACACTTGATCTCTTGTTTTTGCAGAGCAATGGCGGTTTCTCCAGCAATCCTCGCAACAATAAAGTTTGATGCCGGTTTTGATATAGACTTTGAATCCTTCAGTCTTTCCGACCAAGTATTTAGGGACATCTTACAGCTATTTGAGGTTCAGAACCTGTGAACCTTCATGACAATAAGGATAAAACTTCCAGTGGAAGAGATTATGGAATGGGTATATACAAAAAAGATTCAGGACACTCCAGTTCTTATTAGATCTATCTCAGGACATCAGGTTCCTCTTTCACTAGAAATCTTATCTGAAATTTTTGGGTTTGTTAGTTGTGAAGAAGAAATAGAATTATCTAGTAGTGAATTTAATGAAATGCTAGATTGGTTGGGTCATGCTGAAGGAAACCCTAACCACCTTCTTAAGAAAAATCTTTCGATAGAATATAGATTTTTAGCCGATATTGTTGGAAAAGTGATGTTGTGCAAGCACTCTGCTCACGATCATATAACCAGGCACCAATTTCATATGATGTGTGCCTTGGTGAATTAGAAAAGGATTAATTGGGGATTAATTCTGTTTGACTCCATCAAGAAGAAGATTTCAGGACAATCAGGAGGATAAGGAAGAATTTTAGGAATTTTTCTACAGAAGCAATACCTAGAGCTGTTGGTCTCCCAGACCATTTTCATTAATGCTTCTAAGAAGCTTACATCTGTCCTCTTTGGCAGATGGGAAAGTACAATACCTAAGACCTCCAGGTCTTCCTCTTCTAGAGTGGCTTCTAAAGACACAAGGTCTGTACTAGCCACTCTCCCAACCCCTGAAGAGGTTTCTATTCCTCCTCATTCTTCTCCTCCACCTTCTCCTCACCAATCCCCTAGACATTCTATTCCTACTCTTCAAAACACCTTGTCTGAAGAGTTTCCCTCTACATCCTTCCAGTCTCTTTCACCAGTCCATCAGTCACCTCATTCATATACTCTTCTCTCTTATTTACCTTCTTTCACCCTACTCTCTCCATCTCCACCTCAATCTCCTGTTTAGGAAAACATCATCCCTAATATCCTTTACCCTACCTTCAATCCTCAGAATTTACCTCAGTCATTATATCTGTTTCAAAATTGTTCTACCTCAATTCCATCCTCTTCCAATCCACCCTCTGCATCTACTAAGTCTCCACCTGAGTTTATGTATGTGGATTTCTCATCCATTTCTTCTAATATTCTTGCTCTTATCACTCCTACCCTCAAGAAGCTGATAGAAGAAGCAATTGCTCCTCTTGTGGCTACCATATTTGACCTTTCTTCTAAGCTTGCCTCTTCCACCTTTGTCCCTTATTCTGAGGGCCTAGATTCTGGTCTCCCTAGATCTAAGCAGGGGAAGATGTATATTGAAGAAGCTCCGGCAGTTAATGAAGAAGTCAAAGTAGTTCCAGAGGTTGCAGCAGCAGATGCAGAAATGCTTACAGATTGTTCATATGAAGAAGCAGCAGATCTTTCAATTCCAAAAGTTATCACTGTTGGTGATATTTTTATAAATCCCACAATTGACTTATCTTCCTTATTATCTGTTTTTGAAGTTCAGCCCAATTTTGCTCCAGTTTTTGATAATTATTCTAAAGCTATAGTTTGTTATACTGCTCCAGTAGACTTTTCTATTTTAGAAGAGATTAGATCCAGTTTCAGTACTATTCCTACTAATATCTCTTCAGTCTCTGAGACTATAATAGTTGAGAATATGATAACTATCATAGAGCACATTTCTTCCCCTCCCACTTATGCTTGGGATGAAACTCCTATGCCAAATCTTGATGAAATCATGTTTCAAGATATGGAACCAGAGATTGATAGTGTTCATGCTCAAGCTATTATAGATATTGTACTTAAAGAGTCAGAAGTTCAAGCTAAGAATCAGGCTGATTTAATTAAGCAGTTAGATGAGTTTTATGATCATCTAGAAGATGAATCTGATCATGATGATGTTGATTCAGATGATTTAGAAGATTTTGGTTCAAAGAAAAGAAAAGCCAGAAGAAGGCTCCAGAAAAGGTTGCTCCTAAACCTTTAGCTACTGCTGATATTCCTTATTATATTTTGCATGGAATTAGTCTCACTCCAGATACTCCTTATTGGATGTAGTTTTCTAAAAATGAACAAAAGAACAGGAAAAAGATGAAAAGTTATAGTTCTCCTCCTTAAAGGTCTTGGAGAGGACCTCCCCCTCCTTCTCCTACAACAGGATCAACAGGAAGTGTTTCTCAAGATCATAGGTCAACTTCTCATTCAAATCAATCAAGACCTACTCAAAGTAGCAAAGACAGACCTTCAAGGTTAGAAACTCAGTCCAGCAGCCAGCAAAGAAGACAACAACAATAATATAATAATCAAAGCAGCCAGCAGACTTCTCAAGGTATTCAACAAGAAAAATCAAGTCTAGAGAGACCTCCTTCTCCAACCTTTGATCCAGAGTTGGATCCTGACTTCAGAATGGTCAGGTTTAATGAGTTGATAGCTCTCTCTCAGATTAATAAAGCCAAAGCTGAAGGGAATGATTCTTCTCAATTTTCAACAATGCCATCTTATAGAATGAAGGAATTGGATAAGTATCAGGTAAAGAACCTTTTTAATGTTGATGAATATATGCATCTCCATCCAGAGGCAGTTGTGCCTAGAGCTACTTCCTTGAAGATCATTGGCTCTCAAGACTTGAAGATGACTCAACAAGAAGCCGTAGATCCAACTAGGAAGTTGATCTTTACCAAACCTTCTTCAGATGCTCCCAAAAAGAATTCTTAGTTTTCTGATTATTCTTGAACTATTTACTATTATTGGTTTTGAACTCTCAAGACACTATACTTTATATCTACTGAGAATTTCAATTCTGCTAGATATTTATTTTTGCTTTATATTTTGTGTAATTAGTATCCTTATCCAAATAGGGGGAGATTGTTGGAACCCCAGTTTAAATTTGGGCAAGGATTACTATTAGCATGCTTAGAATGACCCAATATATATAGTCTGGGTCATAGGTTTTCCAGGGTTATTGCCTTAGAAGATTTCAAGTGTTCAGAAATTCAGATCGACGAAAGTTGAGTGCAGTTCGACAAAAGCCGATCTCAGCTCGATAAACTCAGAGTTCTAACTCTGAGTTGAGCTCGACGAAAGCTGAGCTCCGGTCGATGAACTCCGATCTCTTCTAAGAATCTCAGCTCGATGAAAGTCAAGCTTGGCTCGACGAACTCTGAGCTCAGGTCGACAAATGACATCGTCAGCTCGACGAACTCAAGGCTCAGGTCGACAAAATGCAGGCTTAGTTTGACGATTTCTAGGCAGTGTTTTATGCAGTTATTTTAAGCAGAAGCAGATCAATTTGAGGCTAAATCTCATGCTATTTTATATTCTAAAGGGAGAATATTTTAGTGGGATTAATTTCAGGCAGTTATGACTCTGACATTTAATGCAATATATTCTAATGAATATAGCCGTTTAGAGGTAGCATTAATGTGGATATTATCACTGAGTTTATTGTTGATTAATTCCCAAGGGCAGTTTCCTTTTCAAGGAATGCTCCTATTGTATCAGAGTTAATGAATCCAAATATTTGAATTCTGATCAATCATTCCATATATATAAAAGTTTTTCTCAAGGACATAACATGACACATATAAAGATACAATATAAAAAGATTTTTGACAGCCTCTGCTTCAAGCTTTCTACCAGGGGAACAAATCTTGATTCTGAGATCAAAAGTTCACAATCTCTCAGATACAAATACTGGACAGAGAAGCTCTCATCAAGGCCTACACCCTGAATCAAAGCTTCCATCTCCTGATCATCTACACAACTCAGGGGGTGTTGGGTACACTGGAAACTATGTACCAGATTTGGAGAAGCCTCCCCTTACTCAATAATATACATCAATTTGTATTTGATGGGATGTTTAAGTTCCAATGTGCAGGTTAAGAAATGCAGGAAAATTTCTAAGTACAAGTGTCGACACTTGTAAGGAATTGTGTCGACACCTAAAGCAGGAGCTGTGTCGACACCCAAGAATTATGTCGACACCTGAAACAGGAGTTGTGTTGACACCCAAGAGTTATGTCAACATCAGAAGGAAGGCATGTGTCGACACCCAGGAATTGTGTCGACACATGAATAAGGCTTGTGTCGATACACAGGACTTGTGTCGACACACACTAAACGTCATCTATCAACAATAGCTGTACTGAGTCTGAAAGGCTTATGTCGACACACAGGATTTGTATCGACACACACTCAACGACATCTGGACATACACTCAACGCTGTCTGTCAGCATCAGCTATGTTGATACCAGGAGCAGTTGTGTCGACACACAGGACTTTTGTCGACACACACTCAATGACGTCTGGACATACACTCAACCTACTTGGTCTGCATCAGTTATGTCGAGACTAGGAGCAATTGTGTCGACACACAGGACTTGTGTCGACACATACAACAGAAGATGTGTCGATAAGCAGAAGAATTACTGTGTCGACACATTGAGTGCTGTGTCGACATCATCAAGACTCGTGTCACCACTTAGTCTATTTGTGTCGACACATGTGAAGTAGTTTGCTGAGTGTTTCCTGCTGAGATATAAAGTCATTGCAGAATCAACTGTCACGGCTGTAGACTTGACAGCTGTCATAAACAACAAGTCTGACACCTTTGTCATAACTGTCAGAAGGTTGTTACAAACTGGATCAGCCGGTAACCATTGAGAAACTCTATATAAAGGACTGATCCATGACAACCAAAGAAATCAAGTTAAGCAATTACAGGGGAACAAACCAACAAAGATCCAGAGAGAGAACTCAACAACAAGAAAGGGGGAAACCCTTAAGAAGGCAGATCCTGAATAGTCTGCAAAAAAGATTCAGATCTAATTCTGAATCTAAGAAGGGAGCTATCCGAAGATCAACTTCTACTCCAAGTTAGATCAACCTCATTTTGTTCAATCAAGAAGCTTTGAAAAAGCTAAGTCAGGTTGGATCTGAAGTATACAGTTTATTCAAGAACTGATCAAGAAGCTCACACCAATTGAGAGTTATTTCTGGGTGAAATTTCTGTACAACTAAATCTTCTTTTTCCTTGTAAGATCTTTTATAGATCTTAGTTATAAGCATGTATGTATAAAGGCTGAGGTAGGGCTGAGAGCCTGAGGTGTAGGACTTTTGAATGTCTGAGTTGTAAGCCTAGTGATAAAGGCTGAGTTAGGGCTGTTGCCTGAGGTAGAGTTCTTGGGAAGAATCTGAGGTAGGACTTGTATAAGTCTGAGCTGTAGGAACCTATCAGGTTCTGAGGTGTAAGATCTGTGGATCTGAGTTAGTGGAAGGAAGTTGGGCTGAATCCAGTTCTCTACTGGATAGGTGAAGGGGGAAAGTGGATGTACCCATAACTTGGGGAACCACTATAAATTTTGTGTACTATGCTGTGTTGTGAATTGTATTTTCTGTACTGAGTTAGAAAAAGATAATTGCCTAAAATTTATTAAAGAAAATTAGAACCTATTCACCCCCCTCTCTAGGTGTCTAGGCTCTTGAAATCAAGTCTTTCAAGTGATATCAGAGGGAGGTTGCTCAAAGATTGACCTAAAAGTCTGATTGAATCTCCAAGGCAATTAATAGATTTCAAGAATGAGTTCAAATGAGAATCAGAAGGAATTTGGATCTATGAAACTGTCTATCTGCAGGAAAGAATGCTTTGGCATATGGAAGGAAAGGATAAGATTGTTCATGGAAGCATCTGATCTAAGAATCTACATCACAGTACAAGAAGGTCCTTCATTCCAATGAAGGTATCAATTCTGGATGCAAATGTTAAAACCCCAAAGAGTTATTCTGAAATGACTAAGGATGAGATCATCCTGGCAACATTAGACAAAAGAGCACAAAACATTATTGTAAGTACTATAGATGATGCCACATTTCAGATTCTGGTGCATTGCAAAACCTCTAAGGAGATGTGGGAAACCTTGATTGTCTACATGGAGGGAACTGAAGAAGTTAAAGAAGACAAGAAATCTATGCTGAATCAAGAATATGAGAGCTTTAGACAAATCAAGTCTGACAGTATAGCTGAATGTTACAAGAAGTTCTTCAGGATAGTAAATGAGCTGATGACCTATGGAAGAGTCTTCAACACATATGAATTGAATGACAAGTTTCTCTGATCACTAACAAAGGATTGGGACACAAAGATATGTGCTATCAGAGAGGTGGTCAGGCTTGCTGATACACCTCCACCCACACTATTTGGAAAGCTTATATCTTATGAAATGCAGCTCACTGCCAGAAAAGAGGAGGAGAAAAGCAGTAGGTCTGAGTACAAAGAGAAGTCAGTAGCCTTCAAGGCTGAAGACACAAGAAAGGGTAGGAGAAAGTCTCCTTCTCCACCCAGAAGGAGTGCTGAGGCAGAAGAAGAAAATACTGACAACAACACATCAGATAGCCACACCTCTGATGAGGACTTTGCTGCCTTTACAAGGCAGTTTCAAAGGTTTATGAAAAAGAAGAAATGAAGAACTAGACCATCAACATCCTTCTCTAAGGATGATTATTATAAGAAAAAGAAGACTTCCAAGGAGGACATGTATGCCTCAAAACCTAGTAAACAAACTAATTCTAAGATTGTTTGTTATTGTTGTAACAGTCCTCAACATGTCATAGCTGACTGTCCTGACAAGAGGAAGGATTCTAAGGACAAGAAGAAGCATCAAGTAAAAGGCAAGAAGGAGAAATCCTTCATTGCTCAGAAGTAGAAGAGTTGGACAGACTCTTCATCATCAGAATCAGGAGAAGAAGATGATGCAGAAGCATATTGTAAAAGTAGAGAGAAAACGACTAGAAAACAAGCCGGAACTTTGAATAATGAAAATTTTATTATCCAAAAAGATATCATTTACAAAGGTATGGCCTCCCTTTTATAGAATGGAGGAGATAGAGGAGAGTACAAACTAACAATGTGGGACTAAATAAATGTACAAAGACTGGGCGGTTTGATATGTACAGACCGCACAGTCCGCGAAATATCCAAGTCGTTGTAGACAAACCGCTAGACCGCCGAACCATAGCAGCAACCACCTGGATATGCAACTGCTGGAGAGAAGCCGCTAGACCGCACAGTCAACAACTCGCCAGATCCAAACCGCTAGACCGCACAGTCAACAATCCGCTAGGTCCAAGCCGCAGACCGCCCGGTCTCATGCTTCAACACTCCCCCTCAAGCTGGAGCATAGATATCAATCATGCCCAGCTTGTCACAGATGTGGAAGAATGAAGTAGAAACCGGCTTGGTAAAGATATCCGCCAGCTCTTTATCAGAGGTGACGAACGGAGTGCAAATCTGTCCCTTCAAGACTTCTTCCCGGATGAAATGGCAGTCAACTTCTATATGCTTCGTTCTCTCATGGAAGACCGGATTTTTAGATATGTATATAGCGGCCTTGTTATCACAGAACATAGGAAGAGGATAGTCGTAGACCTCTCCTAGGTCAAACATGAGAGCCCTCATCCATTTTAGTTCACACGTGGTTGACGCCATACTCCGATATTCAGCTTCTGCACTCGACCTTGAGACAACAGACTGCTTCTTGCTCTTCCAACTCACAAGATTACCTCCAATAAAGGTGCAAAACCCAGATGTAGACTTCCGATCACCTTTATCATCCGCATAGCTTGAGTCTGAATAGGCTTCAACTCTCAGATGACCATGCTTCTGAAAGAGTAACCCTTTTCCTGGTGCTGCTTTGACATACTCTAATATCTTTAAGGCAGATTGAAGATGACATTCCCTGGGAGCCTGCATGAACTGACTAACCTTGCCTACAGCATATGAGATGTCAGGTCTGGTCACTGTGAGATAAATGAGTTTGCCTACCAGACGTCTATACCTCGTGACATCAGATACAAGAGGTGAGTCATCTGTCCATGTCTTGTCTTCTCCAGTAGCCATGGGATACCGAGCTGGTTTGGCACCGGTCAGTCCTGCATCTTGTAGAAGATTAAGAGCATACTTCCGTTGAGAGAGGACCAGCGAGTCAGGCTTCCGAGAGATTTCTATCCCCAAAAAGTACTTTGGGGAGCCCATGTCCTTCGTAACAAGGTGTTGACGGAGGTGTTTCTTTGTTAAGTCCACCCCAGCTTGGTCATCGCCGGTCAGAAGAATATCGTCTACATAAACTGCCAAAACCACAAGGCCCGATGCGGTTTTGCGAATAAACAGAGAGTGATCAGCTGAACTTCTCGCAAAGCCAATAACAGCCACAATGCTACTGAACTTGTCGAACCATGCCCGAGGGCTCTGTTTTAGTCCATAGATGGCCTTCTTCAACTGACATACACGTGTCTCCCCCTGAGCAACATACCCCGGAGGTTGCTCCATATAAACATCCTCGTGAAGATCCCCATATAGAAAAGCATTTTTGACATCAAGCTGAGAAATAGTCCAATCCCGGTTGACGGCCACAGAGAGAAGAACACGGATGGTGCTGAGGCGAGCAACTGGGGAAAACGTATCAAAGTAGTCAACCCCATAAGTCTGAGTATAGCCTTTGGCCACCAGTCGGGCCTTGTAGCGTTCCACAGAGCCATCGGGGCGAAATTTCACAACAAACACCCAGCGACAGCCAACGACATCAGTGCCCACTGGTGGAGAAACAAGGGTCCAGGTACCTCGTTCAGTAAGAGTGGCGATTTCCTCATCCATGGCAGATTTCCAGTGAGGAATAGCAAGAGCCTCCTGGTAGGTGCGAGGAGTAGTAGTAGCCGAGATTGCCAAAGCAAAATGCCTGCGAGAAGGAGTAAGCTGATCATAGGAAACAACAGCCGCAAGCGGATGTTGGGTGCACGCCCGCACCCCTTTGCGAAGAGCAACATGGAGATCTAGGTCGTCTTGAGCCTCAGGAACCGGAGCGTCCGTGGCGGAGAAAGCTGGCCCGGGACTTGAGAGAGACGGCGGTGGAGAAACGGGAGAAGGGGAAAGAGGTATAACAGGTAGAGGAGGCGGAGCAGACATGGGAGGGGAGACGTCGATATGCGAGGAAGGAACACAAGGTAATGGTGGAGAGGAAGAGAGGTCAGGAGGAGGAGGAGATGGAGATGAGAAGTAGGAAGCATTTTCAAAGAAGGTGACGTCCGCGGAAACAAACTGTTTTCGCAGAATGGGGTCAAAGCAACAATAGCCTTTTTGAGTGGCGGAGTAACCCAAAAAGACACATTTGGTGGAGCGGGGGGAAAGTTTATCCCGGGTAGCGGACGGAGCATGCACAAATGCCGTACACCCAAAGATACGAAGGGGGAGAGGAAAGGGTTCCTTGCCGGGGTAGAGAATGGAGAAGGGAGTCTTGCGATGAAGGACAGTAGAGGGAATACGATTGATGAGATAGCAGGCAAGAACAACAGCATAGCCCCAATAGGAGCGAGGCACATGCATCTGTGTCATAAGAGTGCGAGCGACGTCGAGAAGATGACGGTTTTTACGTTCCGCCACCCCATTTTGTTGGGAGGTGTAAACACAGCTGGTCTGATGGAGAAGACCATGTTGCATACAAAAGGAGGAAAACTCATGACTAAGGTATTCTTTAGCATTGTCAGAGCGAAGAAATTTAATAGAAACCTCAAATTGAGTTTTAATCATATTATAAAAAGTTTGCCATACAGAAAAGAGTTCAGAGCGATCTTTTAACAGAGACACCCAAGTACATCGAGTGAAATCATCAATAAAAGTTACAAAATAAGAGCTACCCCGACCAACGGTGAGAGTAGGAGCAGGTCCCCAGACATCAGAATGAATGAGATCAAAGGGGCGAGAGGAACCACGGCCTTGCTTTGGTGGGAAGGGGGAACGGTGATGTTTGCCCAACTGACATGCGTCACAGTCGAGCGGAGGACCTGTGGAAGGTAAGTGGGGAAGAAGCTGACGAAGAATCCGAGCTGGAGGATGGCCAAGGCGAAGATGCCATTGAAGCAGGTCGGTGGACGAGGAAGAGAAGACGGACAGAGCAGAGACATTGTCGAGGAAGTAGAGGCCGCCGCTCTCAGTCCCAGTAGCAATCGTCCGCTGGGTCCTCGGGTCCTGAAAACAACAAGAAGAAGGAGTGAATAAGACGGAGCACTGAAGTTGCTTGCATAAGGTAGTAACAGAGAGTAAGTTGCAGGGAAATTTCGGGACATAGAGAGTGTCCATTAAACAAAGCAACGGGGTAACTTGCACCATGCCCGTCCCATGAACAGGGGAAGGAGAACCATCCGCAACAAGAACTGGGGGTAACCGATCATGTGTTTCAAGAAGAGAGAAACATTGAGGATTGCCGGTCATGTGATTTGTAGCACCAGAGTCAATCAGCCATTTACCTTGGGTAACGACGTGAGCACTACCTGAGGTCGTGGCCACAGAGGCAGAGGGCCGAGAGGAAGAATCAGCAGAGGGGCGAAGGTGAGGGTGTTTTTGCCAGCAGCGGTCAACAGTGTGGCCGGTACGACCACAATGAGAACAAAGAAACCTGGACAGTCCACGCTGCCCGGTGTGACTACGGCCACTAGTGCCGCCCCGCTGAGTTTGGAGAGCATAGGTCTCTAGCGGAGGAGGGGAGGCCAACAGAGGGCGCTGGAGAAGCGAAGTAACGGCGGCAATGCGAGCCGCGGTGGCATCCAAAGTGGGAGATTCGGCTTCACCCAAGATCTGCTGGCGGATCATATCAAAGGACTCGGGAAGCCGCAGAAGATAACAAACAACCAGGAGCTCCTGGAAGTGTTTGTGTTGGGTGGCCACGTCCGCGGAGAAGGGCCGATTTTGAAGAATCTCGGCGCCAAGAGCCTGAACTTGCTGATAGGCTGCTGCAGGAGTCATGGAAGGACGGGCGAAGAGGTCGGCATAAAGGGTGTAGATCCGGGACGTCTGGGTCCCCTTAGAGTAAAGAGCGGCAAGGTGAAGCCAAGCGGCCTTGACCGTCTCATCATGGCGGATGACGGGAAGGCATTCATCAGAGAGGCTGTTAGCCAGCCAAGTGCGGACAAGAGCATCACTCACATCCCATTCGTCAAATTGAGCAGAATCTGGAGGGGGAGGGTCATCGGTAAGGTGATGACGTTTGCGCTGAGAGCGAAGGAGAAAGGTGAAAGAAACGCTCCAATCCGGATAATTGGAGCCAACAAGTTTAGAAACAATGCCAAGATTTCCGGAAAGAGTAGGAGGAGGGGGGGGGAGCCGGATTGGCAACAGGAGTGGTGGCAGTAGAAGTCTCAGAGTGAGCCATAGAGGAAAACAAAGGGAAGCCGCGCGGTTAAGAAACAAGCCGCGGGAAGAAGAGATGCAGCGGTCAAGATGTCAGACACCAGCGGCCAGAGAGGCCACGACCAAGCCACAGAACAAGCAGAGGGAGAGAGGTCGGGCGGTAAGAGAGCAGACCGCGCGAACAGACGGGAAAGGCGATAAGGCAGGTCGCGGCGACTAAAGAAGAGAAGAAGAGCAGAGCGACTAGAACAGGTCGCGGCAAAGGACAGGTCGCGGGCAGACAGAACAAGCCGCGCGGAAAGAGCGGACAGAATCAGGAGCCAGAAATCGAAGCCTCTGATACCATGTAAAAGTAGAGAGAAAACGACTAGAAAACAAGCCGGAACTTTGAATAATGAAAATTTTATTATCCAAAAAGATATCATTTACAAAGGTATGGCCTCCCTTTTATAGAATGGAGGAGATAGAGGAGAGTACAAACTAACAATGTGGGACTAAATAAATGTACAAAGACTGGGCGGTTTGATATGTACAGACCGCACAGTCCGCGAAATATCCAAGTCGTTGTAGACAAACCGCTAGACCGCCGAACCATAGCAGCAACCACCTGGATATGCAACTGCTGGAGAGAAGCCGCTAGACCGCACGGTCAACAACTCGCCAGATCCAAACCGCTAGACCGCACAGTCAACAATCCGCCAGGTCCAAGCCGCAGACCGCCCGGTCTCATGCTTCAACACATATGTTGGGCTGTTCTCTACAGAAGAAGATTCTAGGGAATTAGAATTCCTATAAATGCTGGACTCCATAAATAGAGTTGAAGACTATTGCTGTAAAGGGCTGATGGCTCTAGCAGAAGATGACCAGTGCTAGAATCAGCCTGGTCCAAGTAAGGTATACAGTTCTCCCTCAACTTCTGATTACTATACTGGATCAGAATCAGAAGCATCTGCATCAAGAGGTGTGGGTGGTTCTGAATCTGAGGGGGATGTTCATCAACTCATTGATGAGTATGGTGGTTTGTTGCAAGCTCTGAAGAGGAGCAAGTTCCTTGTCAAGAAGCAGGAAAAGGAAATTGAATCTCTTAAGCAGGCTGCATCAGATTCAGCAAAGATGTTGGATTTGAAATTGAATGAGGTTTCCAAACTGAAAAATATAACTGTTATTGAGATAGGCACAATCTCCTTCAAGGAAAATCACATCAAGAATCTGGAGGCAAAACTTCTGAAAGAAAAGGAGTTAGTGGCTAAATTCTCTAAGCTAAAGTCTGTCTTGCCCTTAATAGACAATTGCATTTCTCAAAAAGGAAAGATAGGTCTAGGCTTTAAGGGAAGAATAAGGGCCACCAATTCTCATAGAAAAGGCAAAGCCCCAGTTCAGCCACTAGCCTCAAAGCCCTCTATCTTCTTTAGGAAAGTTATGCAGCCTACAAACAGGTATGATCATGATATTACTCATGGTCACTGTGAGTATGGAGATCTCATTGGCAAGGGTGTATATACCAATAGGCCACTCTATAAGCAAACTCATCAAGTTCTTAAGGAATCCTTGGGGTTTGCTGCTCTAGTACCTACACTTAAAAGGACTGCTAACATCCAAGTTGTGAAGTCTGTGCCTAAGAGAAGGTACAATAGATTTGAGTGTTGGTGTAGTGGTAAGGTGGGTCACTTTGCCATGGATTGTTGGTTCAACACAAGTGTTAAAAACAAGAACAGCTTACCTGTCAAAAAAGTTGCAGGAAAGCATGATAGATTTAAAACTAACAAGAACCTAAGACCCAATAACAATTTGGGTTCTGAGGATAGGTAAATCTTTATTTGATGCAGGTGAATCCAAGTGGCCATACCCATATATGGTACTTGGATAGTGGATGTTCCAAGCACATGACTGGAACAAGAAGAATGTTGAGGGACTATGCACCCATAGAGAATGGACCCAAAGTAATCTTTGGTGGATCTAAAAAAGGAATCATCAAAGTATTTGGTAACATTTCTAGTAATTCTATTACTATCACTCAAGTGGCTTATGTGAAGGGTCTGAAACATAACCTGATTAGCATAAGTCAGCTTAGTGATCTAGGTTATGGCATCTCTTTCCTCAAAGGGGAGTGCCAAACAAGGAGGTCAAGTGATCAAAAGATCATTTTGACTGGCACTAGTAAAGGGAATGTATATTGTCTTAACCTTGATTGTGAGTATAACATCTCACCCATTTGTCTAGTTGCAGGTGATAAAGAATCACAGTGTGTCCAATGACACAAGAGGCTGGCTCATCTGAATTATAAGTCAATATGACAGCTATTTAGTATGGGGTTAGTGAGGAATGGTCCTCAAGTCATGTGCATTAAAGAGGGTGTTTGTTCAGCTTGCCAAAAGGGCAAACATACTAAGTCCTCTTTCCAAGTACATGATACCAAAGATTCAATGAGATGTATATATCTCTTGCATATGGATTTGTTTGGTACTATGCCAGTTCATAGTCTAGGTAGGAAAGTATACACATTAGTTATTGAGGATGACTATTCTAAATTCACATGAGTTTTCTTCTTGAGATATAAATCTGAAACCCCTACTATCTTCCAGACTTTTGTTAGACAAATTTAGAATGAATTTAACAATTCAGTGGTCAAAATCAGAAGTGATCATGTAACTGAATTTCAGTCTGAGTGTATGACAAAGTTTTGTGAAGAACTTGGGATTCATCAGGAGTTATCCTCACCAAGAACTCCCCATCAAAATGGAGTTGCTGAAAGAAAAAATAGGACTCTTATTGAGGCAAGTAGAACACTACTTAGTGACACAACTCTCCCAGAGTACTTCTTGGCTGATGAAGTAAATACTGCATGTCATGTACTCAATAGAGCTTTCATCAATAAGAAACATAAGATGACTCCCTATGAGATTTTGAAAGGCAGAAAAACAAACATTTCCTACTTCAGAATCTTTGGTAGCAAGTATTATGTCCTAGTAAATGGTAAGCACTACCAAACTAAGTTTGCTGCCAAATCCCTAGAAGGGATATTTGTTGGGTACAATAATAATAGTAGGGCATACATAATCTACAACTTGACTACACAAGTGGTAGAAGAATCTGTCCATGTAGTATTTGATGAGTCTAAGTTGATTAACAGTGAATTGTCTAGCTCTTTAGGTAGTTCTATAGGTTTAAAGGATGGGCTGGACAAGCTGACTATTAATGAAGAAGCACCTGCTAGGATGGATGAAGAAAAGGATGCATGCTGTCTAGAGGGAAAACAAGATTCACTGGATGAAGAAGAAAACAGTGAGGTGCATCAGGATGAGGAAAATGAAAAAGGCCAAGAGGCTGGCAGATTTCTTCCAGCAAGAAGACACTTGAAGGATCGTCCAGCTCACCAAATCATTGGTGATGCAAGTCAAGGTGTTCTAACCAGGAGCAAGAGCATGAACACTGTTCTATTTTCAAGCTTCTTGTCACAGATAGAACCTAATAAGTTTGAAGAAGCCATGCTAGACACAAACTGGATTGATGATATGCAAGAAGAGCTGAATCAATTCAGAAGATGTGAAGTCTGGGAACTGGTTCCTAAACCAAAAGAATCATAATGCTATAGGAACCAAGTGGATCTACAGAAATAAACTTGATAAGAATGACACCATAATCAAGAACAAGGTCAGGCTGGTAGTAAAAGGCTACATGCAAGAAGAAGGGATTGACTTTGATCAAACCTTTTCCCCAGTGGCAAGGCTGGAAGCTATATGGTTGTTCTTGGCCTATGCAGCCTATCAAGGTTTCAAGTATATCAGATGAATGTAAAGTCAGCATTTCTGAATGGTGACTCAAAAGAGGAAGTCTATGTTGAACAACCCTCAGGTTTTGTAGACTCTCACTATCCTAACTATGTATATAGGCTTATAAAAGCCCTATATGGTTTGAAACAAGCCCCTAGGGCTTGGTATGAAACCTTGTCTGCTTTTCTTATTGAGAATAAATTCTTTAGAGGAAAGATAGACAAAAATCTATTCTTTAGGGAATCTAAAGCCAAGATCATCCTAGTCCAGATATATGTTGATGACATTATCTTTGGATCTACTAAAAACAACCTTTGTAGAAAGTTTGTCAAACTTATGCAAGGGAAGTTTGAAATGAGCAGTATGGGTGAGCTGAAGTTCTTCTTGGGACTTCAAGTTAGACAGACTGATGATGGATTGTCCATATCTCAGTCTAAATTCACCAAGGAGTTGATTAATAAATATGGAATGGACTCAGCCTCCACCATGAAAACTCCAATGGGAATAAGTATGCCTATAGGCAAAGATAAGGCAGGCAAACCTGTTGATGAGTCTTTGTATAGAGGGATAATTGACTCTCTACTCTACTTGACTACTAGTAGACCTGACATCATGTATGCAACATGTGTCTGTGCAAGGTACCAAGTATGCCCAAAGGAATCTAATTACACTGCTGTTAAGAGAATTTTGAGATATCTTAAGGGCACGCCTAATCTAGGTTTTTGGTACCCTAAGAATAGAGATTTCTTACTAACAGGCTCTTCAGATGCAGACTTTACAGGGTGCAAAGAAGACTGGAAGAGTACCACAAGAACTTGTCAATTCCTAGGTCGAAGGCTGGTGTCATGGAGCAGCAAGAAGCAAACAAGTGTAGCTATCTCAACTGCTGAATTAGAATATATAGCTGCAGGAAGCAGCTATGCACAATTGATATGGATAAAGCATCAACTTGAAGACTATGACATCAATGCAAGTATAATTCCATTATTTTGTGATTCTACTAGTGCTATTTCTATTGCTAATAACCATGTTTCATATAGTAGAACTAAACATATAGAAATTAAGTTTCATTTCATCAGAGAACATGTGGAGAAGGAAGATATTAGTCTAGAATTTGTGAACACAAATAATCAAATTGCTTATTTTTTTACAAAACCTATGGATGAAATTAAATTTAATTATTTTAAAATTGAATTAGGTATGTTGAACCAAGACTAGGTAAGCACAAGCTTTCCTAAGTAGAATATGTAAGCACTAAATTTCTCAGGAAATTTGGGTAAGTAAGAAAGTATGTGTCGACACAAGAAAATTGTGTCGACACTCTCAGTATGTTGTATCAACACAGAAACAGTATTTGTGTCGACACAAGAATTGGTGTCGATACACTCTGTCAAGACTTACCTAGCCCGTGTCGACACTGACACTAGTATGTTGACACATAGACGTGTCGACTAAAAATAGGTTTTGTTGAGATCCAAGTTTTTTATGTCGACACATGTAAAATTTTTTTGACTAGTATTATTGTAACGCCCCCATCCGTCGTATGGTATGTAACAGAAGGTCTAGCTGGAACCCGGTGCCATATACCACGGACAGTCGGAGGGGTTACAAAATAATACCAAATACTCAACTATTCGTCCTAACACAGAGCATTCTAGCGGAAGCTTTTAAATGGTTAATAGAACCCAAAATTTGCACAAGCATGGCATGAATGTCCACTAACCAAAATAGGAATGAAATAAAACGAATACACAAAAGAGTACATGGCCTTATGGCCATACAAAGTTTCTCTTAACAAGGTAATGCCTTATAAACATCGGCTCGCAGGCCGGCCATACATGACAAAAAATAAAAATAGCAGTTCACTTCGGCCTTCGAGGGCCTGCACAGCAGCTTAGGCTTCAACCCGCTACTTGGCGCTTGGTTCCGCAGCACCTGCAAGCAATCATTCCACCGCATGGTGACAAACAGAGCAACGGTCAGCTAAAGCTGACCAAAATATAATGAACGCGCCCCATTTTTCAGGCGGAGGCGCTCCTTCCCTGCATATCGTTAGCCCAGCTAAATAATAAAGTGCATATAAAGACTTTATCCACAGGTGTAGGCTCGCTCGGCCAAACACCCCGTGCACTCATGGTACATTCACGGTGAATCCAGTCAATTCCGTGGCTTCACCACCATCCTTAGGATGACAAGCTATGTGAGCATTTTTGAGTCCTTCCGACTGTAGTCCAAGACTCCCGACTATGCCAACAGCCAGTTCCACTTTAGGGCCTCTAGCACCGAACCGCATAGCCCAGGTCCGTATCCACCCGACCGTTGCTCACGCCGCCTAGTCACATTAAGACGTATGCGCAGACCAAGCTTCACCCGGATCCTAACTCATTACCAAACAACACATAACCCAAATATGTTCAAGGCTGACTCCCCGGCCGCCAAGTTAGCAGAATTACATTTCCGCCCAGTTTTCCGGGTGCGCCTTGGAGCTAATCTTCAAGGAACCCTGCCGCAATCTACCGCGTAGAAACCCGAAAACAACGTATGGAGTCTTCTCCTGCTATTCATGCAATGCAACATCACTGATCCAGGCAAATACGTCTGGGTAGGATTCACACACAATGCCTATGCCCGCACTTCGATTCCGGACTCTAATAAGGGGGACTTCACATATCTACCCCAAGGAACACTGCGCATTCACCGCACTCTCGCGGGAGCGGGTTTTCCCATGCAAAGGAAGAAAAGCTTCAAGTGCTCAAGTTGAAAATCGTTATCCTTGAAGTCCGCTTCGGCGCCATGAAAAACTAGTCAGATAGAAAGCTTCACAAAGAAATTCTCTCCACGGATCCGGTCTCGGTTCTCAAATTGGTGCACCGACGCTCCGCCGGCGCCCGTATTCCTCCTTTCCCTCTTCCTTGATCTCTTATCTCTCTAACTTATTAGGAAGAGGGAGTTAAGGATGGAATGAGGTATAAAACCTCTAATCCCGGACTAAACACAAGCAGGAACTCATCTGGGTCGTTGAATCTTATTTAGAGAAAACAAACGACACAGATTAGCTTGAAATCTTTAATCCTAGGCCGAACACGGCTTTGCACACGGCCGTGTCCCAGGCTGTGTGCCTTGATCATGCCATGAATATCGAGGACAGAAAAGGACACGGGTTGGGACACGCCCGTGTCCTAACCTGACACGCCCGTGTCGGGTCCTCGACACGCCCGTGACCAGGGGCCGTTTCACGAATAACCGCCACGCCAACCATAACGTCGCTTGGTGGATACGACTGACGACACGCCCGTGTTGGATTTGACACGCCCTTGTCAACCAGTACATGGCCGTGTTCGACAGTCGACACAAAACCCAAAATATTCCAGAGAAGTACACGGCCATGTGACACGCCCGTGTCCCATGCCGTGTGCACTGACATGCCCTGGGACACGCCTGTGCCCTAGGCCGTGTCCTTCACTGGGCGACTCGAGCATGATACTGCCGTGTGACACGCCTGTGTCATAGGCCGCGTTCCCCCTACCAAGTTCCAAACTTGGTACAGACACCGCCCGTGTCAACACTAAATTTCGGGGTGTTACAAATCTCCTCCCCTTAAAGAATTTCGTCCACGAAATTAAGAAAAAGGGTATACAAAACAATTTAAATATTACCTGCGTTGAATAGATCAGGATATTCCTCCAACATAGCATGCTCTCGCTCCCAAGAAAGCTCCTCACGTCCGTGGTTATCCCAACGAACCTTAACCATTCGAATGTCCTTGTTGCGGAGCCGTTTGACTTCAAAGTCTTCAATACAAATGGGCTTGACCTTCGTCGTCAACCCACTATCAATTGACACTTGATTGAAAGCAATGACTTGTGAAGACTCTTGAACCACCTTCCGCAACACCGATACGTGGAATACATCGTGTAGTCCACGCAGCTCCACCGACAACTTCAATTGATACGCTGCTTCGCCAACACGTTTAAGGATCTCAAACGGTCCAAGGTATCTTGGACTCAGCTTCTTCAAGCGTTGAATCCGCGAGACACCCTTGAACAGCTTGATTTTCAGATATACCCAATCGCCAACACTGAACTCCACATTCCTATGCTTGGCATTACAGTATTTTGCCTGCCTGTCCTGAGCGATCCTTAACCGTTCCTGAATCATATGTACCATTGAAGTGGCTTCTTCCACCGCCTGACGTTTGAATAACTTTGACTCGTCTGCTTCCAACTAACACAACGGTGTATGGCACCTTCTCCCATATAGGGCCTCGAAAGGCGTCATTCCAATATTCGCTTGAAAACTATTATTATATGCAAACTCTACCATGTACAGGTGATCCTCCTAGTGTTTTCTGAAATCTAGAACGCACATGCGGAGCATGTCCTCCATCATCCTGTTGACCCTCTCGGTCTGACCATCAGTTTATGGATGGAAGGCTGTGCTGAAACTCAGCTTAGTTCCCAACAACTTATGCACCAGCCTCTAGTCATTGGACGTGAAGCGCCCATCTCGGTCACTAACAATACTGCGGGGCACACCATGCAACCGTACAATATTATCCATATAGAGCTTGGCTAACTTTTCCACCGGATCTTCCTTTTTATTCGAAATGAAATGCGACACTTTTGTCAATCTATCTACGACCACCCAATTGACGTCATTTCCCTTCCGCGACTTTGGCAAACCGTGCACAAAATCCATGGATATGTCGTCGAACTTCCATTCCGGGATAGGCAAGGACTTTAAGAAACCTCCGGGCTTCTGACACTCCGCCTTTACCAAGGCACATGTTTGGCACTTTGCCACATACAGTGCTACATCCTTCTTCAGCCCTGGCCACCAGAACAACTTTTTCATGTCCCTATACATTTTCGTGCTCCCCGGGTGGATTGATTACTTGGTATGATGAGCCTAGTACATCAACTCCTCCCGAAGACTATCCGCACTAGGAATGCATAGGCGACCGTCCTTCCTTAGCAGTCCATCCACAACTACAAATTGGGAATTTGACCCATCCAACGATTCATCCAATGCGTGCTTCATACTTCTATCCTGAACCAAAGCCCGCTGAATCCTATCAGCTAGGTCGTACTGCACCTCCGTCCAACATAATGTTGCTTCAGCACTAGACTGCTTGTCGACACAAGAGTTCTCCAATGCCTCCAAATCATGGATTAATCTCTCATCATGCACCGCCAACCAGTTGGCCTGCGCCAGAGCCCTACGACTCAAAGCATTCGCCACTACATTTCCTTTCCCAGGCACATAATGTATCTTGAAAGTGTAGTCCCCCAAGAACACCATCCACCTTCGCTGCCTCATGTTCAGGTCCTTCTGATCTAGTAAGTACTTCAGGCTTTTATGATCGGTGTAAATGTCAAACTTTACACCGTACAGATAGTGCCTCCACAGCTTTAGAGCAAATATTACGGCCGCTAATTCCAAATTATGGACCGGATAATTTCTCTCATGGACCTTCAGCTGTCGCGATCCGTACGCTATTACTCTCCCATGCTGTAGCAGAACACAACCCAAACCTCTGCCCGAAGCATCACTATAAATTTCAAATCCTTCAGACCCATTCAGTGAACATAAGATAGGTGCCGAGATCAACCGCCTCTTCAACTCTTCAAAAGCCTGCGCGCACTCCAGCGTTCACACAAACTTTTGATCCTTCCTTGTCAACGTAGTTAGTGGTAGCGCGATCCGTGAGAAATTCTCCACGAAGCGCCAGTAGTAGCCGGCAAGCCCCAGAATTCTCCGGACTTCCGCCATCGTAGTCAACACTGGCCACTCCTGAATCGCCGCTATCTTAGTCGGATCCACCGTTATGCCTTCACCACTAACAATATGACCAAGGAACGCGATTGAGGATAACCAAAACTCACACTTGGAGAACTTAGCATACAACTGATTCTTCCTCAATGTCTCCAACACCATATGCATATACTTGAAGTGATCATCCTCACACCGCGAGTACACCAAGATGTCGTCGATAAACACTATCACGAATTGGTCCAGGTACTCTCTGAACGTCCTGTTCATCAGGTCCATAATCACGGACGGTGCATTGGTCAGCCCAAACAGCATGTCCGTAAACTCGTAATGTCAAAACCGCGTGCTGAACGTTGTCTTAGGGATGTCACATTCCTTTATCCTTAACTGGTAGTATCCAGATTTCAGATCTAGCTTCGAATATACTGTTGACCCAACTAACTGATCAAATAGATCGTCAATCCTAAGGATCAGATACTTGTTCTTTACCGTAAGTTTGTTCAACTCTCGATAATCAATACAAAGTCGCAAACTCCCATCTTTCTTCTTAACAAAAAGGACCGGTGCGCTCCAAGGTGACGAACTTGGACGCACATACCCTTGCTCTAACAACTCTTGTAGTTGTACCTTCAACTCCACCATCTCCTTAGGCACTATCCGATACAAGGAGCGTGACACCGATTTGGCACCCTGCACCAGCTCAATTGGAAAATCAATCTCCCGTTGAGGAGGGGCTCCCGGGAGATCGTCTGGAAATACATAAGGATACTCGAACACCACTACAATACTGTTTAGACTAGGATTAGGCATTGAAGCCTGTACTGAAATGAAAAATAGCTCAGCCCCAGACCGAACTGTCTTAATCACCTGAAGAGCCGACATCATAATCTTGCTCGACCCTTTCAAGCCCGCAAACCTAGTCTCCCGCTCATTATTCAGTCCCAACTTAACCTCTTTTCGGTTACAATCAATGCAGGCTCGTTGTTCCGAAAGACAATCCATTCCAAAGATTACGTCGAACTCCACTAACGACAACACCGATGCTTGTAAATCGAACTCCTGATCCCCAATCCGCAACTTTACCACGCAGATTCTATCCGCGCGCATTGAGCACCCATTGGGAAACAACACATCCAGCTTGTCCTTTGCCATCGAAGAAGGGACTCCGATGAGCGATACAAATCTTTTGGACAAGAAGGAATGCAATGCTCTAGTATCAAACAGGGCTCTCATCGGACGATCGAAAATCAATACAAAGCCTAGCACCAACACAAATAAGCTATCACATACACAGGTAACAGTTAAAACAAAAAGCTAAACTGTAATAAATTTAACTCATACGTGTCATCACGTCAGCTTGTTTGATGGCCTCTTGTAGGCCAAGGTTATAAACTCTAGGCTGGGCCGAGGCATGGTGGGATGCGGTCGACTCCGCAGCCTTCCCTTTTTCCTCTTAAGGTTCTCCTTGCCTCCTCTCGAACTTTGCACGTCTGCTCCAACATTCTCTTGCAAAATATCCCACCTTTCCACAGTTGTAACAGGCTCCTGGGGCTCGACTAGGGTTTGCCCCCGTCGTACCAGGCAAAGGGGCTGAGCTCGAAGACTTCTGCTTCTTGTTCCACCTACGGAAACCTGACTTTGAATTTGGCACTTTAAACTCTGACTTCTTCTCCACTGGGTCCTTCTTCTCTTACACTTTCCTTGCAACCCATTCCAAAGACTGAGCCGCATTTACCAAGGCTAGGAAGCCCTGCGGCTTATGCCCAGCAAGGAGTAGCTGTAGTTCGCTCCGTAGACCCTCATAAAATCGGTTGGTCTTTTTATCTTCTTTAGTAAACATAACACCAGCATAACGACCTAACCGAGTAAACTCGTGGAGATACTCATCCACGCTTCTCGCTCCCTGAGTCAATCCAAGGTACTTATTCTCCATCTCAAGCTTCTAGGCAGAAGGTAGGTATCTGGCCAAGAACAACCTTGAGAATTCCTCCATTGGTACTTCAGCAAGTTGCCTTCCCACTAAGAGATGAACCTCCAACTCGTCCCACCACATCCTTGCCTCACCGACCAATAAGAAGGTCGCTATTGTGGTCTTCTGCCACTCTGCAGTTTCTGTGGCGGTCATGACCCTCTTCATCGTAGAGATCCAATCCTCAGCTTGAGTTGGCGTTCCCAACCCATCGAATACCAGAGGATTAAAGCTCATCACGTGCTTGAGCTGTTTCTCCATGGCTCTTCTGGGTGCTACAGGGTCAACTGCCCCACGCTCCACTACTCCCAGCACTGCCACTCTAATCGGTTCTTGCTCATTAACAGGTGGTGCATGATGCACTTGCTGGGCATTTATCATGGCAAAAACTGCTTCAGCCACCAATCTGATGGTTTCTGCTGAAGGAGGTGTTGTAGGCACGTCTCTTGGTGCACTACTTTCCGCTGATTGCGGACGCTCTGATTGCCCCACACTGCTTATAGACACCTATAATAGCATAAACCCTTGATTAGGCGACACACAAATTGCTAAAAGCAATCATTGGAACACTCAGGTTCCTCAAAATAAGTGTATTTTTTTCCATTCCTAAGTGGACATTCATGGGTTCTTTTATGTTATAACGATGACGCACATAAATGTGCTCACCACCCCTTAAAAAATTCTCCCATGAATTCGATTACAGACGACCGACGCCCTATTCTGATACCAAATTGTAACGCCCTCATCCATCGTATGGTATATAACAGAAGGTCCAGCTGAAACCCGACGCCATATACCACGGACAGTCGGAGGGGTTACAGAATAATACCAAATATTAAACTATTCGTCCTAACACAAAGCATTCTAGCGGAAGCTTTTAAATGGTTAATAGAACCCAAAATTTGCACAAGCATGGCATGAATGTCCACTAACCAAAATAAGAATGAAATAAAACGAATACACAAAAGAGTACATGGCCTTATGGCCATACAAAGTTTCTCTTAACAAGGTAATGCCTTACAAACATCGGCTCGCAGGCCAGCCATACATGACAAAAAATAAAAATAGCAGTTCACTTCGGCCTTCGAGGGCCTGCACAGCAACTTAGGCTTCAACCCGCTACTTGGCGCTTGGTTCCGCAGCACCTGCAAGCAATCATTCCACCGCATGGTGACAAACAGAGCAACGGTCAGCTAAAGCTGACCAAAATATAATGAACGCGCCCCATTTTTCGGGCGGAGGCGCTCCTTCCCTGCATATTGTTAGCCCAGCTAAATAATAAAGTGCATATAAAGACTTTATCCACAGGTGTAGGCTCGCTCGGCCAAACACCCCGTGCACTTAGGGCACATTCACGGTGAATCCGGTCAATTCCGTGGCTTCACCACCATCCTTAGGATGGCAAGCTATGTGAGCATTTTTGAGTCCTTCCGACCGTAGTCCAAGACTCCCGACTATGCCAACGGCCAATTCCACTTTAGGGACTCTAGCACCGAACCGCATAGCCCAGGTCTGTATCCACCCACCCATTGCTCACGCCGCCTAGTCACTTTAAGACGTACGCACGGGCCAAGCTTCACCTGGATCCTAACTCATTACCAAACAACACATAACCCAGTAATATTCAAGGCTGACTCCCTGGCCGCCAAGTTAGCAGAATTACGTTTCTGCCTAGTTTTTCGGGTGCGCCTGGGAGCTAATCTCCAAGGATCCCTGCCGCAATCTACCGCGTAGAAACCCGAAAACAACACACAGAGTCTTCTCCGGCTATTCATGCAATGCAACATCACCGATCCAGGCAAACACGTCTGGGTAGGCTTCACACACAATGCCTATGCCCGTACTTCGATTCTGGACACTAACAAGGGGGACTTCACATATCTACCCCAAGGAACACTGCGCATTCACCGCAAACTCGCGGGAGCGGGTTTTCCCATGCAAGGAAGAAAAGCTTCATGTGCTCAAGTTGAAAATCGTTACCCTTGAAGTCTGCTTCGGCGCCATGAAAAACTAGTCGGATAGAAAGCTTTGTAAAGGAATTCTCTCAAGGGATCCAGTCTCGGTTCTCAGATTGGTGCAACGACGCTCCGCTGGCGGCCGGATTCCTCCCTTCCTTCTTCCTTGATTTCTTCTCTCTCTAACTTCTTAGAAAGAGGGACTTAAGGATGGAATGAGGAATAAAACCTTTAATCCCAGACTAAACACAAGCAGGAACTCATCTGGACCGTTGGATCTTATTTAGAGAAAACGAATGGCTCAGATTAGCCTGAAATCTTTAATCCTGGGCCGAACACGGCTTTGCATACGGCTGTGTCCTAGGCCGTCTGCCTCGATCATGCCACGAATATCGAGCATAGAAAAGGACACGGGTTGGGACACGCCCGTGTCCCAACCTAACATGCCCGTGTCGGGTCCTCGACACGCCCGTGACCAGGGGCCGTTTCACGAATAACCGCCACGCCAACCGTAACGTCGCTTGGTGGATACGAGTGACGACACGCCCGTATAGGATTTGACACGCCCGTGTCAACCAGTACACGGCCGTGTTCGACAGTCGACACAATACCCAAAATATTCCAGAGAAGTACACGGCCATGTGACACGCCCGTGTCCCATGCCGTGTGCACTGACATGCCCTGGGACACGCCCGTGCCCTAGGCCGTGTCCTGCACTGGACGACTCGAGCATGACTTGGCCGTGTGACATGCCCGTGTCACATGCCGTGTTCCCCCTACCAAGATCCAAACTTGGTACAGACACTGCCCTTGTCAACACTAAATTTTGGGTTGTTACAATTATTACTACGTAAGGCGTGTCTTTTGACCTACCCTATACCAGTACACTATAAATAGAAGACGAAAAATCTGGTCGACTACGCCTTCAAAATTCTCGACTCTAGACTTTGTGTCGACATAGATATTCTCTTCTTTTCTCTTCTTTCTCTCTCTTTCTCGTCAATGGCGCCGCACCAGGACGACAAGGTGAATGAAGGATACGAGCTGGTTCGCGGGGGATTTGTGACAACTTCTCAGGACATCAAGGGTGTGATTACCCTAATTTTCGAAAGTGGTTTGGAGTTTTTTTGTCTCTGAACCGACAAGAATTTGGAAGAAGGAAGTTCTTGAATTCTACTCGTCTGCAACGGTGGATAATAAAGGAAAGAAGCTCAAAGACACAGTCCAGGATTCAAGAGTAAAACTCACACTTAAGACGATCAGGAAATCGCTCCAACTTCCTAAAGTTAAGGATGATGATGAAATAGTTCCATCCATGATAAAAGATGCACTAAGTTGGTGCGGGATGAACCCTAATACCAAAGTTGGATCATCAATTACTAGAAAGGGGATGAATTCCCAAGGTAAGTTTCTTTCTGAAATCGTAGGTAAGGTAATTCTATGCAAGACTGGTGGACATGACAGAATATCTGCCTACATGTTCAACCTAATGACCAGAGTCATATTCACTGTAAAAACAGACTGGTCATCAGTGGTGTTTGACAAGATTCTAGAAGGAATAAAGAAGCCAAATCTGGGAAGGATACTAAGCTTATGTCTAGCTTCAACAATATCAGATGTTATGAACCAACTGCCAGGATCTAAGATCAACCATATGAGGAGGATGGACATGAGAATTCTATCCAGATGGGATAGAGTATTGACCAAAGAGGTTTCTACTCCACAGAAACAGGTCAAGAAGGATAAGAAGAAGAAAGAAATTATTCAACGAACAGAATCCTCCAGTGATTCTAAAGAAGAGGTAGTCTTTAGTTCAGATGAAGACCAACAACAAAAAGAAGCTCAAGATTAAGTAGAGAGCAGTCAGCGCCCAAAGCAACAGATAGCCTCCACTCTAGGGGGAGAACACCCTGAACCAGCAGTACAAGACACTAGACTATCTGAGCTGCCTGCCCAAGGGGGAGGCACTGCTGTAGCTACTCTAGAGAGTGAGTATGCTGCTGATATAGTGATGGACATTGTATCAGACATAAATAAAGAAGCACTGATCATTGCTGAGAAGGAAGCACAAGATGTGCAGATGAAAGATACAGCTCAAGATGAGCAAGTAAGTATCTCCTTTAAAGAGAGGGCCCTGGACATAAATCTGGATGTTCAGGGAGAACTTTTTGTTTCCCAAACTAATCTTGTTCCTCCTGTTCAGATGCAGCAGGAGGTAACTATGGAAGAGCTTTTTCCTGATTTACCTGCAGCAAGGACTGAGGGGGAGCAGCAAATAGAAGAAAAGAAACTGCCAGGAACTAAGGGGGAGGAGCTATTGAATGCCCCTTCTAATAAGAAAACAGTTGATATAGAAAGCTCATCAAAATCTTTTGATGATGAGGAAGCCTCTATAGCTAAGAAGAGGAAGATGGTTGCAATCGGGAAAAGGAGCTCAGGCTACAAGAAAGCCTTGCAAACACTCACACCACCACCTGCTCCAAGCATGGACTTAAGTTCAACTGGTCCAACTGCAAGTCAAATTGGATGAACAAAGGCAGTCCTTAGAAATATGTGGATGAGTCAAATAAAGAACTGTAGTTTCAGCTGGCTCAATACATTAAATCCATCAGATTTGAAGTCAATCTGAATAAGAAAGAGATGACAGATTGCTTTCACAAGGGAGGTAATGTTGTAGTATATTTGGCTGAGCAACAACAGCTAATAAAGACTGAAGTTGAAGACATCACAGTCAAACAAGGATATATATTAGAAAATCAATTCAGGTCAAATGAAAATCTCAAAGACTCCAATGAAGAAATTCTCAAAGAACTGGGAAGTATTTCTACTGATTTGAAAACTGAAGTATCCAAACAAATACAAGAAAATCTAATTACTGTCCAAACATCCATTGAAATCTCTCAAAAGACTATTTCTGATTACTTGACTAAATTCAAAGCCTACTACCAAGAAGGTACAGAATATCTAGCTGATCAAGTAAGGTTTCAAAAGAATGATCTGAGGGATCATATAGCTAGAGAAGTCATAAAGGGAAAGAGAATATTAGTCAAATCTAGCTCTGATCATGCAAAAGTGGTATCTAATACCATCAGAGCTACACTTGGATTTCCACCCCTATGTGATGATGATAATACTACTGAGTCTGGTGTTCAACCTGCCTACATTGAAGGGGATCAGCCAGAAGTTGCACATGTCATTTTTCCTCCAGCTGATTTTTACATAGTTCAGCAAGAAGTTCAACAAATGTATAACCCTCCACAGGAGGCACAAAATATTATTATTGAAAAGGTAGAAATATCAGAGGCTGCACAGGAAGCTAAGAGGGAGGCATAACTTTCAAAGAAAAGGTTTAGAGAACAGGCAGAACTAAAGCCTAATTTTGAGCAGTGGAGTCCTACCTCCAAGAACATTATTTTAACTGCCTGGAAAGCTGTGAAGGACAAGACATATGATAGAGGAAAATGGTACTCTGAGTAAGAGTGGATCAAGTATCAGGCAAGGCAAGAGGCTATACTTCAGTATAGGAGGAATGCTAAAGCTGGGAAGTTACCTGCTAATGCTCTAGAGCCTAGCAAGTACTTCCCAAAACCTTTTCACTATTTTGAAAGGCAAATGATAAAGGCTGAAGAACTGAAGTAGAAAGACCTGAAAGGAAAGAAACTAGCTGATGATACTGAACCTAATGTGCAGGCAAAGATCAGATATGGAAAAGGAATAGTAATCAAGGAGCCTAGTCTATCTTAGGATAAATAGGCTAATTTGTACAACAATGTAATCTTTTGATTTTTGTTCTTTAAAGAAACATGTAAACCTAAACAATTTTATGATTAATGAATGACATCATTTTTCAGTATTGAGTTTAGCTATTATCTATGCTTATATGTTACCCTGCAGTGAAATGTATGAACATTTATTTTTTCCTTTGATTGATTATGTGTGGTGTATATCTTTGACTAAGGGTTATGACTTCTCCAAATAGGGGGAGATTGTTGGGTACACTGGAAACTATGTATCAGATTTGGAGAAGCCTCCCCTTACTCAATAATATACATCAATTTGTATTTGATGGGATGTTTAAGTTCCAATGTGCAGGTTAAGAAATGCAGGAAAATTTCTAAGTACAAGTGTCGACACTTGTAAGGAATTATGTCGACACCTAAAGCAGGAGCTGTGTCGACACCCAGGAATTGTGTCGACACCTGAAGCAGGAGCTGTGTCAACACCCAGAAGTTATGTCGACACCAAAATAAAGGAATGTGTCGACACCCAGGAATTGTGTCGATACCTGAAGAAGTCTTATGTCGACACACATGACTTGTGTCGACACACACTCATTGCAATCTATAAGCAACAGCTGTACTGAGTCTGAAAGGCTTGTGTCAACATACATGACTTGTGTCGACTCACACTCAATGACGTCTGGACATACACTCAACGCCGTCTGTCAACATCAGCTATGTCGAGACCAGGAGAAGTTGTGTCGACACACAGGACTTGTGTCGACACACTCAACGACGTCTAGATATACACTCAACGCCATCTGTCTGCATCAGCTATGTGGAGACCAGGAGCAGTTGTGTCGACACACAAGACTTTTGTCGATACATACAACAGAAGCTGTGTCGAGAAGCAGAAGAATTACTGTGTCGACACATTGAGTGCTGTGTCGACATCATCAAGACTTGTGTCGACACTTAGTCTATTTGTGTTGACACATGTGAATTAGTTTGTTGAGTATTTCCTGGTGAGATACAAAGTCATTGCAGAATCAACTGTCATGGCTGTAGACTTGACATCTATCATAAACAACAAGTCTGACACCTTTATCAGAACTGTCAGAAGGTTGTTAAAAACCGGATCAGCCGGTAACCATTGAGAAACTCTATATAAAGGACTGATCCATGACAACCAAAGCAATCAAGTAAAGCAATTACAGGGGAACAAACCAACACAAATCTAGAGAAAGAACTCAATAATAATAAAGGGGGAAACCCTTAAGAAGGCAGATCCTGAACAGTCTGCAAGAAAGATTCAGATCTAATTCTGAATCTAAGAAGGGAGCTGTCTGAAGATCAACTTCTACTCCAAGTCAGATCAACCTTATTTTGTTCAATCAAGAAGCTTTAAAAAAGCCAAGTCAGGTTGGATCTGAAGTATACAGTTTATTCAAGAACTAATCAAGAAGCTCACACCAATTGAGAGTTATTTCTGGGTGAAATTTCTGTACAACTAAATATTCTTTTTCCTTGTAAGATCTTTTATAGATCTGAGTTGTAAGCTCGTGTGTATAAAGGCTGAGGTAGGGCTGAGAGCCTTAGGTGTAGGACTTGTGAAAGTCTGAGTTGTAAGCCTGATGATAAAGGCTGAGGTAGGGCTGTTAACTGAGGTAGGCTTCTTGGGAAGAATCTGAGGTAGGACTTGTATAAGTCTGAGCTGTAGGAACCTATAAGGTTCTGAGGTATAAGATCTATGGATCTGAGTTAGTGGAAGGAAGTTGGGCTGAATCCAGTTCTCTACTGGATAGGCGAAGGGGGAAAGTGGATGTACCCATAACTTGGGGAACCACTATAAATTTGGTGTACTGTGTTGTGCTGTGGTTATTGTGCTGCGAATTGTATTTTCTGTACTGAGTTAGAACAAGATAATTACTTAAAATTTATTAAAGAAAATTAGAATCTATTCATCCCCCTCTACGTGTCTAGGCTCTTGAAATCAAGTCTTTAAGGGGGATCTTTGACATCATCAATAATCCACTTTTCTTCTCAGAGCTTATTGACAGAGAAGAATGCCATCAATCTTTTAGTTTATTTCCATCAATCTGTGTACATGGTTTTAACTCCCTTCAAAAGTTAGATCTTTGGTTCACAAGTCACCTGATTAAAAGACTTGGGTCTGGTTATTAGGCACCTGATCAAAAGCTCAAAAGATTGCTAGATCTCCCTTAGAAAAATGGATCTTGTGATGGCAGGGCACCTGAGCAAAAACCTGTGGTGGCAGGGCACCTGATCAAAAACCTGTAGTGGATTCCTACCAGGGTGGTAGAAGAGTGGATGTACCCAAGTTTATTGGAGAACCACTATAATCCTTGTGTCATCTGTGTTGATTTCCTTTTCTGTTTGTGTGCTGTGTTTTTCTTTTTGTACTTATATATATCACTAACTTTTAATCCGATATAAAAACAAGTTAAAAAAGTATTACTCTATTCACCCCCCTCTAGAGTAAAAGATAAAATCTATTCCTCAATTTCAAAAATAGATGAAAGAAAATAGCTGCACAAATTTGTTTGGATTGACGGCCCTGAGAATTTTTGAAAGACTTTATTTCAAGAGCCTAAACACCTAAAGGGGGGGGGGGGTGAATAGATTCTATTCTTTTTGTGTCTTTTTAATTTTTAGGCAAACAGTTATAAGACTTCTTTCAGCACAGATTAATCAATCTGCAAAAATAAACACATCACAGTAAACACCAGACTTATAGTGGTTCCCCAAGATATGGGTACATCCACTTTCCCCCTTCGCCTATCCAGCAGATAACTGGATTCAGCCTAACTTCCTTCCACTGGCTCAGATCCTCAAATCTTACAATCTCAGAACCAAAGAAGGTTCCTACACATTAGACTTAACACAAGTCCTACCTCAGATTCTTCTCCAAAATCCTACCTCAGGCCTCAGCCCTACCTCAGCCTTTATAATTAGGCTTACAACTCAGACTTTCCACAAGTCCTACCTCAGGGACACAACTCTACCTCAGCCTTTATAATTTTAGGCTTACAATCTCAGATCTAACAATAGATCCTACAAGAATTTGTGAGTAAAGAGTAACTGAAAACTTCACCAGCTAGATTTCTCTGTTGATGTTGTCTTCTTGATCAGTTCTTGGATTGACTGATCCTTCTGATCCAACTTGACTTAGCTTTTCAAAGTTTCTTGATTAGAACAAAATAAGGCGGATCTTCTCTGTTGATGAAGATGATCTTCAATCAGCTTCTTCCTTAAATTCAGATAGAACTCTAAATCTTTCTTTCAGATAGCCCTTGATATGTCAGAATTCTTCTTATTGATGTCTCACGTTCTTTTTTCATATATTTTCTTCTTAATTGTCGTTTCTGATCTGTCTCTTATATAGAGCTTGCTTCATGGTTACCGGCTGATCTGGTTCATAACAAACTTCTGACAGTTCTGACAGTGGTGTCAGACCGGCTAGTTATGATAGCTATCAAGTCACCAGTCACATCACCAGGTTCTTCAATGTCTTTTAAACTCAGCACACAACACTCAGCAGACTGCTTCACATGTGTCGACACATATTGACTAAGTGTCGACACAAGTCTTCATGGTGTCGACACAAATACTCCAAGTGTCGACACAGTCATTCTTCTGCTTCTCGACACTGCTTATGTTGTATGTGTCGACACAAGTCCTGTGTGTCGACACAGCAGCTTCTTGTCTCGACATTTCTGTTGCAGACAGTTGGTGTTGAGTGTTTGTCAAATGACGTTGAGTGTGTGTCGACACAATTACGTCTAAACTCGACACAGCCTTTTGAGAGTTGGTGTGTCGACACAAGTCTTGTGTGTCGACACAATTGCTTCATGTGTCGACATATCTCCTGAATGTTGACATAGCTTCAGTTTTAAGTGTCGACACAAGTCCTACTTCAGATGTCGACACATTACTGGATGTCGACACAACTGCTTCTTTAGGTGTCGACAAAGCTTTGAGTGTCGACACAGCTTCTTTATAAATGTCGACACAAATTCAGGATGTCGACACAACTTCCCTGAGTGTCGACACAATTTGCTTGTGTGTCGACACAGCTTGCCTGAGTGTCGACACAAGTTTCCTGAGTGTCGACACAGTTTCTTCACAAGTGTCGACACTTGTACTTAGAAAATTTTCTTTCAAATACTTAAACCTGCACAATGAAACTCAAACTCCCATCAAATACAAATTGATGCATATCATTGGCTAAGTTGTGGCTTCTCCAAATCTAGTACACATTTTCCAATGTACCCAACAATCTCCCCCTATTTGGAGAAGTCAAAACTCTTAGTCAAAGATATACATCTCTTAAGATGAAACAAAATTGTAATAGAGGTAAAAACATTTCAGAGCAGGTTATTACATAATCATTGTAAACAACAAACACTTAATACTGAAACAGATTTCATTAATCAGAAAAACTTTGGTTTACATGAATTTCTTATAGAACAAAAGAAACAAATTAGTACATTATTCTATTACATAAACCTAGCAATCCTATTACTGACTAGGCTCCTTAATAACTATTTCTTTGCCAGCCTTGATTTTAGCCTGCATAGAAGGTTCAGCAACCTCAGCTGGCTTTTTTCCTTTTTGAGCTTTCTTCTTTATTTCTTCAGCCTTGATCTTCTGTCTTTTAAAATAGTGGAAAGGTTTGGGGAAGTACTTTCTTGGGTCTTGAGCATTAGCAGGTTGCTTCCCAGCCTTAGCACTTCTTCTATGTTGAAGAATTGCTTCTTGTCCTGCTTGATATTTATTCCACTCTTGTTCTGAATACCACTTACCCCTATCATGGGTTTTATCATTTACAGCTTTCCAGGCAGTAAGTATAATGTTACTAGAAGTTGGGCTCCACTGCTCAAAATCTGGCTTCAGCTCAGCCTGCTCTCTGAATCTCTTTTTGGAAAGTTGAGCTTCCTTCTGAGCTTCTAATGCAGCTACTAACATTTCAACCTATTCCAGAATTACATTTTGTACCTTTGGTGGAGGACTATACATTTTCAGCAATTCTTCTTGAACCATCTCAAAATCAGCTGGGGGGTAGATCACCTGAGCAACTTCAGGCTGATCTCCTTCAAAATATTCAGTTTGTATCCCAGACTCAGCTACATTAGCATCATCACAAAGAGGAGGATATCCAAGATTAGCTCTGATACTATTGGTAGTCCATTTAGCATGATCAGAGCTGCCTTTGATTAGTAATCTCTCCCCCTTTATGACTTCTCTTGCAACATGATCTCTTAAATCACCTTTTTGGAATCTGACTTGATCAGCTATATATTCAGTTCCCTCTTTAAAATAAGCTCTGAATTTTGTCAGGAAAGTTTTAATTTTCTCCTGAGATTCTTGAAATGTGGCTTTGACAGCAGATATATCTTACTGGATTTGCTTGGAGATTTCAGCCTTCAGAGTAGTGTTAGAAACAGTGAGCTTTGTCAATATTTCATGATGTGAATCCTTGAGATTTTCATTCATCCTTAACTGATTCTCTAGTACATATCCCTGCTTCACTTCAATTTCATCCACTTTAGACTGGATATCTTGTTGTTGCTTGGCCAGGAACACCACAACATTACCACCTTTATGGAAGCAATCTGTCACCTCATTCTTATTTTGATTCACTTCAAATCTAATAGATTTGATGTCCTGTGCCAATTGAAACTGTAACTCCTTATGAGTTTCATCCACATATTGCTCTATAGACTGTCTTTGATTATCCAGTTTTATTTGCATCTGGACTAGTAAAGAACTGAAGTCCACACTTGATATAGATGATGTTGTTCCCACTTGCAAAACCTTCTTGTATCCAGAACTCTTTTTCTTTACAACAGTTAGCTTCCTTTTCTTAGCCAATGTGGCTTCTTAATCTTCAGAAGATTCAGTTGTACTATGAATATTAACAGTATTCTTTTCATTTGGGGTATCCTCCTCAGTATCCTTTGATAACTCCCCCTCAGTCCTTGGAATATCTTTTCCTTTCTCAATATGCTCCGCCTCAGTCCTATCTGGAGAAAGATCAGGAAATAATTCTTCCATTGTAAATTCCTGCTGAATCTGTACAGAAGGAATAAGATTAGTTTTGGTTTAATAACTTTATTTTTACACAAACGTTTCCCCCCTGAACAATTATTGAGAAGAATACTATCATATATCACTAGACTGTGGAGAAGATACTTACCGGCTCATTTTGAGCATCTGTCTTATCAGTTTCTTCAGCTACAATGTTGATTTCAGATACTATTCATGATTGTATCTGCAGTTAAATCACTGTCTAGGACAACATCATCAATACCTCTCCCTTTGGCAGGCAGCTCAGTTCCTTGTTCAAAGTATTCTCCCCCTTGAGTGGAGTCAACTTGTTGCTCCTGGGGCTCATTGTCCTTTATTTGATTATGAGCATCCTGTTGGTGCTGGTCTTCATCAGAACTAAAGACCACTTCCTCTTCAGAATCACTGGAGGAGTCAGCCTGTACAATCACTTTCTTTTTCTTATTGTTTTCTTAGTTTGCTCCTTGGGAGCAGGGACTTCCTTGGTCAGAACTCTGTCCCATCTTGACAATATCCTCACATCCATTTTCCTCATGTGATTTATCTTAGAGTCATTTTCTTGTTTCAGAACATCTGGAATTACTGATGTCAAGCATAAACTGAGGATCCTTCCCAGGTTAGGTTTCTTAATTCCTTCTTGTATTTTATCAAACACTACTGCTGCTCAGTCAGTGTTTATCTTGAATATAACCCTCACCATAAGATTGAACATGTGGGCAGAAATCCAATCATGTCCACCAGTCTTGCAGATTATCACTTTGCCCACAACTTCTGAAAGAAATTTTCCTTGGGAATTCATCCCTTTTCTATTGATAGATGATCCAATCTTAATACTGGGACTCAGTCCACACCAGCATAAAGCTTCAGTTATCTGGGAAGGAGTTATTTCATCTGTATCCTTGAGCAATGGTAGATGTAGTGCTTTTCTGATAGATTTCAATGTGAGCTTCGCCCGGGTATCTTGAATAGACGCCTTGATTTTCTTTCCTTCTATGTCCACAGTAGCGGTTGAGTAGAACTCCATGACTTCCTTTTTCCATATTTTTGTCGGTTCGGAGACCAAAAATTCTAATCCATTTTCAGAAATTAGGGCAATAACTCCCTGAATTTCATCAGAAGCAGTCGTGAATCCTTCGCAAACCAGCTCATAACCTTCATTAACTTTATCTTCTTGGTTTGGCTCCATTGACGTAAGTGCTAGAGGAGAAGAGAAGAGAAGGTCTATGTCGATAGAAGGTGTAGAGTCAAAAATTCTGATAGCGTAGTCGACCAAATTTTGGCTCCACCTATTTATAGTACTTGAGTCATGGGCAGATCAAAAGTCCGGTCTAAGTCGACAAATCAGTTTTTGTGTCGACAAAATTGACCTAGGTCTTGACAGAACTTAAGTTAAGTCGACACGACTATGTGTCGACATACTTGAGTCTGTGTCGACATACTAATGTCTGTGTCGACACTGACCACTTTAGTCTCGACAGAGTTGTGTCGACATCAACATTTTGTGTCGACACAAATATCCTCTCGACATATAGTCTCGACAAGGTTGTGTCGACACCTATTCTTCTGTCGACACAGATACTGTTTCTGTGCAGACATATCCTTGTTCTGTGTCGAAACAACACACTGAGTGTGTCGACACAACTTGCTTGTGTCGACACAAACTTTGTACTTAGCCAAATTTCAACAGAAATTTGGTGCTTACATATGCTACTAATGAAAACTTGTGTTAACCTAGTCTAGGTTCAACATACCTAATTCAATTTTGAAATTATTGAATTTAGTTTCATCCAGTGGTTTTGTAAAAACACCAGCTATTTGATTATCAGATTTTAGAAACTCTAGATTAATATCTTCCTTCTCTACATGTTCTCTGATAAAATGAAACTTAATAATTATATGCTTGGTCCTACTGTGTGATACAAGATTCTTAGCAATAGAAATAACACTTGTAGAATCACAAAATAGTGGTATTCTACTTACCTGGATGTCATAATCTTCTAGTTGATGCTTTATCCAAATCAATTGTGCACAGCAGCTACCTGCAGCTATATACTCTGATTAAGCTGTTGATATAGCTACACTGGTTTGCTTCTTGCTGCTCCATGACACCAGCCTCCCACCAAGGAATTGACAGGTTCCTGTGGTACTTTTTCTGTCTTCTTTGCATCAAGCAAAATCTGAATCTGAGAAACCTGTTAGTAGAAAATCTCTATTCTTATGGCACCAAAGGCCTAGATTAGGTGTGCCCTTAAGATATCTCAAAATTCTTTTAACTGCAGTATAATGAGATTCCTTAGGGCATGCTTGATACCTAGCACAAATACATGTTGCATAGCCCAAGTCCGTATCCACCCGCCCGTTGCTCACGTCGCCTAGTCACTTTAAGACATACGCACGGGCCAAGCTTCACCCAGATCCGAAATCATTTCCAAAAAACACATAACCCAGTTATGTTCAAGTCTGACTCCCCGGCCGCCAAGTTAGCAGAATTATGTTTCCGCCCAGTTTTTCGGGTGCACCTTGGAGTTAATCTCCAAGGATCCCTGTCGCAATCTACTGCGTAGAAACCCGAAAAAAATGCACGGAGTCTTCTATTGCTATTCATGCAATGCAACATCACCGATCCAGACAAACACATCCGGGTAGGCTTCACACACAATGCCTATGCCCGTACTTCGATTCCAGACTCTAACAAGGGGGACTTCACATATCTACCCCAAGGAACACCGCGCACTCACCGCACACTCGCGGGAGCAGGTTTTCCCATGCAAAGGAAGAAAAGCTTCAAGTGCTCAAGTTGAAAATCGTTACCCTTGAAGTCCGCTTCGGCGCCATGAAAAACTAGTCGGATAGAAAGCTTTGCAAAGGAATTCTCTCCACGGATCCGATCTCGATTCTCAGATTGGTGCTCCGATGCTTCGCCGGCGGCCAGATTCCTCCCTTCCTTCTTCCTTCTTCCTTGATCTCTTCTCTCTCTAACTTCTTAGAAAGAGGGAGTTAAAGATGGAATGAGGAATTAAACCTCTAATCCTGGACTTAACACAAGCAGGAACTCATCTGGGCCGTTAGATCTTATTTAAAGAAAACGAATGGCTCAGATTAGCCTGAAATCTTTAATCCTTGGCCGAACACGGCTTTGCACACGGCCGTGTTCCAGGCCGTGTGCCTCGATCCAGCCACACAAATCGAGCACAGAAAAGGACACGGGTTGGGACACTCCCGTGTCCCAACCTAACACGCCCGTGTCGGGTCATCGACACGCCCGTGACTTGGGGCCGTGTCACCAATAACCGCCACGCCAACTGTCACATCGCTTGGTGGACGCGGGTGACGACATGCCCGTGTCGGATTTGACACGCTCGTGTCAACCAGTACACGGCCGTGTCCGATAGTCGACACAAAACCCAAAAAATTCTAGAGAAGTACACGGCCATGTGACACGCCCGTGTCCCATGCCGTGTGCACTGATACGCCCTGGGACACGCCCGTGTCCCAGGCCGTGTCCTTCACTGGACGACCCGAGCATGACACGGTCGTGTGACGCGCCCGTGTCACATGCCATGTTCACCCTACCAAGATCCAAACTTAGTACAAACACTGCCCGTTTCAACTCTAAATTTCGGGGTGTTACACCTTCACTCCCAGGAACCTCCATTGTGGCAAACGGAGACAGTGGGTCGGGCCCCCCACTCCTAGGCGGGCAACCACACTACCGGGCCTAGCCCTTCCGTACACCCCTAGAAGAACACAACCAAGAGTATCCGCGTACTAATGCTGACTATATCCACCAGACTTTCTTTAGATAAGTGTCCCACACCGCCGATTCTACGTACCAACATCGGTGTGAACGACAGTCAAATACCGAAGACCAGCCAACTTATTCTGTATTTAAACCCTCGAGCCCTCGGCTCCCCGGACTGTCCCATCCGTACATCTAGCTTCAGAAGCTACCGACTGAAAAATAATTAAACCAACCTATTCAACCTCCCTAACTACCGGGGTGTGTGAATATGAAACTCTAGTTATACTAGTTGCTCTTTTAGTTTATTATTCCTACGGTTTATGTTAGCCAAGGACTGCCCCCGGTATACCCCGTGAAGGGCTCTCAAAGGGCACTAGGAATTATGATGGTAGTTGAAGCTCATCGTTCCATTTCGCAAGACACTTACTTTTATTGGTTAATACTCATTACCCGATCCTTTTTAAATTACTTTGGATCTAACCCTAGTGTATTAAGACTCTTTCGCTCCTACCGAGGAGGACGATCTTTCGTTGATCCCGAGCACCTCTTATGACTAGACAACCTACCATCCTATCCCTGTATTGACCACTAAGGGTACATTCTTATTCATTCCTAATCATCTTGATAATACTCCAATCCCCAAGATCATTTTGCACCTTAATATAACTTATGTAGTTTCGACTAAATGCAGACAATTCTAAGCTATATGAGATGTATAAAGGGAGGTACTCCAAATTGTCTTCCAAAACTCCTATAAAATTTACTGGAGGTCTATCATGTCCTACTTAGTCTAAAATCAGAGATTCATAATTTTCCTAATTTAACCTATATTTACTTATTTTCTTCCAAAACTATAATATGGAGATTTTGAACATGAAGTACACTTTTTAGGTATGTATAAGGCTCCAAAAAATTATGACAAATACTAAACAACAAATTAACAGCAAATCCAAATCTCATATAATTTTTGCAAGGTTTAAATCATTATTCCTTAATTTTGGAATATTTTATAAATCATAAATTAAAGGGGCAAGTAATGCATTTAAGCTTCCAAAAATTATACAAAAATTCAAGTATGACAATTTATACACTACAAATATCCTGACAAAGTTTCATAATTTTGCAGCAATAAATAAGCTCTGAATAAATTATTTACCAAAATTGCCCTTTTTCATACTTGTAAAAGAAGTACTAAATATAATGTTCCAAAATTCTCAATTAAATTTCCAGGGGTTCATTTTAACTTTAAAACTACACTACCCAAGTTTCACAAGAGTTCAGTGAGTTTTAATAACTTTTTCTATCACTACAAGATTTGTTCCCTAAACTAGGGTTAGAGTTTTGAGGGACTTATTCACTTTAAAGTTCATTTAGATTTCTACCAGAGGATTCTAGCTACCCTGGAATCCTCTCCACCAAGTTTTAAATCATATCAAGGTCATTTGACCACCTGCCCTTCACAAACCACCAAGAACCATCCTTAGGGTTTGGCCTTGGGTACTAGGGCAAATCTACCCCAATCCACCTCAAAATCCATGAGAGGGTGCTAGAAATCATGCCTAGTCAGTGGTCAAGATCTTAGCCTCTATTGAGGTGATTTGATCACTCAAATCACAAAGTGCACTTTTGACCTAAAACCCCTTAATAGGGCAAAGCTTAGGTTTGTTCATTTCCAATCTAAAATATCTCCAAATGAGATGAAAATTATACAGGGTCTCATGATGAACCCAGGGACCACTCACCAAAATTTAGGAGGGTTTGGAAGTCATTAGGCCACCTAATCAATTTATATAAGGATTATTAATGTTTTCTAAAACTATAGAAAAATATTCTCCAAAAATTCTGATTTTTGGATAAGTCCTAGGTATGGATAATGATACCCTATACCCCTAATATCAAGTCATTTGAATGTCTGGATTGATGTGGGCATCCAAATCAATCTTAGGACAGCCCTATGGATAGACCTCACCAAAATGAGTTCTGTGGTCAAACCACTTACCCAAATGGATTCAAACAAATTTTAAAATAAACTAGACTTCACGGGCTACAACTTTGATATTGGCCATATTTTCTGTAAAAGGGCCTAAGTATTTTTAATATTTAATTTAAAAGAGTCCAATAAACAGGACATAAATTTCAAAATTTAATAAACATGATCCGGCACGAATCTTGAAGCAGATCCAACACCTTCTGGTCATCTTCTTCCTCCAGCCAAGGGCTGTGATTAGCCCGACCTGGAGCGTATTTCAGCCCATTTTCCCGACCACCCAGCCACCTCCCTGGTCGGCCACCACTGCCACCACCATCTCCGTTGGGGTGGTGGCCATCGTCGGGCGGCGGCACGACCGCCGGAGAGGTGTTTTTCGGCGAACTCGAGAACTATGTTCTTACAGGAAAAAAAGCCAAGAAGAGAAGCTCTTCCCGATCGGGCTCAATTGAGCCCGATTTTTAATCCTAAGGAAAGCTATGATCTACCCATAGAGAGAGGAGGGGAGGAGGCCACGACATCAAGTGCCATTACTGGCCGTGAAAGCCGGTGCTCGGCCATGGCTGAAGCTTTCTTCATGTTCATAACCGTCGGCCACGTGGCCTACCTCTATTTGACAGGTCTATATTTTTAAACAAGACTTAATTAGGTCTTAATAAAAGAAACAGCTAATTAACACCTCCTAGGCCACTTCTCAAAACGGCCCGGTTCAACTGAACTAGCGTCCAAGCCAAAAACAGTCGAAAAATTCTAAGTAAAATGGCGATGAGTGAGCTCAGCTCACTCAACGCCATCCAGCCTACGGCGTTGAGTGAGCTCAGGTCAATCAAAGCCATCCCGCCTACGGCGTTGAGTGAGCTCAGCTCACTCAACGCCATCCAGACTATGGCATTGAGTGAGCTCAGCTCACTCAATGCCATCCAGACTATGGCGTTGATTGAGTTCAGCTCACTCAATGCCATCCAGACTATGGCATTGAGTGAGCTTAGCTCACTCAATGCCATCTAGTCTACACAGGATGGCGTTGAGTGCAGTCAGTGCACTCAACGCCGTTCAGCTTATGGTGTTGAGTGCACTCGACGCACTCAACTCCATCCAGCCTGAAAGATGGCGTTGAGTGCAGTCAGTACACTCAACGCCATTCTGCTGATGGCGTTGAGTGCACTCGACGCACTCAATGCCAGCCAGCCTTTGGCGTTGAGTGCACTCAACGCACTCAACACCCAAGCCCAAATCCTATTTTAGGTAAATTTCTGACCTACTATTTGCAGACCAAGGTGATTTTCACCTTGAGCCTGGGTCACTTGGCCTCCTTGGGCTTCCTAGGGTTTTTTCATGACTTGGTCATGACAAAACCTCTCCTAGGGGTCTGGTCGAAAATGGGATGTTACAAATCCCAATATACCAAAATTAAAATTTCGTCCCCGAAAATAAGGTTAAGCCTACGGGGGTTTCTACTGGAATAGAAGAAATTGTAGCATCCCTACGGTTTAAGGTATACCTGACTCGAATAGTTCCGGATATTTTTGCTGCATCAAGTCCTGTGGCTCCCATGTATGCTCCTCCTGCCCATGATTGCTCCACCGAACCTTGACTAACGGAACCTTCTTACGTCGCAAGACCCGCATTGTCGTGCCATCGATCCTGATCGGCTCCAAGTTGACTTATCGATCCGAGGCCACCGGGCCATCTGCTGTGGAAATCAGCTGCTCAGGGCGTAGAAGATCTATCTGTAGTGAGGAGATGTGGAAAATGTCATGCAATCCCACTAACTCCAGCGGTAGCTCCAGTCTATAAGCCAAGGGGCCGATCCGCTCCAGGATCCTGTAAGGCCCCATATATCTCAGACTGAGCTTCTTCCGCCCGTGAACCCGCGAGACTCCGTGCATCGGCCGTATCTTCAAGAAAACTCGGTCTCCCACCTAGAACTCCACCTGACGATGCCTCGCATCGTAATATTTGGCTTGCCTACTCTGGGCTTCCAACATCCTCTCCCGGATCAATCTGATCTGAGCATCCGTATCCCCGACAAACTCCGAGCCTAGTGCCTGCAGATCCTCATCCTGAACACATGATAGTGGGGTCCTGCACCTCCGTCCATACAACGCCTCGTATAGAGCCATGCCTATGCTGGACTGATGGGCGTTGTTATACGAAAACTCGACTAGTGGCAGCAACCTCTCTCAAAACTCGTCGCGGTCCAAAATACACAGGCGCAAAAGATCTTCCATTGTACGGTTGGTGCGCTCCGTCTGCCCATCGGTCTGAGGGTGAAAAGCCGTGTTGAATGTCAATCGAGAACCCAGATGGGCCTGAACTGACCTCCACTCCCTGGATGTAAACTGTCTATCCCGATCTGAAACGATAGTCTTGGGCACCCCATGATAACGCACAAACTGCTCATTGAACCTCCGTACTAATACACCAACTGGGGCGTCTTTCTCCACTGGAATGAATCTGGCCATCTTCGTTAGCCTGTCCATTATCACCCAGATCGAGTCATTTCCCGCACGGGATTGAGGTAGACCATGTATGAAATCCATGGCTATATCCTCAAATTTCCACTCTGGCACGAGAAGTGGTTGTAGCAAGCCGGCCGGATTCCTACACTCTACCTTTACGAGTTGGAAGGCCTCGCATTGCGTCACAAAGTACGTAATGTCCTTCTTCATACCCAGCCAGTACATCGTCCTCTTCAAATCTTTTACCATCTTAGTGATTCCCGGGTGCACCGAGTATCGGCTGTAGTGAGCTTCCGTCATAATGTCCTCCCGGATCTGGCCTCCTGCCGGTATGTAGACCCTGCCTCTGAAATACAGGAGACCATCTCTCAAAGAGTAATCTCTTGTCGTGCCTTCCTCCAAGGTTCTGAATATCGGCTCGACCCTCACACCCACCTTCTGCCCATCTCTGATGCGGTCCCGAATATCATCAGTGGTAACCATCGATCCCAGGTACTCCATGTATAACTCTGGGTCATCCTCGGACACCAGTGATATCTGCATCTCCTCGAATGATTTAACCAACTCCAAGGCCATCAGCTGCGGGCCTACTCCTGACGTACTCGCTCTCTGGTTCAAAGCGTCTGCGACTACGTTTGCCTTCCCCGGATGGTAGTGCATGGTATACTGGTAGTCCGACAGAAACTCCACCCAGCGTCTCTGCCTGATGTTTAACTCCTTCTGTATGTCTACGTATTTCAAGTTCTTGTGGTCTGAGAAGATGTCACAGTGAACTCCGTAGAGGTAGTGTCTCCAGATCTTAAGAGCAAAAACAACTGCCCCCATCTCCAAGTCGTGCACGGGGTAATTCTGCTCATACTTCTTCAGCTGACGAGAGGCATAGGCTATTAAGTGCCCGTTATGCATCAGGACGGCACCCATCCCTTGATAGGAAGCATCAGTGTACTCCTGGAATCCTTCCTTCCCTGAAGGAAGAGTAAGGATGGTAGTCGAGGTAAGACGATCCTTCAACTCCTGGAAAGCAGACTTGTATCGTGATGTCCAGATAAAAGGAGACTCCTTCTTCGTGAGAGACATAAGAGGGAGGGTAATCTGAGAGAACCCCTTTACCAACTTCCAGTAATAACTGGCAAGTCCTAAGAAACTTCGAACATCTGAGGCCGTCTTTAGTGGTGGCCAATCCCGTACTGCCCGGACCTTCGCTGGATCTACTTCCAAACCTGCTCCACTGATGACATGCCCAAAAAGGCCACCTCCTTTAGCCAGAACTAGCATTTGCTGTGCTTGGAATACATCTTATGCTCTCGGAGCTTCTCCAAAGTCAAGGCCAGATGCCTCGCGTGCTCCTCCTCCAACCTCGAATAGATAAGGATGTCGCCGATGAATACAATAACGAAGATATCCAGATACTCTTCAAACACCCGGTTCATCAAGGTCATGAATGCGGAGGGTGCATTCGTGAGCCCGAAAGGCATCACGGTAAACTCGTATAATCCATATCTACTACTGAAGGCTGTCTTCAGAATGTCCTACTCCCGAATGTGAAGCTGGTAGTACCCTGACCTCAGATCAATCTTTGAGAACCAATGGGCTCCCTCCAGCTGGTCAAATAGCTCGTCTATCCTTGGCAAGGGATAAGTATTCCGAACTGTCAACCTGTTCAGGGCCCGATAATCTATACACAGCCGAAGAGTTCCATCCTTCTTCTTGACGAATAACACCGGAGCTCCCCATGGTGAAGATCTAGGCCGGACGAACCCGACCTCCCTGAAGCTGGCTTCAAAATTCCACCAACTCCTTCGGGGCCATTCAATAGGGAGCTCTGGATACTGGCTTAGCCCCTGGTATAAGCTGAATCTGGAATTCCCTCTCTCGGTACGGGGGTAGCCCTGGTAGCTTCTCCGGAAAAACATCGGCAAAGTCTCGCACTACTGGAATATCTGAAATGGAGTCCTTGGATACGACCGCCTCAAAAAGAACCTGATAAACCTCCTCCCCTGTAGATGGGCCTTGATGGCCTGCACAGGTGATAATAATATGCGGGGTGCTGGTATAATACCTTCGATAACAATGAAGGAGTACTTGTGCCTCACGGTGATCCTCTTCGCCACATAGTCAATTTGGGCATGGTTCTAGTACAGCCATGTCATGCCCAGGATCAGATCGTAATCTGGCATCCTCAGAATCGTCGCTGGTGCCTCAAATGCCTTCCCGCCGATCTCCGCCTCCATATTGCAATGAGCAGAGGTCATTAGCTCTGATCCATTGGGTAGGCGCACCCTCATTATCTTTCCGGTGAACTGTTCCATGCCTGCCAGTCCTTTCACAAAATCTTCCGAGGCAAACAAGTGCGATGCACCGGTGTCGAAGATCGTGTGAGCGGGCTTGCCGCTGATGAAAACTATGCCTGAGGTAATTAAGTGTCTTAGTATTCTGGTTATAGTTGTCTTCTCTTAATTTCTAACTAGGCTATGTCCAGAAAACTAGTTCCTAGGAAGGGAAAGAAAAATTTAAAAGTACAAACATACCTGCGATAACCTGCTCCGGGTTCCGGGGCTGTGTCAGGTCTAGAGCATACACCTGCTCCCTCCCTGGCCTGTGTCCTCGGCCCTGATATCCTCGTCCTCGATCGTGTCCTCAGCCACCAAATTGCCGGGGAGGTGGGGCACCCTAAAGTGCTGGTGGGGGTGCTCGCCTCATAGGACAATTCCTCTTGATATGCCCCGGCTGATTGCACTGAAAGCATACCGGTGCCTGCTCTGCTGTCCTTGGCATCTCCGGCATCTGTAAATGCTGGGGAGCCAATACTCCCTGACTCCCCTGCTCCCGCCCAATCTCCGGATGAGGTTGATCCCTGATCCTTCTCTTCTTAATAACCTGGCCTCGAGGACGGTCTCTATGACCTCCAATCACTGCATCGTCAGTCGGTCTCTTCCGGCTATTGACTGTAAGCTGATCCGCTTATCTCTTTTTAGCCATCTCCAGAATCTTGGCCAAACTCCCCTCTGAGATGAAGATGAGGGCCCGTCTCATGTCGTCTTGCAGCCCCTTGTAAAATCTCCTGGCATAGCCAGCGTCGTCAAACTGATAAGCGTCTGCATAGCGGGCCAGGTGAGTAAACTCCTGATAATACTCCAGTACCGTCTTTTTCCCCTGCCTCAACCACATGAACCTATCCTCCAGCTCGTCCCTTGCCGACTGAGGTATGAAATTTCCCTGGAGCTCTGCTCTGAACTCCTCCCAAGTAATATCTGCGCAATCCATACCTGCAAAAGTGGTGTCCAACTGTGACTTCCACCACCTCTTTCTATGTGACTCCAGGCAGGAGACTGCCAAAGCAACTGCCTCCTCAGTGGGGCATCAAATCCCCGCAAGCATCTCATAGATGGTTGTAAAAGTAGAGAGAAAACGACTAGAAAACAAGCCGGAACTTTGAATAATGAAAATTTTATTATCCAAAAAGATATCATTTACAAAGGTATGGCCTCCCTTTTATAGAATGGAGGAGATAGAGGAGAGTACAAACTAACAATGTGGGACTAAATAAATGTACAAAGACTGGGCGGTTTGAAATGTACAGACCGCACAGTCCGCGCGGTTAGATAACAGGCTAACCGCCCGGACAGACCAGAGGGAGATGCAGAAGGAGACCGCCAGACTGCCAGACCGCCAGACCGCCAAATATCCAAGTCGTTGTAGACAAACCGCTAGACCGCCGAACCATAGCAACAACCACCTGGATATGCAACTGCTGGAGAGAAGCCGCTAGACCGCACGGTCAACAACTCGCCAGATCCAAACCGCTAGACCGCACAGTCAACAATCCGCCAGGTCCAAGCCGCAGACCGCCCGGTCTCATGCTTCAACACTCCCCCTCAAGCTGGAGCATAGATATCAATCATGCCCAGCTTGTCACAGATGTGGAAGAATGAAGTAGAAACCGGCTTGGTAAAGATATCCGCCAGCTCTTTATCAGAGGTGACGAACGGAGTGCAAATCTGTCCCTTCAAGACTTCTTCCCGGATGAAATGGCAGTCAACTTCTATATGCTTCGTTCTCTCATGGAAGACCGGATTTTTAGATATGTATATAGCGGCCTTGTTATCACAGAACATAGGAAGAGGATAGTCGTAGACCTCTCCTAGGTCAAACATGAGAGCCCTCATCCATTTTAGTTCACACGTGGTTGACGCCATACTCCGATATTCAGCTTCTGCACTCGACCTTGAGACAACAGACTGCTTCTTGCTCTTCCAACTCACAAGATTACCTCCAATAAAGGTGCAAAACCCAGATGTAGACTTCCGATCACCTTTATCATCCGCATAGCTTGAGTCTGAATAGGCTTCAACTCTCAGATGACCATGCTTCTGAAAGAGTAACCCTTTTCCTGGTGCTGCTTTGACATACTCTAATATCTTTAAGGCAGATTGAAGATGACATTCCCTGGGAGCCTGCATGAACTGACTAACCTTGCCTACAGCATATGAGATGTCAGGTCTGGTCACTGTGAGATAAATGAGTTTGCCTACCAGACGTCTATACCTCGTGACATCAGATACAAGAGGTGAGTCATCTGTCCATGTCTTGTCTTCTCCAGTAGCCATGGGATACCGAGCTGGTTTGGCACCGGTCAGTCCTGCATCTTGTAGAAGATCAAGAGCATACTTCCGTTGAGAGAGGACCAGCGAGTAAGGCTTCCGAGAGATTTCTATCCCCAAAAAGTACTTTGGGGAGCCCATGTCCTTCGTAACAAGGTGTTGACGGAGGTGTTTCTTTGTTAAGTCCACCCCAGCTTGGTCATCGCCGGTCAGAAGAATATCGTCTACATAAACTGCCAAAACCACAAGGCCCGATGCGGTTTTGCGAATAAACAGAGAGTGATCAGCTGAACTTCTCGCAAAGCCAATAACAGCCACAATGCTACTGAACTTGTCGAACCATGCCCGAGGGCTCTGTTTTAGTCCATAGATGGCCTTCTTCAACTGACATACACGTGTCTCCCCCTGAGCAACATACCCCGGAGGTTGCTCCATATAAACATCCTCGTGAAGATCCCCATATAGAAAAGCATTTTTGACATCAAGCTGAGAAATAGGCCAATCCCGGTTGACGGCCACAGAGAGAAGAACACGGATGGTGCTGAGGCGAGCAACTGGGGAAAACGTATCAAAGTAGTCAACCCCATAAGTCTGAGTATAGCCTTTGGCCACCAGTCGGGCCTTGTAGCGTTCCACAGAGCCATCGGGGCGAAATTTCACAACAAACACCCAGCGACAGCCAACGACATCAGTGCCCACTGGTGGAGAAACAAGGGTCCAGGTACCTCGTTCAGTAAGAGTGGCGATTTCCTCATCCATGGCAGATTTCCAGTGAGGAATAGCAAGAGCCTCCTGGTAGGTGCGAGGAGTAGTAGTAGCCGAGATTGCCAAAGCAAAATGCCTGCGAGAAGGAGTAAGCTGATCATAGGAAACAACAGCCGCAAGCGGATGTTGGGTGCACGCCCGCACCCCTTTGCGAAGAGCAACAGGGAGATCTAGGTCGTCTTGAGCCTCAGGAACCGGAGCGTCCGTGGCGGAGAAAGCTGGCCCGGGACTTGAGAGAGACGGCGGTGGAGAAACGGGAGAAGGGGAAAGAGGTATAACAGGTAGAGGAGGCGGAGCAGACATGGGAGGGGAGACGTCGATATGCGAGGAAGGAACACAAGGTAATGGTGGAGAGGAAGAGAGGTCAGGAGGAGGAGGAGATGGAGATGAGAAGTAGGAAGCATTTTCAAAGAAGGTGACGTCCGCGGAAACAAACTGTTTTCGCAGAATGGGGTCAAAGCAACAATAGCCTTTTTGAGTGGCGGAGTAACCCAAAAAGACACATTTGGTGGAGCGGGGGGAAAGTTTATCCCGGGTAGCGGACGGAGCATGCACAAATGCCGTACACCCAAAGATACGAAGGGGGAGAGGAAAGGGTTCCTTGCCGGGGTAGAGAATGGAGAAGGGAGTCTTGCGATGAAGGACAGTAGAGGGAATACGATTGATGAGATAGCAGGCAAGAACAACAGCATAGCCCCAATAGGAGCGAGGCACATGCATCTGCGTCATAAGAGTGCGAGCGACGTCGAGGAGATGACGGTTTTTACGTTCCGCCACCCCATTTTGTTGGGAGGTGTAAACACAGCTGGTCTGATGGAGAAGACCATGTTGCATACAAAAGGAGGAAAACTCATGACTAAGGTATTCTTTAGCATTGTCAGAGCGAAGAAATTTAATAGAAACCTCAAATTGAGTTTTAATCATATTATAAAAAGTTTGCCATACAGAAAAGAGTTCAGAGCGATCTTTTAACAGATACATCCAAGTACATCGAGAGAAATCATCAATAAAAGTTACAAAATAAGAGCTACCCCGACCAACGGTGAGAGTAGGAGCAGGTCCCCAGACATCAGAATGAATGAGATCAAAGGGGCGAGAGGAACCACGGCCTTGCTTTGGTGGGAAGGGGGAACGGTGATGTTTGCCCAACTGACATGCGTCACAGTCGAGCGGAGGACCTATGGAAGGTAAGTGGGGAAGAAGCTGACGAAGAATCCGAGCTGGAGGATGGCCAAGGCGAAGATGCCATTGAAGCAGGTCGGTGGACGAGGAAGAGAAGGCGGACAGAGCAGAGACATTGTCGAGGAAGTAGAGGCCGCCGCTCTCAGTCCCAGTAGCAATCGTCCGCTGGGTCCTCGGGTCCTGAAAACAACAAGAAGAAGGAGTGAATAAGACGGAGCACTGAAGTTGCTTGCATAAGGTAGTAACAGAGAGTAAGTTGTAGGGAAATTTCGGGACATAGAGAGTGTCCATTAAACAAAGCGACGGGGTAACTTGCACCATGCCCGTCCCATGAACAGGGGAAGGAGAACCATCCGCAACAAGAACTGGGGGTAACCGATCATGTGTTTCAAGAAGAGAGAAACATTGAGGATTGCCGGTCATGTGATTTGTAGCACCAGAGTCAATCAGCCATTTACCTTGGGTAACGACGTGAGCACTACCTAAGGTCGTGGCCACAGAGGCAGAGGGCCGAGAGGAAGAATCAGCAGAGGGGCGAAGGTGAGGGTGTTTTTGCCAGCAGCGGTCAACAGTGTGGCCGGTACGACCACAATGAGAACAAAGAAACCTGGACAGTCCACGCTGCCCGGTGTGACTACGGCCACTAGAGCCGCCCCGCTGAGTTTGGAGAGCATAGGTCTCTGGCGGAGGAGGGGAGGCCAACAGAGGGCGCTGGAGAAGCGAAGTAACGGCGGCAATGCGAGCCGCGGTGGCATCCAAAGTGGGAGATTCGGCTTCACCCAAGATCTGCTGGCGGATCATATCAAAGGACTCGGGAAGCCGCAGAAGATAACAAACAACCAGGAGCTCCTGGAAGTGTTTGTGTTGGGTGGCCACGTCCGCGGAGAAGGGCCGATTTTGAAGAATCTCGGCGCCAAGAGCCTGAACTTGCTGATAGGCTGCTGCAGGAGTCATGGAAGGACAGGCAAAGAGGTCGGCATAAAGGGTGTAGATCCGGGACGTCTGGGTCCCCTTAGAGTAAAGAGCGGCAAGGTGAAGCCAAGCGGCCTTGACCGTCTCATCATGGCGGATGACGGGAAGGCATTCATCAGAGAGGCTGTTAGCCAGCCAAGTGCGGACAAGAGCATCACTCGCATCCCATTCGTCAAATTGAGCAGAATCTGGAGGGGGAGGGTCATCGGTAAGGTGATGACATTTGCGCTGAGAGCGAAGGAGAAAGGTGAAAGAAACGCTCCAATCCGGATAATTGGAGCCAACAAGTTTAGAAACAGTGCCAAGATTTCCGGAAAGAGTAGGAGGAGGGGGGGGGAGCCGATTGGCAACAGGAGTGGTGGCAGTAGAAGTCTCAGAGTGAGCCATAGAGGAAAACAAAGGGAAGCCGCGCGGTTAAGAAACAAGCCGCGGGAAGAAGAGATGCAGCGGTCAAGATGTCAGACACCAGCGGCCAGAGAGGCCACGACCAAGCCGCAGAACAAGCAGAGGGAGAGAGGTCGGGCGGTAAGAGAGCAGACCGCGCGAACAGACGGGAAAGGCGATAAGGCAGGTCGCGGCGACTAAAGAAGAGAAGAAGAGCAGAGCGACTAGAACAGGTCGCGGCAAAGGACAGGTCGCGGGCAGACAGAACAAGCCGCGCGGAAAGAGCGGACAGAATCAGGAGCCAGAAATCGAAGGCTCTGATACCATGTAAAAGTAGAGAGAAAACGACTAGAAAACAAGCCGGAACTTTGAATAATGAAAATTTTATTATCCAAAAAGATATCATTTACAAAGGTATGGCCTCCCTTTTATAGAATGGAGGAGATAGAGGAGAGTACAAACTAACAATGTGGGACTAAATAAATGTACAAAGACTGGGCGGTTTGATATGTACAGACCGCACAGTCCACGCGGTTAGATAACAGGCTAACCGCCCGGACAGACCAGAGGGAGATGCAGAAGGAGACCGCCAGACTGCCAGACCGCCAGACCGCCAAATATCCAAGTCGTTGTAGACAAACCGCTAGACCGCCGAACCATAGCAGCAACCACCTGGATATGCAACTGCTGGAGAGAAGCCGCTAGACCGCACGGTCAACAACTCGCCAGATCCAAACTGCTAGACCGCACAGTCAACAATCCGCCAGGTCCAAGCCGCAGACCGCCCGGTCTCATGCTTCAACAATGGTATGCAACCATTCCTCCGTGCGTACTGCCGACTCTGTCGCCAGGTAGGATGGAGGGAAAGTCCCCGGAAGACACTCATCCAGTTGGCCTCGGGGTTTGGCTGTGGGGTCGGGGCTTGCTGAGCTCTGAAGGCCTCCAGAATGGCCATCAGTGTTTACCCCATCTCGGTCTGCTGGAACGAAGCTGGATCAAGCGGAGGTGGGACCACATTTAGCGCTGAGGTGTCCCCTGCTGTGGAGTAGGGTTCGTCGCAGGCTACAAGGAAAAATTCCATTCATTAGAAAGCATATGAAAGGAATATAAGAAAGGGGTAAGATTGAAATTTACATGTGATTTCCCTTATGGGCACACCACTGCTTCCGCTGCTAGTTTGATCGCAAACTAAGCTCGCACGGGGGTGGCCCAAGGTTTTGTGGACTACTTCTCTTTTGATCGAGGTCCCCTCTGACACCACTTATAAGACCCCATTTTTTTCTTTTTAAACCACTGGGGTCTTATGCCCAGAATTGCGGCTTTGTGGTGGCACCGACACTCGGGGAGGTCGCCACTACAAAATGCCAATTCTGCCGGCCTTTTTCGATCACAACAGAGAGAGAAGTAAAAATAACATGCCCACATAATCATATATGAAAGAAAATCACATCAATTCCATCAATACATAGAAAGTAGAGTACTGCGAAAGACCAGTACAGATGAAATAAAAACGGGCTTAAGCCCGGTACATCAGATCCTCACTACATATCACTCGCGGAAGCTATAAGATAGTACTAAACACTCACGTAGCTGGTCACAGGTGCTCCGGAACTAGACTGGCCCACTTCCATGCGCACCGTACTCTGATGGTCCTGGTCCCTGGGCTTCTGGTCCCTATCTCCCATCCGGAGCTCCTGTAATGTTGTGGTTCGAAAACCATTAGTCACAAAGACTAAGTCCTATCATCCCCTACCCCTCCCCCCATGGATTCTAGGCACCGAGCGGAGAGGAGTAAAGGGAAGCTACAATGGTGGAGAATAAGCAAGGCGGGTGACAGCGGAACTAGTCTAGCGATAACTATATATTTTATAAGCAGCTAAGTATGAAAGGTACATCTAGCAGTTCTAAAATAGTGAGCAGTAAGGTAAACATGTAAATCAATATATAAATGAAAGGGCAAATAGAAATTAAATATGTAACCTTAACTTATAGGAATACCCATACAAACTTATATGTTAAGGTTTCTTCTGCAAGGCTCCCATCGTATAAAAAGTCACATACCGATTTATACGTTGGGGTGTCGGTTGTATACAAATATGAGTGTAGTGATATGCTATGCCATGATTCATGCAAGTACAACTCACGCACACGACTCTATGTGCACAGACCTTTAGTTCCCCCTATTCGGGCAGCTAGATTCACTCTCAGGAACCTCCGTAGTGGCAAACAGAGATAGTGGGCCGGGCCCCCCACTCCTAGACGGGTATCCACACTACCGGGCCTAGCCCTTCCGTACGCCCCTAGAAGAACACAACCTAGAGTATCCGCGTACTAATCCTGGCTATATCCACCAGACTTTCTTTGGCTAAGTGTTCCACACCGCCGAGTCTACGTACCGATGTCGGTGTGAACAACAGTCAAATACCGAAGACCAACCACCTTATTCTGTATTTAAACCCTTGAGCCCTCGGCTCCCCGAACTGTCCCGTCCGTGCATCTAGCTTCAGAAGCTACCGACCGAAAACAATTAAATAAACATATTCAACCTCCCTAACTACCGGGGTGTGTGAATGTGAAACTCTAGTTATACTAGTTGCTCTTTTAGTTTATTATTCCTACGGTTTACGTTAGCCAGGACTGCCCCTGGCATACCCCGCGAAGGGCTCTCAAAGGGCACTAGGAGCTATGATGGTAGCTGAAGTCCATCGTTCCCTTTCGTAAGGCACTTACTTTAATTGGTTAATACCAATTACCCAATCCTTTTAAAATTACTTTGGATCTAACCCTAGTGTATTAAGACTCTTTCGCTCCTACCGGGGAGGACGATCTTTCGTCGATCCCGAGCACCTCTTATGACTAGACAACCTACCACCCTATCCCTGTCTTGACCACTAAAAGTACATTCTTATTCATTCCTAATCATCTTGCTAATACTCAAATCCACAAGATCATTTTGCACCTTAATATAACTTATGCAGTTTCGACTAAATGCAGACCATTCTAAGCTATATGAGATGCACAAAAGGAGGTACTCCAAATTATCTTCCAAAACTCTTATAAAATTTACTGGAGGTCTATCATATCCTACTTAGTCTAAAATCAGAGATTCATAATTTTCCTAATTTAACTTATATTTACTTTTTTTCTTCCAAAACTATAATATGAAGATTTTGAACACGAAGTACACTTTTTAGGTATGTATAAGGCTCCACAAAATTATGAAAAATACTAAACAATAAATTAATAGCAAATCCAAATCTCATATAATTTTTGCAAGGTTTAAATCATTATTCCTTAATTTTGGAATATTTTATAAATCATAAATTAAAGGGGCAAGTAATGCATTTAAGCTTCCAAAAATTATACAAAAATTCCAGTATGACAATTTATACCCTACAAATATCTTGACAAAGTTTCATAATTTTGCAGCAATAAATAAGCTCTGAATAAATTATTTACCAAAATTGCGTTTTTTCATACTTGTAAAAGAAGTACTAAAAATAATATTCCAAAATTCTCAATTAAATTTCCAGGGGTTCATACTAACTTTAAAACTACACTACCCAAGTTTCACCACGGTTCAGTGAGTTTTAATAACTTTTTCTATCACTACAAGATTTGTGCCCTAAACTAGTGTTAGGGTTTTGAGGGACTTATTCACTTTAAAGTTCATTTAGATTCCTTCCAGAGGATTCTAGCTACCCTAGAATCCTCTCCACCAAGTTTCAAATCATATCAAGGCCATTTGACCACCTGCCCTTCAACCCTTCACAAACCACCAAGAACCATCCTTAGGGTTTGGCCTTGGGTACTAGGGCAAATCTACCCCAATCCACCTCAAAATCCATGAGAGGGTGCTAGAAATCATGCCTAGTCAGTGGTCAAGATCTTAGCCTCTGTTGAGGTGATTTGATCACTCAAATCACAAAGTGCACTTTTGACCTAAAATCCCTTAATAGGGCAAAGCTTAGGTTTGTTCATTTCCAATCTAAAACATCTCCAAATGAGATGAAAAATTTTACAGGGCCTCATAATGAACCCAGGGACCACTCACCAAAATTTAGGAGGGTTTTGAAGTCATTAGGCCACCTAATCAATTTATATAAAGATTATTAATTTTTTCTAAACACTATAGAAAAATATTCTCCAAAAATTCTGATTTTTGGATAAGTCCTAGGTATGGATAATAATAGCCCATACCCCAAATTTCAAGTCATTTGGATGTCTGGATTGATGTGGGCATCCAAATCAATCTCAGGACAGCCCTATGGATAGACCTCACCAAAATTAGTGTTGTGGTCAAATCACATACCCAAATGGGTTCAAATAAATTTTAAAATAAACTAGACTTCACGGGCTACAACTTTGATATTGGCCATATTTTCCGTAGGAGGGCCTAAGTATTTTTACTATTTAATTTAAAAGAGTCCAATAAACAGGACAGAAATTTCAGAATATAATAAACATGATCCGGCACGAATCTTGAAGCAGATCCAACGCCTCCTGGTCATCTTCTTCCTCCAGCCAAGGGCTGTGATTAGCCTGACCTGGAGCGTATTCCAGCCCTTTTTCCCGGCCACCCAGCCACCTCTCTGGTCGGCTACCACCGCCACCACCACCTCCGTTGGGTGGTGGCCATCGCCGGGTAGGGGCACGGCCGCCAGAGAGGTGTTTTCTGGCGAACCCGAGAACTACGTTCTTGCGGGAAAAAAGCCAGGAAGAGAAGTTCTTCCCGATCAGGCTCAGTTGAACCCGATTTTTAATCCTAAGGAAAGCTATGATCTACCTATAGAGAGAGACAGGAGGGGAGGAGGCCACGACATCAAGTGTCATTACTGGCCGTGAAAGCCGGTGCTCGGCCATGGCTGAAGCTTTCTGCATGTTCATAACCGTCGGCCACGTGGCCTACCTCCATTTGACCGGTCTACATTTTAAAACAAGACTTAATTAGGTCTTAATAAAAGAAACGGCTAATTAACACCTCCTAGCCGACTTCTCGAAACGGCCCGGTTCAACTGAACCAGCAGCCAAGCCAAAAACAGTCGAAAAATTCCAAGTAAAATGGCATTGAGTGAGCTCAGCTCACTCAACGCCATCCTGCCTATGGCATTGAGTGAGCTCAGCTCACTTAATTCCATCGAGACTACGACGTTGAGTGAGCTCAGCTCACTCAACGCCATCCAGACTACGGCATTGAGTGAGCTCAGCTCACTTAACGCCATCCAGTCTACACATGATGGAGTAGAGTGCAGTCAGTGCACTCAATGCCGTTCAGCTTATGGCGTTGAGTGCACTCGACACACTCAACGCAATCCAGCCTGAAAGATGGCGTTGAGTGCAGTCAGTGCACTCAACGCCATTATGCTGATAGCATTGAGTGCACTCGACGCACTCAACGTCAGCCAGCCTTTGGCATTGAGTATACTCGACACACTCAACGCTCAAGCCCAAATCCTATTTTAGGTAAATTTCTGGCCTACTATTTGCAGACCAAGGTGATTTTCACCTTGAGCCCGGGTCGGAAATGGGATGTTACATTATAAAGGTTTGGGTAGGGCAGGATTGCTTGAGCTGTAAGAGTGTGGATTCACTCTGAGGTAAAGTTCTTGGGAAGAACTTGAGCTGTAGGATCTTGGAGATCTGAATGGTAGGGCTTGTGCCTGAGTTGTAGGATCCAGTTGGGCTCTGAGCTGTAAGATCTGAGGATCTGAAAAAGTGGAAGGAAGTTTGGCTGAATCTAGCTTATTGCTGGATAGGCAAAGGGGGAAAGTGGATGTACCCATCAATTGGGGAACCACTATAAATCACAGTGTACTATGATGTGTGTGCTGTGATTGCTGTGATTGTTGTGTGTGCTGTGATTGCTATGTTCAGATAATCTATAAGCTGCCAAGAATTTTTAAATTAGACCTATTCACCCCCCTCTAGGTGTTTAGTTATTCTTGAAATTAAAACTTTCAATTGGTATCAGAGGGAGGTTGCTAAAGATAGACTTAACAGTCTGAGTTGATCTCTAGGGACAGCTATCAGAGGGCCAACATGGGTTCAAGTGAGAATCATAAAGAACTTGGATCCATGAAACTTCCTCTTTGTAGGAAGGAGACCTTTGGCATCTGGAAGTAAAGGGTCAGACTTTTCATGGAAGCATCTGATCTTATTATATACATCATAGTACAGGAAGGACCCTTCATCCCAATGAAGACATCAGTCCTTGATGCAAATCTAAAGACTCCAAAGCAGTATTCTGAGATGACTAAAGATGAAATCATTTTAGCTATATTAGATAAGAGGGCACAGAACATTATTGTTAGTGTCATAGATGACTCAACATTCCAAAACCTAGTCTACTGCAAGACATCTAAGGAGATGTGGGACATACTAGTTGTCTATATGGAGGGTACTGAAGAAGTGAGGGAGGACATAAAGTCCATCCTCAATCAAGAGTATGAAAGCTTCAGGCAGGACTAGTAAGATGGCATTGCTGTGTGCTATGAGAAGTTTTTCAGAATTGTGAATGAGTTGATGACATATGGCAGAGTCTTCAGCACTTATGAATTGAATGACAAGTTCCTTAGGTCTTTAACTAAAGACTGGGACATAAAAATTTGTGCCATCAGAGAAGTGGCCAGACTTGTAGACACTCCTCCACCAACCATGTTTGGAAAGCTGTTGTCTTATGAAATGCAGCTGACTGCTTGAAAGGAGGAGGATAAAATCAGCAAGCTTATAGTCAAAGACAAGTCAGTGGACTTCAAAGCTGAAGCCACAAGGAAGAGTAGGAGAAAGATTCCTTCTCTACCAAGGAGAGTTGCTAATTCGGAGTCAGAAAGCTCAGAAACTAGCACATCAGACTGTCATATTTCTAATGAAGACTTTGCTGTCTTCTCTAGGCAATTTCAGAAATTTATGAAGAAGAAGCACTGTAGAAGCAGACCATTCTCTTCATCTTATCCCAAGGAAGATTACTACAAGGGAAAGAAGAAATCCTCTAGAGAGGACAGGTATGGCTCTAAACCAAGTAAACATACTTCTTATAAAGTGGTGTGTTATTGTTACAGCAAGCCAGGGCATGTCATAGCCGACTGCCCTGTCAAAATAAAAGGTATTGGAGAAAAGAAGGATCATCAGCAAAAGGGCAAGAAGGAGAAATCCTTTATTGCTAAGAAGCAAAAGAGCTAGACTGACTCCTTATCATCAGAGTCAGAAAAAGTAGATGAAGCTGAAGCCTACATTGGGATGTTTTCTGCTGAAGAAGAATCTGTAGAGGCATACTTCTTAGAGATGCTAGAAGCTATTACTGGAGAAGTTGATGATGCTGCCAGGTCTGAAGAAGGGGTAGAAGACAACCAATGCCTTGGGCTGATGGCTTTAACTGAGGAAGGACATAGCCAGGGGAAGCCTGGTACTATCAAGGTATATTTTCTACCTTCTGAGTCTGATTATGTTACTAGACCAAAATCAGAGGCATCTACATCAAGAGATAAAGATGGCTCTGAATTTGAAGGAGATGTCAATCGATTGATTGATGATTATGGTGAACTCTTGCAAGCACTGAAGAGAAGCAGGCTCCTAGATAAAAAACAGGCCGAGGAGATTGCCTCTTTGAAGCTGGCTGCTTCAGATTAAGCAAACATGTCAAACCTGAAGATAAATGAAGTTAGCAATCTGAAAAACATCACTGTTATTCAGATGGACACAATCACCTTAAAAAATAATCACATTAGGAATCTTGAAGGTAAACTCCAAAAGGAGGAGCTAGTGGCTAAGTTCTCAAAACCATGTTTAGTATTGCCTTTGATTGATTCCTTCTCCTCCCAAAAGGGTAAGGAGGGGTTATGCTTCAAAGGGAGAACTAGAGTTGCCTATTCCAAAAGGAAGGGCAAAGCTCCAGTGCAGCCACTAACCTCCAAGCCTCCAATTCCTTTCAGGAAAGTGGTAATACCATCTAACAGGTATGACCAAGAGAACATTCATGGTCACTGGGATTATGGTGTTAGGAATAGAAAGGGTGCTAGTGCCTACAAGGCAGCCCATGAAGAAATCCAAATGGCCCATCTGGACCATTTGTGTTTGGTGTACCAGCCCCAACAATCAAAAATAAGGCTGCAACTCATTCTCAAAGTCTGCCAGTCCACAATCAGACTAAAGGAAAGTCTGTCAACACACCAGACTTGGGTATATTTGAAGCTATCCAGAGCTTACACTCTGAAAAGAAGGCAACTACTGATAGGGTCCAAGATATCCCTAGTACCTCTGCTTCCAAACAAATCCCAAATCAGGTTGTGGCTAGAAGACTTAAGAAAAAGGTTGTTGTACCTGTTGGAATGAGAGCTGTTGATTGCTATATTATTAAGACAGCCCTTAAAAGAAGGTACAATATTTATGAGTGCTGGTGCTGTGGCAAAGTGAGCCACTATACTATTGATAGCTAGCACAATAAGAGTGTCCAGAGAGATAATGCCAGCTTACCTGTCAGAAGAGTTGTAGGTAGGCATGTTCAATTTCAATCTAACCTGCACCTAGGAACCAATAAAAATTGGGGTTCTAAGGAAAGATGATTTATTTATTACAGGTAAGTCAAAGTGGCCATACCCCTATATGGTACTTGAACAGTGGATGTTCCAGGCAGATGACTGGAATAAGGAGCATGCTAAAGGAGTACACTCTAGTTAAAAATGGACCCAATGTCATCTTTGGTGGTTCAGAAAAAGGAGTAACCAAAGGGTTTGGTAAGATATCTAATGGCATAATCACTATCACACAAGTAGCTTATATGAAAGGTTTGTAACATAACCTGATAAGCATAAGCCAACTATGTGATCTTGGCTATGACATTTATTTCCTCAAGGATGAGTGCCAAATTAGGAGGTCAAGTGACCAAGGGGTCATCTTGACAGACACTAGGAGAGGAAATGTCTATTGTCTCAATTTTTTTTGTGAGAGTAAGGACTCTCCTATATGCCTAGTTGCAAATGAGAAAGCTTCACATTGTGTCCAATGGCACAAGAGGCTAGCTCATCTGAATTGCAAAACCATAAGTAAACTCTTTAGTGAAGAGTTAGTGAGAAATGGTCCTAAGGTGAAGTGCATCAAGGAGGGTATCTGCTCAGCATGCCAAAAGGGCAAGCAGACCAGGACCTCCTTCTAGAGCCTTGATACCAAAGACTCAGTGAGGTGTTTATACCTCCTACATATGGATCTATTTGGTCCTATGCCAGTTCATAGTCTAGGTAGGAAAGTATACACCCTTGTGGTTGTTGATGAATTTTCTAGATTTGTCTGGGTGTTCTTTCTAAGGAAGAAATCTGAAACCCTTGATGTCTTCTAGACATTTGTTAGGCAAATTCAGAATGAACACGGTACTATGGTCAAAATCAGAAGTGACCATGGGACTGAGTTTCAGTCTGAATGCATGACAAGATTCTGTGAAGAGCTTGGGATTCATCAAGAGTTCTCCTCTCCTAGAACACCCTAGCAAAATAGGATTGCTGAGAGGAAAAATAGAACTCTCATAGAGGCTCATAGAACCTTGTTAAGTGACACATTTCTTCCAGAATATTTTTAGGCTGAGGCAGTAAACACTAGTACATTAGTCACAATGTACTTGATTTGAAGAAATCCTTTCAGCTCAATGATATACACATAGTTATATTTGATGCATGTTAAGTTCATGGGTGCAGGCAAATAAAACTAAGTACAAAAGCATCGAGACACTCAAAACTAGTGTCAACACACACTGAACAAGTTGTGTCGAGACAAAGAGAAGCTGTGTCGACACTAAGGAAAACTGTGTCGACACACTTTATTCAAGCTGTGTCGAGACTGAAGACAACTGTGTCGACACTCAGGAATAGTGTCGAAACACTTCACAAGCTATGTCGTGACTAGAAGCAAGTTGTGTCGACACTCAGGACTAATGTCTACACATTCTACACAAGTTGTGTTGAGACAAGGTGAAGGGTTGTGTCAATGCATTCAGATGTATATCGACACCACTATAAGAGTTGTGTAGACACCCAGTACTTGTATCGGCACATTCAACGGTTAAGTGTCAACTCTTCAAGCAGATTTGTTTCCTAAGTACAGAAATCAAGACGGAGGTACTGACAACTATCAGAACTGTCAGATGTCATTTATTAACTAAATCAGCCGATTACTCCTATTAGAGCTTATTTAAAGGGATCAACTCTTCAGAGAAAAATATAACAACTAGAAGAAGAACAATTTGGTGAAGATAGATCTTTGAAGCATCAACAATAATTTAGAAGGTGGAGAGAAGCCAGATCTAGAATCATCTGCAACATTCTACAGCCTAGAGCTACCCTAATTTCTACTTCAAGAAGCTTTGAAAAAGCTAAGAAGGGTTGGATCAGATCTATCTTGACAAGATTAAAGGAAGCAAACTCATCGGGATCAGATCAAGAATCTTTCACTTATTTCCTTCTTGCTGGGTGATATTTTCTGAATCTATTTCTTTTACCATCATTAATTGTGTAAGATCTACCTGTAGATCTGAGTATAGGAGAATCATTCTCTTTATGTTGTAAACATATGTTATAAAGGCTGAGGTAGGGATGTGATAGCCTAAGGTAGGATAAGTAGGTATTTCTCTGAGTTGTAGGGCAGGAGTTGCCCGAGAAGTAGGAGTGTGGAGTCATTCTGAGGTATAGTTCTTGGGAAGAACTTGAGGTGTAGGATCTTGGAGATCTGAGTGGTAAGACTTGTATAGTCTGAGTGGTAGGAGCCAGCTAGGCTCTGAGCTATAAGATCTAAAGATCTGAGTAAAAGAAAGAGAAGGAGTTTGGCCAAATCTAGTTCATTGCTAGATAGACGCGAAGGGGGAAAGTGGATGTACCCATAAGTTGGAGAACCACTATAAATCTGTGTGCATTGTGCTGTGTTTGCTGAATTGTTGTGTTGTGATAATTTTTCTAATTGCTGTTAAGTCTATCTTGATTATTTGACTGTGTTAATCATCTTATAAGAATGTAGAACTCTGATTAATTAAAGGGGTACCCATAGTTTAAATTGGATCTATTCACCCCCTCCAGGTCATTCTCAATCCTAAAGCAAAAATTTACAATTGGTATCAGAGTATGAGGTTTCACTGAAAAAGGCACAACAACCTTGTGAGACTCCAAAGGATTGTAGAGAAAGATATATCATGGCTCAGAGGGAAAACAATTCCATTAAGCTCCATGTCTGCTCTAAAGAAAACTTTGGAATATGGAAGGAGAGAGTCAGATTATTCATGGAGGCAGCAGATCCAAGAATATACATCACAATGATTGAAGGACCTTTCATTCCCATGAAAGTGTCAGTTCTTGATACAAACATCAAGGCACCCAAGACTTAATGGAGATGGATAAGGATGAAATCATTTTGGCCTCTATGGAAAAAAGGGCACAAAATATTATAGTCAGTGTAATAGATGATTCCACTTTTAAGAATCTGATTCATTGCAAGACAGCCAAAGAAATGTGGCAGTCCCTGATTGTTTATATGGAAGGAACTGATGAGGTCAGAGATGATAGATAATATCTACTAAACCAACAGTATGAAGCCTTCAGACAAGATAATAAATACTCAGTAGCTGAATGTTTTGAAAAATTCTTCAGAATTGTAAACAACCTGAGGACTTATGGCAGAAGTTTTACTAATTATGAACTTAATGACAAGATCTTGAGGTCCCTGAATAAGGAATGTGACATCAAGATCTGTGCCATAAGAGAAATGGGAAACTTAGCCAACATAGACCCCTAGGCCCTATTTGGCAAGCTATTATCACATGAGCTACAACTCAACCTCAGGAAGTCTGAAGAAGATTCAGCTAGAGCACACAGTAGAGAAAAGACCTTGGCCCTAAAGGCTGAGTCATCCAGAAAAGTCAGAGAGAAGTCAACACTCATAGAAAGACTGGAAACAACTTTTGAGTGTTCAGAATCTTCCTCATCAGGAGGAGACGTGACTGAGGAGGAACTGTCTCTCTTCTCTAGACAGTTCAAGAAGATATTGAGGAGAAGAAGGTAGGGCAGCTGGAAGGGTCTAGCTGGAGACTCTTCTCTCAAGAAGACTAATCATCCAGAGAAACCCAGGAATAAGAAATCTGGGGACAGGTATGGTTCTTCACAGAATAAATATATTAAGACTAATATAGTGTGTTATTGCTGCAATAGAAAAGGGCATGTCATAGCGGATTGTCCAACAAAAAGGAAGGAGAAAAAGTGTGAGAACTTGAAAGAGGTACAACATAAGAAGGCTGACAAAAGTCTCTTGGCAAAAAGACAGTTGACACTGTATGACAGTGAGTCTGATTCATATGAATCAGAAGAGGAGGCTCTAATGGGCCTGATGGCTATTGAGGAGATCCAACCAGGAGAAGAAGATCAAGATTGTTCAGATCCTGCTAAGGTAAAATCAATCTCTCATAGTTTAGTCTCAGATTCTTTTTCTGTATTAGAAAATGAATCATGTTCACACTCCTCTAATAATAAAGAACATGATTCAAACACTGAAGCTGATTTTAACTCCCTTATCAATAGATATGGGAAGTTACTAAAGGCATTGATTGCAAGCAAATAGCTTGCTAAGGATCAGGCCAAAGAATTAGAATTCTTGAGAGGAGTATATTTTTAGTTGGAAATAGCCAACATAAAGTTGGATCTACAAAAACTGAAACTTATAGAACTAACTAACAAGATAGATAGCCAGGCAGAGGTAATAGTAGAACAGGTCAAGACTGTCAAGGACCTGGAAGCAAAGCTTACCCAAGAAAGGCAGCTTCTGACTCAATTATCACAACCTAAGTCAGTGTTACCTATCATAGATACCTTTTTTGCATCATTTAGAAGTGGTGTAGGATATGGTAAGGACAAAAAGTTTAAAAAGAAGTCTGTACCCAAGGGTAAAGCTCCAAGTGGTCCAGTTAGGCAACCAGTCAAGTATCTACCTTCTAATAGATACTTGAGATCATGTGTTCCTGGACACATGAGGTCTGAGTGCTTTACCAGTAAGGTCAATAAAGAGCCTTACTGGAAGGATCAAACATCTAAAGGCAATATAAGCCAAAAACCACCACAAAAGGTGATCAATCCAAGAAGCCAAGGAATTCTTGGATCTGATCCCAGTACATCTCACCTAAATCTGAAAGGTAAGGGTGTGAATTTTGCACCACTACCTTGGAAGTTGGATGATAATTTTGTGTTGTACATAAGAACAACCTCAAATGTACAACCAAAGAAAAGATACAACAAATTTGAGTGTTGGTGTTGGGGGAAGGTTGGGTGTTTTGCCCTAGATTGTTGGTGTAATCAAACAACACCTTCATATAAGTTTCAACCAGCTTTATTTAGAAAGCCTGGTGTGTTTCACACAACAAAGCCTAACAGGAACCAAAGCCCCAAAACTATTTGGGTGCCTAAGGTGAACTAAATTTGTGTTTGCGGGTGGAGCCAAGTACCAAAGGAAGGCCAATATGGTACTTGGATAGTGGCTGTTCCAAACACATGACTAGATCAAGAAGTTTACTAAGAGATTACACTCTAGTTAGGAATGGACCAAAAGTCATATTTGGAGGGTCAGAGAAAGGACTCTCCAAGGGATATGGTAACATTTCAAATGACCTAGTTACCATCACTAAAGTGACTTTTGTGGAAGGATTGAACCATAATCTGATAAGCATAAGTCAGCTTTGTGATATAGGGTATGAAATTGTTTTCCACAATAACAAGTGTTTGATAAGAAATTCAAGTGATTAAGAGATTATCTTATCAGGCACTAGGAGTGGGAACATTTATTTTCTAAACTTCCTTAGTATAAATAAAAAATCACTTGTATGTCTTGTAGCTAGTGAGAAAGACTCTTTGTGTGTACAGTAGCACACGTGGCTGACTCACTTAAACTACAAAGTTATGAGTAAACTATTCTCTATGGACTTAGTTAGAAATAGTCCATAACTCAAATGCTCCAAAGAATGCTTATGTCCTACATGTCAAAAATGCAAACAGACAAAAGTTTTCTTTAAGAGCATTCAGTCTAAAGACACTGAGAGGTGTCTGTACTTACTTCATATGGAACTATTTGGTCCTATACAAGTTCTTAGTTTGGGTAGGAAGTCCTATACCTATGTGATTGTGGATGATCACTCCAGGTTTGCTTGGCTATTCTTCTTAAGGAGAAAGTCTGAAACACAAGAAATCCTTGCTGATTTTGTTAAACAAATTCAGAATGAGATAGGAAGTTCTGTGGTCAAACTTAGAAGCGACCATGGTACGGAATTTCAATCTGAAAAGATGACAAAGTTTTGTAAGGAACTAGGAATTTTTCAGTAGTTCTCCTCTCCAAAAAACCACAACAAAATGGAGTTGCTAAGAGGAAAAATAGAACTCTTATTGAGCCAGTAAGAACAATGCTGAGTGATACATCTCTCCCAGAATATTTCTGGGCTGAGGATATAAACACAGCATGCTATGTTCAGAATAGAGCATTGATCAACAAGAATCACAACAAGGCTCCCTATGAACTAATGAAAGACAGAAAACCAAATCTGTCATAATTCAAAATTTTTGGTAGTAAGTGCTATGTTTTGGACAATGGGAAAACTTATCTAACCAAGTTCTCAGAGAAATCCTATGAAGGAATTATTGGGTACATTGGAAAATGTGTACTAGTTTTGGAGAAGCCACAACTTAGTCAATGATATGCATCAATGTGTATTTGATAGAAGTTTGAGTTTCATTGTGCAGGTTTGAAAATTTGAAGGAAAATTTTCTAAGTATAAGTGTCGACACTTGTGAAGAAACTGTGTCGACACTCAAGGAGACTGTGTAGACACTCAGGCAAGTTGTGTCGACACACATGAGAAATGTGTCGACACTTATGAAGAAGCTATGTCGACACCTAGCTGCTATGTCGACACTCAGGAAAGCTGTGTCGACACACTGGCAAAATGTGTCGACACTTATAAAGAAGTTGTGTCGACACTCAAAGCTATGTCGACACCTAAAGAAGCAGTTGTGTCGACATCCAGAATTGTGTCGACAACTTAAAACAGAATTGTGTCGACACTTAAAACAGAAGATGAGTCGACACTCAGGAGCTATGTCGACACCTGAAGCAATTATGTCGACACACAGGACTTGTGTCGACACACCAACTCTCAAGGGGCTGTGTAGAGTTCAGAAGTAATTGTCGACACATAGGACTTGTGTCGACACACACTCAACGCCATTTGACAAACACTCAATGCCATCTGTCTGCAACAGAAATGTTGAGACAAGAAGCTGCTGTATCGACACACAGGACTTGTGTCGACACATACAACAAAAAGCAATGTCAAGAAGCAGAAGTATGACTGTGCCGACACTTGGAGTATTTTTGTCGACACCTTGAAGACTTGTGTCGACACTTAGCCTATATGTGTAGACACATGTGAAGCAGTCTGTTGAGTGTTGTATGCTGAGTTGAAAAGACATTGAAGAACCTGGTGACGTGACTGGTGACTTGACAGCTGTCATAACTAATCGGTCTGACACTACTGTCAGAACTGTCAGAAGTCTGTTATGAACCGGATCAGCCAGTAACCATGGAGCAAGCTCTATATAAGAGACAGATCGAAAATGAAAAATACACAATAATGTGAGGCATCAATAAGAAGAATTCTGACAGATCAAGGGCTGTCTGTAAGAAAGATTCAGAGTTCTATCTGAATTTAAGGAAGAAGCTGATTGAAGATCATCTTCATCAACAGAGAAGATCCACCTTATTTGTCCTAATCAAGAAGCTTTGAAAAGCTAAGTTAGGTTGGATCAGAAGGATCAGTCAATTCAAGAACTGATCAAGAAGACAACATCAACAGAGAAATCTAGCTGGTGAAGTTTTCTGATACTTATTACTCACAAATTCTTGTAGGATCTATTGTTAGATATGAGATTGTAAGCCTAAAATTATAAAGGCTGAGGTAGGGCAGTGTGCCTGAGGTAGGACTTATGGAAAGTCTGAAATGTAAGCCTAATTATAAAGGTTGAGGTATGGTTGAGGCCTGAGGTAGGATTCAGGGAAGAATATGAGGTAGGACTTGTGTAAAGTCTGAGGTGTAAGAACCATTTTGGGTTCTGAGTTTGTAAGATCTACGGATCCGAGCAAATGGAAGGAAGTTAGGCTGAATCCAGTTATCTACTGGATAGGCGAAGGGGGAAAGTGGATGTACCCATATCTTGGGGAACCACTATAGATCTGGTGTTTGTTGTGTTGTATTTAATTTATGTAGATAGAATTATTCTGTGCTAAAAGAAGTTACAAATATCTGTTTGCCTTAAAATAAAAAAGACTCAAAAAGATTAAAACCTATTCACCCTCCCTCTAGGTGTTTAGGCTCTTGAAACAAAGTCATTCAAGTGATATCAGAGGGAGGTTACTCAAAATTTGACCTAACAGTCAGAGAATTTCTCCAATGCTAATAACTGACAACAAGAATGGGTTCAAGTGAAAATCAAAAGGAGTTTGGTTCTATGAAATTACCCATATGTAAGAAAGAATCTTTTAGCATTTGGAAAGAAAGGGTCAGGCTATTTATGGAAGCATCTGATCCAAGAATTTATATCACAGTACAGGAAGGCCCCTTCATCCCAATGAAGGTTTCAGTTCTTGATGCAAACATTCAAACTCCAAAGAGTTATTCAGAGATGACTAAGGATGAAATCATCTTGACTACATTAGATAAAAGAGCTCAGAATATAATTATAAGTGTCATAGATGATGCAACATTCTAGAATCTTGTGCACTGTAAAACTTCCAAAGAAATGTGGGATATATTGATTGTCTATATGGAAGGAATAGAATAAGTCAGATAGGACATATCTAAATGATATAAATGTGACTCAGCTTATATAAATGTGACTCAGATTATATAAATGTGACTCAGCTTATATATTCATCGGCAACCTGGTAGTAGACTTAGCAGCCGCTGAACTACGTAATCCTACAAGTTTAACAGCAAACCCTAGTTCTAAGAGTAGGGATTAAAACAATCTCAAATTAATATGTTAAAAGAAAGAACTTCTGAAAGGAAAAATTTAAACAAGAGTATAATTAGCGTGCTTAAGCAACATTTGTCATGGCTAAATCGGGTTTTAACAAGAACCTGGAAGCATTAATGGCGGAAAACAGAGATAACAACAAGAAATTTCTACTTGGCAAGGGCTAGGAGCACTACTTGCCTCGATTCCCAACGAAGCTTGGTCGGCCTCCCTTACTCTCACTCTCGAATCCGGCAATGAAGCACAAGGCCAAAAATCTTGACATTGACGGCAGATTACAAGTAAACAAACCCGAAATTCGAAACCACAAGCAAGGCAACGAAACTTGGAAATTTTACCATAGGAATGAAGGTCTAGGCGAGAGCAATCCAAATCCTCTTTCGGAATCGAATTCCGTCCACAAACGCTCACGGAATCGGCGTCCGAAGGGGAGCAGTTTCGGCGGTTTCTCTGCTTTCCGCAAATAGGCGTAGACTGGTTCGGTCTTTCGGGAAGATGAACAGGAGCGGTTTCCTCTTAATTCTAAACTATCCTATATATAGCATCCTCTTAATCTTAATTAACTAATAAATTAATTAAGGCTAAAAATGACAAGGCAAAACCGCCAAGCATCCACACCCTTTCAGAAAAAATAATATTTAAAATAATATTTATTAAATAGCTTTATTCTTCATAAAATACAAAACGACGCGAAAACCGGACATCCTCGGAATTCGACGAAATTCGCACTGTAGCTAAATATTCATGCTACGAACACAATGGCGAAGTCGAAATTAACTTTCGACGAACAAAACTCGTGTTATACCCACCCAAAGCACAACACAAGCATCCCGTGAGAGGCCACACCGGGCCACCCAAAACGACTCGGCTTGCTAGGGAGATCTTATCAATAGGCTACAAAATGGGCCACTCAGTTCTAAGGAGTTAAGACCACACTCCACAGATGACACAAGCCAAGAAAATGCGTCGACGTAACGCCAAGCAAGAATTAAATAATCGTAGAAAAATCGGGGGCGTTATAGTCACCCCCCCCTAAAAGAAAGTTTCGCCCCGAAACTTTACGCACAACACTTCTACTACAGAAGGAAAAGTAACAAGCCAAACATTACAAGAAGAAAACAAACTAAACTAATAAGGGAAACAGTTGAGGGTGAGCCTCCCTCATAGCCGACTCTAACTCCCAAGTCGCGCTTTCCAAACCCTGATTCTTCCATAGAACTTTGACCATCGGGATGGACTTCCTCCGCAGCACACGATCTTGAGTATCCAAAATGCGGACCGACACTTCAATAAAAGAGAGGTTAGGCTCCAACTGGGGCACAACATCCAAGACTTTCCCACTACTGTGCACACACTTCTGCAATTGGCTTATATGAAATACGTTATGAACACCTGGGAAGTTTGCTGGCAATTCCAACCTATAAGCTGACATGCCAATCCGTTCAACAATCTTAAACGGGCCCACATACCTCGGGTCCAATTTCCGATTCTTACCGAACCTCTTAACACCAACCATTGGGGAAACCTTAAGAAACACAAGGTCCACTACAGAAAACTCCAAGTCAGACCTACGCCGATTGGCGTTCTTTTCATATCTCTCCTGCGCTATACGAAGCTTTTCTCGAATAAGCTTCACCGCGACTTCCATCTCCTCGAGCGCATCCGGACCCAACATGGGTCTCTCGCCTGCCTCAGCCCAAAACAGCGGGGTTCTGTAGCGCCTCCCATACAAAGCTTCAAACGGAGCCATCTACAAAATTTCTTGATAACTGTTATTGTGTGCAAACTCCATAAGTCGCAATCGCTCATCCCACGCTCCACCGTGGTCTAGAATGTAGCATCTGATCATATCCTCAACTATCTGGTTCACCCACTCCGTCTGCCCATTGGTCTATGGGTGGTAAGTAGTAGAGTACCTCAGATCTGTACCAAAACCCTCCTGCAGACTCTGCCAAAAGCGAGAAGTAAACCGGGAGTCTCGATCAGAAATGATGCTAACAGGCACACCGTGCAATCTGATGACCTAGTTCAAGTACAACTCTGCTATCTTCTTCATCGGATAGTCAATCTTATACGGCACAAAGTGAACACACTTCGTCAGTCTATCCACTATGACCAAAACCGAATAAAATCCCCTTGGAGATTTCGGTAAGCCCGTGATGAAGTCCATAGAAATACTTTCCCACTTCAAAGTCTGGATCTCAGTGGAGTCAACTTGCCACCAGGCCTTCCGTGATCGGCCTTCACACTCTTGCAAGTGTGGCACTCAGCAACAAATCGGGCTATATCACTCTTCATCCCATACCACCAGGCAATTTGCTTCAAATCACGATACATCTTTGTAGTTCCCGGATGGAAGGCAACACTGGATCCATGAGCCTCTCTGTATACCATACCCCTGATGTCTCCGACAGCGGGGATGCAAAATCTGTCGCGGTACTTCAAAGTACCCGCATCATCAATGGAAAAATACGGCAACTCCTCTCTCTCAGTCCTGAGGTATAAGTGAGGAAGGTCCAGATCATCCTTCTGGTGCAACCTAGTAAGGGAAATCCAAGACGGCTCTGCCACTGCCAAACTACTCTGCATTCCACAGCATCCCACCGAGATATCCATAAGGAGGAACTCTTACACTAAACGATCGGCGGAGAGATTAAAGATCTTCCCCGTCTTCCGGCTCAGGGCGTCGGCCACTACATTGGCCTTGCCTGGATGATACTGGATCTCAACATCATAATCGGCCACATAATCTAGCCACCACCGCTGGCGCAGATTCAACTCCTTTTTCCTGAACACATACTTCAGGCTCTTATGATCAGTGAAGGTCTTGCACAGAGCCCCATAAAGTAGATGCCTCCACAACTTCAATGCATAAATTATCGCTGCAAACTCAAGGTCATGCATAGGGTAATTTCTCTCGTGAGTCTTTAATTGCCTTGACCCATACGCAATCACTTTTCCAACCTGCATCAACACGCAACCAAGACAACCATGCGAAGCATCCACGTACACATCATACTCCACACCCTCAGTAGGTAGGGTCAGGACGGGAGCAGAGAACAATCTGTTCTTTAGCTCTAGGAAGGCTTCTTCGCACTTCTCGCTCCAAACAAAGGCCGCGTTCTTCTGAGTCAACCTGGTCAAAGGTGCAGCCAGGGTAGAGAAACCCTCCACGAACCTCCTGTAGTAGCCATCCAACCCTAGGAAGCTTCTAATCTACTTGGGCGTGCCTAGCCTGCTCCAATCCATCACTGCTACGATCTTTTCCGGGTCGACCGAGATCCCATCTTGTTTCACCATGTGGCCCAGAAACGAGACCTGAGGCAACCAAAATTCGCACTTGCTCAACTTGGCGAAAAACTTGTGATTCCTCAATTCCGATAGAACAAAGCACAGATGTTGTTCATGCTCCTCAGTGCTGCGGGAATAGACCAACACGTCATCGATGAAACCACAATGAACTTTTCTAGGAAATCGTTGAACACCCGGTTCATCATATCCATGAAAGCTGATGGTGCGTTGGTCAATCCAAACGACATCACAAAGAACTCAAAAAGACCATGCCTCGATCTAAACGCATTCCGTGGAATATCTGCCTCACGGATCCTGAGCAGATGATAGCCAGAACGAAGATCGATCTTGGAGAACACCGTTCTACCACGTAATTGATCAAATAAGTCATCGATCCTCGGCAGAGGGTACCTGTTTTTAATAGTGACTTTGTTCAACTCCCTGTAGTCGATGCAAAGCCGCATCGACCCATCTTTCTTCTTTACAAACAAAACAGGAGCACCCCAAGGAGACGAACTCTGCCTGATAAACCCTTTTGCTTATAACTCATCTAACTGGACACGCAACTCCTCTAGCTCATGAGGGGCCATCCGGTACGGCACCTTAGCAATAGGACGCGTACCCGGTTCCAAATTAATCACAAACTCAACATCCCGATCGGGAGGAAGACCAGGAAGGTCATCAGTAAACATACTAGTGAAACCACGAACAACGGGAATCTCCTCTAAGCGCGGTACACTAACAGCGGTCCCAACCATTGAGACTAAACAAGCTAAACAACCAGAGAGAAATAACTTCTGAGCACATACCACAGAAATGACAGGAGAATCTATGAACGGTTCAGCATACACGCTTCTTGGCTGGTCATCGTCCTTGATGAAGTCCAAGTGCTTCCCTTTGCACTGAATGACCGCATCATACTTAGACAGCCAGTCCATGCCCAAAATAACATCGAAGTCCTCCAGATCAATAATCTTCAAGTCTGCCCTCGCAAGAAAATCCCCTAACAAAACAGGGCAATCTAGAATGCCCAATTCTGATAACACAGATTCACCAGAAGGGAACTTGACGCGGAAGGTATCACGAACTCGATCTAGAGTTAACCGATGTCGCTCCACAAAGGCTCTAGCCATAGATGAGTGGGTAGCGCCGGAGTCGAACAGAACGCGCGCCCAGCGGTTCTTCATCTTAAATTTCCCTATAAAAGTATATACAACTAAGGATCTACCAAAACCCAACTGTAACCATTCTAACAAATACAACTTTCAAGCTGGAAAAAGAGACAACTAACTTGAGATGACCCGAGTCGAAGCTTGAGCCTCCTCGGAAGAGATCACGTTCAGCTTACCTTTACCCTTGTCCACATGCTGAGGCGGAGGTAGTGCCTGAAGTGGAACTGCATGAAGAGAAGGCTGGACCTGAGGACACCTAGACTTGATGTGACCCTTCTGCCTGCACTGATAGCAGACTTTATCCTTGGACCAGCACTGGGCAGCATCATGCCTGGGTCGCTTGCAAACAGAACAGGAAACATCCCTCCTAGGAGCACCCTGAATAGCATGAACTTGATCCTTCTTCTGAGCTGCTGCCTTTTTGAAACACCTCTCAACAGGGTGGCCTGACCGACCACAGAAGCTACACACCACCTTGCTCTTCTTTCCCGAAGTAGCACTTGGTACCAGGGGTTTCTTCTCCTCAACAGACTTCCGCTTATCCTTCCTCAATTGCTTGCCTCTGCTCTTTGCTGTCTCGATAGCCTCCACCTTCAGAGTAGCCTCCACTACCCCTGTATAAGTCTCTGATCCATAAGCACTGGTCAACTGCTGCACCTCGCTCTTCAAGCTACCAAGGAATCGCTTGACTCGATCAGCTTCAACACTTACCAACCCAGGAGCAAACCGGCTCAACTTGCTGAACTCTATCTCATACTCACCAACCGTGAGTTGCCTTTGCTTCAGGTGGAGGAACTCGTTCATAAGACGGTCACGCTCGACCGAAGGCAAGAATTTCCTCATCATCATTCCCTTGAACACTTCCCAAGTGCAACCAGCTACCAAGCTCTCCTTTTCTCTAAGCCACCAACTCTTAGCCAAACCCTTGAGCTGATAGGCGGCTATCATCACTCTCTGATCATTGAAATACCGGAGTATGAGAACATCTCCTCCATGGAGATCAGCCAATCATCTATGACCATGAAATCTACCTTCCCATCGTAAGTAGGGGGGCTAAGTATATGAAACTGCGAGATGAATGCCATCTCTGCTGGCACCACCACTGGAGGTCTCAAGGGTGCATGAGGAGGAGGAATAGCTAACCCTCCTACAGGGCCTTGCACTCCTTGAGTCTGCCCTGCAACAACTGCCCCCAAAGACTGAATCCTTGCTCGCACCTCCACCATCTGCCTGCTTAAGGAATCGCTACTCTATCGCAGGCACTCGATCACCGCATCATTCTACGCTCCAGATGACTCACTCTCAGATAGGGGGGTCGATCTAGTCGAAGGGTGTCTCGTCATCCTAAAATCATAGTAACCTTAGACAGATCCTAGTACGACAGCTGCAACTAACTACAAGTACAAACAATACATACATAAATATGAACTTAAAGCTGCTAAACTTGCTCTGGGAGTTTATTTTTTTACAAGAATTGATGTTATGCCCTAACCTAGGATGGTTAACCACCACCATACTAACTCTTGTGCCTAGATCGGGAATGCATGACTTAATATTATTTTTGACTCGAAAACTTATGTGTGTACATATTTCATCCTGCCAGTCTTTAGCTTGTGTTGGTACCCTAGTTTTGATTTGAGTAAAGTCTTCTCAATTAGTTTCTTGACCCAAGATTTATCTATGGTCAAAGGTTAGTTTTAGGATAGATCCTATCAGTTGTGTAGAGTTGTTGTTTATCCAGTTGAAAATCTGGTTAAGTGTTTTTTAGTTCGACTATGGTCGAACGCCGCTCGACTATCGTCTATCAGTTGATCGACTATCGTCTATCAGTTGATTGACTATTGTCAGATAGCAGATTGACTATCTCTGAGTTAGTTCATCTCTATTAAGCTCGACGATATGTGGTCTCAGTATCGTCGATCGTCGAGTCCTGCTCGACTTCTTCTGTCCCGAAAGATTTCTTGTAGGTCGACTATCTATTCTGATAGTTCGACTATCTGCTTTGATAGTTTGACGATCGTCGTGAATCGTTCGACTATCTTTTTGTCTGCATTTAGAGATATTATACTCTTTCTCTTCTGTGTTTTATTTCTCATTTATCTGGCTTATTTTATTAAAGATTATTTCATTGATTTTATGCTTACATATCAAGGCAATCTTTGACTCATTCTTTATGCATAAGTCAAGCTCTTTCTGATAAAGTCTTTTGTCCTATTAGTTGACAAATCATTGTGCTTTAACTGCCATGCTGTCCTTTATAGCCGTTAGACACAGATGTCTTTCTCTGGCCGTAAAGAGTTTGTTTTTGATGTGACTTTCTCTAATATCTTTTGGACTTGCAGAATGGATAAACAGCTTCTAAGAAAGCTTTATCTCTTTATAGGATGTCCTTCTGCAGGCTATTTGTATTATGTGTTATTTGCAGCCCAGATTGCAGATCTCAGAAGAAGACAAGATTCAAATCAAGAGAAAGTAGAAGCCGTTACAAAGGCTGATATATAAAGAGCTAGAGAGAGAAGTTGATATACAGTTAATATACAGATATACAGATATTCATATACACAGATTCAACAACAAGAACAAGTGTAGAACAACTCTCTTCAGAGTTCTCTTCTTCAATCCTGAGTTCATCCTGCTCACAGGAACATTCATACTCAGAGCTTCAAGAAGAAGAAGAAGAAAGAAAAGCTGTTGAAGAAGAACAACCATTCCACATCAAGAGTCTTCTTCAAGCTGCTCCTTCTAAGAACTTCAAGACAACAGATCTTCTCTATCAAGAGTTCTAAAGAGATCCTGCACCCTGAAGCAAGGCTTCTTCCTGGATATTCTCTAAGCCAGGGGGAGCTTTGATTCCTTCAGAGCTTTCTATAGCTCAGTCCTATCCACTAGCTTCTCTAATTTTGTTTAACAATAGAGAAGACATTCTAACTCTCTCAACCTCCTGTACAAAGGTTTATTACTCCCTTCAAAAATGAACCTTGGTGGTAGGGCACATTAGCAAAAACCTATGTTGGATTTTGAGCTCCTGATCAAAATCTCAAAGGGTTTCCTTGATCTACCTAAATCAGATCAGTTGGTGGCAGGGCACCTGAATAAAAACCTGTAGTGCATTCCTACCAGGGTGGTAGAAGAGTGGATGTACCTATTGAGAGGGAACCACTATAAATCTTCTTGTATTGTCTGTGTTGCTTATTTTAATTACTGCACTGTGACTGTGAGTAAAATTAACTAGGATTGCTAGTTGCTGTGTTAGGAGTAAAGCTTAAACTGTAATTACAGTTAGCTTTCTCTTGTGAACCTCACTTTGTGTTAGGCTCTAAGGTTTCATATATCTATTTACTTATTCTGCAAATTAACTCTAAGGGAGTTGAGTAGATTGTCATATTTTTGAATACTCTATTCACCCCCCCTCTAGAGTTGTATCTATCCTCACTTTCAGCTTCGCACGCTGTGCTTATGCAATGTTATGCTATGTATGTTTGTGTTATGCATTCTAAAAAGGCCCTAATGCATGTTATGAGCGGCGTACACATGAAAATGTTATGCATCCCATACTACATAACATTTTCATACAATGAAAAGAAAACGAGCTAGTCGCAGCCATATGGTGAGGTTATGCATACCATACTACATAACCCTCACATATTGCCCCTATGGTGGATCCATATACGAACACATATTATGCATCCCATACTATATAATATTCCCAGTATACTTCATATTATTCTATGAGTGTAGTGTTCGTGCTTTTGCCAAGACGTGCTGATGACATATCAGTGTGTGAATGACATGATGCTGAACCACTAATGCAATCAAAAGGGAAAGTTTCCCGGCTAACTAGTCAGGATACCTCCCTCTGATACCAACTGTCACAACCCGTACTTTCTTTGAAGAAAACAGATTATCAGAGTAGGATAAAACATGCGTCATGATGCCACGTCAAGCAGGGGATAACTGTCGACGCTCAGGCAAACCACTAACAACTATACTTTATGAAAATTCATAAGTTATATGATTAGAAAATCAGTTATATTTTTAAAGGCCGTATCCCTCGGCTCGGTGGATCACCTAGTCCACAATTTAAAAACTATACTTATATGCTGCAGAAAATACTTTATTCAGGTTCGACATCCTAAAAGAGTGCATAAGTGTCCCTAGAGGACAACTTATACTATGCAGGACCCTACTTTTAATTTATACAATATATATAGGAAAATGATCTTTTTACGTTATTTGGAAAATAGTGATGAGTTTTATAAAACATGCTGATCATGAGGAATACTTATATTAGTGTTTTTAGGTTTAAAAGTAACTAGCATCGTAGCATAAATAATCCCAAGAGCAAGTAGACTAACTCTAGAAAGGTAGCAGCAAAAAGTAACACATCTAGTATCAAGGAAAAAATACCAGTGGGCGCCAACAAACTGACACGAACCCACTGGCATATATGTATGTCTGTAAGAAAAACAGTAAAACTACCTCACAATACCAAGGAACTAATCTCCACGGTATGAGAGACCACCAGCAGCAGCACATCACAACTAGCCACCTAATCGGCTACTAACCAGAACCTGAGGCATTCAAAGAAGAAAAGAATACCTCAGCAAGCTAAACAAGTAAAAAGCTGCACGGAAATATTAGGTTATAAGGTAAGCAAGAAGAGTAAGCAAACCGAAATAAGCACCACTGTCCAAGGCAAGACAGAAGAAGAAAAACACTAAGTGCGAGGAAACAGCAACAACCCTGCCAAAAAATAAATCATGCAGAGTTTACCAGGCTACCATGAGCCCAAACATTGCAAATTTACAAAGGAAGAAATGTCTAACACCCTAAGCTGTGAGAGATGGTAGTAGAAAAACAATGCAGATCCGTGTTGGAGGCAAACTCAGTCCCCCAACCACTATTCCCAAGAAAACAAAGCTCAGGGGTCTACATATGAAAGCACTAGGGACCTCCCACCCCCTTGCCCAGCCCGTACCAGGAGCAAGATAAAAGAAAAAGGGTGGACTTGGCTAAATAACACAACACCTCCCCCATTAAGAGCTTAAAACCACCACTACTAACCACGACCCACGATTCGGCCTTTTTTGAAAAAAAAAGCCGACAAGGAACCTCAAAATCAAGAATTCACTCGGGGGAGAAAATCAAGGTAAAGAAAAAACGTTGAGAAGACTCAACACGGCATGGCGTTGAGTGAGCCCCACTCACTCAACGCCTTCTGCAACACTGGCTGCGGTGTTGAGTGAGCTAACCTCACTCAATGCCAAAACAGCTATGACATTGAGTGAGGTCCACTCCCTCAACGCCTTTAGCAAAGCAGGCTAGGGCATTGAGTGAGCTAACCTCACTCAGCGCCAAAGAACCTATGGCGTTGAGTGAGGTCCACTCCCTCAACGCCTTAGCACTTAACCACAAAACCCTACTATGGCGTTGAGTGGGTCCACCTCTCTCAACGCCAAAACAGCTTTGGCGTTGAGAGAGGTCGACTCACTCAACGCCAAAGTACTTAGCCGCGAAAACAAACCGCGGCGCTGAGTGCGCCCACCATTCACAACGATAGAACAGCTTTGGCGTTGAGTGAGGTCGACTCACTCATTGCAAAAGTACTTTCCCGCAGGAAAGGGCTGCGGCGTTGAGTGAGCCCGCCTCACTCAGCGCCTAAACAACAATGGCGTTGAGTGAGGCCCACTCTCTCAACGCCATCCGGAAGAGGTCGGCCGGAATGCAGATTGATTCTCACCGAATCGGCGGGAATGAAGATCGATTCTCGCCGAATCGGTGGGAATGCAGATCGATTCTCGCCGAATCGGTGGGAATAACCAACGATTCCCGTCGATGTCGGCGAGAAATCACTTAGTGATTCCCGTCGATTTTGACTTAGAAGGAATTTCTCACTCAAAGCCACACTACTTAGCTAAAAAAATAAAACTTTCGCATTTCCTGAACCTCTCAACGCTGAAATACAGTAACTTGAAAATTAACTCTCACACTCATGCTATCACATCAGACCACTACTATTTGCCCAGAATCTCTTTAATAGACAAGACTTAGGAGAGGAGAAAAATTTCCTGCTGCTGCTACTTCTACTCTCAGGCCGAATCTACTCATCCCGAGCCTAATCAAGCAAAACTCGGCTTATACATTCATCGGCAACCTGGTAGTAGACTTAGCATCCGCTGAACTACGTAATCCTACAAGTTTAACAACAAACCCTAGTTCTAAGAGTAGGGATTAGAACAATCTCAAATTAAGATGTAAAAAGAAAGAACTTCTGAAAGGAAAAATCTTGACAAGAGTATAATTAGCGTGCTTAAGCAACATTTGTCATGGCTAAATCGGGTTTTAACAAGAACCTGGAAGCATTAATGGCAGAAAACAGAGATAACAGCAAGAAATTTCTACTTGGCAATGGCTAGGAGCACTACTTGCCTCGATTCCCAGCGGAGCTTGGTCGTCTTCCCTTACTCTCACACTCGAATCTGGCAATGAAGCACAAGGCCAAAAATCTGGACATTGACGGCGGATTACAAGTCAACAAACCCGAAATTCGAAACCACAAGCAAGGCCACGAAACTTGGAAATCTTACCGTAGGAATGAAGGTCTAGGCGAGAGCAATTCAAATCCGCTTTCGGAATCGAATTCTGTCCACAAACCCTCCCGGAATTGGCGTCCGAAGGGGAGCAGTTCCGGCGGTTTCTCTGTTTTCCGCGAATAGGTGCAGACTGGTTCGGTCTTTCGGGAAGATGAATAGGAGCGGTTTCCTCTTAAGTCTAAACTATCCTATATATAGCATCCTCTTAATCTTAATTAACTAATCAATTAATTAAGGCTAAAAATGACAAGGCAAAATCGCCAAACATCCGCACCCTTTCTGAAAAAATAATATTTATTAAATAGCTTTATTTTTCATAAAATACAAAACGACGCGAAAACCGGACATCCTCGGAATTCGACAAAATTCCCACCGTAGCTAAATATTCATGCTACAAACACAACAACGAAGTTGAAATTAACTTTTGACGAACAGAACTCGAGTTATACCCACCCAAAGCCAAACACAAGCATCCCCTAAGAGGCCACACTGGGTCACCCAAAACGACTCGGCTTGCTAGGGAGATCTTATCAATAGGCTACAAAATTGGCCACTCAATTCTAAGGAGTAAAGACCACACTCCATAGATGACACAAGCCAAGAAAATGCGTCGACGTAACGCCAAGCAAGAATTAAATAATCGCAGAAAAATCGGGGGTGTTACAGTTCGTCTAGCTGAGCTCGACTTTCGTCGACCGGAGATCGACGAACGTATAACTCCTTTTTCTAATTCTTGAATTCTCTAAGTCTTGAGTCTCTGGCAGTGTTGGAGGCTGGTCCTTTGTACTGATGACTCAAAGGACTTGACCTAGACTCTAGGACATAATCATGATCCTGATCTATACATGTTGGGTCATATCCTAACTAAGTGAACCTAGCCCAAATCCAACTAGGGATCCAACAATCTCCCCCTATTTTGGTGAGGTCACTAATAACAGACTCAATACAAGAAAATGTACAAAGCAAGAACACAATATATATCTGGCAGAAAATTTAACAGTAAATGGAGCAGATATATTTACATAGTCAGCTTTGTAACAAGAAAAAACAGTTTATCAAAAATATACCAAATAGCAGTTCAGGTTCTAGTTTTTTTATTTCTTTTCCTTTGGCTGAGCTTCTTTTCTCTTATCCCCAGGCTGAGTAAAAATGATTTTCCTGTCAGGATTAACAGCTTCTTTCTTTGATATGTACATATCTGCTGCTCCAATCACTGTCAGGGTGGAGGTTCTGGGAACTACAGCCTCTGGGTGTCTAGCCATATAATCTGTACGATTAAATACCTTCTTGATCACCTGAAGTCTTTCAAATTCTTTCTCTCTATATGAGGACATGGTAGTGAACTTGGTTGGATCTTCTCCTTCTTCTCTAGCCTTCTTTATCTTAGATAGACCGATCAATTCTTGAAGCCTAGCCATCCTGAAATTAGGATCAACATCTTGACTGAAAGATAATTGATCATCTTGGGAGGGTAGTAGAGTAGCAGGCCTGAATTGAGTTGACTGTGCTTGAAAGTTTGTTGTTTATTGATTTCATCACTCTGAATGTATAGTGACTTTGGAGGTGCAGTTTCACTATATTTTCCTTTAGGTTTGTGTGATACTGAATGCCTTCTTTGTTAAACTTGTTGTTGGGGAGGAGAGAACTCTGGCTTCTGATAGACTACTTTTTTTATCTACTCTGTACAACCCATACTTCTTTGTTGGCTTCTTCTATGAGATTGATGTCTAGATGGTCTTTCCTGCCTCTAATAAGTTCTGGTGAATGTAGGCTTGGAAGGTGCATCTGACCTTTGAGAAGTGTTTCCTGAAGAACCAGCAGCTGGAGGAGGAGGAGGAGGTGGATCCTTCTTGTATTTATGAGCTTGGGGAGGAGAGTATCTTCTGCTTTTCTTTCTGGCCTTTTGTTCATTCTTTGAAAGCCACATCCAGGTTGGCATCCCTTTGTATGGGGTTATGTTTTATAAAATATAGTAGGGAGTGTCATTTGTATTTTCAGGCTTGGGAGTAGGAGGAGGAGGAGCCTTCCTTTTCTTAGAGATTTTCTTCCTATTTTGATCCTTATCAGAATCAGAAACATCATCATCATCATCAGAAGGTTGAGGATTGTCATACATATCATCAATTTCTTTTATTGCGTCCTCAGAAATTGTTTTCTTTTCTGTCTGAGATGGAACTGGAAAGGGGACTGAAGAACTGTGTACATCTGTACTTTGAGCAGCAAACTTATTTTCTTCCTCAATATCAGCCAAGATCAAGGCATCTAGATCTGGTACTGGAGAATCATCCATTATAAATACTGGAGACATAGGAGAAGATACAATGGGATAAACAATCTGTGGAGATGATGAAGTGGCAGGGATAGCAAAGCTGGCCTTGAGTTGTTTGATAACTTCAGGGATTATTGGAGAAGAATAGGGGGTAATAGGCAATGATGGCTTAGTACACTCAGATGGAGGGAGACTTAGATAAGCTGTATCAAAAGATCTTAGCAGACTCATCAAGTCTACTGTGGGATTAATAAAAATATCACCAACAGTATTTATTTCAAGTATAACTGACTCATCTATTTCCATGTCAGTTTCAATAAAATTAATCAAATCATGTATCTGCTGTATCTGAGACCTGTACAACTGGTTCTGCTACTGTTGCTGCAACTTCTGCTACTTCTTCATGAAGTATCTCCCCCTGCCTTGTTTCAGTAGATACTGAAGCCAGGCCCCCAAATGAAGAGGGATCAGTAGTGAGGGCAGATATCTGGGCAGCAAGAGAGGATATGGAGACAACTAGAGGAGAAATGGCCTCTTTTATAAGAGATTTGAGTAGGGGTATGAGGAGAGTAATGAGTGGGGTGACAAGAGATGGATCCAGGATTGGAGAAGTGGATGGTAGGGCAGTAGCTGGTTGAGTGGAGATTGCAGTTGCTGAGGGAGTGATAGGTGGAGGTGAAATGGGAGTGTCTAGGGGGAGTCGTGTTGAGGAAAGGGAGTGTGTAGTAGAGATGATAATAGGTTGAAGGATGGGAATGAAGATAGGTTTATATGTGGGATATCAGCAAGATGAGATGGAAGAGGGGATTGGGGTGGTGTATGCATGGATGTATCAGGCTGAGGTGAAGGAGGAGGGGATGGTATATGTGTAGGGGAAGAGGGAATTGGAGAGGCTGGTGGTGTTGGGGTATGGATTAGGATGGTATATGAGTGTGGAGTTGGTTAGGCTTGTGATTGGGATGGAACTTGAGGGGTAGAAGGTGGTGGAGGGGCGGAGAGGATCCCTTCAGTGGGGTGGGGTGAGGCTGGTGCAGCCCTTGTACACTCAGAAGTTTTAGTGGAGGAGGAGGTAGCCTTAGTTTGCTTAGTGATGGTCCTCTCCCACTTGCTAAAAAGAGCACAGGTGAGTCTCTTTGAAGCATTGATGGATATAGTCGAGGAGACCAGAGATTGTGCAGCCTTTTCCTTGAGGAAGATCCCTAGGATCCTTCCAAAACACACCTCTTTCTTATTATTCTTCTTTTTAATCAAATCAAACAGAATTTGACTCCAATTCACAACTTTCTTATTTACTATGGCGCACATAACCAGGAACTGATGCCTGGTGATGTAATCATGTGCTGTGTGCTTCCCGAGCAACACCTTCCCAGCTATATCTGCGAGAAACTTATACTCGGCAGATAAAAGTTTCTTAAGTAGTTTTTTTGGGGTGTCTCCAGAGTAACCCATTATACTCAGCATCAAATCAAACTCTTCAGAATCTATTTCTAATTCGTCCTCACCATTTTTCAATCTAAAAATCTAAGTTAGAATGCCGTGGGTAAGAGAAATAGCGTTACCAGCGATGTTGCCAGTCATTGTGTTCTCGTCTATAGTAGCTGTGTACACCCACTCCCTGATTTCTTTAGCAGATATCTTGATGCGAGTCGAAAGCAGAGTTTTTAGTTGTTGATCTTCAAGCAGTTGAAGAATGTTCAGGAAAACTTGATCAGAGTACTGGAATGATTCAAAATCCAAGTCAAAACTAGTATCGAATTTCATAGCAGTAAGAGATCCAGCGGTAATTGCCATTGAGAGCACCTGCAAAGGAAAAACGATGATCAAGTGCAAAAGAACTGAAAGCGCGGGATGGAGGTCAAAGAAAACCTAGATATAGTGTTTTTTGTAATATGAATCGACAGACTCCGTTCCACAAAAAAAATGAAAAGATCTTCGATCTGAGGTCGATGAAATAGTTTGGAGTTAGACTGTTCGTCGATCTCAGTCTGAAGATTTGAAGACATTTCGTCAACCTCTTGTCGATGAAAGTTTTATAAAGTAAGTTTGTCGATCTCAGTTCGACGAAACTAACTTCACTCACAGAGAGTTCGTCGATCTCTGGTCGACGAAAATCTCAAGAACTTTTCCTAGTTCGTCGAGCTCCGTTCGACGAACTCTGAAAAATTCATCGATTGTAGACATAGACTAAACTAAACCTTCTCCATTTATCATTCCAAGCTTATTTATAAAGAACAAGTGATTTCTTTCATCCAGGAGTTTGATGAAAATGTCAGCTCTTTGTAAATCAGTGTAGATATAGAGAAGATTGATTTTATTTTTGTCTACATATTCTCTAATGAAATGATATCTTATGTCTATATGTTTAGTTCTGCTGTGATGGACTGGATTTTTTTGTCCACTCTGCATCCAGCAAAGTCAGCATCTGAATATCCAGTTAACTCAAACTCTGACTCAGTAGGATACTAGAGACCTAGACTAGGACAACCCTTTATATATCTTAAAATCCTTTTTAGAAAAACTAGATGGGATTCTTTGGGGGTTCACTTGGAACCTAGTACAAAGGCATGTAGAAAATATAATATCAGGTATGCTAGCTGTAAGGTATAGTAGGGACTCAATAATGCCCCTATATAATTTCTGATCCACAGGTTTCTCATGCACATCAGAATCTATTACAACATTTGTAGCCATGGGTGTTTTTTTGCTAAGGCATAAGCCATCCCAAACTTTTGAATAAGCTCTTTAGCATATTTAGCCTGGGAAATGAAGATGCCATCAGGGAGCTGCTTCACTTGGAGACCAAGGAAGTCCTTTATAACCACTAAGGTATCTGTACACCTACTGTTATGTCTCCAATCACTTGGGATCTAGGGTGATCCCTCAGTGTGAGAAAGTTAGTGGGTGGAGTTGGTTCTGCAACATCATTTGGAGAGAATTATTCTTGTGGAGTAGCTTCAGTTGTTATAGGGGAGTCAGCTTCTTCCGTAGTTTCTTCATCACTTCCTTCATTGACTTGTTGAGAAGGATGAGGTACAACTTTTGGGGTGAGGTTTAAGTCATCCAATTTCTCACACAAATTATGTACCTGCAAGGAGTCTTTGGTAGAAATCTCTTTCTCCTTATAAAACATGTTAGCCTCATCAAATATAACATGCATAGATTCCTCTATTTTCAATGTGGATTTATTAAATACCCTATAAGCTTTGCTACCTTGGGAATATCCTAGAAAAATTCTCACTGCAGCCTTTGCTTCAAACTTTCTAATGTGCTTTTTGTCATTATTATGAATATAACATACACAACCAAAAACTTTAAAATAGTTGATTATTGGTTTCTTCCCTTTGAGCAATTCATAGGGAGTCTTATGTTTTAGTTTGTGTATCAACCTTCTATTCAGGACATAATTTGCTATGCTCACTTCCTCTACCCAATAGGATAGGGGCTTGTAAGCATCTGCAAGTAATGTGCCTACAGCTTCAATGAGTATTCTATTTTTCCTTTCAGCTACCCCATTTTGTTGAGGAGTTTTAGGAGCTGAGAAGCAGTGCCTGATACCTTCCTTCTCACAGAACTCATGCATAAGAAGAGACTCAAACTCTGTACTATGATCACTTCTAATCAATGCAACATGAGTAGAGTACTCAATCTGTATGGTCCTGAGAAAATCTGTAAGAACCTTGAATGTATCTGACTTAGATCTCAGAAAGAATACCCAAGAGAATCTGGAGAAGTCATCTACAACCACTAAGGTATAAGATTTCCCTCCTAGGCTTTATACAGCCACAGGGACAAAAAGTTCCATATGTAGTAAGTACAATATCCTAGATGAATCACTCTTATTAATGGATTTCAAACTAGATTTAGTTTGCTTTCCTAGTTGACAAGCCCTGCAAAGTCCTTCTTTCTTGTAGGGGCCAGAAGGTAGTCCTCTAATAAGGTTGTCCTTAGATAACCTAGCAATATTTTTCAGATTTACATGCCCTGATCTTTTATGCCACGAGTCATTTTGACTGCTAACTATGCTAAGTAAACATATGTCTGAAGTTACAAAATGAAAATGAACTAGGTATATGCTTCCTTGTCTATTGCCAATTAAAACAGGTTTGTTTTCTTTAGAGGTAATAGTATATGAGCTAGAGTTGAATGATACCTGATAACCTTCATCACAGAGTTGGCTTATAGAGATGAGGTTATGCTTTAGTCCACTTACATAAGCAACTCTTTTGAAAGTTATTGTTCAATCCTGACTTTTCCATAGCCCTCTGTTTGGCCACAGTTAGAGTCACCAAAGATGACCTTTGGTCCTAGCTTGGACTTGTAATCAATTAGATTTTCCTTGCTGCCTGTCATGTGCTTGGAGCAGCCACTGTCCAGATACCAATGTTGATTGTATGCTGGACAGGTCTTCATCTGCAAATAAAGCAGTTAGTTATTCTTGACCTAGGTAACCTTGGGCCCTTGTTGATTTACATAGTTATAACTAGAAATGTAAGAACATTCAGGTTGATCTTTATACCCTTTAGGATGTAATCTCCTAGGTGGAATTATCCATTGAGTGAAGAGATTAAAGTTATTATTAGAATTTAAGTTTCTGTTATTAAGATCTGGGTTCGACGATCTCTGGTTGGATCGTCGACCCGAGCTCGACGATGTTGGATGAGATCGTCGATCACTGCTAAAAGAATAAAGGTATTCATTCTTGAAGTACCAAAGTTGTCGATCTCTGGTCGACAAACCATACTGGTATCGTCGATCATAGATCGAAGAATGATTATTACTGATGTTTGCGTTCAAAGATCGTCGTTCATGAGTTCAACGATCCGTTCATATATTGTCAATCTGAGTTCGACGATAACTGCTGAACATTATTATTTTTGTTATTCTTCTGGTTATTGAGCTTATTTTTGGTTTCAATTTGTTCAAGAATCTTATTAACTTTATTTACCTATTCAGTGTTCCTCTTTCCCTTGTCAGATATAAATTTTACATGTCTGAAAAGATTATTTTTCTGAATCAAAAGTGGATCACTAGAGGAGGCACATAGTCCTAGTTTGCTATTGTTGGTCCTACCAATTACAGTACTAGTGATATCTAATAATTGTAGACTTCTTCCATTCAGTGATTCTTCTAATAGTTTTGCCTTACCTAGTTCAGTTTTCAGAAAAAGATATTTGTTTATTAGCAGACATTAGTTCATTAGTTAATTTTGCATTTTCTGCAGTGATATTGTCTAGGGTGTTTAACTTTTCTCTGAGAAGTTTGATTTCCTTCTCAGAGCTTATCAAGTCTAAGCATAAATTTGTTAATTCAGATTTAAATTCATCTGACTCAAAATCATAGGAAGCTATTACCTGATCTTCAACTGATAGAGGTTCTTCATTATCAGACTCATCTGTATCTGATCTGCTACTGCCTGCCTCAATAGCCATGAGGCAGACTTCTTTTGCTTTCTGCTCTTCTTCATCCTCATTAGAGCTGGAGGATGTAGATTCTTCTTCAGTATCACTCCATGTCTTAGCAATAAAGCCCTTGTCTTTCCTCTTATGCTTGCTTGAGGAAGACTTATTGTAGTGACTCTTTCTTGAGTCCTTCTCCTTTCTTCTGTCCTTCTTCTGAGCTTCTAGACACTCAGAAATGAAGTGCCCAGGTTTCCTGCACCCAAAACACACTACTTCTTTAGAGGTTATTGTGTAATACCTTGGCTTATCTTCATATTTAGAAGGTTTCCTTCTGAAGTCCTTTCTGGCCATCTTGAAGAATCTCTTGGCAAAGAGACTCATCAACTCTTCATTTACTGGAATGACTTCAGAGTCATCTATATCTTTGAAAGCTATGATGTGCTCCTTCCTAGTTTGTGTAGGAGTCTTCACTTCAGCAGCTTCTTCCCTTGCTTTGATCAGCTATTCATAGGATTTTAATTTTCCTAGAAGAGATTCTGTTTAAATCTCTATCATGCTTCTAGCTTCTCTTATTGGCCAGATTCTTGAGTCCCATGTACTGGGGAAGCACATAAAGATTTTGTTATTCACTTCAGTCAAAGTGAATTCTTTTTCTAGAGTCCTTAGCTCACTGATGATGTAGCTAAGTCTGTTGTACATTACTTCTACTGTCTCTGCTTCATCCTTTTTGAAGTTCTCATACTGAGTGATGAGATTTGACCTTCTTTCTTTCCTCTCATCTGCTGATCCAGCCACCATTTGGTTCAGAGAATCCCAAATCTCCTTGGCTGATTGACACTCAGCAACCTTTTGAAATATTTCATCAGACATAGTTTGAGCCAATATGTTCATGGCTTTGGCATCAGCTATCTTAGCCTTTTTCTGTGCATCTGTCCATCTAGTGGGTGGAACTACACTCAGGTCAGTTAATGTAGTTGAGGTTGAAGCCAATGGAGCTGGTGGTCCTGTTAAGATAGAATTAAATATATCTTCATCAATAGAGTTCATGTAAAGCCTAATTCTTTCCTTCCAGATTGTGAACTTGAACAAGCTACACACTGGAGGTCTGGTGCTTGCATATTCTTTATTCTGTGCCATGCTATATAGATAAGTCTAGCAAAGTTAAAGAATAGATCAAACTTAGGATCTTTGGTTCAAGGTTTTAACTTGTACAACCAAAAGAACCTCCTCTGATTCCAATATAAAGTTAGGGTTTGATCTGATATACTTTAGAGGGGGGGGGGGTGAATAGAGTATGTGTGTATATTTAAAACTTTTTCAGAACTATAAGAAGTACTCCAAAACTTAGGTACTATATCACAGAATACCAAATGAAATAACTGAAATCACAGGAAGAACTAAATAACACAGCCACATCAAGAACAAAAAGAGGGCAACCAGACAACACAAGATTTTATAGTGGTTCCACAAACTGGGTACATCCACTCTTCTACTACCCTGGTAGGAATCCACTCAGGTTTTTGATCAGGTTACTGCCACCAATGAGCTTTTGATCAGGTTCTTAAAAACCAAACCTCAAGTCTTTTGGTTAGGAGACTTGCAACCAGGAATCACTTTTGAAGGGAGTAGAGAACCCTTTTTACCGAGGGGGTGAGAGAGTGATGGTGTCTTCTCTTTCTCAAAGACAACTGAGAAGACTAGTGAAATTGATGTTAACAAAAAGCTCCCCCTGAAATATTGAGTTTATTTAGAGAGGGATGGAACTTTTTCTTTAGGGTGATAGGGCTTCAAGCTTTCAATTTTTACAAGAAGAACTTCAGGAACTATTTTGACAGATGCAGTATTGTTGTCCTTCAGAGAGTTCCTGAGAGTATGACAGAAAAAGACACTTGATTTGGATGGATGTTCTTCTTATGAATTGTTCTTCTTCTTGTCTAGCCGTTGTTGATTCTTGACTGATCGATTTTCAATCTCAAGAATTTTGTATGTATCTCAGAATGTTGTTCTACATATCTCATTCATTTGAAAGGAATAATAATCTCTATTTTTATATTTCCAACGTAAATGTCCATTTGAATTTTGAAATTCCTTCTGCAATTAATGCTGACGGCCTTGGAATATTTTTTGGCATTGATTTGTTTCCCCAACTGTCCCTTATAAAAATGGCAGACAGTAATCCTGATGAAGACCATAATTAATGCTCTTGTCTAACGGTAATATTAAGAGAATATTAGGGCATTAATTACTCAGGAATCATTGCCACATAATAAGGACAAAAGAGGAAAAAATAGCCAAGACAGGATTCGTCAACCTGAGTCCACAGTTCGTTGAGCTTAGAATAGCTGTTCGTCGAGCTGAGATCCAAGATCGTTGACCTCTGAATGCTGCTTGATAACTTTCTTCTTCTATGCATCAAGTTCCTAGAGCTTAATCTAAGATCGTCGAACTGAGCCCTGAGAACAGAGTTAGTCCAGTTGGGGTCCAAGATCGTCGAGCTGAGTCTGCAGTCTGGACTTAGAATATTTTTTGATATTGAGTGTTGAATCACCTTACCTAGAATTAGTCGGCCAGAGAATAGAGTTCTTCTATCTGATGTTCTTAGTTCGTCGACTGAGGTTTGACTTAGAGGAGCTATTACTTTGTATAGAGTTCGTCGAGCTGAGAACTAAGTTCGTCGAGCTGAGCTCAGAGAATTGTCCTTGAGTTCGTCTAGCTGAGCTCGACTTTCGTCGACCGGAGATCGATAAACATAGAACTCCTTTTTCTAAGTCTTGAATTCTCTAAGTCTTGAGTCTATGGCAGTGTTGGAGGCTAGTCCTTTGTACTATTGACTCAAAGGACTTGACCTAGTCTCTAGGACACAACCTTGACCCTGATCTATACATGTTGGGTCATATCCTAACTTAGTGAACCTAGCCCAAATCCAACTAGGGATCCAACAAAGTGTATCACAATAGAGAGGCTACATATGAGTCAACACCATGGATCATACAATGAGTTATTACATTGTATGGTCCTGTGTTTGGCGACCCACTGTAGACTGACATTAGTCTACACTTTGCAATAAGTCCTGCAAACACATAACTCAAACAATACATCAAATACAACTTAATTCATCTTAGTTCAAGGGTGACTTATTACAAATCTAGGTTATTTTGGATACAATACCCAACACTGAGGCATTCAAAAGAAGAACACATCAGTAAGAAAATACAAGTGGCAATGAAAATAAGTAGGTAATAAGTAAAAAAAGGGCAAGAAAGGGTTTACCAAACCCGACTATAAGAAATGCTGAAACCATAGCTGATTAGCCAAATAAAACAGGTAAGTAAAAGTTGCAATAAAGAAGTTAAAAAAACATTGCATCATGTGCGGAATGAAGCCATGATTTAACAAAATCTGCAAAGATTAGCATGAAATAGCATAAACTGATCTAAGAAGCAAACTGAGAACAAAACAGCTCGAAAACGTGAGTCATCAACACTAGGTAGAAACAACCGGGTCGGAGTCGGTGACCAAAACGTCCAAAACCGAAATACTAGACCCAAACGTCTCACAAAGGCACTACGGAGGTGGCCACCTGGCCCAACACAACCCATCATGCCATAAAATAGAGACCAAACCAAACAACCAAGTGTAATGACTCACAAACTGACATCCAGATGGTGGTCCTTTATCCAATGCAAACCTTCATAGCCGAAGAAACAACATACCCAAACAACCCAACCCAAAAACCCAAGCCTAAACCCAAAGAAATACTCAAACAAGTCCTAAAATCACTCTAAGGACTGTACATGACGAATCCTACATGAAATGACAAAATATTCTAAGTCCTGACTAAATTCGGCGAGTATACCCGACGAACCGCAAGGATACTCGACGAATTGCATAACAATGCTTGACGAATCAACTAATGATACTCGATGAGTTACCCTTATACACGCTAAAATTCCCTTGGCTCCACCGGGCACTCGACACTTACCTAGACTATACTCGATGATCCTCATTGATACTCGCCGAAAAATGCTTAAAACTATAATCTACACTCGGTGAATCGTTACCTGACAAAATTGCCTTAAGTAAATTCAGCGATACTCACCGAATTCTACTCTACCGATACTCGACAAATTAGGCTTGCAATACTCGCCGAATTCTACTTAACGACTCACGATGAATTCTCACCTGGCTAACGTACCATATTCAACGAATCCTACCATCGATACTCGATGAATCTTCTAACCTAAACCCGCCGAATTTAACTTAATCTCTAATCCTATTCTCCAAGCCTTGGCCGAAATTTGTCCTACTCTAGGATTTCTTTTCATAGTTAACATACATGAATCCTACTCTCTAAGGGAGGAGGAAAGTAGGTAAGAACACTGTTGGGTATTGTATCCACAATGTACCTGATTTGAAGAAGTCCCTGAACAAGCTAAGGTGAATAGATAATGTATTTGATGATTTTCTTCAAGATGTGCTTGCAGCTATTCCATGCTAAGTACACACCAATCTCAGGGTGCAGTGGGTCAATATACACGGGTCTGTGCAACGTAATCCCTCGTTGAGCAGATCAGTGTGTTGGCTCATGTGTACTCTCTCTATTGGAGTGTACTTATTTTCAAGTACATGACTGAGAAAGATCAAGAGAAGAAGAGGAGCAAAGATGGGTCAAAGACCAAGTGCAGAGGAAGGAAGAAGAAATCTTCCAAGGAAAATTCGACGGGAATCACCAAGTGATTCTCGTCGATTCGACGGGAATCACTAGTGATTCTCGCCGAATCATCGAGAATCACTCGCCGATTCCCGCCGACTGCATCCGGCTGACTCAACGCCTTCAAGAATTCTGCTAAGGAAGAATCGGCGGGAATCACCATGTGATTCTCGCAGATTCGTTGAGAATCACCGCGCATTCCCGTCGATTCCATCCAGATGACCAGAATTCCAACTTGAATTCTACCAAGGAAAATTCGACGGGAATCGTAAGTGATTCTCGCCGACTTCGACGGGAATCACCAGCGATTCCCGCCGAATTTGCCTTAGGTATTTTCTTGTCTGCTCGCTGGACCGGTCCTGGTCATCACACGCTGTTCCTGCCCGTGCGTAGGGTTGACCTGGTGGGCCCCCAACGGCTATCTTGGGATGTCTTTGGGTATAAATACTCATGTATTTTGAAACCCAAAAGACAAGAAGAATAGAATATTCATATCTACGAAATCGAGCCGCCGTCGACCTAGCTGATTGCGGAAATCCACTGCTCGCCGTCCCCGCTCGCAATATCGTCGTCGTTGCAGATCTCAGATCTTCTCTTATCTCCCGACGATAGAAACGAAGCTAAGCTTAGCGTCTCACGTATATATATTGAGATCCTTTGTCTCTTGATTTGTTGAGCGGTAATATCTTTCCCCTCCGAATCGATTGAGACGATCGATCCAAGTAAGATTGCTGGTAGACCTCGCTATCTTCGTCAAGAAGTTTGGATCTACAAAGCATCGCCGCCGCAATCCTTTGCCGCCGCCGATCTCGGGAAGATCCTCTCCAAGAGAGTGCTTCGGTCATGGACTCTTCGTCTTCTTCAAGAACGCTTCATCAAACGAAGAGGGACACCGATCTCTCCATACGTAGTTTGTATTTCTATACATTCTATTTTCATTTTGTTGTAAGGGAATTTTGATTCCTAGTTGTAAGGGTTGGGTGAAACCCGTGGTGAAGGAGTAGTGACTCCTTTGGGTGGAAGGGTTTCTTCCATAGTGTGAGGATTGGATTTCAATCTAGTTTGTGAAGTGACCGAGTCGTCCCTTGTTGGGAGATAGGTCGAAGGGGGAAAGTGGACGTACCCAAATCGGGGAACCACTATAACTGCTTGTGTGTTTCTGTGTTGAGCTTGTTTTGTTTCTTGTGCAGGTTAATTATTAATTCCGCAAAAAGATGGCAAATCAACTATCCCCCCCATAGGTGAAGGTAGTTGACACTAGATTGGCTTTCAAGTGGTATTAGAGGGAGGTTACTCATCAAAAAGGTTAATACCTTGAGTAAGTTCCCGCATCTAGTGTCAAGAAGAAAGAAGCTCTCTGAAATGGAAGGACTCAAGTATTCAGGGAAGATCCCAGTGTGCACCAAGTTGAACTTTCCTATCTGGAAGGAAATGATCAGGTACTACATGGAAGCAGTCGACCCACGACTCTTCATGATAGTGGAGGAGGGACCTTATATCCCCACTAAGGCCTCCACCATTGATCCTACCAAGAAAGTACCAAAGAAACTTTCTGAAATGGATAAGGATGAGATGGTGCTTGTCAGACTTGACAAGAAAGCTCAGAACATTCTGGTAAGCGCCGTCGATGATTCCATGATGTAGTTTTTATGCAACTGCAGGACTGCCAAGGACATTTGGCACTGCCCGATCATCTTGATGGAAGGCACTGATGAAGTAAGGGATGATCGAAGATCCCTTCTGAACTAGAAGTACGAGGCCTTCAGGCAAGGTCCCAAGGAGGAAATCAGAGTGACATTCGAGAACTTCCTAAATATCATCAATGCCCTGAAGGGCTATGGCAGAGTGTTCACCGATGGTGAACTAAATGACAAGTTCCTTAGGTACCTTACTAAGGAATGGGACACCAAGATCTGCGCCATCAGAGAATTTGACAGGCTGGCAGAGACAGATCCCCAGATTCTATTTGGGAAACTTATGTCCTATGAGCTTCAGCTGAACACCAGAAAAGCTGAAGAAGAAGCCGATAAAGCCGCTGCCAGAGAGAAGACTGTGGCCCTAAAAGCAAATCACTAAAGGAAAGGCAAGGGTGCATCCTCATCCCGCTCTCGAAAAATTGATGAGGAAGAAGAATCTGAGCCATGCTCTTCCGGCTCAGAGCTATCTGAAGAAGACTTCTCCCTCATCACTCGGGAGTTTAAGAAGTTCCTCAAGTTGAGGAATCAAAGAAAGAGAGACGGCTCCTCCTCCAGACATTAGAAGAAGAATTATTCTTCTGACAGGTATGAATCCAAACCGAACAAACATCACTCTAATGATATTATTTGCTTTGGATGCAATAAGCCAGGTCACGTCATCGCTTACTGCCACCAAGGCAAGAGAGATAAGAGGAAGGGAGAGGAGCACAAGTCCTCTATAGATACGAAGAAGGAGAGAAGCTACATCGCCAAAAAGTCAAAGACACTGAGTGAGTCTGATTCCTCAGACTCCAGTGATGATGAGGAAGCCTACTTCGAGCTAGTGGGGTGCTCTGACTCAGAAGGAGACTGCCCCCCATTTACAGGGAAGGTAAAAGATCGTACCCCCCTCTCTGACTCTGACAATGAGTCTCCTGATGATTATTTCGAGGACAACCCATCTGCCTGTGAAGCTGAGCTCCTCGAAAAGTATGAGCTTCTGCTCAAAACCTTCTAGGAATGTCGTAAGAGGTTGAGGGCTCAGAAAAAGGAAGTCAAATTCCTTAAGGCTGAGGGCGTGTCTCTAAGAGAAGAGAACACTAGCTTGATCTCTCTCTGACAGGAACACCTGGGCCTGACTTCTTAGCACTCAGAGTCTCTAAGGCTACTTGACCTTAAACAGGAAGAAGTCAACAAGTTGGAAGAACAACTTGCGGCAGAAAGGAAGATTGTCAAAAGCTTCTCTATGCCAAAGACTGTTCTTCCACTAGTTGATACCTTCTCTGCTCAGGCTAAGGGGGCTGGCTTGGGGCATGTGGGTGTGCCTGGTAAATCATCCAGGAGAAATAGAAAGCAGAGGAAAAATAAGGCTGCTAAGAAGGCCTCAGCTGCAGAAAAGGGAAAGGACCCACTCAACCCTGTTGAATTCAGGAAGCCTGGTTTTCCCTGCAATGAACAGGACTTTGAGTCAACCTATGGCCACTTCTTCCGGCCCTCAGTTAAAAAGCCCAAGAGCCGGTATGATGGTTGGGCCTTCCCCCGCAACTACGGCGAGAGTGTCTTAAAGGCACCTTATGAGGAAATCCAAGTGGAAAATTATTGCCACTTCTTTAGTGGCCATAATAGGAAGCAGGCACCAAATGCCAAGCCTGTTATACTGAAGGAACAGGAAGTGAAGAAATCATGTGATTGCTGTCATCATGATGCTTCCACCTCCAGATCCAAGGCCCCAGCTGGACCTACTATTCCTAGGGTAAAGCTGGAGCCTAGGAAGCGGTACAACAGGTTCGACTGTTGGTGTTGTGGCAAAGTTGGTCACTTTGTCGTGGATTGTTGGTTTAATCCAAGGTTCAACGAGACTCCTCATGTTACCAATGCAAGGCTCGAGGTGATCAGATTGTTCCTGGCATATGCTTCGCACAAAGGATTCATTGTCTATCAGATGGACGTGAAATCTGCATTCCTCAATGGAAAATTGAAGGAGGAAGTATATGTCACGCAACCCCCAGGTTTTGTTAATCCTACATTTCCTAATCATGTTTATTTTCTTAATAAAGCGTTATATGGCTTGAAACAAGCTCCTCGAGCTTGGTATGAGACTCTGTCTAGTTTTCTTCTTGAGAACAAGTTCTCAAGAGGAAAAATAGATAAGACATTGTTTCTTTGGGAGGTCAAATGCAAGATTTTGCTGGTGCAAATCTATGTCGATGACATAATTTTCGGCTCTACGGACAACAATCTTTGCAAAAAGTTCTCTAAACTTATGCAAGGAAAGTTTGAAATGAGCAGCATGGGAGAGCTAAAGAATTTCTTGGGACTTCAAGTGAAACAGTCTTAGGATGGAATTTTCATCTCTCAGACGAAGTTCATAAATGAACTCCTCAAGAAATTTGGAATGGAGAATGCAACCTCTATGAGGACTCCAATGGGATCCACTGTGTCTCTGGACAAGGATTGGAAAGGGAAACCTTTTGATGAAACCAAATACACAAGCATAATTGGATCCCTGCTCTACCTTACTGCTAGTAGACCGGATATTATGTTTTCCACATGCGTATGTGCCAGATATCAGGTGAACACTAAGGAATCTAATTATGTCACTGCAAAGCGAATTCTTAGATACCTTAAAGGTACACCAAATCTTGGCTTGTGGTACCCAAGAAACAATGATGTCGAGCTGATAGGCTTTTCAAATACAAATTTTGCAGGAAGAAGGGATGATAGGAAAAGCACTTCCGGGACGTGCCAATTCCTCGGAAGAAGACTTATTTCTTGGAATAGTAAGAAGCAGAATTATGTCGCAACCTCCACGGCTGAATCTGAGTACATTTAAGTAGGCAGCTGTTGTGCACAACTTCTATGGATCGGAAATCAGCTCAAAAATTATGACTTGCAATTAAGAGAAGTTCCGATGTATTGCGACTCCTCGAGCGCAATAGCAATTGCGAACAATCCTGTGTCGCATAACAGAACTAAGCATATTGGAGTGCGCTATCACTTTATTCGGGAGCATGTGGAAAACAAAGATATATCTCGCTGCTATGTCCCCACGGACAAGCAGGTTGCAGATATCTTCATAAAGCCCCTAGACGAGGCCAAGTTTAGTCTCTTCAAAACTGAACTCGGCATGCTGAACTATGAAGAGTGAAGACTGTACGGCTCCAGGCTCTTGGATCAAGGGGGAGCATCAGTAAGGAAATCAAGCTCGAGCATGGATGCAAGATCTGAGGGAGAGCATGTGGCTCCAAGTGAAGTACCAGATTTGTAGAAGCCGAAAAGGGGGAGATTACCCTCTCGGCTAAGGCTAAGGTGGCTGCCAACGTTAAGTATGCTCTCAGGAAAATGGTAATGAATCTCACTCTCAACTGAATTCTTCGGTTATGATTTTCATTCCCATATGTTCTATTCACCTTAGCTTGTAGGGTTTAGGCTTCTTCAAATAGGGGGAGATTGTTGGGTATTGTATCCACAATGTACCTGATTTGAAGAAGTCCCTGAACAAGCTAAGGTGAATAGATAATGTATTTGATGATTTTCTTCAAGATGTGCTTGCAGCTATTCCATGCTAAGTACATACCAATGTCAGGTTACAGTGGGTCAATATACACGGGTCTGCGCAACGTAATCCCTCGTTGAGTAGATTAGTGTGTTGGCTCATGTGTACTCTCTCTATTTGAGTGCACTTATTTTCAAGTACAGGGTTGAGATAGATCAAGAGCAGAAAAGGAGCAAAGAGGGGTCAAAGACCAAGTGCAGAGGAAGGAAGAAGAAATCTTCCAAGGAAAATTCGACGGGAATCACCAAGTGATTCTCGTTGATTCGACGGGAATCACTAGTGATTCTTGCTGAATCGCCGAGAATCACTCGCCGATTCCCGCCGACTGCACCCGACTCACTCAACACCTTCAAGAATTCTGCTAAGGAAGAATCAGCGGGAATCACCAAGTGTTTCTCGCCGATTCGTCGAGAATCACCACACATTCCCGTCGATTCCCTCTGGATGACAAGAATTCCAACTGGAATTCTACCAAGGAAAATTCGACTTGAATCGTAAGTGATTCCCGCCGACTTCGACGGGAATCACCAGCGATTCCCACCGAATTTGCCTTAGGTATTTTCTTGTCTGCTCGCTGGACCGGTCCCTGTCGTCACGCGTTGTTCCGGCCTGTGCGTAGGGTTGACCTGGTGGGTCCCCCAATGGCTATCTTGGGATGTCTTTGGGTATAAATACTCATGTATTTTGAAACCCTAAAGACAAGAAGAACAGAATATTCATATCTACAAAATCAAGCCGCCGTCGACCTAGCTGATCGCGGAACTCCACTGCACACCGTCGCCGCTCGCAAGATCACCATCGTTGCAGATGTCAGATATTCTCTGATCTCCCGACGACAGAAACGAAGCTAATCTTAGCGTCTCACGTATCTATCTTGAGATCCTTTGTCTCTTGATTTGTTGAGCGGGAATATCTTTCCCCTCCGAATCGATTGAGACGATCGATCCAAGTAAGATCGTTGGTAGAACTCGTTATCTTCGTCAAGAAGTTTGGATCTACAAAGCATCACCGCCGCAATCCTTTACCGCCACCGATCTCAGGAAGATCCTCTCCAAGAGAGTGCTTCAGTTGTGGACTCTTCGTCTTCTTCAAGAATGCTTCATCGAACGAAGAGGGACACCGAGCTCTCCATACGTAGTTTGTATTTCTATACATTCTATTTTCATTTTATTGTAAGGGAATTTTGATTCCTAGTCATACGGGTTGGGTGCAACCCGTGGTGAAGGAGTAGTGACTCCTTTGGGTGGAAGGGTTTCTTCCATAGTGTGAGGATTGGATTTCAATCCTGTTGTTGAAGTGACCGAGTCATCCCTTATTGGGAGATAGGTCGAAGGGGGAAAGTGGACGTACCCAAATCGGGGAACCACTATAACTGCCTGTGTGTTTCTGTGTAGTGCTTGTTTTGTTTCTTGTACAGGTTAATTATTAATTCCGCAAAAAGACTGCAAATCAACTATCCCCCTCCCATAGGTGAAGGTAGTTGACACGAGATTGACTTTCAAACACAACTAGAATTAGACATGTAAGGGGAAAAAATCCACTTGCTTAAAACTCCGAAAAAATGCCTCACGCTCACACCGTGATAAAGATCGGCCGCCAAATGATCTTAGCAATGTTTCCTGAAACTTTTGGAGGAGAAAAAAGATCAAAATCACTAACCCTAACACCTAAAAATCAAGAAAACGAGGAAAGCTTACCACGATCGGGTAAATCTCAGCGAGAGCTTTCCAAATCTCTAATCTATCGCGGTAAGCGACCACCAAAATGCTGGTAATCACCAGCTGAAAGCACACGGAACGCCGCTACTCTTCCGCTTCACGAAAATAGCTGCTCGGTTTGGGAAGAAGATGAACAGGGTTTGACGCGACCTAACACTACAACATTTTTTGTCTTTAGCAACACTTTAAAACTGTTGCCTAAAACTGCCAAGTGTTGCCAAAATGGTGAAAACTGTTGTCATAGAGGGTGTTGTCTATACGCGTGTTACCAAAAGTCTAAGGCAACACTTTTCAGACCTTTAGGAAAAAAACATAAAAACTGTTGCCTAAAACGTTAGAATATGCAACAGTTCTTTGGTAGAACTATTGCAACAGTTTAGAAATGTTGACCTGTACTGTTACAACTAAGAACTGTTGTCAAAAATACAAAGACAACACTTTAAAACTGTTGTAAAAAATGCGATGCTTTTTTTAAAAAAAAATGCGATTTTTTTAAAAAACAACCACCAGTCACGACATAGGATATTGAACATAACATCTAATGTTGTCAAAAACTCACTAGAAGTGTTTGAAATGGATGCACATAAATAACCCCAAAACTGATCCGATAATTTCACAGAAATGCATTTAATTATAAAATGTAAAGATGAACGCCACAATTTATTGTACTCCAGAAATCAATATTTGCATATATATTATATAGAGTAAAAGAAGTTAGCCACAACACACCACACTGACACACCACAATAAATTAATAAAGCTCTATTCAATTATACAACTATTTGATCCACATACATACACAACATGCATGTACTCATTTCTAATTTGGTAAAACACGCCTTCGGCACCAGCAAGCTTGTTCTGGTCAGGATGGAGATGGAGAGCAAGCTGTCAGAATTGCTTCTTGCTTGTAGATTCTTATACAATCATCTCTACTTGAAGAATCATGTATCAGTCCATCCAGCACGCATGGTCGCAACAACACAATGCACCCTAACAAATTATAAAATTGTAGTTAGCCATGCACATTAACAAATTCTAAAATGAGTATAACGCCATGCACATTAACAAAATATAAAATTAAAATAGCCACACACCTTGCATCTTGATAAACTGGCACCCTATTGTTTATCAATACTACAACATTGCAGTTTTGATAAACTGCAGTGTGGCAGTTTATCAATACTGCATCTCTGCCCATGACATGTTATGCAGCCATAGAAGGCCAGAAGGGGGGGGGGGGGGGGGGGGGGGGTGCACACATTCCTAAATGTGATGTGATTCTTTTTAAAATGCTTCAGAAGCACTCAAGTATATTTTGGATATAATAGTATGGATATGCTTATGCTTATCTGAATATAAATCTTATGCTTACCTGGATAAAATAGTATGGACATGCTTATGCTTATCTGGATATAAAAAGTTTCAGAAGAACGCATTCCTAAATGTGGAGTGCAATAATCTGGACATACTTATTTATTGCCATTGTGTAAGTTATTCCATCCTTCCTCTTACCATTTTAGAAACCAAAGTCTGCTGAAGTCCCGATATTTAAAATTTGACCAATTGAGTGTGTGTTCAAAGAAAACCATTTTCCTTAATGAAAACAAGTGCAAAATTAGTCAACTCCAACCCCATGACATCCTGAACAGCAACTAAAGTTGTCGAATGGAAGACTCACAGCACTATCCTTTTTCAAATTCAAGTTGAAAAGTGCAAAAATAGGCCCCTCTTTTTAAGAGTAGTTCGTCTTGTAAGCATTACCAAACAGGAAAACTGAAATATCAATCTCATCCAAGCAACTCATTTTCCAAATACCATAGTTATTCGTAGTAGAGCTTACCTTTGCCCCCATCTTCTCTGTCAACACTCCAGCGGTTGCCCAACTACCAGAAAGGGTGTCCCCAGACAATAAATTTCTGACAACATTCAGCATATAAAGATTATATAAATGTGACTCAACTTCCTTATGTTTAAAGAAATTTAGATATGTCCTATACCATTAAATTTAAATCATTAGCATATACAGTGCACAAGATATCCTGGTAGTAGACTCAGCTTATAATATCATCCACTGATTCCCGCTGATTCGGTGACAATCATTAGCATATACAGTGCACAAGAAATCGATCTGCATTCCCGCTGATTCGGTGAGAATCATTCTTCATTCCGGCCGACCTCTTCAAGATGGCATTGAGAGAGTGGGCCTTACTCAACGCCATTGTTGTTTAGGCGCTGAGTGAGGCGGGCTCACTCAACGCCGCAGCCCTTTCCCGCGGGTAAGTACTTTGGCATTGAGTGAGTCGGCCTCACTCAACGCCAAAGCTATTCTATCATTGTGAATGGTGGCCGCACTCAGCGCCGCAGTTTGTTTTCGCGGCTAAGTACTTTGGCGTTGAGTGAGTCGACCTCTCTCAACGCCAAAGCTATTTTGGCGTTGAGAGAGGTGGACCCACTCAATGCCACAGTTGGGTTTTTGCGGTTAAGTGCTAAGGCCTTGAGGGAGTGGACCTCACTCAACGCGATAGCTGCTTTGGCGTTGAGTGAGGTTAGCTCACTCAACGCCACAGCCTGCTTTGCTAAAGGCATTGAGGGAGTGGACCTCACTCAACGCCATAGCTGTTTTGGCATTTAGTGAGGTTAGCTCACTCAACGCCGCAGCCAGTGTTCTAGAAGGCGTTGAGTGAGTGGGGCTCACTCAACGCCATGCCCTATTGAGTCATCTCAACGTTTTTCCCTTACCTTGATTTTCTCCCTCGAGTGAATTTCTTGATTTTGAGGTTCCTTGTCGGCTATTTTTTTTTTACGAAAAAGGCCGAATCGTGGGTCGTGGTTAGTAGTGGTGGTTTGAAGCTCTTAATGGGGGAGGTTTTGTGTAATTTAGCCAAGGCCACCCTTTTTATTTTATCTTGCTCCAGGTAAGGGCTGGGCAAGGGGGTGGGAGGTCCCTAGTGCTTTCACATGTAGACCCCTGAGCTTTGTTTTCTTGGAAATAGTGGTTGGGGGACTGAGTTTGCCTCCAACCCGGATCCGGGTTGTTTTGCTACTACCATCTCTCACAGCTTAGGGTGTTAGACATTTCTTCCTTTGTAAATTTGCAACGTTTGGTCTCATGGTAGCCTGGTAAACTCTACAGGATTTATTTTTGGGCAGGGTTGTTGTTGTTTCCTCGCACTTAGTGTTTTTCTTCTTCTGTCTTTCCTTGGACAGTGGTGCTTGTTTTGGTTTGCTTACTCTTCTTGCTTACCTTATAACCTAACATTTCCGTGCAGCTTTTTACTTGTTTAGCTTGCTGAGGTATTCTTTTCTTCTTTGAATGCCTCATGTTCTAGTTAGTAGCCAATTAGGCGGCAAGTTGTGTTGTGCTGTTGCTAGTGGTCTCTCATATTGTGGAGATTAGTTCCTTGGTCTTGTGAGGTAGTTTTACTATTTTTCTTATAGACATACATATGTGCCAGTGGGTTCGTGCCAGTTTGTTGGTGCCCACTAGTAGTTTTACCTTGATACTAGATGTGTTACTTTTTGCTGCTACCTTTCTGGAGTTAGTCTACTTGTTCTTGGGATGATTTATGCTAAGTTTCTAGTTACTTTTAAACCTAAATACACTAATATAAGTATTCCTCATGATCAGCATGTTTTATAAAACTCATCATTATTTTCCAAATAACGTAAAAAGATCATTTTCCTTTATATATAGTATAAATTAAAAGTAGGGTCCTGCATTGTATAAGTTGTCCTCTTGGGACACTTATGCACTCTTTTAGGATGTCGAACCTGAATAAAGTATTTTCCGCAGCGTATAAGTATAGTTTTTAAATTGTGGACTAGGTGATCCACCGAGCCAAGCGATACGGCCTTTAAAAATATAACTAATTTTCTAATCATATAACTTTTGAATTTTCATAAAGTATAGTTGTTAGTGGTTTGCCTGAGCATCGGCAGTTATCCCCTGCTTAACGTGGCATCATGACGCGTGTTTTCTCCTAATCTGATAATCCGCTTTCTTCGGAGAAAATACGGGTTGTGACACGAACTCAGGGACAATTCTCTGAGCTCAGCTCGACGAACTTAGTTCTCAGCTCGAGGAACTCTTGACGAAGTAATAGCTCCTCTAATTCAAACCTCAGTCGACGAACTAAGAACATCAGCTAGAAGAACTTTGTTCTCTGGTCTACTAATTCTGGGTAAGGTGATTCAACACTCAACATCAGAAAATATTCTAAGTCCAGACTGCAGACTCAGCTCGATGATCTTGGACCCCAACTGGACTAACTCTGTTCTCAGGGCTCAGCTCAACGATCTTAGATTCAGCTCGACGAACTTGATGCACAAGAATAAGAAAGTTATCTAGCAGCATTCAGAGGTCGACAATCTTGGATCTCAGCTCGATGAACAGCTATTCTCAGCTCGACGAACTGTGGGCTCAGGTCGACGAATCCAGTCTTGGCTGTTTTCCACTTTTGTTCTTATTATGTGGCAATGATTCCTGAGTAATTAATGCTCTAATATTCTTTTAATATTACTGTTAGAGAAGAGCATTAAGTATGGTCTTCATCAGGATTACTGCCTGCCGTTTTTATAAGGGACGGTTGGGGAAACAAATCAATGCCAAAAAATATTCCAATGCCGTCAGCATTAATTGCAGAAGGAATTTCAAAATTCAAATGGACATTCGCGTTGGAAATATAAAAACAGAGATTATTACTCCTTTCAAATGCATGAGATACAAAGAACAACATTCTGAGAGACATACAGAATTCTTGAGATTGAAAATCGATCAGTCAAGAATCAACAGTGGCTAGACAAGAAGAAGAACAATTCTGAAGAAGAAGAACATCCATCCAAATCAAGTGTCTTCTTCTGTCATACTCTCAGGAACTCTCTGAAGGACAACAATACTGTATCTATCAAAATAGTTCCTGAAGTTCTTCTTGTCAAAATATAAAGCTTGAAGTCCTATCACCCTGAAAAAAAGTATCATCCCTCCCTGAATAAACTCAATATTTCAGGGGGAGCTTTTTGTTAACATCAATTTCTCTAGTCTTCTCAGTTGTATTTGAGAAAGAGAAGACACTATCACTCTCTCACCCCCTCTATAAAAAGGGTTCTCTACTCCCTTCAAAAGTGATTCCTGGTTGCAAGTCTCCTAACCAAAAGACTTGTGGTTTGGTTTTTGAGCACTTGATCAAAAGCTCAATGGTTGCAGTAACCTGATCAAAAACTTGAGTGGATTCCTACTAGGGTGGTAGAAGAGTGGATGTACCCAGGTTGGGGAACCACTATAAAATCTTGTGTTGTTTGGTTGCCCTCTTTTTGTTCTTACTGTGGCTGTGATATTTAGTTCTTCCTGTTATTTCATTTGGTATTCTGTGATATAGTACCTAAGTTTAGGAGTACTTCTTATAGTTCAGAAAAAGTTTTAAATATACCCACATACTCTATTCACCCCCCCTAGAGTATATTAAATCTAACCCTAACTTTCACACTTCATTTTCAAGGACTAGGTTTGATGAAGGAAGACTTGTTGCTGATTGGAATTAAGAAACAAAAATTTCATAAACTGAAATTCTTCTAAGTGTTTTACTCGAGCAAAACTATAGTACTCGAGTAAAACATTTAGATGTACTTGAGTAGGTCTAGTCTAAAATTCGAGTAAAGGAAATGGTTTTCGAGTAGCTTGAATCTAGTTCTCGAGAAGCCAGCTCCATTACTCGAGTAGACCTCTTCTCTTTCTCAAGTTATTAGTTTCTCCATCTCAGAAATTTTCTAAGTATTATTTCGAGTAGCGAAGTTCAAGTCCTCGAGTAGTACTAGATTATCTCGAGTAACAGAAGTCATGTTCAGCACTCAAGTATATAAGCCTTTAACTCAAGTGACAGAAGGAAAGTTCTCGAGTAATGTCTACCCCACTCGAGTAGTAAAGTTTCAGTACTCGAGTAATCTGTCTACTTCTCGAAAAGTCCAGATCCAGTACTTGAGTAACCAGTATTTCCTTTCCAGAATTTTTTCTCCATATCTTTTTCTCGAGAAGTCTTTTCTACTTCTCGAGTAACATTTCTAGCACTCGAGTAATCCTCATTCCACTCGAGTGATATTGAGTTCTGACCTGAAGTTTCCTTAAATGTTCTTCTCGAGTAGTTCAATGTTATCCTCTCGAGAACCAGTTTTAGTACACGAGTAGTATTTCATTCACTCGAGTAATTTCAGTCAGCTGTTCAGAAAAATTCGCTAAGTCCCCGACAGTCGTATTTTTCAAATAACTTGATGTGATTTTCCACGTGGCCGTCATTAATGATAAATCTAACCGTTAGGGAGATCTTATATAAGGTCTTGTCATTTTTTACTAACCCTAACAACAAGCATGTGAAAAGAAATATTCTAAGTTTTCTTAATCGTGTATTCGCTTTCCTAATCGAAAGCCGCCGCCACACATCATGCAAATCGCCAAGGTCTTTCGTTCAAGAAGATTCAGATTAGTCAACTTGCAGATCAAAATTGTTTTTCATCTCTACATCCTCTCCTTGATCTTGTGAGTCTAAGGATTTCAGATCTAGGATCCTGCCTTGTCTTCTTCAACAGTTTCTGATAAAGCCGCAATTTCAAGAAGGAAGGCCTAGGCAGAAAATTTCCAGATCTGAGAAATTTACAGTTTGTATTTCTTAAATTCATTTTATTCTTGTAGGAGATTATTCTCCGAGTGTAGGAGCTTCGTTCTCCGAGTTGTAGGAAGTTTTTATCTTTCGAGTGTATATCCGTCTTGTGGAACGAGTTGTAGGAACGTTGTTCGAAGTGGTAGGATTATTTTTAATCCGAGAATAGTGGAGTAGCCGAGTCTAGTGCTTTGCTAGATCGGTGAGTGGAAAGTGGACGTACCAAAGGTTGGAGAACCACTATAATTCTTGGTGTCTTCTATGATTGCTTGGTTATTTCTCTGTGCATAGATTGCTAAATTTTTTATTCTGCAAATAGACGCACAACTCACCTATTCACCCCTCTCTAGGTGATTTAGGTATACAACTTAGACTCTTTTCAATTGGTATCAGAGGGAGGTTGATCATTAAAAGGTTTACACCTTGATCAGATCTGCCCCATGTTGTCTTTTGAGTTATCCAAGCATGGACAGAGCCAAGGATTTTGCCAAGCTTCCTTTGTGCACAAAGAATAATTTTGCTATGTGGAAAGAAAGGATAAAGTTCTTCATGGAAGCTGTAGATCCAAGAGTCTTCATGATTGTGGAAGAAGGTCCTCATATCCCAATGATAACCTCTACCATTGATCCAACTAAGCAAGTTCCTAAGAAGCCGATGGATCTTGATAAGGATGATATTGCACTTGTCTCCTTAGACAAGAAGGCCAAAAATATCATCGCAAGTGTAGTCGATGACTCAATGTTGTAGAATCTGATTCACTGCCAATCGGCTAAAGAAATGTGGTAGTCTCTTATCACCTTGATGGAAGGGACTAGAGAAGTTAGGGATAACAGAAGATCCCTTATGAATCAAAAATATGAAGCCTCCTGACAAGGACCCAAGGACACCAATGTAGATACTTTTGCGAATTTCTTCAAGATTGTTAACGGCCTAAGAGTCTACGGCCGAGTCTTCACCAACGGAGAACTAAATGATAAGTTCTTGAGATCCCTGACTAAGGAATGGGATAACAAGGTTTGTGCTATTTGGGAATTTGGAAAGCTAGCTGAGACTGACCCGCAAAATCTCTTCGGAAAGCTTATGTCATATGAGCTGTAAATCAATTAAAGAAAAGCTGAAGAAGAGAAGAATAGACCTTCATCCAAGGAGAAGTCTATAGCTCTTAAGGCAGACACCTCAAGGAAGTCTAAGGCTGCCTCTCCTGCCTCAACACAAGAGGAAAGTGAAGAAGAATCTTCAGAGCCAAGCACCTCAGGCTCAGAACTATCTGAAGGAGAGTTATCTCTACTCTCAAGACAGTTCAAGAAATTCTTGAACAAGAAGAAGCAATGAAAAGGCAAGGATGCTTCATTTAGAAGATCATGTCACGATGGTGATCGCTATAAGAATGGCTCAAGCAGCCAAGACAGGTATCATTCTAAACAGAACAAACATAATTCTACTGATATCATTTGTTATTGCTGCAATAAGCAAGGTCACATTATTACTGACTGCCTCCACAAGAAGGAGGGTGGAAAAAGAGAGGAGAAGAAATCTTCTTATCACAAGAAGAGAACTGAAAGAAGCCTAGTGGCCAAAAAGGGAAAGACTCTCAACGACTCTGACTCATCTGAGTCAAGTGATGAAGAGTAAGCCTACATTGGACTAATGGCACAAACTGACGAAGAAGAACCCCAGTTCACTGGGAAGGTAAACCCTCAAACTCCTCTTTCTGAATCTGATGATTCTGACCATGAAAATGAGGAATGTTCTTCTGACAAGGAATCTTAACTCATGTATCAATATAAAGAGTTGATCAAAGCCTACGACAAATATCATAGAGTGGCAAGAGCTCAGGCTAAGGAGATAAAATCTCTTAAGGCTGAAGAGAGCAATCTAAGAGTGGAAATTGTAATGATGGACTCACTCAAGAAATACTTCCATGATGTTATGGAAGAATACAATAAGGTTCTCAAGCACCTAGATCTGAAGGAGGAAATCATCAAGGGGTTGGAAGAATAACTTGCAGCCGAAAAGAAACTTGTTGAAGGTTTCTCCAAGCCCAAGACAGTTCTTCCGCTTGTTACTGAATTCTCTGCTCAGGCCAAAGGTTGTGGCTTAGGCCATCTGGCTAGTCCTAGTAAATTTTCTAGGAGAAATAGAGCCCAAAGGTGAAATAAGGCCGCTAAGAAAGCACTAGCCAAGGAGAAGGACAAAGCTCCTCTAGAACAAACGTCATTTAGGAAAGTTATGTTTCTGACAAATAAGATTGATCTGGATTCGTCATATGGTCACTTTGCTAGGCCTACTTATGTAGAGCCCAAGTCTCGTTACCAAGGATTGACTCGTCACCAGAACTTTGCGATAGTGTCTTCAAGGCACCTTATGAGGAGATCAATCTTCAGAGATACGGACCTTATAATCATGGTCACAACATCGAGAAAGCTCCAAGAGTTAAACCCGTTGTAGAAAAGCCTACTAAGGAGAAGAAGTCATGTGAATGTCATTACCATGAAGCTTCTGCTTCTAATTCTACCGCCTCTGCTAGACCACAATATGAAAAGGTCGAGCAGGAGATATATCGGCAAAGATACAACAGATTTGATTGTTGGTGTGGTGGCAAGATTGATCACTTTGGCATAGATTGTTGAGTTAATCCAAGACATTATGAAACCATTTGAGTTAATAATTTGAGAAAGACCGCTCACAATGTTAACATACGTAGGGGGAGCATGCTAACTAGAGACCAAGGACCCAAGCAAGTTTGGGTTCCTAAGGAAACCTGATTTGTGATTGCAGGTATGTCCAAATACCACCAAAACTCCTATATAGTATTTGGACAGTGGATTCTCTCGGCATATGACCGGGATAAGAAGCTTTCTCCAGAATTACTCACCAGTCATGAACGGGCCAAAATTCATCTTTGGAGGTTCTAACAGAGGAATTACGAAAGGCTACGGTATGATTACAAATAGTAGTGTATCCTTTTCTGATGTGGCTTATGTTGAAGGATTGGAACACAATCTCATAAGCATAAGCCAACTCTGCAATAAAGGATACATCGTAGAATTTCATGCTAATAAGTGTTTGATAAAATCAGTTGATAATTTTGAAATGATTATATCAAGCACTAATAGTAGAAATATCTTTTGTTTAAATTTTATTTGCATAGACTCTTCTACACTAGTGTGTCTTTTGGAAAAAGATAGTGCGTCTCTTGGTGACCAATGGAATAAGAGATTAGCACATATTAATTTCAAAACTATTAATAAATTATTTTCTCTGAATTTAGTACGTGAAGCCCCAAATGTCAAGTGCGCTAAATATAGACCTTGTCATGCATGTGTGAAAGGCAAGCAAACAAGGGCTACTTTCAAAAGCATTATAGGCAAAGACTCTTGAAAGAAGGGGTTAGATCTGACTTATTCTAGAGGGGGGGGGGGTGAATAGAGTATTTAAAAATTCTTGGCAATTTTTCTTTTTATATATATCAGAGTGAAAATAAGTGACACCAAATATAATAATAGAAGGAAAAACAAGCTAAGCTATTCTAACTATTACAGCCACAGCAAGAACAAAAACAGAAAATGAGCAACCAGACAACACAAGAAGATTTTATAATGGTTCCCCTAAACTTGGGTACATCCACTCTTCTACCACCCTGGTAGGAATCCACAGCAGGTTTTGATCAAGTGTCTGCCACAACAATATCTATTTGCAGGGAGATATTGCAACCATTTAGGCTTTTGATCAGGTGCCCCAAAACCAATCCAAGTCTTTTGATCAGGAGACTTGACAACCAAGAGCTAACTTTTGAAGGGAGTTGAAACCCTTTTACAAGAGGTGAGAGGAGGTGATGGTGTCTTCTCTTTCTCTAATCAACAGAGAATACTAGTGGATTTTTGATGTTGACAAAGCTCCCCCTGAGATTTTTATGGTTCAGGAAGACTGGAGCTTTGCTTCAGGGTGTAGGTCTTCAGCCTTGTCTGAAAGCAGTCCTGGAACTTTTCTGACTGAATAAATCTTTGTTGTCCTAAATGTTCCTGGAAGTGAAGCATGAAGAATACTCTTGATTGTGATGAATGTTCTTCTTCTGTCTTCCGACTTGAAAGGTGAAACACAGAGAATTTTCTTCACTGTGAGAGAGAGAGAGAGAGTTCTAAAAGATTGGTCTGTTTTAGTGCTGTATATCTTTCTCTGTAAGTTCTGGTGGTTCCTTCTCTGTGTGTGTGTGTATTTTTCTAAAGGACAAAAAATCTCTTTTTATATTCTCAGTCATTAAATTCTCCTTTAAAATTTGAATTATTGCCTTAATTGCATGCTGATCTGGAGAACACAAATGGCTAGAATATATCATAAATGAGTTTCCCCAACTATCCCTTAATTAAATAAGCAAGTAAATATCCTGATGAATACCATAATTAATGCTGCCAATAATGGTTATATTCAGAGGAATATAAGTATTAATAACTCAGGAATAATACTGCAATAAATATAGAAATAAAGGAACAGAAGGAAGAAAAATTCTCATTCTGGAACTGGACAGATATCGTCAACCACTGAACAGAATTCATCGACCTGAGATCAAAGATCATCGACCTAAGAATTCCAGTTTGTCGACCTGAGCTCTGCAAACTGCTTACTGAGAATTTCTTGCCAAACCTACACTCTGAGTTCATCGAGCTGAGAGTCTGTCTGAAGAAAACTTATCATCAACCTGAGCTCGAATATCGTCGAGCTCAGCTCAGAGAATTAACTCTGAGTTCGTCAATCCTTGATCGACGATCGTCGAGCTGAGTTCGAAGAACTTCGAAATGATCAAACTGTTCTCTAAAAACTTCTAAGTTTGAGTCTTTTGAGGCCCTCTGCTGGCTGGTCAAAGAAGGTTGAACTTAATGACTTAGCCTACACTCTAGGACTAGTAGACTTGACCCTAGCTATATAGGGTGGGTCAAACTCAGCCTAAATTAGTGAACCTAGCCCAAATCCAACAAGGGATCCAACAATATCCCCCTATTTGGGTGAGGTCACTAAGTACAATGCATAAGAAAATTAAATACAAACATACAACATGAAAGAAAATATCTGACAGAATGAAAAACAATTCATCAGATAGAGAGAATATCCACAGAGAATAAAAATAGTTTTAGAGCCTGTCTGGAGGAGGAGTAGAAGAAGATTTAGTGAACACTATTGTTCTGGGAGGATCTTCTACTTCTTGCTTAGACATCTTCAGGTCTTGAGCTCCCATAAGAGTTATAGTATAAGCTCTAGGCACAACAGCTTCTGGGTGAACCTGCATATAAGCATTTGGATCAAATAGTTCTTTGTCTACCTCAAACTTTTCAAGCTCTTTCTGTCTGAAGGAAGACATAGTTGTAATTTGTGATAGACTAGTTCTTCTTTCTTTGCCTTGTTTATCTGAGATAAGTCTATTAGTTCATGGAATCTAGCTATCCTGAAATTTGTTTCAAGCTCTGGTTCATATCTTGGATCAGCTGAATCATCCTGAGCAGTCCTTTGAGGCTTTCTGAAAATAACAGACTGTTGCTGATAATTTGTTGAAGGATAATTCTTTACAGATTTTTTAGCAAAGTAGGAATTTGGTGGTCTGCATTCACTGTATTTTCCAACAGGAATGGAAGATTGTCTTTGAGCTGGTTTAGAAGATTGTCTTGAGTAAGAAGGAGTTGGTTTAGAAGATTATCTTGAATACTGATAGTGAGCTGGCTTGGGAGGTTGAGAAGCACTGGAGGTAGACCTTGTAATATTGCCTGAAGCTCCTACAGCAGGAGGAGGAGGAGGAGGTGGATCTTTCCTGAATTTCTTCACTGGAGAAGATCCAGACCTCTTCTTCTTCTTCTGTGCTTTAGCACGATTCCTAGACAGTATCATCCAATGAGGAGTTGGTTGAGTAAGAGTAATATTGCGTAGAATATAATATGGAACATCATTATCTGGATTGAGCTTGGGAATAGCCTTTCCTAGAGCTTTCCTCTTCTTTGATTTGGGTCTATTGGAAGTATCAGAATCAGAATCATCTTCTGAATCCTCATCATCATCAGATGATCTAGGAGGATTATCATATAAATCATCTATTTCTTCTAATGTTTACTTTGAAATCTGTTTACCTGCTTGAGGAGGAGGTGGAGGTAGAATTACTACTGGAGGAACAACAATCTCTGTACTCAACTTAGAATCTTCTAAGTCTTTATCAGTCAAAATAAAATTATTCAACTCAGGATCATTTTGCATCTATTTAATCTCTAGTGCAACTAGACTTGGTATTGGACTATCATCCATTACATAGGTTGGGCCAGCAGGTTCCACAACCATTTTAGTAGCAAACCATGCCTGAATGGACTAAAGAGTTTCTGTACTAACTAGAGCTTATGGCAAATAATATATATGCAATACTTGGGATAAACAAATAAAAGATGTTTCTATATAAGAGGTCAAAAGAATCTTGAACTTACTTCAGTTCAACTGATGGAGAAATGGAACAGTCTTCAGAAAGACCAACCAAGGATTCAACTGCATCTGGTATATCATTATCAACAATATTAGTATCAACAATATCAGTATCAATAATATCTACTGATGTTGTTGTTGTTGCTGCTGGAGCTGCTTCTTCATTGAGCATCTTCCCCTGCCTGGTTTTAGTAGGTATTGGAGCCAGGCCCACAAATGAAGAAGGAGGGACAGAGGGGGCAGAAAGTTGGGCAGCTAGAGAGGAAATGGAAGCAGCAAGAGGTGAAATAGCCTCTGCTATGAGTTATTTTAGAAGAGGTGTAATGGATTGCAGAATAGATGAAATGGGGAAGGAATCTATGTCCATGAATTCAAGAGAGGTTTGAGTGGATATAGATGGATTGAGGGTGGATGATGATGGGTGAGGAATATGGCATTGGTTCATCTGTTGATGATGGGGATTGAAGGGGTGATGATAGATTGAATGATAACAGATTGAATGTTGGTATGGATGATAGGTAATGAAGGGGGATGTCAGTAAGATGTGAAGGAGGAGGAGACAGAGGAGGAGTAATATGCTCTAGTGTATTAGAATGTACTTGAGATTGAATAGGTGAATGTTGATGTTGAGGTGATTGATCTGGTGAAGGTTAATGTACTGGAGAATGAGTAGGTGAATGAAATTGTGAGTGAATATGGATTGGGGAAGCAGGAAATGTTGGTTGATGTACTTGAGATGTGGAAGGATGATGGAGGGTTGTTGAGGGAGTTTGAATAAGAGGCAGTGGAGGGGGAATGGAAACATTCTACATAGGGTGGGGAGTGGCTGGAGCAGCCCTTGTACCCTCAGAAGGTCTGGAAGAGGAAGCCTTGGATGGCTTAAAGATATTCCTCTCCCACCTGCCAAATAGGGTGCAGGTAAGCCTCTTGGAGGCATTAATTAATATGGACGGGGAGACCAGTGATTCAGCAGCCTTGGCCTAAAGGAAGATTCCCAGTATTCTTCCAAAACACACTTCTTTCTCTGTGTTTTTCTTCTTAATCAACTCAAACATGATTTTGGCCCAGTTCACGGCCTTCTTGTTCACCACTGCGCACATCACTAGAAACGTTTGTCAAGTAATGTAATCATGGGTAGTGTGCTTGCCCAATAGTACTTTTCCTACAGCATCTGCCAGAAACATATAGTCTGCAGATAGATGTTTCTTTAGCTGTTTGTTAGGGGTGTCTCCAGAATAACCCATTCGAATCAACATCTCATCAAATTCAATAGTGTCGATTTATAATTCCTCTTCTGCATTCAGTAAACCAAAAATTTCAGTAAGAACATCAGGGGTAAGTGGAACGGCGTTACCTGATATTATCCCGATCAACATATCAGCATCTAGAGTTGATAGAGTGAAGACCCATTCTCTTATTTCTGTAGCCGCAATCTTCATCCTGGTAGTCATCAGACTCTTCAACTGTAAATCTTCAAAAAAAATTAGGATATCAAGGAAGATCTAGTCCGAGTGTTGGAATGACTCAAAATCTATGTCGAAACCCATGTCGAATTTCATTGCTGCAAGAGCGCTTGCTGGAATCGCTATGATCACCTGCAATAAAGAAATAAAGAGATCAAGTGCAAGGGAACTGAAAACGTGGGATGGAGCTCGAAGAAAACATATATATAAGGTTTTTCGGAATATGAAACGACAAACTCCGTCCTGCGAAAAAGAAAAATTATTCGATCTGGGGTCGACGAAATATTTTATCGACAAAAGAGTTCTTCGATCTCAGTCTGAAGAAGGGAAAACTTTTTGTCATCCTCAGGTCAACATAAAATTTCTGAAGCCAGATCATCGATCTCTGGTTGACGAAAATGACTCACACAGGGAGTTCGTCGATCTTCGGTCGACGAATTTTCTCAATAACTTTTCTCAGTTCGTCGATCTCAGGTCGACGAACTGTGGCAAATTCTTCGACAACGGACAGAAAGTTAAATAAAAGCTACTCCATTAATCATACCAAGCTGATTTAGAAAGAACATATGGTTTCTTTCATCCAAGAGTTTGTTGAAGATGTCTGCTCTTTGCAAATCAATGTAGATATAGACAAGATTAATTTTATTTTTGTCCACACACTCTCTAATGAAATGATGCATTATCTCTATATGCTTAGTTCTACTATGATGAACTGGATTCTGATCAATAGAAATTGCACTTGTATTATCACAGAGTAAGGTTTAATTATTTAAGTTGTATCCATAGTCTAGAAGTTGGTTTTGAATCACAGTATCTGTGAACAGCAAGTGTCAGCGGCTATAAACTAAGCTTCTACTGTTGATGTAGACATAGATGTTTGTTTTTTGCAAAACCAGGAGACAAGTCTAGCACCATGGAACTGGCATATTCCTGATGTGCTCTTCCTGTCCACTCTACATCCAGCAAAGTCAGCATCTGAGTATCCAGCCAACTCAAATTTCGACTCAGTTGGATACCAGAGTCCGAGATTTGGGCAACCCTTTATATATCTTAAAATTCTTTTAAGGAAAATAAGATGAGATTCTTTAGGGTTCACTTGGAACCTAACACAAAGGCATGTAGCAAACATTATGTCTGGCCTACTTGCTGTGAGATACAGTAGAGATCCAACAATGCACCTATATAATTTCTGATCAACAGGCTTTCCATGTTCATCAGAGTCAACCACAGCATTGGTAGCCATGGGTGTTTTCTTTGCTGAGGAATCTGACATCCCAAACCTTTTGATTAGCTCCTTAGCATACTTGGATTGGGATATGAAGATTCCATTAGGCAATTGTTTCACTTGGAGACCAAGGAAGTATGAAAGTTCACCCATACTATTCATCTCAAACTTTGAATGCATAAGGTCAGAAAACCTTTTGCATAGTTTGGGATTAGTTGTGTCAAATATAATATCATCTACATAAATTTATACTAATAATATTTTATCTTTATGATGCTTAATAAAAAGAGTCCTATCTATCATGCCTCTAGAAAATTTATGCTCTAACAAGAAGCTAGCTAAGGTCTCATACAAAGCTATTGGAGCTTGCTTTAGACCATAGAGAGCTTTATGCAATCTAAAGACATGAGAGGGATTAGTTGGAGAGATAAAACCTGGTGGTTGTTCCACATATACTTCCTCTTTGAGTTCTCAATTCAAAAATGCACTCTTGACATCCATTTGATAGACTTTGAACTTTTTGAAGACAGCATATGCAAGGAAGATTATTATAGCCTCAAGCCTTGCAACAGGGGAAAATGTCTGATCATAGTCAATGACTTCCTCTTGCCTATAGCCTTGAGCTACTAGTCTTGCCTTGTTCCTTATGATAGTGCCCTAGGCATCAAGTTTATTTCTAAATACCCACTTAGTTCCAATGATTGGGTAGTCTTTGGGTCTTGAAACTAAGTCCCAAACTCTAAATCTCACAAACTGGTTGAGCTCCTCTTGCATAGCAATGATCCAGTATGGATCTTGCTCAGCATCTTTGATGGATTGGGGCTCAATTTGAGATATAAAGTAGGCATGCATCACATCCTGGTGGAGTTGATGCCTTGTCGGCACACCTACTGATATGTCTCGTATTACTTGAGATATAGGATGATCTCTAAGTGATAGTTTTACTTTCAAGACTACCTAAACACCTAGAGGGGGGGGGGGTGAATAGGTACTTTTCCTTGATTTAACTTAAGGAAGAATATATCTACAGTTCTTTTAATAAATCAGATATTTCTAAGCTAACACAGCACAACAATCACAAATATACACACATCACATATTGCATACAGAATTATAGTGGTTCCCCAAGGTCTGGGTTCATCCACTTTCCCCCTTCACCTATCTAGCAATATGCTAGAGTCGGCCTAACTTCTTCCTTTAACTCAGATCCTCAGATCCTACAGCTCAGAATCCAGAAGGATTCCTATAACTCAGGCTAACAAGCCCTACCTCAGCCTTGCCACAAGGCCTACAACTTAGAGAATACCTTATCCTACAACTCAGGCATAAACAACCCTACCTTAGCCATGCCACAAGGCCTACAGCTCAGAGAATACCTTCTCCTACAACTCAGGCATAAATAGCCCTACCACTATGAGAATAAATCTCCTACACTCAGCCTTTATAAAATAGGCTTACAACTCAAATCTATGAATAGATCCTACAGAATTTGATAAGGAATTTTGTAATCTCTTACCCCTGTTGAGAGAGAAGGGATAAGAACTTTCTTGATCAGCTTCTTGAAAAGGCTGATGGCTGAAATCAACTTGATCTTAGCTTTCTTCAAAGCTTCTTGAATCTGAACTTTGTTGGGTTGATTTCCTTTGAATAAAACTGACTGACAGCTTCCTTCTTAGACTTTAGAAATAGATCTGAATCTTCTTGACAGATTTGTTTAGTATCTGCTTCTTGAGAGACCTGTGAATGTCTCCTCCTTGTCTTCAAATAGCTCGATCTCTCTCTATCCAAACCTCTTGAAGATACTTCTAAATTCTTGATTGAATTCCACTTAGACAGAATCTGAATAGTAAACTACTTCAGAACATCTTTTTAGATCTTCTCATGAAGATCTTCTTCTTTGTTACTTGTACTTTCTTGATCATAGATCAATCTCTAATTGTGTTAGTTGTGACAATACTTGTCTTCTCTATGTATATTTTTCTTCTTCTGAATCCATCTATTTATAGACTTCATCCATGGTAACCGGCTGATCCGGTTTATAACTAACTTCTGACAAGTCTGACAGCTTCAGAAAACCTGTTGTAACTCACAGCTGTCAAGTCTTTAAACAGTTCTTGAGCCTTTGACTCTGTCAGCAAAGCGTCGAGTCTGTCTGTCATAAAGTGTCGAGACCATCTGTCAATATGTGTCGACACAAGTGACTTAAGTGTCGACACATCCTTTGGTGATGTCGACAAAGCTGCCTTGATGTCAACACAGCTCCTTGATACTGCATCTTGAGAATGTATCGACACAGATTATTTGTGTCGACACAAACACTTCACCATTTATCAGCAATCAACTTGGTCTAGACTCAGTTGTGTGTTGACACAAGTCCTGTGTGTCGATACAGTTGATGTAGACTCAGAGCATAGTGTGTGTTGACACTGCCTCAAGGTGTCGATACAGTTGTTGTCGACTCTGCCTATGTATGTCGATACTGCCTACCGGTGTCGACATAGTCGATGTCGACTATAATCTTTTGTGTGTCGACACTGCCTCCCGGTGTCGACACAAATTCTTTGAAGTGTCGACACAACTATTTCCAAGTGTCGACACAATCTTACTGAAGTGTCGACACAGCTTCCACAGGTGTCGACACATGGACTTAGAATATTTTTCCTTCATTCTAGCACATTCTTAACCTGCACATATAAACTCAAAATAACATCAAATACACCTTGATGTATATCATTGAGCTAAGTATAGCTTCTCCAAATCAGGTACATATTTTCCAATGTACCCAACAATCTCCCCCTATTTGGAGAAGTCATAACCCTTTAGCCAATGATATACACCACTTAGAAAATAAACAAGATGATGTACATAAGCATTATATGACAGGGTACTTTATAAACAAAACATATATCATAGTTACATCACAAAATAAAGATGTAAAAGTAAATGATCACAGAATAATGTTTTGTATATCAACTAAAAAAGTTTGTTACAAAATGTTTACATTGATTTCTTTAATAAACTAACAATTACATAGTTCTTAAACAAAAACTAGTAAAGCTAAGACTAAGGCTGGGCAGGCTCCTTGATGACTATCCCTTTTACAGATATTATCTGAGCCTTAGCAGGAGATTCTGTATCTTCAATGGGCTTCTTGCCTTTCAAATCAACTTTCTTCTGTGCTTCAGCCTTGATCCTTTGTCTTTCAAAATAATGAAAGGGCTTGGGGAAATACTTGCTAGGCTCCTGAGTATCAGGAGGTAGCTTCCCCATCTTATCCTTTCTCCTGTGTTGAACTATGGCTTCTTGTCTGACTTCATACTTTTGCCATTCCTGCTCAATGTACCATTTACCCCTTTCATGTACTTGATCTTTTACAGCCTTCCATGCAGTTAAAATAATATTCCTTGAAGTGGGGCTCCACTGCTAAAAGTCTGGCTTTAATTCTGCTTGCTCTCTAAATCTTTTCTTTGATAATAGAGCATCTTGCTGAGCTTTGATAACATCATTTGGCATATCAACCTTTTCAATAATCACATTTGTAATTAGTTGTAGAGGGATGTACATTGACTGAACCTGTTCATGTACCATTCCAATATCTGTAGGAGGGTAAATGACTTGGGCAACCTCAGGTTGATCACCTTCAAGTAAAATTGGTTGCACCCCTGACTCAGCCATATTATCATCATCACATAGGGGTGGATATCCAAGAGTGGCTCTTATGCTGTTAGTTACCCATTTAGCATGATCAGACCCAGCATAGACTAACACCCTCTCCCCCTTTATGACTTCTCTAGCCACATGCTCTCTCAAGTCATCTTTCTGAAATCTGATTTGTCCATCCAGATAGTTGATTCCATCTTTAAAGAAAGGCTTTAATTTTTGAAGCTTGTCACTAATGAACTTCTCATATGAAGTGATGGCAGTTTTAACTGCATCTAGGGCAGCTTGTAGCTTCTGATCATATTCTTCTTTTTCTTCAGCCCTTGCAGCAGTCATTGCAACAATAGTGTTTGTGAACTCAATGACTATCACATTATAAGATTCAGTCAGATTTTCATTCATTCTTATTTGATTCTCAAGGACATAGCCTTGTTTAATAGCCATCTCATCCACTTGCTTCTTAATGTCTGCTTGTTGCTTTGCAAAAAATACCACAGCATTGCCTCCCTTGTGGAAGCAATCTGTCATCTCTCTTCTATTCTGATTAATTTTAAATCTTATAGATTTTATCTCTTGTGCCAGATCAAATTGAAGAGCCTTTTGGCTTTCATCCACATACTTTTCAAGAAGCAATCTCTGCTCATCCATTTTTACCTGTAAATTTATCATAAATTTAGTGTAATCAAAATCAGTAGTAGCTTGGTGAGTTGTTGTCTGGAGAGCTTTCTTCTAGCTGTGACTTCTCCTCTTAAAGACCATTAGCTTTCTTTTCTTAGCCTCCCTGACCTCTGCATTTTCAGACTCTGAAGTACTTTCAATATGAACTCTTTCTGGTGGATTGGTAGGAATTTCTTTCTCATCACCATGTTGCTCCCCCTCAACATATACTTTCTCCCCCTCAACAGTACCTTGCTCCCCCTCAACCCTAAGGGTTTCAACCTTATCAGCTTCCTCTCCAATTTCAGGAAACAACTCTTCTAGAGTGTATTCCTTTTGTGCTTGAGCAGGAGATGATACAGTGTTTCCTCTAGCAGAATCATAAATTCCAGCAGTGTACAAATCTTCTTATAAGTTTATTCTTTCTTCCTCTTATACTTGTACAGTAATTGGCTCCCCCTACACCTGTGCTGGTATAGTCTCTTCCTGGACTTTAGTAGACCCAGTCTGGTCCTCAGTCAGCTCTCTAACGTATTCTGCTTGATTTGGTGGATTTCCATGATCATGCACATGAAGGTCATGTCCTGGTGATTTCTCAGTTGTCTCCTGCCTGTCCACATCAGGCAACTCCTTTGATAGAACTCTATCCCATCTAGAGAATAACCTCATGTCAATTCTCCTCATATGGTTGATCTTGGATCCAGGAATCTGTTGTATTACCTCTGGAATGATTCCAGCCAGGTACAGACTCAAAATTCTTGCCAAGTTTGGCTTCTTGATTCCTTCTTTGATTTTATCAAACAAAATTTCTGACCAACTGGTTGGAATTTTATAGATAATTCTTGTCATCAGACTGAACATATAGGCTGAGATCCTATCATGTCCACCTGGTTTACATAAGATCACTTTGCCTATAATTTAAGACAAGAATTTCCCCTGATGATTCATGCCCTTTATGTTGATTGCAGATCCTATCTTTATGGTTGGATCAATTCCACACCATTGAAGTGTTTCCCTTGTATTTGAGGGTGGAACCTCTTCCTCATCTTGGACCCTGGGAAGATGTAGAATATTGCTCAATCTTTTCTGAGTTGGCTAGACTCGTTCTCCATGGACGGTTGATTTGATCTTTAATCCGGTTGAATCCACGGATGCACCGGTATAGAGCTCAAGGACTTCTTTCTTCCATATTTTCGTAGGTTCAGAGACAAGATAGTCTAATCCGTTGTCTGTGAGAAGAGAAATGACTTGCTTGATCTCCGTATCTGCATCGTCGAACGCATGTCGAACCAACTCATATCCCTCGTTGATTGCATCTTCAATCTTGGGCGCCATTGGAACGAAGAGAAATCTTGGAAAGAGAGAAGAGAGATTGTCGACACAAGGCTTTTGTCTCGAAACCCTGGTGAGCGTATCGACAGAATAAGTTCTTGACTTATTTATACCCTTCTAATCAAAGAAGATCAAAAGGAGGGCAAAAACTGTCTAAAAGTGTCGATACTGTTGGAATGTGTCGACACAAACTTCTATTGTCTTGACCACGGTGCTGACTACTATGTGTCGACACCAATTGATGATATGTCGACACAGGAGATACTTAGTAGTTCATCAGAAATTCTGTGTCGACTCTTATTATAAGTGTCGACACAAAATCTGTAAGTGTCGACACCATTACTCTGGTTGTGTCGACACTACATTTCTGGATGTGTCGACTCTTTGTCCCTTAGGTGTCGACACATTTTCTCTGTATCGACACAATTTCCCTGAATTGTCGACATGAATTCTCTGTGTCGACACCTTATCACTGAATGTGTCGACACCATTTTACTTAGCCAATTTTTGGTAAACTAACCTATGGTCAGCATTCCTAATTCAATTTTAAATCTATTGAATTTAGTTTCATCCAGAGGCTTAGTAAATACATCTGCAATTTGAAAATCATTTTTAACATATTCTAATGAGATGTCTTCTTTTTCTACATGGTCTCTAAGAAAATGGTATTTTATCTCTATATGCTTAGTCCTACTATGTGAAACAGGATTGTTTGCAATAGAAATGGCACTTTTAGAATCACACAATAAAGGTGTTCTACTTACTTGAATACCACAGTCCCTTAGCTGATGTTGAATCCACAATAGCTGTGCACAGCAACTTCCTTCTGCCACATATTCAAACTCAGTTGTGGATATTTCCACACTAGTCTGCTTCTTACTTCTCCATGATATCAATCTTCCTCCCAGGAATTGGCATGTACCTTTAGTACTTTTTCTATCTTCTCTACAGCCTGCAAAATCTGTATCTGAATAACCTGTTAGTAGAAAATCTCCATTCATAGGGTACCAAAGGCCTAGATTATGTGTGCCCTTTAAATATCTCAAAATCCTCTTGACTGCAGTATAATGTGATTCTTTAGGGCATGCTTGGTACCTAGCAAAGACACATATTGCATACATAATGTCTGGTCTACTAGCAGTTAGATTTAATAGAGAGTCAATTATTCCTCTATACAAAGACTCATCTAAAGGTTTACCTGCATCATCTTTGCATATAGGCATACTTGTTCCCATATGAGTTCTCATGGTGGAGGATGATTCAATACCATACTTCTTAATTAACTCCTTGGTGAACTTAGTCTGGGATATGGACAATCCATCATCAGTCTGTCTTACTTGGAGTCCCAAGAAAAACTTAAGTTCCCCCATACTGCTCATTTCAAACTTCCCTTGCATAAGTTTGGCAAACTTCTTGCAAAGGTTGTTCTCTGTAGATTCAAATATTATGTCATCTACATAGATCTGAACTAAGATTATCTTACCTTTAGATTCCCTTAGGAATAGAGTTTTGTCTATTTTACCTCTTGAGAATTTGTTCTCAATAAGGAAAGTAGACAGGGTTTAATACCAAGCCCTTGGGGCTTGCTTTAACCCATACAATGCTTTCCTAAGTCTATAGAAATAACCAAGTTTAAGAGAATCTAAAAAACCTGATGGCTGCTCTACATAGACTTCTTCTTTCAGATTACCATTCAGGAATGTTGATTTCACATCCATTTGATATACCTTGAAGCCTTGATATACTATATAGGCAAGGAACATTCTGATTGCCTCCAGTCTTGCTACTGGGGCAAATGTTTGATCAAAGTCTATTCCCTCTTCCTGCATGTATCCTTTTACAACCAATCTTGCTTTATTCTTCACAATAACTCCATTCTAGTCCAACTTGTTCCTAAAAATCCACTTTGTACCAATGATGTTGTGGTCTTTTGGTTTAGGATCCAACTCCCAGACCTTGCATCTTCTAAACTGATTAAGCTCCTCTTGCATAACATTAATCCAGTGTTTGTCTTGGATAGCTTCTTCAAATTTCTTTGGCTCCAGTTGAGATAGAAAACTTGAGTGCATAACTATATTCAGATTTCTACTTCTGGTTGGCACTCCATGTCTTGGATCACCAATTATCTGATCTGTTGGATGATCCTTTAGATGTCTTACAGCTGGAGGTAGACTTCTTTCTGGCTGAACACCTCCAGTTTCTTCATTGTGCTGCACCTCTTGGTTATCATCAGCTTCTAGAGAGTCTTGTACTCTCCCTGGACAGTAGCCAACATTTTCCAATACTTCATCTACAGTTGAGCCTTCTTCAATGGAAAGCTTGTCCATCATATTGCTTATACCTGTTGGACTGCATGAACTACAAGGCAACTCACTGTTGATTAATCTTGTTTCATCAAATACAATATGTATAGATTCTTCTACAACCTGAGTAATCAAGTTGTAGACTCTATAAGCCTTACTATTGTTGTTGTACCCAACAAATATCCCATCTTGGGATTTGACAGCAAACTTAGTTAAATAAAACTTTCCATTGTTAAGGAAATAACACTTGCAACCAAAGATCCTAAAATAGGATAAATTTGGTTTTCTACCTTTCATAATCTCATAGGGAGTCTTTTTGTGGTACTTAGTGATAGAAACCCTGTTGAGTACATGACATGCAGTGTTTACTGCCTTAGCCCAGAAATATTATGGGAGAGAAGTGTCACTCAATAGAGTTCTACTAGCTTCAATCAATGTCCTATTCTTTCTTTCAGCAATATCATTTTGCTGAGGTGTTCTAGGTGAGGAGAATTCTTGAAAAATCCCAAACTCTTCACACAATCTTGTCATACTTTCAGATTGAAATTCAGTGCCATGGTCACTTCTGATTTTGCCCACTGTGCTGTCCAGTTCATTCTGAATTTGTCTGACAAAACTGTGTAAAACACTTGGGGTTTCAGATTTCTGTCTTAGAAAGAACACCCAGGAATATCTAGAATAGTCATCTACAACCACAAAAGTGTAGACCTTCCTACCTAGACTATAAACTGGCATAGGACCAAAAAGATCCATATGTAAGAGGTATAGACACCTCACTTAATCTTTGTTTTTAAGGCTATGAAAGGAGGATTTTGTCTGCTTGCCCTTTTGACAAGCTGAACATATCCTTTCCTTTATACACTTAACTTGAGGACCATTCCTCACTTACTCTTTACTAAAGAGTTGGCCAATTGTCTTGTAGTTAAGATGAGCAAGCCTCTTGTGCCATTTAACACAATGAGATGCTTTCTCATCAGCCATAAGACAAATAGGAGAACCTTTGTTCTCACACCCAAAATCAAGACAATAAACATTTCTCTTTCTATATCCTGTCAAAATGATCTTTTGATCACTTGACCTTTTGATATGACATCCATTCTTAACGAATGAAATGTCATATCCTAGATCACTCAGCTGACTTATGCTTATCAAGTTGTGTTTCAAACCTTTTACATAAGCCACTTGAGTGATGGTAATTTGGTTGGAAGAGATGTTACCAAATCCTTTGATGATTCCTCTTTCAGATCCACCAAAGATTACTTTAGGCCCATCCTTGATAGATGTGTACTCCTTCAGTAGCCCCTTTATTCCAGTCATGTGCCCGAAACATCCACTGTCCAAGTACCATATAGGGGCATGGCAACTTGGACCTTCCTGCAATACAGAATTACTTTTCCTTAGAACACAAGTAAGTCTTGTGTCCTTGGTTCAAGTTAGCACCATTCATATCAAAATTACCAACAGCTCTTATAACTGGTAGACTGTTGTTCTTCCTGACACTTATGTTATGCCAGCAGTCTAATAAAAAATGGTCTGTCTTGCCACAGCACTAGCATTCATACTTGTTGTATCTAGGTCTAGATACATTTTTGACATAAGAATTCCTATTCTGTGCTGGTGCTGCTATAGCTATACCCACTGGTTTCTTATAACTATGGGGTTTTTGAACATGGGCTGACTTATTGGCATTAACACCCTTGTTATTCAGAACATCAGTCTTATTACGACCATGAATGTTTTCAAGATCATACTTGTTAGAAGGCTCATGCACCTTTCTAAAAACTACAGGGACTTTAAAGTTCAATGGCTGAACAGAGGATTTACCCTTTCTCTTGAAATGGGCAGCCCTGGTGTTACCTTTATAGCTTATTCCAGCCTTACCCTTTTGAGCCACAAACTCATCTATTAAGGGTAAGACTAATTTTGGCTTAGAGTAACTTGCTACCAAATCTTTCTCTACTTGAAGTCTGACTTCCATACTTTTAATTAGATCATTTTTATATGTGATTGTACCCATCTGAATAATAGTAATAGTTTTCAGCTTGGCAACCTCATTCATTTGTTGATCCAATTCTTTCTCTAAACTAGATGTAGTCATCTTAAGATCTGCAATTTCCTTAGCCTGATTTTTGGCCAGGTTTTTGCATTTCTTAAGTGCCTGCAATAAATCCCCATATTCATCTATCAACTGATGAATATCTCCTTCAAATTCTGATCCATCCTCCTCACTTGATGAAGATGAATCTTACTCTGAACCAGTACTGTAATCAGAAATTCTAGAATTACTTTGTACCTTATTGGGACCAGGCTGATCCTAGCACTTGTTGTCTTTTGATTTAGCCATCAGTCTCATGCACTGATGGTCTTCTTGTTCATTGATGGAGTCCAGCAATTACATAAACTCCTCTTCTTCACTAGCTGCATACAGTCCAATGTATGCTTCAGCTTCAGATTCTGACTCTGAGGAGGATTGATTTGTAAGACTCTTCTCCTTCTTAGCAACAAAGGATTTCTTCTTCTTGACCTTTTGTTGAGTCTTCTTTTTGTCTGCTGACTCCTTCCTCTTTTCTGGACACTCAGCCACCACATGTCCTGGCCTATTGCAGCAATAGCAAACAATTTTTGATATTGTAGCTTTGCTGGGCTTAGACCTGCTCCTTTCCTTTCTTGATGATTTTCTCTTTTGATAATAGTCATCAACTGGCTGTGATGTGGAGGGCCTTGACTTCCACTGCTTCTTCTTCAAGAACCTCTGAAACTGCCTTGTAAAGGCAGCAAAATCTACATCTGAATCACTACTATCTGAGTTCTGATTGTCTGAATTTTCTGAGATAACTTCAGCAACTTCCTTAGGAGGTGATGGAGACATCCTCCTGCTCTTTCTAGTGGCTTCAACCTTGAAGGCCACTGACTTTTCTCTATGCTCTCCTTTTGTATTTCTTTTTTCCTTGTTCCTAGCCATTAGTTGCATTTCATATGATAACAACTTTCCAAATAAGGTTGTAGGAGAAATGTCAGCTAGTTTGGCCACTTCTCTAATGGCACAAATCTTTGTATCCCAATCCTTTGTCAAGGTTCTTAGAAATTTGTCATTCAGCTCATAAGTACAAAAGACCCTTCCATAGGACATCAGTTCATTCACTATCCTGTAGAATTTCTTATAGCATTTAGATATGCTATCAGACTTCCCTTGTCTGAAACTCTCATATTCTTGATTGTGCATAGACTTTCTGTCTTGTCTAACTTCTTCAGAACCCTCCATGTAGACAATCAAAGTGTCCCACATTTCCTTGGAGGTTTTGCAGTGAATCAAATTTTGGAAAGTAGAATCATCTATGGCACTTACTATGATATTCTGAGCTCTCTCATCCTTAGTTGCCAATATAATCTCATCCTTGGTCATTTCAGAAAAATCTTTAGGAGTTCTTTGATTTGCATCTAGAGCAGACAAATTCATTTGGATATATGGACCTTCTTTTACTGTGATATATATCCTTGGGTCAGAGGCCTCCATAAACAATCTAACCCTTTCTTTCAAGATTCCAAAAATCTCTTTCCTGCAGATGGGTAATTTCATTGACCCTAATTCCTTGTGATTCTCTCCAGAACCCATTTTCTTGATTCTTGATTCTGCCTAAGGGATCTAACTCAGACTGTTAAGTCCTTTTAGTAACCTCCCTCTGATACCACTTGATAGTTTTACTTTTAAGACTACCTAAACACCTAGAGGGGGGTGAATAGGTACTTTTACTTGATTTAACTTAAGGCAAAATATATCTACAGTTCTTTGAATAAATCAGATATTTCTAAGCTAACACAATACAGTAATCACAAACATACACACATCACAGATTGCATACAGATTTATAGTGGTTCCCCAAGGTCTGGGTACATCCACTTTCCCCCTTCACCTATCTAGCAGTATGCTAGAGTCGGTCTAACTTCTTCCTTTAACTCAGATCCTAAGATCCTACAGCTCAGAATCCAGAAAGATTCCTACAACTCAGGCTAACAAGCCCTACCTCAGCCTTGCCACAAGGCCTACAACTCAGAGAATACCTTCTCCTACAACTCAGGAATAAACAGCCCTACCTCAGCCTTACCACAAGGCCTACAGCTCAGAGAATACCTTCTCCTACAACTCAGGCATAAACAGCCCTACCACTTAGAGAATAAATCTCCAACACTCAGCCTTTATAAAATAGGCTTATAACTCAGATATATGAATAGATCCTACAGAATTTGATAAAGAATTTTGTAATCTCTTACCCCTATTGAGAGAGAAGGGATAAGAACTTTCTTGATCAGCTTCTTGAAGAGGCTGATGGCTGAAATCAACTTGATCTTAGCTTTCTTCAAAGCTTCTTGAATCTGAACTTAGTTGGGTTGATTTCCTTTGAATAAAACTGACTGGCAGCTTCCTTCTTAGACTTCAGAAATAGATCTGAATCTTCTTGATAGATTAGTTCAGTATCTGCTTCTAGAGAGACCTGTGAATGTCTCCTCCTTGTCTTCAAATAGCTGAATCTCTCTCTATCCAACCCTCTTGAAGATACTTCTGAATTCTTGATTGAATTCCACTTAGATAGAATCTGAATAGTAAACTACTTCAGAACGTCTTCTTAGATCTTCTTCTTTATTACTTGTACTTTCTTGATCAGAGATCAATCTCTAATTGTGTTAGTTGTGACAATACTTGTCTTCTCTATGTATATTTTTCTTCTTCTGAATCCATCTATTTATAGACTTCATCCATGGTAACCGGTTGATCTGGCTTATAACTAACTTGTGACAAGTCTGATAGCTTCAGAAAACCTGTTGTAACTCACAACTGTCAAGTCATCAAACAGTTCTTGAGCCTTTGACTTTGTCAGCAAAGCGTCGAGTCTGTCTGTCATAAAGTGTCGAGACCATCTGTCAATATGTGTCGACAAAAGTGACTTAAGTGTCGACACAGCCTTTGGTGATGTCGAAAAAGCTGCATTGATGTCGACACAGCTCCTTGATACTGCATCTTGAGAATGTGTCGACACAGATTATTTGTGCCGACACAAACACTTCACCATTCATCAGCAATCAACTTGGTCTAGACTCAGCTGTGTGTCGACACAAGTCTTGTGTGTCGACACAGTTGATGTAGACTCAGAACATAGTGTGTGTCGACACTGCCTCCAAGTGTCGACACAGTTGTTGTCGACTCTTCCTCTGTGTGTCGACACTGCCTTCCGGTGTCGAAACAGTCGATGTCTAATATAATCTTCTGTGTGTCGACACTGCCTCCCAGTTTCGACACAAATTCTCTGAAGTGTCGATACAATCTTACTGAAGTGTCGACACAGCTTCCTCAGGTGTCGACACATGGACTTAGAATATTTTTCCTGCATTCTAGCACATTCTTAACCTGCACATATAAACTCAAAATAACATCAAATACACCTTGATGTATATCATTGAGCTAAGTGTAGCTTCTCCAAATCAGGTACACATTTTCCAATGTACCCTTGCAAATTAGTTGGGATATATTCAAGTTCAAATTTGTTTTTCTCAACATTATCCCTTAGAAAATGATGCCTAATTTCTATGTGTTTTGTCCTACTATGGAGGACTGGATTTTGTGCAATGGAAATAGCACTGGTGTTATCACAAAATATTTTAGACTTCTCTAAGTTGTAACCATAGTCTAGGAGTTGGTTTTGTATCCACAATATTTGTGAACAACAACTGCCTGCAGCCATGTATTCAGCCTTAGCAGTTGAGGTTGACACAGATGTTTGTTTCTTACAATACCATGAGACAAGTCTATCACCAAGAAACTGACAAGTTCCACTGGTGCTTTTCCTGTCTATTCTGCATCCAGCATAATCAGCATCTGAAAATCCAGTTAAGTCAAATGCTGAATCTTTTGGATACCAGAGTCCTAGATTTGGACAGCTTTTAACATACCTAAGAATCCTCTTTACTAAAGTTAAGTGTGACTCTCTAGGGCTGACTTGGAATCTAGCACATATACATGTAGCAAACATTATGTCAGGGCTACTGGCTGTAAGGTACAATAGAGAGCCAATCATTGCTCTATATATTGTCTGATCAACTGGTTTCCCATGTTTATCAGCATCCAATACAGCATTGGTAGGCATGGGTGTTTTCATACATGATGCATCAGACATCCCAAATTTCTTAACCAATTCTTTTGCTTACTTGGTTTGAGAAATAAACATGCCTTCGGCATGTTGTTTGACTTGCAATCCTAAGAAGAAGGATAGCTCACGCATGCCACTCATTTCAAATTTAGAGTGTATAAGCTTGGAAAACTTTTTGCACAAATTTGAATCAGTGGATCCAAATATAATATCATCTACATAAATTTGTACTAGTAGGGTATGGGACTTATGGGTTCTAATAAAAAGAGTTTGGTCTACTCTCCCCCTAACAAAATCATTCTTCAGCAGAAAGCATGCTAGAGTCTCATACCATGCTCTAGGAGCATGCTTGAGACCATATAATGCTTTGTGTAGTTTAAAAACATAATCAGGATGGGTTAGAGAGATAAAACCTGGAGGTTGTCTGACATAGACTTCTTCTTTGATCTCCCCATTGAGAAAAGCACTCTTCACATCCATTTGATAGACTTTGAATCCCTTGTGAGCAGCATAAGCCAGGAAGATTCTTATGGCCTCTAACCTTGCAACAGGTGCAAAGGTCTGGTCATAGTCTATGCCCTCTTCTTGAGAATATCCTTGAGCAACTAGCCTTGCCTTGTTCCTTACAATAATTCCTTGATCATCCAGCTTATTTCTGAACACCCATTTGGTTCCAATAATGGAATGATCCTTTGGCTTAGGCACTAGTTCCCAAACTTTGTTTCTTTCAAATTGATGCAACTCCTCTTGCATTGCAATGATCCAGTGTGGATCTTGCTCTGCATCTTGAATGGTTTGAGGTTTAATTTGAGAGAGGAAGCAAGTGTGCATTAGGTTCTGGTTGACCTGCTTTCTGGTTTGCACACCAGCTGAGATGTCTCCAATCACTTAGGAGATTGGATGATCTCTTGGTGTTATTAGATCAACAGGGGGTGTTGATTGTTCACCAGCCTGTGTTATTGTTTCCTCTTGTGGGACAACAACTGGCTCTTCAAGAAGATTTTCTTCCAGATGTGAAGCAGCTTCTTCATCTTCACTACTTTCATCCTTTTGAGTGACTTGTAATCTGTCCAATTCTTCAGCTAGAGAATGCACCTACAAATGTTCTATGGTAGAAGTATTCTTCTCCTTGAAAGACATGTTAGCTTCATCAAAAGTAATGTGGACAAATTCTTCTATTTTAAGAGTAGTTTTATTATAAACCCTATAAGCTTTACTGATCATAGAGTATCCCAGAAACACTCCTTCATCAGCTTTTGCTTGAAATTTTGCTAAATATTTCTTGTCATTATTGTGAATGTAATAAGTGCAACCAAAAACTTTAAAATAGTCTACTTTAGGTTTCTTCCCTTTGAGCAATTCATAGGGAGTCTTGCCCTTCAGTTTATGTATTAGACTTCTATTCAACACATAATTGGAGGTGTTCACTGCCTCAGCCCAAAAGGATAGAGGTAGGTGAGCATCTGTCAATAATGTAGTTGCAGATTCAATAAGGGTTCTATTTTTCCTTTCAACTACCCCATTTTGTTGAGGAGTTCTAGGAGCTGAGAAAGTATGCCTGATCCCTTCACTTTGACAGAACTCTTGTATGAGAAGAGAATCAAACTCTGTCCCATGATCACTTCTGATCAGGGCAATGTGAGTGTTGAACTCAATCTGAATGCATTTGAGAAAATCTGTTAAACACTAAAAGTTATCAGACTTCTTCCTCAGAAAGAATACCCATGTGAATCTTGAGAAGTCATCTACAACCACTAAAGTGTAGGATTTCCCTCCTAAGCTTTGTACTGTAATGGGTCCAAAAAGATCCATGTGTAACAGATACAAAATCTTAGGTGAATCACTCTTATTAATTGATTTAAAGCTATTTTTAGTTTGCTTGCCTAATTGACAAGCCTTGCAGAGTCCTTCCTTTTTGTATGGGCCAGAAGGCAGTCCTCTGACAAGGTTGTCCTTGGATAGCCTAGCAATGGTTCTAAGGTTAACATGTCCTAGTCTCTTATGCCATAGAATATTAGGTTAAGATATGGAATTAAACAGGCAAATATCTACCTTAGATGAATGAAAGTCTACTAAGTAAATATTACCTTTCATGTTACCTGTCAACACAGTTGTGTTGTCTTCTGACTTGATCTTGCATATTTCTTTGTTGAAAGTCACTTGATATCCTTCATCACACAGCTGACTAATGCTTATCACGTTGTGCTTGAGTCCTTCAACATAGGCTACTTTCTTGAAGGTGACTGTCCCAATTTGGACTGCACCATATCCTTTTGTAGTTCCAAAGTTTGAATCACCAAAAATTTCTTTGGGTCCAAGCTTGGCTTTAAAGGATGTGAAGTTGTCCTTATTCCCTATCATGTGCTTTGAGCACCCACTATCCAGATACCATAGCTGGTTTGATGTTGGATAGGTCTTCACCTATACATAAACAGCTTATATGTTTTTGACCCAGTTAACCTTGGGCCTAGGTTGATATCCCTTAAATTCAGAAATAAAAGACATCCCAGGTTGATTCTTATAACCTTCAGGATGGTATCTCCTAGGAGGTATTATCCATTCAGTATAAGGATTAAAGCATTGGGATGAAGCACTTCTAGGATTGAATTGAGATTTGCCTCTGAAAGAAGGTTCAAAGCTCTGAACTCCGTTCGACGATCGTCGATCTGAGTTCGACGATCTTGGGTAAAATCATCGAGCTCCGTTCGAAGATCGACTGTGAGGGAGTTCAAAGTTCAGGAATCATTGAGCTGAGTTCGACGTTTTAGCCTGAGATCGTCGATCTCTATTCGACGATCGTTGACCTCTGCTCGACGTTTTCTGTTGAACTTTGCTTTTCTTAGGTAGATCTGAATTCTTCCTAGCTACCTCTACAACACCCTACCCTTTATCAAAAATAAGTTTGATTGGGGTGGTTAATACTATTGGTTGGCTAGATGAAGCACCCAAGCCCAGTGTACTATTTAATCTTGAGTTCACTGTGCTTGTGATGTCCATTAATTTGATACTTCTCCCATTAAGGGATTCTTCAAATTACTTGGCCTTAGATAGTTCACTTTTCAGTGAAGCTATCTCCTCTCTATAGCATTCTAACTCTTCAGAGAGTTTGAGGTTCTCTGATTTTACAGTGCTATACTCAAATAGTTGTTTTCTGAGGGAAGTGATTTCCTTCTCAGACTCCAACAGATCTAGGCATAGTACTTTAAACTCATGTTTAAAGTCCTTAGAACTGAAATCAAATGAATTGATTACCTGATCTTCTTCTAGTTGAGCTTCTGAATCTGATTCTGACTCTTCTGCTTCTGAATCTGTTTGAGAGGCATTGATAGCCATCATGCAAAATTCTTTTTCATCAGCATCATCCTCATCATCATTGGAGCTGGATGAGGCTTCAGAGTCCTCTTCAGTTTCACTCCATGTCTCAGCAACAAATCCCTTCCTTGTATGTTTGTTCTTGCTGGAGGAGGATTTGTCTGAGCTGTTCTTTCTGAAGTCTTTCTCCTTTCTTCTTTCTCTTCTATCTTTCTTGTCCTTGTTCTTGTTTTCTGGACAGTCAGGCACAATATGGCCTGGTTTCCTACAACCAAAACATATAATTTCTTTATTGTTATTTAATTTATCATACCTTGGTTTATCATGACCCTTATATGATCTCTTTCTGAAGTCTTTTCTAGCCATCTTGTAGAATCTTTTGGCCAGTAGACTTAGGAGCTCATCATTTCCTGTAGCTTTATCTTCAGGCTCCTCTTTTGTAGCTTTGAAGGCTATGGTCTTCTCATTCCTTGTGACTGGAGAAGTAGCCTTTTGTTCTTCTTCTCTATTTTTAATGAGCAGCTCATAAGATTTGAGCTTGCCCAGGAGAGCTTCAGTGGTAATCTCATTTTGACTTCTAGCATCTTTGATTGGCCAGATTCTTGAATCCCAAGAGCTGGGGAAGCATATTAAGATTTTGTCATTCAGCTCAGTCAATGAGATTTCTTTATCCAGAGTCTTTAACTCATTGACAATCAGACTTAGTCTATTGTACATGTCAGCCACTGATTCAGCTTCTCCCTTTTTGAAATTCTCATATTGGCTTATAAGATGGGATCTCCTGTCTTTCCTTTCATCAGCAGATCCTGAGACAATTTCAGAGAGCTTGTCCCAAATTCCTTTGGCTGAGTTGTATTCAGCTACCTTCTGAAATATCTCATCAGACATTGTTTGAGCTAAGATGTTCATGGCCTTGGCATCTGCAGTCTTCCACTTCTTTATTTCAGCATCTGTTCCTGAAGGAGGTGGAACAGCATTTGTACTTGAGCTTGCTGGTGGACTTGGGCACACTGTCAAAACAGAATTAAATATGTCTTCATCAATAAAGTTGATGTAAAGTCTAATCCTTGCTTTCCAAAGTGCAAACTTGGATAGATTGCACACTGGAGGCCTGGTGCTTGCATAATCTTTTTTCTTTACCATGTCTTTATATAAAATTAAATATAATGAAAATAACCCTCTTAAAAGATTGATCTTATCAAGGATCTTTTGGTTCAGGTGTCAGCCTGTATGAACAGCCAACCTCCCTCTGATACCAATTGAAAGTGGGAACAAGATCTATCTCAACTCTAGAGGGGGGTGAATAGAGTTTATTTAAAGTAAATTCACAATTTTAAACTAGCAAAACTTTTAAGATTTAACTTATATATAGGTGTAAGGTGCCTGCTATAGAATTAACAAGACAGTAAAAAGAAGAGCACAGCACACAGCAAAGAAAACACACAAGCAAACCAAAGAACACAAGGAGCTATAGTGGTTCCCCAAAAACCTGGGTACATCCACTCTTCTACCACCCTTGGTAGGAATCCACTACAGCAAGGGTTGATCAGGTGTCCTGGCACCAATGAGCTTTTGATAAGGTCCTCATAAACCAAACTAGATTTTTTGATCAGGTGTCTTGCCACCACTGAGTTTTGACAAGGTTCTCAGAACCAGAATCAAAGCTTTTGAAGGGAGTTTTGAAAACCCTTTTACAGATGGAAAGGAAAAGAAAAAGAAAGAGTGAAGTTGTCTTCTCTGTCTCAATCAAAGAGAGAAGCACAAGTGGATTTGTGTTGTCAAAGCTCCCCCTGAGATGTTGACTAGTTCAGGAGTGGAAGCTTTGCTTTAGGGTGATAGGTCTTCAGAAGCTTCAGATCTCCAGCAGAAGATGGTTTCAGCAGATGCTGAAAGATGAGTTGTCTGGAGTCCTTGAGATGAAGCTAAGATCACTTTTTCAGTATGCCAAAATGTTCAACTGATTCTCCAGGGTTGATTACTTGAGTTTTCTTGTGTTGATCAGACTGTCCTGAGAATCACTTGTTCTTTTTCTTTCTTATCTGTGTGTATCACTATCTCTGTCTCTGTCTGTGTATGTGTATCTAAATCTGTCTTAGAGAAAACAAGAGAAATAGTTTTATTCTCTGAAGATCCTATGTCCAAGATAGCCGTTAACAGACAATAAATGCCTTCCATAAAGTTTTGTCTTCTAGAGGAAAGTCCAATAAACCATTCTCAAAAAGAATTCCTTGAAACTTGCTCCAGAATAAATGAAAACGGCTGGCAGATCTCTTGACATAAATGCTGAGAGAATTTGAAAAACCTTCCAAAGTCTGACTGAATTTGAATCCTTAAAAACGTCGATCTCTCAGGAAAAACATCGATCTGAGCTCTACGATCGTCGACCTGAGCTTAGAGATAGGAATGAAGATCAGACAGAAAGCGTCGACCTGAGCTCGAAGATCGTCGAACTGAGCTAAGCGACCTGAAGAAATAAGCTGGAGATAGATCGTCGATCTAAGCTAGACGATCGTCGACCGGAGCTCGACGATTCAGCAAGGTTGAGCTCAAAGAGCGTCGAACGGAGTTCGACGTTTCGTCGACCTAAGCTCGACAATAATTGTCTTAGACTTGGCTCTATTTCCTTAATCTTGGAATGGTCCTGGGGGCAGCTTCAAACCTAAGTTCTAAGCCCTAGACACATTCTAATGTTGACCTTTTCAACTATACATCTAGGTCAAACTGGTTTCCTAAGAAAAACATAGTGATCCTTACCCAAATTAGTAATAGGGTGTTCCAACAATCTTCTCCTATTTGGGTTAGGATTACTATTTACAAATCTCAGAAAAAAAAACAACAACAACATACTGAAGAGCAATAAACTAAAACAAAATAGCAGAGCAAGCAATCATAGCAGCAATCAAAAGGAATTTCAGCAAATGTTCAGAGAGATTGTGCTGTCTGCTTACAGAAATTACTTCTTTTCACTTCCTTTCTTAAAAATAATTTCTCTATTAGGATTAAGGGCTTCCTTCTTTGACCTTCTATCATCATCTGCACCTAAGGAGGTTTGAGATCTTGGCCTGGGAACCACAGCCTCAGGATGCAACTTTATGTAGTCCACTGGGTCAAAGAATTTTCTTGAAGAATACCTTTCCAGTTCAGCTTTTCTTTGATCTGATAGAGTAGTAATATTAGAGGTGACTTTCCCTTGTTCTCTAGCTTTCTTCAACTGATCCAAGGCAGCCAGTTCTTTCATCCTTGCAGTCCATGACACTGGATTATTCTCTGGATCTTCAAAAGGCACTGCAGGCTCATATCTATTGACAGTTTCTAAAGCAATAGGAGTTCTAGTATCAACTTTTTCTCTGAGTTTATAAGGGAAAGGACCTTGAGCAGAGTCCATGTGTCTTTGTCCTTCCCTTGTATGAAATCTATGTCCTCTTTGACTTCCTCTATACTGTCCCCCTCTGGACTGATAACCCCTTTGGTATTGCCCCCTAGGATGGTATCTTTGAGAGGACTGGGAGGAACTTTGCTTAGAAGCTGGGGTTTGAGAAGTTGAGCCTCCACCTGTCCCTGAGTCTGGAGGAGGAGGAGGAGGAGGCTGAAATTGAGATGAACCTTTCTCATACTTTTCAAACTTTCTTTTCTTTCTCAAAGACTTTAGTTGATTTTTAGAGTATTGCATACAATGTTCAGTAATTTGGCAATCATGCAAAATATAGTATGGAATGTCATTTGAATCTTTAGCTTGAGCAGGAGGAACCTTCATCATGTCCTTGCTTCTGGCCTTCCTTTTCTTGGCAATAATATTAGAAGAATCATCAGATTCAGTTTGAAACTAATCACTGTCTGAACTTTGAGGTCTATCATATTAGTCATCAATACTCTTTATATACTTTTCTTGTTGTTTTACTTGATCAGGGGTCAGAGCAGGAGCAGCAGCAGCAGTAGAAATTTGAGCAACAGCAGAAACAGAAGTTGGAGCAGCAGTAGAAGCAGATTCTTCCAGATATGTAGCAAGTTCTTTAGCAGCAGTATCCTCAACAACAGAAATCATGTCAATATCTTCTGATACAATTGTAGAAACAGTAGCAGCAGCAGCAGAACTGAAAGCATCAACATCCACAGCCTTGAAAGAATTGACATATGAGGCAATTAGGCTGGGATCACATACAGAGATAGGCATAATGGCCTTAGTGAGGTCTTCAGCTTGATGCACTGGCAGAGAACTGAAATAAACAGAATCAAATAAAGAAAGCAGACTCTGAAAGTCCACTGCAAAAACAGGAGCAAGACTTGAACCTTCAGCAGCCTCAGACACATCCAATGCTTCATAAGGCATCTCCCCTTGCCTGGGTTCAGTGGTAACTGAATCAAGGAACCCAGATGAAGGGATTTCCTGGGAGGAGAGGAAGGAAGAAAACTTGGTAGACAGCTCCTGAACATGTTGTAGGAGTGGAGCCAAGGAGGTCTCCAGCAGTGAGGTTAGCCTGAAGGCTAGCAACACATAGAGCTTGTCTGCCAGGGCTGAAAGATCTACATGCTCAAGATTGGCTTGAGCAGAGGTAGGAGTTGAAGAGACTGGGATGAGGGTGGTTGGAGCAGATATAATGGAGAGTGTGGAGATAGGAGGTGTTGGGATGGATGGCTCTGAAGGAGGAATAGTGTAAATAGATGTTACTGAGGTGGAGATGGATGAGATGGAAGAGGTAAAGGATGGGGTGAAGGATGGTTGAGAAAGGATGTCTTGAAGAAGTTGTTGGTAAGAGGATGTAGAGGGAAGCTCAAGAGGAGTTGGAGGAGAATCATCCATGAAGGAGTCATCAATAAGAGAAAATGATGGAGTGGTGAAAGATGGATAAGAGAACAAAGGGTGGAACTGTTCTGAGGTAGAGGCTGGAGGAGCTGAAATTAGTGAAGAGATTGTAATGGAGGATGATATGATAGAGATTGAGATTGGTAAAGAAGTTGAGGTGGTGACTGGGATAGAAACAGCTGGAGGAGGAGAGGAAGAAGCAGGCAATCCTTTTGCTAGGGCAGATACCTGAGGAGTGACTGTAACAGTCCTGGTGCCTGAAGCAAGTGGTGCTGTAGCAGCCCTACTGGGGTTGATGATCTGCTTGTCCCATCTGCTGAAGAGGGCACAGGTAAGCCTCTTGGATGCATTGATGTACATCCCACTAGAGGTCTGCAGCTCAGGGCACCTGGAGTGCAGGTAAACCCCTAAAATCCTCCCATATCTTACTCAGCTTTTGTTCAGCTTCTTCTTGATCAGATTGAAAAAGATGGATCCCCAATCTAAATGTTTCTTGTCAACCAAAGCTCCCATTAAACAAAATTGGTATCTTGATATTGTATCATGGGCTGAGTGCTTTGCCAGAAGCACTTTTCCAACCACATCAGCCAGAAATTGGAATTCAATGGAAATGTTCTTTTTCAGCAATTTGTTAGGGTTCACAGCAGTGTGACCCATTCTATCCAGCATAGAATCATACTCTTCTCCAGACAAATCTATGGAGTCATCTCCAGTACTAAGAAGGAAAACCTCTGTTAGAAGGGTGGCGGACAAAGGTACCTGAGTCCCTTTGATTGAGCCGATTACAGAATTCTCATTCTCATTCGTGGCTGTAAAACACCATTCCTTTATCTCTTCTGCTGCAATCTTCATTCGGGTGGACATGATCTGAACCAGTTGCTGTTCTCGAAAAATGTTGAGAATATCCTTGAATCTTTGATCACTTCCATCGAAAGAATTCATATCAATGTCGAAACCTGTTTCAAATTTCATCTTTGAAATAGCAGCACTTGACACAGCCATCTGTACCTGCAAAGATGAAACAAACACGACCAAGTGTAGAAGGTTTGGAGGGAAAGAGAGAAAGTTGCAGAGAGTATGAAAGCATAAACGACGAGCGGCGGCCGAAAAATGATTTTATATTAGGGTTCGACGCGAAAAAGGAAGGATCGTCGATCTGAGTTCGACGATCAGGACCCCTGATGGAAGCTGAAAGGGCTTCAATATCGTAGATCTCAGTTCGACGATCTAGGGAGAACGTCGAGCTCAGGTCGACGATCAAAGGCCTGAAAGAGATAGTGTATAACTATCTGACATGCTCTGAACTCAGGTCGACGTTTTGAGAAAACGTCGATCTTCGTTCGACGCTTTCTGGGAAAACGTCGAGCTCCGTTCGAAGCTTTCTGGGAAAAATGTCGAGCGTAGTTCAGAGTCAGAAAACTATCCTACAAACACAAAAAAGGTGAGTTTTTAGCCTAATCTTGGTCTGTTTTTAGCTTTTGAAAATCTTGTAATTTATTTTAGGCTTCCTCCATCTAACATGCCTAACTGATTGAGGAAGAAGTTGTGTTTCTTTTCATCCAAGGGCTTGGTGAAAATATCTCCCCTTTGCAAATCAGTTGGGATATATTCAAGTTCAAATTTGTTTTTCTCAACATTATCCCTTAGAAAATGATGCCTAATTTCTATGTGTTTTGTCCTACTATGGAGGACTGGATTTTGTGCAATGGAAATAGCACTGGTGTTATCACAAATTTTTTTAGACTTTTCTAAGTTGTAACCATAGTCTAGGAGTTGGTTTTGTATCCACAATATTTGTGAACAACAACTGCCTGCAGCCATGTATTCAGCCTCAGCAGTTGAGGTTGACACAGATGTTTGTTTCTTACAATACCATGAGACAAGTCTATCACCAAGAAACTGACAAGTTCCACTGGTGCTTTTCCTGTCTATTCTGCATCCAGCATAATCAGCATCTGAAAATCCAGTTAAGTCAAATGCTGAATCTTTTGGATACCAGAGTCCTAGATTTGGACACTTTTAACATACCTAAGAATCCTCTTTACTAAAGTTAAGTGTGACTCTCTAGGGCTGACTTGGAATCTAACACATATACATGTAGCAAACATTATGTCAGGCCTACTGGCTGTAAGGTACAATAGAGAGCCAATCATTGCTCTATATGTTGTCTGATCAACTGGTTTCACGTGTTCATCAGCATCCAATACAGCATTGGTAGGCATGGGTGTTTTCATACATGATGCATCAGACATCCCAAATTTCTTAACCAATTCTTTTGCATACTTGGTTTGAGAAATAAACATTCCTTCAGCATGTTGTTTGACTTGCAATCCTAAGAAGAAGGATAGCTCACCCATGCTACTCATTTCAAATTTAGAGTGCATAAGCTTGGAAAACTTTTTGCACAAATTTGAATCAGTGGACCCAAATATAATATCATTTACATAAATTTGTACTAGTAGGGTATGGGACTTATGAGTTCTAATAAAAAGAGTTTGGTCTACTCTCCCCTTAACAAAATCATTCTTCAGCAGAAAGCATGCTAGAGTCTCATACCATGCTCTAGGAGCATGCTTGAGACCATATAATGCTTTGTGTAGTTTAAAAACATAATCAGGATGGGTTAGAGAGATAAAACCTGGAGGTTGTCTGACATAGACTTCTTCTTTGATCTCCCCATTAAGAAAAACACTCTTCACATCCATTTGATAGACTTTGAATCCCTTGTGAGCAGCATAAGCCAGGAAGATTCTTATGGCCTCTAACCTTGCAACAGGTACAAAGGTCTGGTCATAGTCTATCCCCTCTTCTTGAGAATATCCTTGAGCAACTAGCCTTGCCTTGTTCCTTACAATAATTCCTTGATCATCCAGCTTATTTCTGAACACCCATTTGGTTCCAACAATGGAATGATCCTTTGGCTTAGGCACTAGTTCCCAAACTTTGTTTCTTTTAAATTGATGCAACTCCTCTTGCGTTGCAATGATTCAGTGTGGATCTTGCTCTGCATCTTGAATGGTTTGAGGTTCAATTTGAGAGAGGAAGCAAGTGTGCATCAGGTTCTGGTTGACCTGATTTCTGGTTTGCACACCAGCTGAGATGTCTCCAATCACTTGGTAGATTGGATGATCTCTTGGTGTTATTAGATCAACAGGGGGTGTTGATTGTTCACCAGCCTGTGTTGTTGTTTCCTCTTATGGGACAATAACTGGCTCTTCAAGAAGATTTTCTTCCAGATGTGAAGCAGCTTCTTCATCTTCACTACTTTCATCCTTTTGAGTGACTTGTAATTTGTCCAATTCTTCAGCTAGAGAATGCACCTGCAAATGTTCTATGGTAGAAGTATTCTTCTCCTTGAAAGACATGTTAGCTTCATCAAAAGTAATGTGGACAGATTCTTCTATTTTAAGAGTAGTTTTATTATAAACCCTATAAGCTTTACTGATCATGGAGTATCCCAGAAACACTCCTTCATCATCTTTTGCTTGAAATTTTGCTAAATATTTCTTGTCATTAATGTGAATGTAACAAGTGCAACCAAAAACTTTAAAATAGTCTACTTTAGGTTTCTTCCCTTTGAGCAATTCATAGGGAGTCTTGCCCTTCAGTTTATGTATTAGACTTCTATTCAACACATAATTGGAGGTGATCACTGCCTCAGCCCAAAAGGATAGAGGTAGGTGAGCATCTGTCAATAATGTAGTTGCAGATTCAATAAGGGTTCTATTTTTCCTTTCAGCTACCCCATTTTGTTGAGGAGTTCTAGGAGCTGAGAAAGTATGTCTGATCCCTTCACTTTGACAGAACTCTTGCATGAGAAGAGAATCAAACTCTGTCCCATGATCACTTCTGATCAGGGCAATGTGAGTGTTGAACTCAATCTGAATGCATTTGAGAAAATCTGTTAAACACTTAAAGTTATCAGACTTCTTCCTCAGAAAGAATACCCATGTGAATCTTGAGAAGTCATCTATAACCACTAAAGTATAGGATTTCCCTCCTAAGCTTTGTACTATAATGGGTACAAAAAGATCCATGTGTAACAGATATAAAATCCTAGGTGAATTACTCTTATTAATTGATTTAAAGCTATTTTTAGTTTGCTTGCCTAATTGACAAGCCTTGCAGAGTCCTTCCTTCTTGTATGGGCCAGAAGGCAGTCCTCTGACAAGGTTGTCCTTGGATAGCCTAGCAATGGTTCTAAGGTTAACATGTCCTAGTCTCTTATGCCATAGAATATTAGGTCTAGATATAGAATTAAACAGGCAAATATCTACCTTAGATGAATGAAAGTCTACTAAGTAAATATTATCTTTCCTGTTACCTGTCAACACAGTTGTGTTGTCTTCTGACTTGATCTTGCATATTTCTTTATTGAAAGTCACTTGATATCCTTCTTCACACAACTAACTAATGCTTATCAGGTTGTGCTTGAGTCCTTCAACATAGGCTACTTTCTTGAAGGTGACTGTCCCAATTTGGACTGAACCATATCCTTTTGTAGTTCCAAAGTTTGAATCACCAAAAATTACTTTGGGTCCAAGCTTGGCTTTAAAGGATATGAAGTTGTCCTTATTCCCTGTCATGTGCTTTGAGCACCCACTATCCAGATACCATAGCTGGTTTGATGTTGGATAGGTCTTTACCTGCACATAAATAGCTTATATGTTTTTGACCCAGTTAACCTTGGGCCTAGGTTGATATCCCTTAAATTCAAAAATAAAAGACATCCCAGGTTGATTCTTATAACCTTCAGGATGGTATCTCCTAGGAGGTATTATCCATTCAGTATAAGGATTAAAGCATTGGGATGAAGCACTTCTAGGATTGAATTGAGATTTGCCTCTGAAAGAAGGTTCAAAGCTCTGAACTCCGTTCGACGATCATCGATCTGAGTTCGACGATCTTGGGTAAAATCATCGAGCTCCGTTCGAAGATCGACTGTGAGGGAGTTCAGAGTTCAGGAATCGTTGAGCTGAGTTCGACGTTTCAGCCTGAGATCGTCGATCTCTGTTCGACGATCGTCGACCTCTGCTCGACGTTTTCTGTTGAACTTTGCTTTTCTTAGGTAGATCTGAATTCTTCCTAGCTACCTCTACAATACCCTTCCCTTTATCAGAAATAAATTTGATTGGGGTGGTTAATACAATGGGTTGGCTAGATGAAGCACCCAAGCCCAGTGTACTATTTAATCTTCAGTTCACTGTGCTTGTGATGTCCATTAATTTGATACTTCTCCCATTAAGGGATTCTTCAAATTGCTTGGCCTTGGATAGTTCACTTTTCAGTGAAGCTATCTCCTCTCTATAGCATTCTAACTCTTCAGAGAGTTTGAGGTTCTCTGATTTTACAGTGCTATACTCAGATAGTTATTTTCTGAGGGAAGTGATTTCCTTCTCAGACTCCAACAGATCTAGGTATAGTACTTTAAACTCATGTTTAAAGTCCTCAGAACTGAAATCAAATGAATTGATTACCTGATCTTCTTCTAGTTGAGCTTCTGAATCTAATTCTGACTCTTCTGCTTCTGAATCTGTTTGAGAGGCATTGATAGCCATCATGCAAAATTCCTTTTCATCAGCATCATCCTCATCATCACTGGAGCTGGATGAGGCTTCTGAGTCCTCTTCAGTTTCACTCCATGTCTCAGCAACAAATCCCTTCCTTGTATGTTTGTTCTTGCTGGAGGAGGATTTGTCTGAGCTGTTCTTTCTGAAGTCTTTCTCCTTTCTTCTTTCTCTTCTATCTTTCTTGTCCTTTTTCTTGTTTTCTGGACAGTCAGACACAATATGGCCTGGTTTCCTGCAACCAAAACATATAATTTCTTTATTGTTATTTGATTTATCATACCTTGGTTTATCATGACCCTTGTATGATCTCTTTCTGAAGTCTTTTCTGGCCATCTTGTAGAATCTTTTGGCCAGTAGACTTAGGAGCTCATCATTTCCTGTAGCTTTATCTTCAGGCTCCTCATCTGTAGCTTTGAAGGCTATGGTCTTCTCTTTCCTTGTGACTGGAGAAGTAGCCTTTTGTTCTTCTTCTCTATATTTAATGAGCAACTCATAAGATTTGAGCTTGCCTAGGAGAGCTTCAGTGGTAATCTCATTTAGACTTCTAGCATCTTTGATTGGCCAGATTCTTGAATCCCAAGAGCTGGGGAAGCACATTAAGATTTTGTCATTCAGCTCAGTCAATGAGATTTCTTTATCCAGAGTCTTTAACTCATTGACAATCAGACTTAGTCTATTGTACATGTCAGCCACTGATTCAGCTTCTCCCTTTTTGAAATTCTCATATTGGCTTATAAGATGGGATCTCCTGTCTTTCCTTTCATCAGCAGATCCTGAGACAATTTCAGAGAGCTTGTCCCAAATTCCTTTGGCTGAGTTGTATTCAGCTACCTTCTGAAATATCTCATCAGTCATTGTCTGAGCTAAGATATTAATGGCCTTGGCATCTACAGTCTTCCACTTCTTTATTTCAGCATCTGTTCCTGAAGGAGGTGGAACAACATTTGTACTTGAGCTTGCAGGTGGACTTGGGCACACTGTCAAAACATAATTAAATATGTCTTCATCAATAGAGTTCATGTAAAGTCTAATCCTTGCTTTCTAAAGTGCAAACTTGGATAGATTGCACACTGGAGGCCTGGTGCTTGCATAATCTTTGTTCTGTGCCATGTCTTTATATAAAATTAAATATAATGAAAATAACCCTCTTAAAAGATTGATCTTATCAAGGATCTTTTTGTTCAGGTGTTAGCCTGTATGAACAGCCAACCTCCCTCTGATACCAATTGAAAGTGGGAACAAGATCTATCTCAACTCTAGAGGGGGGTGAATAGAGTTTATTTAAAGTAAATTCACAATTTTAAACTAGCAAAACTTTTAAGATTTAACTTATATATAGGTGTAAGGTTCCTGCTATAGAATTAACAAGACAGTAAAAAGAAGAGCACAGCACACAGCAAAGAAAACACACAAGCAAACCAGAGAACATAAGGAGCTATAGTGGTTCCCCAAAAAACCTAGGTACATCCACTCTTCTACCACCCTTGGTAGGAATCCACTGCAGGAAGGGTTGATCAGGTGTCCTGGCACCAATGAGCTTTTGATAAGGTGCTCATAAACCAAACTAGATTTTTTGATCAGGTGTTTTGCCACCACTGAGTTTTGACAAGGTTCTCAGAACCAGAATCAAAGCTTTTGAAGGGAGTTTTGAAAACCCTTTTACAGATGGAAAGGAAAAGAAAAAGAAAGAGTGAAGTTGTCTTCTCTGTCTCAATCAAAGAGAGAAGCACAAGTGGATTTGTGTTGTCAAAGCTCCCCCTGAGATGTTGACTAGTTCAGGAGTGGAAGCTTTGCTTTAGGGTGATAGGTCTTCAGAAGCTTCAGATCTCCAGCAGAAGATGGTTTCAGCAGATGCTGAAAGATGAGTTGTCTGGAGTCCTTGAGATGAAGCTAAGATCACTTTTTCAGTATGCCAAAATGTTCAACTAATTCTCCAGGGTTGATTACTTGAGTTTTCTTGTGTTGATCAGACTGTCCTGAGAATCACTTGTTCTTTTTCTTTCTTATCTGTGTGTATCACTATCTCTGTCTCTGTCTGTGTATGTGTATCTAAATCTATCTTAGAGAAAACAAGAGAAACAGCTTTTATTCTCTGAAGATCCTATGTCCAAGATAGCCGTTAACAGACATTAAATGCCTTCCATAAAGTTTTGTCTTCTAGAGGAAAGTCCAATAAACCATTCTCAAAAAGAATTCCTTGAAACTTGCTCCAGAATAAATGAAAACGGCTGGAAGATCTCTTGACATAAATGCTGAGAGAATTTGAAAAACCTTCCAAAGTCTGACTGAATTTGAATCCTTAAAAACATCGATCTCTCAAGAAAAACGTCGATTTGAGCTCTACGATCGTCGACCTGAGCTCAGAGATAGGAATGAAGATCAGACAGAAAGCGTCGACCTGAGCTCGAAGATCGTCGAATTAAGCTCAACGACCTGAAGAAATAAGCTGTAGACAGATCGTCGATCTGAGCTAGACGATCATCGACCGGAGCTCGACGATTCAGCAAGGTTGAGCTTAGAGAGCGTCGAACGAAGTTCGATGTTTCGTCGACCTAAGCTCGACGATAATTGTCTTAGACTTGGCTCTATTTCCTTGATCTTGGAATGGTCCTGGGGGCAGCTTCAAACCTAAGTTCTAAGCCCTAGACACATTCTAATGTTGACCTTTTCAACTATACTTCTAGGTCAAACTGGTTTCCTAAGAAAAACATAGTGATCCTTACCCAAATTAGTAATAGGGTGTTCCAACATGGATGTAACAAACACAACCAAATACTCTAAAATAGTCTACTTTAGGTTTCTTCCCTTTGAGTAGTTCATAGGGGGTCTTGCCCTTAAATTTGTGTATCAAACTCCTGTTCAGGACATAGTTTGCTGTGCTCACAACCTCTGCCCAAAAGGATAGGGGTAGGTGAGCATCTGCAATTAATGTGCATATAACTTCAATGAGTGTTCTATTTTTCTTTTCAGCTACCCCATTTTATTGAGGAGTTCTAGGAGCAAAGAAACAATGCCTGATACCTTCCTTCTCATAGAACTCTTGCATAAGAAGAGACTCAAACTCAGTACCATGATCACTTCTGATCAATGTAACAGGAGTAGAGTACTCAATCTGTATGCTCTTGAGAAAATCTGTAAGAACCTTGAAGTTATTTGACATGTTTCTCAAGAAGAACACCCAAGTGAACCTTGAGAAGTCATCAACAATCACTAAGGTATAATACTTCCCTCCTAGGCTTTGTACAACAATGGGTCAAAAAATATCCATGTGGGGCAACTACAAAATCCTAGGTGAATAACTTTTGTTAAGTGACTTGAAACTATTTTTAGTTTGCTTGCCTAATTGACAAGATTTGCAAAGGCTTTCCTTCTTGTAGGGATAAGAAGGCAATCCTCTAACAAGGTTGTCTTTAGATAACCTAGCGATATTTTTTTAAGTTAACATGTCCTAATCTCCTATGCCAAAGTTCATTATAGTTATTGGTTTGGTTAAACAAACAAATTTCTGTTTTTGTTGATTTGAAATTAACTATGTAGATATTTCCTACTCTAGAGCCAGTTAAAAAAGTTATATTGTCAGCAGAGGAAATAATGTAAGAGGATTTATCAAATGATACCTGAAACCCTTCATCACAGAGTTGACTTATAGAAATCAGGTTGTGCTTTAATCCACTTACATAAGCTACTTTCTTGAATGTGACCACTCCAATCTTTACATCTCCAAAGCCTTTAGTATGGCCATAGTTGGAGTCACCAAAAATAACTTTAGAACCTAGCTTGGAATTGTAGTTGAATAGATTGTCCTTACTGCCAGTCATATGTTTTGAACAACCACTATCCAGATACCACTGTCCCTCTGTGCTAGGATAGTCTTTAACTTGCACAAAAATAGGTTAGATATTCTTGACCCAGGTTACCTTAGGTCCTTGTTGATTTACATAATTAAAGCTAGAGAAGTATGAATACTCAGGTTGATTTTTATAGCCTAAGGGATGATATTTTCTTGGTGGAATTATCCATTGGTTTAAAGGATTAATGTTTTGTCTAGATTGATTAAAAATCTTGTAGGAATTAAAATTTCTATTATGATAAACTGGGGTCGACGAATTATGGTACGTTCGTCGATCTGAAGTCGACGAATGTGGATGATTTCGTCGAACTCCACTCAGAGAATTAAAGTATTCATTTTCTGGGCCCCAATTTCGTCGATCTCTGGTCGACAAACCATACTGGTTTCGTCGATCGCAGTTCAAAGAATAGTTATAGTAGAAGTTGAAAGTCAGATCTATTCTAGAGATTAGAGCAAACACACACACAGCAAGAATAAAAGAAATAAAAATAAAAGATAGCAATCCAGACGACACAAGAATTTTATAGTAGTTCCCCAACAACTTGGGTACGTCCACTCTTCTACCACCCTTGGTAGGAATCCACTCAGGATGAGTTGATCAGGTGTCCTGACACCAATGAGCTTTTGATAAGGTGCTCAAAAACCAAAGCTAGATTTTTTGATCAGGTTTCTTGCCACCACTGAGTTTTGACAAGGCTCTCAGAACCAAACAGAACTTTTGAAGGGAGTTCAAGAACCCTTTTACAGCGGGAAAAGAAAAATAAGAGTTGAAGGTGTCTTCTCTGTTCTCAATCAAATGAGAGAAGCACAAGTGGATTGATGATGTCAAAGCTCCCCCTGAGATGTAGAATGGTTCAGGAGTGGAAGCTTTGCACAGGGTGATAGGCCTTCAATGGATGACTGCTCCAGCAAATGATGATTTCAGCAATGGATGAAATGTTAGTTGTCTTGGAGAGTAAATAATGAAGCCTTGATGATGATCTTCCAGTAAGCCTTCAGACTGATGTAGAGAAGTTGTCTCTTTAGGCTTCCTGGAACAGCATATCTGAGAAGAGCACTTAGTTGTACAGGTGGAGTTGAGTTCTTCCTGGAACTCTGATTCCTGTAATTTATTTTCACTGTATTCTGCTTTCTTCTTTCTTCACTACTATATTGTTCCTCTGTAAATCTGTGTATATATATCCTGATAGATGAGCAGCGGACATTTGAATAATAGCATTTATTACTGCTTCCTTTTGAATACTCCAACGGCTATAATACTCATAAAAGCATTCCTGTAATAGTCCTTTAATATAGCTGTATTGGAATAATAACAGCTGGCTTTAATAGGACAAAAGATATCCAGAAAATCCGCCTGAAAACTTGCATTCTGAGATCTGGCAGAAATCGTCGATCTGCTTTGCTGATCGTCGATCTGGGATCGACTATCGTCGATCTGAGCTGGCAGAGGTTGGAGTTGGCCTGTGACACAAATAGTCGAACGGAGCTCGGAGATCGTCGACCGGAGCTCAACATTCCAGCATAGGGAACGTCGACCGGAGCTCGACGTTCTAGCATAGTTGAGCTTGGAAAGCATCGACCTGAGCTTTGGACAGAAAGCGTCGAACGCAGCTTTAGATAAATCGTCGATCTCAGCTTGAGATAAAACGTCGACCACAGTTAAGAGATAAGGCGTCGACCAGAGCTCGACGTTCCAGCATAGTTGAGCTAGACGATCTTGTAGAGATGAGCTTGACGATCTTGCAGAGATGAGCTCGACGATCTTCGACCGGAGCTCGACGATCGTCGACCTGAGCATAGTGTTGAGTTCTGATTTCTTTAGGCTGATTTCTCTGACTGATTTCTCTGGGCTGATTTCTCTTGGCTGATTTCTTCTATCTCTGAGAGCCTCTGACTTAGCACAACCTATGACCCTTAGCTATACATGATGGGTCAATCTAATAAACTGAAAGACATAGTGATCCTGACCCAAATCCAAATTAGGGTGTTCCAACAGAAGTTTGTGTTCGGAGTTTGTCGACTTGAGATCGACGAACTGGACACATTTTGTTGATCTGAGCTCGACGAAATCTGCTGAACTTTGTTATTGTTAAGAATTTTCTTATTCTTTCTTCTTCTCTTATTCTTTTATTTTAATACAATTTCTTTATCATGATTATCTTCTATTTTATCTTTACCCTTTTCAGAAACAAATTTTATGGGGGTGGATAAAATGTTTTTCTGAATAAGTGGGGGTTGGCTTGATGAAACACCTAAGCCTAACTTGCCATTAAGTCTGGCATTCACTATGCTTGTGATTTTCATCAACTTGATGCTTCTCCCATTTAGGGATTCTTAGATTTACCTAGCCTCAAATAATTCAGTCTTTAATTTAATGATTTGTTCATTAGCAAAGAGATTTCATCCTTTAATTTGTTGTTATCTGACAGTAGGTTTTCTTGTTCATTTACTTCCTTTCTAAGTTGTTTAATTACTTTTTCAGAGTTAATTAAATCAAGACATAAAGATTTAAATTCAATTTTAAAATCTTCTGAATCAAAATCAAAAGAAGATAATACCTGATCCTCTTCAAATAGAGGTTCTTCAGTGTCTGATTGGTCAGCTTCAGAATGGGTGCTTGATGCATCAATGGCCATCAAGCATATTTCCTTGACCTTTGCTTCCTCTTCATCTTCATTGGAGCTGGAAGATGAAGATTCTTCTTCAGTGTCACTCCAGGTTTCAACAATAAAACCTTTCTCCATCCTTTTATGCTTGTTGGAGGAAGGCTTGTTGTAATGTTGTTTCCTGGTCTCCTTTTCTCTTCTTTTATCTTTCTTTTGAGTCTCTGGGCACTGTTAAATGAAGTGTCCAGGCTTCCTGCACCCAAAACAAACTACTTCTTTATTTGGTATTTTGTCATACCTGGGTTTGTCATCTTGCCTTGATGACTTTCTTATGAAGTCCCTCTTGCACATTTTGTAAAATCTCTTGGCTAAGAGACTTAGGAATTCTTCATTGACAGTTGGGGCTTCTGAATCTTCAGTAGCTTTGAATGTTATATTTTGCTCCTTTCTCCCAGATGAAGGAGTCTTCTGTTCTACAGCTTCTCTTTACTTAATCAGTTGCTTATAAGATTTGAGTTAACCCAATAGAGATTTAGTGGAAATCTCATTTAGGCTTCTGGCTTCCTTAATAGGATAGATTCTAGAATCCCATGAGCTAGGGAAGCACATTAGGATTTTATCATTCACTTTTTTAAGAGTGATGTCCTTGTCTAATGTCTTCAGCTTATTGTTTATTGAGCTTAATCTGTTATACATATAACCACAGTCTCTAACTCATCCTTCTTGATGTTCTCATACTGAGAGATGAGGTTGGATCTCCTATCCTTTCTCTCATCAGCAGAACCATCTACCATCTGATTAAGAGAATCCCAAATAGCCTTGGCTGATGTGCATTCAGCCACCTTCTGGAATATGTCATAAGACATAGTCTGAGCCAGAATATTCATGGCCTTTGCATTAGCAATCTTGGCCTTTTTCTGAGCATCTGTCCACTCAGTTGGTGGAACAACATGTGTGCTTGATATTGAGGTGGATGCAGTCACTAGAGAAGGAGGTCCCGTCAAAATGGAATTAAAAATGTCCTCATCAATAGAGTTCATATAAAGTTTGATTCTTGTCTTCCAGATGACAAACTAATTTAAGTTGCACACTGGAGGTCTAGTGCTTGTACAATCCTTGTTTTATGTCATGCTATAAGAAATAGGCTAGAGAAATTTAGATCTAAGAAGGATCTGTTGGTTCAAGTGTTACCTTGATCAACCAAGAGAACAGCCCTCTGATACCAATTGAAAGGAGGTGTTAGATCTGACTTACTCTAGAGGGGGGGGGGGGGTGAATAAAGTATTTAAAAATTCTTGGCAGTTTTTCTTTTTATATATATCAGAGTGAAAATAAGTGATACCAAATATAATAATAGAAGGAAAAATAAGCTAAGCTATTCTAACTATCACAGCCACAGCATGAACAAAAATAGAAAATGAGCAACCAGATAATACAAGAAGATTTTATAGTGGTTCCCCTAAACTTGGGTACATCCACTCTTCTACTACCCTGGTAGGAATCCACTAGCAGGTTTTGATCAGGTGTCTGCCACCATAATATCTATTTGCAGGGAGATATTGCAACCCTTTAGGCTTTTGATCAGGTGCCCAAAAACCAACCCAAGTCTTTTGATCAGGAGACTTGACAACCAAATGCTAACTTTTGAAGGGAGTTGAAACCCTTTTATAAGAGGTGAGAGGAGGTGATGGTGTCTTCTCTTTCTCCAATTAACAGAGAAGTCTAGTGGATTTTTGATGTTGATAAAGCTCCCCCTGATATGTTGATGGTTCAGGAAGACTGGAGCTTTGCTTCAGGGTGTAGGTCTTCAGCCTTGTCTGAAAGCAGTCCTGGAACTTTTCTGACTGAATAAATCTTTATTGTCCTAAATATTCCTGGAAGTGAATCTTGAAGAAGACTCTTGGTTGTGATGATTGTTCTTCTTCTGTCTTCAAACTTGATAAGGTGAAACACAGAGAATTTTCTGCACTGTGAGAGAGAGAGTTCTAAAAGATTAGACTGTCTCAGTGCTGTATATATTTCTCTATAAGTTCTGGTGGTTCCTTCTCTCTGTGTGTGTGTGTGTATATTTTTCTGAAGAACAAAAAATCTCTTTTTATATTCTCAGTCATTAAATTCTCCTTTGAAATTTGAATTACTGCCTTAATGGCAGGCTGATCTGGAGAACACAAACGGCTGGAATATATCATAAATGAGTTTCCCCAACTATCCCTTAATAAAATAAGCAAGTAAATATCCTAATGAATACCATAATTAATGCGGCTAATAACGGCTATATTCAGAGGAATATATGAAATAATTACTCATAAATAATACTACAATAAATATAGAAATAAAGGAACAGAAGGAAGAAAAATTCTCATTCTGGAACTGGACAGATATCGTTGACCACTGAACATAATTCATCGACCTGAGATCCAAGATCATTGACCTAATAATTCCAGTTCATCGACCTGAGCTCTGCAAATTGCGTACTGAGAATGGCTTGCCAAAACTGCACTCTAAGTTTGTCGAGCTGAGAGTCTATCTGAAGAAAATTAATCGTCAACCTGAGCTCGAATATCGTCGAGCTCAGTTCAGAGAATTTACTCTTAGTTTGCCGATCTGAGATTGACGATCATCGAGCTGAGTTCAAAGAACTTCGAACTGATCAAATTGTTCTCTGAAAACTTCTAAGTCTGAGACTTCTGAGGTCCTCTGCTTGCTGGTCCAAGAAGGATGAACTTAATGACTTAGTCTACACTCTAGGACTACTATACTTGACCCTGGCTATACAAGGTGGGTCATACTCAGCCTAAATTAGTGAACCTAGCCCAAATCCAACTAGGGATCCAACAACTCTAATAGGTGTTTGCATCTACTTCATATGGACTTGTTCGGTCCACTGCAAGTTAGAAGTTTGGGAGGTAAGGATTATACATTGGTTTTTGTCGATGATTACTCACGCTTTGCGTGGGTGTTCTTTCTGAAACACAATTCAGATACCTTTGACACATATTAATTTCAAAACTATTAATAAATTATTTTCTCATAATTTAGTACGTGAGGCCCCAAATATTAAGTACGTTAAAGATAGACCTTGTCATGCATGCGTAAAAGGCAAGTAAACAAGAGTTATCTTTAAAAGCATTATTTGCAAATACTCGAATAAGTGTTTACACCTACTTCATATGGACTTGTTCGATCCACTATAAGTTAGAAGTTTGGGAGGTAAGGATTATACATTGGTTATTGTTGATGATTACTCGCGCTTTGCGTGAGTGTTCTTTTTAAGTAAAAAGTTAGATACTTTTGACATCTTTACAAATTTTGTCAGACAGATCCAGAATGAATACAACTGTTCCGTAGTCAAAATAAGAAGTGACAATGGAACTGAATTCATGTCTGGGGCCATGACAAAATTTTATGAAAACCTAGGTATCTTTCGTTAATTTTACTCTCCACGTACTCCCCAGCAAAATGGAGTAGCTGAGAGAAGGAATAGAATAGTTATAAAGGCTTGCAGGACCATGTTGAGTGATGCATCACTACCGGAGTACTTCTGGGCTGAAGCCGTCAACACTGCATGCCACGTACAAAATCGAGCACTCATAAACAAGAACCATAATAAGACATCTTACGAACTACTAAAGGGCAGAAAACCGATTGTCTCGTATTTTAGAATCTTTGGTTGTAAATGCTTCGTCTTTAACAATGGCAAGTATTATACTACTTAATTTAGTAAAAAGAGTTTTGAAGGAATTTTCGTAGGGTATACTAGCCATAGTAAGGCATATAGGGTATTTAATAAGAAAACCCTTATTGTAAAAGAATCAATTCATGTTGTATTTGATGAGACGAGCTTGCTACAAGGCAACTCTTCTAGTGTGCTCATTGAAGATGCAGGTTCAAAGATGAAAGAACTTAACTTGGGTGAGCCGACTGAAGAAAAAGGTGAAAAGTTCATTAAGATCACCACTCCAACCCCTATTGGAGATGTTGATGATAAAGATGAAGAGACAATCAAAGTTGATGAAGTCACTCCTGTGGTTGAAGACACTCAAGATGCAAGGACTCTAGAGCTCAGACATCTAAAGGATCACCCAATAGAGCATATCATAGGAGATCCCAGGGATGGTGTCAGAACTCGTGGAGGTACTACTAATGAGAATTTATATTTGAGTTTTCTCTCATAGGTTGAACCAAATAAGTTTGAGGACGCACACTCGGATGCATCATGGATAATGGCTATGGAAGAAGAGTTGAATCAGTTCAAGCGTTGTCAAGTCTGGAAACTTGTTTCAAGACCCAATGGAAAGAATGTCATCGGAACAAAGTAGGTCTACAGGAACAAGATGGATGAGAATGGAACAATCATAATGAACAAGGCAAGACTCGTCGCCAAAGGATATCGACAAGAAAAAGGAATCGACTTCGACCAGACGTATGCTCCAGTGGCAAGGCTGGAGGTAATTAGGTTGTTCCTAGCATATGCTGCACTTAATGGCTTCACCGTCTATCAAATGGACGTGAAGTCTGCCTTCCTTAATGGTAACATAAAGGAAGAGGTGTATGTGGAACAACCTCCAGGTTTTGTTGATTGTAACTTTCCTAACTATGTCTATCTTTTATTTAAAGCTTTATATGGTTTGAAACAAGCTCCTTGAGCTTGGTATGAGATGTTGTCTAGCTTTCTTCTTGAGAACAAGTTCACAAGGGGAAATAAAGATAAGATATTTTTTCTTAGGGAAATAAAAGGCAAGATTTTGCTAGTACAAATATATGTTGACGATATTATTTTTGACTCTACTGACGACAACCTCTGCTAGAAGTTTTTGAAACTTATGCAAGGGAAGTTTGAAATGAGCAGTATGGGAGAGGTGAAGTATTTCTTAGGACTTTAGGTGAAACAATCTGAAGATGAAATTTTCATCTCGTAGACAAAGTTCACCAAGGAGCTAATTAAGAAATTTGGAATGGAGAACGCAACCTCTATGACAACTCCAATGGGTTCAGCCGTGTCTCTGGACAAGGATGAGAAAGAGAAACCTTTTGATGAAACTAAGTACAGAAGCATAGTTGGATCCTTGCTCTACCTTACTGTCAGTAGACCATACATAATGTTCTCAACATGTGTATGTGCTAGATTCCAAGTGAACTGTAAGGTACACCAAATCTTGGTTTATAGTACCCAAGAAGTAATTACAGCGAACTAATTGGTTTCTCAGATGCAGATTTTGCAGGTAGCAAAGATGATAGAAAGAGCACTTCTGAGACTTGCCAATTCCTCGGAAAAAACTTATTTCTTGGAGTAGCAAAAAGCAAAATTGTGTCGCAATTTCAACGGCCGAGTCAGAATACATTTCTGCCGGCAGTTGTTGTGCACAATTGCTTTGGTTAAAGAACCAATTGGAAGACTACAATATGCAAGTCAAAAACATTCCTTTGTTTTGCGACTACTCCAGTACGATTACAATAGACAATTACCCAGTCTCTCGCAGCCAAACAAATCACATAGAGCTACGATACCACTTCATCCGGGAGCATGTGGAGCATGGGGACATAGATCTACAATATGTCCCTACTGATAGGCAGATTGCAGATATATTCACGAAGCCGTTGGACGATACCAAGTTCTCTTTCTTCAAAACAGAACTTGGAATGCACAACAAAGAAGGATAGAGAAGGAGGACTCACAACACAGCTCAGAGATCAAGGAATAAGTCAAAAGGTTAGAATTTGTCAAAGTTAGACTTCATTTCTAGAGAAAGATAATGACTACTCGAGAACTTCGCAATGACTACTCGTGTACTTCTTTGAACTCTCGATAACTCAGAAAGTCACTCGAGTGATACCACTCGAGTACTGAGTTTCTTCTCGAGAAGTATAAAGATGTCACTCGAGTACCGTCATTCTGTCACACGAGTAATGATGATCCACTCGAGAAATAGGTACACAACTTATCAAATTCTGTTCAAATCTCTTTATTCGCAACCTGAAGCTTATACCTCCAGTTTTTAAGGTATGTTCGATTAATTTCTTCCTTAATCATCGAAAGTTAGGGTTATATAAATAGAAAAATCGGATTTCAAGATTCTATACCAATTCAAATCCCTCTCTCTCGAAAGATCGTTCGACTTCCACCGCTAACGCAGAGCTCGTCGTCGTCTCCATATTCCAGTAGTCCATCTCTCTCAGTTTTCTGTACAAAATGGCATCGCCTTCTAAGGTCGGCATAGGCAGTGAAATCGTCGTCGCCGGAATTGCAAAGTTGTTAGATGACTTCAGAAATCTTCTTATCCTTCTTGACACCACCGGTTTGACTTTTGTTTTCCAGCAGCACTGTAAGATCCTGTTTCCAGAAGTAGAAGAATTCTTTCGCAATATCAAAGTAAAGATAAATGGCAAGGTACTTAAGTCCAAGGTTAAAGGGATTAAGATCAAACTCACCAAGTCCACGGTTTCTACACTTCTTCGGCTACCCATAGTTGATGAAGAAGATGATCTTACACATGAAGATAGTGACAGAGCTTGCAGTTTTTGTGGCATTTCTACAGAGATTACTTTCATTCGATGACCAGATCTCAACCCTGAAAGCAAATTACTTGTGGACATCATTGGAAAGATTCTCCTCTGTAAGACAAGTTCTATAAGGGACATCTAAAATGATATATTTGACCTGATGACAGCTATAATCTGCAGAAAAAGATTTCAATTTGGTATGCTGATTTTGGATAAGATAAGGGAGAGCATCAAGGCTCCTAATTATGCAAGGATTATCTCTCTGATGCTGCATGAGATAAATCCTGAGGTATTTGATTTCTCTAAAGGAACAACCCTCCATCACATGAAAAAGGTATCAATCTCTTCCATTAAGAGATGGGAACTCAAATTACTTAATCCTGCCCAAGCTGTTAAAGCTCATGAACATCTAGTTGTAGAGGACAGGACTCCATCTCCCTCTTAACCTCAAATTGATAGCACATCTGGTACAGCTGCTAAGGAGGAGCCTGCTCCTTCTATTCAAGAAGAAAGAATTCCTACTCCACCTGCTACATCTTCTCTCCCTCCAAGCACTCCAGAGGACATTCTGTCAGGTGCTCAAATTCAAGAAACCAAACTCTCTACTGTTCAAGACATCAACAAGATGAATTAAGAACTCATCTCTGAAGATCCTCTACCTCCCCTCCAGAAAGAACAACCTGCAGAACCTTCAAAAGAACCATCTCCTAATCCATCTCAAGAATCCCCTGCTGACCAATCTCCTGCTGCTGAGAAAGAGCAAGATGACACCATACTGATCTCAGATGGAAAAGAACCTTCTCCTGAACCAGCTGAAGCTCCTTTGAAGAGCTTGGATTTCACTTTTCCCACCATACTTGGTGAGGAAGGAGATGTTCTGATTCACACCTCAAGAGCTCAGAGCTCTGTGATAGTAGAAGAAATTACTCCATGGACTGCTCCTCCTCCTCCTCCTCTAGTTACTCATATTGCAACTTCAACTCCTGCTGTTAGTGATATACTGGGAAAGATAGAACAGATGCTAATGGAACAGAGAAAGTATTTTGATGACTCCTTGAAGGCTGTTCAAGAGAAAGTTACTGATCTTGAAAAAGAAATGAGCAGAGGCTTCGCAAGAATTCAGCATAATACAGATGAGCTGAAGCACTTGTTTAAGATAGGTGGAAAAGCATTGGATCACACAATTACCAGTATTGGTCGGGTAATGGACCAATCTATTACTTTGGCTAATAATCAAATTCAGTTAGAAAAGAAGGCCCAAGATCACCTCATGAAGATCTGTGAAGAAGTGGGTACTTTCAAAGAAGAGGCCATAGAGAAACTATGTGTAGAAGTAAGAAAGGGGGAGGGACTTGTGAAAGAACATTTAGAAAAATCTGATGCTAATGTAAAGACTTTATGGATTGGCAAGATGGATGAAATTCATACTGATATAAAAGCCCAGATACAATCTGTGAAATTTTATACTTATGATACTACAATATGGAAGCATAACCAGATCTTTCCTGATTTCCAAGCAGACCTAAACATTATTCCTCATCATCTCAATCCCCTTGCAGAACCTCAACCAACTCAGATGCCTGCTCCTCAACCCATATTCTCTCCAAGGCCTGAAGGCTCTGTAGCTCCTCCTCCAGAATTATATGCTCAGGTTTGGGAAACAGATATAGCATAAGATCTACCTGAAGTTCAGATCCCTAAAAGAAGGAAATATGGTGATGGAGCTTCTGCCAGCAGATCCTTTCCAAATCCAGAGGCATAGAAAAGGAAAGCACAAGAATTTTAAAAAATCTGGAGCCCAACTTCAAAATCTTTGATTCTTGATACTCTCAAGCTAGTTTTGGACTTCAATGAGAATAAACATGACCATTAAACCTCTTATGAATGAGACTTGTATGAGAAGTCTATGACCAAGAAAAGAATTTATAATCGAGACCATGGATGGAACAATCCCAATGCACCTCCAAGACCTCCCAAATACTATCCTAAACCATTCAATTATTAGAGAAGACACAAAGAAAAGAAGGACAGACATCAACATCAAGCCAAAGATTGATTATAGTTCAAAGATTGTGGATTGGATTTGTGTAGAACTAAAATTTTGGAACAATACTATTTAAATAAATCCTTAATTTTGATGATCCTTTCTTTGTCTTTAATTTTTGTGCATGTTATTATGTTTTTTATCTTCTATATCTAGTCTTTTTATTTTGATATAATTCACCTTAGTGTAGAGGGTTCTGACTTATATAAATAGGGTGAGATTGTTGGGTATTGTATCCACAATAACCTAGATTTGTATGAACTCACCCTTGAACTAAGATGAATTAAGTTTATTTGATGTATTGTTTGATTTATGTGTTTGCAGGACTTATTGCCAAGTGTAGACCAATATCTATCTACAGTGGGTCACCAAACACAGGAACATACAATGTAATCCCTCATTGTAAGATCCATGGTATTGACTCATGTGTAGCCTCTCTATTGGGATACACGTCATTTTCAAACACAAGGTTTGATGAAGGAAGACTTATTGCTGATTGGAATGAAGAAACAAAAATTTTCATAAACTGAAATTCTTCTAAGTGTTTTACTCGAGTAAAACTATAGTACTCGAGTAGAACCTTTAGATGTACTCGAGTAGGTCTAGTTTAAAATTCGAGTAAAGGAAATGGTTCTCGAGTAGCTTGAATCTAGTTCTCGAGAAGCCAAGTCCATTACTCGAGTAAACCTCTTCTCTTTCTTGAGTTATTAGTTTCTCCATCTAAAAAAATTTCTAAGTATTATTCTCGAGTAGTGAAGTTCAAGTACTCGAGTAGTTATATTGATTACTCGAGTAGTACTAGATTTTCTTGAGTAACAGAAGTCAAGTTCAGCACTCGAGTATATGAGCCTTTGACTCAAGTGACAGACAGAAAGTTCTCGAGTAATGTCTACCACACTTGAGTACTAAAGTTTTAGTACTCGAGTAATCTGTCTACTTCTCTAGAAGTCCAGATCCAGTACTCGAGTAACCAGTATTTCATTTCAAGAAATTTTCTCCATGTCTTTTTCTCGAGAAGTCTTTTCTACTTCTCGAGTAACATTTCTAGCACTCGAGTAATCCTCATTCCCCTCGAGTGATATTGAGTTCTGACCTGAAGTTTCATTAAATGTTCTTCTCGAGTAGTTCGATGTTATCCTCTCGAGAACGAGTTTTAGTACTCGAGTAGTATTTCATTCACTCGAGTAATTTCAGTCAGTTGTTAAGAAAAATTCGCTAAGTCCCTGACAGACAGATTTTTCAAATAACTTGATGTGATTGGTCCACGTGGCCGTTATTAATGATAAATGTAACTGTTAGGGAGATCTTATATAAGGTCTTGTCATTTTTGACTAACCCTAACAACAAGCGTGTGAAAAGAAATATTCTAAGTTTTTTGAATCGTGAATTCTCTTTCCTAATCGGAAGCCGCCGCCGCACATCGTGCAAATCGCCAAGGGCTTTCGTTCAAGAAGATTCAGACCATTCGACTTGCAGATCAAGAGTTTTTTTCATCTCTACATCCTCTCCTTGATCCTGTGAGTCCAAGGATTTTAGATTTAGGATCCTGCCTTGTCTTCTTCAAAAGTTTCTTATAAAGCCGCAATTTCAAGAAGGAAGACCTAGGCAGAAAATTTCCAGATTTGAGAAATTTACAGTTTGTATTTCTTAAATTCATTTTATTCTTGTTGGAGATTATTCTCCGAGTGTAGGAGCTTTGTTCTACAAGTTGCAGGGAGTTTTTATCTTCCGAGTGTAGATCCATCTTGTGGATCGAGTTATAGGAACGTTGTTCCGAGTGGTAGGATTGTTTTTAATCTAAGAATAGTGGAGTAGCCGAGTCTAGTGCTTTGTTAGGTCGATGAGTGGAAAGTGTACGTACCCAAGGTTGGAGAACCACTATAATTCTTTGTGTCTTCTGTGATTGCTTGGTTATTTCTCTGTGCATAGATAGCCAAATTTTTTATTCCGCAAATAGACGCACAACTCACCTATTCACCCCCCACTAGGAGATTTAGGCAGACAACTTAGACTCATTTCACTCAGGTTCAGGGTTACTGTCGGTGGAGGGCCTGTGTTGGGTGGTTGCTTTTGGACTACAGCTGTTGTGGTAGTTTTCCTCACCATCATGAGGTAGTTGTTGCTTTTCAGTTTTAGTTCAGACTTGCACACATTCAGTGGATTTGTGTCAGGTTGTGACGCCCATTAGTAGTTTTATTTTGGAATATTGAATACTTTGCTAAGCTGCTAGTTTACCTTTTTGGATTGGTTGTACTGGCTATCTCGGAAGGTTTTATGATAGGTTGCATGTTAGATATTAGAAAGTATAAAAATTACTATTACTACTTTATACGTGTCATATTTGAAATCTAAATCACTATGTTTAACGGCCGTAAAAGCTACTTTCATAACTATTATAAATCTAGAGTCTTGCATACTATGGGTTGTCCTCCGGGGATGTTTATTCTCATGTAGGACGTCTAATCTTGTAAATAAAGTATTTTCCACAGCGTATAACTATATTTTTCACGTGTACTAGATGAGCCACTGAGCTGAGGGATGCGGCTAACCGCTTAATTTAAAACTAGATATTCATAAAAGTGTTAAGTTAGAGTTTTGCCTTAGCGTCTATTGTTATCCCTGCTAACGTGGCATCATGACGCGCATTTTACCTTACTCTGATATATCATTAAATGCGAAGAAAATACGGGTTATGATATCAGGATGGGAGGACAGCCCTACCTCAGATCCACAAAGGATCCTACCTCAGAAAGAATGACTCTCCTATAGCTCAGGCACAAAGGCCCTACCTCAAATCCATATCTAGATCCTACCTCAGACACAAAGGTACTACACTTAGAGAGAATGACTCTCCTATCTCAGGCTTAAATGCTCTACCTCGAGCACAAAGGCCCTATAGCTCAGTGATCAAATGATCACCTACCATTGATCCAAACTAGATCCTATAGCTCAGATTCAAACTTGAATCCTACACTTAGTCCAAAGCCCTACATTCAGATTATTAATAGAATTCTACCTCAGATCACCAAGTGATCCTACGCAAATATCCACACATGGATCCTACACTCAGATCCACACTTGGATCCTACACTCAACCTTTAATTATTTAGGCCGACAGATTTCCTATCACTAGGCATTGAGTGAGTAAGCTTCACTCAATGCCAAACCACTTAGACAGTTTTTCTGTCACTAGGCATTGAGTGAGTAAGCTTTACTCATTTCCAAAACACTTAGAAAAGATTTCTATCATTAGGCATTGAGTGAGTGACCATCACTCAATGCCAAAGCACTCAGATAGTTTTCTATCATAAGGCGTTGAGTGAATGATCATCACTCAATGCTATTGGACTTAGCCAATTCTCTTGCCAGGGAAGCATTGAGTGTAGCTTCTTCACTCAACGCTTTCAGCATCTGTCAATTATATTGACGTGGCATTGAGTGAGTAAGCTTCACTCAACACTTTTGTCCTTAGACAAAATTCTACTATTTTTATAACAAGGCGTTGAGTGAATAGGCTTCACTCAACACCTGTGGACTTAGTCAAATATCCATGCAGATTTCCTATGGCTTAGACTGTCTGAGAAATACTCAATGAATGTGAAGTTATGGCATCAAGTGAATAGACTTCACTCAACGCCTATGGACTTAGACACATTTATGATTGTTTCTTCTTAGGCTTTTACACCCTTAGCCTATCTCACAGCTTTTTACAATATGGCATTGAGTGAGTAGACTTCACTCAAAGCTTGTGGACTTAGCCACATTTTCATCTTGCCAATAACTTGTCTTTGACTATGCATGTTATACTCACAGCTTTTAGTCATCTGGCATTGAGTAAGCTTGCTTCACTCAATGCCTGTGGACTTTGATAGATTTTCTATCTTTCCACAAGCTTGCCTAGACACCACCTGTCCTAGCCACTTAGGCTATCTATCCAATCCTAGGCTATCTGTCCAATCAATGTGCAGAACTATCCTGCATACAAAGAACGTGTGATACTAGTTAGATCATATCATGTGTATACCATTGTCTACAAGGCCTTCTTCAAATCCAGGACATTGGAATCAATGGACCCGACAACTCCCCCTATTTGAATAAGTCAAAACCTAAGACAATGTTATACACTTACACAAATTTGCAACATATACAGTAAAAGACACATTGCCTAACTTAGAGAAAATAATGAACATAATCAAAAATAATTTTCAATTAACTTAGAAGTAGTTATTTTTGTGCAGATAACAAAACATGACATATTTCTTGAGCCCTTTTAAGCAGAACAAGAAACATCTCAAGTTTTAGGTTCCTTATCACAATGCCACTGCCCTTAGATTTCTTTACAGCCTTATCTTCAGCACTAGCTTTCTTCTTCCCTTTATTGTCTGTCTTGCCAACTTCAGTTCTCTTGACTTTTAGCTTTTCAAAATAATTGTAAGGCTTGCGAATGTATTTTATAGGCTTAATAGCATCCGTAGACAAAATGCCTGCATTCCTATCCCTTCTAAATATTTTCCTCTCATTTTCCCTTTCTTCAATTTTATTCAATTCCAGAGAGCTATAGAGTTTTCCTCTATCAGTCCTTTTTGACTTGATTTTCTCCCAGGCTACCAAAATGATTGTCCTTGATTCAAGGCCCATTTCTTGAAACCAGGTCTATTTTCCATCTATTGGGTCTAGTGATCCACATGGCCAATATTTGTAAGAAGTCAAACAAGTTAATGACACACACACAAGTTGTATTTGATGTGTTGTTGAGTATATGCATATAGGTGTACTCTAAGCAAGATGGTGGACAGGCAGGAATTTGCCTAAGTCTACAGGAATTGAGTGAAGTAAGCTGACTCAACGCCAGGTGAAGGGTGAAAGCTTGAGGAAATGACAAAGGACAAAAATGTTGAGACAAGTCAGACAGTGGTGTCGAGACAAAAATGGCGAGATATGTAAGACAGCAGTGTCGAGACAAATGTATAAAAACAAGTCAGACAGCAGTGTCAAGACAAAAGTTTCTAGACAAGTCAGACAGCAGTGTCAAGACAAATGTGTCAAGACAAGTCAGATAGCAGTGTCGAGACAAGTCAATTAACTCAACACCTTGAAGATCAAGTAAGCTGGAAGATACTTGATAGGCTAGAAATTTCCTAAGTCCATAAGAGTTGAGTGAAGTCTATTCACTCAATGCCCAGTAAGAAAAATCGTTGAGTATATCTAAGTTAGTCTAGGCATAACGATTGGCAAGCTGAAATTTTGTCTATGGCCACAGGAGTTGAGTGTAGTCTACTAACTCAACGTCATACAGCTGAAAGTTGTGAGACAGGCAAAGCCTAATAAGAAACCGCTGAAAATGTGGCTAAGTCCACAGGCGTTGAGTGAAGTATACTCACTCAATGCCATACAACTAAAAGCTGTGAGTACAGGAAAAGCCTAAGAAGAATCAGGCAGAAATGCGGCTAAGTCCACAGGCATTGAGTGAAGTCCACTCACTCAACGCCAAAACATCAAATTCGTTAAGTATTGCTAAGTAAGTCAAAGCCATAGAAATTCTATGTAAATATTTGACTAAGTCCACGGGATTTGAGTGAAGCTTACTCACTCAACGCCATGTAATAAAAAGCGTTGACTGATTCTTATCCAGTCAGAGCCTTTGTTTTCAGACGCAGAAAATTGGCTAAGTCCAAATGCGTTGAGTGTAGCTTACTCACTCAACGCTAGATAACAGAAGAATATCTGTTAAGTAGTTTGGCATTGAGTGAAGCTTACTCACTCAACGCCAAGTAACAGAATGCTGGCTATGGCAGAAAATGTTGAGTGGACTCAATGCTCTCAACGCCTTGAATCAGCATAACTTTCTAAGTGTTTTGACATTGAGTGAAGGTTGCTAACTCAACGCCTAATGACTGAAACATTATTCTAAGTGTTTTGGCGTTGAGTGAAGATTGTTCACTCAACGCCTAGATACAGAAATATTTTCTAAAGTATTTTGGCATTGAGTGAAGGTTGCTCACTCAACACCTAATGAAAGAAAATCTATCTAAGTGTTTTGGCGTTGAGTGAAGCATACTCACTTAACGCCTCTGCTAATGTTTGATTTTGGCTAAGTCAACAAATGGGTGACGTCAGCATGAGTCGGCAAAAGTCAACAAAGTCACCACAATTAATATTGATTACGGGAAAGATGGAGTAAGCCATTGATGGCGTTGGCGACCATCTTTTGTCGTCTTCAGCAAAAGGAAGGTGATAAATCGGCAATTAAGGCGTGGCCCATAGCGCAATAGAGTCTTTGATCTACGAGCAATAAAATTGAAAGATTGGCTGTGTCGACAAAAAGCAATTAGGGTTTTCTGAATACGCAATTGCGGCTGAGCATCGTCTTCTTCTTCCTCGTGATTACTGCCGAGCGAGAAGGACCTATTCAGTTCAATCAACCTGAAAGAGAAAAGTGTTAGTTGCTGCAATATTCATCTGCGACAGCAAGGTCAGGATTAAATCCTGAAAGAGAAGAGGCTGAGACTTCCACAAGTAACTTCCAGCACAAGCCGTGAATCAACTGAAGACCTAGTCAACTTGTTGCTGTGAAGAAGATAGGGTTGATATCTGCTCAGCCCAGGAAGACAAACAGAGAGTTTTTCCTGGTGTCTAACTATTTCTAAACACTTCTATTTTTCTGTAGGATCCTTAGGGATCTGAGTTATAGGCCTGATCTATAAAGGTTGAGTGTGTAGGATTCTTGTGAGAATCATAATGGTAGGCCTGATTCATAAAGGCTGAGGTAGGATCTAGTGGAGATCTGAGTGGTAGGGCTTACTGCCTGAGAGGTAATTCTTGGAGAAGACTGAGTGGTCCTGCGGGATCGAGTTGTAAGCTCATTTGAGCCGAGTTTTAGGGGAAGAGCCTTGTCTAACACACTGTTAGAAGGGCGTAGAGGGACAGTGGATGTACCTAAGATTGGGCAACCACTATAAAATATCTGTGTGGTTTGGTTGAACTTCTTGAAAGCTAAAATTAACAACTCACCAAGCACAACTATTAAGATATAGGTCTAGATAACCAACAAGAGACCAAAAGCCTATTCACCCCCCCCTCTAGGTGTTTAGCTGACCTTGAAAATAAGACTTTCAAGTGGTATTAGAGGCAGATTGCTTTTTAAGGATCAATAGTCTGAGTAGATCTCCAAGGTCAACAAAAAAATCTATCCTTATGGGTTTAGGAGTGAACTATAAGGAGCTGGGTGTAACGCCCTCGATTTTCTGATAATATTTTTTGAATTATTATCGTCATATTTATGATGTCAAGGCGTTACTTTTTTACATCATGTTGACGACGCTGCACTGTTAGTGTGTTTTCGCGTCCGTTGGGTCTGTTTGACCAGACTTTGGGATTTTGATTGAATTGATTGTTTTCCTTGATTGAAAGGGATGAAGTTCTGAGGTTTTTGACTTGTCCATTTTTATTGCGATCCGAACATTTTGGAGTCTCATCGTGTGTTCGGATCCTTGTGATGATTTGTGCTTGTGTAAGCATTTGATGTTAGTGTCTCAAGAATAGTGCGTCGGATTATACGGTTGTCTTCGTTGTTAAATTCGTTTAACTCGACGCGTGTTTGGGCCTCCATTTTGAGCTCGTATTTCCATGTTCAAACTATTTGAATATGATTATTGTATTAAAGCCTTATGCTTGATTTGATTCTTGGGGTGCCCTCCTTAAGGGTAGATTTTCGTCGATCAGAGGCGGGAGACGAAATTTTTGGGCCGTGTCTGGAGTTTGACGAAGCGTCGAGCGGAGTTCGACGATCGTTGAGCGGAGTTCGACGATCATTGAGCGGAGTTCGACTATCATCGAGCGGAGTTCGATGAAGCGTCGAGTGGAGTTCGACGATCGTCGAGCGGAGTTCGATGAAGTGTCGAGCAGAGTTCGACGAAGCGGCGAGCGGAGTTCGACGAAGCGGAGAGCGGAGTTCGACAAAGCATCGAGCGGCATTCAACGAAGCGTCGAGCGGCGTTCGACGAATGTCAAATGGCGTTCGCACGAAGCGTCGAACAGGGTTTTTTCCTTTATATTCGACTAACTTCGATCAAACTTCGTTGAACGGTTTTGTGTTCGACGAACTTTGAGCAGAATTCATCGAACGGGGTTTTTCCTTTGTGTTCGACGAACTTCAATAAAAATTCGTCGAACGGGTTTGTGTTCGACGAACTTCGAGCAGAATTCGTGAAACGGGGTTGTTCCTCCCTCTGTACTCGAGAAGTCTCTTCTAGTACTCGATATCTGCCCTGTTCTCGAGAAGGCCTCGTCTTGTTCTCAAAAAATGTCTGGTTGTTCTCGAGAAATCCTTACCTTCTTCGCAAGAGGCCCGGTTCAGCCGATCCCGGTTCGTTTTCTTAAGTACGGTTATTCTAATATTACACTTAGTATATATATATACCTACTTCTTCTTCCTCCTTCGTTTAGACTGAATTCCTGTTCATCTCCAGAACCAGAGTGACTTGATCAAGAGAGAGAAAGTTTTTTCATGATTCTTCCGGTGGCCGTCGATGGTGCTCTGGTACTCGAAATCTTGAACCGATCATAGATCCTGAAAGCTCTCAGCGAGAGCTTCGTCATAGTGGTAAAGTTTTCCCCCATTTATTAAGTTTTTCTCATTAGGTTTTTTGTCCCTAACCTCTATCTCAACCATTCGTATTTAGATTTTTACTTCCCTCCTCTTCCTTAGTCTCGATTTACGCCGAGGTGCGATTTGGAGGTCTTCTCCGGTAAAACCAAGGCAAGTGGTGGTTTCACTCCCCTCTTCCCTTCTTTCTCCCAATCTGCTGAAATTTCTAACTTCTTTTGTCGTTATCATTAATAACTTGTTGATTATAGTGTTGTCTTAATCCTTTGTTTAAAAACACTTATATTATCTTGTTCTTGATTTTGCTTATCTAACCTTGTATAATGGTATATGTTTTGATGATGTTGTTGAATCTTGCTCTTTTAACCATCCCTTAACTATTATATAGAACGTGTTAGAGTTTATCTAGGATTGTAAATCCTTCCTAAAGGTTGATCAACCGTTTCTTAAATCTAGAAAGGTCTAGTAGAATCTGATGTGCTAAGTCTTGAGATTTATATCATGGTTTTCCTTTGTTGTGGGTGTTAGTGGACGAAACCACCGCCGCAAGGCTTGTTCCCTTTATTAGTACCTTGTGGAACTTTACCAGGTGTTTGGGCGTCTGCGGTGAATGGTGGAGTGTATGAGTCTCCCTCGCAGTTAGATGAATATTATATCTGTGAGGGTGTGTCCAAATGAGCGACCACCTCGCCTGTGTTTTTGGGTAGAGTTGACCAAATGGGGCTAATAAAATTTTGAGAATTCTTTATTATGATTTAATCATGCCTTCCACCTTTTTATCCTTGTGCATTTGGTGTGATTTATTGTACGTGACGATTCTTGTAAGTGCTCTTTTTCTGATTTTGGCGCTTTACTTCTGTACTTTACTTCAGTACATTTGGTCTTGGGTTGGTACCCCGTTTGACCTTTGTTTACTTTTAGCTTAATTTTCTGCCACCGTATGTACCCTCTTGCTGAGGTGTTCTGTCTTTTGAATGCCTCAGGTTCGGAGCTTTAGCAAGTAATGGAGCTTGTTTTGGAGTTCCTGAGCAGTAGTGTTGGAGGTGTTTTTCACCTCGCCGTTGCGAGGTAGCTTGTTGTTTTAGTTTACTTTACCTAGTTCATACACACTTTTATTTTATGTGGGTTGGTGTCTGATTATTGACGCCCACAGGATAGTTGATTTTGGATACTTTGCTAGCTGTTAGTTGCTTTCTTTGTGATGAATTGGATTACTTGCTCTCTGGTATGCTTTATGCTAGAAATGCATGTTAGGTATTTTCAAGTATAAAACTACTATTATTACTTCATGCATTGCATGTTTTAAAATTCTAACTCATTATATTTAGCGACCGTAAAAGCTATTTTTACTACTATTTTAAACCTAGAGTCTTGCATATCATGAGTGGTTTCCTGTCGGACATTTACACTCATTTAGGACGTTTAATCTCACAAAAGAAGTATTTTCCACCACGTATAACTTTTCCTCGTGGACTAGATTAGCCACTAAGCAGAGGGATACAGCTAACTACTTAACTTAAACTGGATTTTTCCCTAAGTAACTTAAAAACCTTTCCTTATGTGTTAAGTAGGAGTTTTGCCTGAGCGTCCGCAGTTATCCCCTGCCGACGTGGCATCATGACGTGCATTTTCCCTTACTTTGATTTATCTTTAAAGGTGGTAAAAAATGCGGGTTGTGACAATTGGTATCAGAGGGAGGTTGGTTTGACAAGTTGGTCGAACCAGCCAATCTGTTGTAGATTTGATTTCCCTTCATCAATTTGCATACACACAATGATATGTCATCAGTACGTCTTAGCCGAAGCATAGTCACTACACTCATAGCATGACAAGAATTATACGAGACATAATATGTAGTATGGGATGCATAATGTGTTTGTATATGGATCCACCATAGGTGGAAACATGACACGGTTATGTAGTATGGGATGCATAACCACCATCACATGGGTGCCCATTAACATGTTTTCTTTTCTCATTGCATGTGATGTTATGTAGTATGGGATGCATAACATTTCATGTGTACGCTGCTCATAACATGCATTAAGGCCTTTTTAGGATGCATAGCACTGCATACATAGCATATCACTGCATAAGCATGCGTGCTAAGTTAAGGTTTATATGATGACACATATCACATATGATTTTAAATAAAAATAAAAAATTCATGCATTTATATCATAGGCACATGAGTCAATAGGATGAAAGGATATCATCCTAAGTAGGACATAGCATCATTATAAAGTCCTAGAGAAAGTTGCAGCATAAGAAAGTGTCTTCTAAGTATAGTATGAACTAAGTTGTGTGGCCTAATCATAATCTAGGATTTTGATGAGTTGTTTGTTACCTTTTATAAATGCCGCCAAAGAGTCCTACGATGAGGTTGACTACCCAGTCGGAGGGTGAGTCGTCAGGTGCACAAAGCGATGCATTGATCGAGAGTTTGCATCAGAGCAATGAGGCTCTGTCGAGGCAAGTAGTTGCGATGCAATCACAAATTCAGACTTTGTTGTCCGCCGCTCCCGCGCAACAACCCTTAGTGTAAGATCTTGTTGTGGATCAAGCTGTTCCCATTGCTCCTGCTCCTCTAGTGTCCCCGGTGATAATACCACCAGAGATGAATTTTATCTCACATTTCCAGCGATTGGGACCTCCCACATATGACGGGAGAGCCTACTTTATGGTTCTGGATGATTGGATCAACGTTATCGAGGAAATTTTCTCGTATTCGGGGATTGTAGAAGCCCAGAAGGTAATGATTGCAGCCTATCAGCTAAAGGGCCAAGCAAAGATTTGGTTTATTCAGGTGAAGGAGAGCCTGAATGAAGGATGCTCGTGGGAATCTTTTAAGAAGATGCTGCTAAAATAGTTTCTACCCTCGGTCGAGCAAGACTGTCTGATGAATAATTTCTTGCATCTGAAGCAGAGACAGCTCGCAGTGAGAAATTATGAGATTGAGTTTAGTAAGTTGAGCAGATTTGTTACTGATTTGGTAGCTTCAAAGGAGGGAAGAGTGAAACGTTTCCTAGGAGGACTAAGAAGCGATGTCCAATAGTGGGCATATGCTTATAGAGCGAAAATTATGTTGAAGCAGTGGAAGCCTCTCGGAAAGTTGAGGCGATTGAAAATGCCAAGAATCGAGGTGCCACGACGAGAAAAGATAAGAGGAAAGGTAATGAGGATGGAAGCTCTAGGGCATCTGGCCCTTCTTCGAAGAGGAAAAGTAGAGAAATATATAGATTCTGTAGTGGATCCGGCCACCCTTACGAAAGGTATTTCAAAAGGACTGCCACTCTGAAGCAACATCAGGTGCTCACCATCCAAGGCGCTCCCAAGGGAGATCTGTTATGCACGTTCTGTACAAAGAAGGGACAAGACGTGAGTCGTTGCTGGTCGAAGGATAAGGCTTGCTTCCAGTGCGGGCAAAAGGGGCACCTGAAATATTAATTCCCCAGGCTCAGTCCCCATTGCAGCCTGCCCCACTTCGGGCTCTGTCGCTGCCACCAAACCATTACAAAGGGAAAGGATAGCTAAATGTAGTGACAAGGGAAGAAGCTCAGACCTCTACCCAAGTGATATCAGGTTAGATTCTAGTTTAACTTTTACTCTCCATTATTTTTCCTAGTTTTCATTCGTTTAGTTATATATGATACGGTTTTAGGGGAGTTTAAGGTGAAGAATAGGTGGGCGCGCATTCTTTTTCATTCTAGTGCCACCCATTCCTTTGTGGCGCAGAGTTTTGTAGATAAACATCGTTTGAACGTGGATTAATTAGGAAATTCCTTCAACGTCAAGCTTCCCTCCGGAGATCTGGTAGTATCAAATCAAGGAATTCAGAGATGCCCTATTTGTCTAGGAGATTTCCTAGCTTTTGCGGATTTGATGGTGTTGGACCTGGCTGATTTTGACGTGATTTTGGGCATGGACCGGTTGTCCAAGTATGATGCGGTCATCCAGTGCAAGGCAAAGTGATTGGACTTCAAGATGGACAACGGCCAAACTATGAGTGTCTATGGTTTTCAGGGAAAGGGTTCCCTCTTTATTTCTGCAGTACGTGCTTCTCGAGCTCTAGAGTCTGGTTGTGAGGCGTATCTAGTTTTTATTTCTGCTTTGAAAATAGCTTTTGTTACACCACGTCTTGAGGATATCTTGGTGGTGCGAGAGTTTCCAGATGTCTTTCCTGATAGTATTCCAGGACTTTCTCCCGAGAGAGAGGTGGAGTTCGTGATAGACCTCGAGCTAGGAACTCGCCCTATTGCTAAGGCACCGTATCGTATGGCTCCGCGTAAGTTAGAAGAGTTGCGCACTCAGCTGGATGAGTTGCTGTAATATGGATTTATTAGGCCGAGTTCTTCTCCATGGGGTGCCCCTGTTTTGTTCGTATAGAAGGACGGTTCTATGAGGCACTGTATAGATTATCGAGAGTTAAATAAGGTAATCATCAAGAATAGATATCTTTTGCCTCAGATTGATGATCTATTTTATCAGTTGCGGGGATGCGCTGTGTTTTCGAAGATTGACCTTCGATACGGCAACCACTAGTTGAGGGTTCGTGAGGCTTATATACCATGGACGGCTTTTCATTCCCGGTACGGGCATTTTGAGTTCTTGGTGATTTCCTTTGGTTTGATAAATGCCCCCTCTGCTTTTATGGACTTAATGAATAGAGTGTTCAAGGATTTCTTGGACTATCTCGTGGTCGTTTTCATAGATGACGTTCTCAAATATTCCCGTAGTGTTGTGGAGCTTGCGCAACACTTACGCTTAGTTTTATCAACCCTAAGGGAGCACAAACTCTATGCCAAGCTGAGTAAGTGTGAATTCTGGTTACCCCAGGTGTCTTTTCTGGGCCATGTTGTGGGCAAGGATGATATTTCCGTAGACCCGACCAAGATTTCTTCTGTGATGGAATGGAAGAGACCTTCTACACCAAAGGAGATTAGGAGCTTCTTAGGCCAGGTCGGCTATTATAGAAGGTTTATGGAAGGGTTCTCTGTGTTTTCTACACCTCTAACTAAACTTACAAAGAAGAACACCGCGTTCAGTTGGAGAGATAAGTGTGAAGAAGCCTTCCAAGAATTGAAGAAGAGATTGTGTACTGCTCCAGTTTTAACTTTGCCTACTGAAGGAGTCGAGTACGCTGTGTATGTGGATGCATCACACATTGTACTTGGTTGTGTTTTGATGCAAGAAGGGAAAGTGATAGCATATGGATCAAGGCAATTAATGATTCATGAAAGGAACTATCCTACGCATGATTTTGAGTTTGCTGCTGTAATTTATGCGCTGAAGCTTTGGAGACACTTATTGTATGGCGCGTTATACAATATCTACATAGACCATAAGAGTTTGAAGTACGTATTCACTCAGAAGGAGATGAATCTGCGCCAGCGTAGGTGGTTAGAGTTTATGGCCGATTATAAAGTAGATATCCTGTATCACCCAGGAAAGGCTAACGTAGTAGCCAATTCTTTTAGTAGGAAGACCGCCAAAATCTTCAATCTATCTGTGCAATCCCTGGTGGAAGAATTCATGTTGATGGACATCGAAGTTAAGAGTAGTACTGGGCCTGCTAGATTAGAAGCAGAAGAGCCCTCTTGGATTTCCCTTACTAGAGTGCACCAGAAGAATGATCCTGATTTGTTACATCTCCGGAATAGAACTGAGAAGGGAGAGTTACCTGATTTCTCTTTGGACGAGTTAGATACTCTGAAATATCAGGGTAAATTTTGTATCCCCGCTTTTGGTGACATCGGGCTAAGATTTTCAAGGAAGCTCATGGTTCCAGTGTTGCCTACCATCCTTGTTCCACCAAAATGTATAAAGATCTAAAGCAAATTGTTTGGTGGTCGAGAATGAAGAATGATATAACAGGGTTTGTGTCGGAATGTTATACGTGTCAGTGTGTTAAGGCTGACAATAGAAGGCCTTGTGGTAAACTGACACCACTTTATATTCCAGGTTGGAAATGAAAGAGTATTTCAATGGATTTCATCACCGATTTACCGAAATCTCCCCGTGGGCACGATTCTGTTTGGGTGATAGTTGATAGATTGACTAAGTGTGATCACTTTGTGCCCTTTAAGATTGGGTATTTTATGAAGAAGATAGCTGAGTTATATCTCGATGAAGTCATTAGGTTACATGGAGTGCCTGTTAGCATTGTATCGGACCGGGACTCCCGATTTACGTCTTGTTTTTGGAAGAATTTACAAGAGGGGTTGGGTACCAATTTAAGGTATTCCACCGCCTATCATCCGCAGACAAATTGTCAGTCGAAAAGGGTGAATCAGATCAAGGATGACATGATAAGGTGTTATATATTCGATCATGGTGGTGCTTGGGATGAACGCCTCAGACTCATGGAATTTTCTTATAATAATAGCTATCAAGAGAGTCTGCAGATGGCCCCGTTTGAGGCCTTGTACGGAAGGCATTGTAGGACACCTTTGTTTTGGACTGAGGTTGGCGAGAGACCATTTCTAGGTCTAGAAGCCCTTGAAGAGATGAATTGTACTGTGACTCATATTTGAGAAAAGCTCTGTATAGCACAAGAGCGTTATGAGAAATATGCTAATCGACGAAGGGTTAATCTGGAGCTCGATGTTCGGGAAATGGTTTTTCTGAAAGTCTCTCCGATGTTATGTGTTAAAAGGTTTGGAAGGAACCACAAGTTAGACCCCCGGTATGTGGGACCTTTTCAGATTCTTGAGCACATCGGAGTGTCAGCTTATAGACTTGACTTACTTGCTACCTTCCCTAGTGTCCATGATGTTTTCCATGTGAGCTAATTGTGGAAGTGTGTTCGTAGTGATCGTCAAGTCCTTGACTCGGTACCTCAGATTCAGCCCAACCTTTCATATGTGGAAAAGCCCGTCCGTGTTTTGGAATCTCAAGATCGAGTGTTACGGAGAAATACCATCCCCATGGTCAAGGTTCTTTGGAGAAATCAATACGTCGAGAGCGCGACGTGGGAATTGGAGTCCGTGATGAGGGAATCGCATCCACATCTCTTCTCTTAGTTTCTGGTATGTCTCCCTATTTTTGGTGAATATTGGTTTTTTCTCATTTTGGTTTGATTTTGAAGTTGTGATAAGTTTCGGGACGAAACTTCTTTTTAGGGGGAGTGACTGTAACGACCCCGATATTCCGATAATATTATTTGAATTGGTATCTTCATATTTATGATGTCAAGGCATTACTTTTTTACGTCATGTTGACGGCGCTGCACCGTTAGTGTGTTTTCACGTCCATTGGGCCGGTTTGACCAGACTTTGGGATTTTGTTTGAATTGAATGTTTTCCTTTATTGAAAGGGATGAAGTTTTGAGGTTTTGGACTTGTCTAGTTTTTTTGCAATCTGAGCATTTTGGAGTCTTGGCGCGTGTTCGTATCCTTGTGATGATTTTTTTCATGTGTAAGCATTTGATGTTAGTGTCTCTAGAATTGTGCGTCAAATTCTCGGGTTGTCTTCGCTGTTAAATTCGTTTAACTCGACGCGTGTTAGGGCCTCCATTATGAGATCGTATTTCCTTGTTCAAACTATTTAAATATGATTATTATATTAAAGCCTTATGCTTGATTTGATTCTCGGGTAGCCCTCCTTAAGGGTAGATTTTCGTCGATCAGAGGCGGGAGATGAAATTTTTGGGCGCTGTCTGGAGTTTCGTCGAGCGGAGTTCGACGACCGTCGAGCGGAGTTCGACGACCGTCGAGCGGAGTTCGACGACCGTCGAGCGGAGTTCGACGACCGTCGAGCGGAGTTCGACGACCGTCGAGCGGAGTTCGACGACCGTCGAGCGGAGTTCGACGACCGTCGAGCGGAGTTCGACGACCGTCGAGCGGAGTTCGACGACCGTCGAGCGGAGTTCGACGACCGTCGAGCGGACTTCGACGACCGTCGAGCGGAGTTCGACGACCGTCGAGCGGAGTTCGACGACCGTCGAGCGGAGTTCGACGACCGTCGAGCGGAGTTCGACGACCGTCGAGCGGAGTTTGACGACCGTCGAGCGGAGTTCGACGACCGTCGAGCGGCGTTCGACGACTTGGTCGAGCGGCGTTCGATGAAGCGTTGAGCGTCATTCACACGAAGCGTCGAACGGGGTTTTTTTCCTTTGTGTTTGACGAACTTCGATCAGAATTTGTCGAACGGGTTTTTGTTCGACGAACTTCGAGTTAAATTCGTCGAACGGGGTTTTTCCTTTGTGTTTGACGAACTTCAATCAGAATTCGTCGAATGGGTTTGTGTTCGACGAACTTCGAGCAGAATTCATCGAATGGGGTTGTTCTTCCCTCTGTACTCGAGAAGTCTCTTCTAATACTCGAGATCTGCCATGTTCTCAAGAAGGCCTCATCTTGTTCTCGAGAAATGTCTTGTTTTTCTCGAGAAATCCTTACCTTCTTCATGATAAGCCCGGTTCAGCCGATCCCAGTTTGTTTTCTTAAGTACAGTTATTCTAATATTACACTTAGTATATATAAACCTACTTCTTCTTCCTTCTTCGTTTAGACCAAATTCATGTTCATCTCCCGAACCAGAGCGGCGTGAGCAAGAGAGAGAATGTTTTTCCGTGATTCTTTCGGTGTCCGCCGACAGTGCTCCTGTGCTCGAAATCTTGAACCAATCATAGATCCTGAAAGCTCTCAGCGAGAGCTTCGTCATCGTGGTAAAGTTTTCCTCCATTTCTTGAGTTTTTCTCGTTAGGGTTTTTTGCTCTAACCTCTATTTTGGCCATTTTTGTTCAGATTTTGACTTCCCTTATCTTCCTTAGTCCCGATCTACGCCGAGGTGCGATTTGGAGGTATTCTCCGGTAAAACTAAGGCAAGTGGTGGCTTCACTCCCCTCTTCCCTGTTTTCCCCCGATATGCTGAAATTTCTAACTTCTTTTGTTATTATCATTAATAACTTGCTGATTATAGTGATGTCTTAATCCTTTGTTTAAAAACACTTGTATTATCATGTTCTTGATTTTGCTAATCTAACCTTGTATAGTGGCATATGTTTTGATGATGTGGTTGAATCTTTCTCTTTTAACCATCCCTTTACTATTATGTAGGACGTATTAGAGTTTATCTAGGATTGTAAATCCTTCCTGAAGGTTGATCTACTTTTTCTTAAATCTAGAAAGGTCTAGTAGAATCCGATGTGCCAAGTCTTAAGATTTATCTCAAGGTTTTCCTTTGTTCCGTGTGTTAGTGGACAAAACCACCATCGCAAGGTTTGTTCCCTTTATTAGTACCTTGTGGAACTCTACCAGGTGTTTGGGCGTCTGCGGTGAATGGTGGAGTATATGAGTCTCCCCCGTAGTTAGACGGATATTATATTTATGAGGGTGTGCCCGGATGATCGGCCACCTTGCCTGTGTTTTTGGGTAGAGTTGACCACATGTGGCTAATAAAGTTTTTAGAATTCTTTCTTATGATTTAATCATGCATTCCACCTTTTTAGAATTCTTTCTTATGCTTTACTTCTGTACTTTACTTCAGTACTTTTGGTCTTGGGTTGGTACCCCTTTTGACCTTTGTTTACTTTTGGCTTACTTTTCTACCACCGTTTGTACCCTCTTGCTGAGGTTTTCTATCTTTGGAATGCCTCAGGTTCGGAGCTTTAGCAGGTAGTGGAGCTGGTCTTGGAGTTCCTGAGCAGCAGTGTTGGCTGTGGTTTTCATCTTGTCATTGCGAGGTAGCTTGTTGTTTTAGTTTACTTTACCTAGTTCAGACACACTTTTGTTTTATGTGGGTTCGTGTCAGATTGTTGACTCCCACAAGATAGTTGATTTTGGATACTTTGCTAGCTGCTAGTTGCTCTCTTTGTGATGAATTTGATTACTTGCTCTCTAGGATGCTTTATGCTAGAAATGCATGTTAGGTATTTTAAAGTATAAAACTACTATTATTACTTCATGTATTGCATGTTTAAAAATTCTGACTCAATATATTTAGCGACCGTAAAAGCTATTTTTACTACTATTATAAACCTAGAGTCTTGCATACTATGAGTGGTTCCCTGAGGGACGTTTACACTCATGTAGGACATTTAATCTCACAAAAGAAGTATTTTCCACCGTGTATAACTTTTTCCTCATGGACTAGATGAGCCACTAAGCCAAGGGATACAGCTAACTTCTTAACTTAAACTGGTTTTTTCCCTAAATAACTTAAAAACGGTTCCTTTTGTGTTAAGTAGGAGTTTTGCCTGAGCGTCCGTAGTTATCCCCTGCTGACATGACAACATGACGCGCATTTTCCCTTACTCTAATTTATCTTTAAAGGCGGTCAAAAATGCGGGTTGTGACACTGGGTGCCATGAAGCTTCCCATCTGTAGGAAGGAAGGTTTCTGCATCTAGAAGGAGAAGGTTAGGCTGTTTATGGAAATACCTGACCCTAAAATCTTCATCACTGTCAAGGGAGGGCCTTTCATCCATATGAAAGTGTCTATTTTGGATGCAAATGTCCAGAATCCCAAAACCTACTCTGAAATGAAAAATTATGAAGTTATTCTGGCCACAATGGATAAGAGGGCACAAAATAGAATTGTGAGTGTCTTAGATGACTCCACTTTCAAAAATTGAGTTCAATGCAAGACTGCAAAGGAGATGTGGGACACCCTAGTGGTCTATATGGAGGGAACAGAGGAAGTGAGAGATGATAGGAAATCCATACTCAATAAGAGTATGAGGCATTCAGGCAGAGCAAGACTGATAGTATAACTGATTGCTATGAAAGGTTCTTAAGAATTATCAATGTGCTGAGGAAATATGGAAGAGTCTTCATGTAACACCTCTATCCGTCACATGGTATATAGCAGTAGGTCTGGCCGGGGCCTGACACTATATGCTACAGACAGGCCGAAGGGTTACAGAATGAAACCATTCTCCCAATCACAAACGTTCTATACAAAGCAACTAGCGGAATCTTTTAAGTAGTTGAAAGGACTTAAATAACAGATTGTATGAATCAAGAATGTCCACTAACCATAATAGGAATGAAATACCAAAATACACAAAAGTACTTGGCCTTATGGCCTTACAAATGTTCACTAAACAACATAGTGTTTTACAGACATCGGCTCGCAGGCCGGCCACACATGATAGAAGTAAAATAACAGTTCGCTTTGGCCTTCGAGGGCCAGCACAGCAGCTTGGGCTTCAGCCCGCTATTTGGTACTTGGTTCTGCAGCACCTGCAAGAAATATTCCACCGTACGGTGGCAAACAAAGCAACGGTCAGTTAAAGCTGACCAAATTATAATGACCTCTCTCCTTATTCGGGACAGCGGTGCTCCTTCCCTGCATTTCATTAGTACATCAAAAAATCCTAGTGAAAGTACAACCTAGCACAATTAATCACAGGTGGAGGATCGCACGGCCGCCCACCCCGTGCACTCAGGGCACATTGACGGTGTACCGGACTTCCCGGATACCACCTCCATTTAGAGGTCCTTGACTTGATGGTTACTTTGAGCATTTCAGTCTTTACGACACCTGGCTTGAGACTCTAGTTATGCCACCGACGAGAGCCAATTTCTACTACTCTCATGTCATAGTCTACATAACGCAGGTACAGCTCCACCATTTCCCGTTTCTCAAGTCGCCCTACCATATCCGAATACCGTAGTACTCATGGCCAAACCTGCAGGGCGCGGGTCGGTTTTTCCTTTCCTGTTCGGCTCCCTGGCCTAATAATTCTTAACCCCATGGGCTCACTGCTTTCCAAAGAAAGGCCCTACATGTCTCCTGGAGACAGGCCTCGCACACACAATCCAAATTATATACAAGGTTGACCCCACGCCACCTAGTTGGCAGAAATGCATTTCCGCCCAGTTTTCTAGGTGCACCTTGGAGTTAATCCCCAAGGCTCCCTATTGCAATCTACCATGTAGAAAACCCGAAAAACAACAAATACGGAGTATTCTCCGCAATCCAAGCACAATGCAACATCATCGATCTAGATAAACACGTCCGGGTAGGCTTCACACATAATGCATATGCCCGTACTTCGATTCCGGACTCTACATGCAACACAAGGGGGACTATTCATATCTACCCCAAGGAACACCGCGCACTCACCGCACACTCGCGCGAGCGGGTTTCCCATGCAAAAAGGAAGAGGACTTCACATGTCCAAGTTGAGAATCGTTACACTTGAAGTCCGCTTTGGCGTCATGAAAACTAGCCAGATGGAAGGCTTCACAAGGGAATTCTCTCCACGGATCTGGTCTCAGTTCTCGATTTCGTGCTCCGACGCTCCGCAGGCGGCCGGATTCCTCCCTTCCTTCTTCCTTGCTCTCTTCTCTCACTAACTCCTTAGAAAGAGAGAGTTTAAGAGGAAAATGAGGGATTAATCCTCTATTCCCGAACTTACGAAAGCAGGAACTCATCTGAGCCGTCAGATCTAGTTTAAAGAAAATGAACAGCTCAGATTTGCCTAAAATCTCTTAATCCTGGCCCGAACACGGCTTTGCACACAACCGTGTCCCAAGTTGTGTGTCCCGATCCAGGCACGATCATCGAGCACAGAAAAGGACACGGGTCGAGACACGCCCGTGTCTCAACCTGACATGCCCGTATCGGGTCCCCACACGCCCATGACCTAGGGGCGTATCACAGATAACCGCGACGCCAACCATCACGTCCCTTGGAGGACACGGGTAAGGACATGCCCGTGCAAAAAGGAACACACCCGTGTCGAATAGTACACGCCCGTATAACCCGACAGTGCAACCCTGTCAACACACCCCAAATTTTCAACCCGAGAAGAACATGGGTGGTGACACGGGTGAGGACATGCCTGTGTCTCCCCTGACACGCCCGTGTCACTTCTGTTCAAAACTGTGTTTTCTTTCGTGTCCTTTCCTGGACACAGCCCAGCCAACACAGAAGGACACGGTCATAGACACGCCCGTGTCCCAGGCCGTGTAGCCCTATATAGGCACCTAGGATGCAACAGGTTCATTTAAAATTTTCGGGGCATTACAAATCTCCCCCCCCCCCACTTAAAAGAATTTCGTCCCGAAATTAGGTAAAAGTACACAACAAAAATTTTACCTTAGCAGAATAATACGGGGTATTCCTCCATCATAATCTGCTCTTGCTTCCATGAAAGCTCTTCATGATCGCAATTATCCCAACGGACTTTTTAAACATTCGGAACTCCTTATTGCGGAGTCATTTGACTTCAAAGTCTTCAATACATATGGGCTTTACCTTCGTCGTCATCCCACAATCCACCGACACCTGATCGACTGCAACCACCTGCGAAGGCTTTTGTACCGTCTTCTGCAAGACCGATATGTGGAATGTATCGTCTAGCCCACTCAACTCCACTAACAACTTTAGTCGATACTCTGCTTCACCAATTCGCTCCAAGGTCTCAAACGGTTCAAGGTACCTCTAACTCAGCCTATTGAAGCGACGGACTCGCGAGCCACCATTGAATGGCTTGATTTTCAAATACGTCCAATCGCCAACAGTGAACTCCCTGTTCCTAAGCTTTGGCATTATAGTATTTTGCCTGCCTGTTCTGAGCGGTCTACAAATGTTCCTCGAATAGTTCGTACCAATGACATTGCATCTTCCAACTCTTGCCTCTTGAAAGGCTTTGTCTCTCCCGTTTCTAACCATTACAATGGCGTGCGACATTTTATACCATAAAGGGTCTCGGAGGGCGCCATTTGTATACTCACCTGGTAGCGGTTGTTGTACGCAAACTCCACCATGTACATGTGATCTTCCCACTGCTTTCAGTAATCCAAGACGCACATGTGAAGCATGTCCTCCATCATTTTGTTGACCCATTCGGTCTAACCATCCGTTTGCGGATGGAAGACTGTACTGAAGCTTAGCTTAGCTCCCAACAATCTATGCACAAGCCTGGTATCGTTGGACGTGAAGTGTTCATCTCAGTCACTTATAATACTGCGGGGTGCACCAAACAACCGAACAATGTTATCCATGTCGAGTTTGACTAACTTTTCAACCGGATCAACCTTTTTCAGTCCTGGCCACCAGAACAACTTCTTCAAACCTCTAAACATTTTGTGCACTTCGGGTGAATTGAGTACTTGGTATAATGAGCCTCGTACATCAACTCCTGTCACTGATTCTCCATACTTGGGGTGCATAGACGACTGTCCTTCCATAACAGTCCATCTTCAAAAAAAACATATAGGGAATTTGACCTATCAAAAGCATCATCCATGATCTGCTTGTCCACGCAAGTGATCTCCAATATCTCCAAAACTTGTGTCAAAATGTATGTCGAAGGTGTTGTCCCCCAGTAACTCCATCCACCTCCGCTGCCACAAGTTTAAGTCCTTTTGATCCAATAAGTACTTCAGGCTCCTGTGATCGATTTAGATACCGACCTTCACATTGTTAAGGTAGCGCCTTTATAGCTTCAGGGCGAATATCACGGTCACTAACTCCAAGTCATGGACCGGATAAATCCTCTCGTGTACCTCTAACTAATGCGAGCTATATATTATTATACTCCCATGCTGGAGCAGAACACAATACAAGTCACTGCCCAAAGCATCGCTTAAATCTCAACTCCTCCGGTCCTACTCGGTGAACATGGAATAGTTGTCGAAGTCAACCGACTTTTCAGCTCTTCGAAAGCTTGCGCGCACTCAAGCGACCACACAAACTTTTGATCTTTCTTCGCCAAAGTTGTGAGGGGTAATGTTATCCGCTAGAGGTTCTCTATCAAGCGTCTGTACTAGCCGGCCAGTCCTATAATCTTCGGACTTTTCGCCAATGCGTATAACACAACAACTCACGTATCGCAAATATCTTTGACGGGTCCACCACGATACTTTCTCCACTCAAGACGTGACCAAGAAACGCTACTTAGGGTAACCAAAGCTCGCACTTGGAGAATTTGACATACAGCTGATTTCTCCTTAACGTCTCCAATACCGAATCCAGATGCTTGGAATGATCACCCTCATATAAAAAGTATACCAGTATGTCGTCAATAAAGGTTATCACGAACTGGTTCAGGTACTCACTGAACGCCCTATACCTCAAATCTATAAACACGGACGGTGCATTTGTCAGCACAAGCGGCATAACGATGAACTCATAATGCTCATATCGTGTGTTGAATGCCGTTTTGGGGATATCACTTTCCCTTAGCGACAAATAATAGTATCTGGATTTCAGATTATACTTGAGTACACACTTGACCCATTGAGTTGATCAAATAGATAATCACTACTTGGGTTTTTATACTATTCTTTTCCCGTTAACTTAATCAACTTCTAGTAACCATTACAGAGTTGTAAGCTTCCATCCTCTTTTTAACCAGAGGACCGGTGTGCTCCAAGGCTGTAAACTTGGATGCACATAACCCTATTCCACCAGCTCTTGAAGTAATACTTCAGTTCCGACATCTCACAACCTATAACTAGTACCAAACTGACCACCTTACGTTCGAAATTGATGTACACACGCTGCTCCGAGAGCCGTTCGTACCAAAGATTACGTCGAATTCTACAAACAGCAGTAGCGATGCTTGCAAGTAAAACTCCTGACTCCCTATCCGTAACTTCATAAAACAGACACTATTCGCGTGTATAGAGCACCCGATAGGAATAAGTACTATCGATTTGTCCCTTGCCATCGAAGAAGGAACTCCGATGCGCGATACACATCCTTCGGACAAAAAGGAATGAGAAGTTCCCATGACGAATAGTGCTTTCATCGGACACTCAGAAAATCAATACAAATCCTATCACAACCAAACATAGGCTAACATGCGTAAGGCAACAAGTATCTAAAGCTGACATATCAAAAATTAAACCATACCTGTCACCATGTCAGCATATTCCATAACCTCCTCATGGACAAAGTTATATCCTCTAGGTTGGGATGGAGCATATTAGGTGTAGCTGCCACCAACCCCTTGTCCTTCTCTTCAAAAGTCGCTCTAGGCTTCTTCTTGGACTCCAGAAGTCCGCTTTGACACTCTCGGGAAAAGTGTCCAAGCTTCCCACATCAAAAGCATGCGTCCGGGTCTCGGGCAATAGTTGTTCCAGAAGCACCAAAAGAAGGAACTAGACCCGACCTCCTTGCCTTCTTACACCATCTACGGAAACCAGACTTCGAGGTGGGTAGCGCCTTGAACTCTGTCTTCTCAGCACTAGAGTCTTCTTCTCTTGGACTCCCTTCATAGCTTTCTCTGTCCCCTGATCGTCTTTACGGCAATATCGGGCAAAGTTACCAAACCTTCCACATTTATAACAGTAATATGGAGTTTGACTAGCAGATACGTCAGACCTCACTTTACTCCTTTTTTGGTGTACATACTTTGCGGGACCTGGGGAGTTGGGTAAGCTGTACTCTGACGTCTGGTTGATTCTGGCCAGATCTGCTTCCAAAGCTCTAGCCGACTCCACTAACGCTCGGAATCCAAGTAGCTTTGGTTCTATGAGTAGCAGTCGTAATTCATCACGCAGACCGTTGTAGAATCTATTAACTATAGTCTGCTCGTTCTCCAAATCAAACCCTGGGTAGCGCCTTGTGATAAGAAACGCCTGCAAATACTCCTCAACTAAGTGCGTACTCTACACTAAAAGCATGTTCAACTGCTGATCCAAAGGTCTTATACATGCCAGTTATTCCATCACACCACTCGGTGTTGAAGTCACCCCAGGGACAGGGAGCTGCACTTGCCCTCCAAGTTGTGCTTTAGTCACTGCGAACACCACTTCAACTATCCTTCTTATGGTTTCAACAGAAAGCAGGGTATCAGGTACGTTGTTAAGTGCACTACTCTCTGTGGAGTGCTGACCTTGAGGCTGCCCCGCACCACCCGTAGTCCCCTATATGGCATAACTATTGATTAGGAGATATACAAATTGCTAAAAGTAATCATTGGAACACTTAGGTTCCTCAAAAACAAGTGTATTTCCATTCCTAAGTGGACATTCATGGGTTCTTTTATGTTATAACGATGATGCATATACATGTGATCACCACCCACTAAAAGAATTCGCCCACGAATTAGAGTAAGCAAGACCGAAACCGGTAGTTTGATACCAAATTTATAACACCCCTATCCGTCGCATGGTATATAGCAGTAAGTCCGGCCGGGGCCCGACGCCATATACTACAGACAGACCGAAGGGTTACAGAATGAAACCATTCTCGCAATCACAAATGTCCTACACAGAGCAACTAGTGGAAGCTTTTAAGTAGTTGAAAGAACCTAAATAACACATAGTATGAATCATGAATGTCTACTAACCACAATAGGAATGAAATACCAAAATACACAAAATTACTTGGCCTTATGGCCTTACAAATGTTCACTTAACAACATAGTGTTTTACAGACATCGGCTCGCAGGTCGGCCACACATAATAAAAGTAAAATAATAGTTCGTTTTGGCCTTCGAGGGCCAGCATAGAAGCTTGGGCTTCAGCCCGCTATTTGGTACTTGGTTCTGCATCACCTACAAGCAACATTCTACCGTACGGTGGCAAACAAAGCAACGGTCAGCTAAAGCTGACCAAATTATTATGACCCCGCCCCTTATTCGGGTCGGCGGTGCTCCTTCCCTGCATTTCATTAGTACATCCAAAAATCCTAGTGAAAGTACCACCTAGCACAATTCACCACAGGTGGAGGCTTGCAAGGCCGCCCACCCCGTGCACTCAGGGCACATTAACAGTGTACCGGACTTCCTGGATACCACCTCCGTTCAGAGATCCTTTACTTGACGGTTACTTTGAGCATTTCAGTCTTTACGGCCCCTGGCCTGAGACTCTCGTTATGCCACCGACGAGAGCGAATTTCCGCTACTCTCATGTCATAGTCTACATAACGCAAGTACAGCTCCACCATTTCCCATTGCACAAGTTGCCCTACCGTCTCCGAATACTGTAGTATTCATGGCCAAACCTGCAGGGCACGGGTCAGTTTTGCCTTTCCTGTTCGGCTCCCTGGCCTAATAATTCTAAACCCCATGGGCTCACCGCTTTCAAAAGAAAGGCCCTACATGTCTCCTGGAGATAGGCCTCGCACATACAATCCCAATTATATACATGGTTGGCCCCAGGCCACCAAGTTGCCAGAAATGCATTTCTGCCCAATTTTCAAGGTGCACCTTGGAGTTAATACCCAAGGCTCCCTGTTGCAATCTACAGTGTAGAAAACCCGAAAAACAAAACAATACGGAGTCTTCTCTGACAATACATACACAATGCAACATCACCGATCCAGACAAACACGTCCGGGTAGGCTTCACACACAATGCCTATGCTCGTACTTCGATTCCGAACTCTACATGCAACACAAGAGGGACTATTCACATCTACCCCAAGGAACACCGCACACTCGTGGGAGCGGGTTTCCCATGCAGAAAGGAAGAGGACTTCACATGATTAAGTTGAGAATCTTTACACTTGAAGTCCACTTTAGCGCCATTAAAACTAGCTGGATGGAAGGCTTCGCAGGGAATTCCCTCCACGGATCTGGTCTCGGTTCTCGATTTGGTGCTCTGACGCTCCGCTGGCGGCCAGATTCCTCCCTTCCTTCTTCCTTGCTCTATTCTCTCACTAACTCCTTAGAAAGAGAGAGTTTACGAGGAAAATGAGGGATTAATCCTCTATTCCCGAACTTAAGAAAGAAGGAACTCATCTGGGCCGTCAGATCTAGTTTAAAGAAAATGAACGACTCAGATTTGCCTAAAATCTCTTAATCCTTGGCCGAACATGGCTTTGCATACGGCCGTGTCCCAGGACGTGTGCCCCAATCCAGGCACGATCGTCGAGCACAGAAAAGGACACGGGTCGAGACACGCCCGTGTCTCAACCTGACACGCCCGTGTCAGGTCCCGACACGCCCGTGACCTAAGGGCGTGTCATAGATAACCGCCATGCCAACCGTCACGTTCCTTGGTGGATATGGGTAAGGACACGCCCATGCTAAAAGGAATATGCCCGTGTCGACTAGTACACGCCCGTGTAACCCGGCCGTGCACTCCTGTCAACATACCGCAGGTTTTCAACCTAAGAAGAACACAGGTAGTGACACGGGTGAGGACAAGCCTGTGTCACACCTAACACGCCCGTGTCACTACTATTCAAATCTGTGTTTCCTACCATGTCCTTTCATGGACACAGCCCAGCCAACACAGAAGGACACGGCCAAAGGCACGCCCATGTCCCAGGTCGTGTAGCCCTATATAGGCTCCAAAAATTCCCTAGGACGCGATCGGTTCATTTATAATTTTCGAGGCGTTACACTTCAACACTTATGAACTGAATGACAAGTTTCTCAGATCTCTAACCAAAGACTGGGATACTAAGATCTGTGCAATCAGGAAAGTGGTAAGGATAGCTGACACTCCACCAGCAACTCTATTTTTAAAGCTGTTATCCTTTGAAATGCAGGTGACAGCCAGGAAAGAGTAGGAGAAAGTCAGCAAGTCCCGGGCTAAAGAAAAATCTGTGTCCTTTAAAGCTGAAGCCACAAGAAGGAGTAGAAGGAAGAAACCATCTCCACTAAGGAGGGATGCTGATTCTGGCTCAAAAAAATCAGACAAACACATCAGACTGTCATATGTCTAATGAAGACTTTGCTACCTTCTCCAGGCAGTTCCAGAAGTTTTTGAGGAAGAAACACTAGAAAAGTAGGCCCTCCTCCTCATCTCATCCAGAAGAAGACTAATACAAATGTAGGAAGAAATACTCTAAGGAGGATAGGTATGGCTCTAAACCTAACAAATATGTTTCTTCTAAAGTGGTTTGCTATTTTTGTAGCAAGCCAAGGTAAGTAATAGCTGACTGCCCTGTCAAAAGAAAGCACTCTGGTGAGAAGATGGACCACAAGCAAAAAGGCAAAAAGGAGAAATCCTTAATTGCTAAGAAGAAAAAGAGCTGAACTGACTCTTCCTATTAAGAGTCAAAAAGAGAAGCGGATGAGGAAGCCTATATTGGGTTGTACTCTGTTGAAGTAGAAGCAGAAGAAGTAGACTTCATTAAAATGTTGGTTGCTATTGCTTAAGAAGCTGATGTAAATCATCCTGCTGCCAAGATTGAAGTCAAGACCCTCTATCACAGTCAGATGGTGATATAGAAGTGGATGAAGAAGAAGACAGATGTTGTTATGGCCTAATGGCTATGTCAGATGAATAATCAAGCCAGGAACAGCCTAGTCAACCAAAGGTACATTCTCAGTCCAGTCACTCCACTGAAACTGGCTATGAAACCAGTCCTGATTCAGATGCATCTAAATCCTGTGATGAAGATGGGTTTGAATGAGAGGAAGATGTTAATTATTTAATTGACAAATATGGTATCCTTATGAGTGTTTTCAAGGAAAGCAAGCTGCTGGCTATGAAGCAAGCTAAGGAAATTTCCTCCCTTCAGCTTGTTGCTTCCCAGCATGTTGATTCAGCTTCACTGCTTGATCAGAAATTGAAAGAGATCAGTGAGCTGGAAACTATTTATTTCATTCAGATAGGTACATAGAGTACCAAGAAAATAGAATAAGGGACCTATAAGTGTTGCTGGAGAGAGAGAAGAGAATAATGGCTAGCAATTCAAAGCCCAGTTCAGTGCTTCCCTTGATTGACACCTTCTCTTCCTAAAAGGGTAAGAAGGGGTTGGGTTTCAAATGAAGCACTAGTGTTGCCAATCCCAAAAGGAAGGGCAAGTCTCTAGTGCATCCTCTAGCCTCTAGGCCTCCTATTCCTTTCAGGAGAGTTCTACTACCTTCTAACAGGTATGATCAAGAGAGTATCAATTGTCACTATAAGAATGGTAGATCAACTACTATGAACAAAGATGTTCACTGCCAGGGTAGTAAGTATAGCAAGGGTACAAGTGCCCTCAAGACAGCCCATGAGTAAATACAAATGGCCCATCCTGGACAATTTGTATTTGGTACATCAGCCACATCACTCATGGGTAAAGCTGCAGTCTATTTTTAGAACATTCCAACCCACTCTAAGACTAAGGGCAAGTCTGTCAGCAGACTAGACTTCGGCATCTCTGAGGCCATCAAGAGTGTGTTCTCTAAAAAGAAAGCAGCTACTGGTAGGGCTCAAGATATCGCAAGCACTTTTACTACCAAACTCAGCTCTAGTCAGACTGGGGATGGGAAACTAAAGATCAGGACTGCTGCTGCACCTTCTAGACCAAGAGTTATTGTCAACACAGCCACTAGACCAGCTCTTAAAAGAAGGTACAATATCTATGAGTGTTGGTGTTGTGGCAAAATAGGCCACTATACTATAGATTGTTAGCACAATACAAGTGTGACAAGAGCAAGAGAGAGCTTAACTGTCAGAAGAGCTGAAGATTGGCATGTTTATTACTATACTAACTTGCACCTAGGATCCAATAAAAATTGGGGTCCTAAGGTTAACTGATTTATGCCTTACAGGTTAGTCCAAGTGGTCATTCCCCTAAATGTTACTTGGACAGTGTGTATTCTAGGAACATGATTGGAACAAGGAACATGATGAAGGAGTACACTCCAGTAAAGAATGGACTCAAATTCATTTTGGTGGGTCAGAAAAGGGAGTAACTAAATGGTATGGTAAGATATCCAATGGCATAATCACTTTCACAAAAGTTCCTTATGTTAAAGGGTTGCAATACAACCTCATAAGCATAAGCCAACAATGTGATCTTGGCTATGACATTTCTTTCCTCAAGGATGAGTGCCAAATTAGGAGGTCAAGTGACAAAGGGGTCATCTTGATAGGCATTAGGAGAGGAAATATCTATTGTATTAATTTTGATTGTGAAAGTAAGGACTCTCTCATATGGGTAGTTGCAGATGAGAAAGCCTTATATTGTGTCCAATAGCATAAGAGGCTGGCTCATCTCAACTATAAGACCATAGGCAAACTCTTTAGTGAAGAGTTAATCAAAAATGACCCTAAGTTGAAATGCACTAAGGAGGGTATTTTCTATGTATGCCAAAATGGCAAACAGACCGAGACCTCCTATAAGAGCATTAGGGACAAAGACTTAGTGAGGTGCATATACCTCCAACATATGAACTTGTTTGGTCCTATGCAAGTTTATAGTCTAGGTAGGAAAGTCTACACCCTTGTGGTTGTTAATGACTTTTCTAGGTTTGCTTGGGTGTTCCTCCTTAAGAGAAAGGATGAAACTCTTGAAGTCTTCAAGACTTTTGTCAAGCAGATACAGAATGAACTAGACAGTATTGTGGTCAAAGTTAGAAGTGACCATAGGACTGAATTTTAGTCTGCAAGCCTGACAAGGTTCTGTGAAGAGCAATGGATTCACAAGGAATTCTCATCTCCAAGAACACCCGTACAAAATGTAATTGCTGAGAGGAAAACAGAACTCTCATAGAGGCTTGTAGGACCTTGTTAAGTGACACATCTCTCCCAGAATATTTTTGGGCTAAGGCAGTAAACACTGCATGTCATGTCCTTAACAGGGCTTCTATCACAAAAAGCCGTAGGAAGACTCTCTATGAGATCGTGAAAGTCAGAAAACCAAATTTATCTTGCTTCGGGATTTTTGGTAGCAAGTGTTATGTCCTGAACAATGGAAAGTCCTATTTGACTAAGTTTGCTGGCAAGTCCCATTAAGGGATCTTTGTTGGGTACAACAATAATAGTAGGTCATATAGGATCTATAACTTGACAAGTCAAGTTGTAGAAGAGTCAGTTCATGTTATCTTTGATGATTAAAACATGATTAACTGTGAGCTTCCTAGCTCCTCTTTTAGTTCTGCAGGCATAAAGCAGGTGATGGACAAGCTTACCATCAAGGAAGATGCTTTAGCTGTCCAAGATAATATAAAAGATGTATGTTGTCCAGAGGGAGCTCAAGACTCACATGTTGAGGATGAAGAATAACTAGCTGAAGACAATGAGGTTCAGTAAGCTGAAGTTAGATTGCCCCCAGCTGTAAGGAATATAAGGGATCATCCAGCCAAATTATGTGTGAGGCAAGCCAAGGAGTACTAACCAGGAGTAAGAGTATCAACACTGCACTCTATTTAAGCTTTCTGTATAAGTAGAGCCTAAGAAGTTTAAAGAGGCAATCAAAGACAAATTCTGGATTGAAGCAATGTAGGAAGAACTGATTCAGTTCAAAAGATGTAGAGTCTGGAAGCTGCTTCCCAGACCTGAGGGATATAATGTCATAGGAACTATGTGGATCTATAGGAACAAGTTGGATGAGAATGGCATTATTGCCAAAAATATGGCTAGACTGGTGGCTAAAGGATACACGCAAGAAGAAGGGATGGATTTTGACCAGACATTTGCCCTAGTAGCCAGACTAGAAGCAATAAGACTCTTCCTTGAATTTGCTTCCTATCAAGGATATAAAGTCTACCAGATAGATGTGAAGTCAGCCTTCTTGAATGGGGACTTAAAAGAGGAAGTATATGTGGATCAGCCACCATGTTTTGTTGACCCTAACTCTCCCAATTTTGTCTATAGGCTTAGGAAAGCTCTATATGGGGTTGATGCAAGCCCCTAGAGCATGGTATGAGACTTTGTCTAGTTTCCTCATTTAAAACAAATTCACAAGGAGTAAAATAGACAAGACCATATTCCTAAGGGAATCAAAGGGAAAGATCATCCTAGTCCAGATATATGTTGATTGCATTATCTTTAGATCTACTGATGACAACCTTTGCAGGAAGTTTGGCAAACTTATGCAAGGGAAATTTGAGATGAGTAGTATGGGTGAGCTCAAGTTCTTCTTGGGACTCCAAGTTAGACAGACTGATGATGGCTTGTCCATATCACAGTCCAAGTTCACAAGTGAGTTGATTAAGAAATATGGTATGAAGAATGTCTCCACCATGAAAACTCACATGGGGTCAAGTATGCTTTTAAACAAAGATGAAGCGGGAAAACCTGTTGATGAAACTTTGTATAGATGGATAGTTGGCTCCCTTTTATACCTCACAGTTAGTAGGCCAGACATCATGTATGCTACATATGTGTTAGGTATCAGGCCTTCCCTAAAGAATCCCACTACTCTGCTGTAAAGAGGATCTTGAGATATCTTAAGGGAACAAAAGATCTTAGCCTATGGTACCCTATAAATAGGAATTTTGAACTAATAGGTTATTCAGATGCAGATTTTGTAAGATGCAAAGAGGACAGGAAAAGCACTACATGCGCCTGTCAATTCTTAGGAAGAAGACTAGTGTTTTGGTGCAGCAAGAAGCAAACAAGTGTTGTTATATCTACTATAGAGTCAGAGTATATCTCAGCAGCTAGCTATTGTGCTTAGTTGCTATGGATTCAGCATCAGCTCCAGGATTATGAACTCAAGGTAAGTAGAACCCCTTTTTATTGTGATTCTACTAGTATTATCTCTATTACTAGGAATCCTATCTCACATAGCAGAACTAACCATATAGAAATTAGATATCATTTTATTAGGGAGCATGTGGAAAGGGAAGATATCAGTCTTGAGTTTGTCCCTGCAGATAAAAAAGTGGCTGACATCTTCACTATGTCACTAGATGAAGCAAAGTTCAACACCTTCAAGTTTGATTTGGGTATGTTGAACTTAGTCTAGCTTCAATCACTCCCTATATATTTAGTTTTGGTGCAGGATATGTTCTTCTTGCAGGAAATAAAGACCTTAAGTGGTAATAAGATCAAAGTGACCATCAATACAATGTTGGCAAAAGTGGATCCAATTGAGTGGGAGCAAGACCAGCAGCTGCAGGAGCAGAATTAGCCTTATATAAAGAGGCAGCTAGTTGCTATACCAAGGGGATCAACTGTAATAAGATAAGAAGAGAAGTACAAGCCAACTCTTCCCTGACTATTCTTCAAAAGTCAAAAAGGGGGAGATAAAGAAGAAAGTAAGTGCAGAAAGAAGAAATTAAGTGTATCAACTTGCATATCAAATGGCTTCAGAGTGGAGAGAAAGAAGAATTTAAGTAGCAAAACAAATGGCTTCAAAGACTGATCAAGTGTAGCATCATCAAGTATGGAATCAGAGTTTGATCAAGTGGTATCAAAGCTAGGGGAGAAAGAAATGCTCCTTTGCAGCATTTAAGTGGAATCACACAACATGCAGCAAAATTGAGGGAGCAGGAGAAGCTCACCAAACAGGTTGGGAATTTGGTAACCGTTCTAGTTCTGTTTTGTTATAGTAGTTCATTTTATTGTTGCATAGGTGATGTGTGTCATTGACTAAGAAATGTGAACTATTTGAATAAGGGTTTTGACTTCTTCAAGTAGGGGGAGATTGTTGGGTCCAGTGATCCACATGGCCCAGATTTATAAGAAGTCAAACAAGTCAATGACACACACATAAGTTGTATTTGATGTGTGCTTGAGTATATGCATGCAAGTGGACTCTAAGCAAGCTGGTGTAAAGGAAGGAATTTTCCTAAGTCCACAGGCATTGAGTGAAGCAAGCTCACTCAACTCCTGGTGTAGGATGAAAGCTTCAGGAATGACTAAGGACAAAAATGTCGAGACAAATCAGACAGTAGTGTCGAGACAAAAGTGTCGAGACAAGTCAGACAACAGTGTCGAGACAAATGTGTCTAAACAAGTCAGACAGCAGTGTCAAGACAAAAATTTCGAGAAAAGTTAGACAGCAGTGTCGAGACAAATGTGTCGAGAAAAGTCAGACAGTAGTGTCGAAACAAGTCAATTAACTCAACACCTTGAAGATCAAGTCAGTTGGAAGATACTGGATAGGCTGGAAATTGTCTAAGTCCACAGGCGTTGAGTGAAGTCTATTCACTCAATGCCAGGTAAGCAAAATTGTTGAGTATATCTAGGTTAGTCTAGGCATAACAATTAGCAAGCTAAAATTATTGTTAAGGCCACAGGCGCAAAGTATAGTCTACTCACTCAACGCCACACAGCTAAAGGTTGTGAGACAGGCAAAGCCTAATAAGAAACTGCTGAAAATGTGGCTAAGTCCACAGGCGTTGAGTGAAGTGTACTCACAAAATGCCATACAGCTAAAAGCTATGAATACAAGCAAAGCCTAAGAAGAATCAGGCAGAAATACGGCTAAGTCCACAGGCATTGAGTGAAGTCCACTCACTCAATGCCATAACATCAAATTTGTTGAGTATTGCTAAATTAGTCAAAGCCATAGAAATCCTATATAAATATTTGACTGTCCATAGGCATTGAGTGAAGCTTACTCACTCAATGCCATGTAATAAAAAACATTGATCGATTCTCATCCAGTCAGAGTCTGTGTTTTTCAGACACAAAAAATTGGCTAAGTCGAAATGCGTTGAGTGTAGCTTACTCACTCAACTCCAGATAACAGAAGAATATTTGTTAAGTAGTTTGAAATTGAGTGAAGCTTACTCACTCAACGTCAAGTAACAGAAAATTGGCTAAGGCAGAAAGCGTTGAGTGGACTCAACGCTCTCAACGCCTAGAGTCAGAAAAAATTTCTAAGTGTTTTGGCATTGAGTGAAGGTTGCTCACTCAACGCCTAATGACTGAAACATTATTCTAAGTGTTTTGGCATTGAGTGAAGGTTGTTCACTCAATGCCCAGTGACAGAAATATTTTCTTAAGTATTTTGACGTTGAGTGAAAGTTGCTCACTCAACGCCTGGTGACAAAAAATCTGTCTAAGTGTTTTGGCATTAAGTGAAGCATACTCACTAAACGCCTATGCTAATGTTTGATTTTGGCTAAGTCCACAGATGGGTACATCAGCATCAGTCAACAAAAGTCAATAAAGTCAACGCAATTCAAATTCATTGCAAGAAAGATGGAGTAAGCCATTGATGACGCCGTCGGCTAGCTTTTGTCGTCTTCAGCAAATGGAAGGTGGTAAATCGGCAATTAAGGCAGGGCCCACAACGCAATAGAGCCATTGATTGACGAGCAATAAAAGGGAAAGATTGGTTGTGCCTACATCAAGCAATTAGGGTTTTCTGAATACGCAATTGTGGCTGAGACACGTCTTCTTCTTCCTTGCCATTGCTGCCGAGCGAGAAGGACCTGTTCAGTTCAGTCAACCTGAAAGCGAAAAGTGTAAGTTGTTGCAATATTCATCTACAACAACATGGCAGGATTAAATCCTGAAAGAGAAGATGCAGAGATTTCTACAAGTAACTTCCAGCATAAGCCGTGAATCAACTGAAGACCTAGTCAACTTGTTGCTGTGAAGAAGATAGGGTTGATATCTGCTCAACCCAGGAAGACTGACAGGGAGTTTTTCTTGGTTTTTAACTATTTTTAAACACTTCTATTTTTCTGTAGGATCCTTAGGGATCTGAGTTGTAGGCCTGATCTATAAAGGCTTAGTATGTAGGATTTTTGTGAGAATCTGAGTGGTAGGCCTGATTCATAAATGCTGAGGTAGGATCCAGTTAGGATCTGAGTGGTAGGGCATATTGCCTGAGAGGTAAGTCTTGGAGAAGACTGAGTGGTCCTGCAGGGATCGAGTTGTAAGCTAATTTGAGCCGAGTTTTGGGAGAAGAGCCTTATCTAACACACTATTAGAAGGGCGCAGAGAGACAGTAGACGTACCCAAGATCGGGAACGTCTATAAAATATCTGTGTCGTCTGGTTGAGCTTCTTGAAAGCTAAAATTAACAACTCACCAAGCACAGCTATTATGATATAGGTCTAGATAACCAAAAAGAGACCAAAAACCTATTCACCCCCCCTCTAGGTGTTTAGCTGACCTTGAGAACAATACTTTCACCCTCTCTTCCCTGAACCTCTTCTTACTTAAATGAATTTCTTCTTCTTCTTCTTCTCCTGACTTTCCCTTTATCATCTGTAGCTGGTCTGCATAGGGGTTGTACTCAGGAGCAACATATGAATCTCCTCATTGAGCACCATCTTCTCTATTCTGATCATCTTGCAGTTGGCCTTCTAGCTGAGCAGAAATTTCAGGATTTAGTGCTTCTTGTACTTGAGCAGTAAATATAGGGATGTTGTCATACTGGACAGGTTCAATCCCAAAAGATCCCCTCATCACATTAGTATCCCAGACCATATTTTAAGTATTTGTTCTTATGGCATTACTCCACCCCCCCCACTTCTTCAATAAGCTCTTTGGTCTGGGAGTGGCGGGCCTTGCTCCTTTCTATTTCTAGATAGTTTGCCCCTGCTATTACTTGATTTTTGACCTCCAGCATATGATCATCTAGTAGCTTGGTACAACCATCTATCTTGGTAAACATTGCTTTATTTTGTTGTTCCCTCAAAACATTATCAGCATTATGAATAGCCAGCATATTTTCGTTCTGAATTATTTGATTTGCTATCACTGTAGTAATATTTGAGTCTACTACATCCAGCTTGTTCATAGCATAATCCACAAAAGGGGCTGCCCTGGTAAAGAATTTTATCGTTTCTCCCTTTAGGAGATTCACTTCAAATCTGATTGACTTAATTTTTGTAGATAGCTCCTTCCTGGATCCTTTTAGAGCATTATCCACAAAATTTTCCAAGGATCTCCTCTACTCATCCAACAAGCCTTTCAGCTGGGTAAGAAACATAGGAGGAATTTGATCCATCCTAGTAGAGGTGCCCTTATTAGTGGGTTCTTGCACTGGCCTTACCTCTTCCTTATTAGTAGAGTCAGCCACTATGAATTCAGAAGAATAAGTTCTTGGTGGATCCTTAGGAGCATCTTGTCCTTTTTCTGACATAGAAGAATCTATGTTGTGTACTTCAAATTGAGTACGGAATTCATATTAAAACCCCCCCTCAATATCTGTCATGTCCTCATTTGCAGCAACACATGTCTTCTAAGTATCCTGATTTATCTCTGGAGAGATTTGGAATTGCTCCCCCTCAGGAAATGCATCATGCATTACTTGTTCCAGTAGTTTCTCCCCCTCACTCTGAGTTCTAGTTACATCAGCAGAATCTAGTACATGAATGTTAACAGCAGCAGCATCAGGCCTGGGAATCTCCCCCTCTATCCTAGCAGAGAGTCTGTTGATAATATCTTCAGCTACTTGACCCGCATCCTCAATTTATGGCATGTCAACATCATGGTCTGAAACATCTTTAGGTTTTTCCATGCTCAAATGATTTCTAACATCAAGATCAGAAGATACTGATACTTGGGCAGTTGTGCCTTTCCTAGACCAATCATCAGACTCAGTCAGATTGGGGTTGTGAGTCTCTTCCTCTTGATGGTCAGATGAGCTGCTTATGGTGTTGTCTTCTGGAACTGTGATTTGCTTCCCTTTCTTCTTGGCGGCAGATGAATCATGAGCCGAAGAACTCTATCCCACCTTTCCAGCATTCTGATGTCCATCCTTCTCATATGATGAATCTTTCTTCCTAGCCTCATGTTGACGATCAATAAAACAGACTGCAGAAGGAATAGGGACAATATCCTTCCCATGTTGGGTTCAAAAATACAGTCCACCATCCTGTCCAATAGAACCCATACCCAGTTAGTTTTCTTTGACAGGATGATCCTGGCCATCATTTCAAACATTTTCTTTGAGATTTTATCATGAGAGCCAGTTTTGCACAGCAAGGCCTTCCCAACGATGTCTGCCAGAAACTTGCCCCTTAGGTTTAGTTCCTTTCGTAAGATTGAACCACTGGTGTGTTTCGATAGACCAACCCACTTCATTGCAGCTTTGCGTCAGATATAACTAGGTCGTCTTCGTCATCAACCTCTACAAACTTTGGCAACTGGAGCGCCTTGCTAAGCCTCCTTTGGGTGATTTTGATCTTCGTTCCACTTTTCACATTCTTGATTTTGCCCGCAGAAGCATCTGTCTTAGCATTGGAAAACAATTCTAGGACCTCCCATTTCCACAGCAAATAGGGTTCTGTCAAGACGAAATCTAGGTTAGAAGCTTGAAGCAGATGGAGAACATACTGCCCCTCCTTTGGTGCCTCTGTGAATCCATTTCGAACCAACTCTGAGCCTTCAAACAGGAAATTGAGTCCTTTGGGATCCATCTTTCTTGCGAATTTCTGAGAGCGAGCGAAACAGTTCTGTCGTCTCGGTAGTATCGGGCAGTGAAGGGAAAGGAATAGTTTGGTTTGTTGTATGCGCGCCTCCTTCTAACTATAGTGTTATTTTACTTTTTAGAAGTGGAAGAGGCACATACTTGTTTGAGATCAATGCTTTGATCAACGGCTAGGATTAATTCCCGATACTTTGCCGCAAACAACCGATTTTCCCTTTTATCCTTAGTCTTATTAGACTAATCAATCCTGTAGGGATTAACATGACCTACAACATACACACAATGTATATATCTAGAGGAGAGCTGCTTAAGCTGAACTAAACTCAACATACCCATGTCAAACTTGAAGGTGTTGACTCTAGTTTCATCTAGTGGCTTAGTAAGTATGTGAGCCACTACTTATTAGATGAGACAAGTTTTAAGACTAATGTCTTTCTTCTCCTCATGCTCTCTAATTTAAAAGGATACATAACCTCAATATGGATAGTCCTGTTGTGAGAGACAGGATTCCTAGCAATTGAGATTACACTAGTAGAATCACAAAATAAATGAGTTCTACTTATCTTTATATTGAAGACTTGAAGCAGATGCTGGATTGGCAGCAACTTCCCTGCACTCTGAAGTCAATCTTTTTTATAAGATACAAGCTAGTCCAGCATATAAGACTGTACTAGGTCCCCCTCAATAGGAGCATCTAGCTTGTTGATCAGATTATCCATATCATCTACAGGTGTAAGATCTTGAAGATAGCTTACCTTTTCCAATCCTAAGTCTAAAACAACCTTCTATCCAAGTACCATGTAGGGGATGGCAACTTGGACTGTCCTACAAAACAGATTTTATCCCACGTTAGGACCCCAATAAAAATTAGGTCCTAAGTTCTTGTTAGCATAAACATGTACATGTCTACCTATATCAGTCCCATCACGGAGACTCACCCTTGCCCTGGGCACATAAGGGTTGTGCAAATAATCTATGGCAAAGTGACCCACTTTACCACAGAATCAACATTCATGGATGTTATATCTCCTCTTTTAAACACCCTTTGAAGAATGCAAGCCACTACTGGCTGCCTGTTTAGTGGGGAGAACTGTAGCCTTTTTCTTGTTTCTCTTAGCAAGAGTATGACTAAGGATGAGTCTGCCAGTAGAAGTACTTAGCTTACTCTGAACTTCATTAGCAACAGCTTTCTTTGTATTTGGCTTGCTCTTAATGGACTCAAAGTCAGCCAAGTCATCTTTACTGACAGACTTACCCTTGTTCATGGTTCTTGCTTGAAGAACCTGAGAACAGGCCACTGCCTTATCCTTGAATGAGGGGGATGTTGTACTAAATACAAATGGTCCTGGATGGTCCATTTGGAATTCTTCATGGGGAGCCTTCTGTGTACTCAATCCTATGCCCTTTATTCTTCCATTGTAAGATACATTTGTATTCATACAAGAAAGATTCCCATTCCTCTATTGACCATACTTGCAATCTTGGTCATACCTATTGAATGGGAGGATTACCTTGTGAAAGGTTGACTGGGGCTTAATAGGATCCTTGTCTTTCCCTTTGGAGAGGGCAACTTTAGAATTCCACCTAGACCCTAAACATCTCTCATCTTTTTGAGAGGTAAAGGAGTCAATCAGTAGCAACACTACTTTGGGCTTATTATAATCAGCCACAACCTTTTTCTCTTTTAAGAGTTTCTCTTCAAGATCCAAGATGATCTTGTTCTTCTAGCTTATAGTCTCCATTTGGATGACTTAGTTGGCATTTAGTTGGCTAACTTCCTTAGTCTTTTGATCCAGTAGGGTTGCTATCTCAGCCTGTTGGGAAGCAGCTAGCTTTAGAGAGATAATTTCCGCAGCCTGCATCTTGGCCAACTTCTTGCTTATTTTGAGAGCCTACAGAAGAGTATCATATATGTCAATCAATTGATTGACATCTTCCTCTGATACAGGTCCCTCATCATCACTTGATGTGAATGCATCAGAGTCTGGACTGGTCTCATAGACAGATACTGAGGATGATCTAGATAGGGAGTGAACCAGATATGGATCAGGCTAATCCTGGCAGGATTCTTCTTCTTTCATGGCCATCAACCCATAACATCTGCAGTGAACTTCCTCATCATCATCCACTTCTGAATCACTGTCTGCGTATGATAGAGGGGCCCTGATCTTTAACCTTGCATCTGGATAGACCTCAACTTTACCACAGTCTTTGAACACTAAGGATAGTGGGGCACTGATTCCTATCATGCTAGCAGGATAATCTTCATCATCTACAACAGCTACCAATAGTCCATTGTAGGTCTTTTCCACTCTGCTGACTTGAAGCTTCATTGAGCTCCATTCCTTACAGTGCACTCTTGAACCCATAAGCACTAACCTTCTAGCTATCCTTTGAGATCTGCTCTGACGAATAAGTCCTTTTTGAGTAACCTCTCTCTAATACCAACTAAAAGTCTTTATTTTCAAGGATAGCTAAATTACCTAAAGGGAGGGTGAATAGGTTATTGGTCTCTTTTGCTATATTTTTAACTTAATTACTTATGTGAGTGATGTGATTATGTTAATTGTGCTTTTAAGGCAATCACACAGACAACACAGCAAATTTAGGGTGGTTCCCCAAATTATGAGTACATCCACTTTCCCAACACCTTTCTAATAACTTATTAGACAATAAACTTCTCCAATCTCAGCTCCTAAGAACTTACAACATGATCCCGTAGGACCACTCGGTCTCCTCCAAGACCTACAGCTCCGGCATAAGCCCCTACAATTCAGTGATCCAAAGATCACCTACCTCAGACACAAAGGCCCTACTACTCAAGCTGGGAGGACAACCCTACCTCAGATCCAAAAGGATCCTACCTTAGAGAGAATGACTCTCCTACTGCTCAGGCACAAAGACCCTAGCTCAAATCCAAATTTTGATCCTACCTCAGACCCAAAGGTCCTACACTCAGAGAGAATGACTCTCCTGCCTCGAGCTTAAATGCCCTACCTCAGGCATAAAGGCTTTATAGCTCAGTGATCAAATGATCACCTACCTCAGATCCAAACTAGATCCTACAGCTCAGATTCAAACTTGAATCCTACACTCAGGCTAAAGTCCTACACTCAGATTTTCAATAGAATCCTACCTCAGATCACTAAGTGATCCTACGCTTATATCCACACTTAGATCCTATACTCAGATCCACACTTGGATCCTACACTCAGTCTTAATATATTTAGGCCTACAGCTCAGGATCTGTAAAGATCCAACAGGGTGTATGTGGGTGTTGATGATTCTGACAACAGAGAAATTTCTCTAAGCCTTCTTCTTCCTGAGTTGAGATGTCCTCAGCCCTAACTTCTTCACAACAACAGGAATCTTTAGCTGGTAGCAACTTTACAGATCTGCTGCTCTGCACCTTTCTGAACTGAGCCAGAAGCTCAGTCCTCTCTTCTTCATAGCTCTGGAAATTTATCTTCAAGAAATTCTCTACTAGACCTGTGAAGTAACTGCAGTTAGGGTTGACCCTTTGCTGCAACTTAAGTCAGAGAGTGGACTTTCTGATCTTGCTTTTGAAGATGATTTAATTCTTTAGTAAATAGCTTCTTCAATAGCTAACTGTCTATGAGTCACAGACTGACTTGCTTTTTGCTCTTAGAACTAGGGGTGCAAACGAGTCGATCTTTGCAAAATTTCCAAGCTCGAGCTGATCATTTCGAGCTCGAGCTCGTCGAGCTCATTTTGTACTAGCTTGAGCTCGAGCTCAATGCCTGCTTATCGATCCTGAGCTCGAGCTTCGAGCTCGCGAGCTCGAGTAGAGCTTGAGCTACTCGCGAGCTTTTTAGCTAGTGAGCCTAATTTTTCTTTATATTTTATAAAAAAAATTTAAAAAAATATTGGAATAAAAAGCTTGCGAGCTCATGAACAATAATATTCAAGCACGATCTAGACTCATAATCGAGCTCGAGCTCAAGATCCATATGGTAAAAATTGAGTCGAGCTTATTTCGAGCCTGTTCATTGGGCTTTCGAACTGACTCAACTCAACTTGCACCCCTACTTAGAACAACACATTGAACTGGTTCTCCAAGCTCTACAATAATGGTGAGAAGGAAGATGAAGTTCAGCTTTGTGTTTCCCAAAAAGCTTCTTTTCCCTCATCAATATTTGCCTTTTATTATTCGCTCATTAACGGCTCTTTGAGCAGTGGGCCCCTTTTGGAATTGGTTGGCTGGTACCTAGCTTTTTCATTAATTATTGTACTGAAGGCAAGCGGCAACATTTGCCGCGTACTGTAGCTTTCCCGCAACGAATTCAAATTCGGTTGACTTGTTGACTTTGCTGATTTCACCATCTGTAGACTTAGCCAAAATCAAACATCTTTTGTATAGGCTTTGAGTGAGTAAGCTTCACTCAATGCCAAAACACTTAGATAGATTTCCTGTCACTAGCCATTGAGTGAGTAAGTTTCACTCAATGCCAAACCACTTAGACAATTTTTCTGTCACTAGGCATTGATTGAGTAAGCTTTACTCAACGCAAAAACACTTAGAAAAGATTTCAGTCATTAGGCGTTGAGTGAGTGACCATCACTAAATGCAAAAGCACTTAGATAGTTTTCTATCATATGGCGTTTAGTGAAGGATCATCACTCGATGCTATTGGACTTAGCCAATTCTCCTGCCAGGGAAGCATTGAGTGTAGCTTCTTCACTCAACACTTTCAGCATCTTTCAATTATATTAACGTGACGTTGAGTGAGTAAGCTTCACTCAACGCTTTTGTCCTTAGACAAAATTATATGCTTTTTATCATAGGGCGTTGAGTGAATAGTCTTCACTCAATGCCTGTGGACTTAGTCAAATATCCACAAAGATTTCTTGTGGCTTAGATTGTCTGAGCAATAATTAACAAATATGATTTTATGGCATTGAGTGAATAGACTTCACTAAATGCATGTGGACTTAGCCACATTTTTGCCTATTTCTTCTTAGGCTTTTACCCCCTTAGTCTATCTCACAGCTTTTTGTTGTATGGTGTTGAGTGAGTATACTTCACACAATGTCAGTGGACTTAGCCACATTTCATCTTGCCAATAGCTTGGCATTGACTATGCATGTTGTACTCACAGCTTTTAGTCATCTGGCGTTGAGTGAGCTTGCTTCACTTAATGCCTGTGGACTTTGATAGATTTTCTATCTTTCCACAAGCTTGCCTAGACATCACATATCCTAGCCACTTAGGCTATCTGTCCAATCCTAGGATATCTGTCCTCAATGTACAGAACTGTCATGCATACAAAGAACTTGTGACACTAGTTAGATCACATCATGTGTATACTATTGTCTATAAGGCCTTCTTCAAATCCAGGGCATTAGGATCAATGCACCCAACAGTATGTCATCTACATACAATATCAGGAAGACAACAATGCTCCCACTAATCCTTTTGTAAATACATGGTTCATCCTCATTCTTAATAAAACCAAACTCTTTGATCATTTCATCAAAACAAAGATTCCAACTTCAAGAAGCCTGTTTTAATCCATAAATGGATCTCTGCAGCTTGTATATTTTAGTGGCTTCACCTGGAGATACAAAACCCTCGAGTTGTGTCATATGCACTTTCTTATGGAGGCTTCTATTTAGGAAAGCCATTTTGACATCCATCTTCCAGATCTCATAGTCATAATACGCAGCAATAACAAGCAGAATTCTTATGGACTTAACCATAGAAATAGGGTAAAAGGTCTCATCATAGTCAACACCATGAATTTGCATGACACCTTTAGCCACTAATCACCCTTTGAATATATGTGCATTCTCATCCATGTCGGTCTTCTTCTTTAAGACCCACTTGTACCTTATGGGTCGTACCCCTTCAGGTGGTTCCACTAAGGCCCAAACATGGTTTGCATACATAGAGTCCATTTCAGATTTCTTAGCCTCAAACCACTTCTCGGAGTCCGATCCACACAAAGCCACTTGGTAGGTTATAGGCTCATCATCATGATCCATAAGAAACACATTACCTATTTGAGACACAAGAAATCCATATCTTTCAGGCTTAAACCTTGGTCTACCAGATCTACGTGGAACTTGTGTTTCTTGAGCAAGTTCTCTAGCTAAAACATCTTGTAGTCCTTGCTCGGGTTCTAATTCTAGTTCATTCACTGTTTGTGGTTCTTGAACTTCTTCAAGTTCTACCCTGATAGTCTTTCTACTTAAGAACTCTTTCTCAAGAAAGACACCAGTCCTCGTGACAAATACTTTGCTCTCAGACAGTAAGTAGAAATAATACCCTTTAGTTTCCTTAGGATACCCTACAAGATAATATTTATCAAACTTAGGTTCCATCTTTTAAGTCATTTGAGGTCTCACATATGCCTTATAGCCCCAAATCTTAATGAAAGACATACTAGGATGCTTCCCAGTCCATATCTCATATGGTGTCTTTAGAACCGTTTTCGTTAGAACATGATTTTGTGTAAAAGCAGCAGTCTTTAAAGCAAAACCACAAAAGGAAATAGACAGATCCGCATGACTCATCATCGATCACACCATGTCTAATAGTGTACGATTCCTACGATCAGACACACCATTATGATTTGACGTTCTGGGTGGAGTGAGTTGTGATACAATACCACACTCTTTCAGATGATCATGAAACTCATGACTTAGGTATTTGCAACCTCGATCAGATCGGAGTGTTTTAACCCTCTTACCCAGCTGGTTCTCTACTTTATTCCTAAACTCTTTGACCTTTTCAAAAGTTTCGGATTTTCACTTCATAAGATACATATATCTGTATCTACTGAAATCATCAGTAAATATAATAAAGAATAAGTACCCACCTCTAGTCATAGAACTCATGGGTCTGCATACATCACTATGTATTACACCCAAGAGATCATCAACCCTATCATTGAAACAAGTGAAAGGGACTTTAGTCATCTTGCCTAATAAACAGGATTCACATCTCTCAAATGATTCATAATCAAATAAGTCCAATAGTCCATCTTTATGGAGCTTGGATATGTGTTTCTCATTTATATGACCCAAATGACAATGCCAAAGGTATGTAGGGTTTGAGTCATTTATTTTTAGTCTTTTAGTATTTTCTACATTATAGATCTGATAGTATAAGTTCAAAACATATAAACCATTAAACATATGGGCTACACCATAACAAACATCATTCATAAAAATTGAACAATAATTGTTCTTAATTATAAATGAAAATCCTTTCATGTCAAGACATGATATGGATATAATGTTTTTAGTTATGGAAGGAACATAATAAGAATTATCAAGTTCTATTACAAGCCCACTAGACAAAGAAAGACGATAAACTCCTGAGGCAACAGCAGCAACTCTTGCTCCATTGCCAATAGCAGGTCCACCTCTCCTTTACTCAACATTCTTCTCCTTCCCAGTTCATGCATATTTATACAAATATGAGAACCACATCTGGTATCCAATACCTAGTATGAAGGACTAGAAAGGTTTATTTATATAACAAAAATACGTGAAGCGGAAGTCATACCTCCCTTTATTTTCTGCAGTCCCTCAATATAAGAAGGACAATTCCTCCTCCAATGACCATCCTTGCCATAGTGGTTGCATTTCCCTTCCTTTGCCAAGCCTTTATTCTTTAGTTCTGAAGACTTGGGCTCAAGAGATTACTTAGGTCCAACCTTCGTGAAACCTGTAGCAAGCCCTTGTCTTTATGCACCATCAGTATGGGGCTAGCAGGCTTGACCTTCTTCATATTGATCTCGGCAGTTCTCAACATGCCTAGGAGCTCAGACAATGTCTTGTCAATTTCATTCATATTATAATTCAAAACAAACTGCTCATAACAATCCGGCAATGATTGCAGGATCAAGTTTGTAGCAAACTCTTGGCCCAGAAGAAAACCTGGTCTTTCAAGGTTCTCTATATACCCAATCATCTTGAGTACGTGAGTACCTACTAGGTCTTGAGCTCCCATCTTACACTGAAACAATACCTTGGTTACATCAAACCTCTCTTGTCGAGCTTGCCCTTGAAACATTTTCTTAAAGTGTTCATCAATCTCCTCACAACACATGTTCTCGTGTTGCTTCTAAAGCTCAGAGCTTATGGTGGCGAGCATGAGGCATTTGACATCCAAGGAGTCATCTTGATACTTCTTATAAGCATCTTTATCAGCTCGGGACACAATCCTGATTGGCTCTTCAGGGGAATCCTCTTCCAAGACATAGAGCGTATGCTCTTGCCTGAGAACAATTCTCAGGTTTTTGTACCAGTCCAAATAATTTGTCCCGCTCAATTTCACCTTCTCAAGAATAGCTTTAAGGGACAGGGTGGAGTGAGATACACTTGCCATGAAAATTCTATAAGTATTTATGCAAAGAAAAACTCAGTACTACATTTCAAAATACATTTTTATTTCAATTAGGACTTTAATTAAAATTATTCTCGCTATTTTAATCAAACTGATAACCCTCAATATTAATTCAGAGAGTTTATGCGAGCTACTATCTTAGTGGACAAGATCCATATTTCACCAACACCATGAGTTAGCTTTGGCTTATATCTCACAATGTTGCTATTTAGGTAGCCAACGCTTGTCGATTTCATCATTATGCAACTCTTGTATGGCTGGTGAATAGCTCTTTGTTCGCATCCATCATATGGTGCATGCTAACCATATGCTTATGGGCACTCAACTTTTGAGGTCAGCCAGTTAAGTTTGACTCGATGTCGCTAGTGGGATATTACAATTATCCGCTTGCACCCTTACCAAGATAGATTAATGCACCTTGCTTTGGCAAGCCCACACTTCATCGATCGAGACAGGAGGAGTGTCATCCATCGGAAGGCATCCAAATACTTAATATTGGATAAGGGACTTTATGATAATTAATTAACACTTAATTATGGTTAACAATTAACCAATGTGCACATCTATAAGAAAAAAACTTACAGCACTCACGATCCAAATACATCCTAGATGTGCACAAGAAAAATCATCAACACTTGACGAAATGGGCTAAATCTGAACATTGCGAACCCTTCTAATCTTCAGATTTACATGCATTGAACATGAGCAACACTAACTCCACTTACACAGTAGACAAGCTCATCTCACTATATGAGATTCAAAATCTAACACACTTGGTTTCACAAACCAACAAGAGAGACGGTTACTAGTAAGAAGAAACAAAGATAGCACAATGAAATCACATGCGTTCTTGGAGGGGTTCTAAGAATATATTTGTCCATTTAGAACACTTCTAAATTTCCAGATCTTCACTCAATAGATTCAGCAACTTCTGAAATAATGATCATCGTGCAACCTCACTCTGATACTACTATCTAGTTTTTCTATACATCATAATAGTTGTGCGCAGCGGAATAGTGAAACAAGAAAACCCAAAAATAAATTGATCTTGCGATGAACATTGATGAAGAAGTAAAGTTATTGTAAATAAAATTTACCTTTGCGGGATTGAGTAATTACTCAACTGAGATGCTCCAAGAAATTCGGCGGACACTAGCGGCTAGAGTTCCAATCATAGAATTATGTCCATACCTCTACAGGTGATCCACACAAATGGGAGAACCCTTAGACTCTTGTCACACAAGATCTATGTTAGAGTAAAGCACTATGCGTCTTCACAGACTAGTAGATCTATAACAGAAGAGGCGGCGATGACGGGCGCCAAAAATGGGCTGAGCGATGACGACGGGATCAGGACTTTCAGAAACAATTTATGTCGGTCTTTTCCTCTGAGGCTTAGCACAGTGCAACACACACACGCTCTCGCTTATCACTCGCACAGTAAAACCTTAAGACATCTTCTATTTATACCCAAAGGAATAAACAGCAGAAAATCATCGCTATCAGCAGACCCGTAATACATGGAATTAATCTCGGCGAATAAACAGTTAACTCGACGAAGTGTCGAGTGGTCATAATGCACACAACGCCAGCACTCAACAAATCAACAATTGACTCAATGAAGCGTCGAGTGGTCTCATCGCACTCAACGTCAGCACTTGACGAATCAACACTTGACTTGATGAAGCATCAAGTTGTCTCAACGCACAACTCGACAAATCAACACTTGACTCGACGAAGCATCGAGTGGTCTCGACACACTCAATGCCTGGCAGTGTAGTCTCAATACACTCAATGCCTGGATGTGTGGTCTCAACACCTAGCAGTGCTTGGTCTTTCACTCATCACATATGAGTAAGACCTACACAATACAATCCTCCAACTTCTCCAAATACTCTTATGTGCGACCCTGTAGGCTCATATTATATTGGTAGTGAGACTACATGTTTGATCATTTCCAAATCACAATGGTAACACCAACTCATTTTTGCGATAGAAATTACTCATCTAGATTAAATCATTCTAATGCAAGATTATCTCCCAAGTAAAAAAATGTGTACGATCTAAACATTATGTAAAACACAAATCATCCATTTGCTAAAAGGAAACCTTAACAATTATCATTATGGCACGTGTTGTCCATGCCTAACAATCTACCATTCTTCCAAGTATACATCAAATAAGAAAATCATCCATCTAAGTGAATATCCAAATAAAAATCATTCACGATCACAAATCAATATTATTCCAAACATATTAAACCCTAAACTACTAACTTGTAAAAATTAGGCATTCAAGATTTAAATTCATTTGACAGATCAAATATTCAAGAGTGAAGTCATGTAATCATAAGAACGAACGCATTAATTGAAGCTCAATGTTTGCAAGAGAGAGATTTCACTACTTGCCTTAAGTAAGACTGAATTCGACGATAATGGCTGGAAAAATTTAGAAACCTTATTTCAGACATGTCTAGCACAATCACTGATGCTATTTTGGGTTAACATAAATCCTTATGCATGCTCATGCAATTAACCTCACAAATCCTAAACATGAGAGGGTTTAGCAATTTACCTCCCTAAAAGTAATAGGAGAGGAGATACCCAAAAGAATTTGATATTTTGCAGTGCTTTGTGATAACTTCCAAAAAAGAAGTTATCTAGCATTATATTCTGATTTAATATTCATCATATTGAGAAAAAAATGAATTAAATAAGTAAAAATATAAGTAAATTTATACTTATTTTATTTATAGTTAATATGTCTAATTGTTCTATGTTTTTTTGCTAGAAATGCTGAAGAAATTGATCTGGAGAAGTAAAACTGGACACATTTTTGGCATGCGCAAGTTGTTGCTATAACCTGAAAAGTTGTTGCAACAACTTCTGGACGGATTTTAAAATCAAAATTCGAATTTTGCGCCAAAATCAAAATTAGAAGGAGACATCTATTGGGAGAGGGCTGCATGTTTTTAAGAGTAGAATTGCAAACCTAAAAGGGAGGGGAAATTTCATTAGAGAGAGGAGATCTAGAGAGCCATCATATTGGAGAAGAAGAAAGAGGCAAGGGTTTGGAGACATCGATAAGAAGGAAGAAAACTTTGAAGTGAGATCTGAATACAATTCCTGCAGCATTTAAACTTATATAATCATGTCTAGTAAGATATTTCTTATTGTGTGGTTTCATCCCTCCATCATGAACTAAATTCCTTGATCTTGTATGTTGAGCGTACTTTGATTTATTGTGATGATGCGATTTTAATGTCTCTTTTGTGATTGTTTAAAGAACTATCTTTGTTGGTTTTATATTTTATTTTGTGGAATCTTTACATTAAGTATTCTTCTTCTAAAATGTGTGACGAGATTCGAGAGAGGAGTTATGTTATTTTAGAGTTGAATCTTTTATTGTGTGTGGAGAGATTCGAGAGAGAAGTCGCGTAAATTTTTAGCCAAATTCCATCTTTATACTATACTTCAAGACTCGAGAGATGAGTGGCGTAAGTGTAGCATAAAGAGAGAAAGAGATTTCATCTTGTGTTAGCAACATTTGTTTGTATGCTTCATGTTATTCTTTTTTTATCTAATTTAGAGATAATTAAGAGAATTAGGGTAAACGTATTTTTGAGATCGATGGATGATGATATCCAATTCCAAATCGTTGCAGGTTAGTGATTTAAACATCTCTTAAAGGTTCACCCTAAAAACTCTTCGCAATAGGCAAAGAAAATCAACGTACAAGATTATTTCTCCAACTTGATAAAAGTATTCCTAAGTAAGCGTATTTAGTCTTATTATTATTTTCTTTTAATTTTCTATTAACAAGTTCACTCTAATTAATCCACTTGAATTTTAAAAAAAAGTAGAGCTAGTACTTGCAAGCGCTAGATTATTCACTTCTCCGTAGGAACAATTTTAACTCACTATATATTACTTGATCTGACATGTGCACTTGCATATAATACGTAAATCTATTTCAGGCGTATCAAGTTTTTGGCGCCATTGCCGGGGAAGTGAAACTAATTTAGTGCTTTATTTCTTGCAATATTAGTTGACCCTGAGTATTTAGAGCACAAGTTTTTTTTATTTTCTAGGATTTATTTTTAGTCATTTTAATCTTATTCATAATCTATTTTTTTAAGAAAAAAATCAAAGTACGCCAAAAAATTTAATTTAATTTTATCTACATCTATTCATAAAAGATGTATACAAATGAGATATGTAAGTAGTGTGGATTGTTTAGTCATACTAGTGATGTTTGTTTTAGGGGGGAGTGCTGAGTATCATTTGTACCTCGCAAAACACAAAGAATATAAATCTTTAGGTCCCCAATATTGTGTGACAAATCAATATAATCTTGTGTCCCCGCGACAAATAGTTTCACAAAGTTATTACTCGACCCCTTGGTTGTCAAGAAGAAATGTTAGGAGGTCTTTATTTTGTCATAGTATATTGAACGCTTTGAAAGATTATGTTGCATTTCAGCACAAAAGAGAATAGAATAACAAACCTAAAATTCAAATCATCCCATCATCTTCACATTTTGGCATTCCTTATGTTTCTGATGATATATATGCATTGCCGCCTCTTCTACAGGGGAGTATTGCAGTTATATCCATCATGCTCATTAATGATTTGTGAGACGACGTCATAGAGGTGCCTTTCCTTACACATACATCATAAAATTTGGATTCACCCATGGAGAAACCAACCTATATATTCTCTGATAATACTATCAACATGGTTCCTCTACCTCCATTGTAAGAATTTTCTACACATAGTTTTTCGATCATGTCGAAGATATTGTGCTTGGGGATAATCCTGAATTTGAGGCAACGCTAAAGTTGGACGAAGATATTCTCTCCAATAGGGAGAATGATTCTTTGGAACACGACAACACATTAAGGTGGGATAAAGAGGATATTCTTTATGATGAGGAGGTTTACACTTCATCATTGGATGAGACGGTCCGAGTCGCCACCTAGACCCTTGAGTTCTTGGGTCCCCCTTGCTACGATGCTTACGATACCAACAACGATCAATCTTTGGAGCCTACTAGGAGTGAAACTGGGATCACTCCTATAATTACAAATTATTTATGTGTTTCTTCTATTTTGTTTCACGACCACCCTTCTTTACTTGATCATGTACAGGAGGATTCAGTAGTGGAAAATATTTTGGAAGTTGAATATGATCATTCCATTACTGATCCATCTTTATTTTCTTTTCATGATGATATTAATGCATCCCTGCAAGAATTTGAATTTATTGACCCGTATTTGAGTAATGCTAAAAATCAATTCTAGAAGGGGAATTATGTTGTAGTGAAAAAATTCATTCATTATTCTACCATACTGTCACCACTCATGTTTTTCTTGAAGTATTGGGTGCAATTAAGCAAGAGATATTCATATGTTGATAGAATGATGGAAGATAAAAAGAAATCAAAAAATAAAGAGATTTGGGGATGGAGGAATGACCATCCTTCCTACCACTACTATTGGGTCTCTAGGCCCTTCACTTTTATATTTAGCTATTATTGTAAAGTATCCTATAACTAATCTTGCTGTTGTGAAAAAGTAATAATTAGGAGTTTTAGTTGTTTGCTTATTTAGTACCTATGTTTTAGAATAATAATGCTACTGGGAGACAACCAAGATTTGTGTCATGTTTCCTTTTTTTTTGCTCAGTTGTTTTTTTTGTTTTAGTTTACCCTTAGATTTTAATTTTTTTTGGAGCTCACCACTGTCGGTACACTTCATTTGAACTTAGCAGCTGAATCTTTGATTGCATTTTGCCTTCTATGTATGAAAAGGAAGGGATGAAAAAATGCTTTGAATTACAGATTTAAGGGGAGTATTTAATTTTAGTTTTTTAATTTTCATTGACCAAATGGTCCCTCATTCTAATAAGTAAAAAAATCCATGCTTAAAAATAATATCTTTACTAGGGGCTAGCAAAAAGCATAACTGTGGAGGTGGTGTCTGTATAACCCCTGCCACTTGGATGAAGAATAATTTATTTAATGATGAATTTAATGATCTTAATTCTACTTTAAATTAATCAATATGTATTCTATTTATTCAATAATAATTAATTGGTACTGCTAAACAATCCAAATAGTTCAATCAATGAATTTGAAGTTAGTAAGATTTTTTGGAGAAAAGCATTTATTTTATGCACAAAAGTTTTTGTTTACTCCCAAGACAATGTTTGATATTGACTTCTAAAAATAACGGGGAGGGGAGAGCAAAAACTAAGTCAACGATGAAGCCAAGACATGAGCTTAGGTAGTATTCCATTTTGATCATCCACTAAAATATTTGAGCTTGAACTTTTTCATATATAATATTCCATGCTTAAATATCATTTGTTCCTACCATTTGTACCTTAGTAAGTTAGCAATTTATGGGTGTCAAATTTCTCTTAAAATTGTTGAATTTCATAGTGATATGTGGCCTAGGTATATGTCTACATACTTGGAATGATCCCAACTATGATAAAAAAAAGAGAAAGAAAAAAATTGACATAGTGATATGCGGTCTAGGTATGTGAAAACATACTTGGAATGATCCCAACTATGAGAAAAAAATAAAGAGAAAAAATGGTTGAAACATCATAGTGATACGTGGCCTAGGAATGTCCACTTACAATTGGAATGATCCCTACTATGAAAAGAATATATTTAAAAAATATATGTTAATAGAACCCATAATATGATGAATCATTAAGATTACTAACTATAGAATGTAATTCTATTATCAAAGTTATCCATAAATTCCGAGTCAAGCCAAAGACAATCCAACTTTCTATTGAACTACTAACTCTTGTGGAGGTTAAATCGTAGACTTGGCTTATTCTTATCATTTTCAATAAATGTGGAGGCTCAATACAAAACTTTGTATGAGAGTAAATTACTTTTAAAGGAAAAAACACGCACGACACTAAGATACTTGTTTGAGCTTTATCTTCTACCTAACTAATGAATTTGTGAATGTTTGAGCTCTTATTGATTAGTAAGCTTATCAGTTGAGTAAAATGAATTTCTTAAGTATGATTTGATTAATTTGCTTTTTAAAAAAAGATCATTTGAGTACACATCTTGTTATTATTTCTTCACGCATCCTATTATTAAGAAATATTTTTATTAGGGGCTAGCAATAGTTTATGTGTGGAGGTGTGATAACTTCCAAAAAAAAGTTATTTAGTGCTTTATTCTTATTTAATATTCATCATATTGATAAAAAAAATGAATTAAATAAGTAAAAATATAAGTAAATTCATATTTATTTTATTTTTGGTTAATATGTCTAATTTTCCAATGTTTTCTTGCTTGAAATACCAAAGAAATCGATCCGGAGAAGTAAAGCTAGACTCATTGTTAGCCTGCGCAGGTTGTTGCAATAACCTACAAAAGTTGTTGCAATAACTTCTAGACGGATTTTGAATTCAAAATTCAAATTTTGCGCCAAAATCAAAAATGGAGGGAGGCATCTATTGGAAGAGGACTGTACGTTTTAAGAGGAAAATCTCATACCTAAAAGGGAGGGGAAAATTCATTAGAGAGAGGAGATCTAGAGAGCCATCATCTTGGAGAAGGAGAAAGAGACTAGGGTTTGGAGACGCTGGAAAGAAGGAAGAAGGCTTTGAAGCGAGATCTGAATACAAATTCCTACAGCGTTTAAACTTCTATAATCATGTCTACTAAGATCTTTCTTGTTGTATGGTTTCATCCCTCCATCATGAACTAAATTCTTTGTCTTGTATGTTAAGAGCACTTTGATTTATTGTGATGATGCGATTTTAATTTCTCTTTTGTGATTGTTTGAAGAACTATCTTTGTGGTTTTATATTTTATTTTGTATAATCTTTCGATTAAGTATTCTTCTTCTAAATTGCGTGGCGAGATTCGAAAGAGGAGTTACGTTATTTTAGAGTTGAATCCTTTATTGTGCGCTGTAAGATTCGAGAGAGGAGTCGCATAAATCTTTAGCCAAATTCCATCTTTTTACTGCGTTGTAAGATTCAAAAGAGGAGTGGCGTAAGCGTAGCATAAATATCAAAATAGCATAGAGAGATAAAGAGATTTCTTCTTGTGTTAGCAACATTAGTTTGTATGCTTCATGTTATTCTTTTTTTACCTAATTTAGAGATAACTAGGAGAATTAGGATAAACGGATTTCTAAGATCGAGAGAAGATGAAATCTAATTTCAAATCATTATAGGATAGTGATTAAAACATTGCATGAAGGTTCACCCTAAAAACTCTTCACAATAGACAAAGGAAATTAACGTATAAGACTATTTCTCCAACTTGATAAAAGTAATCCTAAGTAAGCGTATTTAGTCTTATTATTTTTTCTTTTAATTTTCCATTAACAAGTTCACTCTAATTAATCTGCTTGAATTTAAACAAAAGGTAGTGTTAGTACTTGCAAGCGCTAGATTAGTCACTTCTCCGTGGGAACGATCTTAACTCACTATATTTTACTTGATCTAACGTGTGCACTTATGTATTATAAGTAAATCTATTTCAGGCATATCACTTTGGCAAGGTAAACATTAAATCAAAAGGGATTTTGAACTATCAAACTGATAGATTCGATGAACGACACTGAGGATCAAAAATAATTTATGGTTAGATGATTATGGGATTTAAATAAATATGGAGCACAGTATTTACGCAATCTAGAGCATAGAAATTTATAAAAACAATTAAGAAAAAACTGAACAAAGGGCTAAGAGGAAGGTTCTTACCTAAAGAAGCCAAATCCAAGATCAAGGAGGAGAGGGAAGGAAACCCTAGTTTTTCCTCCTTCAACTATCATCCAAAATGATGAGGAAGAGGGAAAAATGACTATTGGACTGAGGAAGATGGGAAAGAAAAGCTGATGTTAGCCTTTGGAGAGGAAGAAGTTGTTTTCGGCCCCCTTTGGAGGAGAAGAAGTTGCTGTCGTCCCCTTTTGGAGGAGAAAAAACTGGATGTTACGGCTTGAGGAGGAGGCAGAGTATCCATCGGCCTAAGGGAGAGGAAGAGGCATCAGCAATGGGAGGAGTAGTAGTAGGGGTTACGGGATATTAGAGTGATGATCAGGAGTGGAAAAATTGACGAGGCATGCAGGATGCGTGAACAACATTATCGGGGGGCATGAGAGCTGGAGACGGGAGCATCAAATAGTTTAATTAGGGCGGGGGCTGCTCGGTAGGGTATTAGAGGGAATTATTGGGAATATTTCCCTCAATATTCCCTAGACTTGATTTGAAGAGGCCTCACCCACGACACTAAGAGCATAGTTGTATTTGATGTTGTTTAAGCTCATCATGTGCAGGATGTTCCTTGGAACAAGGTTAGACATGTTGTCTAAGTGATGGTGACAGGTGGTCACAAGGTAAGGCTGGTGGAGAGACAGAAAATCTATCTAAGTCCACAGGAGTTGAGTGAAATAAGCTCACTCAATGCCAGATGCAAAGAGATGTCCACAGGCATTGAGTCAAGCAAACTGACTCAACACCAGAGGCAAAGATGTGGTTCAAGTCCACAGGCGTTGAGTGAAGCAAGCTCACTCAACTCCAGATGCCAAAAAAGTGCTGAAAAAGACAAGTCAGTCAAAGCCTGACTATTTGCAAGGCAAAAAAAGTGTCCAAGTCCACATGCATTGAGTGAAGGCAGTTCACTCAACGCCATACTACAAAAAGCGTTGAGTAAGGCTTAGATAGTCAAAGCTTTGTCTTTGATTGTAGAGAAATCTGGCTAAGTCAAAAAGCATCGAGTGATGAAGGCTCACTCGACGCCTAAGCAGTTAAGAATACAAAAATCTAGATGGCATTGAGTGATGAAGGCTCACCTAATGTCAGATAAGAAAGCATCGTGTTCACTAGAAGCTCAAGGAAAGAATAGACAAAAAATTTGTCTAAGTGTTTTGGCGTTGAGTCAAGCCTACTCACTCAACGCCAAGTGACAGAAAATCTGTATAAGTGTTTTGGCATTGAGTCAAGCTTACTCACTCAATGCCTAGTGACAAAAAATCTTTCTAAGTGTTTTGTTATTGAGTCAAGCTTACTCACTCAACGCCTAGTGACAGAAAATCTGTCTAAGTGTTGTGGCATTGAGTCAAGCTTACTCACTCAACACCTAGTAACAAAAATCTGTCTGAGTGTTTTGGCATTGAGTGAAGCTTGTTCACTCAATTCCTATACTAATGTTCTTGAATTTTGACTAAGTCCACAGATACTGACATCAGAAAAAGTCAAAAAATCAACAAAATTCAAAATAAGGCGGGATGGCTACAGTACACGACAAACGGCGTTGTAGGCCTATAAGAGGACTTATGGTTGTTAAAATAAAAGTGCAGCTATCAAATTCAATGGGGCACACTGGTCAAAATAGTCGGTTATCGGCGGAATAGAAAAGGCTGAGTTTTGAATGAAGAGATTAACCTTTCAGGATACCGCTACACTTCATTTTCTTCCTCAGCCATTGTTGTAGAGCTAGAAGGAGAAGTTTAATATTCTGATCTGAGAGTTCAACTAGTTTGCTATTGTAATTAATATACTCAATAGTAAGATCAGAGATATTCTCTGAGGAAGTTGAAGCAGCCAAGGCCTAAGCCAAGTTGTAGCTGATCTGAAAGCCATTAAGAGATAGCTGTTGAGAGCAACACATTCAACAGCAAGATCAAAGAAATTCTCTGAGTAAACTGAAGCAACAGGTTGTTACCCTAGCTATAGTAATTGGAAGATAATCAAAGTTAGTTGTTGTCATCTCCACCGTCAAGAGCAGTTCAGAGTAAATCTCTGAGAGAGAAGGTACAACAAAGGATAACCTTAGCTGCAGGCACTTCACAATTCCAGCTATACAGTTCTACATAACATTTTCTGGAGGTTGTGAAGAAGAAGTTAGGACTGAGCTTCTGGTTCAGTCCAGGAAGGAAATAAGAAGCAGAGCAGGCTTCTATAAGCTATATCCAGCACAAGCATCTGCTTATTGAGTTCTTCACTTGTTTCTGAGAAGAAGATATGGCTGAGTATTTGTCAGTTCAGGAAGCAGTAGACTCAGGGAATATATTCCTGGAGTCAAAGTTGGGCTGAGTTTATCTGAGTCCAGGAAGGTTGGCATAGAAAAATTTCTCTTGTGTCAAATCAACTCAACAACCCACTTCTATTCTATAGGATCCTTTTGGATCTGAGTTATAGGGCAAATTTGCCTGAGAGTAAGATCCAGTTGTGGATCTAAGATAGGGCTATTTAGCCTGAGCTAGGATTTTGTTGAGAATCTGAGGTAGGGTATGTGTGCCTGAGGTAGGGCTTTGGCCTGAGAGTAGGTTCCAGTTTAGATCTTAGGTAGGGCTTTTGAGCCTTAGGTAGGAGAGTCATTCTCTCTGAGTTGTAGGGAACTTGTGCCTAAGTTGTAGGATCCTTTGGATCTGAGGTAGGGCCTTTGTGCCTGAGCTATAGGAGAGTCATTCTCTCTGAGGTAGGGTTGTCCTCCCAGCCTGAGTTATAGGGTCTTTGGGACTGAGGTAGGTGATCATTGGATCACTGAGTTATAGGGCCTTGTGCCTGAGCTGTAAGTCTTGGAGTAGACTGAGTGGTCATATGGGATCGTGTTGTAAGGTCTTAGGAGCTGAGTTTTGATAAGTGTCTTGTCTAACAATCTGTTCGAAAGGTAGAAGGGAAAGTGGACGTACCCATAATCTGGGGAATCTCAATAAATTCTGTGTGTGTTTCTTGTGTTATTTCTTTATTGCAGGTTGTATGTGTCTTGAAAGAAGAAAACCACTAACTCGCATAGCACTCAAGGAAAGAAAATTAAAGATAGTCACAAGAGACTAAGAAACTTATTCACCCCCCCCCCCACCCTCTAGGTGATTTAGCTATCCTTAAAATTAAAGACTTTCAGAAATATAACCTAATGTTTTATTTACAAAGAATGTCACTCCAAAAAATTAATTAAATTAAATCCTTTTTAATGGATTATTACATTTTTCCCCACTAAGGAAGCTTCGTCCAAAATTTTTTGAGGATTCCTTGAATAATGGTTCCTCCTATGGCAAAGATTCATTGATATTCATTCAAACAAGATTTGTAAACTAAAGTATGGAAGCTAACTATAAATATAATAGAATAAAAAAGAGAACAAGTTTGGATACATACCAAGATCAAGAGAAAATTTATGGATACTTGATACACATATTAGTTTCAAGTTCCCAAATGTACTACTCGAAGTTTCCATGTATTTAAAGTACACTTGCCATAGGAAAGAGTTTTTTTTTACTTCAAAGCTTGTGTTCTTGATAATCCATGATCTTAGAGAGTTCGACTGGATATGAAAAATTGGCTTCAGAAATCACATGAAAATTGGATCGTGTGACCAACCATAGAGGGGGGTGAATAAGGTTTTATACATTAATTAAAAATTCGAAATATTTTGGTCCAGGAAAACTAGTTCTGGGAGCTACCACAGAGCGCTACCTTATTAGTGCATGGCGGTAGGTCACAGACCTCATTTTCCTGGACAAATTTCTCCTTGGAGAAATACACCCCCATCAGAGATCCACCGAAGAACAACCAGGAAGTTATACGCAGGAACAAAAACACAAATAATTTCATTCAACCAACAACAAAAAGTGTTTTACAATTACAAAAGTTCGATCTCCGTGATGCCAGAGATTGGAGGCGGTGAATAAAGAAACTCTTTTTGTTTTCTATACCGACCCACTACCCGAACCGGTTGTCTCTCTCCCTTTTCCATCCAAGAAAGGTCTTTGAGCCGGCTATTCACCTTCATGCAAGGAAATGTATTAGAGCCCCCGCTAGATCATCGGATCTAGACATCCCTTACCCAAGACGATTTATCATGGAATCCTCCCAGGATTCCGACGACCTTCACCGGTTGATTTCTCTCGCCACAAGAACGAAGAAAAGATAAAAGTACAAAATGATTAAAGAAGAGTTAAGATAGAATCTCCCTCAAGATGTTTCCTCCGTTTAGCGATGAATGGCTGATGCTAACAATCTTCATTTGGTTGCAACCGATCAAATCCTCGTAGTCATTGAAATCTTTGGCTCGCAAGAGATCTTCATGCACGAACGAGAGGGAGGAAATTTTCTCTTTCTTCGACGGAGACGGTGTTTCGGTGCTCCAGAGGCGGCACATAAACCCTAGGCTTGAGAATAGGTGTCTCATTTTCTCTGTAACGAATAACAAAACCTTTTATATGTTTTTCAAAATTGGCTACCGCCGGCGGTAGAACTAGCGCTCGGCGGTAGGTCGACGCGCTTGATGGTTAGAGCTATCATGGAAATTTGGAAAAATATTAAAAGAGAATATTTTCCACTTTTTCGTGCTACCGTTACGCGGTACCAAGCTATTGCTCGGCTGTAGATCTGTCTCAATACCAGTTGAGTGAGCTAACACAGTGTAGTATCAAGCTATCTCCCGGCAGTAGCTCTGTCTCGACGCTCGTTGAGTGAGCTAGCGCTACGCGATATCTAGCTATCACTCGGCAGTTTCTCTGTCTCGACACCTCCGACTTGACAAGCGTTGAGTGAGCTAGTGTGAGCAGTAGAGTAGGCATGAGGCGATAGCAACCCGAGCGCCATGTCAATTTTATTTAGGCTATCGCGCGGCGGTAATGGCTACGGCGCGGCGGTAACGGCTATCGTGCGGAAATAACGCCTACAACGCGGTGGTAGGTGCAGAGGAGAGTTTCTCGCTTCGCTTAAACCTACAAACCTACACACTATACCAAACGCAAGATGTGATCAAATACAACATGGGAATTGATATTATAAAACTAAGTAAATGTGAACCGTCAGCTCCAACAAACTCCTCCTTTTGATAATATCAAATCCGGTTCTTGAGATATAATAATTGAGATGTATGACATAGTGCAATACGAGATAAGCTCTAGATAGTCAAGTTTCAGGATACTAGAAACTCCTCCTACACATGCACTCCCCCTATATACGTGCCCTACTTGCCTCCCCCCTAACCACATGCACACAATTCAATAAGCTCCCCTTATATGTGATCTCGCTAGCTCATGACTCATGAACATTATTTTCTCCCCCTTTTGATATTATCAAAAGGGTGGGCTAGAGCGAAAATCAATGATACGCATGTACGGAACAAGGAATGCAGTCAAAATAAGCGTGATAAAAGCAAAAAATGCATGTGATAAAGTAAATCTAGAAGCAAACACAATAGGGGTGACCGAACATACATCAGAGAGAATAATGCATACAGGTCAAATATACGAGCGGAGTACGCAGAAGCAAACCATATGAGTTTGTACAGTAGAAAGAATCGGACAACACAGGTGAAACTTATTACACAACTGTTTGGAGTACAATGCTAAGATATTTATATAGTTAACACATTGGAACATTGCAAATGTAAAGAATAGAAATCGTGTACTAGTACCTATGTGCAATAGACATATAATGTATTTTCAATCAAATTCTTATGCATGGAAGCGTTAGATAGAACAATGGCATATGTATGTGTAACATGATAATAGAAAACATCAAGTAGAACTGACATTTAATACATATTTTATCTCAGTAATTCACTATGTTATCACGAGAGAAATAAAGTGAAAAATCACGTCACGTGTCTATCTACTGCATACACAAACTAGATTAAGGGGTACTACACTTAAGGTTTAGTCTTTGCACAAGATCGAAACAATTCGTTTAACCAAGGTGTTCAATGAAGTCTTATCAAGAGGAGTGAGTAGTACTTGGGGGGTATCCTTGACATATTAGTTGATATCATGCATAGTTTTTTTTGTGCTATCATTATTATAACATTCATTTCAAGAACCCTGAATCAATCAAAATTTACTCACATAGATAGATGCACTTTAACTTGCATACAAAAGACATGATCACTAGAGATTTTGCCCAAAGTTCTAACTTTTGTATAAGCACATGTATATTGTGACATTGATTATTCAAGTTATTACTAATGTATTAGACACAATATCATGAGTTCTAACATGTACATATAATTTCTACATGAGTGCTCCATCTAGGGATGTGTGAATAGTGTAAAGTCATTACGCTACCTAAATCCACACACATACCTAGAGGCATATTCAACATACACTAATATGTCTAGTCGCACTCAGTAGCTAAACACCTATAGATTTGACACATTATGACATAGGTAGACAATGGTCACACTACAAGAAAACTTACATTTAGTGACAAAAACTTAATGACAACATAAATTCCGTCACTAAAAACAACTCTTTAGTGATGAAATATAGTTCGTCACTAAAGACACGTCTTTGGTGGAAAAATAAATATTTGGTCACTTAAGACATATCTTTGGTGACTAAATATAAGTTTTATCACTAAAAGTAAATTTTTAAAAATATTTAGTGAAAAAAATAAGATAGTCATTAAATTATTTATTTAGTGACCAATAACTTTTGTCACTAATCATTAAAATTATATAAATAAAATATAGGATAAATATCAAATACGGGCGTACAGACAGATCATTTTGGGGGTCAAGATGATTTCAAATCGAAAAGTGATCAACAAGAATTTTGTAGATCTCGGTGAGATGAATACCTTTCATGGTGATCACTTTTTAATTTGGAGCCATTTTGACCTTCGATTTGGGCCTCGAAATATGGGGCGGCGCACGCTTTACTGTAGCAGTCTCGCTACCCCAGATTTCGAGGCCCAAATTGAAGGTCAAGACGGATTCAAATCAAAAAGTGATCAACATAAAATTTGTTCGTCTCGCCGAAATCTACAACTTTTATGTTGATCATTTTTCGATATAAAGCCTCCTTAACTCTTTCCCGTACGCCTGCACTAGAGTAGTCCCCATAATTTATATTATGCAAATTATAAATTAGATCTTTTATTTTTACATGTGCAAAAAACTTATATTTAATATCTACTATACTTTTAATTTAAATCGTTCAATAATAATCAATATTTAATCTAAACTCTTAAAATCCCATCACATTTCCCTAAACAATAAAAACTCGAAACTCTCAATCCCCATTTTTCATCCACTCCCGCCTGCCAAATCCTCCTCCCAACACGACTCCACCTCTTTACGTCACGGCATCCTACAACGGAAAGAAGCCGCCGTACCACCATGCTTCTCCCCTTTGTTCCTTCAACGATCCTTTTCTCATCCGCTTCAATCTTTGACGTTACACGCTCAGGCGCTCTCTTGCTACTCTACCATCGAGTGCACAATGGGAGAAGGATGGAGACACGACTTTTTGGACGGATCTTCGGCGAGGTTTCCATTTCCTGTAATAGATCCAACCATACATCCTATATGTTCAATCTCTCTGGGAGATCTATCTATGGATCCCCTAAGATCGGCTGATCTATCTCTGCATCGCCTTAGGACAGCAGGATAGCCTACGAGTCTTCCATTTTACCCAAGATCCGTTATTTAACTTATGGATCGGTGACATCTTCATCCCCTATCCCATTGCATTTCCCTATTTAAAGGTATTATTTATATATGTTCTGCTTTAAACCAACAATCACATTTTTTGCTTGAATTCTTTTGCGAATGACTTTGTTCCTTTTACTAAGAAAACCTACTTCTACCACAGACTTTATGAACAGTAGAATCATTAATCTCAAATAGTTTTTAATGTCTTCTCATGTTTGTTCAACATTAAAGTTCAATAATCTTCTTAAGGACTTCAATTACAGATCCAAAACCCTTGGGAAAAGTAATGGGAACATTAGTGGCATTGATCATTTCTCATGAATGTTTCCAAAAAAATTCCCGGTCCAGTCTTGAATAATCTTCTTAGTATTATTGAGTATTTATTACAGAAACTTTGGACTTTTAGTGACTTTACTTCAAGCACAAATTGAATATGAATGGGATACTTATCAGACTGATCTCTTTGGAGATTGATTTAGTTGTGGACGCTTTGTAGCACTATAAAGATACGTCGGAGGAGGTCACTCACAGATCTGATTTTTCACTTTAATTGAAGGTGATTTTAACTCCTTTTTATGCACTCTTTCAGATTTTGTAGAAGTTTTTGTGTTGTTTTAATTCTGGATCATCAACAAATTTGGATGTTGAAGTTATCGAACTTGCATGCTGCAATTTTTCGCACTTTGTTTGTTTAAATTATTGAACATGTTTGCTAAAATGATCCGAACCCATGTGCTGAAACTATTGAATCTGTATGTTGTTTTACTGAAATACGGAGACCTATAATCTAAATTTCTGAATCCTCTCAGCTGTACGCATTTTACTTATATAGATGGAACCAATTGTCAGGTATCCCCCTGTGGAAGTGAAACCACCAATTATTCAGTTTGCGGTGAAATTGACTAGATTAGTTATGGCTAGTCATTGAACCCTTTTTTTCTTTTTAGTGTCAAAGACTTCTCTTTAACCAAATACATGTATATGGCTTGTTATACCCAAATCAAGGATGGTCGTCATAGTAGCTTAGTTAGATGTTTTTATATATTTATATTTTTTCTTAAACACACCGAGTGTCATGCCCTAGAGTTATCAGTGATAAGTTTATAGCAGCGGCGTGGTTATGCATGTGAAAAGAGGTGAGTGTACTTTTGATGTCACTCTGTTTGGATATATAGTTCAGAATGCACGATATAGGTTGAAGCAGTATTATGGTGCACTAGAAACTTGATGGATATTTTCTCTACGCTAACGCGTGTTTCCAATTGATGAGGCAAGTATACCTATCGTTTAGAGTATAGAATCAAGTGTCGTATATTGACTCGAGGCTGTTGAGTATTTGTACTCACAAGAAAGAGCTATTATCTTATCGAAAAAAAAATTGGTTTTTGTTTAAAAACGGAAAAAGAAAAACTAAGCGTCAAACTAAGAAAGAGAAATACGATTTGGGGAAGCTTGCACTTGATCTAGAATCCCCTTAGACTAAAATAAATCTTCTTGAAAAATAAATAAATGCAAGTTCTTATCTTCTCGCTCGACCGTGGAGGTTCCTAGAGTACAAAAGCGTCTCAGTCGAGCTCATGCTTCTGACTAACCTTAGGTTGATCGATTAAGACCTTTCAGCCAGTCGAAACCCCTAAGCTTGCTTTAGGCGGTGAACCCCTCTATTGGATTTGACTCCAATCCGGAAGATTTACGTCGTCCTCTCTCGAGGAGTGCATTCAACTCCTTTTATCTTTGAGTGGTCTCCTCGTATCTGCAACCTCTCGGTCATTTAGGATACGGATCTTAGATCAAAACTCATATCCGCGTAATATGAATTCGATGAAATAAAAATCAAAGATAAATCGTAGCGCGTAAAAATTAAGAACAAGACATTTGATAAAAGAAGGAGAAGATTTTATTTTATTCCAAGGTTCATCATGATCAAGTGCTAAAAGAAAATTAGCTACTCATCATGATTAGGGAATTACAAAATAAAGTAGAAAGAGACATGATGAAAATAAAAGCTAGTAGAATTAAAAGTAACAATAATAGTAATCTATACTAGTAATGGAAAATATAATAAAAGAAAACAAAAAATTACAAGACTCCAACTCCCAAAATTCGACTCCTTAGCATCTGAAGCTGTTTGGAATTTATAGGAAAAATTTCTGTTTGGTCACGCCCTAGGTCATGCCAGTGACTTAGGGCGTGTCAGGCTCGGAACCGTCATCTTGAAACCCTGTGAACGTCGGAGGAGAAACCGCCAAAATCTGTTAACTGACGGGTCATGCCCCTAGGTCACGCCCGTGACCTAGGGCGTGTCAAGGCTGTTTCTTGAAAATGGCGGGAAGCTGAAAACGGCGGGAGTAAAAGTGTTCTTCAAGGAGGCGTGTCAAGCTGGAATGGCTTCTGGCGGCAACGGCTCGAACTGCGGAGTAATTAACTGGAAATGCCCGTGACACGCCCTGGGTCACGCCCGTGCCCCAGGCGTGTGAATTTAATCTTACGTGGCAAGTGGCTCTACGGTCATTCCTCAGCTAGGATGCCCCGTGTAAACGGTACACGGGTGTGTCATGGTTCAATACAGGCGTGTCTGAGCCGGTCGACGATCTTCAGGCGCGGGTCGGCGATAGTCAGCAACAGATTGGATTTTTGCGTGTCACGCCCAGGTAGGGCGTGTCAAAGGGCGTGCCTAGGCCAGAAAAATGGAAAAAGTCAATTTTGCTCCAAATAGTCTGTAGATCAGCCCTGCAAGATTAAAAATTATTTTATTAGATTAATTAAATATAAAATATAAAAACTACTTATTATAAACTTAATATTATAAAAGTAATATAATATCTAACTATTTAATAAGAAAATTGCATAATAAAAATAGGAAATAATTAGAGTTATCAAATACCCCCATACTTATCCGTTTGCTAGTCCCGAGCAAACAACTTCCTATAGGGAGTAGAAAAATTTTAAATGCTAGAAAAGAAAATTGAACCTAAGGAATAAAATGCGAAGTCTTATGCCTATGCTTGTAGATATTTTTGTAGAAAAACTTACTCAACATACAAATTAGGTTTTTATTTTCCTTAAATACGTTTTCACTATTCTTTCTCGATGTCTAGAACTTGCCCTCTAACTATTCTCAAGACCTTGCATAAGTTAGACTAATTAGCATAAATATGATTTAGGCACTTCTTTTGATCTGTTTGAGCTTTTGTACCCGCACCTAAAATTTTACCTTTGTTTAGTCATTTTGAGCTTATTACCCTTTTTTTTGTTTTAGCTCCACCAAGCATTTTACCAAAGCCTAAAAAGCAACCTAATTACACACCTAAGACCGAGCTTGAACATAGTTAATAAAACATGCTTTGTGATTTATTAGGAGTCTTTTATTTTTGGTGGCTCTTTTCTTATAAAATAAAAAGTTGATTTATTTTTCTTTCCTCTTCAAAATAAAATAAAGAAAAGAAAAAATTTATTAAGAAAAAGATTTAAGAGGTAGAAAAAATTCAACATGACGAGAGAGTTGAAAAAAATAAGAAAAAATAACAAAAGGATTAGGAATTTGGCTACGTTCTTAAAGTCATAACAAATTTTTATGTAAAAGCTCTCTCTAGGTTTTGGTGTGACTAGCCACCATTTTTATATTTTACCATCCTCACCAAAAACCTAAGCCTACATTTAACTTAATTAAGTCCTATTGATTTATGTTTTTAAGTTAAACTAGTGCCGTGGCGAGAGTGTGAAAGGGCAAGCCAATGACCATCGAGAAAGAATACCTCTCTTTTGGTCCGTGAAATATCTCTCTAGCAAACTTCTACTTACTCACCTAAATTATTTTAAAGTTTTACCGGTTTTCAAAGTTAAAGTAAAATAAAACATTTTCACGCATTTAGAAAAATTAAAATCTAATTATATGCTGAATATTTAAATCTACATAAAATTCTACTTACACGTGCACTTGAATAGAAACACAGCATAGCCAACAGTTCTACTCCAAAATTCAACGTTCAATTAAAACATTAAAATTCTCTAAACACTATAAAAAAGTTGAATTACTAGGAATTTTGCATGTGAACAAATATAGAAATAATGACTTCTCTAATTAAAAATTAAACCTAATTTTTTTGTTATTTCTTAAACTTCCCGAGGTATACCCTGTGAAGGGCTCTCACCGGTACTAGGAGGTAAGATGGGGTGATATCCCAAACATCCCTTTCTAAGAAATTTAATTTTCAATTTTCAATTTTTTTTTGTTTTTGTAATTTTTGAAAAACAAAATTTTAAGAAAAAAAAAATTGAGTTTTAAAAAAAAAAATTTTGAACAATTTTTTGTGGTTTTTGTTTTAATAATTTTTTTGAAACATTTTGTATGTTTTGCTTGAGAAATATCCCTCCCCCATACTTAAGCAATACATTGTCCCCAATGTAAAAAATAAAGGAAAGAAAGGAAAAGAGACTTCCCTGGAAATGCAAGCCAGCATAAAAAAGATACCTTTAAAAGAGGAGTAAAGCAAAACATAATATTTTATAGATTTTTTGGATTTTTTTTCATAATAAAACAACTACATGAAAATAAAACAAAGATACAGATACAGAGAGGTGACCCTCTACAGGTCTAAAGAAATGAAAAGGCAGCTACTCCTGGTCAGAAGCGTCCTCATGCTCCTGATAGAAAGTCTGCATGTTTGCGAACTCGCGGGTAATATGCGTCATGGAAGAAGCATGGTTTCGCTCGAGCACGGTAAAGCGTGCGTCAAAAGAAGCGAAGCGACCGTCAAAATGGGTTTGCATCTGGTCTATGCGAGTATGTAGCAATCCAAATTACTGGTCACAATAATTTGGAGGATCGGGCGCTGGAGCAGAGTGCAGCGGTGGTGGCGGAATTTGGGGGGAATTATGAGTATCGCTTGGACCGGCACCATGATCAAGATAAAGATCCCCTCCACCAACTAACGGGGGAATAGCCTCAAACTCGTCGTCGCGTCGGCGAGCTAAACCAAGAGCCTGAAGGGTCGGGAACTGAAGAGGCTGCGGCGTTTGCATGCAAGTGAGTCGCGGAAGAGCAGCCCACACGCCGTACTGCTTGGGGAGGAAAGTGATGAAATTCCCGCCGTGCACCGCTCCTAATCTCACATTTTTGGCCTGGTGCCGAAAGAAAATGGCGAGCATGTAACCAAGGTTGAGTGGGACCCGGTAAAACATACTATATAAGTATAGTAAGTCCGCCCGAGTCACCACGCCGTGGCTATCGCCGCGTCCGGAAAGAGTGAAAGTGAGAAGGTTGTGTAGAATGCGCAAAGCGGGGGAGATGAGGTGGCTACCCTTGGATTTCTTTGGGGTGTAGGGGGCGACATCATTACTAATTTCCGACCAAAAAGTGAGGAGGTTGAAGTCAGGAGGGAAATCAGTTTTTAGGTCGAGGTAGGCGGGGGAAATGGAAAAGGCCTCCGAGCAAAAGCCCATGGCGACATTGAGTTGGCGGATGGTGAGCTGGTGAATCATCCCGCCCATGCTAAAGGTGAGGAAATCATCTTGCGCCGCCCACCGGAATTCAAAAGAAGCCAAGAACTCAATGGTGAGTTCGAGGAAAGCAGGCTCAGAAATGGAGAAGAGGGGATCCCATCCCACGGTGGATAGAAATCCCTGAACTAGATCCGCCGCTCCGAAGGTGGCAAGGATGGCCCAGTCCAAGATGCAGAAAATGCCAAAGGGTTTGGCACGCAGTCGTTCACTCCGATCTTGTTGGGTTATGTTATCAAAAAGGAGCATGGCCTCCGCCGAGGCAGGATCGGCGGGGTGCTCGGAGGAAGATGCGGAGGAACGAGCGTGGTGGCGAGGCATGGTGAGAAATAGGGAAGGAATTTGGCCACAAGGAGGAGAGAAAAGAAGGTTTGAACGGTGGAGGTGTGAAGAGAAAAGAAAGGGAAAATGCATTTTTATAGGCGTTTTTGGGTGGGTCACGCCCCCCTGTCACGCCCGTGACATGGGGCGTGATAAGCTCGGGTCAAAGTAGAAAGGAATCCGAGGCTGACTACCTCGGATTCGGGGGTCACGCCCCAGAGTCACGCCTGTGACTCTGTGAGTCACGGCCGTGACTTTGGACGTGTAGCTGCAAATCTAGGGAAGCGCGGGAATCCGAGGCGCTGGCCTCAGATTCTGCTGTCACGCCCCAGGGTCACGCCCGTGACTCTGGGGCGTGTCAGTCAAATCTGACAGGTCGCTTGGCATCCGAGGCAGACCAGGTCAATGCCTCGTATACTTACGGTACAGGAAGGTCACGCCCGTGACCATGAATGGGTCACGCCCGTGTCAATTCCGAATGACGGATGGGAAAACTAAGGGAGGAGGGACCTCCCGCGGGCTAGACTAACCACGTACTGGACATGCCCGTGACTTAAAAAGGTCACGCCCGTGACATTGGCGTGTACGAGAAATTTTTTTTTCCTTTTTTTTTGCTTTTTTTTCCTTTTAAATATATATTTTTTAAATTTATTAAATATCAAAATAAACTAGAATAAAAAAAATGTTACCGACTTGAAGAACTACGTAGACTTGACGCTCGTCCCGAACCGATCGTCATGCAGCGATGTCTTTCAAACCTGTGAAAACTCACAAAGAAAATTAGAAAATAATAAAAAGAAAAGATAATCATGGGATGCCTCCCACGAGCGCTTTGATTATGGTCGGTGAGCTCGACCATAATGATGCGCGCTATGTTATGGGTTTTTCGGAAATATAAACCGACGCATGAACAGGAAGTTTGGGGCTCTCTGCTAGAGATAGATATTGTAAATGATTTAACAGGTATTCATGATCTAAAATAGGAGATTCCTCAAATGACGTTCTTAAAGGGTCACTATCTAAGTCAAGAGTCGCGAACGTAGGTGCGTGTGTGACCAAATGACTATCACTAATTTCATGAAAAATTAAATTTAAAGTTTCAAAATTTTCATCATGAACAATAGGCGAATTATGTTTTTCAGAAAATAAAATGGAGTCTTCCTCAGGAGAAACCTCTAAATGGTAGCATGAGTCGTTGTGTGATAGCGAATGTTTCATAGATGAGTCAAAAGTAAAGGTTACTTCTTCATCTCCGGCTCTAAGGAGAAGTTTACCGTTACTAACATCGATAATGGCGCGCGCAGTGGCAAGAAAAAGGCGACCGAGAATGAGTGGTACCTCGGTGTCCTCCTCGAAGTCAAAGATGACGAAATCTATCGGAAAGATAAATTTGTCAACTTTGACAAGCACGTCTTCTTATGATCCCCATAGGGAGCTTGAGAGACCGATCCGCCAATTGAACACTCATTCTTGTGGGTTTAGGCTCTCCTAATCCCAACTTTTTCATTAAAGAATAAGGCATTAAATTAATGGAGGCACCTATATCGGCTAGCGCACGTTTTACCAATAAATTACCAAATAGACAAGGAATAGAGAAACTACCCGGGTCGGGTAATTTATTAGGTAATTTATTGAGTAAAACTGTCGAACACTCTGCGTTCAATTGAACCATAGATATATCCTCAAGTTTCTTTTTATTTGACAAAAGATCCTTGAGGTACTTGGCATACTTCGGCATTTGTGCGATTACTTCGCAAAATGGTAAATTTATTTGAATTTGTTTAAACATGTTTAAAAATTTACCATGATGCTCATCCACCCGGTCTTTTAGCATTCTAGAAGGATAGGGAAGAGGTGGTTGATAAGCTTTTGGTTTAATATAACTAGAAGGATTAATCAGAGGAGAAGATAAAGAAATTGTTACCTCTGTATCAACCGGTATTGGAGAAGTTGTTACCTCCTTCCCGCTCCGTAGAGTGATGGCTTTGACTTGCTCCCTTGGGTTGGGCTCTGTATTGCCCGGTAGCGCTCCTTGTTGGCGATCGGAGAGCATTTTTGCAATTTACCCAATTTGGTTCTCCAAATTACGAAGAGATCCGGTGAGATTCCGGATGTTGGCATCATTTGTAGTTGTATATTTTGTGAACAACTCCTCGAGATTGGGAGCTTTTGGAGCTTGTGGTGGAAAATAACCAGGGGGGATGGTGTTAGGTGGGCGAGCCGCGTTCCCCAGATTACTCCAAGAGAAGTTGGGGTGGTTCCATATACCCGGGTGATAGGTATTACCAAAATTATTATTACCCGGATTAAAGGGTTGTCGATTCGGATTTCCCATATAATCCACATGCTCGGCCAACGTAGTGGGAGAGGGGGAAGAAGTAGGATCCCAGGTAAGTGTAGAAGAGGAAGCAGACATCTCTTCTAATCTTTTGTTTAGTATCTCAACCTGGAGAGATAGATTGGAGACCGTATCAATTTCATACATCCCGGCCGGTTTAGGTGGTTTAGACCGAGGTGTACTCCATTGATAGGTATTCAAAGACATACCTTCTATAAGCTCTTGGGCAGCCGCCGGTGTTATGTTATTAAGCATTCCACCGGCGGCGGCATCGATATGTTGCCTAGTTTTAGAATTTAGGCCATTACAGAAGGTTTGGATTTGTAACCAATCCGGAATTGCATGATGAGGACATCGACGAAGCAATTCCTTGAAACGCTCCCAAGTATCATATAACATTTCCGAATCAAGTTGGGAGAAATAAGTAATATCATTGCGCAATTTGGCCGTTTTAGCCGGTGGAAAGTATTTCGTAAGACATCTTTACGTCATTTGAGCCCATGTTGTGATTGATCCTCTTGGTAGAGAACTCAACCATTGCTTGGCTTTAGTGCGCAATGTAAATGGAAATTACCTTAGCCGGATGGCATCATCGGATACACCATTAATTTTAAAAGTATCGCATATTTCTAAGAAATTAGAAATATGCGCGTTTGGATCTTCATCTTGAAGCCCATCAAATTGTACATATTATTGTACCATTTGGATGATGCTTGGCTTCAATTCAAAATTATTGGGGGCAATAGCAGGGCGAACAATACTAGATTGAGCCTCGTCCAAGTTTGGACGGGCATAATAGGACATAGTCCGTTGTTTGACCGCATTAGGCTCACCCATATTGGAAGAAGAAGAAGAAGGAGATCTAGGAGAATGAGAAGAAGAACTAAATGAAGAAGGAGAAGAAGAAGACGGTGACGGAGAGAGAATTAATGAAGTATTGGGAGTGTCTCCTAAGGATTCCGTATCTTGAAAATTCGGAGCTCGAAATCGTAAGCGGTGCCTAAGGGTTCGCTCGATTTCCGGATCCAAATCAAAAAGAGGTGACGGATTCCCTCGGGTCATACACCACACATAAAAATTTTAAGATTAAAAATTTATAAATTAAAAATTCTAGGACTTCCCAAGGGCTACCCAGTGATGGGTTCGCAAGGTACTAGGTGGTATTGCGGGATGAAAACCCGGCACGGCCCTTTCGCAAGAAATTTTAATTATAAAATTTTAAAAATAAAACTTTCAAATAAAACAAAAAAAAATTTGTAAATTTTTTTTTTCAAACTAAACAAAAATGATAAAAGTAATAGATCCTTTCTTTCAAAATATCAACAAAGAAAATTCCCCGACAAAGGCGCCAAAAACTTGATGGATATTTTCTCCACGCTAGCGTGTGTTTCTAATTGATGAGGCAAGTATACCTATCGTTCGGAGTATAGAATCAAGTGTCGTATATCGACTCGGGGCTGTTGAGTATTTGTACTCACAAGAAAGAGCTATTATCTTATCGGAAGAAAAATTGGTTTTTGTTCAAAAACGGAAAAAGAAAAACTAAACGTTAAACTAAGAAAGAGAAATACGATTTGGGGAAGCTAGCACTTGATCTAGAATCCCATTGGACTAAAATAAATCTTCTTGAAAAATAAAGAAACGCAAGTTCTTATCTTCTCGCTCGACCGTGGAGGTTCCTAGAATACAAAAGCGTCTCTGTCGAGCTCATGCTTCTGACTAACCTTAGGTTGATCGATTAAGACCTTTCGGCCAGTCGAAACCCCTAAGCTTGCTTTAGGCGGTGAACCCCTCTATTAGATTTGACTCCAATCCGGAAGATTTACGTCATCCTCTCTCGAGGAGTGCATTCAACTCCTTTTATCTTTGAGTGATCTCCTGGTATCCGCAACCTCTCGGTCATTTAGGATACGGATCTTAGATCGAAACTCATATCCGCGTAATATGAATTCGATGAAATAAAAATCAAAGATAAATCATAGCGAGTAAAAATTAAGAACAAGACATTTGATAAAAGAAGGAGAAGATTTTATTTTATTCCAAGGTTCATCATGATCAAGTGCTAAAAGAAAATTAGCTACTCATCATGATTAGGGAATTACAAAATAAAGTAAAGAGAGACATGATGAAAATAAAAGCTAGTAGAATTAAAAGTAACAATAATAGTAATCTATACTAGTAATGGAAAATACAGCAAAAAAACAGAAAATTACAAGACTCCAACTCCCAAAATTCGACTCCTTAGCATCTGAAGCTGTCTGGAATTTATAGGAAAAATTTCTGTTTGGTCACGCCCTAGGTCACGCCCGTGACCTAGGGCGTGTCAGGCTCGGAACCGTCGTCTTGAAACCCCGGGAACGATGGAGTAGAAACCGCCAAAATCTGTTAACTAACGGGCCATGCCCCTAGGTCATGCCCGTGACCTAGGGCGTGTCAAGGCTGTTTCTTGAAAATGGCGGGAAGCTGAAAATGGCGGGAGTAAAAGTGGTCTTCAAGGAGGCGTCACGCCCCCTAGTCACGCCCGTGACTAGGGCGTGTCAAGCTGGAACGGCTTCTGGCGGCAACGGCTCGAACTGCAGAGTAATTAACTGGAAACGCCCATGATACGCCCTGGGTCACGCCCGTGCCCAAGGCGTGTGAATTTAATCTTACATGACAAGTGGCTCTACGGTCATTCCTCAGCTAGCACGCCCCGTGTAAAGGGTACACGGGCGTGTCATGGTTCAACATGGGTGTGTCTGAGCCGGTCGACAATCTTTAGGCATGGGTCGGCGATCGTCTGCAACAGATTGGATTTTTGCGTGTCACGCCCATGTGTCACGCCCAGGTAGGGCGTGTCTAGGCTAGAAAAATGGAAAAAGTCAATTTTGCTCCAAATAGTCTGTAGATCAGCCCTGCAAGATTAAAAATTATTTTATTAGATTAATTAAATATAAAATATAAAAAATACTTAATTATAAACTTAATATTATAAAAGTAATATAATATCTAACTCTTTAATTAGAAAATTGCATAATAAAAATAGGAAATTATTAGAGTTATCAAAACTGCATGGCAAGACGCATGTTGAGCTGAGTTTGGGAATTTGCAATTATAGCGCAACTACTTTACATTCCTATTTTCCTGACTATATCTTCATAGTGGTAGAACATGTTTGCAACAATTTTCAATTTTCCCTGACTATGGCTTCGTTTGGCACGGTGATGGCGGTCGTGAATGCAGTGGTCATGAACCATCATTCATGAACGCCCAACCTTCCCTAAAAAATTCATGAATTTTATGCTCGAAGTTATTTTTTTTTCTCGGTAGCGGTTATAACATTTGTATTGCCAATCATACATTCTATGATAATGACGTTTTTGACCAAGCTCAACGGAGCAAATAAGTCGTGTCAAACGAAGCCTATATATCTCTTTGTGGAATAACTCTCTTTGTGGAATAAATTTGATGTGGAGCAGAGACGAGGACGCATTTTGGGCCCGTTCGGGGCTAATTTGGCAACTTTCCATATATAGCGTGTCCGGATCGACGGTCGGGCTCCACGATTGCGTCTGGAGCATCGCCACGAGTCAAAACGCAATATTACTTTATATTTTTTGATTTTATTTTGATGTATTTTAAAGGCTAACCCACCAGCCAATCATAGTCGTTGATGTGGATGCACTAGTTTGTGTTTTCTTATAAATATGATGTTAGGGGGCTGATTTGAGACCATTGCAGAATTTGGAGAGTTCTTTTTCGGATTCCTGCGATCCTTCCTCGATGTCGACGTCGTAGAGCCCTAGGTGACGACTCCTTGGAGGTTTTCTTCATCCCCAAGGTAATACCCATCCATAGCCTTCTTCTCCCCCCTCCGAAACCCTCATCCGTAGCCCCTACAGCCCCCAAATTCCAACCCAACCAGTGAGAACTGTTCACGGTACTGTTCATAGGAAACACTGTTCACGGTGATGTTCACCAAAAACACTGTTCCCGATTACTGTTCATCCGCCACTATTCACCCGCGCTGTTCGCACATACTGTTCATCCGACCCCCCCCCCCCCCCCACTTCTTCTCCCCTTCATGGAATCACTTCAAAACAACCCTAATTCTTTGGATCCATTCAGATCTGAGAATTTCTCTCCCGATCCGTTGTTTCCACCACACAACCCTTCCATTTTTGCCCGGATCCGCCCCTAAATAGTGGATCTACCCACCCCCGGTCCGGATCTACTCTGTCGTGGACGGATCCACCATTTTACCCTCCGTTACAACCTCTTTCCACCGTGGGCAGCCACCGTGACGTCACCGTGCCACCGTGTTCGCCTTCGATCACCCATTTTTCATCCGGTCCCTAGAATTCTCCACCGCCTTGGATCAGCCCACTGCATCGTGAGTATCTCGTGGTATTGTGTTTTGTATTTGACATTTGCACTTGGTTGTTTATCTATATTTGCGCTGTGATCATAGTTTGGAAGTTTCTGTACTTTTATGCTAATATTTGTTTGTGGAATTAATCGCCGCCGCTTGCTTAGGCCCTCCGCGCGGAGGAAGCCGTTACCAAATTGCTAAAATTATTTAATTGCTTCTTTATTTTGATTAACTGCGTGGTGTTGTTAATTCCCATTGCTTAAATTAAATGTCGTTACTATCCGACTATTTCATTGCATGTAGCACTGCATGTGCATATCCCCTCACACGTGCACGTAGAGTCCTAGCTTCCAGCACCACTAGCCTACCCCTACATCATTTTGGTATCAGAGGTCAAGGTTAGGCCATTTGCATGCTTTGTAGTCGTAGGTCATATAGAGTCTTTAGGTTCATCCATGTCTTATTATTGTCGTCGTTCGTCTCCTCCATCTGAGTATTCTAAGTCCGCATATACCCGATCTCATAGAGCAACTTTAGAGAAATCCTCACGTTATCATGATGATTATTATCGTCTGCGACACGCCACTTCCCGAGATCGTGTCGACCCACCGACACAACCTCATTATGCTAGAGATGATCAGTATGATGATTGTCGTTGTTCTTATCCTTGCACGCGAGCGGATCATGTTGATCCTTCGACTCGACCCGATTAACTTAGGGATTACTATTTTGAGGATCCTCACTTTGAGAGAGATCTTTAGAGTAAGTTTCGTACAGTTTCCCCTTCCTTTGACGGCTCATCGAGTCCCGAGTTTTTCAGTTATTGGCTCGTGGATATTGAGTATTATCTCAATTATTTTGAATTATTCGGTGAGCGTCGCATCAAGTTTGCGAAACTTAGGCTTTTAGATCAGGCGAGAGCATATTGGTCTAGCATAGAGAGGACTCGCGAGCAAGATCGTCTTCATCGTGTCACGAGTTGGGTGGGCATGAAGCGTATTTTGTGCAAGAGGTATCTGCCTTCATCATATCGGAGTCGCTTGCTCGACCAATTATTTTCCCTTCAGCAAGGACCTATGTTTGTCGCTGAGTATAGGGATCGTTTTTATGAGTTGGTTGTGAGAAGTGATATTCGAGAGGACCCAACCATGACCACCACCCGATTTCAGTCTGGACTTCGATCTGATATACGTACTGAGGTGGCTTATCACAGTTCGAAGTCCCTCGAGCAGACATATCAACTCGCCCTCCGCTATGAACAATCCTTGAGATCCGAAAGAGCTGGTCGATGGGATTCTCTCCTTGACCTCCGCAGTACGAGTCCCTCCCCTATTGAGGACACCACGATGCCTGGTGTGGATTGCTCCCACCCTAGTGAGGTGCTTAGCCCAGTGAGTGACCTACCTTTGGTTTCTGACGCTCCTCTAGTGGCACTGACTGAGAGTGAGCCTGAGCAACCTATTGAGTCTGTAGTGTTATGCCCCTCACCCACACCTCCACTTTTGGCTTATCCGGGTTTGATTAACACTCATACCCTAGACTCATGTCTTGACACCGCAACCGCAGACCCAGTCTTGAGCGTAGGTTTATGTCACTTTTCCCTTGGCATTACCCTGAGCCACGTTACGATCGAGAGCTCAGAGTTTGGTGTAGATCTCGTAGTGGCTATGTCACCCATACACAGGGGCACTACCCCTTTCGATGGTACTCATCGGGAGGACCTTGACCTTAGTGACGAGCCCTATGATGAGCCCCCTGTTGAGCCTCCTGATGATCCTCCACATCTTGGTGAGGTTGAGACTCGGGTGAGCCACTTAGGTATGACGCCTCTTTCATCATCATCTCTGGCATTGCCCCAGAGAAAGGACCTTGAGTGGAGCATTACATATGTAGGGCCTACCTTGAGTCCATTTGAGCATACTCATATTATGAGGACCTACCTTATGATACCTCACACACTGGATAAGTTTTGGGACACGCCACCCGATGAGCCACCCGATGAGTTCTTTTTTATCTGGGACGCTCGCCACATTTTAGAGTCACGACTTCTAGTCAATGCACACGATTTTCACTCAGGTGGTCGTCTTCTTCGTGATGAATTTTCTTACACACCTCCTAGGGACCCCCTGATGTGGCACGTTCCCCAAGAGACATTTGGCTCTTTACGAGCTCGTATTTGAGTATAGTTGTCTCTCACGATCATCTGAGCACTCGTCACATACGGGATGAGTTTTTCTACACTCCACCGAAAGAACCTCCTGATAGGCCACCACATTTGAGAGACATCTCAGGAATTATTAGATTTTCTTATAAGAAGTGTACCGTGTCTGTCATGTTGTCTTTGCATTATTTGCAATACCTGCATGAGTCTGCTGAGTCATTTGCACAGCATTTGCATGATTTGCATGAGTCGGTCTGCCGATGAATAATAACAAGCAATGAAAATTATAAAGCCCATGTAGATAAGCGAAGGCGAGAGCAAATACTTAATGTAGGCGAGAAGGTAATGGTGCGAGTCCGTCCTGAGAGGCTCCCTTCGGGGTCTGCCAAGAAGTTAAGCGCAAGGCAAATGGGTCCGTACTCAATTATTAGTCGTATTGGGACCAACGGCTACCGACTTGACATCCCAGCCAGTATGGGAATTCGCCCTGTGTTTAATGTTGAAAATTTTACTCTATACTATGAACCTCATGAGTATGTGGACCCGAGCAGTGGAGATACCCAGCCACCCCCATCCCTACTTTCGTTACCATATCACCCTCATACGTCCTCACTTATTGTTGACCTCCACCCACCTGCGGACTCGTCTTCTTTGGTTTCACCACAGGCACCACCGATCGCACCGGGATCCACCACTCGTGAGTTGAGCGTTGAGAGCTTCATGGAGACCAGACTCCACCAGTGCATTTCCACTACAAACGTTGGTGACTCTTGGGTACTTGCAGCAGAGCTTGATCGATTCGCCCATGGACTTTGACTTCAGCATGTCCGTCTCCATTCACCGGAGATGACATCTTTTTGTCAGGGGGAGTTGATCAGCGAGAACACTTTCCAGCGACGACATTTGTGCGACCTCTTGTGGACTTCTTCGAGTTTAACCCGGCATGCAACTAGAGAATTTTGATCCCTATTCATCGGGAGATGAATTCTTTCAAGCCAGGGAAATTAATGCGGAGCAGAGACGAGGACGCGTTTTGGGCCCGTTCGGGGCTGATTTGGCAACTTTCCATATATGGCATGCCCGGATCAACGATCGGGCTCCGCGATTGCGTCCGAAGCATCGCCGCGAGTCAAAACGCTATATTACTTTATATTTTTTGAGTTTATTTTGATGTATATTAAGGGCTAACCCACCGGCCAATCATAGCCGTTGATGTGGATGCCCTAGTTTGTGTTTTCTTATAAATAGAATGTTAGGGGGCAGATTTGAGACCATTGCAGAATTTGGAGAGTTCATTTTCGGATTCCTGCGATCCTTTCCCGGTGCCAACGTTGTGGAGCCCTAGGTGAAAATGATGTAGGGGTAGGCTAGTAGTGCTTGGAAGCTATGACTCTACGTGCACGTGTGAGGGGATATGCACATGCAGTGCTACATTCAATGAAATAGTCGGATAGCAACGACAATTAATTTAAGCAGTGGGAATTAACAACACCACGAAGTTAATCAAAATAAAGAAGTAATTAATAATTTTAGCAATTTGGTAACGGCTTCCTCCGCGTGGAGGGCCAAAGCAAGCGACGGCTATTAATTCCATAAACAAATATTAGCGTAAAAGTACAGCAATTACCAAACTATGATCACAGCGCAAATATAGATAAACAACCAAGTGCAAATGTCAAATACAAAACACAATACCACGAGATACTCACGATGCAGTGGGCTGATCCGAGGCGGTGGAGAATTTCAAGGACCGGATGAAAAACAGGCAATCGGAGGAGAACACGGTGGCACAGTGACGTCACGGTGGTTGCCCACGGTGGAAAGAGGTGGTAATGGAGGGTAAAACGACGGATCCGACCACGACAGAGTAGATCCGGACCGGGGGTGGGTAGATCCACTATTTAGGGGCGGATCCGGGCAAAAATGGAAGGTTTGTGTGGTGGAAACAACCGATCGGTAACGAAATTCTCAGATCTGAATGGATCCAAAGAATTAGGGTTGTTTGGAAGTGGTTCCACGAAGGGGAGAAGAAGTGGGGGGTCGGATGGATAGTAACCGCGAACAGAGTGGGTGAATAGTGGCGGATGAACAGTAATTGGGAACAGTGTTTCGGTTGAACAGTACTGTGAACAATGTTTTCTGCGAACAATACCCGTGAACAGTTCTCGACGGTTGGGGTTGGAATTTGGGGGCTGTAAGGGCTGCGGATGAGGGTTTCGGAGGGGGGAGAAGAAAGCTATGGATGGGTATTACCTTTGGGATGAAGAAAACCACCTAGGAGTCGTCACCAAGGGCTCCACGGCGTCGGCACCGGGGAAGGATCGCAGGAATCCGAAAATGAACTCTCCAAATTCTGCAATGGTCTCAAATCAGCCCCCTAACATCTTATTTATAAGAAAACACAAACTAGGGCATGCACATCAACGACTATGATTGGCCGGTGGGTTAGCCCTTAAAATACATCAAAATAAACTCAAAAAATATAAAGTTATATAGCATTTTGACTCACGGCGAGGCTACGGACGCAATCGCGGAGCCCGATCGTCGATCCGGGCACGACATATATGGAAAGTTGCCAAATCAGCCCCGAACGGGCCCAAAACGCGTCCTCATCTCTGCTCCGCATCAAAATTTCTAATAAATTTACTGTAATGAAAATTTACAGTGTAATGCATTACACCTCATGCAAGCACATCATATTTATCGAGAGTAATCTATAAATTTACAATAAATTGAGGTTATTATAAATTTTAGTAAAGATAACTGCTACTCATAAATTGAGCAATGCAAACTTATCTTTACTGTAAATTTATAGAGTTAGCCTCAAATTTGCATTACACCTCATTGAAAAATATGGTATAAGTTTATGAGTTAAATTTACAGTTAACTCTCTGTGTATTAACTGTATTAAAAATTGAGGTGTATTGCTACTCTCTTTGTTCATGGCTACTGTATAACTATTAATTACTGTGCTACTTTATTATGTCCTGAGAAAAATTGTGCATTCCATACGTAGGCAAGAATAATTCAAGGCATTGCTATATATTCATGCTTATATTGACCAGATTGTCTTTCTTAGCATCGAACACGGGCTTAGCCCATGTGGAACCCGCCTTGATGCAGGCGCAACCCTCTTAGATGCGGGCAGAGCCTGCTAAGAGCATCGAACATGGAGGTAGCTTGATTATACATTATGAGAAGCTCAATGAGTTCTGATATCATACTCCAACACTTCAATATTCTGTTTAGCCTACTTTTGTGATAATTTTTAGTTGTAATTGACGGATAGTTTTTTTTTAAAACTTATATTTTTTATGTCTTACATATTTGCTATTTTTGATTTTCATAAACCTTATTTATTTTCTTCTTTGCTAATCTGGTATGAATTTAGTATTTTTCATGTTCAGTTTATTCTTTGTATAAGTAGATTCTGCTGAAGTTTTTTACTCCCAAAATGGGTTTTGATAATGAGAGTATGCCTGATGATTATTTTTATCATGTTTGTCACACACTAATATTTCCCAATGAACCTCTACAGTCAAAATGCCCCCATCTATACTACAAGCTACACTTAGCTTATGTTGTTGCTACTTCTCATGCTTGCCCTTATGAGGGTTATCTAGTGACTGTCGTAGACTCAAAGGTTTGTTGTTATCATCTAATATAATTTAAATTTAAAAGGTCATTTTTTTAATTAAATTTTTAAAGGAATGTTGTAGCCTCTTTTTTAATCAAGTCACTTGTTGACACAATTGGAAAAGTACAAGCTTATTGCCTCTACCATTAGAGTGGGTGACTGTGGTAGGGAACATTATCTGATTGTGTTAATCACTGCAATGGATGTACCTGTGATAATTATCACGTTGTATGCAATAGGTGTGGAATTCAGATTGTACACCGAAAGGTTCAAGAGAATGCACAGACCTTACTGGTGAGGGGGGTTTATAAGTTTACTAGAGCATTGTCTTGGATTATTCTCTATTTGTTGACAAATAATAATTCTTGTATTCATGGTTTGCAGCCTCTAAGACTACAAGTAGAAACTGCTCATACTCAATCTTTAACTGCATCAAACCATGGTGTTACTCAAGATTCCTCAGTTGGTTCTTCAGTTATCACTGCCAAATGGTTTAAATTCCATGAATTATGACAAGGCTTCTTTGCAAATTATGATGCAACATCTTTGCATGGAACTAAAGAATTGGAGAAGACATCAGTTGGTTATCACATATGTGATTTACAATGCATGTTTGTAGATTTTTTTCATGTATTTCTTTTTAAATAAAGATGAAAACACTTACTTTGTACTGAGGGGTTTGAGTTATCTCCAACCCTCTTTTTTTCTATTAATAAAATTTATGTCAACTAGTCTTTTGTTGCAATGAAATATTTTATTTATTATTGTATTTGAATGTCTAAAATCGAATTCTAGCGAATAACAAAGGAAATAATTTTATAATATTTTGTGAGAAATTGGAAAAAATTTAGTGATAAAAATTATTACTATTGTGACATTTCTTTAGTGACCAAATATTTTTCCATTGAGTACATTTATTAGTGACAAAACTAATTTGGTCACTAAAAGTTTTACTGAATTATTTTAGTTCACAGGAATTGCATTTGGTGACTAAAATAATTTAATCACAAAAACTTTATTCTGTGACTGGATCAATATAGCCACAAAAATTTCATTTCGTAGCCAAATTCATTTGGTCACCAAAAAATCACTTTGTGATCGAATCAGTATGATCACTAAAAGTTCATTCAGTGACCGATAAAAGCTGGTCATTAAAAATTAATTTAGTGAGCAAATTAATTTGATCACCCAAAAAACTTTTGGTGACAATAGTTATTTGGGTCACTAAATATGTATAATTAGTGACAAAACTCTTTTTGTTCACTAAATACATTTAGTGACGGGGCATTCGTGACCACTTTGTGACAGACTATATTTAATCTCTAAATATTTTAGTGACTAAAATCTAACTTTTAGTGACCAAAAAATTCATCACTAAAAGTCATTTTTCTACTAGTGCACAGGGATTAACAATCCTTAATCAAACATTATACATAATCATTGTGCTCTAGGTTCTAGCCAAGTTTGTCATAGGAATGAACGATCCTCGGTTTTTTATTTTGGGTTTTATATTTTTTGTTAATTTTTGAAAAATGATTAAATAATGCAAGCAAATCAAACAAAAGAAATATTTTTTGAAAAAACCGATTAATCAAATCAAATAAAACAAATGAAGAAAAATGCAAAATTAAATAGGACAGCACAATAGAGTGTTGGGTACACTAAAAAATATGTACCAGATTTGGAGAAGTCTCATCTTACTTAATGATATACATCAATTTGTATTTGATGGGATGTTTGAGTTTCATTGTGCAGGTGTAAGGTTTGCAAGAAAATTCTCTAAGTACAAGTGTCGACACTTGTGAAGAATTGTGTCGACACCCAGATGTTGTGTCGACATTAGAAGCAAGGCCTGTGTCGACACTCATGCATTGTGTCGATACCTGAAGAAGAAGCTGTGTCGACACCCAGAATTGTGTCGACACCTAAGGCAGGAATTGTGTCGACATCTAAAGCAGAAGTTGTGTCGACACCCAAGAGTTATGTCGACACCAGAAGAAAGGCACGTGTCGACACTCAGAAATTGTGTCGACACCTGAAGAAGGTTTATGTCGACACACAGGACTTGTGTTGACACACACTCAACGCCATTTGTCTGCATCAGCTATGTCAAGACCAAAAGCAGTTGTGTCGACACACAAGACTTTTGTCGACACACACTCAATGACATCTGGACGACACTCAATGCCATCTAACAGCAACAGCTATACTGAGTTTGAAGGCTTGTGTCGACACACAGGACTTGTGTCGACACACACTCAATGACGTCTCGACAAACACTCAACGACAACTGGACATACACTCAACGCAATCTGTCAGCATCAATTATGTCGAGACCAAGAGCAATTGTGTCGACACACAGGACTTGTGTCGACGCATACAAACAGAAGCTGTGTCGAGTAGCAGAAGAATGACTATGTTAACACATGGAGTGTTGTGTCAGAATCATCAAGACTTGTGTCGACACTTAGTCTATTTGTGTCGACACATGTGAAGCAGTTTGCTAAATGGTTCATGCTGAGTTATAAAGTTTTTGAGGAATCAACTGTCATGACTGGTGACTCGACAGCTATCATAACCAATAGGTCTGACACCTTTATCAGAACTGTCAGAAGGTTGTTACAAACCGGATCAGCCGGTAATCATGAGGAAACTCTATATAAGGGACTGATCCTTGACAACCAGGAATAACAAAGGAAGTAATCAAGCTATTACAGAAAAGAGAGTTTGACAACAAGTAATGGGGAAACCCTTAAGAAGACAGATCTAGAACAGTCTTTAAGAAATATTCAGATTTAATTCTGAATCTAAGGAGGGAGCTATCTGAAGATCAACTTCTACATCAAGTGAAGATCAACCTTATTTTGTTCAATCAAGAAGCTTTGAAACAGCTAAGTCAGGTTGGATCTGAAGATTCAGTTTATTCAAGAACTGATCAAGAAGCTCACACCAATAGAGAGTTATATCTGGTGAAATTTCTATACCCTTTAAAACATTCAATTTTCTTGTAGGACCTTTTGTAAGATCTGAGTTGTAAGCCTGTAATTATAAAGGCTGAGGTAGGGCTGAGTGCCTGAGGTGTAGGACTTGTGAAAGTCTGAGTTGTAAGCCTAGTAATAAAGGCTGAGGTAGGGCTAAGGGCTGAGATAGGATTCTTGGGAAGAATTTGAGGCAAGACTTGTATAAGTATGAGCTGCAGGAACCAATCTGGTTCTGAGTTGTAAGATCTGTGGATCTGAGTAAGTGGAAGGAAGTTGGGCTGAATCCAGTTCTCTATTGGATAGACATGGGGGGAAAGTGGATGTACCCAAATCTTGGGGAACAACTATAAATCTGGTGTATTGTACTGTGTTGTGATTGTTATGCTGAGAATTGTATTATCTGTGCTAAGTTAGAACTAGCTAATTGCCTAAAATTCTTAAAGAAAATTAGAACCTATTCACCCCTCCCCCCCTCTAGGTATCTATGCTCTTGAAATCAAGTCTTTCATAGAGTATTATGCATGAGACTAATTAGTATAAGACATGAAATAATATTCGTACTATGAAGGAACAACCACGAGAATGCTCAAGACACAATTGACCCAAGCAATGTTTCATCAACATAGCTCCCTACTAAGTGATGGATGGGCATGAGGAGCTACACAAGTGTCGTAGGGTGGGGTGTTAATCCCATATGCTCACACAAGGACCCGCTCAACCTAACACTCTTTCCCCCCAGCGGTACACAAGGGCCTACTGGAAACTTTCCCCAGTTAAGGACAAGACATGAATTACAAGCTAGTGTTCCTAGTGCGCACAAACCTACGCCACCACAATTGTGAGACACATACAGTGAGTGAATGATCGTGGACATACTTATGTATTTCTTCCTAAGGAAACAGATATGGACCTACGATTTTTATGTGCAGCGAGCAACATGGTATTCGATTTAGGGTCTATAATATTGCATGTATTTGTAGAGGATTCAAAATAGCGCATTCAAGCCCTTAATGCCAAGTTAACTAGTAGAAATTAAATATTGATTTTAACCTTATACAAATAAAACATTTGAAAATGGAGAATATTTTGTTACCCATGTTGTCGATATCAAGAGTACGTCCTCTGTAGTTGTCTTCAAATATCATCATGTCTTCTTTCTTCTTCACCAGGATAAGGGACTTATCTTCAAGAACCATACATTTTCCCTATCCTTAGCCTGCCAACACACTCAATAAGAGGATGAGGATAAAGATCTGGTTACCCAAGTTATTCCACCCATAGTGTAGGTAGTCGACTTCGGCATCCAGACTTGAGTTAATTTATTTATTCCTCTCTTCAAGCAAGAGCCAGTGATGTGACCAAACTTATTACATTTGACACACTTCACATAGGCGGTGGATATCTGTAACGCCTCCATCTGTCACAAAAAATATAACAGAGGGTCTGGCTAGGGCCCCACGCCATATCCCATAGACAGTCGGCGGAGTTACATGTTAATATCAAAACTACATGAATCCTAACTCAAGGCATTCTAGCAGAATATTTAAGGGTTCACTTTTGAACTCAAGCACACTTAAATGTCCACTACATATATATACATATATATATATATATATATATATATATATATATATATATATATATATATATATATATATATATATATATATATATATATATACAGAGTAATTATACAGAGAGAATCAGTTCTCTGAACCTTATATAGAAAACCAGCAAATTGACCCCCTAATATTTGTTTTTTCAAAAAGTGATCAACATGAAAGTTGTAGATCTCATCGAAATCTACAACTTTCATGTTGATCACTTTTTGAAAAAACACTGTTTAGACCCCCGATTTGAGCCCCGAAAAAAGTCAACACGAACATATGTATATATATATATAGTTCGGTTTGACTTTTTTCGGGGCTCAAATCGGGGGTCTAAACAGTATTTTTTCATAAAGTGATCAACATGAAAGTTGTAGATTTCGATGAGATCTACAACTTTCATGTTGATCACTTTTTGAAAAAACAAACATTTGGTGGTCAATTTGCTGGTTTTCTATATAAGGTTCAGAGAACTGATTCTCTCTGTATAATTACTCTATATATACATATATACATATATACATATATATATATATATACATACATATATATATATACATATATATATATATATATATATATATATATATACATACATATATACATATCTTTATTATATAAACCATTATACATATCTAACAAGCACATCGAGATTTTAATTAGGACCATTTTATCGAAATGCTACAAAACATTCTCACCGTCTGATTTACTAACAGCCTTTTTCATACCCGCTTCCATCTATTCCTCCGCAGCAGAGCTTGCTCCGCCAAATTTTTTGACCTGCAACATCACACCACCTTCTTTTATCAATTCAGCCGAAAGCATCCCTCTCTGTAAGGTCTCCTCCAACATCTCACGCACATGTCGTCGGCAATAAAACTCCTCCTACATGGCACTTCCGAAAGTAGCCTCTCTTCAAAACAACTCCTCAGCGCCATCTTCTTCTCCCATAACCCTCTCGATCGCTACTTAACCCGACCTACTCCAACGTCGCCAGTGTTCATTGTTTCAAACAAGCTCAATGACGACTCCTCCCCACTTTCATTATGCAGATGCTCCGCACTTTTCTAATCTGATCCAGATTTCCAGTAGATTTTGGGAATAAATTTTCTACATTTTTTTCTCCAGGTTTCCAGTGAATTTCTAACATGAATCTTTTATGTATGATATCATATTCTCTTTGATTATTATGGTTAAGTCTTCTTATGGCAACTTGAGAGATTTTCTTGGGTGAGGAATCAAAAAAGGGTAAAACCCTTCTATCTTTCTATGCTGTCTCTTATTTGGTTAGAGAAATAAACATATTTTGTTTTAGATTAAATCTAATGCGTCTTCTGATGCTCTACACAACCGCTTAATATAAATTGGTGATCATCTCCCTGCTTTAGCTTGCATTTAAGCGCTTACATACACTTAAACTGATCAGATGAAATTTTAAATATACCTGTGTTAAAAGAATTTGTTCCATGAAAATCTAACTCCTAAATGAAGGTTTATATAGCATCTTGACTTCAACACTACAGCCGGATTTCTTATTTTTGACAATGATATACAATGTAGTGACCAAATTCTCAAATTGCTCAATAAATTTACAATTTGCTGCATTTTTGAGCTTTACAAATATAAACTGCTTTGCTCAATATATTTTTTGAGGCTTATAATTTTTTGAGCTTAACAAATATATTTACAATTTACTGCATTTATTAAAGCTATATGAGAGAGGGGGAGCGAGAGATATGAGTGTGGTGTGGGGTCAAATCACATGAAGTGGAGAGAGAGGGAGGGAGATATGAGAGAGTCGAAAGTATGGTCAAGGTAGGGGGTGAGAGATGAGTATGATGTGTTGTCACATGAAGTGGAGAGAGAGGGGGGGAGAGAGATGAGAGAACGAAAAAGTAGTTGGAGAATGAGGGGAGAGAGTAATTTTGCTGACCACTCAATTGAGGTGGGGCCCATGAAATTTAATGAGTAAGTGCAATTTATGAATAAAGGGAGGGAAAGTGAGAGAGCGCGGGCCGGGCCGGGATGCCGGGGCGCGGGCCGGGCCGGGATGCCGGGGCGCGGGCCGGGCCGGGATGCCGGCCCGCGGGCCGGGCCGGGATGCCGGCCCGCGGGCCGGGCCGGGATGCCGGCCCGCGCCGGGAAGCCGGCCCGCGCCGGGAAGCCGGCCCGCGCCGGGAAGCCGGCCCGCGCCGGGAAGCCGGCCCGCGCCGGGATGCCGGCCCGCGCCGGAAAGCCGGCCCGCGCCGGGATGCCGGCCCGCGGCCCGCGCCGGGATGCCGGCCCGCGGCCCGCGCCGGGATGCCGGCCCGCGCGGCCCCCGCCGGGATGCCGGCCCGCGCGGCCCCCGCCGGGATGCCGGCCCGCGCGGCCCCCTCCGGGATGCCGGCCCGCGCGGCCCCCGCCGGGATGCCGGCACGCGCGGCCCCCGCCGGGATGCCGGCCCGCGCGGCCCCCGCCGGGATGCCGGCCCGCGCGGCCCCCGTCGGAATGCGGGCCCGCGCGGGCCCCGCGCAATATATATATATATACACACACACACACACACGAGTGACGGGCGCAGACCTTCGGCTCGGGGGGCATTCGGCGGGGGCGACATTTGTCGTGGGGGAGACATTTGTCGTGGGGAGCGGAATTTATCGTAGGGGAGACATTTGTGGTGGGGGCGACATTTGTTGTGCGGGCGACATATTTCGTGAGAACAACATTTGTCGTGGGGATGACATTTGTCGTGTTGAGCGACATTTCTCGTGGGGGGACATTTGTCATGAGGGTGACATTTGGTGTGGGTCGACATTTGGCATGAGTGATACATTTGTTGTGAGTGTGATATTTGTCGTGGGGGATGACAATTATCATTTGGGCGGCAATTAACGTGAGAGAGGCAAAATGGAGTACTTTTAAATGAGAAATACAAATACTAACCTTCTATTAAAAGTTGCAGAAGAAATAAAGGAATGCTTAGGTGACAATATTTCTTGAACCAGTAATGAATTAAGAGTGATAATATTTTGTTGTAATGAAGTAATTTGTTTAACTACACATCTTCTATCTGTAATTTTATACAACAGATGGACAAAGAGAGTGCCAGAATACAAAGTTCATCCAGTTTTGCTAGAAAAGGAAGCTGTATGAGAAAAAAAATACAAACAGTAGATTACAAAAATATCAATATTGTCATGACCTCAAACTAAAAATAATTTCATTGAGTTGAAATTTCACTAAAGCCTGAACATTAACAGCAAGAGGCCAAAAATATCCACACATAACATGTACAGATAAAGTATTAATGCAAGTTATTTAGTCTTTCCGGTTTGAAGATGACTTATAGACGATAATTTGGTTTCTATGTGATTTTATTGTCCAGTACACAAAGGGTTTGTCAATTGGGTGAGAATCAGATAGTAATCATGGCGGTAGAAACGGAGCAGAAGCTTACTTGTGGGGCCACGGAGCAAAAGCTTACCTGTGGAGGCCCCGCTTGATTCTGGTATATAGTTTTTCTAGTTTGTCATTTGGGTGAGAATCAGATAGCAATCACGACAGTAGAAACGGAGCAGAAGCTTACCCTTGGAGGCCCCGCTTGATTCTGTCTGAGGGCGAAGCGATGGAGATTCGTCTGTGAGGAGTTTTGCATGTAGAGGAGGATCTTCGATGGACATTCACCTATAGAGGTGCCGGTCTGCGATGTCATAGATGAGAGGAAGGACAGAATGTCGCTGGAGGAGCGGCGTTGGTCGGGATTGAAATGGCGAGGGGCGTTGCCCTAGATGAGTTGAGGAGTGAGAGATGTCGCAGGAGGACTGAAGGTTGATCTGTATTTGGGAGGGTTTTTTTCGTTCGGTATTTTTTATTTGGCTGAATCGTAGGTTGTAGATGAACGGTCATGATTTTGTCAATGTCTTAATTACCTTGTGATTCGTACTTCTTTTTAATATAGTATAGATATAAATATACATCCATGGTATTGACAACATAGTTGAAGACAGAGGGCAGGCCTCTGCTGCCTGCATAAGCTTCAGTGCCAATATTGAGATGCATTAGGACATTCAGACATTGACAGGACAAATCAGTGGGTATGACACCACAAACTATGCAAATATGCATAGTTTTTATGCATTGAGTTGGTGGTGTTTGGTGGTGTTAATGCCCTTAACACCAGAACATTAACACCAACTCAAGTCCAGAGCAGAGGACTTGCCTAGCGTTGAAAGCCCTATCAATAAAGGATTGTAGATATGGAGGGGGCACTGATTTAAGATTCGGAGGATCCACCATCCGGATGAAACCCAAAGCACAGCCAAAATATGTGAGACAGAGTAAAATAAAAACTTAAAATCATAGGAAATAAAGGCCAGGTGAGCAGATCCAATGAGAAGCAGTGAAAATCATCAAGTTTTCACAGTGATTTAGAGGAGGAGAAAAGAGTGTGGAAGAGAAAACCTTGTCGGAAGGAAGATATGAAGCTGTGGCCTACCCTGAAGAAGAAGACGTTGAACCTTTGTTATAGCATAATCCAAGCAATCCCTTGAAATGTGTCTCGTGAAGAATTAGCTGAAGTTGTTTGTAAGAAGATGATCAACACTCAAAATAATCGGCAGCGAGACTTATTTGAGATTCAGATGGGTTTTATGATAGATTAAGTTGCTTACCTTTGGGGGTCCCGCTTGATTCCGTGTGGGGCTTGGAGCTGCAATGGTGAGGCAATGGAGATTCAGAGAAACCTAGTGCGCTATGGAGGCGAAAAGAAGAAGTAGGGGAGGGAATAAGAAGGCAGGGTGGGCGGCGGGGGTTGCTTTCAGTGCAAGACAGGCGGGGTTGCCACGACGACGGGGCGGGCTGGCGGTAATTGCTTCCAGTGCACGACGGATGAGGGGTTGCGACGATGACGGGCGGTGTGAATCCTGAAGGCGATGACCGCGTAGGAGAAAATTGGTGAGGGCAGCGGTGCGGGAGGGTGTGAGCGATACATTTAGGGCACGGGAGTGGCGGGTTTTATTTTTTTCTTTGAAATAGATGGATGGCTGATGGGTTTAGGATGGACGGTTGAGATTGTTTAGATGTCTTAATTTATATATATATCAGGAATGTTTTACAGAAATAAACCAAAGTCAAACTAGCCTTAAGGCCTTATAACTGTTGCCTTTTAAAAAAGTATATTCATACATCGGCACACAGGCCGACCACACATGAAAATACTATAAAGTCTTCATTTGGCCTTCGAGGGCCGGCATAGCAACAAGGTCAGCAACCCGCTATTTCTCGCTCGGCTCTTCAGCACCTGCACAGGGACAATCCACCACAAGGGCGGCAAACAAGGCAACGATCAACTTTCACCTGACCAATTTTTAACGACCATATCCCATACCCGGGGTAGCAGTATTCCTTCCCTGCAGGCATAGCATTTATATAATAGATATATCACAAGGAGGAGCACTTAAGCACCAAACAATATATCACAAATGAATGCCTCAACGACCAAACGTTCCGTGCACTCAGGGAACATTCTCGGTGTACCGGACTTCTCCGGGTTCCACCACCATCCACTATGCCCGACTTGATGGTATACTTGAACATTCTAGTCTTTCCGACACGGGGCCTAAGACTCTCATTATATCAACAGTGCAAGCCAATTACTTTAGGCAATCCATCCCGAACGACATAACGGGGGTATAGTTCAACTCTTTCCTGTTGCTCAAATCGCCAGATCAACGACAATGGTCCCAGTCATCATGGCGAACAACAAGACGCCGGTTAGCCTCCCCTTTCCCGTTCGGCTCTCTTGCCTTTCCTCGACTGCCACCCATCAGGTCCCTAGGACCAGAGCCTACAATCGACACATAATGGCACTCACTGTCATAGCTGGGCACCCAGGCTCACATCTCACCTACTAGCCCTTCAGTCTCCGCAAGACAGGCCCTGCAAGTCCAAATCTATCTGGAAGCTATCATCAGCGATAGCCACTATCCTCTGACATTAGCGACAGAACACTCATTTGTCTCCAGACTGAGCTAAAACTGGAACATCTTTCCAGAAAACCCTGCAGCATCGTGCAGTACCAGAAACACTGGACTTTCACATCAATCAGAGCTCACTAGGAGCTATCGTCAGCGATACTCGTTGTCGCCCGGCAATATCCAAAAGTTATGCAAATTGTGGTACTTTCTGGGTATTTTCATGGAACACCCCCCCCCCCCCCCCCCAGCACTTCCTGCTACTCTCATTTCACAGGTACAACCCACAGACCCCGTAAACTACTCGTTTATACACGGAGTTTTATCTGGCAGGCAAAAGAAAACATTACCAATCCAGACCAACCTGCCTGGATGGGCTTCACACAGCATGCCTATTCCATACTGTGATTTTTAGATCTATTTGCAAAACCAATCCCGGGGATGCTACATATCGACTCATCGGATTTCCCTCGATTCTCCATCTTTTGGCGGGAGATTCCATGCATATGCAAAAAGGAGGACTTCACTTGTCCAAGAAAGAAGATCATTACCCTTGTAGTTTTCATCAGAGTCATGAACACTTTTCTGTCCGATTGGAAAGGAGCAACTCGCTTTCCTCTTCACGGATCTAGCCTCGATTCTTGCTTCCGACCACAGGATCTCCTTAACCAAGCTTTTCAAAGCTCATCCTCAGCCTTCTTCCTTAGCTAAAGAGCAATATGAGATGAAGTGTGAGAGAGAGGGAGAATTAAGATGAGACTTCTCTCCACCTCTCCTCTTGATAAGTGTTCTCAGGATTAATCCCAGCCACAGACTCATTTCATCAAAAGGAATCAAAGGCCACAATTTCAGCTGAACAGTCAAACAAAACGATATCGCCGCGCGATATCGGCTATCACCTAGCGATAGCAATAGTAACCGCCTTGACCACCGCTCTTTGGCCGCCATCCGACCATCTGACACGTGTCAAACCACATGTGGTGGTATCGCCTAGTGATATCCAATATCGCCACGCGATAGCTCACTCGATGATTCGTCGAAAGCGTCGAGTGTGATGAGTCTACTCAACGATTCGTTGAAAGCGTTGAGTGTGTTGAGTGGTATCGCCGTGTGGTACCCACTATCGCCACGCGATAGTCCCTTACTCAACGATTCTTTGAAAGCATTGAGTGCGTTAAGTGGTATCATCATGCGATACTCACTATCGCCACGCGATACTCACTATCGCCACGCGATAGTCCCTTACTCAACGATTCTTCGAGTTTACTCAACGCTCGAAAGCATCGAGTGCTATCGTTATCGCCAGCGATACCCACTATCGCCCGGCGATAGCTAACAAAAGTTATGTTTCCATTTTGGGGTGTTACAAACCTCCCCTCCTTACAGAAATTTCGTCCTGAAATTTTATCATCTATAGATAATAAAAACAACAACTCATATGTTACAACATATTGTTCTTTCACAAAACAATGTTACAACTTTAATTTACAAATAACTCGGGAAACTCATCGTGCATGGTTTGCTCACGCTCCCATGTCAGTTCTTCTCGTCCATAATTATCCCAACGTACTTTGACCTTCCTAATTGTTTTGTTCCGTAGCTGCTTGATTTCAGTATCATCGATCTGAATGGGTCTAACCTTCGTTGTCAGCCCACCATCGACCGGTACTTGATTATCCGCGATCACTTAAGTTTGCTCTTTCACAGCTTTTTGTAACACCGATATGTGAAACACATCGTGCAAGCCACTTAGCTCCGCTGAAAGAGCTAACAGATAGGCAGCTTCTCCAACTCGCTCAACCACTTCAAACGGACCAAGATACCTCGGACTCAACTTTTTCAAGCACTGAATCCTTGACATGTCTTTCACTGGCTTGATCTTCAAATATATCCAATCGCCCACCGCAAAGTCCACATTTCGGTGCTTAGCATTGTAGTATTTTGTCTGCCGATCTTGGGCAACTAGTAGCCGCTCACGTATCAAGCGGATGGTCGAATTTGCATCTTCGACTTCCTTCCGCTTATACAACTTTGATTCGTCTGTTTCCGCCCAAGCTAAAGGAGTATGGTATTTCCTATCGTATAAATCTTCAAAGGGCGACATCTGAATACTAGATTGATAGTTATTATTATAGGCAAACTCGATCATATAGAGATGGTCCTCTCACCTCTTTCCAAAATCCAATTCGCACATCCGAAGCATATCCTCCATTGTTTTATTTGTTATTTTGGTTTGACCATCAATCTGGGGATGAAAGTCGTACTGAACTGCAGTTTCGTACCCAACAACTGGTGGATTATCCTCCAATCATTCAAAGTTAAGCGCTCGTATTAGTCACTAATGATGCTACGGGGCACACCGTGCAATCGTACTATGTTGTCCACGTATAACTTAGCCAATTTTTCCACTGAATCATCCTTCTTGTTCGGTATGAAGTGCGATACTTTTGTCAATTGGTCAACGATCACCAGCACGGCATCGTTTCGGCTCTGTGATCTCGGCAATTCGTGCACGAAATCCATAAAGATATCATCGAACTTCCATACCAGAATTGGTAATGACTTCAGAAAATCTCCAGGCTTTTGACATTCTCTTTCACTAAGGCACAAGTTTGGCACTTTGCCACGAAAAGAGCGGTCTTTCTTCAAACCCGGCCACCAGAATATCTTTTTCATATCCTTGTACATCTTTGTTCTCCCTGGGTGAATTGAGTACTTCGTGAAGTGTGCCTCATACAACAATTCCTCCCGTAGTTTACCCATATTCGGGACGCACAAACGACCATCTTTTCTCAAAAGGCCGTCTTCCATGGAGAATTGGGAATTTGACCCATCCACTGCATAGCGTTTCATACTCTCATCGAGTTTTGGGTCTCGTCGAACTCTGTCCGCAAGGTCATATTGTACCTCCGTCCAATTCAGGCACGCATTAGTCGTAGAATTATTATCAACACTAGAAATCTCAAAGGCCTCCAACTCCTAGATTAGACGCTCATCGTGCATCTGCGACCAACTTGCTCTTACCAGAGTCCGTCGACTTATGGCATCCGCGACCACATTTCCCTTTCCGGGAGTATAATGTATCTGGAAGGTGTAGTCCCCGAGGAACTCCATCCACCTCCATTGCCGCATATTTAGATTCTTCTGATCTACTAAGTATTTCAAGATCTTATGGTCCGTGAATATGTCAACTTTCACGCCATAAAAATAATGATGTTACAGTTTATGTGTAAAAATCACAGCCGCCAAATCCAAGTCATGGACTTGATAATTTTGCTCATGCACTTTCAACTGGCATGAGCCATAAGCAATAACTTTTCCAAACTGAATAAGAACATAGCCTATGCCGGTCTCTGAAACATCACTATAAATCTCGTAGCCGTCTGCACCACATGGCGAACTAAAAATAGGCGTCGTGGTCAAACTGTAACGTCCTGTTTTGCGCTAGACCCCTCGCACGTGTTTTGAGTCAAGGTAGTTGACTCGGGCTTGAGGTGCGCCAGAATCAACAAGTAAAATTTGTCAGATATCTTCACGGATATCCGATGAATTCATCGAGTATGACTTATGAGTTGAGACCAATACTATTCGTCGAATATCGTCACGAATATCCGACGAATTCATCGAGTATATAAGACGAATTGGACTTAGAATATTTTCTTGACTTAGGGCGTCAAGTGCGTTGAGTGCACTCGACGCCATTCGACATATTATACTGAAGCATTGAGTGGACTCAAAACCACTCAACCTATTATACTTAGAATAGTTTTTGGAAATTGAGGCGTTGAGTGGTCTCAACACCACTGAACGCTATTCTGGCTGATGTTACCGTTGAGTGAAGTCAATGCGGCATTGAGTGGTCTCAATACCACTCAACGCTTTTCACTTTGGATTATCCTAGATGTTGTTGGCATTAAGTGGAGTCAACGCGGTGTTGAGTGGTCTCAATGCCACTCAATGCTTTTGCCTTAGAAATATTCTGGATGACTGGGGCATTGAGTGAAGTCAATATGGAGTTGAGTGGTCTCAACGCCACTCAACACTTTTTACTTAGTTAATTCTGAGACCTGTAGGCGTCGAGTGCGTTGAGTTCACTCGATGCCATTTGACGATTCGTCGAGTGCAGGAGTCATACTCAACGATTTTTAACTTGGTTATTCTGATACCTATAGGCGTCGAGTGCGTTGAGTGCACTCGATGTCATTCGAAGATTTGTCGAGTGAAGGTTTGCATACTCAATGATTTTAACTTAGAAGTGCTTTACATATATAAGCGTCGAGTGATCACGATGAATCCTCACGATTTGTCGAGTAAAGGGAAGTGAACTCAACGCTTTTTTACTTATAGCTATTCTAGGGTTGTAGGCGTCGAGTGCGTCGAGTGCACTCGACACCACTCGACGATTTGTCGAGTGAAGGAGGCACACTCAACGATTCTGACTTAGGATTTTTCGGCCCACTGTTTCTGATTCCTATACACGGGCTGAACTGGATTTCGGGATTGGCGCTAAGCAACTTAAATTGGCGCGTCTTTTTAAAAAAGCATAATTAATATAATAATGGGCGGTCCAGTAACACGGTGACACATGGCAAAGCAGTTCAACCCTAATTTCTCATTATAAAAGAAGACTTACGGGAAAACCTAGCCGTCACTTGGCCATTTTTGCCGAGCTGTTACCTGTGCTGAAACTTTCGGGAGAGAAGAGTTGCCAGAGGCGATTTATGGAGGAAATCCTTCCCTTCTCTTCTTCTGTGAAGAACAACACCAACGTAAAAGAAGATGCCACAAGGAGAGTGACGAGATCTATGGTCGGAACTGCCGGAAACAAGGTGAGCTTCCTACCCTCTCCCTTGGTGCTAGATCTGTAGTTATTTCTTGAAGAGATGTCGACTCAAAAGAGTTTGGCTTGTGAGATGAAGATCTCTTAGGTAGAGATAAAGTTAGGGCTTGTGCCCTAGAAATGTGATGTCTTCAACCTCTCCTCACTTCTTTGTGAAGATGGTGGACTAGGTTTCATGAAGAGAAATGGTCTATTGAGGGTGAATAAGGGAGGAGGAAGTTCTATATATAGTTTTGATTAAATATCTAAAGGAAGAAGATAAACTGATGTCATTCATCTTGCTTTAAGATGCGTGCAAAAATCTATTTTCTGTGCGCAGTGAACTTCAGGTCCATTTTCGGGTATGTTACGGCTTGATCTGATCTTTAGACTAAACACAAAAGTCGTAGCCCTTGGAAAGACCTTTCCAACGAATGGTTACACGTTTTCATATGAGTCTTGTAGACTCGGTAGTGTCCAGTCGAAGTTGTTGTACAGTCAAGTCTTAAGTACATGTTCTCAGGTTAGTGTAGATCCGGGTTCGAATTTGGTAGAGAGGTCATAGTAAATTAACACTGAGATATGTTGAACTTGATTTATGGATGTTTGTGATAAACAAAGGACTGATGGGGTAGATCCTTAAGAAAGTAAAAAAGGTTAATGTTTTGGTAAACTTAGGCTATACGTAATCATGATAAACAAATGGTTTTATGGAATATGATTGTACCGACGGTTTGAAGGAGGTTGACAAACAAATGATTTAGGTAAGATAGTGAGCAAATAAATTGATATGTTTGATTGTACAAATAATATTCTTGTGAAAGCATATTTGATTGTGAATGCTTGACTTTAAGAACGAATTGGATGAGGTTATTGTATGGCCATGTGATAGGATGATTAATGGAATGTGCATATAGTCCACAGCCTAGAGTTGTGTCTGTGTGTTGAATTAGGCTGCTTGCCACCTATGTAAATGATGAACCCTAGTGTGGTATGGAAATGTGGAAGGGTTGGAAGTGTGTTTGTGTTTGCCGCACAAGAATGATGTGTTGATAAGGGACTCGGTGTGGAGCCCTTGCGTGCTGTTGAGCATGGGATGTGAATAATAAAAAGTGACTCAGTGTGGAACCCTTAGATGTGGAATTGCATGCGGTGTGAGTTGACATGTGGTGTCATAATCCTGGGTTAATTATAGTGTGTCAAGTTTAAGGGCTCACCAGTCGTCACACTGGAGCGAGTTGACTGATAGACTTTGGACGGTTTGGCTATGTCCTCGGTGCTCATTCCCGAGGCCCTTTTTGTATCAAGTGGACGAATTTGTTGTGTCCTCAGTTCTCATTCTCGAGGCCCTTTCCTTGCCATACAGGTAGGCCAGTTTGGGATGTGTTCTTGGTGCACATTTTCCTAAGACCCATCTGAGTCGTAGTATTCATGTGGCTCCGTTATTGTGTTCTTAGCATTAAGACATACAGAGGCCTAGGCTTGGTAGTGTGGATGCCCGCCTAGTAGTGGAAAGCCCGTTCCACTATCACCGTCTGGCCACGACGGATGGTGCCTGAGAGGTTAGCTACCTACTCAAAAAGTGGGAACTGCAAGTCTGAGTCGACATAGCAATTGCATGTGTGTGTCAATGGGTGATTCATCATAAGTCATTCATAACATAGCATTGCATCACATAAGATCCTTATTATATAAGTTTGTATGAGTACTATTATATGACGAGTTACTTTATTGTTAAGTCGATCCTTAACGTATATGTCTGTATGGGCATTCATATAAGTTGAGTTACTTCATGTTGTTTATTCATACTTGTACACTACTGTTGATAGTATAACTGCTAGTATAAATTGATGTACTTACTTCTGATATATTGATGATTACTCTGATATAGTTTAGCACTTTGCCACTTATTTTGTACTACTGCTTACATATATATATTGTACCCTTTTTCCTTTCTCGCCCAGTGCCTAAGACTTGCCGGGGGAGCGGATGTGATAACCACTTAGTCTTTATGACTAACGGTTGCTACGTCTTCCTTTTTTAGGAGAAAACCCCACAGCAGTAGGTTATGTAGGAGAGCAGACATGTCAGGGTGACAGGGCCTGAAGTTGCGATACCATCGCTGCCATCAGTGTCTGATGTGAGTTTTTGAGAGACTCATTATGTAGCCTTTTTGGCATGATGTACTCTGATATTATAGAAGCCTTGGTTGCTTCTTTTTATTCGATGTATTTGTTTTGGACTATATACTTATGTGGATTTTGACTTCTGCTTATATTCTTTTGTTAGGTTGGCAATGATGATATTGGTTTTAGCAAGCAGGATAGGCGTCTTGTGGTACAGGTCGACCCGTATGTTAGCGTTACCGCAAGGCGGCTGTTTTGGGGATAAGACTCCCCATGGTCGTGTCTTGTATTCCAGGAGGGAGGTCTTACAAATGGTATCAGCTTGCAAAAATCCTCAACTAGAGAAGTCATTGAACAATGGTGCCACCCCCGCTCGATTTGTCAGTTTACGGACAAACTAACTTAGCGGAAGCAGTGGTGTGCCCATATGTAATTCAAACTAAGTATGTCCAGTCATTCTCCTACGATTAGCCACCTAACCTTAGGTTCGTACCTTTATATGTAGATCTCCTAAAGTTTGGATGATCGCGGGTACGTAAAACTATTGTACAAAGGCTTGCGAGATCCCCTAGGGCAAGCACTTTTGTTTATAGGGGATTTGAATCTAGCGGAGATAATAGATATGGAAGATTCCCTAGGACAACCACTTTTGTTTATAGCGAACTCGAGTCTGACAGAGATAATAGATATGGTAAAGTGGTTGGAAGCGGATCTTTTGGGAGTTTAGACTAGCGTTAAGAGACCCACTGAAGGAGTAATGGAAGCAGGACCCAGCTTAAGGACGAGGAGTATGAGGAAGAAATTAACACATTATAAGCATTCATCCTTAGTCTGCCTAATTTTGTGCTAGGAATCTAGCTTGAGTCATTATAATTGATCCTTAGGCGTAATGGTTAGTGAGAAACCAGCCTATACTCTATTCAATACCGGTGCCACACATATGTTTGTGTCAGCAGATTTCGTTAAATACCTAGAAGGAGTACAATACATCATCGGTATTACTCGGAGAGTACGCCTCCCGGATGGCTCTAAGATGACTTTGTCTGCCAAGTATGACTTGGAAGTATGTATTGGAGGAGATATTTTAGAAACCCTAGCAACGGTATTGAGAATACCAGAATTTGACCTCATCCTGGGCATGATATGGTTGGATTGGCATCATGCCAGGATTAACTGTGCGACAAAGCAAATCATTTTGGAGACATAGGGACTTAGGAGTAATTTTCCAAGGTATTAAGTTCATACCTCGTATGTTATTGTCTTCAATTCAAGCCTTAAAAGCCCATATGAAAGGGGATGAGGTATATATGATATGCTTCGAGCGTAAAGAAATAACAAATGGTATAAAAGATGTGCGAGTGGTGCGGGATTTCCTTGAGGTATTTCTTGAGAAGCTGTCAGGATTACCTCCACATCGAGAGGTGGACTTTCAAATTAAGTTAGTACCGGGTGCCAAGACCATCTCTCAGACCCCTTACAGAATGGCCCCAAAGGAACTCACGAAGTTTAGAGTTTAGCTGCAAGAGTTAGTGAAATCAGGGTTTGTTCGTCCCAGTTCATCACTTTGGGGAGCCCCTGTCCTGTTTGTCAAGAAAAAGGATGGAACGCTACGGTTATGTATAGATTACCGGGAACTCAATCGTTTAACGATGCGTAACACCTGTCCTCTACCCCGGATCGATGATTTATTCGATCAATTGGTAGGAGCGCACTGGTTTTCCAAACTGGATCTGCGCTCGGGGTACTATCAATGTAGGATACAAGATGTGGATATATAGAAAATAGAATTTAGCTCGAGGTACGGTCTATATGAGTTCACCGTGATGCCCTTTGGGCTCATGAACGCCCCTTAGGATTTCATGAGTTTGATTAACGGGGTGTTCAAGCCGTACTTTGATTTCTTCATCATCATATTCATCGATGACATTTTGTTCTATTTGAAGACAGAGGAGGAGCATGTGGAACACTTGGCCTTGGTTTTGAAAAAGTTAAAATAACACTCATTGTTTGCTAAGTTCAGCAAGTGCGAATTTTGGCTCCGAGAGTTTGCCTTCTTGGTCAATGTGATTAGCTGAGCTAGACTAGCCGTGGACCCGACCGAGGTGCGTACCATGAAGGAATGGTCACCTTTGAAGTTAGTGGCCGATGTACGGAGTTTCCTTGGACTTGCTGGTTATTATCGCTAGTTCATGAAAGGATTCTCTTTGTGGAGCAATAAGAGTGGACACCCCAGTGTGAAGCTGCATTCCAAGAGCTACAAGATAGACTTACCACCGTACCAATCCTAGACCTTCCGTCTGGGAAGGAAGGATTTCAAGTTTACACAGATGCGTCATATCAAGGAATGAGAGGAGTATTGATGCAGCATGGGCACATTATTGCTTATGCTTCGAGGCAACTGAAGAAGCATGAAGCCAATTATCCGGTTCATGATTTGGATTTGGGGGCAGTGGTGTTCGCCTTAAAGGTTTGGAGGCACTATTTATATGGCGTCCACTGCGAGATCATTCCGGATCACAAAAATTTGAAGTATGTTCATACCCAAAAAGAGTTAAATTGGAGCCAACGATGGTGGCTAGAATTTTTGTGTGATTATGAGTTTACGTTGAACTACCACCCCAGAAAAGCAAACTTCGTAGTTGATACATTGAGCAGAAAAGTACAAGAGTAGAGCCCAAAGTCTCGACTGATGAGTATGGAGTTGGCTCGTATGCTCGAGGTGATGGAGATCACATTAGTGTGTAAGGATCATTCGGAAAAGTATACAGAGTATTTGGCTACCATGAGTATAGTTTGAGATATTCGAGATAAAATTCGGGCGGAGCAAGGGAAGGACGCTGCCTTGGACCTTATAATCAAATTAATCGAAGATGGATCTACAAAGGAGTATGCTCTAAAGGATGGCCTCGTTCATTTCCATGGTCGGCTTTAGATTCCCAAGGGCGGTGAAATCCAGGAAGATATATTAAGAGAGGCACATTGCTCCAAGTATTCATTACATCAAGGGATTTCTAAGATATATAGTGACTTACAGAAAACCATGTTCTGTCCCAGAATGAATAAAGTTGTCAATTATTATGTTATGCATTGTAAGGCATGTCAGAAGGTGAAGTTGGAGTGCAAGAGCCCTGGAGGTTTATTATTATCATTTTCCATCCCTGAGTGGAAGTTCGAGGATATCTCTATTGACTTTGTCCACGGGTTGCATCGCTCGTGCTCTGGGAACGATTCACTTTGGGTAATCATGGATCGCCTGACGAAGGTGGCCAGATTTATCCCTATGAAGAAGGAGGCACATGTGGATTTTTTAGTGTGTCTCTTTGTGGAGCAATTTGTACAGTACCATGGCGTATCTAAGACAATAGTCTCCGATCGTGATGGTCGCATTACCTCCAAAGAGTGGAAGGCAGTACAAGCATATCTTCGCTCTTGCCTTACCTTCAGCACAACTCTTCACCCTCAGAAGAATGGTCAGTCTCAAAAGGACCATCAGGACAATGGAAGATCTTTTGATACTGTGTGTATTGGATAGAGGGGAACCATGAGAAAGGCTCTTACCACTGGTAGAATTTTCATACAACAACAATCATCAAGCTAGCATCGGGATGGCTCCCCACGAAACACTTTATGTTAGAAGGTGTAGAACTACATTATCATGGGTATAGGAAAATATCCAAAAGTTTTGGCGATAGAGTACATTGATGACACTGATGCGCTTGTTAGATTGATACGAGACCGATTTCTTGAGGCTCAAAGTCGGCAGACAAAGTAATATAATGTGAAGCATCAGATGGTAGAATTTCAAGTAGGTGACAAGGTATTCTTAATGCTCACTTCAATGCATGGAATGTTATGAGTGCGTGGTATGAAGAAGCTCAGCCCGAGATATGTGGGTCCCTATGCTATATTAGAGATAATAGGCCCTTTGGCCTATCGGCTGGAGCTACCACCAGAGCTAGAAAATTTGCACGGCGTCTTCCATGTGTCATCGCTCTAAAAGGCACTACTACGGCCTGACCAATATGTCCCCACTACAGATGGAGCAGTGGCAACTAATAGATCCGTCCAACTAGAGCCGGTGCACATAGTGGACACTGAGACAGGGAGCATGCGGCAGAAAAGTGTACCATTGGTAAAGGTCCAATGGTCTAATCACGGGAAATAAGAATACACTTGGGAGCTGGTGTACTTGATGCAAAAGCGCTACCCGGAGTTGTTTTCCCAAGGAAAGTTTAAAAATTTATTATATTTTTCGTCCTCTACTCCCCCACAGATTTAGCCTGATTTTAGGGACGAAATCTTTTATTTTATTTATAGTATTTGTAACGTCCCATTTTGCGCTAGACCCACCGCACATGCTTTGAGTCAAGGGAGTTGACTCGGGCATGGGGTGCGCCAAACTCGACAAGTAATATTAGTCGGATATCGTCATGGATATCCGACGAATTCGTCGAGTATGACTTGTGAGTTGATACCAATACTATTCGTCAAATATCATCACGAATATCTGACGAATTCGTCGAGTATATAAGACGAATTTGACTTAGAATTTTTTTTGGAATCAGGGCGTTGACTCGACGCCATTCGACGAATTATGCTGAGGCATTGAGTGGACTCAACACCACTCAACGTATTTTACTTATAATAGTTTCTGAAAATTAAGGCGTTGAGTGAACTCAATGCGGCGTTAAGTTGTCTCAACACCGCTCAACGCTATTCTGGTTGATGTTGGCGTTGAGTGAAGTCAACGCGACATTGAGTGGTCTCAACGCCGCTCAACACTTTTGAAAGTTAGAGTAAGATCAACCCTTCACTATAGAGGGGGGGGGGTGAATTGTAACGCCCCCAATTTTTCTGCGATTATTTAATTCTTGTTTGGCATTACGTCGACGCGTTTTCTTGGCTTGTGCCATCTGTGGAGTGTGGTCTTAACTCCTTAGAACTGAGTGGTCTATTTTGTAGCCTATGGGCAAGATCTCCCTAGCATGCCGAGTCTTTTTGGGTGACCCGGTGTGGCCTCTCGGGGAATGCTTGTGTTTTGGCTTCGGGTGGGTATAACTCGAGTTATGTTCGTCGAAAGTTAATTTCGACTTCGCCGTTGTGTTCGTAGCATGGATGTTTAGCTACGGTGCGAATTTCGTAAAATTCCGAGGATGTTCGGTTTTCGCGTTGTTTTGTATTTTATGAAAAATAATACTATTTAATAAATATTATATTAATTATTATTTTGGAAAGGTGCGGGTGCTTGGCGGTTTTACCATGTCTTATTATACCTTAATTAATTGATTAGCTAATTAGGTTAATCGGGTGCTATAAATAGGATAGGTTAGATTTAGAGAAGAAAGAAACCGCTCCTGTTCACTTTCTTCCCCCGCCCGCAGCGCCTGTTCACGGAAAATAGAGGAACCGCCGAACCTACTCCCCTTCGGACGCCGATTCCGGGAGCATTTGTGGACGGAATTCGATTCCGAAAGCGGATTTGGATTGCTCTCGCCTAGACCTTCATTCCTACGATAATAAATTCAATTTTCGTGGTGTTTTTAGGGGTCTCGAAATTTCTTGGGTTGTCCGTTTCCGCCATTAAAGCTCCAGATTTCTGCTTTAGGTGTTGTTGCTGCTGGTGCCGAGTGGGAATAACGGAGGCCGACCAAGCTTTGCTGGAAATCGAGGCAAGTGGTCCTCTTGCCCTTGCCATGTAGCTTTTTTTGTTCATTTTGTTCCTTGCTGTTAATTAATCTTCCAGATTTCCTCTTGCTCATTATGCCCAATTTTTCTCGAAAATCTTAACCAAGCCTGTTGATACTTCATGTTTAGTTTTCTTTCTCAAACAGACTTGTCTTCCAATATTTTTTTATTCCTGCTTTTGAATTGCCTTGTTCTCGGGTTGGGAGTAGATTAATGTGTGTTGGAGTTAACTTTTCTGTGCAGTAGCTGTAGCCGGTTAGAGGAGAAAAGCTTTAGTTTTATTTTTTTTATGAAAAAAATCTGTCTTGCTTAGGCTCGGGTTTGGGTGAATTTGTGCTTGCCTGTGTAGTGGCTGTAGCAGGAGCCTTTCCGGTCCTTAGTCTTGATGATTAGAATATTTCAGAGTTTGGCGTTGAGTGTGGTGCACACACTCAACGCCGGGTCTACTTGGACTTGGCATTGAGTATGGTGCACACACTCAACGCCATAGCCTCTTGGTCTGTTCGTTCGCACTAAGTATCGTGGCGTTGAGTGAGTCGACCTCACTCAATGCCAAGATTGTCTAGGCATTGAGTGAGGCGGACCCACTCAACACCGTAGCCAATCCGCGCGGTTATGTCGAATGGCGTTGAGTGAGTGGGCCTCACTCAACGCCATGGTGGTTTAGGTGTTGAGAGAGGCGGACTCACTCAACGTCGCTGCCCATTCTTGCGGTAAGTATTTTGGCATGGAGTGAGTCGACCTCACTCAACGCCAAAGCTATTTTGGCGTTGAGAGAGGTGTACTCACTCAACGCCACAGTTAGTTTTTCAGCTAAGTGCTAAGGCGTTAAGTGAGTATACCTCACTCAACGCCGTAGCTGTTTTGGCGTTGAGTGAGGTTAGCTCACTCAATTCCATAGCCAGTGTTGCAATAGGCGTTGACTGAGTGAACCTCACTCAACGCCGTAGCTGTTTTGGCATTGAGTGAGGTTAGCTCACTCAACGCCACAGCCAGTATTGCAGTAGGCGTTGACTGAGTGAACCTCACTCAACGACGTAGCTGTTTTGGCGTTGAGTGAGGTTAGCTCACTCAACGCCACAGCCAGTGTTGCAAAAGGCATTGAGTGAGTGAACCTCACTCAACGTCATAGCTGTTTTGCCATTGAGTGAGGTTAACTCACTCAACGCCACCGTTTGTTTAGGCGTTGAGTGAGTGGGGCTCACTCAACGCCATGCCGTGTTGAGCCATCTCAACTCTTTTCCCTTACTTTGAATTTCTCTCCCGAGTGAATTTACTATGGTTTTGAGGTTCCTTGTCGGCTATGTTTTTCCAAAGGCCGAATCGTGGGTTATGGTTAGTAGTGGTGGTTTGAAGCTCTTAATAGGGGTGAAGTTGTGTGACTTAGTCGTGGCCACGCTTTTATCTTGTTCCAGGTACGGGCTGGGCAAGTTGGTGGGAGGTCCCTAGTACTTTCATATGTAGACCATTGAGCTCTGTTTCTTGGAAATGGTGGTCTGGGGACTGAATTTGCCTCCAACCCAAATCCACGTTGTTTTTACTACTGCCATCTCTCACAACTTAGGGAGTTAGACGTCTCTTCCTTTGTAGAGTGCAACGTTTTGGGCTCATGGTAGCCTTGTAAACACTGCAGGATATTTTGGCAGTGTTGTTGTTGTTTCCTCGCACATAGTGCTTTTCCTTTTTGTCTTGCATTGGACAGTGGTGCTTGTTACGGTTTACTTACTCTTCTTTCTTATCATTTAGATTAAGATTTCCGTTCAGCTTATTTGTTTTGCTTGTTGAGGTTTTCTTTTCTTCTTTGAATGCCAAAGGTTCCGGTTAGTAGCCGATTAAGCGGCTAGTTGTGCTGTGCTGTTGCTGGTGGTCTCTCGTTCTGTGGAGATCAGTTCACTGGTCTTGTGAGGTAGTTTTGTGCTTCTTTCTTACAGTCATACATACTTTCTAGTGGGTTTGTGTCAGTTTGTTGGCGCCCACTAGTAGTTTTACCTTGATACTAGATATGTTATCTTTTTGCTGCTACCTTTTCTGGAGATAGTCTACTTGCTCTTGGGATGATTTATGCTAGGTTGCTAGTTACTTTTAAACCTAAAAACACTATTATAAGTATATCTCATGATCAGCATGTTTTATAAAACTCAACACTATTTCAAAATAACGTAAAAAGATCATTTTCCTATATATAGTATAAATTAATGTAGGGTCCTGCATAGTATAAGTTATCCTATAGGGGCACTTATGCACTCTTTTAGGATGTCAAACCTGAATAAAGTATTTTCCACAGCGTATAAGTAAAGTTTTTAAACTGTGGACTAGATGATCCACTGAGCCAAGGGATACGGCCTTTAAAATGTAACTGATTTTTTAATCATTAAACTTATGAATTTTCACAGTCTAGTTAAATGGTGTTCGCTTGAGCGTCGACAGTTCTCCCCTACTCGACGTGGCATCACGATGTGTGTTTTCTCATACTCTGATGCTTCTTAAATTTGGAGAAAATGCGGGTTCTGACTGTTGGTATTAGAGGGAGGTTGCTTGACAAGTTAGTCGGACAACCTTTCCTTTTTATTGCATTAGTAGTTTATCATCTGTCATTCACACACTGACATGTCATCAGCACGTCTTGGCAAAAGAACGAACACTACACTCATACCATAACATGAAGTATACAGGGCATATTATGTAGTATGGGATGCATAATATGTGTTCGTATATGGATCCACCATAGGGGCAACATGTGAGGTTTATGTAGTATGGGATGCATAACTTCACCACATGGCTGTGACTAGCTCGTTTTTTTTCGTTGCATGAGAATGTTATGTAGTATGGGATGCATAACATTTTCATGTGTACGCCACTCATGACATGCATTAGGGCCTTTTTAGAATACATAGAACAAACATGCATAGCATAACATTGCATAAGCATAATGTGCCAAGCTAAAGACTGGCAGGATGACATAAGTACACACATAAGTTTTTGAGTCAAAAATAATATAAGTTCATGCATTCCCGATCTAGGCACAAGAGTTGGAAAGGTGGTGGTAAACCATCCTAGGTTAGGCATAACATTAATTCTTATAAAATAATAAACTCCCAGAGCAAGTTTAGCAGCTTTAAGTTCATATTTATGTATGTATTGTCTGTACTCGTAGTTAGTTATAGCTGTTGTACTAGAATCTGACTAATGTTGTTATGATTTTAGGATGGCGAGACGTCCTTCGAATAGATCGACTCCCCTGTCTGAGGGTGATTCATCTGGAGCGCAGAATGATGTGGTGATCGAGATCCTGCGATAGAGTAGCGTTTCCTTGAGCAGGCAGATGGCGGAGGTGCAGGCCCAAATCCAGCCTCTGGTGGCAGTTGTGGAAGGACAGACTCAGGGAGTGCATGGCCCTGCAGAGGAGTTAGCTGTTCCTCCTCCTCCTGCGCCCCTGAGACCTCCAGTGGTGATGCCAGCAAAGATGGCATTTATCTCGCAGTTTCAGAGACTTAGCCCTCCTACTTATGATGGGAAGACAGATTTCATGGTCATAGATGATTGGCTGATCTCCATGGAGGAGATGTTCTCGTACTCCGGTGTTACAGATGATCAGAGAGTGATGATAGCCGCCTATCAGCTCAAGGGTTTGGCTAAGAGTTGGTGGCTTAGATAAAAGGAGAGCTTGGTAGCTAGATGCTCTTGGGAAGTATTTAAGGAAATACTGCTGAGGAAGTTCTTGCCTTCGGTCGAGTGTGACCGTCTTATGAACAACTTCCTCCACCTGAAGCAAAGACAACATCATGGTCGGTGAGTATGAGATAGAGTTCAGCAAGTTGGGGAGGTTTGCTCCTGGGTTGGTGAGTATTGAGGCTGATCGAGTCAAGCGGTTCCTTGGTGGCTTGAGGAGAGAGGTTCAGCGGTTGACCAGTGCATATGGATCGGAGACTTATGCAGGGGTAGTGAAGGATGCTCTGAAGGTAGAGGAAATTGATAAAGAGCAGAGGCCAGCAAATGAAGAAGGACAAGAGGAAGTCTGTTGAGGAGAAGAAACCCCAGGTACCCGGTGCTGCTTCGGGAAAGAAGAGCAAGGTGGTGTGTAGCTTCTGTGGTTGGTCAGGCCACCCTGTTGAGAGGTATTTCAAGAGGCAGCAGCTCAGAAGAAGGAGCAAGTTCATGCTATTCATGGTGCTCCTAGGAGGGTTGTTTCCTGTTCTGTTTGCAAGCGACCCGGACATGATGCCGCCCAGTGCTGGTCCAAGTATAAAGTCTATTATCAGTGTGGACAGAAGGTCCATATCAAGTCTAGGTGTCCTCAGGTCCAGCCTGCTCTGCATGTAGTTCCACTTCAGGCATTACCTCCGCCTCAGCGTATGGACAAGGGCAAAGGAAAGCTGAATGTGATCTCTTCCGAGGAGGCTCAAGCTTCGACTCAGGTCATCTCAGGTTAGTTGTTTTTCTAGCCTGAAAGTTTTATTTACTAGAATGGTTATAGTTTTGTTTTGGTAGTTCCTTAGTTGTATATACTCCTATAGGGAAATTTAAGGTGAAGAACCGTTGGGCACGTGTTTTGTTCGACTCCGGCGCTACCCACTCATTTGTGGCTAAAGCCTTTGTGGAGCGACATCGGTTGACTCTAGATCAAGTTCGTGATACCTTCCGCATCAAGTTCCCTTCTAGTGAATCTGTGTTGTCAGATTTGGGCATTCTAGATTGCCCTGTTTTGTTGGGAGACTTTCTTGCAAAGGCAGACTTGAAGATGATTGATCTGGAGGACTTCAATGTTATTTTGGGCATGGACTGGCTGTCTAAGAATGATGCAGTTATTCAGTGCAAAGGGATGCGCTTGGACTTCATTAAGGACAATGGTCAGCCCGAAAGCGTGTATGTTGATCCGTGCCAGGATTCTCCTGTCATTTCTACGGTATGTGCTCAGAAGCTGTTTCATTCTGATTGTTTTTATTGTTTAGTCTCGGTGGTTGGGACTGCGGTTAGTGTACCGCACTTAGAGGAGATTCATGTTGTTCGTGATTTCGCTGAAGTTTTTCTTGATGACCTTCCTGGTCTTCCTCCCGATCGGGATATTGAGTTTGTGATTGATTTGGAACCGGGTACGCGTCCTATTGCTAAGGCGCCGTACCGAATGGCCCCTCGTGAGTTAGAGGAGTTGTGAGTCCAGTTGGATGAGTTGTTGGCAAAAGGATTTATCAGGCAGAGTTCGTCGCCTTGGGGTGCTCCTGTTTTGTTTGTAAAGAAGAAGGATGGGTCGATGCGGCTTTGCATCGACTACAGGGAGTTGAACAAAGTCACTATTAAGAACAGGTACCCTTTCCGAGGATCGATGACTTATTTGATCAGTTGCGCGGTAGCACGGTGTTCTCCAAGATTGATCTTCGTTCTGGCTATCATTAGCTCAGGATTCGTGAGGCAGATATTCCACGGACTGCGTTTCGATCGAGGCATGGACATTTTGAGTTCTTGGTGATGTCATTTGGATTGACCAACGCACCATTAGCCTTCATGGATATGATGAACCGGGTGTTCAAAGATTTTCTAGACAAGTTCGTTGTGGTTTTTATCGATGATGTGTTGCTCTATTCTCGCAGCGCTGAGGAGCATGAGCAATATCTGCGTTTGGTTCTATCGGAGTTGAGGAATCACAAGTTATTCGCCAAGCTGAGCAAGTGCGAATTTTGGTTGCCTCATGTCTCATTTCTGGGCCACGTGGTGAACAAGGATGGGATCTCGATCGACCCGGAAAAGATCGCAGCAGTGATGGATTGGAGAAGGCCGGGTACACCCAAAGAGATGAGGAGCTTCCTAGGGTTGGTCGGCTACTACAGGAGATTCATGGAGGGTTTCTCTACCCTGGCTGCACCTTTGACCAGGTTGACTCAAAAGAACGCAGCCTTTGTTTGGAGCGAGAAGTGCGAAAAAGCCTTCCTGGAGCTAAAGAACAGATTGTGCACTGCTCCCGTTCTGACCCTACCTACTGAGGGTGTGGAGTATGATGTGTACGTGGACGCTTCGCATGTTGGTCTGGGTTGCGTGTTGATGCAGGCTGAAAAAGTGATTGCATATGGGTCAAGACAATTGAAGACTCATGAGAGGAATTACCCTACGCATGACCTTGAGTTTGCAGCGGTGATTTATGCGTTGAAGCTGTGGAGGCATCTACTTTATGGGGCTCAGTGCAAGATCTTCACTGATCATAAGAGCCTGAAGTACGTGTTCACACAGAAGGAGTTGAATTTGCGCCAGTGACGGTGGCTAGAGTATGTGGTTGATTATGATGTGGAGATCCAGTATCATCCAGGCAAGGCCAATGTGGTGGCTGACACCCTGAGCCGGAAGACAGGGAAGATCTTTAATCTCTCCGTCGATCGTTTAGTGGAAGAGTTCCTCCTTATGGATATCTCAGTGGGATGCTGTGACATGCAGAGCAATTTGGCAGTGGCAGAGCCGTCTTGGATTTCTCTTACTAGGTTGCACCAAAAGGATGATCCGGACCTTCTGCACTTATACCTCAGGACTGAGAGGGGGGAGTTGCCAGATTTTTCTATCGATGATGCGGGTACCTTGAAGTACCGTGGCAGATTTTGCATCCCCGCTGTTGGAGACATCAGGGGTATGATTTGCAGAGAGGCTCATGGATCTAGTGTTTACTACCATCAAGGATCTACTAAGATGTATCGTGAATTGAAGCAAATTGCCTGGTGGTATGGGATGAAGAGTTATATAGCCCGATTTGTTGCTGAGTGCCACACTTGCAAGCGTGTGAAGGCCGATCACGGAAGGCCTTGTGGCAAGTTGACTCCGTTAGAGATCCCGACTTGGAAGTGGGAAAGCATTTCTATGGACTTCATTACGGGCTTACCGAGATCTCCATGGGGATTTGATTCTGTTTGGGTTATAGTGGATAGACTAACGAAGTGTGCTCACTTCGTGTCGTATAAGATTAATTATCCGATGAAGAAGATAGCAAAGCTGTACTTGAATGAGGTCATCAGATTGCACGGTGTGCCTGCTAGCATCATTTCTGATCGAGACTCCCGGTTTACTTCTCGTTTTTGGCAGAGTCTGCAGGAGGGTTTGGGTACAGATCTGAGGTATTCTACTGCTTACCACCCACATACCAATGGGAAGACGGAGCAGGTCAACCAGATAGTTGAGGATATGATTAGATGCTACATTCTAGACCACGGCGGAGCGTGGGATGAGCGGTTGCGACTTATGGAGTTTGCATACAATAATAGTTATCAAGAAAGTTTGCAAATGGCTCCGTTTGAAGCTTTGTATGGGAGGCGCTGCAGAACTTCCCTGTTTTGGGCTGAGGCATGTGAGATACGCATGTTGCGTCCGGATGCACTCGTGGAGATGGAAGCCGCAGTGAAGCTTATTCGAGAAAAGCTTCGTATAGCATAGGAGAGATATGAAAAGAACGCCAATCGGCATAGGTCTTACTTAGAGTTTTCTGTAGGGGACCTTGTGTTTCTTAAGGTTTCCCCAATGGTTGGTGTTAAGAGGTTCGGTAAGAACCAGAAATTAGACCCGAGGTATGTGGGCCCGTTTAAGATTGTTGAACGGATTGGCGTGGTAGCATATAGGTTTGATTTGCCAGCAAACTTCTCAAGTGTTCATAATGTATTTTATGTAAGCCAATTGCGGAAGTGTGTGTACAGGAGTGGGCAAATCTTGGATGTTGTGCCCCTGTTGGAGCCTAATCTCTCTTTTGTTGAAGTGTCGGTTCGTATTTTGGATACTCAAGTTCGGGTGCTGTGAAGGAAGTCCATCCCGATGGTCAAAGTTCTATGGAAGAATCAGAATTTGGAAAGCACGACTTGGGAATTAGAGTCGGCTATGAGGGAGGCTCACCCTCAGCTGTTCCCCTGATTGGATTGGTATGTTTTTTTCTTGTAATATTTGGCTTGTTATTCTTCCTTTTATAGTAGAAGTTTTGTGCGTAAAGTTTCGGGACGAAACTTTCTTTTAGGGGAGTGACTGTAACGCCCCCAATTTTTCTGTGACTATTTAATTCTTGTTTGGCGTTACGTCGACGCGTTTTCTTGGCTTGTGCCATCTGTGGAGTGTGGTCTTAACTCCATAGAACTGAGTGGCCTATTTTGTAGCCTATGGGCAAGATCTCCCTAGCAAGCCGAGTCGTTTTGGGTAACCCGGTGTGGCCTCTCGGGGAATGCTTGTGTTTTGGCTTAGGGTGGGTATAACTCGAGTTCTGTTCGTCAAAAGTTAATTTCGACTTCGCCGTTGTGTTCGTAGCATTGATATTTAGCTACGGTGCGAATTTCGTCGAATTCAGAGGATGTTCAGTTATCGCGTCGTTTTGTATTTTATGAAAAATAATACTATTGAATAAAAATTATATTAATTATTATTTTGGAAAGGTGCGGGTGCTTGGCGGTTTTACCTTGTCTTATTATACCTTAATTAATTGATTAGCTAATTAGGTTAATCGGGTGCAATAAATAGGATAGGTTAGATTTGGAGAAGAAAGAAACTGCTCCTGTTCACTTTGTTCCCCCGCCCGCAGCGCCTGTTCGCGGAAAATAGAGGAACCGCCGAACCTGCTCCCCTTCGGACACCGATTCCAGGAGCGTTTGTGGACGGAATTCGATTCCGAAAGTGGATTTGGATTGCTCTCGCCTAGACCTTCATTCCTACGGTAAGAAATTCAATTTTTGTGGTGTTTTAGGGGTCTTGAATTTTCTTGGGTTGTCCGTTTCTGCCATTAAAGCTCTAATTTTCTGCTTTAGGTGTTGTTGCTGCTGGTGCCGAGTGGGAATAAGGGAGGCCGACCAAGCTTTGCTGGAAATCGAGGCAAGTGGTGCTCTTGCCCTTGCCATGTAGCTTTTCTTTTTCATTTTGTTCCTTGCTATTAGTTAATCTTACAGATTTCCTCTTGCTCTATATGCCCAGTTTTTCCCGAAAATCTTAACCAAGCTTGTTGATATTTCATGTTTAGTTTTTTTTCTCAAACAGCCTTGTCTTCCTTTTTTTTATTCTTGTTGTTGAATTGGCTTGTTCTCAGTTTGGGAGTAAAGTAATGTGTGTTGGAGTTAACTTTTCTGTGCAGTAGCTGTAGCCAATTAGAGGAGAAAAGCTTTAGTTTTATTTTTTTTATGAAAAAAATCTGTCTTGCTTAGGCTCGAGTTTGGGTGAATTTGTGCTTGCCTATGTAGTGGCTGTAGCAGGAGCCTTTCCGGTCCTTAGTCTTGATGATTAGAATATTTCAGGGCTTGGCGTTGAGTGTGGTGCACACACACAACGCCGGGTCTGCTTGGACTTGGAGTTGAGTGTGGTGCACACTCTCAATGCCATAGCCTCTTAGTCTGTTCGTTCGCGGCTAAGTATCGTGGCGTTGAGTGAGTCGACCTCACTCAACGCCATGGTTATCTAGGCGTTTAGTGAGGCGGACCCACACAACGCCGCAGCCAATCCGCGCGGTTATATCGAATGGTGTTGAGTGAGTAGGCCTCACTCAACGCCATGGCGGTTTAGGTGTTGAGAGAGGCGGACTAACTCAACGCCGCTGCCCATTCTTGCGGTAAGTATTTTGGCGTGGAGTGAGTCGAACTCACTCAACGCCAAAGCTATTTTGGCGTTGAGAGAGGTGGACTCACTCAACGCCACAGTTAGTTTGCGGCTATGTTATAAGGCGTTGAGTGAGTGAACCTCACTCAATGCCGTAGCTGTTTTGGCGTTGAGTGAGGTTAGCTCACTCAACGCTACAGCCAGTGTTGCAGTAGGCGTTGACTGAGTGAACCTCACTCAACGCCGTAACTATTTTGGTGTTGAGTGAGGTTAGCTCACTCAATGCCACAGCCAGTGTTGCAGTAGGCGTTGACAGAGTGAACCTCACTCAACGCCGTAGTTGTTTTGGCATTGAGTGAGGTTAGCTCACTCAACGCCACAGCCAATGTTGCAGAAGGCATTGAGTGAGTGAACCTCACTCAACTCCATAGCTGTTTTGGCGTTTAGTGAGGTTAACTTACTCAATTCCACCGTCTATTTAGGCGTTGAGTGAGTGGGGCTCACTCAACGCCATGTTGTGTTAAGCCATCTCAACGCTTTTCCCTTACTTTGAATTTCTCTCCCGAGTGAATTTCCTTTGGTTTTGAGGTTCCTTGTCGGCTTTGTTTTTCCAAAGGACAAATCGTTGGTTGTGGTTAGTAGTGGTGGTTTGAAGCTCTTAATAGGGGTGAAGTTGTGTGACTTAGTAGTGGCCACACTTTTATCTTATTCTAGGTACGGGCTGGGCAAGTTGGTGGGAGGTCCCTAGTGTTTTCACATGTAGACCCTTGAGATTTGTTTCTTGGAAATGGTTGTCGGGGGACTTAGTTTGCCTCCAACCCGGATCCGCATTGTTTTTGCTACTGCCATCTCTCATAACTTAGGGTGTTAGACGTCTCTTCCTTTGTAGAGTGCAACATTTTGGGCTCATGGTAGACTTGTAAACTCTGCAGGATATTTTGGCAGGGTTGTTGCTGTTTCCTCGCACATAGTGCTTTTCCTTTTTGTCTTGCCTTGGACAGTGGTGCTTGTTACGGTTTACTTACTCTTCTTGCTTATCATTTAGATTAACATTTTCGTTCAGCTTATTTGTTTTGCTTGCTGAGGTATTCTTTTCTTCCTTGAATGCCTCAGGTTCTGGTTAGTAGCCGATTAGGCAGCTAGTTATGCTGTGTTGCTGCTGGTGGTCTCTCGTTCTGTGGAGATCAGTTCCTTGGTATTGTGAGGTAGCTTTGTGCTTCTTTCTTACAGTCATACATACTTGCCAGTGGGTTCGTGTCAGTTTGTTGGCGCCCACTGGTAGTTTTACCTTGATACTAGATATGTTATATTTTTGCTGCTATCTTTTCTTGAGATAGTCTACTTGCTCTTTTGATGATTTATGCTAGGTTGCTAGTTACTTTTAAACCTAAAAACACTATTATAAGTATATCTCATGATCAACATGTTTTTATAAAACTCAACACTATTTTCCAAATAACGTAAAAAGATCGTTTTCCTATATATAGTATAAATTAATGTAGGGTCCTGCATAGTATAAGTTGTCCTATAGGGGCACTTATGCACTCTTTTAGGATGTCAAACCTGAATAAAGTATTTTTCGCAGCGTATAAGTATAATTTTTAAACTGTGGACTAGATGATCCACTGAGCCGAGGGATATGGCCTTTAAAATGTAACTGATTTTCTAACCATTAAACTTATGAATTTTCACAGTCTTGTTAAATAGTGTTTGTCTGAGCGTCGACAGTTATCCCCTGCTCGACGTGGCATCACGATGCGTGTTTTCTCATACTCTTATGCTTCTTAAATTTGGAGAAAATACGGGTTGTGACATGAATAGAGTGTATTAAAATAATTTTACAACTAAGAATAATTTTGCAGCGGAAGACTTATGATTAACTTAGCGTAGTGTGATTTTAAAAAGGAGTTTTTTAAATAAAGTAACACAAACACAATTTCACAGTACACAGCAAAGAGAATAAAAAACAACCAGAAGACACAAGGATCTATAGTGGTTCCCAAAAATCTAGGTACATCCACTCTTCTACCACCCTTGGTAGGAATCCACTGTAGGATGAGTTGATCAGGTGTCCTGGAACCAATGAGCTTTTGATAAGGTGCTCAAAAATCAAATCAGATTTTTTGATCAGGTGTCTTGCCACCATTGAGTTTTGATCAGGTCTCAGGAACCAAAACAGGAACTTTTGAAGGGAGTTCAAAAACTCTTTTACAATAAAGAAAAAGAAATGAGATGTCTTCTCTGTCAACTATCAAAGAGAAGCACATATGGATGCTGTTGTCAAAGCTCCCGCTGAGATTAGTGAAGGATCAGGAAGAGAAGCTTTGCAAGGGTGATAGGTCATCAAAAGAGATGGCTCCAACAAAGAATGATTCAGCAAGAACTGAATTATGTGTGTCTGGAGAATGAAGAATGAAGACCAAAAATGAAAAAACTTGATTGCTGATCACAAAAGCTTCTTTTATTTCTCTGTCTGTGTGTTGTTGTTGATCAGACAAAAAATAATAATATATATTCTCTTCTTGTCTGAAATCCAATGCTGTAATCGTCCTTGGAGCCGTTAGAAAAGTCATAAAGGAAATCCCTTATCTTTCAACTGTCTCTGGAAGGAAAGAATTAAAGAGAATAAATATATTCCTTATTTCTTCCCTTGAAACTTGCTCCAGATGTGATAAAACGGCTACAAATCTTCATCATTAAATGCTCTGATTTGAAATCATTTGAAAGCCTTAACAAAGTAATAGAAATCCCAGAAACGTCGACCTCAAATAGTTATCGTCAATCTGAGCTTAACTATCATTTAACTGGACTCAGAGATATTGAAAATGGTCTTGGACAGAGATCGCTGAACGGAATTCTGAGATAGTCGACCTGAGCTTAGAGATCGTCGAACTGGATTTGACGACCTCATTGAGCTGAGTTCGACTATCGTCGAGCTGAGTTCGACGACATGTCAATCCTTACTAGAATTATGGCTTCTCAACAGAGCTTGGAGATCTTGAGGAAGACTTCAAACCTAAGTCCTAAACCTTGAAACTAATTGACCTTTACTCTATACAACTAGGTCAATGCAACATTATTAAGAGACATAGTGATCCTGACCCAAATAAGTAATAGGGTGTTCCAACAATCTTCCGCTATTTGGGTTAGGATTACTATTTACATGAATTGATGGAATTAAATACATCATAAAACAAAACAAAAACACATAAAAATATACAGAATATATATATATATATATATATATATATATATATATATATATATATATATATATATATATCAGCATATGTATAATATGATATAGTTCAGGAGAGATATGAGAAAGTTTCAGCTTACACTCAGATTAATGTTGATCATCAGTACTTTTCTTAAAAATGATTTCTCTGTTGGGACTTTCTGAGTCTTTTTTTGACCTGAAGTCATCTGCATCACCAAGAGTCTTCTGGCTTTTGCTTCTAGGGACTACAACTTCAGGATGCAACTGCATGTACTTGTCAGCATCAAAGAACTTCTTGGAACTATATATTTCAAGCTCTTGTCTTCTCTGATCTGAAAGAGTTGTGATGTTAGAAGTGTCAAGGCCTCTTTCTCTTGCTTTCTTCAACTGATCTAAGCTAGCAAGTTCTTTCAGTCTAGCAATTCTGGAGACTGGATTGTTTTCTGGATCCTCATATAGAATTGAAGGTTCATATTTGTTGATGGTATCAGTTGGAGGGGCTTTCTTATAGTAACCTTCTTTCAGCTTGTAAGGATAAGGACCAGTTGTAGTATCACTTGGACCTTGTCCTCTCTTATGATAAGTTTGATGTCTAGATTGACCTTTAGAATAAACTTGATAACCTCTTTGATTACCTCTATACTGACTACCTCTTTGATTTCCTCTAGTCTGATTACCTCTTTGTTGATTTCCTCTAGATTGAGAGCTTCCCTAAAAAGTTTGATGGGATTGAGAGGATCTTTGAGATGTAACATTTGAGGATTGAGGAGCTGAGTCTCCACTAGATCCTGTACCTGGAGAAGGAGAAGGATTATAGTGAGAAGTTCTTTTATTATATTTCCTTTTCTTCCTCAAGGCCTTCAACTGATTCTTAGAATACTGCATCTAGTGCTCAGTAATGGGGCAGTTGTGCAAAATATAGTATAGGATATCATAATCAGAAGTATCCTTTGAAATTGGAACTCTTTTCATAGCTTTGCTTCTTGCTTTCCTCTTCTTTGCAATGGTTGCAGAGGAGTAATCAGAATTTGTTCTAAATTCATCATCAGAGCTTTGAGGATCACAATATAAGGCATCTATTTACTTCAAAGCTTCTTTTGAGATGGAAATAGGAACATGAGCAGAAGGTGCAATAGAGATAGCAGGAGCAGTAACTGAAGCAGTAGAGATTGCAATAGTAGCAGGAATATCCATAGGAACACTGTCCATAGGCTTAACAGAACTGTCTTCAACAATATTTAGCTCAGAAGAGAAATCAAGAGATGTTGTAACTTCAGCAGAGGCTTCAAGCTCAAGAGCATTCTTAACAGAAATAACTGAATTTACATAAAACTAAAGCAGATTTGGATCACAACTGTTAAAGGGAACTATAGCCCTTGTTAAGTCTTCAGCAGGTAGAGGTGCTGGAAGATAGCTGCTGTAAAATGAATCAAATAAGGATAACAAAGTGGTGAGATCTACTGATGGGCTGATGATATGTGCTGGAGGTGTAACTGGAGCTGGAGCTGTAACTGTACTTATATCATCTGTCATTATATCATCTGAAACTGTAATTAGAGGTGCATCTGGAATTGTCTCTAAAGGCTGAGCTTCTTCATCTGGCATCTCCCCCTGCCTAGATTCAGTGAATACTGAACCTAGGCCCCAGAAGAAGGGATAGCCTGAAGGGAGAAGGAAGAAGAGATCCAAGCAAGTAAATCATTCAATGTCTTAACTAAGAGAGCCAAGGTGGCATCCAATAAGAGAGTTAGCCTGGGTGCCAACAACACATATAGTTTATCTGTTAGAGGAATAAGATCTACTTGCTCAAGATTAACCTGAGTAGAGGTAGAGGGAGGAGCTGCAGAGATGGATGGAATAGATACAGATGGAAATGGAATGGATGGCTGAGAGACTGGAATGGAGGTAATGGATGGTGCTGGAATAGTGATTGTTGGAATGAATGTGGAGATAGGAAGGGGAAAGGATGGTTGAGATATGGTATCAATGAGGAGTTGTTGAAAAGATGTTGAGGGGGATGGAAATTATTATGTTGAAGAAGGAGAGCAAGCCATATAGGAGTCATCTAGCAGATTGAAGGATGGAATCTGAGGAGATGAGTGTATATCTATGGGGGGAAAGTAGTGCAATGGATGTAAAACCTCAGGTTGAGTAATTTGAGAAGGTGAAGATGTTGCAAGAGGTGTAGGCATGGATGAAGTCACTGAAGGTGGAAGAGTTGAAGGGGAAGAGGATGGCATTTCTTCTACTAGGGCAGTAGAGTGAGGGAGAGTGATTACAATAGTCCTTGTGCCTGAAGTTGTCTTGGATGGAGGAGTTCTGCTGGGCCTGGCAATCTGTCTCTCCCATTTGCAAAAGAGAGAAGAAGAGAGTCTTTTGGAAGCATTAATATGCATTCCATTGGAAACCAAGAGCTGTGGGCACCTATTCTAAAGGAATAGTCCCAATATTCTTCCAAAATTCACAAACGTTTTGTTGATCTTCTTCTTGAGCAAGTCAAAGAAGATTTCTCCCCAATTTAAATGCTTCTTGTCCACTAGGGCAGCCATCAGACAAAACTAATATCTAGAAATGCTATCATGTGCAGAGTGTTTTGCCAGAATTACCTTCCCTACTACATCAGCTAAAATCTATATTCAAGGGAAAGATTCTTTTTCAGAAGCTTATTATGGTTCTCATTGTTGTGTCCCATTCTATCTAACATTTCATTGAATTCTACTCCAGACAGTTCAATGCTATCATCACCAGTACTTAATTCAAAAATTTCAGTAAGTATAGTTGGTGTTAGGGATACCTGATTCCCTTCAATGGTTCCAACAAGGGTATTCTGATCCAAACTGTGAGCTGTGTATACCCATTCCTTTATTTCATCGGCAGCCAGCTTGATTCTTGTTGTCATGACTTTCACTAAGTGTTGCTCCTTGAATTGGTCCAGAATATCTTTGAACATTTGATCTGTACCCTCAAACGAATCCATGTCAATATCAAACCCGGTGTCAAACCTCATGGCGGTGAGAACTGTGGTTGGGAGAGACATTTTTCTGCAAAAATAAAAGATCAAGTGTAGAGGAACTTGGAGGGAAAGAGATTCTTACAGAAAATCTGAAAGCGCAAGAGAGAACGACGCCTCAAAAATGATTTTAAAATAGGGTTCAACGAAGAAAAGGAAAGATCGTTGAACTCAATTCGATGATCGACGGCGCTGACGGAAGACGAAAAGACTCCAACATCGTCGATCTCCGTTTGACGATCTCTACCCGGAGAAAGATAGTTGAACACTATCTGGAAACGACGAGCTCCGTTCGACGATCTTCAAGAAAATCATCGACCGCAGCTCAAAGTACAGAGAAAACCTACAGACACTTAAAAAACAGATTTTTAGCCTAGTCTTTGTCATTTTTGGGGTTTTAAGATCTTGCGAATTAATTAAGACTTCCTCCATCTAACATTCCTAACTGATTAAGGAAGAAATTGTGTTTCTTCTCATCCAAGGGTTTGGTGAGAATATCTCCCCTTTGTAAGTCAGTTGGGATGAATTCCAGTTCGATTTTATTTTTCTCTACATTATCCCTTAAGAAATGATGCCTAATCTCTATGTGTTTGGTCCTACTATGGAAGACTTGATTTTGGGCTATGGAAATAGCACTTGTATTGTCACAAAATATTTTGGACTTCTCTAAGTTATAGCCATAGTCCAGGAGCTTATTTTGAATCCACAATATCTGTGAGCAACAACTAACTGCTGCCATGTATTCAGCTTCAGCAGTTGATGTGGACACAGATGTTTGTTTCTTGCAAAACCAGGAGACAAGTCTGTCACCAAGTAATTAATAAGTTCCACTGGTGCTTTTCATGCCAATTCTACATCCAGCATAATCAGCATCTGAAAATCCAGTTAATCAAATCCTGAATCAGCTGGATACTAGAGACCTAGATTTGGACAACCTTTCACATACCTAAGAATTCTCTTGACTAATATGAGGTGTGACTCTATAGGGCTAACTTGGAATCTAACACATATACATGTAGCAAACATTATATCTAGTCTACTAGCTGTAAGATATAATAAGGAGCCAATCATTACTCTATATGTGGTCTGATCAACAGGTTTCCCATGTTCATCAGCATCTAATACATCATTAGTAGGCATGGGTGTTTTCATAGAAGATGCATCAGACATTCCAAATTTATTAACCAATTCTTTTGCATATTTGGTTTGAGAGATAAAGATGCCATTAGCATGTTATTTGACTTGCAATCCTAAGAAGAAGGATAGCTCACCCATGTTACTCATTTCAAACTTGGAATGCATGAGGTTGGAGAACCTTTTACACAAATTTGAATTAGTAGAGCCAAATATAATATCATCTACATAAATTTACACTAGTAGGATGTTGGCCTTATGGGTTCTAATAAAAAGAGTTTGGTCTACTCTACCCCTTTTAAAATCATTTTCCAAGAGAAAGCTAGTTAGGGTCTCATACCATGCTCTAGGAGCTGGTTTGAGACCATATAAAGCTTTGTGTAACTTATAAACAAAATCAGGGTGAGTTGAGGAGATAAAACCTGGAGGTTGTTTTGCATAGACCTCTTCTTTGATATCACCATTTAGGAAAGTACTTTTGGCATCCATCTGATATACTTTGAATTTCTTCTGAGCTTCATATGCCAGAAAAATTCTTATGGCCTCTAACCTTGCAACTGGTGCAAAGGTTTGGTCATAATCTATGCCTTCTTCTTGAGAATATCCTTGAGCAACCAGCCTTGCCTTGTTTCTCACAATAATTCCTTGATCATCCAGCTTGTTTCTGAATACCCATTTAGTTCCAACAATTTGATGATTCTTTGGCCTTGACACTAACTCCCAAAACTTTGTTTCTTTCAAATTGGTTTAATTCCTCTTGCATTGCAATGATCCAGTTTGGATCTTGTTCTGCATCTTGTATGGATTGAGGCTCAATTTGAGAAAGAAAGTAGGTGTGCATCAGACGTTGATTGATCTGATTCCTTGTTTGCACACCAGCTGAGATGTCTCCAATCACTTGAAAGATGGGATGATCTTTTGTTGTTACTAAATCAACAATGGGTGTTGATTGTTCACCAACCTGTGTTATTGTTTCCTCTTGTGGAATAACAACTGGCTCTTCATTTTGATTGTTACCGTGATTTTCTAAGATCTGAATGTCATCTTCATTTTCACTACTTTCAGCTTCTTGTTGGGTGGATGAAGGTGATGGATCAACTTCAATGATATTTAGTCTGTCAAAATTTTCTGATAGAGAAAGTACCTGCAAAGGATCTTTGGTAGAAGTGTTCTTCTCCTTGTAAAACATATTAGTTTCATCAAAAGATACATGCACTGTTTCTTCAATTTTTAGAGATGATTTATTATAAACCCTATAGGCCTTACTGATCATGAAGTATCCCAGAAACACTCCTTCATCAACTTTGGCTTCAAATTTTGCTATGTATTTCTTGTCATTGTTATGAATATAGCAAATGCAACCAAAAATTCTAAAATAATCAACTTTAGGTTTCTTCCCTTTGAGTAATTCATAGGGAGTCTTGCCTTTTAGTTTATGTATCAAACTCCTATTCAAAACATAATTTGAAGTGTTCACAGCCTCTGCCCAAAATGATAGAGGAAGATGAGCATCTGTCAATAATGTTGTGGCAGATTCAATAAGGGTTCTATTTTTCCTTTCAGCTACCCCATTTTGTTGAGGAGTTCTAGGAGCTGAGAAAGTGTGCCTGATTCCTTCCTTCTGACAGAACTCTTGCATAAGAAGAGAATCAAACTCAGTCCCATGATCACTTCTTATCAGGGCTATGTGAGTATTGAACTCAATTTGTATATATTTGAGAAATTCTGTCAAACATTTAAAGTTATCAGACTTTTTCCTCAGAAAGAACACCCATGTGAATCTTGAGAAGTCATCTACAACTACTAAAGTATAAGATTTCCCTCCCAGGCTTTGTACAGTAATGGGTCCAAATAGATCCATATGTAACAAGTATAATATCCTAGGTGAATCACTCTTATTAAGTGACTTAAAGCTGTTTTTAGTTTGCTTACCTTGTTGACAAGCCCTGTAGAGTCCTTCCTTCTTGTAGGGGCCAAAAGGTAGTATGTCCTAATCTCTTATGTCATAGTTCATTAGGTTTGCTAAGAGAAAATAAGCAGATATCTACCTTGGTTGAATGAAAATTTACTAGATAGATGTTACCTCTTCTGTTATCTTTCAACACAGTTATGTTGTCTTCTTATTTGATGAAGCATGAAGATTTTTTGAATGTGACTTTGTAGCCTTCATCACATAACTTGCTTATACTGATAAGGTTGTGCTTCAGTCCTTCAACATATGCTACCTTTTTTAATGTCACTTACCCAATTTTGACTGCACCATATCCTTTGCTCTGTCCATAGTTTGAATCTCCAAACATCACTTTGGGTCCATGCTTAGCCTTGAAGGACACTAGGTTACCCTTGCTTCCAATCATGTTCCTGGAGCACCCACTATATCCAGATACCATTGTTGGTCCATGGTTGGATAGTTCTTTCCCTGCACAAATAACAATTCATTTGTTTTTGACCCAGTTTACCTTGGGTCTAGCTTGATAACCTTTGAATTCAGAAATGAAAGACATCTCTGGTTGACTCTTATATCCTTAAGGATGACATCTCCTAGGGGGATTATCTATTCAGTATAAGGGTTGAACCTTTGAGATGTAGGATATCTAGAATTAATTTTTGATGTACCCCTTATGAACTGGTAAAATCTCTGAGCTCCTTTCGATGATCGTCGACCTGAGTTCGACGATCTTGGGTACGATCGTCGAGCTCCGTTCGACGATTTCTATTGAAATTTGTTCTCTTGGGGGTAGATCAAAATTCTTCCTAGCTACCTCCACAACTCCTTTTCCTTTATCTGAGATAAACTTGATAGGAGTTGTTAGCACAACAGGTTGGCTGGATGAAGCACCCAAGCCCAATTACTATTGAGTCTAGAGTTAACTGTGTTTGTTATGTTCATCAGTTTGATACTTCTCCCATTAAGAGATTCTTAAAACTTTTTGGCCTCAGATAGTTCACTTTTCAGTTAAGCTATCTGCTCCCTGCAACACTCTAACTATTCTGAGAGTTTGAGATTATCTGAAGTTAAGGTGCTGTATTCAGATAATGGATTTCTGAGAGAGATTATTTCTTTCTCAAACTTAAGTAAATCAAAACACAATGCCTTAAATTCAGATTTGAAACCTTTAGAATTAAAAGCAAAAGAATCAATTACCTGATCTTCTCCTTGTTCTGGTTCAGATTCAGATTCAGATCCATGTTCTGAATTAGTGTTGTTCTATGATGCATTGATTGCCATCATACAGAATTCCTTATCCTGAGCATCATCCTCATCATCACTTGAACTTGATGATATTTCAGATTCCTCTTCTGTTTCACTCCATGTTTCTGCAATAAATCTCTTCCCTTTTTGTTTGTTTTTGCTGGAAGATGATCTGTCATTGTGATTCCTTCTGGAATCTTTATCTTTCCTCTTCTCTCTCTTGTCCTTCTTGTCCTTATTTTGACTCTCTGGACAATCAGGCAGTATGTGGCATGGTTTCCTGCATCTAAAACAAATAATCTTCTTATTATTTGATTTGTCATACCTTGGCTTTTCTTGTCCTCTGAATGATCTTTTTCTTAAATCCTTCCTGGCCATTTTGTAGAATCTCTTGGCTAGGAGGCTCATCAAATCTTCATTGCCTGTGACTTTATCTTCAGACTGTTCTTCTGTTGCCTTGAATGCAATGGACTTCTCCTTATTGACTGCTGGAGAAGATATTGTCTGCTCTTCTTCTCTATTCTTAATGAGCTGCTCATAAGATTTGAGCTTGCCCAAAAGTGCTTCTGTGGTGATTTCATTCAGACTTCTAGCATCCTTGATGGGCCAGATCCTTGAATCCCAAGTGCTGGGGAAGCATGTAAGGATTTAAACATTGATCTCTGTGAGAGAAATCTCCTTATCCAAAGTCCTGAGTTCACTGACAATCAGACTTAATCTGTTGTACATGTCAGCTACTGATTCATTCTCTGCCTTCTTGAAGTTCTCATATTGGGTAATGAGATGTGATCTTATATCTTTTCTCTCATCTGCTGATCCTAACACAATCTCAGATAGATTGTCCCAAATCTCTTTAGCTGAGTTGCATTCAGTTACTTTCTGGAAGATGTCATCAGACATTGTCTGAGCAAGTATGTTCATAGCTTTTGCATTTGTAACCTTCCATTTCTTTATCTCAGCATTTGTTCTTGAAGGAGATGGAACAACATTTATAGTGCTTGTGGTTGCAGGAGGCTTGGGGAAATCTGTCAAAATAGAATTGAAAATGTCTTCATCAATAAAGTTCATATATAATTTGATTCTTGCCTTCCAAAGTGCAACTTTAGAAAGGTTGCACACTGGAGTTCTGGTGCTAGCATAATCTTTGTTCTGTGCCATGAGTTTAGATTAAAATAAATATAATAAAAATAACCCTCTATTAAGGATGGATCTTATCAGAGATCTTTTGGTTCAGGTGTTAGCCTGTATGAGCAACCAACCTGGCTCTGATACCAATTGAAAGTGAGAGTAAGATCAACCCTTCACTCTAGAGGGGGGTTAATAGAGTGTATTAAAATAATTTTGCAACTAAGAATAATTTGGCAGTAGAAGACTTATGATTAACTTTGTGTAGTGTGATTTTAAAAAGGAGTTTTTTAAATAAAGTAACACAAACACAAATTCACAGCACACAGCAAAGAGAATAAAGAATAACCAGAAGACACAAGGATCTATAGTGGTTCCCCAAAATATGGGTACATCCACTCTTCTACCACCCTTGGTAGGAATCCACTGCAGGATGAGTTGATCAGGTGTCCTAGCACCAATGAGCTTTTGATAAGGTGCTCGAAAACCAAACCAGATTTTTAGATCAGGTGTCTTGTCACCACTGAGTTTTGATCAGGTCTCAGGAACGAAAACAGGAACTTTTGAAGGGAGTTCAAAAACCCTTTTACAGTAAAGAAAAAGAAAAAGAAATGAGATGTCTTCTCTGTCAACTATCAAAGAGAAGCACAAGTGGATGCTGTTGTCAAAGCTCCCCCTGAGATTAGTGAAGGATCATGAAGAGAAGCTTTGCAAGGGTGATAGGTCTTCAAAAGAGATGGCTCCAACAAAGAATGATTCAGCAAGAACTGAATTATGTCTGTCTGGAGAATGAAAAATGAAGACCAAAAATGAAAAACTTGATTGCTGATCACAAAAGCTTCTTCTATTTCTCTGTTTGTGTGTTGTTGTTGATCAGACCAATAATAATAATATATATTCTCTTCTTGTCTGAAATCTAATGCTGCAATCGTCCTTGGAGCCGTTAGAAAAGTCATAAAGGAAATCTCTTATCTGTCAACTGTCTATGGAAGGAAAGAATTAAAGAGAATAAATATATTCCTTATTTCTTCCCTTGAAACTTGCTCCAGATATGATAACACGGCTACAAATCTTCATCATTAAATTCTCTGATTTGAAATCATTTGAAAGCCTTAACAAAGTAATAGAAATCCCAGAAACGTCGACCTCAAACAGTTATCGTCGATCTGAGCTTAACTATCATTTAACTGGGCTCAGAGATATTGAAAATGGTCTTGGACAGAGATCACTGAACGGAATTCTGAGATAGTCGACCTGAGGTCAGAGATCGTCGAACTGGATTTGACGACCTCGTTGAGCTGAGTTCGACTATCGTCGAGCTGGGTTCGACGATATGTCAATCCTTACTAGAATTATGGCTTCTCAACAGAGCTTGGAGATCTTGAGGAAGACTTCAAACCTAAGTCCTCAACCTTGAAACTAATTGACCTTTACTCTATACAACTAGGTCAATGCAACATTCCTAACAGACATAGTGATCCTGACCCAAATAAGTAATAGGGTGTTCCAACAACTTTTAACTTAGGATTATCCTAGATGTTGTTGGCGTTGAGTGGAAGTCAACGCAGTGTTGAGTGATCTAAGCGCCACTCAACGCTTTTGACTTAGACATATTCTGGATGACTGGGGCATTGAGTGAAGTCAATGTGGCATTCAGTGGTCTCAACGCCACTTAATGCTTTTTACTTAGTTAATTATAAGACATGTGGGCGTCGAGTACGTTGAGTGCACTCGACGCCATTTGAAGATTCGTCGAGTGAAGGAGTCATACTCAACGATTTTTGACTTGGTTATTTTGAGACCTGTAGGCGTCGAGTGCACTCGATGCCATTCGATGATTCGTCGAGTGAAGGTTTGCATACTCAACGATTTTAACTTAGAAGTGTTGTACTTATATAAGTGTCGAGTGATCATGATGAATCTCCACGATTTGTCGAGTAAAGGGAAGTGAACTCAATGCTTTTTTACTTATAGCTATTCTAGGGCCATAGGCATCAAGTGCACTCGATGCCACTCGACGATTCGTCGAGTGAAGGAGGCACACTCAACGATTCTGACTTAGGATTTTTCGGCCCACTATTTCTGATTCCTATACACGAGATGAACCAGGTTTCGGGATTGGAGCTAAGGAACTTAAATTGACGCGTCTTTTCAAAAGGACATAATTAATATAATAATAGGCAGTTCAGTAATACGGTGACACGTGGCAAAGCAGTTCAACCCTAATTTCTCATTATAAAAGAAGACTTATGGGATAACCTAGCCGTCACTTCACCATTTTTGCCAAGCTATTACCTGTGCTGACACCGTCGGGAAAGAAGAGTTGTCAGAGGCGATTTCTGGAGGAAAACCTTCCATTCTCTTCTTCCATGAAGAACAACACCAACGTAAAAGAAGATGCCGTCAAGGAGAGTGATGAGATCTATGGCCGGAACCGTCGGAAATGAGGTGAGCTTCCTACCTTCTCCCTTGGTTCTAGATCTATAGTTATTTCTAGGAGAGATGTCAACTCAAAAGAGTTTGACTTGTGAGATGAAGATCTCCTAGGTAGAGACCATGTTAGGGCCTATGCCCAAGAGATGTGATGTCTTCAACCTCTCCTCACTTCTTTGTGAAGATGGTAGACTAGGTTTCGTGAAGAGAAATGGTCTATTGAGGGTGAATAAGGGAGGAGGAAGTTATGTATATATTTTTGATTAAATTTCTAAAGGAAGAAGATGAACCGATGTTGATCATCTTGCTTTAAGATGCGTGCAAAAATCTGTTTCCTATGCGCAGCAAACGTCAAGGCCGTTTTCGGGTATGTTATGGCCAGATCTAGGCTTTTTACTAAACACGAAAGTCGTAGACCTTGGAAAGACCTTTCCAACAGAGGTAACACGTTTTCATACGAGTCCTGTAAACTCGGGAATGTCCATTTGAAGTAGTTGTACAGTCAAGTCTTAAGTGCATGTTGTTCTCGGGTTAGTGTAGATCTGGGTTCAAATTTGGTAGAGAGTTCGTAGAAATTAACACTAAGATTTGCTAAACTTGATTTATAGATGTTTGTGATAGATATAGGACTGGTGGGGTAGATCCTTGTTGATATGGAGACCGGGCGGTCTAGTAGTCTGTCTATGGAGGCTTGGAGACCGCGCGGTCTGGTGGTTTCTCTCCAGCGGGTTAGTTGCTGGTTTTTGCTGGTTGGGAGACCGGGCAGTCTTGTGGTTAGGCATAGGAGCCTTGATGGCAGTGTAGCTTGCTCTCTCCTGTGTTATGGACGTGCAGTTAGTCTTAACCGCGCGGCCTATGAGGCTTGTGCGGTTTGTATAGTTGCTCTTACATGAATTTATTAGTCCCACATTACTTATGTGTAATCTCTCTCATCTCCTCCATTCTATAAAAGGGAGGATATACCTTTGTAATAGTTACATTTTTGCGATAATAAAATTCTGTTAGTCCAAATTTCGGTCTTCTTTTTTCCTGTTTGCACATGGAATCATAGCGACTCGATCTTTTCCACCTGATTCAGTATACCTCTCTGTCCGCGCAGTTTGTTCTATCTTGTCCGCGCAGTTTTCCCTTTCTCCCTCTCTATTAGCGGCCTGTTTTCGCGACCTCTTCGCTTCGTTCCTTCTCTTTTTTCGTGCGGTTTCCTTTTCTGGTTCGTGCGATTTCCTTGACGCGACCTGTCTTCTCGCGGCCTATTTTCATTGTTTGCCCCTTCTTCTCGTTACCTACTTTCACGACCTCTCTGTTTTCCTTTTCTACCTCGTCGCGACCTGTTCGTAGTCGCCGAGGTTTATTTCTGCTCACGACCTTCTCTTAGTCGCCTCTTCCTGCCCTTCTCGCCTCGACATGTTCCTGGTTGCCGCGACTTGTTGTTGTCGATGTGCCTTGCTATTCTCGTCGCGATCTTCTCTTAGTAACCGCTTCCTATTGTTCTTGCCGCGACTTGGTCTTCTCGCCGTATCCTGTTGTTCTCGCGCAGTCTCCTCTTTGTTTCTCGCGCGGTCTCTCTTCTATGGCTTCCACCTCCTCCTCAAAGCAGTCCGCCTCAGTGGTCACATATTCTGGTAGTGCCCATGTCGTTACTCACGGAAAATGGCTAATCGACTCTGGTGCTACCAATCATATGACATACAATCCTAAGTGTTTTTCTCTCCTATAAACACATGATCTGTTTCCCCCAGTCTTTGTTGCGGATGGCTCTCCATCACCGTTCAATGAGACAGGAGTGGTTCAAGTCACTCCATCTCTTTTCTTGGTAGATACCATCTATGTGTCCAAGTTCCCATGCAATTTATTATCGGTTACTTCTCTATGCAAGCAACTATAGTGTTCTGTCACATTCACTCCTACTTCTTATTCTTTTCAAGATTCGGATTCCCAACAGACGATTGCTACTGGGACTGAGAGCGGCGGCCTCTACTTCCTCGACAACATTTCTGCTCTGTCCGCCTTCTCCTCCTCTTCAACCGATCTTCTCCAATGACATCTTCGCCTTGGTCATGCTCCTCCATGTCTTCTTCGTCAACTTCTACCCCAACTACCTACGCAAAGTCCTCCTCTCAACTGTGAATCATGTCAGCTCGGCAAGCATCATCGCTCCTCCTTCCCACCAAAGCAAGGTTGTGGATCTTCCCGTTCATTTGGTTTAATTCACTCTGATATTCGGGGTCCTGCTCCCGTCCTCACCGTAGGTCGGGGTAGTTCGTATTTTATAACGTTCATTGATGATTTCTCTCATTGTATATGGGTGTATCTCTTAAAAGATCACTCTGAATTGTTCTCAGTATGGACATCCTTTTATTTCATGATTAAAACGCAGTTTGATATATCTATTAAGTTCTTTCGCTCTGATAATGCCAAAGAATATCTTAGCCAAGATTTTTCTTCTTTCTGTGTGCAACATGGGATTGTTCATCAAACTAGTTGTGTCTATACCTACCAGCAAAATGGAGTGGCTGAATGCATAAAACATCACCTCCTTGATGTCGCTCGCACTCTGGTGACATAAATGATGGTTCCTCGCTCCTATTGGGGATATGCTGTTCTCATCTCTTGCTATCTCATCAATCGCATTCCCTCCACGTTTCTCTACAATCAAACCCCATTCTCCATTCTCTATCCAGGCAAGGATCTGTTTCCTCTTCCTTTGCGTATTTTTGGGTGCACGACCTTTGTGCACGCTCCCTCTGCCACCCGTGAAAAATTCTCCCCACGTGCTACCAAATGTGTCTTTCTGGGTTACTCTACGACTCAGAAAGGCTATTGTTGTTTTGACCCTATTCTCCGCAAGCAGTTCGTCTCAGCGTACGTAACCTTCTTTGAAAATGCATCCTATTTCTCTACAAACTCCTATCCTATACCTAATGTTCCTGCTTCTCCTACTGAGATTTCTCCAACTCATGTCCCCTCCGTCCCTTCTACACATACCGAGTCTTATCCTCCTCCATTGCGTCCTCCGTCTCCTGCTCTTCTATATCCACCTCAGCTATCTTCACCTTCTTCTCTGCAATTGTCTCTCTTTACTCCCGGGCCAGCTCTCTCCACCATAGATGTGCCAGATACTGAGAAACATGTCGATCTGGATCTTCCCATTGCTCTTCGCAAAGGGGTACAGACCTGTACCCAGCACTCTCTTGCTGCTATTATTTCCTATGATCGTCTTACTCCCTCTCATAGGAACTTTGCATTATCAATATCTATCACTGCCACTCCCCGTACCAACCAGGCGCCCTTGTTATTCCTCATTGAAAGGCAGCCATGGATGAGTAAATTGCCACCCTCACTGAGCGGGGCACATAGACCCTTGTTCCTCCTCCGCTGGGCACAGATGTTGTTGGCTATTGCTGGGTCTTTGTTGTGAAGTTCAGGTCGGATGGCAGTGTGGATCGCTACAAGGCGCGCCTTATTGCCAAAGGATTCACCCAAACTTATGGTATTGATTATTTTGATACCTTCTCTCCCGTTGCTCATCTCAGCACCATTCATGTTCTCCTCTTTGTGGCCGTCAACAAGGATTGTCCCATTTCACAACTGGTTGTCAAGAAATCCTTTCTCTACGGTGATCTTCAGGAGGATGTCTACATGGAGCAAGCTCCTGGGTATGTTGCTCAAGGGGAGACACAGGTATACAGGCTTAAGAAGGCAATCTATGGCCTAAAGCAAATCCCACGGGCTTGGTTTGACAAGTTTAGTAGCATTGTGGAAGACGTAGGTTTTACCAAAAGTTCTACCGATCACTCATCGTTTATTCGCAAAACCTCCCTGGGTCTGGTGGTTCTTGTCGCATATGTTGATGATATTCTTCTCACTGGAGATGATCAGGCTGGGGTAGCATTGACAAAGAAGCATATCCGTCAACATCTGGTCACAAAGGATATGGGCTCTCCAAAATACTTTCTGGGGATAGAAATCTCTCGAAAGCCCAACTCCTTGGTCCTCTCCCAATATAAGTATGCCCTTGATCTTCTAAAAGAGATATGGTTGACTAGGGATAAACCTGGCTGATGCCCCATGGCTACTAGAGAAGATAAAACCTAGACAGATGACTCGCCTCTTCTATCTGATGTTTCAAGGTACAGGTGTCTGGTTGGAAAAAACATTTATATCACAGTAACCAGACCCGACATCTCCTATGCTGTAGGTAAGGTTAGCCAGTTCATTCAAGCTCCTAGGGAGTGTCATCTACAGTCTACCCTGAGGATATTGGAGTATGTTAAAGTCGCGCTAGGTAAAGGACTACTGTTTCATAAGAATGGTAATTTGAAGGTTGAAGCATACTCAGATTCTAGCTATATTGATGACAAAGGAGATCACAAGTCCACATCGGGCTTTTGCATATTTGTAGGGGGAAACCTTGTGAGCTGGAAGAGAAAGAAATGGTTTGTTGTCTCCAAATCTAGTGCAAAAGCTGAATATCGAAGTATGGCGTCAGCCACATGTGAATTAAAATAGTTGCGGGCTCTCATTCTGGACTTAGGAAAAGTCTACAACAATCCTCTACCTATATTCTGCGACAACAAGGCCGCTATATATATCTCTAAAAATCTGGTCTTCCATGAGAGGACAAAGAACAATGAAGTCGATTGTCATTTTATTTGGGAAGAGATTTTGAAGAAATAGATCTGTACTCCATTCGTTACCTCTAACAACGAGTTAGCAGATATCTTCACCAAGCCAGTGTCTGCTTCCTTCTTTCACATTGGCAACAAGCTGGGCATGATTGATATATATGCTCCAGCTTGAGGGGGAGTGTTGATATGGAGATCGGGCGGTCTTGGAGTCTGTCTATGGCGGCTTGGAGACCGCGCGGCCTGGCGGTTTCTCTCCAGCGGGTTGCTTACAGGTTATTGCTGGTTGGGAGACCGGGCAGTCTGGTGGTTAGGCACAGGCGGCTTGAAGACAGTGCGGCTCGCTCTCTCCTGTGTTATGGTCGGGCGGTTAGTCTTTACCGCACGGCCTATACGGCTTGTGAGGTTTGTATAGTTGCTTGTACATGTATTTATTAGTCCCACATTGCTTATGTGTAATCTCTCCCATCTCCTCCATTCTATAAAAGGGAGGATATACCTTTGTAATAGTTATATTTTTTGGATAATAAAATTCTATTAGTCCAAATTTCGATCTTCTTTTTTCCTGTTCGCACAATCCTTAAGAAAGTAAATAGGGTGAGGTTTTGGTAAACTTAGGCTATACGTAATCGTGATAAACAAATGGTTTTATGGAATATGATTGTAGAGACGGTTTGAAGGAGGTTGACAAACAAATAATTTAGGTAAGCTAGTGAGCAAATAAATTGATATGTTTGATTGTACAAATAATATTCTTGTGGAAGCATATTTGATTGTGAATGCTTGACTTTAAGAAGGAATTTGATGAGGTTAATGCATGGCCATGTGATAGGATGATTAATAGAATGTGCATATAGTCCACTGCCTAGAGTTGTGTCTCCCTACGTGTAGTAGTGTGGGTTTGGTGTGTTGAATAAGGTGGCTTGACACCTATGTAAATGATAAACCCTTGTGTGGTATGGAAATGTAGAAAGGTTGGAAGTGCATGTGTATTTTTCGCACTAGAATGATGTATTGATAGGCCAATGTCCACTTGTTTGTACTACTGCTTACATATATATATATATATATTGTATCCTTTTCCTTTCTCTACACGGTGCCTAAGAGTCGTCGGGGGAGAAAATGTGATAGTCGCTTAGTCTTTATGACTAACGGTTGCTCGTCTTCCTTTTTTAGGAGGAAACCCCGCAGCAGTAGGTTATGTAGGAGAGTAGCCAAGCCAGAGTGACAAGGCATAAAGTGGCGATACCAGCGCTACCTTTAGTGTCTAATGTGAGTTTCTAAGAGACTCATTCTGTTACCTTTTTGGCATTATGTACTCTGAAATTATAGAAGCCTTGGTTGCTTCTTTTTATTCGATGTATTTGTTTTGGACTATATACTTATATGGATTTTGACCTCTTCTTATATTCTTATGTTGGGTTGGCAATGATGATATTGGTTATAGACGGCAGGATAGGCGTCTTGTGGTACAAGTCGACCCGTGTGTTGGCGTTGCCGCAAGGCAACTGTTCTGGACATAAGACTCCCCTCGACTATGTCTTGTATTCCGGGAGAGGGGTCTTATACAAACGACTCTTTAGCTCTTCACAATATTGCGCGCACTCAGGCGTCCAAATGAACTTTTTATCTTTCCTCATCAATGTTGTGAGAGGTAAGGCTATCCACGAAAAGTTATATATGAAGCACCTGTAGTAGTCAGCAATACCAAGGAAACTTCTGACTTCTGCTATAAAAGACAACACAGGCCACTCCCGTATCGCAACTATCTTCGCCGGATCCACCACAATACCTTCCCCCACTAACCACATGGAGAAGTAAATCCACTGACGATAGCCAAAACTCGCACTTTGAGAACTTGGCATAAAGCTTTTTTCTCCTCAGGGTGAGCAAAACCATCCTCAAATGATTTGCATGATCTTCTTCGAACTGAGAGTACGCCAAGATATCGTCAATAAAGACGATCACAAATAGGTCCAAGTACTCTCTAAACGTTCGATGCTTTAAGTCCATGAATACTGATAACGCATTTGTTAGCCTAAATGGCATTACAGTGAGCTCATAATGTCCATAGCGTGTACCTAATGTTGCCTTGGGAATATCATCTTCCGGAATCCTCAACTGATAATAGCCAGACTTTAGATCCCACTTCGAGTAGACAGTTGATCCCACCAGCTGATCGAACAAGTCATCAACCCATTGAATCGGATACTTTTCTTCTCTGTCAGCTTATTTTGCTCTCGATAATCAATGCATAGACGCAAGCTTCCGTCCTTATTTTTTACAAAAAGAACTGGTACACTCCAAGGTGATATACTTTTTCGTATATAGCCTTGCTCTAGCAATTCTTACAATTGAACTTTCAACTCTGCCATCTCCTTTGGTGCAACACGGTACGGTGAGCGGGCCACAGGTTTCGAACCTGACACCAACTCTATAGCGAAAATAATCTCCCGCTGGGTTGGAAGACTAGGGAGATTCTTAAGAAACACATCTGCGTACTACGATATAGTAGGAAAGTCACTCAAACTGGACTTCAGCTCAACAGCCCCCAACAACATAAAGAACAACTCCACGCCCTTCCGAACAGCTTTGACTACTTGGAGAGCGGACATCAATATCTTGCTCGATCCCCGCATACTAGCGATCTTAGTCTCTCGTTCGGTGTTTTGTCCTAGTCTGACTTCCTTAGAGTTGCAATCTATACAGGCGCACTTCTCCGTGAGCCAGTCCATACCAAAGATTACATCGAACTCAGATATCGGTAGTACAGATGCCTCCAATCCAAAATCCTGACTTCCAATCCGTACCTCAAGACACCAAGACTTATCCGCACGCATCATGCATCCGTTAGGTAACAACACATTTACTCTACGTGTCGACACAAGAGTAGGCACTCCGATCTACGATATGAATTCCTTAGATAGAAATGAATGTGAAGCACCTGTATCGAATAGTGCCCTTATCGGATGGCCCCGAATAAGAACAAAGCCTATACTTATCAAGTTATACACATGCAATTCACAAGGCATAAAGTATATAAAGCATGAAAACTATATACTACACGTAACTATGATGACATCAGCTTGTTTGATTGCCTCCTGTTTGCCAAAATTGTACACCCTTTGCTGAGCTGGAGCATATTGGGACGCAGTGGACTCCACCGGCTTTCCATTTTCAGCATACGATGCTCCTGCCTTCTTGTCCTTCCTTGGAAGGCCACTGGTATACTCACGAGCAAAATGCCCTAGCTTGCCACAAGTGTAACATGTGAGCGGGCCTCGCCCTGATGTTGCTCCAGAAGTGCCAGCATAAGGAGCCTGTCTAGAAGACTTGGACTTCTTACCCCATCTCTTGCGATACTCAGTCTTTACAAGATGCGGCGTTTTGAACTCGGGCTTTATCACATCCAAGTCCCTTTTGTCTTGCACCCTCTTCATGTCTTTGTCTAACGAACGAGCCGTATTCACCAACACATGGAAACCTTGGTTCATCGGACCCGAGAGCAGTAACCTCAGCTCATCTCACAGTCCCTCGTAGAACCTATTAGTTTTACGCTCTTTGTCAGCAAACGTAGACCCCGCATAATGTCTCAACCTGGTAAACTCATGGAGATAGTCATCCACATCACCCTCACCCTGAGTCAACCGCTAAAACTCATTTTCCATGGCAATTTACTGCGATGACGGCAGATGCTTTGCCAAGTATAGTCTCGAAAACCCCTCCATCGAGACCTATAATAGTCGACTGTCCGCAAAGTTGTGTAACTCCAACTCATCCCACCAAAGCCGAGCCTCTCCTTCCAACAGGAAAGTGCCAAAGGTTACCTTCTATCCCTTCTCTATCTCAATCACCATCAATATCCTCTTGAAATATTAAAGCCAGTCCTCTGCCTGCATTGGGTATCCTACACGCGTAAACGTAGGCGGACTAAAGCTCATAAAGTGCTTTAGCTGTCATTCAGTTGCTCGCTTCTCAACCAAAGACTCAGCACTTGCCTAGCTGTTATAGGCTCGGGTACACCAACCTATACTAGTACTATCGCAGGTCACACCTGCCCAGTAAGTTGTGCATTAATCATTGCAAACACTGCCTAAGCAACTAAGTGTACTGTTTCGCAGAAGGAGTTGTAGGCACATCAGCTGGTGCCGCACTCACAACAAAATATTGGGGTTCAGACTGCCCCACACCACTTCTAGTCACCTATATATATAAAATACACAATTTAGCGACTACTCAAAAGGCAAACAACAATCAATTAAAATGCACAGGTTCCTCAAACATGTGTATTTCATTCCTAAGTGGACATTCTTGAGTTCATTTTGTGTTATTACGGTAAGCACAAACACATGCTCGCCACCCCTCAAAAGAATTCAACCACAAATTCGGACAAGGAAAACCAAGATAAGCTGATACCAAAATTGTAACACCTCCATCTGTCACATGAAATATAACAAAGGGTGCTGCTGGGGCCCCCACGCCATATCCCACAGATAGTCGGCGGAGTTACATGTTAATATCAAAACTACACGAATCCTAACTCAGAGCATTCTAGCAGAATCTTAAGGGTTCACTTTTGAACTCAAGCAAACCTGAATGTCCACTACATATATATATATAAACAAAAGTCAAACTGGCCTTAAGGCCTTGCAACTGTTGCCTTTTACAAAAGTATGTTCATATATCGGCACGCAGGCCGGCCACGCATGAAAATACTAAAAAATCCTTTGCTTGGCCTTCGAGGGCCAGCATAGCAATAAGGGCGGCAACCCGCTATTTCCCACTCGGCTCTCCAGCACCTGCACAGGGACAATCCACCACAAGGGCGGCAAACAAGGCAACAGTCAGCTTTCAGCCAACAAATTTATAACGAACCTACCCCATACCCGGGGCAGCGGTATTCCTTCCCAGTACGCATAGCATTTATATAACAGATATATCACAAGGATGTGCACTTAAGCACCAAACAATATATCACAAACGAATGCCTCAACAGCCAAACGTTCCATGCACTCAGGGCATATTCTAGGTGTACCGATCTTCTCCGGATACCATGTAACATCCCATTTCCGGCTAGACCCCTAGGAGTCGGTTGGTCGTGACAGAACCCTAGGAAGCCCAAAAATTGAAATGAATCGACCAAGATTTCGGGTCACAGGTTGGTCACGCCCGTGACCGAGCCGTCACGCCCGTGACCTAGGGTGTGAATCCTTCGACAATCGTCGATCTCAGGGAGATGATCGTCGGGCGCAGAATTTTCGACCCGGCCCTGTCACGCCCGTGACCAAGGTGTCACGCCCGTGACCTAGGGCGTGACCACCCTTCGACGACCGTCGATCTCAGTTCGATGGTCGTCGACCTCAGAATTTGCCATTCGGGCATGTCACGCCCGTGACCAAGTTGTCACGCCCGTGACCTAGGGCGTGACCACCCTTCGACGACCGTCGATCTCAGTTCGATGGTCGTCGACCTCAGAATTTGCCATTCGGGTATGTCACGCCCGTGACCCAGGTGTTACGCCCGTGACCAAGGGCGTGCCCCCCTTCGGTGATCGTTGATCTCAGCGCGACGATCGCCGAGCGCGGAATTTGTCTCATGACCCTGTCACGCCCGTGACCAAGGTGTCACGCCCGTGACCTAGGGTGTGACCACCCTTCGACGACCGTCGATCTCAGTTCGACGGTCGGCGACCTCAGAATTTGCCATTCGGGCATGTCACGCCCGTGACCAAGGTGTCACGCCCGTGACCTAGGGCGTGACCACCCTTCGATGACCGTCGATCTCAGTTCGACGATCGTCGACCCCAGAATTGGCCACCCGGGCCTGTCACGCCCGTGACCTATGTGTCACGCCCGTGATATTGACCGAAACGACGGTTCAGGCCCGAAATTATTCTAACACGCGTGGTAATAAGTGCTGGTGTGGGAAGTTACACCAGGAGTAATTACGGGCCGTTTTTCCTTCTGTAATTATATAATAAAGGAGGAAGTGCTGGTCCAATAGGAATCGCCACCTGGCAAACACCTATTAAACTTCCACCGTTTCTTATCCCTTCACTGTAACCGAAAGGTTATTAATAGGAGCCTTCATGACCATTAAGGCTTTACCCTTTCACCTCCCCACTTGCTGACTTATAAAAGCCCACTTGGAGTAAGAGGAGAAGTTTACACGCTCAATCAAACAAATCCAGATGTTTGCTCTTGCTGTAGGAGAAGTTCAGAAACCGGACCTAACTCTCGTTTTCATGGAAAACCATGAAAAATGTATTTTTGAGTTCGCCGGAAACCGCCATCTCCGGCGGCCAAACCACCGCCGACCGCTAGCCATCGCCTCGACGGAGGTGGTGGTGGTGGTGGCTGGCCAGGGAAGTGACCGGACGGCCGGCGACGGATCTCGAAAATGTTAAAGGAAAAATGGTTTTCTGAGTTCTGTTTTCGGTCTCATGTAGAAGATGAACAGTAAAATCAATTTTATAATATATAGATTATTATATAATACATAATGGAAAGATATATCATCTGAGTATATTTTGAGGCTGCAAAATGAGGCACTTAGAGGCCGTTTTAGGAAAAATGACCAGTCACAAAAGTTGCAGCCCTTTGAGTCTAGTTTAATTTAAAATTAATTTCAATTCGTTTGGGTAAGCGGTTTGACCGCAGAACCCGTTTTAGTGGGGACTGTACCAAGAGTTGAGCAGAAATTAAAATGGATGCCCACTCTTCGTCCCTTGTCCAAATGACCTGAAATTTGGGCAGGGGGTTAACCTTAGCTTTACCTAAAGGCAGACCAAAAATGGGAATTTTTGGAGATACTTTGCCTAAAGTTTTCGTTTCAATTTAATTAAGTTAGAGAAATTTATTTAAGTGGTCAAATGACCTCCAAACCCTCCCAAATTTTGGTGAGTGGTCCCTGGCTATAAAACCTGGATCTGTACAAAATTCTAACTGGTTTGGAGGAGTTTTGGGTAGGAAATCTTCTACCCTTAACTAGGCATTAGCGAGACATCTTTTAGTAAAAAGTGCACTAAGAGTTTGGAAAGGTCAAATCACCTCAACAGAGGCTGATTTTCTGACCTCTGACTTAGAAGGGTGTTATAACCTGCTTGGAGAAAAATGGTGAGGTTTAGGGTTGATTTACCCTAGGATCCAAGCTCAAACCCTAAATGAAGGGTTTTGAGGGTTGTGAAGGACATGGGGGCAATTGCAATTGTATTGACTTGAAACTCTGTAGAGTTGACAAAGGCCTGATAAGATTCGTCTGGATGGAATCTTGGAGAATTTGGAGATTAGTAGATACCTTAAAACCCTAACCTTAGTTTTAGGGTAAAATATCAAATAAGTAAAACCAGTTACTAAACCTTACTTAAAAGCTGTGAAATTCGGGTAGAGTGAGTTTTGGATCAGGTAGAACTAATAGAAATTTTTCTGGAATTTTATGTTGATTATTGCTAGTACTTCATTTGTAAAGCTTGTTATGGCCTTAAAAGATGTTTTAATTGTTTAGTAATTTCTGTTCATCGAAACCTCATGAAATCTTCGAGATAAATGTTTTAGGTCAGAATAGTTGCCCCTGAATTTTTGTATGATTTTTAGTTGAGTAATTCTAGTACTTCATTCACAGATGTTAGAAAGGGGTTTTATGGTTTAAAAATTAATTATGGATGATATACTTGTTGGAAAATTATGAAACCTGGCCAATGTTATTTTGAATGTCTTATCTGCTTAGTATAATTAATTTACAATTTTTGGATGGATATTTTCTATACTTGATTCATAAATAACAAAAAAAATAGAGATTATTTCTAAAATAGTTTTAATGCCCTTTCGATGATAGAAAAATTGTGATACTTTGGATTTACCATATTGGGTTAACATAATATTTATAGTAAATTTGCTAGACATCTTGCATGAGAACTTAGGGTAGTTCGTGTTCAAACCGGTAGCCCTTGGGATTTTCGAGGAAATTAATTAAATGCCAAATAAATTAGGAAAATTACCATTTTCTGGATTTAGGTCATTTATATCATGATAAGTCTCCAGTAAATAATTTAGGGCGTTTGGATGAGTTTGGGATCGTTGCCTAACCGGTTCGACATATAGTCTAGGTTGGACTGCACATAGCAAATTTGTGAATTGCAATAGGACTTGATCCGAGAAAGTCATTGGAGTTAATCATTTTGTCTGGTTGGACAATTGTGAATGATATCACAGTAGGATGATATGAAGAGTAGTGAGAAGTGGTGATAGCTAGAGTTAAGAGGTGCACGGGTTCGACGAAAGATCGTCTTCCCCGAAGAGTGGAAGGTTTAAAATCACCCTAGGATAGTCTATCGTAATGTGAGAAGGGAATGGGTAAAGGGGATCAACCAATAACAATAAGTGCCTTGCGAAAGGGAACTTCGGGCCGTAATGCCGCCGTCTTGGTTCCTAGTGCCCCTTCAGAGCCCTTCACGGGGAATACCGGGGGCAGTCCTGGGCTAACGTAAACTGTAATAACAAACCGATAAGAGTAACTTAGTAACTAGGGCTGCACCCTTCACAAACACTATTGGCACAGGAAGATAGATGAGAGCTTCAGCTCGGTTGGTTAAGAGACGGACCGGATGGTCCGGGGAGCTTCGACTCGGTTGGTTTGGAGATGGACGTTTTGGTCCGAGGAGCTTCGGCTCGGCTTTTGTGTGTTTACGATTAAACTTGCATGTGCATAAAAAGGAATGGAAATTAAGGTAGTGGGTCTTCGGTATTGGAGGGTCGATGCACCGACGCCAATACGCTGACTCGGCAAGTGTGGTTAGCACTTTGCCAACAGAAGTCCGGTGCGCCAGCCGGCAAGAGTACACAGGCGTCCGCTTAGTGCACCAAGCGTTGAGGCGTACGATAGGTCTGACCGGTAGTGCTTTACTGGTTTAGAGGTGGGCGAGGCCCAACCCACCGCTTCTGTCTGCCACTACGGAGGTATCCTGGGAGGTAACGACTCCGAAAGGGGGAACTAAAGGTCTGTGTGCACAGAGTCGGGTGTGTGAGTTGCACTTGCATGTTTCATCATACCCACTTGCATGTCATAGCATAATCGATTCATTTAACCCTAACACCTAAAGTATAAGTGGTATGGGAAGCTTATACGTTAGGACCCGCAAAACGATCTCTTGGTCTATAAGCTTGTGTGGGCAAGTTTATAAATCAAAGGTTAATTTCAATATATATACATGTTGTTGTTTGATAACCGACACCCCAACGTATAAGTGGTATGGGACACTCTATACGATGGGAGCCTTACAGAAGATCCCTTGGCTTATGCGCTTTCGCACATAAGTTAAGGTTACCTTTCTTACTTTCTGTTTCTGTCATATTATTATAGAATTGCTAGATTAGTTCCGCTGCCATTTGTTTATTGATTAAATCTCCACTTTCATGTCCTTCCCTTTCTTCCTCTCTGCTCGGTACCTAGGAGCCATGGGGGAAGGGGTAGGGGATGATAGGGCTTAGTCTTTATGACTAACGGTTTTCGAACCATATCATATTAGGGGATCGCGGAGCCCAGCATGGAGGAGCAGCACAGGAGGCCGGTACGCTTGGAGATGGGGCAGTCTAGCACTGGAGTCCAGACTGCAGGGACCGTGAGTCCTTACCTTCAGTAGAGTTTTAGTTTTGCTTCCGCATTGAGTGATTTTGTAGTGAGGACTTGATGTACCGGGCATGAGCCCTTATATTTCTAGCATCATTGTACTCTGATGTTTTCTGTGGACACTCCCTTCGTGGAGTTTATATACATGTGATTTATCATTGTAGACTGCATTGCTCTTACTTTAATTATTGTGCTACCTTTTTGTGATCGAATTGGCCGGCAGAATCGGTGCCTTGTGGTGATGACCCTTTAGGACGTGAAGGTGTCACCGCAAAGCGGCGACTCTGGGCCTAAGACCCTGGGTTTTAAAAAGAAAAAAAAGGGGGTCTTACAAGTGGTATCAGAGCGAAACATCGATCAGAAGAAAGTAGCAGTACACAAACCCTGGGTCACCCCCGCGTGAGTTTAGTTTGGGGACAAACTAAGCAGCGGAAGCAGTGGTGTGCCCAAATGGGGATCACATATAAATTGTCCACTTTTATTTAAGATTGAACGTTTTCTCAGTATGGGTTTTTGTTACGCAGCCTCCAGCACAGCCTATGCTATAAGGCGGAGTTCAGCAGGCTCAGGGTGTTGCACCACCTCCACCGGTCCCCACTCTTTTCCTTCAGTCAGACATGGGACAGACTCTGACTGCCATCCTGGAGGCCTTCAGGGCCCAGCAGGTTTCGGCCCCGCAGCCAAATCCGGGGGCCAACTGGCTAAGCATCTTCCGAGGACTGTCTCCCCTATCCTACTTGGGGACAGAGTCGGCAGTTCGGACGGAAGAGTGGCTGGATATCATGTACGAGATGTTGACCGGGATACGGTGTCCCTGGGAGGAGAGGGTGGCTCTGGTTGTCTCTTGCTTGGAGTCCCATGCAAAGAGGTGGTGGAAGACGCTGTTGGACACGACATTTGCCGATAGGGAGGTTGCGGAGGTTACCTGGGAGGAGTTCAGGGCCGCACTGCTGGAGCATTTTGTTCCGCAGTCGGCCAGGGATGATTTGGAGGAGCGGTTCTTACAGCTGAAGCAGGGCACCCGGACCGTGGTGGAGTACCATCGAGAGTTCGACCATCTGGCTCGATACGCAGATTCCTACCAGCTGGACGAAGTAGGGTATATCAGGAGGTTCTATAAGGGCCTGCGGGAGGACTTGAGGGAGGCTTTGTTGTTTGTATCTGACGGGCCTATCTCCCGGATTTTGGAGATGGCAAAAAGGATTGAGGCAGATTGGCACGCCACCCGGGGCCGGAAGCGGCCAGCAGAGGATCAGGGACGGAGAGGTAGAAATGACCAGCGACGAGGTGCTGTACCAGAGGGGAGGAGGACAGAGGACCAGCCTCGTCAGGACATGAGGCAGGAGCCGAGGGAACAGGTGATATTGGCCCCTCAACCTCTTCGGATGCAGGAGATGCCGAGATCCGGGGGAATGGTGTATCCCCCACCAGAGTGCTTCCTTTGTCATCAGATTGGGCACATTCGGAGGAACTGCCCCATGAGGGGGGCACCACCTCCAGCACCACAGGGCGGCCCACTAGCTCAGCATTACGGAGGCCGAGGATGCGGCCGCGGTCGTGGATATCAGGGGGGAGATCGTAGACATGAAAGGGAGCAGGTATATGCCTTGGACCTTGCGCAGCCTCGGAATCCGGAGCAGGTCATAGCAGGTACGCTGCAATGCCTCTTTATTTTCATAGAATTTCCCTTTCAATGGTTAAAACTTTGAATTGCACTAGATATATTAGCAAGGAAATTAAAACTCACTATAGAACCCTAAGATATCTAATCACCCCAGGTATAGTCTTCATCAGCGGCAAGCCGGCCCGCACGCTGTTCAATACTGGAGCTACTCACTCCTTTGTGTCGGAGACGTTCATAGAAGGACTGGAAGGCGTGGAGCGGTTCACAGGCTCGAGGATGAGGGTGCGACTACCGGATGGATCTGAGCTCCTTACCACGGATCACTGTAATATGGAGGCAGAAATTGGTGGAAAGGCATTCGAGGCTCCAGCGACGATTTTGAAGCTGACGGACTACGACCTGATCCTGGGCATGGTATGGCTGTACTGGAACCATGCCCAGATTGACTGCCAGGCGAAGAGGATCACCGTGAGACACGGGGACTCTTTCATTATCATTGAAGGTATAAGAACTGTCTCTCGTATGCTCTTATCTTCGGTACAGGCCGTTAAGGCCCATCTGCAGGGAGAGAAGGTCTATCAGATTCTATTTGAGATGGCGGAAGTTAAGGAGTCAGTGACAGACATCCCGGTGGTGCGAGATTTCGCTGACATCTTTCCAGAGAAACTGCCAGGACTACCTCCACACCGAGAGCAGGATTTTCAGATACAGCTTGTGCCGGGGGGCCAAGCCGGCATCTAGGGCCCCTTATCGGATGGCCCCAAAGGAGTTGGCAGAGTTTCGGACTCAGTTGCAGAAATTGGTTGAGGCAGGATTTGTTAGACCGAGTTCCTCGTCATGGGGAGCCCCGGTCCTATTCGTGAAGAAGAAGGATGGGACACTTCGCCTGTGTATCGATTATCGAGCACTAAACAGGCTGACCGTCCGGAATACCTACGCACTCCCACGGATAGACGAATTGTTCGACCAGTTGGAGGGAGCCCATTATTTCTCGAAGCTAGACTTGAGGTCAGGATACTACCAGCTACGGATCCAGGAGGAGGACATCCCGAAGACGGCCTTCAGTAGCAGATATGGCCTGTATGAGTTCACCGTGATGCCCTTCGGGCTCACGAATGCTCCGTCGGCGTTCATGAGTCTCATGAACCGGGTTTTCGAGGCCTACTTGGATGTGTTCATCATAGTATTCATAGACAACATCCTGATCTACTCTAGGACGAAGGAGGAGCACACTCGGCATCTGGCACTGACTTTGGAAAGGTTGCGGGAGCATCGCCTTTATGCAAAATTTAGCAAGTGTCAGTTTTGGTTGAAGGAGGTGGCTTTCCTAGGCCACATTATCAGCGGAGCCGGGTTGGCGGTGGATCCGGCAAAGATTCAGGCAGTCCGTGATTGGCCGTAGTTAAAGACAGCCACCGATGTATGAAGTTTCTTGGGACTTACTGGGTATTACCGGAAGTTCGTGGAGGGGTTCTCTCAAATTGCCCTCCCACTCACGTCTTTGACGAAGAAGGAGGCACCTTTCGTTTGGACCCCGCAGTGCCAGGCGGCTTTCCAGGAGCTGAAGGACCGACTCATCTCAGCACCTATTCTTTCCCTTCCATCTGGAAAGGAAGGATTCCAGGTGTATACCGACGCATCATTCCAGGGGATGGGAGCAGTGCTGATGCAGAACGGACACGTCATAGCATATGCCTCCCGTCAGCTGAAGACCCATAAGAAGAACTACCCAGTGCACGACCTTGAGATGGGAGCGGTCGTTTTTGCTCTGAAAGTCTGGCGCCATTATCTTTATGGAGTCCACTGCGACATCTACTCCGACCACAAGAACCTGAAATACGTGGACACACAGAAGGAGCTAAATATCAGGCAGAGGCGCTGGGTGGAGTTCTTAGCAGACTATCAGTATGAGATGCACTACCATCCAGGGAAGGCAAACGTGGTGGCCTACGCGTTGAGCCGAAGAGCTGCCACTTCCGAATCTGGGCCCCAGGTTATGTCCATGGAGCTAGTACGGTCATTCAGAGATATGCAGATATCCCTAGTGTTCGAGGATGATCCAGAGCTGTATAGGGAGAATCTGACATCGATGGTGGTCATACATGATATTCGGGATCGCATTCGGGACGGACAGATGCGTGGGCAGAGCCGATGTTCCGAGCCTTGGAGGAGGGTTCGACAGGAGATTATTCCCTGAGAGATGGACTGCTACATTTCAGAGGCAGAGTATATATACCCGCAGGAGGCCAGATCCGAGAGGATATTATGACGGAGGCGCATTGCAGCCGGTACTCTGTGCACCCTGGGATCACAAAGATGACCGCTGATTTGAAGAAGACGATGTTTTGGCCGGGCATGAAGAAGGACATTACGTACTTCGTGACCCATTGCGAGGCGTGTCAGTTGGTGAAGGCGGAGTGCAGGAACCCCGCAGGATTGTTGCAGCCACTCCCGGTGCCGAAGTGGAAATTTGACGATATAGCTATGGATTTTATACATGGTCTTCCCCGGTCTCGGACGTGGAACGACTCGATCTGGGTGATTGTTGATCGGTTGACGAAGGTGGCCCGCTTTATACCAATCAGGAAAGATGACTCGATGGGAGTGCTGGTACGGAAGTTCGTGGAGCAGTATGTCCGATATCATGGCGTGCCCCAGACGATAGTGTCGGACCGCGATGGACGGTTTACATCCAGGGAGTGGCGGTCAGTACAGACATATTTGGGCACCCGATTGACTTTTAGTACGGCCTTCCACCCTCAGACGGACGGGAAGACAGAGCGCACCAACCGAACCTTGGAGGATTTACTACGACTGTGTATACTGGACCGAGGGGAGCCGTGGGAGAAGATGTTACCGTTGGTCGAGTTCTCCTATAACAATAGCTACCAGTCCAGCATCAGGATGGCGCCTTATGAAGCCTTGTATGGAAGAAAATGTAAGACCCCGCTTTCTTGGGTTCAAGACGAGGATCCGAAGGTGTTGGGATCGGATTTTGTTGAAAATACCGAGGCTCAGGTGAGACTGATCAGAGATAGGATGTTGGAGGCGCAAAGCAGACAGGATAAATACTATGACGCCCGGCATCGTAAGGTGGAGTTTCGGGTAGGGGATCGAGTGTTCTTGAAGATCCGGCCCATGCACGGAGTCTCACGAGTGCGCGGTCGGAGGAAGAAGCTCAGCCCTAGGTATATGGGCCCTTACCGGATCCTGGAGCGGATCGGACCCCTAGCCTACAGGCTAGAGTTGCCACCAGAGCTGGCGGCTCTACACGACGTCTTCCATATTTCTTCGCTGAGGAGGGCTCTACTACGCCCGGAGCAGCAGATTCTGACCACCGAAGGGCCGGTAGCTTCAGACCGATCTGTTCACTTGGAGCCGGTCTGGATCGACGACAAAGGAGTACGGATCTTGCGCCGCAAGAAGATCCCCTTAGTCAAGGTTCTGTGGAGAAACCACGGTCAGGAGGAGCACACCTGGGAACCACAGGACCTGATGAGGCAAAAATACCCGGAGTTGTTCAGTCAAGTATACCTCACCACCTCTTGGTATACTATAAATTACCTTCTTGTACAAAACTGGTAAGATTAGATAAGGAAAATTGAGAACCTAGGCATGCGCAGGAAAGTAGGGGCTAATCTTTTGTTTATTGGGGAGATTGCCTTCGTTTATCAAACAAGTAGTCGCTTGAACCCAATAGAAAAATCGTATGGGATGTTACAAGATTAATTTATTCCGATAGAAATCCCCGTAGGCTCAACCTCAATTTCAGGGACGAAATTTTTGTTTTGTTTATTGGGATTTGTAACATCCCATTTCCGGCTAGACCCCTAGGAGTCGGTTGGTCGTGACAGAACCCTAGGAAGCCCAAAAATTGAAATGAATCGACCAAGATTTCGGGTCACGGGTTGGTCACGCCCGTGACCGACCCGTCACGCCCGTGACCTAGGGCGTGACTCCTTCGACGATCGTCGATCTCAGGGAGACGATCGTCGGGCGCAGAATTTTCGACCCGGCCCTATCACGCCCGTGACCAAGGTGTCACGCCCATGACCTAGGGCGTGACCACCCTTCGACGACCGTCGATCTCAGTTCGACGGTCGTCGACCTCAGAATTTACCATTCGGGCATGTCACGCCCGTGACCAAGTTGTCACGCCCGTGACCTAGGGCGTGACCACCCTTCGACGACCGTCGATCTCAGTTCGATGGTCGTCGACCTCAGAATTTTCCATTCGGGCATGTCACGCCCGTGACCCAGGTGTCACGCCCGTGACCAAGGGCGTGCCCCCCCTTCGGTGATCGTTGATCTCAGCGCGACGATCGCCGAGCACGGAATTTGTCTCATGACCCTGTCACGCCCGTGACCAAGGTGTCACGCCCGTGACCTAGGGCGTGACCACCCTTTGACGACCGTCGATCTCAGTTCGACGGTCGGCGACCTCTGAATTTGCCATTCGGGCATGTCACGCCCGTGACCAAGGTGTCACGCCCGTGACCTAGGGCGTGACCACCCTTCGACGACCATCGATCTCAGTTCGACGATCGTCGACCCCAGAATTGGCCACCCGGGCCTGTCACGCCCGTGACCTATGTGTCACGCCCGTGACATTGACCGAAACGACGGTTCAGGCCTGAAATTATTCTAACATGCGTGGTAATAAGTGCTGGTGTGGGAAGTTACACCAGGAGTAATTACGGGCCGTTTTTCCTTCTGTAATTATATAATAAAGGAGGAAGTGCTGGTCGAATAGGAATCGCCACCTGGCAAATACCTATTAAACTTCCACCGTTTCTTATCCCTTCACTGTAACCGAAAGGTTATTAATAGGAGCCTTCATGACCATTAAGGCTTTACCCTTTCACCTCCCCACTTGCTGACTTATAAAAGCCCATTTGGAGCAAGAGGAGAAGTTTATACGCTCAATCAAACAAATCCAAACGTTTGCTCTTGCTGTAGGAGAAGTTCAGAAACGCCACCACCGCGCCATGGCACCCCGTCGTTCATCTCGCCTCCAAACCGCGAACAAGGTCCTCCTCTGCTTCTTCTTTCATGGGTAGATCTTAGGATTCTTAGAAAGGAAGTTCGTGCTCAACGAAGCCGGACCTAACTCTCGTTTTCATGGAAAACCATGAAAAATGTATTTTTGAGTTCGCCGGAAACCGCCATCTCCGGCGGCCAAACCACCGCCGACCGCTAGCCATCGCCTCGACGGAGGTGGTGGTGGTGGTGGCTGGCCAGGGAAGTGACCGGACGGCCGGCGACGGATCTCGAAAATGTTAAAGGAAAAATGGTTTTCTGAGTTCTGTTTTCGGTCTCATGTAGAAGATGAACAGTAAAATCAATTTTATAATATATAGATTATTATATAATACATAATGGAAAGATATATCATCTGAGTATATTTTGAGGCTGCAAAATGAGACACTTAGAGGCCGTTTTAGGAAAAATGACCAGTCACAAAAGTTGCAGCCCTTTGAGTCTAGTTTAATTTAAAATTAATTTCAATTCGTTTGGGTAAGCGGTTTGACCGCAGAACCCGTTTTAGTGGGGACTGTACCAAGAGTTGAGCAGAAATTAAAATGGATGCCCACTCTTCGTCCCTTGTCCAAATGACCTGAAATTTGGGCAGGGGGTTAACCTTAGCTTTGCCTAAAGGCAGACCAAAAATGGGAATTTTTGGAGATACTTTGCCTAAAGTTTTCGTTTCAATTTAATTAAGTTAGAGAAATTTATTTAAGTGGTCAAATGACCTCCAAACCCTCCCAAATTTTGGTGAGTGGTCCCTGGCTATAAAACCTGGATCTGTACAAAATTCTAACTGGTTTGGAGGAGTTTTGGGTAGGAAATCTTCTACCCTTAACTAGGCATTAGCGAGACATCTTTTAGTAAAAAGTGCACTAAGAGTTTGGAAAGGTCAAATCACCTCAACAGAGGCTGATTTTCTGACCTCTGACTTAGAAGGGTGTTATAACCTGCTTGGAGAAAAATGGTGAGGTTTAGGGTTGATTTACCCTAGGATCCAAGCTCAAACCCTAAATGAAGGGTTTTGAGGGTTGTGAAGGACATGGGGGCAATTGCAATTGTATTGACTTGAAACTCTGTAGAGTTGACAAAGGCCTGATAAGATTCGTCTGGATGGAATCTTGGAGAATTTGGAGATTAGTAGATACCTTAAAACCCTAACCTTAGTTTTAGGGTAAAATATCAAATAAGTAAAACCAGTCACTAAACCTTACTTAAAAGCTGTGAAATTCGGGTAGAGTGAGTTTTGGATCAGGTAGAACTAATAGAAATTTTTCTGGAATTTTATGTTGATTATTGCTAGTACTTCATTTGTAAAGCTTGTTATGGCCTTAAAAGATGTTTTAATTGTTTAGTAATTTCTGTTCATCGAAACCTCATGAAATCTTCGAGATAAATGTTTTAGGTCAGAATAGTTGCCCCTGAATTTTTGTATGATTTTTAGTTGAGTAATTCTAGTACTTCATTCACAGATGTTAGAAAGGGGTTTTATGGTTTAAAAATTAATTATGGATGATATACTTGTTGGAAAATTATGAAACCTGGCCAATGTTATTTTGAATGTCTTATCTGCTTAGTATAATTAATTTACAATTTTTGGATGGATATTTTCTATACTTGATTCATAAATAACAAAAAAAATAGAGATTATTTCTAAAATAGTTTTAATGCCCTTTCGATGATAGAAAAATTGTGATACTTTGGATTTACCATATTGGGTTAACATAATATTTATAGTAAATTTGCTAGACATCTTGCATGAGAACTTAGGGTAGTTCGTGTTCAAACCGGTAGCCCTTGGGATTTTCGAGGAAATTAATTAAATGCCAAATAAATTAGGAAAATTACCATTTTCTGGATTTAGGTCATTTATATCATGATAAGTCTCCAGTAAATAATTTAGGGCGTTTGGATGAGTTTGGGATCGTTGCCTAACCGGTTCGACATATAGTCTAGGTTGGACTGCACATAACAAATTTGTGAATTGCAATAGGACTTGATCCGAGAAAGTCATTGGAGTTAATCATTTTGTCTGGTTGGACAATTGTGAATGATATCACAGTAGGATGATATGAAGAGTAGTGAGAAGTGGTGATAGCTAGAGTTAAGAGGTGCTCGGGTTCGACGAAAGATCGTCTTCCCCGAAGAGTGGAAGGTTTAAAATCACCCTAGGATAGTCTATCATAATGTGAGAAGGGAATGGGTAAAGGGGATCAACCAATAACAATAAGTGCCTTGCAAAAGGGAACTTCGGGCCGTAATGCCACCGTCTTGGTTCCTAGTGCCCCTTGAGAGCCCTTCACGGGGAATACCGGGGGCAGTCCTGGGCTAACGTAAACTGTAATAACAAACCGACAAGAGTAACTTAGTAACTGTGGCTGCACCCTTCACAAACGTTGTTGGCACAGGAAGATAGATGAGAGCTTCGGCTTGGTTGGTTAAGAGACGGACGGGATGGTCCGGGGAGCTTCGGCTCGGTTGGTTTGGAGACGGACGTTTTGGTCCGGGGAGCTTCGGCTCGGCTTTTGTCTGTTTACGATTAAACATGCATGTGCATAAAAAGGAATGGAAATTAAGGTGGTGGGTCTTCGGTAATGGAGGGTCGATGCACCGATGCCAATACGCTGACTCGGCAAGTGTGGTTAGCACTTTGCCAATAGAAGTCCGGTGCGCCAGCCGGCAAGAGTACGCAGGCGTCCGCTTAGTGCACCAAGCGTTGAGGCATACGATAGGTCTGACCGGTAGTGCTTTACTGGTTTAGAGGTGGGCGAGGCCCAACCCACCGCTTCCGTCTGCCACTATGGAGGTATCTTGGGAGGTAAAGGCTCCGAAAGGGGGAACTAAAGGTCTGTGTGCACAGAGTCGGGTGTATGAGTTGCACTTGCATGTTTCATCATACCCACTTGCATGTCATAGCATAATCGATTCATTTAACCCTGACACCTAAAGTATAAGTGGTATGGGACGCTTATACGTTAGGACCCGCAAAATGACCCCTTGGTCTATAAGCTTGTGTGGGCAAGTTTATAAATCAAAGGTTAATTTCAATATATATACATGCTGTTGTTTGATAACCGACACCCCAACGTATAAGTGGTATGGGACACTCTATACTATGGGAGCCTTGCAGAAGATCCCTTGGCTTATGCGCTTTCGCACATAAGTTAAGGTTACCTTTCTTACTTTCTGTTTCTGTCATATTATTATAGAATTGCTAGATTAGTTCCGCTGCCATTTGTTTATTGATTAAATCTCCACTTTCATGTCCTTCCCTTTCTTCCTCTCCGGTCGGTACCTAGGAGCCATGGGGGAAGGGGTAGGGGATGATAGGGCTTAGTCTTTATGACTAACAGTTTTCGAACCATATCATATTAGGGGATCGCGGAGCCCAGCATGGAGGAGAAGCTCAGGAGGCCGGTACGCTTGGAGATGGGGCAGTCTAGCACTGGAGTCCAGACTGCAGGGACCTTGAGTCCTTACCTTCAGTAGAGTTTTAGTTTTGCTTCCGCATTGAGTGATTTTGTAGTGAGGACTTGATGTACCGGGCATGAGCCCTTATATTCTAGCATCATTGTACTCTGATGTTTTCTGTGGACACTCCCTTCGTGGAGTTTATATACATGTGATTTATCATTGTGGACTGCATTGCTCTTACTTTAATTATTGTGCTACCTTTCTGTGATCGAATTGGCCGGCAGAATCGGCGCCTTGTGGTGATGACCCTTCAGGACGTGAAGGTGTCACCGCAAAGCGGCGACTCTAGGCCTAAGACCCCGGGTTTTAAAAAGAAAAAAAAGGGGGTCTTACATACCACCACCATCCACAGTCCCGATCTTGATGGTATACTTGAGCATTCTAGTCTTTTCGGCACGGGGCCTAAGACTCTCATTATGTCAATGTTGAAAGCCAATTACTTTAGGCAGTACAGTCCGAACGACATAACACGGGTACAGTTCAGCTCTTTCCCGTTGCTTAAATCGCCAGGTCAATGTCGATGGTCCCAACCTTCATGACGAACAACAAGATGCGGGTTAGCCTCCCCTTTCCCATTCGGATCTCTTACCTTTCCTCGACTGCCACCCATCAGGTCCCCAGGACGAGAGCCTGCAATCGACACAAAATGGCACTCACTACCATAGCTAGGCACCCAGGCTAACAACTCACCTACTAGCCCTTCAGTCTCCGCAAGACAGTCCCTGTAAGTCCAAAGCTATCTGGAAGCTATCACCAATGATAGCCACTATCGTTTGGCATTAGTGACAGAACACTCATCTATCTCCAGACTCATCTACAACTGGAACATCTTTCCAGAAAACCCTGTTGCATCATACAATGCAAGAAACACTGGACTTTCACATTATTCAGAGCTCACCAAGAACTATCGTTGGCGATAATCGTTGTTGCCTGGCGATATCCAATGGTTATGCAAACTGTGGTACTTTCAGGCTATTTTCATGAAACACCCCCCCCCCCCCAGTACTTCCGGCTACTCTCATTTCATAAGTACAACCCACAGACCCCGTAAACTACTCGTTTATACACGGAGTCTTCTCAGGCATGCAAAAGAAAACATCACCAATACAGACCAACCCGTCCGGATGGGCTTCACACAACATGCCTATTCCGTACTATGATTTCCAGATCTATATGCAAAACCAATCCCGGGGATACTACATATCGACCCATCAGAATTCCCTCGATTCTCCACCTTTTGGTGGGGGATTTCATGCATATGCAAAAAGGAGGACTTCACTTGTTCAAGAAGGAAGATCGTTACCATTGTAGTTTTCATTGGAGCCATGAACACTTTTCTGTCAAGTTGAAAAGGAGCACCTCGCTATCCTCTTCACGGATCTAGCCATGGTTCTTGGTTCCGACCACAGGATCTCCTTCACGAAGCTTTTTCAAAGCTCATCCTCAGCCTCTGCCTTCTTCCTTAGCTAAAGAGCAATATGAGATGAAGTGAGAGAGAGGGAGAAGTAAGATGAGACTTCTCTCCACCTCTCTTCTGGATAAGTGGTCTCGGGATTAATCCCAGCCACAGACTTATTTCATCAAAAGGAAGCAAAGGCCACGATTTTTGCTGAATAGTCAAATAAAACAATATCGTCGTGTGATATCGGCTATCGTCTGGCGATAGCGATAGAAACTGCCTCGACCACCACTCTTCGGCCTCAAACCGGACATCTAACACATGTCAAACCACACGTGGCGGTATCACCCAGCGATACCCAATGTCGGCACGCAAAAGCTCACTCGACGATTCATCGAAAGCGTCGAGTGTGTTGAGTCTACTCAACGATTCAATGAAAGCGTTTAGTGCGTTGAGTTGTATCTCCGCTTGGTACCCACTATTGCCACGCGATATTCCCTTACTCAACGATTCTTTGAAAGCGTTGAGTGCATTGAGTGGTATCGTCGCATGATACCCACTATCGCCACGCGATAGTCCCTTACTCAACGATTCTTCTAGTTTACTCAACGCTCGAAAGCATAGAGTGCTATCGCTATCACCAGAGATACCCACTATCACCTGGCGATAGCTACCAAAAGTTCTGTTTCCATTTTGGGGTGTTACAATATCGCCTTTTGCATGGTACTAGGGCTCTTGCTAGATGAAGGACGTGGGTTTTTAGATTTAACATGATTAGCGTTATGTATCATAAACTGTTTGGCTGGATTTGCTGTAAATGAGCAATTATCGGCTATAAAGATACTGTCAGAAGGTAGAACATAGTGTTTATATCCCAGTATGAATTTCCCAGATCCTTGACATTGATAACCCATTCATATCCAGAGATTTTCGGCCTAATCCAAACTTCTAGATTGCAAAGTTCAAGTCATGGATCTTCGCCTTTAACGCGGTGTTTTTTGTGACCAGCATCATACATTGGTTTACGAATTGCTTCTTTCAATTCACAATGTGGCTATGAGAAATTTGAAACTTCCTTTCCAAGTCCTTCCTCTCTTTGGTGAGTGTAAATTTTGGAGGAAGTCTCGGAGAGGTTCTCTTATAACTCTTTTATTGTGCACAAGGAGTGAGAGCACTCTTGGCACTCAACCTTCTATTTTCCACATTTCACTAATTTATTATTCACACATTTCAAGTCCTTTCTCAGTTGTTTATTTTCAGATTTCAAAACACTATTCATATTACCTGCATCATCTAATTTATCACAGAGAGTTTCATATAATTCAAGGAGTTCTATATAGGTAGGAGGAGTTACCTCGGTGCCGCTATGGACACTGGATTCACCATCTGAGTCATTATGATGTTCCCCCATTAGACAAAGATTCACATCGTCTTCACTGCTTGAGCCGGAGGTGCTCGACTTGTCAGAAATAGCATCATCCCATGTTGAGGCTTTGAGAACTTTCCTCTTTCCTTTGTCTCTACCTTGCCTCTATTTTTCTTCCTTTTGGAGCTTTGAACAATCTCTCTTCATATGTCTAGACTTGTGACAGTGGAAGCACTCAGGAATAGGCTTTTCTTCGTCACTTTATGACCCCTTTGTCGATCTGGTCCACCACCTCTTCTCTACTACACCTTTCTTTGGAAAACTTTTGTAATTCTTTTGCCTCTTGGGATCCTTTAGGAATCTTCTAAATTCTAGAACATATAAGCTTTCTTCACTTTCATCATCCGACTCTTCTATTTTCAGCGCTAGAGCTTTCTTCTTTGGCTCCTTTGAGTATTCCTCACTTTGTATCTTCAGCTCTAGTTCATGAGTCTTCAAATTCCCAATGAGGCTTTCAATTTCCAAGGTGTTTATATTGTGTGATTTAGCGATGGCGGTCACTTTTGGATTGAATCGTGGAGGAAGAGATCGCAAGATTTTCTGTAACAAATCTCCATTTGAGAATGTCTTCCCGAGAGATCTAGAGGCATTGATGATCTTTGTGAAGTGTGTATACATGTTATCAACTTCCTTGTCGATCTCCATCCAAAATTGTTCATATTCAGACTCCAATCGAAATAGCTTTGACTCCTTTACCTGAGATGTACCTACATGTGTTAGCTCTTGTAATCACCATATATCAAATGCAGTTTCACAATTGCAAATTTGACTAAATTCAATTTTTTCTAACGCAAAGAAAAGAGAGTTCATAGCTTTCACATTGTTAGTATATTTTAGTTTATCGGAGTCATTCCATTTGTCGTGCGGTTTCTCCAGAACTTGATCACCTACAGTGATAGTGGGTGTCGTATATTTCGTTTTGATCATGTCTCACACGTCAATGTTCTGTGTCATTAAGAAGATTTTCATCCGCGTTCTCCAGTGACTATAGTCACTCCCCATAAATAGTGGAGGTCTACTCACACCTTGTCCCTTAGGGAAAGCATGAACTGTGTTGGCCATCTTACTTCTGGATTTTAAGCCTTTTTGAAGTAACCTGCTCTGATACCACTTGTTGGATCGTGTGACCAACCTTAGAGGTGGTTAATAAGGTTGTATGCTTTAATTGAACATTCAAATTATTTTGGTCCAGAAAAACCAGTTCTAGAAGCTACCACAGGGCGCTACCAAGTTAGCGTGCGACGGTAGGTCACAGACCTCGTTTTCTTGGACAAAATTCTCCTTGGAGAAATACACCCCCTTTAGAGATCCACTGGAGAACAACCAGGACGTTATACATAGGAACAAAAACACAAATAATTTTATTCAATCAGCAACAAAAAGTGTTTTACAATTACAAAATTTTGATCTTCGTGATGCCGGAGATCGGAGGCGGTGAATAAAAAACTCTTTTGGTTTTCTATACTGACCCACTACCCGGACTGGTTGGTTCTCTCCCTTTCCCTCCAAGAAAGGTCTTTGAGCTGTCTATTCACCTTCACGCAAGGAAATGTCTTAGAGCCCCCGCTAGATTACCCGATCTAGACGTCCCTTCCCCGGGACAATTTCTCATGGAATCCTCCCTGGATTCCAACGACCTTCACCGGTCGATTTCCCTCACCATAAGAATGCATAAAAGAGAAAAGTACAAAAAGATTAAAGAAGAATTAAGATTGAATCTCCCTCAATATGTTTCCTCTGTTGAGCGATGCATGACCAGTGCTAACAATCTTTGTTTAGTTACAACCGATCAACTCCTCATAGTCGTTTAAGTCCTTGGCTCGCCAAAGATCTTCGTGCGTGAAAGGGAGGGAGGCGATCTTCTCTTCCTTTGATGGAGAGGGTGTTTCGGTGCTCCAGAGGCGACACCCGAACCCTAGGCTTGAGAATTGGTGTCTCCTTGTCTCTGGATTGAAAAAAAAAGCCTTTTTTATGTTTTTCGAAAATAGGCTACCGCTGGCGGTAGAACTAACGCTCGATGGTAGGTCGATATGCTTAATGCAAATAGTTGTCATGCAAATTTGGAAAAATATTCAAAAAGAATATTTTCCGCTTTTTCGTGCTACCGTCGCGTGGTACCAAGCTATCACTCAGCAGTAGATATGTCTCGACGCTCGTTGAGTGAGCTAGCATTACGCAGTATCAAGCTATCACCCGGCGGTATCTCTATCTCGATGCCTTTGACTCAATGCTCATTGAGCGAGCTAGCATTGCGCGGTATCAATCTATCGCTCGGCGGTATCTCTGCCTCAATGCCTCCGACTCGACGAGCATTGAGTGAGCTAGCGCGGCCGGTAGAACGGGCGCGAAACGGTAGCAACTCGAGCGCCATGTCAATTTAATTCAGGCTACCGCGCGGCGGTAGGTGCAGTGGAGAGTTTCTCGCTTCACTTGAACCTGTAAACCTGCACACTATACCAAACACAAGATGTGATCAAATACAATATAGGAATTGATATTATCAAACTAAGGAAATGTGAACTGTCTGCTCCAACAATAAATTTCATTAATTAGCTTGGAATTGAGAGGTAAGACTTGAGAATTCGAGAGAGAGAAATCTTTACACGAATTGAAGATAAAACACTAAAGAGAAAAATAAACAAAAGGAAAATTGAATCTCAATAAAAGTTAGTCACTCTAGTGATGGAAGAACACAAAACAATGATGAAGTAATTCAGTAGAGCAATTTACAAAAAGATCATATTTCTCTCTTATATAAGTAGATAAATATGTCTAGAATCCTTCCAAGAAAGGCCCTATTACAAGATATTATATCCACATGCCCATGAACTTCAACTGTAATTCCTCTCCCTTGAGCTTTCTTGAGGTAATTGAGAATGTGTAGTGCAACTTCATAATAATCAGTCTTGGAGCATGCACAAAATAACTGACTAAGCTAATAACAGAAGTAATTTCTGGTTTGGTGATGATAACAAGATCAATTTATTTGTTTATAATCTCCTAAAATTTTACTCTCCTATTAAATTTTAGTTTCCCCCTTCAGAATGGGTAGCCTACTTACGACGTTGATGCTTAAGAGCTAACTAGAAAGGGATACAAGAGGACCAGATAAGATTGATAGTTGGGCAAAATAGAAAGAACTGAATATGAATATCGGTTACTTGAAACTAGAGATTCTAACACATTTCATACCGTCGGATACATAAATCGTGTAATAATTATAGTATTTTCATTGGACAACTCTAGGTAATGATCATGCAAATGTAACATTGAGATCATATGCGATATCCAATAAATAATAAATCCATGTGTGTACAATCATTATTGTTGTTCTTAGTTTAACACTTATACAAAGATTTAGGATATGAATGCAAATAAATTGATATACAAGGCATGTTATGTGCCCATATCACATAACATATCATGCATATTATGTCATTAATATCATCACACTTGAAAATAAAAAATTATCCATAAATATTTAATATTCGCAAGCGATGTATATCCTAGTGGAAATTCATATGCACATAAAATGTTAAGTTTGCTCATATCCTCTTAACATGTGTGTACATACGAGCTACTCATGATTATAAGTATAGTGTAAGTATTTCATCCAAGAATAATAGAATATCACAAGGTGAGTAAAAATTTTGTAAAAAATTTGAATGAGAAGGGATCAACACCAGAAGCTAATACTAAATTATAACATAACACCCGTCACGAAGAATATAACATAAGGTCTAGTCGGGGCCCACGTCATATTAAACGAACAGACAACAGGGTTACGAAATGAAACTAAATATTCATGTAACCTAACACAGAGTTACATTCTATGGGAAGAATTTTAAATTACAATAACCTACCACCGAGAATGTCCACTTTATATAAATATCAGGGAATGATAGTACACATAAGTTTGGCCTTAAGGCCTAACAAACTTCTTTAATGTTTACACAACAATGTGATTTACATACATCAGCACGCAGGACAGTAATACATAAAAGAAGTAAATATAGTACTTAGGCCTTTAAGGGCCAACATAGCATCAGGGCTTCAGCCCCCTATTTCCTACTTGGCTCACCAGCACCTGCACAAGTACATTACACAAAGACGTGACAAAAGAAACACCAGTCAGCTTTAGTTATCACAATTAGAACTACTCCACCCCATTCTCAAGGCGGCAGTAATCCTTCCCTGCATGCAAGTAGTATGACAGTATATATAATTGCACATTCATTACAAATATTGGCACACACAGCCACATGTCTCGTGCTTTCATGGCACGCTTTAGGTGTAATGAAATTCAAGTTCCACCTCCATCCTAACTATCATCCACTTGGATGGTTTCATTTGAGTGACATCGTTCATAAGCTCTAACGTTTCCCAGACTTCCCCAGGACCAGTATACCGAGGAGCTACCTCTTCACACACTCACACTGCATGGGTTCAGATCAGTTTTGCTCGGCTTAATCATCGTGAACAACTAGAATAATGCAGGTCAGCCTCACCTCAGTACGTTAATATGATAACCAACATTATCTCACACTCAGCATACAAGGACAATAAGCTAGGCATAGCAGGCCTTCAACTTAGCATGCTACGCACCTAGGTTTCGGGAAATAGGTTTTGTAACCATCATATCAGCTCACTGGGAGATATTTCCAGTGATAACCACTATCATCGGGCGGTATTGATAGAACCACAAATCTGTCACAATCTCGGGCAGTTCACACCTAGCACATACAAATTCTCATTAGTTATGACAAGGAGGTATTGCTAGTGATAATATTATCGCGAGCAATATCAACAGGACCTCGATTTTTATTGCAACCTCTTGTATTTCCTAGAGAACATCTCCACTATTTACTACAACAACCTACACACCCCAAAATCACAAAACTACTGGTTTTTCTATGGAGTCTTCTACAGCACACAAATCAAACATCGTCAATCCATACCAACTTGTTACAGATCGGCTTCACACAGTATGCCTATATCAATACAGTGATCCAAACTCTATGTGTAATTTCTACAAGGGATAAACTGTATCAACCTGTTTAAAGCTTCACATCCCGCTAATTAGTGGAGATACTTTCATGCAACTATGTCAATTAAAAGGACTAGCATGTCCTAGTTTTTAGAAGGAGAGTCGTTACCCTCATAGATAATTTCGGAGCAATGACTTCGTAGTTAATTTGGATAAAAGGATTCACAACATCTTCCTCTCCCCGGATATAGTGTTGGCTCACAATTCCAAGCTCAAACTCCCTTCCAATGGCTGAATTCCATCACTCTTCTTAGCCTTCCTCTCATTTTCTTTCCCCTTTTCTTAATTTGAAAAGAGAGAGAGAGAGAGTGAGAAAGAGAGATTGAGAAGAGCAAAGACTTCTCAGGCACTTAAGTTTCCCGGGCCTAATCCTAGCCACAAGATCTCCAAGACAAAAGGAATGGATGGCCCCGATTTAATATGAAAAATTTGTTTAAACACTATCATTGGGCGACATCGCTATCGCCAGGCAATATCTCTAGTGGTGGCAGCTTGACCAAATTAGTGCCGCTAATCAACTACCTGATGACCAACTGACACGTGGTTATCTTCCACGTGGCACACCATCGCTTGGTAATATCACTTTCACCAATGATAGCTCCAAAAAATAGAATTTTTTGTTTTTCAATGTTGGGAAAATTTGAGTGTTACAAATCTCCCCTCCTTTAAGAAACTTTGCCCCGAAATTTTACAGTAAATAAAAACAACACAGAAGTACATTATACATAAAATGCACCTCAATGGAACAGCTCAAGGAATTCCTCAATCATGGTTTGCTTGTGCTCCCATGAAAGTTCCTCGTAACCGCAATTATCCCAATGACCATAACCATTCTGATCGCTTTATTTTGCAACTAGTTAACCTACGTATCTTCGATAAAATGGGCTTGAATTTCTTCTTCAACCCACTATCGATCGGTACCAAATCTGTAGCAACTATTTGTGTAGGCTCTTTAAAAGTCTTTGTTTTAGGAGTAGCTTAACACCTAGAGGGGGGTGAATAGGTTTTTTAGTCTTTAATGACAATCTTTTACTTTGGTGAGTTAAGTGATTGACTTTATGTTGGCTTTCAAGAATTAACACCAGCACACCAGTACTTATAGTGGTTTCCCAAGGTATGGTTACATCCACTTTCCCACCCACCTTTCTAACAGTGTGTTAGACAAAGTAATCTTCACCAAAACTCGGCTCAAAGAGATTACAACACAGATCCCGCAGGATATCTCAAACTTCCTCCAAGTCCTACCTCAGGCCAAAGCCATACACTCAGAGTATCAATAGAACCCTACCTCAGAGAATAAATCTCCTACCTCAGGCACACATGCCCTACCTCAGATCCACACAAGGATCCTACCTCAGATCCATAATAAGATCCTACCTTAGGCACCCAGGCCCTACCTATCAGCCTTTATAATTTAGGCTTACAACTCAGATTTGCTAAGATCCTATAGAATGAGTAAGTTAATGAAGATTGACTCTAGAGAGAATGATCTCTGAGTCTGCCTTCCTGGACTGAGTGAGCTCAACCCTAACTTTCACTTCAGAGAAATGAATCTCTCTGGGCCTTCTACTTCCTGAGTTGAGAAACACTCAGCCCTAACTCCTTCACTGTACCAAGTGATAGATCTCCAAGATTGTTCTGCATGTGCTAAGAAGTAATTGTAGAGCTCTATTTCTTAAAGTCTTTGATGGAGTAGAGTTAATAGCAGTAGCCTTGAAGAATAGAGACTTTTGTTTGCTCTGCTACTCCTTAAAACTCAGAAAGAAAGCTTTCCGATCTTACTGTTGAATATGGATTAATTCTTCAGTGAATGACTTCTTCAACAACTAACTATCTGTGTTTCTCAAACAAACTGTAAGAGCAAGTTCTTGGAAAAACTTCTTATCTTTTTCGAGAGGAAGAAGATGACCAGTCAAAAAGCTCTTGTTTCCTTAAGTTAATTTCTTTTTTTTGGGAACTCTGCTTTTATATCTCGCCATCCAACGACACTCTGTATAGTATGGAACACCGGAGTTTGTAACTACAATACCTCTTTTTGCAATAACAGCTGTACTAAAGTCAAGCGGCGCCTTTTGCCTTCTAGCGTGCAAAACCCGCAATATTTGACTTTTTGATGGCGTCAGCATGACTCAGCAACTCTGGACTTAGCAAATTCCAAACAATCTGCTTAGGCGTTGAGTGAAGCCTTGTCACTCAACGCACAAGTATTTAGCAGAATTCTGCATCTACAGGCATTGAGTGAACCTTCATCACTCAACATATATAGACATTTATAGTCTAATTGTTAAGGAATTTAGTGAGCCTCCATCACTCAACGCTTCTGGATTTAGGTTAATTTTCTTTGTTTAAAGGCGTTGAGTGCAGCTTCTTCACTCAATGCTTTCTACCTTTTTTGGCTTCTTGATGAGGCGTTGAATGGGCTGTCTTCACTCAATGCTTCTGTACTTAAACAAATTTTCTGTTGATTAGGCGTTGAGTGAGCTATCTTCACTCAACGCTTTTGTACTTAGACAAATTTCTTGACAGCAACACTGCGGCTTTGACTGCGTGTAGTTCTGTCAATGCTTTTAGGCTCTTGCCGTTGAGTGAACTTCCTTCACTCAACGCTTCTGGACTTATCTAGATTTTTTGCTTTGATAACACCCTGACATCCTGATTAATCATGGTATAGTAGACAACCTACATACACTGAACTTGAACATACATTAAATACAATTATGCACTTAGAATTGATGGTTGGGCAAAATAGAAAGAACTGAATATGAATATCGGTTACTTGAAACTAGAGATTCTAACACATTTCATACCGTCGGATACATAAATCGTGTAATAATTATAGTATTTTCATTGGACAACTCTAGGTAATTATCATGCAAATGTAACAATGAGATCATATGCGATATCAAATGAATAATAAATCCATGTGTGTACAATCATTATTGTTGTTCTTAGTTTAACACTAATACAAAGATTTAGGATTTGAATGCAAATAAATGGATATACAAGGCATGTTAAGTGCCCATATCACATAACATATCATGCATATTATGTCACTAATGTCATCACACTTGAAAATAATAAATTATCCATAAATATTGAATATTCACAAGCGATGTATATCCTAGTGGAAATTCATATACACAAAAAATGTTAAGTTTGCTCATATCCTCTTAACATGTGTGTACATACTAGCTACTCATGATTATAAGTATAGTGTAAGTATTTCATCCAAGAATAATAGAATATCACAAGTTGAGTAAAAAATTTTGTAAAAAATTTGAACGAGAAGGGATCAACACCAGAAGCTAATACTAAATTATAACATAACACCCGTCACGAAGAATATAACATAAGGTATAGTCGGGGCCCACATCATATTAAACGAACAGACAACGGGGTTATGAAATGAAACTAAATATTCATGTAACCTAACACAGAGTTACATTCTATGGGAAGAATTTTAAATTACAATTACCCACTACCGAGAATGTCCACTTTATATAAATATCAGGGAATGATAGTACACATAAGTTTGGCCTTAAGGACTAACAAACTTCTTTAATGTTTACACAACAATGTGATTTACATACATCAGCACGCAGGACAACAATACATAAAAGTAGTAAATATAGTACTTAGGCCTTTAAGGGCAAACATAGCATCAGGGCTTCAGCCCCCTATTTCCTACTTGGCTCACCAGCACCTACACAAGTACATTACACCAAGACGTGACAAACCAAAACACCAGTCTGCTTTAGTTATCACAATTAGAACTACTCCACCCCATTCTCAAGGCAGCAGTAATCCTTCCCTACATGCAAGTAGTATGGCAGTATATATAATTGCATATTCATTACAAATATTGGCACACACAGCCACATGTCTCGTGCTTTCATGGCACACTTTAGGTGTAATGAAATTCAAGTTCCACCTCCATCCTAATTATCATCCACTTGGATGGTTTCATTTGAGTGACATCGTTCATAAGCTCTAACGTTTCCCGGACTTCCCCAGGACCAGTATACCGAGGTGCTACCTCTTCACACACTCACACTGCATGGGTTCAGATCAGTTTTGCTCGGCTTACTCATCGTGAATAACCAGCGTAATGCGGGTCAGCCTCACCTCAGCACGTTAATATGATAACCAACAATATCTCATACTCGGCATACAAGGCCAACAAGCTAGGCATAGCAGGCCTTCAACTTAGCATGCTACGCACCTAGGTTTCGGGAAATAGGTTTTGTAACCATCATATCAGCTCACTGGGAGATATTTCCAGTGATAACCACTATCATCGGGCGGTATTGATAGAACCACAAATCTGTCACAATCTCGGGCAGTTCACACCTAGCACACACAAATGCTCACTAGTTATGACTAGGAGGTATTGCTAGTGATAATATTATCGCGAGCAATATCAACAGGACCTCGATTTTTGTTGCAACCTCTAGTATTTCCTAGAGAACATCTCCACTATTTACTACAACAACCGACACACCCCAAAATCACAAAACTACTTGTTTTTCTATGGAGTCTTCTACAGCACGCAAATCAAACATCGTCAATCCATACCAACTTGTTACAGATAGGCTTCACACAGAATGCCTATATCAATAAAGTGATCCGAACTCTATGTATAATTTCTACCAGGGATAAACCGTATCAACCTGTTGAAAGCTTCACATCCCGCTAATTACTGGAGATACTTTCATGCAACTATGTCAATTAAAAGGACTAGCATGTCGTAGTTTTTTGAAGGTGAGTTGTTACCCTCATAGATAATTTCGGAGCCATGACTTCGTATTTAATTTGGATAAAAGGATTCACAACATCTTCCTCTCCCCGAATATAGTGTTGGCTCACAATTCCAAGCTCAAACTCCATTCCAATGGCTGAATTCCATCACTCTTCTTAGCCTTCCTCTCATTTTCTTTCCCCTTTTCTTAATTTGAAAAGAGAGAGAGAGAGAGTTAGAAAGAGAGAATGAGAAGAGCAAAGACTTCTCAGGCACTTAAGTTTCCCGGGCCTAATCCTAGCCATAAGATCTCCAAGACAAAAGGAATGGATGGCCCCGATTTAATATGAAAAATTTGTTTAAACACTATCATTGGGCGACATCGCTATCACCAGGCAATATCTCTAGTGGTGGCAGCTTGACCAAATCAGCGCCGCTAATCAACTACCTGATGACCAACTAACACGTGGTTGTCTTCCACGTGGCACACCATCGCTTGGTAATATCACTTTCACCAATGATAGCTCCAAAAAATAGATTTTTTTTGTTTTTCAATGTTGGGAAAATTTGAGTGTTACAAATCTCCCCTCCTTTAAGAAACTTTGCCCCGAAATTTTACAGTAAAGAAAAACAACACAGAAGTACATCATACATAAAATGCACCTTAATGGAACAGCTCAAGGAATTCCTCAATCATGGTTTGCTTGCGCTCCCATGAAAGTTCCTCGTAACTGCAATTATCCCATTGACCATAACCATTCTGATCGCTTTATTTTGCAACTACTTAACCTACGTATCTTCGATAAAATGGGCTTGAATTTCTTCTTCAACCCACTATCGATCAGTACCAAATCTGTAGCAACTATTTGTGTAGGCTCTTTAAAAGTCTTTGTTTTAGGAGTAGCTAAACACCTAGAGGGGGGTGAATAGGTTTTTAAGTCTTTAATGACTATCTTTTACTTTGGTGAGTTAAGTGATTGACTTTATGTTGGCTTTCAAGAATTAACACCAGCACACCAATACTTAAAGTAGTTCCCCAAGGTATGGTTACATCCACTTTCCCACCCACCTTTCTAACAGTGTGTTAGATAAAGTAATCTTCACCAAAACTCGGCTCAAAGAGATTACAACACTGATCCCGCAGGATATCTCAAACTTCCTCCAAGTCCTACCTCAGGCCAAAGCCCTACACTCAGAGTATCAACAGAACCCTACCTAAGAGAATAAATCTCCTACCTCAGGCACACATGCCCTACCTCAGATCCACACAAGGATCCTACCTCAGATCCATAATAAGATCCTACCTTAGGCACCCAGGCCCTACCTCGCAGCCTTTATAATTTAGGCTTACAACTCAGATTTGTTAAGATCCTATAGAATGAGTAAGTTAATGATGATTGAATCTAGAGAGAATGATCTCTGAGTCTGCCTTCCTGGACTGAGTGAGCTCAGCCCTAACTTTCACTTCAGAGAAATGAATCTCTCTGGGCCTTCTACTTCCTGAGCTGAGAAAGACTCAGCCCTAACTCCTTCACTGTACCAAGGGATTGATCTCCAAGACTATTCTGCATGTGCTAAGAAGTAATTGTAGAGCTCTATTTCTTCAAGTCTTTGATGGAGTAGAGTTAATAGCAGTAGCCTTGAAGAATAGCAACTTCTGTTTGCTCTGCTTCTCCTTGAAACTCAGAAAGAAAGCTTTCCGATCTTACTGTTGAAGATGGATTGATTCTTCAGTGAATGACTTCTTCAACAACTAACTATCTGTGTTTCTCAAACCAACTATAAGAGCAAGTTCTTGGAAAAACTTCTTATCTTTTTCGAGAGAAAGAAGATGACCAGTCAAAAAGCTCTTGTTTCCTTAAGTTAATTTCTTCTTTCTGGGAACTCTGCTTTTATATCCCGCCATCCAACGACACTCCGTACAGTATGGAACACCAGAGTTGGTAACTGCAACACCTCTTTTTTAAATAACAAATGTACTAAAGTCAAGCGGCGCCTTTTGCCTTCTAGCGTGCAAAACCCGCAATATTTGAATTTTTGATGGCGTCGGCATGACTCAGCAACTCTGGACTTAGCAAATTCCAAACAATCTGCTTAGGCGTTGAGTGAAGCCTTGTCACTCAACGCACGAGTACTTAGCAGAATTCTGCATCTTCAGGCATTGAGTGAACCTTCATCACTCAACATATATAGATATTTATAGTCTAACTGTTCAGGCATTGAGTGAGCCTCCGTCACTCAACGCTTCTTGACTTAGTTGAATTTTCTTTGTTTAAAGGCGTTGAGTGCAGCTTCTTCACTCAACGCTTTATGCCTTTTTTGGCTTCTTGATGAGGCGTTTAATGGCCTGTCTTCACTCAATGCTTCTATACTTAAACAAATTTTCTATTGAGTAGGCGTTGAGTGAGCTATCTTCACTCAACGCTTTTGTACTTAGACAAATTTCTTGACAGCAACACTGCGGCTTTGACTGCGTGTAGTTTTGTCAATGCTTTTAGGCTCTTGTCGTTGAGTAAACTTCCTTCACTCAACGCTTCTGGACTTAGCCAGATTTTTTGCTTTGACAACACCCTGACATCCTGATTAATCATGGTATAGTAGACAACCTACATACACTGAACTTGAACATACATTAAATACAATTCTGCACTTAGAATTGATGGTGATGCCTCTTCAAATTCAAGGAACATTGAAGGGAAATATTCCCAACAATCTCCCCCTATTTGAAGAAGGCAGAACATACAGCAATACTAAGGTGCATTAATACCTAGTAAATATAGCTTGTTCAAAGTTTCCTAGTTTAATGCAGTGACTTAACATGTCAAGTCATTGCTCTCCTCATACAACTTGTTAAAAGTTCCCCAGTATTATGCACTGACTCAACATGTTAAGTCATTGCTCTCCTCCCCCTTTCTGACTTCTTCAATATACAATAATATATTGAGGGTGGAGAAAGGATCATGGATGAACTTTTCTCTTGGTCCTTTTGACCATCATGCTTAGGAAGAGTTGATTCCTAAGCCAATAGCGTGGATGGAATGACCACATCCTGAGTTAGTAGGAACATATGAATGCTCCCCCTCAACTACATCATTATTTTTGGAGGAACATCATTCTTTTCCAACACTGTATCTTTCTCAGCATATCTCACTAAAGATTAACCTAGCGAGTCAAAGTGATTAACTGTTATCTATCTATCTAACCTTACTAAAGATATACTTGAATAATAAGGTAGATAGACTACATTATGAATTGAAAACAAAAATATAAACATGTAGATCTATAACTGAAACACTTAATGTATACAAGTCATTCAACATTAAGCATTCCTAACTCAATTTTGAAAGAATTGAACTTAGCATCATCCAATGACTTAGTGAAGATATCAGTAACTAGATTGTCAGTGGAGAAAATTTCAAGGCAATTGTCTTCACTTTCTACATGTTCTCTAATAAAATGATATCAAATTTCTATAAGCTTAGTCCTGCTATGTGAGACAGGATTCTTAGCAATAGAAATTACACTGGATGAGTCATACTATAAGGGTGAATGACTTACCTTGAGATTGTAGTCCTCTAGCTGATATTGTATCCACAGAAGGTGTGCACAATAGCTCCCTACAGAAATATATTCTGAGTCAGCAGTGCATATATCCATACTGGTCTGCTTCTTGCTACTATATGAAATCATACTTCTCCCTAAGAATTAACAAGTTCCACCCTTTCTTTTCTTATCTTCCTTGCACCCTGCAAAGTCCCTTCTTGCTAAGCCAGATCTCTTCCTCTTTTTCAGCAACAAATTTGTCTCTGGCTCTAGCTATCTGATCATCAGTAGTAAAGGGTTCATCCCACTGAGCACCATCTTGATCATCATATTGATATGCCCTCTAATAACCATATTGTTCATCATACAGTCCATCTTGAATAGGGTCAGTCAGGTTTTAATTTGTATACTGTTCAAGCTCCAATGAACCTCTGATTATATTGGTAACCCAAACAGTATTCTCCCTCTTGATCATTGCCCTCTCCCCCTTTATAACTTCTTCATATTAGCTACAGTCGGGGAGGTTTTGGTATGATCTATCTGTGTTCGAGATTCTCTAGGTAAGAGTCAAGCTTGTCTAGCATACCAGACTGAACTTGCTCCCCCTTAATAAGAGCATAGAGCTTGTCAGTCTCCCCCTCAATATTTACTCAGATCATGTACGCAATACAATCAGTCACCATTCCAGCTATCTCTGTTGGAATGTTCTCTTATTGAGAGCCACTGACTTGGACATACTTTGTTGTAGGTTTAGATGATACTGAAACCTGAGCATTCATATCTCTTCTTATTTCCTCAGATGAATCAGACAACTGAGGATCATGTGTATCTTCTTTACTGCTCTCAGAAGAGCTGCTTCTTATGCTTTCCTCTATGATGAGTATAGCCTTCATTTTCTTCTTCTCATTTATCTGTTAATGTTGCAGCAGTACTCTATCCCACCTAACATACATCTTGAACTTCAATGATTGGATCCTGTTGGTCTTCACCCAAGTCCTGTGTACTTTGTACTTCTTCAGGAATGCACACAACATCCTCTTTCTCTTGGGAAGTAGGAGGAGTATCCTTTGATGGTTAGTTTATCCATCTCCAACTTCACACCTATAGATCTTAGGTCCATTACTCACTTGAGTATGATCCTTAAGATGGCTCCTTGTTCTAGTCTTATGCCTGGAACACCCTCTATCCAAGTACCATATTTGCATTGTGTGGGTACTTGGACTACCCTGCAAACACGGATTAGTCTACCTTAGGACCCAAAAATGGATTGGGTCCTAGGTCCTTGTTAGCTTGAAAATGCACATGTCTAGCTATAGCAGTCCTGTCAGGAAGATTCACTCTTGCCCTTGGCACACTAGGGTTGTGCCAATAATCTATAGCAAAGTGACCCACTTTACCGTAGCACCAACTCTCATGAATGTTGTATCTCCTCTTCTGAACAGCCTTTGAAGAGTGCAAGCTATCACTAGCTGCCTGTTGAGAGGAGAGAGCATCATCCTTCTTCTTGTTTTGTTCAGCAAGAATCTGACTAAAAGTTAGTCTTCCAATAGATGTACTTGGCTTATTCTGAGTTTCATCAACAACAGTCTTCTTTGTAGTTGACAAGATTTTAATGGCCTTGGAGATAGCCAAGTGAGGCTTACTAACTGACTTACCCTTGGTCAAGGTGTTTGCTGGAGGAACCTGAGAATAGGGAACAACCTTATCCTTGAGTGTGGTGGCTGGAGCACCAAATACAAATGGTCGATAATAGGTAATCTGTATTTTTTCATGGGGAGACTTAAAGGCACTCAAACCCATGTCCTTCCTTCCACTATAGCTGTGAGCATTTTTGTTCACACTATTGGATCTTCCATTCAACCAATGATCATATATACTCTCTTGGTCATACTTGTTGGATGGCAACAGAACTTTCTCAAAAGAGATAGCATGCTAAATTAAAGCCTTGCCCTTACTCCTATTCCTTCTTCTAGTATTCCTCTCAATGTACCCCCATCCCCTTCTTATTAGTTTGGGAGGTGAAGGTATCAATGAGTGGTAATACTGATTTGGGTTTGTAGTATTGATCCACTTGCATCCTCTCTTTGAGGAGCTTATCTTCAAGATCCAAGATGATCTTATTCTTCTGGCTGATAGTCTTAATTTGGATAATTGAGATTGTCTTCAGGTGGATAACTTCCCTCCTCATCTAAGCTTGCAAGGGGGCTGACTCATATTGCAGGGAAGCAGTTTGATGTAAGGAGACAATCTCCATAGCTTGTCTCTTAACAAGTCTTTTGCTCCTTTTCAGAGCATCCAAAATTTCACCACACTTGTCCATCAATTTATTGACATCATTTTCAGATATTGAACCATCATTCCTATTAGAGGAAGTGGATACTTCAGAAACTGAGCCAGACTCATAGGTAGAAGAAGAGCTAGGGATAGAGTGCACCTCATCAGGAGAAGGATTGTCCTGATTGTCTTCTGATAGAGCCATGAGGAAGAACTCCTCATCCTTTTCATAGTCACTGTCAATAGAGGACAGTGGGGCCCTGATTCCTATCCTTGTAGCTGGATAGTCCTCATCCTCTTCAGCAGCAGCAGTAACAAATAGCCTTATATAGGATTCATCGTCTTCTTCAGAGTCAGAAGTTGCTGAGTAATTTTGACTCCAGCTCTTCTCATTTTTAGCAATGAAGGTCTTTTCCTTCTTGCCCTTGTGGTGGTAGTGCTTCTTCTCACCTGTCGCTTTTTGTCTCCCTTGGAAAACTTTTCCCAGATTTGTTGTGATCCTTCTTATAATATTAGGAGGAGGAAACTTTATTCTCTCACTACTTCCTCTTCATCATCTTCTAGAATTGCCTTGAGAAGGCATCAAACTCCCCATTTGACATGTTGTTGTCAGACGAGCTGCACTCACAGATTTCTGAATCAACTGGCCTTCTTGGGGGAGAGGCAATCCTCTCCTTACTCTTCTTAGATATCTAAGCCTTGAGTGTGTAAGACCCCCTTTTTTTGCTACGCTACAGGGTCTTACGCCCAGAATTGCAGTTTTGCGATGACACCAACACTCAGATTGAGGTCGTCACTACAAAACACTGATCCTACGGGCATTAGTAATCACCAAAGAAGTAGAAGTATATGAAAGGAGATAATTTAGTCAAGACCACAAATCACAATAGATATATAAATGAGCATGAAAATCTTAGCAATGTCCACATGATATAGAAGCAGTATAACAATGATAGAAGTACTGAAACCAAACGGAAATGTAGAAATATAAAAAGGCTCATGCCTTCTATATCATGACCTCACTACAATACTCTCGTGGAAGCTAAGTAAAACTAACACTCACGGAGCCAGAAGCTGGTGCTCTCATACTAGACTGGCCCACCTCCATATACAACGCACTCCATTGATGCTGCATCTCCTGTTGCTGCTCCCTGTCTCCCATCCATAGCCTCTGAAATGTTTGGTCCACCGACCATTAGTCAAAAAAACTAAGCCTGATTTCCCACACCCCTCCCCCAGTGGCACCTAGGAACCGTGCGTGAGGAATGATAGGAAAACTATGATGGTGGAGAGTAAACAAGAGCAGGTGACGGTGGACCTAATCTAGTAGTTATATTGTAATATTCACAGTCCTATAAAAAGAAATGCAAGCTAACAATACTACATTAATAGAGCAGTAAAGTGGTAGAAAGTAAAGTGCTCCATAAAGAAAAGTAGTTGGTAAATAATTAACCAACTTATATGAACGTTCATACAAACTTATAAGTTAAGGGGTCTTTTGTAAGGCTCCCATCATATAAGCTATCTCATACTAGTTTATATTGTACGAACAGACAAGTATAAATAGAAAATTGTAATAACAGAAATTTTTATTATCCAAAACGATGAGTATTACAAAGGTATGACCTCCCTTTTATAGAATGGAGGAGATGGGAGAGATTACAAATAAGCAATGTTGGACTAAATAATTGCAGATTTAATAGAAACAGGTCGAACAGGCCGCACGGTTAGATGAACAGGCTAACTGCCCGTCAACCTCCAGAAGGAGAGAACAAGTTGCGATAGGAGACCACCGACCGCCCGGTCTCCAAGTCGTCTGAGACAAACCGTCAGATCTCCCGGACACCAAACATCAATAGTCTGGCTACCAAGCCGCTAGAGACAAACCGCCAGACCGCCCGGTCTCTAATCCACCAGTACAAGACCGCCCGGTCTCCATACAAAAACACTCCCCCTCAAGCTGGAGCATATATATCGATCATGCCCATCTTGTCGCAAATGTGAAGAATGGAGACGGACACTGGCTTGGTGAAAATATCAGCCAACTCTTTATAGGAGGTGACGAACGGAGTACAAATTTGTTCCTTCCAAATCTCTTCCCAAATAAAATGGCAGTCGACTTCAATGTGCTTTGTTCTCTCATGGAAGACCGGATTTCTGGAGATTTATATAGCGGCCTTGTTATCACAAAACATAGGTAGAGTATAGTTGTAGACCTCTCCTAGGTTAAGCATGAGAGCCCGTAACCACTTCAACTCACATGTGGTCGACACCATACTTCGATATTCTACTTCTGCACTAGACCTGGAGACTACAAACTGTTTCTTGCTCTTCCATCTCACAAGGTCCCCCCCCCCTACAAAAGTGCAGAAGCCCGATGTTGACTTGCGGTCTCCTTTGTCATCAGCATAGCTCGAATATAAGTATGTTTCAAGCCTCAAATGACCATTCTTCTAAAAGAGTAGTCCTTTCCCAGGCACTGATTTAACATACTCCAATATCCTCAGGGAAGACTATAGATGGCACTCCCTTAGAGCTTGCCTGAACAGGCTAACCTTGCCTACAACATAAGAGATGTCAGGTCTCGTCACCGTGAGATATATGAGTTTACCAACCAGACGTCTGTACCTCGTAACATCTAAAAGAGGAGGAGAGTCATCCGTCCAGGTTTTATCTTCTCCAATCTCCATGGGGCATTGGGCAGGTTTATCCCCAGTCAACCCTGCCTATTTTACCAAATAAAGAGCATACTTGCATTGGGAGAGGACTAAGGAATTGGGCTTCTGAGAGATTTCTATCCCCGGAAAGTATTTTAGGGAGCCCATATCCTTTGTGACCAGGTGTTGACAAAGATGCTTCTTTGTAAGGTTATCCCAGCCTGGACACCTCCAGTGAGAAGAATATCATCCACATATACTGCAAGAACTACCAGACCCAGGGAGGTTTTGCGAACGAACAAAGAGTGATCCGTAGAACTTCGGGTAAAGCCCACGGCCGCCACAATCCCGGTAAACTTGTTAAACTATGCCCGAGGGCTTTACTTTAGGCTATAGATAGCCTTCTTTAGCATGCATACCTGTGTCTCCCCCTGAGCAACATACCCTGGAGGTTGCTCTATGTAGACATCCTCCTGAAGATCCCCATATAGAAAGGCATTCTTAACATCCAGTTGGGAAATGGGCCAATCCCTATTGACACCCATAGAGAGGAGGACCCTGATAATGCTGAAACGAGCAACTAGAGAGAAGGTGTCAAAATAGTCAACACCATAAGTCTGGGTAAAGCCTTTGGCAATAAGGCGGGCCTTGTTACGATCCACACTGTCGTCTAGACTGAACTTCACCACAAAGACCAAGTGACAGCCAACAACATCTGTGCCAAATGGAGGAGGAACAAGGGTCCACGTACCCCGTTCAGTGAGAGTAGCAATTTCCTCATCCATAGCAGCCTTCAGATGAGGAACAGTAAGGGCCTCCTGGTAGGAATGGGGGGTGGCAGTGGCAGAGATAGCCAGTGCAAAAGCCCTGCAAGAAGGGGTAAGACGATCATAGGAAATAACAGCAGCAAGCGAGTGCTTGGTAAATGCTCGAACCCCTTTGTGAAGAGCAATGGGAAGATCCAGGTCAGCGGGTTCCTCAATATCTGAAGCGTCCGTGGCGGAGAGAGCTGTCCTGGGAGAGAGCGATGGCGACGGAGAAGAGGGACAAAGTGGAGGAGAGGAGAGGGGAGGAGACAATGGAGACGATGGAGGTGTAAAAACCTCGGTAGGGGTCGATTGGTTGGAGGGAACAATAGGAGAATCATAAGCCTCAGGAAGAGGAGAGGAGTCATCAGAGAAATAGGGAGCATTATTGAAGAAGGTAATGTCGGTGGAGATGAACTGCTTGCGTAGAACGGGATCAAAATAATAATAGCCCTTCTGGGTGGAAGAGTACCCGAGAAAGACACATTTGGTGGAGCGAGGGGAGAGTTTATCACGGGTGGCGGAGGGAGCGTGCATAAAGGCTGTGCACCCAAAGATACGTAGAGGGAGAGGAAAAGGTTCCTTGCCTGGATAGAGAATGGAGAATGGGGTTTGACCGTGGAGAACCGTGGAGGGAATGTGATTGATGAGATAACATGAAATGAGAACCGCATAGCCCCAATAGGAGAGAGGGACCAGCATCTGCGTCATCAGAGTGCGAGCGACATCAAGGAGGTGATGATTTTTCCGTTCCGCCACTTCATTTTTTGTGAGGTATAGACACAACTAGTTTGATGGACAATCACATGTTGCATATAGAAAGATGAAAAAGCTTGACTAATATACTCTTTAGCGTTATCAGAGCGAAAGACTTTAATTGAAACACCAAACTGATTTTGAATTAAATGATAAAAGGATGTCTATACATTGAATAATTCAGAGCGATCTCGTAATAGATACACCCAAGTACATCTAGAAAAGTCATCAATAAAGGTTACAAAATAAGAACTACCCCGACCAACGGTGAGGGTAGGAGAAGGACCCCAGGCATTGGAGTGAATGAGATCAAACGGACGGGTAGAGCCACGACCTTACTTCGGAGGGAAGGAGGAATGGTAATGCTTGCCAAGCTGACAGGCATCGCAGTTGAGATGAGAATTATTCGGAGGGAGGTGGGGCAGAAGTTGATGAAGAAGCCGTGGAGGAGGATGACCAAGGCGGAGGTACCACTGTAAATGATTTGTAGAGGAGGAGGAGAAGGCGGACAGAGCAGAAATATTGTCGAGGAAGTAGAGGATGCCGCTCTCAGTCCCAGTAGCAATCGTTTGTTGGGAGATTAGATCCTAAAAAGAACAAGAAGTTTGAGTGAATGTGACAGAGCACTGGAGTTGCTTACATAAAGAGGTAACTGATAATAAATTGCACGGAAACTTTGGCACATAGAGAGTGTCTGCCAAGCGAAGAGATGGAGTGACATGAACCACTCTCATTCCATGGACTGGGGAGGGAGAGCCGTCAGCAACAAGAACCGGGGGTAACTGATCATGTTTTTTTAGGAGAGAAAAGCACTGAGGATTGCCCGTCATGTGATTGGTCGTACCAGAATCTATTAGACATTTAACTTGGGTAACCACGTGGGCACTACCTGATGACGTGACCACCGCAGCAGACGGCTTTGAGGAGGAGGTGGAAGAGTCACCAGAGGGGAGAAGATGCGGATGTTTCATCCAGCAGTGTTCCATGATATGCCCTGTGCGGCCACATTGAGAGCAGAGGAAGCGGGAAGGGCCACGCCCGCCAGACTAGTGATTGCGGCTACCATAGCCACTCCATTTTGTCTTGTGAGCATAGTTGTCCGGTGGTGAAGGAGAGGACAGAAGGGGATGCTGAAGTGGAGAGGTAATTGCGGCAATGCGTGCAGTAGTGGAATCAAGGGTAGGGGAGTTTGCCTCACCCAGAATTTGCTGGTGGATCATTTCATAGGACTCAGGAAGTCGCAGAAGATAGCATACAACAAGAAGTTCCTTGAAGTACTTGTGATCTTCGGCCAAATCCACAGAGAAGGGGCAATTCTGAAGAATCTCAGCCCCGAGAGCCTGAACTGTTGATAAGCGGTAGCAGGAGACATGGAAGGACGGGCAAAGATGTCTATATATAAAGTATAGATGCAGGACGTCTGAGCCCCCTTTGAGTACAGAGCAGCAAGATGAAGCGAAGCCGTCTTGACCGTCTCATCTTGACGAATGATAGGAAGACATTCATCAGAAAGGCTGTTAGCTAGCCAAGTGCGCACAAGCGCATCGCTAGCATCCCAGTCATCAAACTCAGCGGAATTGAGAGGGGGTGGGTCATAGGTAAGATGGTGGCATTTGCATTGTGAGCGGGGAAGGAAGGTGAAGGAGACACTTGAATCCAAGTAGATGGGACCGATGAGTTTGGAAACTGTGCCAAGATTCCCGGAAGGAGTAGGCGGAGGAGGCAGATTGGACATGGGAGTAGCAGTGGTGGTTGAGGTACTAGAAAGAGCCATGGAGGGAAGACAAGAAGCCGCGCGAGAAGAAGCAACAAGCTGCGCGAACAACGAGCAGGACGTGCGGCTAGGAAGGCCGCAGTGGATAAAGAAAAGATTCTGTAGTGGTCATGGTGTCAACACGCCAGCGGCAAGATAGGCCACGACCAAGAAGCAGAGCAAAGCAGAGGGAAAGAAGTCGCATGGATAGATAGAAGGCCGTGCGAATATGAGATAGAGAGGACCGCGTGAACTGGAAGGAGTTCGCGAGAAAGGCAAGCAGGTCGTATGAACAGAGCAGAAACCGCACGAACAGAAAAGGTCTGCGCGAACAAAGGAGATAGCGGGGAGAAAAGAAGCAGAGCAGCTGCGAAAACAGGTCGTGGATAGAAGAAAAAGAGAGGCCGCACACACAAAGGGAAGCGACAAAGAGAAGAGAAGTCGCGCGAATAGGCTGCATGAAGAAGGGAAAACCGTGCGGTCAAAAGAAGGCGCCGAATTAGGTGGAAAAGATCGAGTCCTCTGATACCATGTGCAAACAGACAAGTAGAAACCGAAAATTGGAATAACAGAAATTTTTATTATCTAAAAAAATGAGTATTACAAAGGAAAGACCTCCCTTTTATAGAATGGAGGAAATTTGAGAGATTACAAATAAGCAATGTGGGACTAAATAATAATAGGTTTAATAGAAACAAGACGAATAGGCCGCATGGTAAGACGAATAGGCTAACCGCCCGGCAACCACCAGAAAGAGAGAACAAGCCGCCATAGGAGACCGCCAGACCGCCCGGTCTCCAAGCCGCCTGAGACAAACTGTTAGATCGCCCGGACACCAAACAGCAACCGTCCAGCTACCAAGCCGCTGGAGACAAACTGCCAGACTTCCCGGTCTCTAATCCGCCAGTGTCAGACTGCCTGGTCTCCATACAACATATACGATGTGGTGTAAGGTTATATGCAGGTATGTGTGCTGTGATATGTTATGCCATGATTCATGTAAGTGCTACACACACAAACGACTCTATGCGCACAGACCTTTAGTTCCCCAATTTTGGAAGCTAGCTTCACTCCCAGGAGCCTCCGTAGTGCCAACGGAGATAGTGGGTTGGGCCACCCCACTCCTAGGCGGGTATTCACATTACCAGGCCTAGCCCTTACGTACACCTCTGAAGGACACCAGAGTCACCACGTACTATGCTGATCAACCGCCAGTCTTTTCCTTGGCTAAGTGTAAACCACACCCACCGAGTTATCGTATCGACGTCGGTGTGAACGACTGTCAAATACTGAAGACTTGCCACTTAATGCACATGCCACCATGAATTTCCGAGCCATCGGCTCCCCGGACTAACCCATCTATTACAACTACCTTCCGAGCCTTCCGCTTGCCGGGCTAACTTGCCCATTTCCATAACTACCGAGCCTACTGATCGGATAACCCAACCAATCCAAACACCCGAGTCATCGGGGTGAGTGAAAGTGAAGTCCTAGTATTACTAATTGCTTGTTAACATTATAATCTTACTGTTTAAGGTTAACCTTGGACTACCAAGGGCATTCCCTGTGAAGGGCTCTCGAGGGCTCTTAGGAACTACGATGGGCTGAAGTCCAAAGCTCCCTTTCGTAAGGTATTTATTATTATTGGTATCTACCCATGTCCCAACTCTACTGATCATACCATGGATCTAACCCTAAGTGTATTTAGACCTCCTCTAGGGAAAGGCGATCAATCGTCGATCTCGAGCACAACTCTGTCTTTGCACAACCGGGCTCACACAACCTACCTTCTTTTGGTGACCCTATACATTCTAACTAGACCAGGTACACCAACTACCCTTTCCCATATAAGCTCCCAAATGCTTCCCTACTTTACAATTTCTACTAAGTGCAAACCAAATAACCTACATGGTGTGTATGAATGGTGACCCCTTCAATTATTCATCCAAATGAACTGGGATTATTACTTGGGGTTTATCATTATATTTAAAAGATAATTCCAGAATATAATATTTTTCATAATTTATTTGGCATTTATTATATTTTCTACAATATCAAGCCACCTAGGCTTTGAATACCAAGTACAATTTTCTGACATGATATGACCATAAAAAATTATTATAAACTAATAACATTTAAATAACAGTAAATACCAAAATTCTCAATTTTCCAAGGTGTATTTGACCTTCACCAAATTATGGAACTAACAAGCACAATATTAATTTAATTAGGGAAAAATTAAAATCAGCCATCCAAAAATTATGAGAAAATTACTATATGTTAAATATGACCAGAAAAGACTAATTCCTTTGTATTATAATTTTTCAACTCAAATTGATCACATAAATGAATTATATTAAAATCTTCAACAAATGGGCACTTATGAAGGAGCCTATATGAAAATTCTTCCAATATTTTTATAAAACTTCACAGACTATTAATGTGTCCTAAAATGTTCCCTAACCAAGTTTCATCATTTTCTAGGAAGCCAATAACCCTAAAATAATTATCTTGTGAATAAATCAATGTTAGGGTTTATGAATGAAATACTAAAATTATCAATCTAAAATTCACAATAAAATTTCTAGGGAACAACATCATCTAAATAAGTTTAGTGCCTAAGTTTCATGAGTGTAAATTCATTTGAGCATGTAATTAAATATTGGACCAAAGTGCCCTAAACTATCCATATCTATTTCAAAGAGGGTATATGTTCCTAAAAATCCTAAAACCACTCTTATAGAGTTTATTTTTACCCTAGGAACTCACCATCCAAGTTCCAAGACCATCCAAGGACATATAGTCTCATGTCCTTCACTAGGCCCCAAACCTCAACCCTAGGGCCTACACTAGGGTCTTAGGGTATCTCCACCCCAAACCACTCAAGATCTCTTGAGGGGGTGTTTTAGAGGACTAGGAGGCATTGGTCAAGGTTTCATCCCTTTTGGATTAGGATTGGCCACTCAACCCATCAATTTCAACTTTGCCCTAATTTACCCTTAAGGCATCAATTTTTGGTCATACCAATACCTACTCAAACCAACCCCAAATGAGCTGAAATTTTTACTAGAGTCATGTCATGACCCAAATGGTCACCAACCAAAATATTGGGATGTTTTGAGGTAATTAGACCCATTAATTAAATCATATATGATTTATAGAATGTTTTCTAAAAATATAGAAAAATGTATTCCAAAAATTCCAATTTTTAAATATGTCCGGGGTATAGATGAGACTAACCTATGATATAGATTTATAAAATTTTGATTGGTAGTTTAGTATGGGCACAAAAATTTGTGGCTGGTTAACCCTAGTTAAATCTTGCACCGTTTGGTGCGCTGTGGTCAAACCAGTGACCCAAATTGGTCTAGACCAATTTTAAAATAAAGTAGACTCAAAGTACTACAACTTGCATATAGATCATTTTTTAAAATATATACCTAAGTATTTTTAATAATTATAACATGTCTCTACATGTTATGTGACAAAAATGAAATAATTCAAAATAATAATATTAAATCCACGAACGAATCTTAAAGTGCCAATGGACGGGATCGGCTCATCTTCAACCTTGGACAACGGTCCCGATTGTCTCGTCCTGGTCCATTTTGAGAGGCATTTTCCCGGCCACCAGAGCACCTCCCCGGCAGGCCAGTGCCATAACCACCTCCATTGAGGTGGTGGTCGGTGATTGGCGGTGGTTGGTGGGCTAGAGGTGGCCGGAACAGGGGTGTTGGGTACATTGGAAATTGTGTACTTGATTTAGGGAAGCCTCACCTGACTCAATAATATACATCAGGTTATATTTGATGGTGTATTGAGTTTGTTTGTGTAGGCAGAAGAATTAAGTAAATATTCTAAGTACAAAAGTGTCGAGACATTTATAATGTGTCGACATCTTTGAAGGAGAAGCGTCGAGATCAGAAGCAAAGTTATGTCGACACACAGGAGTTGTGTCGACACATGAAATTTGAGTCGACAACAGTTGTGTTGACACTCAGGACTAGTGTCGACACACTTAGATTTGAAGTGCTGACATGTGTAGAAGGGCTTTGTCGACACAGAGGACTTGTGTCGACATAAATAGTTTAACTCTACATCAGATGTGTCGACACACAGGACTTGTGTCGACATACAGAGTTTGGGTCTACATCAACTATGTTGACAAGTTTCTGAAGTTTGTCGACACATTCTACAAAGGGTGTGTAGAGACTGGATGAAGAGCTGTGTCGGTAGTTTCTGAGAGTGTCGACAACATCAAAGGAGTTGTGTCGACACATTGTATAAAAGCTATGTCGATAGTTTCTGAAGTTTGTCGACAACACCAGAGGAAGTGTGTCAACACCCGGGTAATTATATCGACACATACTTCATCTGTGTCGACACATACTATACTTGTGTCTCGACACGTTCAGCTGAGTTAAATAACTTTTAGTGTCAGACCTCCAGACAGAAATCTTGACAGCTGCTAGAATTGTCAAGGCCTGTTAGACATATCAGAACTGTCAGATGCCAGTCATCCACCGGATCAGCCGGTTGCCTCTAATATGATCTATAAATAGAGCCGAGCAATAAGAAGAGAAACAACACACACGGTGAGATAAAGAGAAAATTTAGAGGGAAGCCAAAAAAAGGAGGAATACTCCAAGAAGAATTCATAGAATTCTATACAACAAGAAGGTTTTGATTCTAAATCAGAGAAGGAGACAACATATCTTTGGATCTGTCAATGTTTGTTGAATCAAGTTAGCAAGAAGGAAGAAGTTGAGTCTACATCAACTTCTCAAGAAGATTCAACCTAGGTTCTCTCTTTCAAGAAGCTTTATATAAGCTAAGTAAGGTTGAATCTGATTCATTACAACAATGGTCTGAAGGAACCAGATTAATCAAGATCTGATCAAGATTCCCTCACCCCTCTTTTCTCTATATCTGAGTGAAGGAAGAAAAGTAATTCTTTATACAATTTTTGTAAGATTTATTTTTAGATCTGAGTGTAAGAGATTTCAATCTCTGAGTTGTAATCCTGTAATTATAAAGGCTGAGGTAGGGTTGTTTGCCTGAGGTAGGAGATTAAGATCTCTGAGTTGTTGGCTTGGTGATAAGGGCTGAGGTAGGGCTTGATATCCTTAGTGGTAGGAGTGTGGATTCACTCTGAGGTAGGGTTCTGTGGAAGAGCCTGAGGTGTAGGACTTTTTGAATCCTGAGTTATAGGAACCAGTTTGGGTTCTGAGTTATAAGATCTGAGGATCTGAGAAGGTGGAAGGAAGTTTGGCCGAATCTAGTGTATAGCTAGATAGGCAAAGGGGGGAAAGTGGATGTTCTCATCTCTTGGGGAACCATTATAAACCTGTGTGCCTGCTGTGATTTATGTGTTGTATGTTGTGATTGCTTTAGAATTTAGCTATACTGTGAATAATCTATTATCTGCCTAAGTAAAAAAGAATTGAACCTATTCACCCCCCCCCACCCTCTAGGTGTTTAGACATTCTTGAAACCAATTCTTTCAAGTGGTATCAGAGGAAGGTTGCTCAAAATTAGACTTAACAGTCTGAGTATATCTCCAAGGAAGTAATAAGATAGCCAAGATGGGTTCAGGTAAAAATCACAAGGAACTTGGATCCATGAAGCTTCATACATGCAGAAAGGAAACTTTTGCCATATGGAAAGAGCGAGTCTGATTATTCATGGAGGCATCTTATCCAAGAATTTACATCACAGTTCTGGAAGGTCCATTCATCCCAATAAAGACATCAGTTCTTGATGAAAATTTACAAACTCCAAAGAATTATTCTGAGATGACAAAAGATGAGATCATCTTAGCAACTTTGGATAAGAGGGCACAGAATATAATTGTCAGTGCCATAGATGATTCTACATTTCATAATTGAGTTCACTACAAAACTTTAAAGGAAATGTAAGACACTTTAATTGTCTATATGGAGGGGACATCAGAAGTAAGAGAGGATAGGAAGTCCATGCTCAACCAAGAGTATGAAAGCTTCAAACAAGCCAAGACAGATATCATAGCTATGTGTTATGAAAAGTTCTTCAGAATTGTCAATGAGCTGATGACTTATGGAAGGGTCTTTAGCACTTATGAACTGAATGACAAATTTCTTAGGTCATTAACCAAGGACTTGGATACCAAGGTCTATGCTATTCGAGAAGTGGCCAGACTTGCAGATACTCCTCCACCAACCTTGTTTGGAAAATTATTGTCCTATGAAATGCAGTTGATTGCCAGAAAGGAAGAGGAAAAGAGCAGCAGGTCTTATTGCAATGATAAGTTTGTGGCTTTTAAAGTTGAAGCTACAAAGCAGGGCAGGAGAAAGACTCCTCCTCCCAGAAAAGTTGCTGATACTGATTCAGAAAGTTCAGACTCAAGTACATCAGATTGTCATAACTCTGATGAGGATTTTGCTGCCTTTTCTAGGCAATTCCAGAGGTTCCTGAAGAAAAAGAACTGGAGGAGCAGGCCATCCTCTTCTTCTTACTCCAAGGATAATTATTACAAGGGAAAGAAGAAAACCTCTAAAGAGGAAATGTATGGTTCTAAACCTGGTAAACAAAATTCTACTAAAATTGTTTGTTATTGTTACAGCAAGCCAGGACATGTTATAGCAGACTGTCCTATCAAAAGAAAGGAGTCTGGTGAGAAAAAGAAACACCAGCATAAAGGAAAGAAAGAGAAATCCTTTGTGGCCAAGAAGCAGAAAAGCTGGACTGACTCTTCTTCATCAGAGTTGGAAAATGAAGAGGATTTTGAGGCCTACATTGGGTTGTTCTCAACTGAGGAAGATTCTGTAGAAAGAGAATTCTTGCAGTTGTTGATTGATATCAATAAAGAAAAAGACAGCCAATGCATAGGGCCTATGGTCATAGCTGAGGATGGACATAACCAGGAGCAGTCTGGTCCTAGTAAGGTACAATCATCACCTTTAGTGTCAGATTATGTTACTAGCCCAGAGTAAGAAGCAGTTTCATCAAGAGATTAAGGTGGCTCTGAATCTGAAGGAGACATCAATCAACTGATTGATGATTATGGAGAGCTCATGCAAGACTTTAAGGAATGCAGGCTCCTAGCCAAAAAATTGGCAAAGGAAAATGCCACTCTGAAGTTAGCTGCCTCAGACTCAGCAAAAGTGTTGGATCTGAAGTTAAAAGAGATTAGTAAATTGAAGAATATAATTTTTATTCAGATGGATACCATTACTTTTAAGAATAACCACATAGGAATCTTGAAAGTAAACTCCAAAAGGAGAGGGAGTTGGTGGCCAAGTTCTCAAAACCTAGTTCAGTGTTACCTTTGATAGATTCCTTCTCTTCCCAAAAGGGTAAGAAGGGTTTAGGTTTCAAAGGAAGAACAAGAGCTGCCAATTCCAACCGGAAGGGCAAAGATACAGCTCAGTCACTTACTTCCAAGCCTCCAATTTCTTTTAAAAAGGTGGATCAACCTTCTAATAGATATGACCATGATAGTATTTATGGTCACTGTGAGCAAGGCAGTAGAAATGGCAAGGGTGCTAGTGCCTATTGGGCAGTCCATGAGAAAACCCAAATGGCCCATAATGGACCATTTTTGTTTGGTGTACCAGCCCCAACACTCAAGGACAAGGTATCAGCTGACTCAAAAAGTCTGCCAGTTTATCATCAAGCTAAGGGAAAATCTATTAGCAAAGCAACCTTAGGAATATCTGAAGCTATCAGAAGTATGCATTCTGAAAAGAAGGCAGCTATAGATAGGGTTCAAGATATCCCAAGTACTTCTACTACCAGATAAGTCCCTAAGCATTCCCTAGCTGAAAGACTTAATAAATAAGCTGATGTACCATCTGATTTAAGAACTGCAAACAACATTGTTGTTAAGCCAGTTCTTAAAAGAAGGTACAATGTGCATGAGTGTTGGTGTTGTAGCAAAGTGGGCCACTATGCCATTTATTGCAGGTACAATAAGAGTGTCTAGATAAGTAATGGTAGCCTATCTGTCAGAAGAACTGAAGGTAGACTTGTTTAGTTTAGATCTAACTTGCACCTAGGACCCAATAAAATTTGGGGTCCAAAGGTTAGATAATATATTTGTTGCAGGTTAGTCCAAGTGGCCATACCCCTACATGGTACTTAGACAGTGGATGTTCCATACACATAACTGGAACAAGAAGCATGCTAAAGGAATTCACTCCTATTGAGAATATTCCCAAAGTTATCTTTGGGGGCACAGAAAAAGGGGTAACTAAAGGTTTGGGTAAGATAATAAATGACATAGTAACTATCTCACAAGTACCTTATGTGAAAAGTTTGAAACATAATCTTATAAGCATAAGTCAACTTTATGATCTAGGCTATGACATTTTTTTCCTCAAGGATGAGTGTTAAATTAGAAGGTCAACAGACCAAGAGGTTATCGTGATAGGAACTAGGAGAGGAAATATTTATTGTCTAGACTTTGAGTGTGAGAGTGAGGACACTCCTATATGCCTAGTTACAGATGAGAAAGTTTCTCATTATGTCAAATGGCACAAGAGGCTAGCACACCTGAAATAAAAGACCATAAGTAGACTCTTTAGTGAAGAGTTGGTAAGCTATGGTCCTGAAGTTAAGTGCATTAAGGAGGGAATTTGCTCAGCTTATCAAAAGGGAGAGCAGACCAGGTCTTCCTTCCATAGTATTGATACCAAAGACTTAGTGAGATGTTTATAACTCCTGCATATGGATCTATTTGTTCCTATGTCAGTTCATAGTCTAGGTAGGAAAGTCTATACTCTTGTGGTGGTTGATGATTTTTCCAGGTTTGCTTGGTTATTCTTCTTAAGGAGAAAATATGAAACCCCCAAATATCTTCCATACTTTTGTCAAGCAAATTAAGAATGAACTTAATAGTTCTGTGGTCAAAATAAGAAGTGACCATGGAACTGAGTTTCAGTCTGAATGCATGACAAAGTTCTGTGAAGGGCTTGGGATTCATAGAGAATTCTCCTCACCTGGAACTCCACAGCAAAATGGAATTGCTGAAAGGAAGAATAGAACTCTAATTGAGGCAGGTAGGACCTTGTTAAATGACACTTCCCTCCCAGAATTTTTCTGGGCAGAGGCAGTAAATACTGCTTGTCATGTTCTCAATAGAGCTTCCATCACCAAAAGCCACAAAAAGACTCCCTATGAGATTCTAAAAGGCAGAAAACCAAATTATCTTATTTTATGATTTTTGGTAGCAAGTGTTATATACTAAACAATGGTAAGTCTCATTTGACAAAGTTTGCTTCCAAGTCCCAAGAAGGGATATTTGTTGGGCACAACAACAATAGTAGAGCATATATAATCTATAACTTGACTATACTAGTTGTAGAAGAATTAGTACATGTTGTCTTTGATGAGTCTAAGTTTATTAATTGTGAGCTGCCAAATACTTCTTCAAGTTCTGCAGGTTTAAAAGATAAGATGAAAAATCTGACCGTCAGGGAAGATAAACCAGCAGGCCAAGAGATTAAAGATGATGGATGTTTTCTAGGGGTAGCTCAAAACTTACAAACTGAGAATGAAGAACAACCAGCTGAAGACATTGAGGATAAGCAAGCTGAAGGAAATGAAGAATACCAAGCTGAACAAAGATTGCCACTAGCTATAAGACATTTAAGAGATCATCCACCTCACAAAATCATTGGTGAAGCAAGTCATGTTGTGATGACCAGAAGTAAGAGCTTGAATTAAGCACTATGCTCAAGCTTCATGTCTCAAATGGAACCAAAGAAGTTTGAAGAGGCTATCCAAGACTCACACTGGATTGGTGCTATGCAAGAAGAGCTGAACTAATTCAAGAGATGCAAAGTCTGGAAACTGATTCCCAGACCTAAGGGACATAATGTCATAGGGACTAAATTTATCTACAGGAATAAGTTAGATGAAAATGACATTATTTTCAAGAACAAAGCCAGATTGGTGGCAAAAGGCTACATGCAGGTAGAAGGAATAGACTTTGATCAGACCTTTTCCTTATTAGCATGGCTGGAAGCAATAAGACTATTGCTTACCTATACAACCCATAAAGGATTCAAGGTCTTCCAAATGGATGTCAAGTCAGCATTCCTGAATGGAGATCTAAAAGAGGAAGTATATGTGGTTCATCCATCAGGTTTTATAGATCCACACTTTCCTGATCATGTTTACAGTCTTAAGAAAGCTCTATATGGGTTGAAACAAGCCCCTAGAGCATGGTATGAGACATTGTCTACTTTCCTCATTGATAACAAATTCACAAGGGGAAAAATAAACAATACCCTATTCCTATGGTAATCAAAAGGCAAGATCATCCTAGTTCAGATATATGTTGATGACATAATCTTTGGATCTACTGAAAACAACCTTTGCATGAAATTTGCAAAACTTATGCAAGGGAAGTTTGAGATGAGCAGCATGGGTGAGCTAAAATTCTTCTTGGGACTCCAAGTAAGATAGACTAATGATGGACTGTCCATATCCCAGTCTAAGTTCACCAGAGAGTTGATTAAAAAAATGGCATGAAGACTGCCTCCACCATAAAAACTCCAATAGGATCAAGTATGTCTATAAACAAAGATGAGGCAGGGAAACATGTTTATGAGTCTTTGCATAGAGGGATAATTGGCTCATTACTATATTTGACTACAAGTAGGCCTGACATCATGAATGTTACATGTGTCTGTTCTAGATACCAGGCATGCCCTAAAGAGTCTCATTATTCTCCTACAAAGAGAATTTTAAGATATCTTAAGGGAACACCAGATCTTGGTCAATGGTACCCTAGGAATGGAGATTTTCTGCTAATAGGTTTTTCAGATGCAGACTTTGCAGGCTACAAGGAAGACAAGGAAAGTACTACAGGTACATGCCAAATTTTAGGTGGAAGATTGGTTTCATGGAGCAGTAAAAAGCAGACAAGTGTTGCTATATCCACAGTAGAGTCAGAATACATAGCAGCTGGAAGTTGCTGTGCTCAGTTTCTTTGGATACAACATCAACTTGAAGATTATGACATCAAGATAAGTAAAACACCTTTGTATTGTGATTCAACTAGTGCTATATCAATTTCTAGAAATCCTGTTTCACATAGCAGAACAAAGCACATTGAAATTAGATACCATTTTATTAAAGAACATGTTGAGAAAGAGGACATAAGTCTAGAATTTGTTTCTACTAATAAACAAGTAGCAGACATATTCACTAAACCTCTAGATGAAAGTAAATTCAATTATTTTAAAATTGAATTAATCATGTTGAACCTAGAATAGGATGGTAGATTAAAAAAAATTCTTTCAAGTGGTTTTGTGTCGACACAAGTTATGTGTCGATAATAGTTGGTCGTCACACAGTAGTTGGTGACGACACATAAAGTAGTCTATGTCGACACTCAGTAGTGGGTGTCGACACATAGAGTTGTTGACACTCAGACGTTGGTGTCGACACATAAAGTCGTCGGTGTCGACACACAAAAATTAGTGTTGACACATAGGGTGTTCGAGACTCTAAACTCCCTGTCGAGATTTTAGCAGTCTGTGTCGACACAATCAAAATTGTGTCGACATACGAAACTCTAATTTCAGCCTGCCTTTTGACCTTCCCTATTTAGAAAATTATAAATAGGAGGAAACGAGACCTTTTCGACTACGCTCTCAGAAATATCGAGACTAAATCATCAGTGTCGATAAGAAATTCTTCTTCTCTCTCTTCAACATCTACTTCTCTCATCTCCAATGGCGCCCAAGATGGACAACAACATTAACGAGGGTTATGAGCTTGTTTAGGGAGTGTTTGATGATGTAGAACAAGATATCAAATCGGTGGTCGACCTAATCCAGGAAGCAGGACTGGATTATTTAGTTTCAAACCAACAAGGACATGGAAGAAAGAAGTTTTAGAATTCTATTCCAACGCCACAATGAATTTGAAGGGGAACAAGATTAAATCAACTGTTAATGGAGAAACAATAAAAATAACTTCCAAAAATCTGAGCAAATCCCTTCAACTACCGAGGGTTAAAGAAGAAATAGAGATTGATTCTACACTGACTGCAGAAGCCCTTAAATGGTGTGGGCTGACCCCAACCACAAACATTGGATCATCCATGACCAGGAATGGGATGAACTCCAAGGGGAAGTTTCTGTCTGAAGTTGTAAGGAAAATTGTCCTTTGCAAAACTAGGGGACATGATAGGATTTCCTCATACATGTTCAGCCTAATGACCAAAATCATTTTCAAGGTAAAGACTGCCTGGAGTACTATTTTCTTCAATAAGATTAAGGAAAGCATTAAGAAGCCTAACCTAGACAGAATACTGAGTTTGTATCTTGCTGCCAACATACCTAAGGTACTAAACCAAATTGGTGGCTCAAAGATTAATCACATGAGGAGAATGGATATAAGAATCCTATCTAGATGGGACAGAGTATTGTCCAAAGAAGACCCTGCACCTAAGCAGAAGCCCAAACAGGTAAGAAAATCTAAGAAAGATATAGTGCAAGCTGAGGAGTCTTCCAGTGACTCAGAAGAAAGGGTTGAATTCAGCTCTGATGAAGACAACACTGAACTACCCAGGAAGTCTCCCACTCACACACCTTAAACTAAAGCTCATATCCAGGGGGAGACTGCCCATCTGACAGATAATCAAGAGATATCAAACCCAGGGGGAAGTAAATTTGCTCAAGAAGGAGATTGCAGACTACTTCCATAAGGGAGGTAATGATGTGGTATTCATTGCCAAGCAGCAGGAAGGAATCAAAACTCAGGTAGATGAACTGGCTGTTCAGCAAGGATGTGTGCTAGAAAATCAGAAAAGACTGAATTCCAACTTGCTTGACACACATTCCATCAATTTGACAAAATTGACTGAACAAACCACTGCCATAGAAACTCATCTAGACACCAAAGTATCTGCTATAGAAGCACAGATGAAACTAGATTTTGCAGCAGTTGATACTGCCATTAAGACTTCTTGGTCTTCTATTTCAGCTCAAATAAAGAAATTTAAAGCCTACTATATAACTGGAAATTATCATGTAGTAGATCAAGTCAGATTTCAGAAAAATGACCTCAGAGATCATATTACCCGAGAAGTCATAAAGGGGGAGAGAGTGCTTGTCAAAGCTAGCTCTGATCATGCCAAATGGGTATCCAATACTATCAGAGCTACCTTAGGATATCCACCCTTATGTGATGACAATAACACTACTGAATCTGGATGCCAACCTGCAATCTTGGAGGGGATGCAACCTGAAGTGGCTCAAGTTATATATCCCCCTCTCGAGTATGAAGAAATTCATCAAACAGTCCAGGATATATACAGCCATCCACTGGATAAAGTGCCTTTATTTTCTGAAGAAGTAGAAATGACTGATCCAGTTTTAATTAAAGAGCAAGAGGCTCAAATATCCAAGAAGAGATTCAGAGAACACGCTGAGGCTAGGCCTGACTATGAGAAATGGAGTCCAACCTCCAGAAGAATCATCCTAACATGGAATACAATGGCTAAAAATCAATATAACAGGGGTAAGTGGTACTCCAAACAGGAATGGGATAAGTATATTGCACAATAAGATAGAATCTACAAATTCAGGAAGGACATAAAAGCTGGTAGAATTCCTGCAAACTTCATAGAGCCTTGCAAGTATTTCCCTAAACCATTCCATTACTTTGAGAGGCAAAAGCTGAAAGCAACTCAACTTAAGGCCAAAGAAATCAAGGGGAAGAAGCCTGTTGTTGATACTGAAGCTAAAGTCAAAGCTACTGTTCAGTCAGGAAAAGGGATTGTAATCAGGGAACATGATCAACCCTAATTTTAGATTGACTAGGTTCTTAAAGAACTATGTAGATCTTTTGTTGTTCTTTTGAAAAACATAGACATTGTAATCCTATTTTGCTTATATGATAAAGACATTATTGATTGCCAACAGTTTATTGATGAGTCCCCATTTCATATCTATTTCCGGACTCATCTGGGCTCGTTTTCTTGTCTTTGCACTAACATTTAGCGCCATTAGCACTCCTTTTGCTTTGATATGTCATTACACGTCTTGTGCACTCTTTTAGCCTATTCTTGTGCGTGTGTGTATTTCCCTCGTGTTATGCATTTTGTATATTTCTGTGACTGCCATGATCGACAGCGCGTGCAGTTTTCCTGCAGGTTTGGGGATCGTGTGGGCGTCCGGCATAGGACTTTCACCATTTTTGGCAAAGGAGTCAATGGTCGTGCGTTTTTACCCACGCACGACCATCGACCTCTTTGGTGCACGACCATCGGTCGTGCGCAGCCTGAGCTCTCATTTCATTGTCCTGTCTCGCCATATCGCACGATCACCAGCCATACCTCGCACGATCACTGCTCGTGCGCTGCCGGTCGTGCGCAGTCATGCCATCTTTTTCCATTTTTCTGTCCCATATCGCACGATCACCACCCTTGCCGCGCACGATCACTGATCGTGCGCTGCTGATCGTGCGCATGCTTAAATTTCCTGGTGCAGGTTCTACAGGTTGTTGCCGCACAGGCGCTGACATTGTTCGCGCACGACCACTGGTCGTGCGCCTGTGGTCGTGCGCGCTATCTAATCCTGCTTCTATAAATTGGCCTGCTCCCCAAATTAGGTCAACGGACCTTGATCGAACTTGGCCGCCACTTCGCCCTTCCGCATTTCACACGCTCCATCCATCTCCACCTTCATCCCTACCATCAGGAGGTGATTTCCGGCGATTCTAAAGCATTCCACATCCTCCGGTGACCCTCCCGGCCATTAACGACCTCTTCTCCGAGCTTTCTACCGAAGAAGAAGATGACGGAGAGACGACCTAGAGAACGGACTCAAAGGCCCTCGAGGTGACAGCTCGTCGGTAACCGGAAGCCTCCTCGGACTGCGCGTGGAAGCGGATTGACAACCCGCACCTCCGGCCAACAACCGCGGTGGATCTTCACCCTTGGTTTACTCTTCCTCTACCTTCCTTGTAGTGTATGAATGACTCAAGCTTGTTATGAACTTCGAATTTCTAGTTATTTGTAATTGATTTTTGTTGTTTAAACTTGTTTGTGGGATTTGTGTTGTGATGTGCCCTCGCCCATCTCACTCCCACCGTTCCACTTGATTGCACACCGCACTAAACACCTCACCCACTGGCTCACCGTCCACTCGCCTACTGAAGTATGGCATAGCGGCCGATACACCCATCTTGCCTTGCGAAGCGGTGAATGCGACCCGCATTGTTAGCTTTAATTTCTTTGTTTGTAAGAACACAAACCTCAAAGCCCTTTTTTTGTTTCTTCTTTCATTTTACTAACTCTATTAGCAATAATTTCGGATTGTTCGTCGTTCCACGCCAACTGCATTCCTCAAAAAAGACCGACACTCGGGGATCCATTCCCAAACTTTATTACTTGTGCGACCGGTGCGGCTTGCCATATTTACACGCATCAAGTTTTTGGCTCCGTTGCCGGGGAATGCAACTAGAGAACGATTCA